>JAZHRO010000025.1:5000000-6250000 GCA_037157565.1 Thalassia testudinum
GATGACGTATACCCCTCTACAATAGATGCATCTCCTGTGGGAAAGCTACACTTTAAGTTGAAGGGAAATTCTGGGGAAAATAGCTACTTTTCGAGGATCGATTTTGAAACCTCCCCATTAGATGACACTTCCTTGAGAGATCTACACTTTAGGTGGGAGGAAAATACACATGAAAGTAGCTATGCATTGGATGAAGAAAGGTGGCAACCCGAGGAAGATGATGATAAGGTTGAGTATCCACCTGAATTATATTGGAGTCAAAAGAAGGGAATGATGGTGCCATTGGAAGACCTCGACCCAGATGATAGTATTTTCGTGACATTTGATGAAGTGGGTCAAAGTCAAGTTGTTAATCCTACCCTCCCTTCTGATCATGATATGGAACTCAAACCCACCCTTAGGGAACCTAACCCTAAAGAAATTGACCTATATGAGGAGTCTGATGTAACCAATGTAAATAATTTACCTCAGATAGAGCACCCTAGGGGATCTGCTGATATATTAAATGATTCTAGACCTCGGGTACATGATGAATTGTTTGATGAGGAGGAAGACGAATTATATGAGGAACCTACATTCAAGATTTGGAGTGACACTAAGGGTGATTATGTATTATTTGAAGAGTTAACCCCTGAGGATGTCACAAATTTGACCAAATTAGGTTTCCTTGGCACACCCATTGATGATATTTCTCCTCATGATAAAATGATGGAAAATTTGGAAGCAATTTCTAAGATTTATGTGGATTCACATATAGACTCCGGGGAAGATGTGAGTAAAGAACAAAAACCCGGGGATGACATTAATAGGATAATCCCTAGATCTGTTGCTTCCAACCTGCCTTCATTCACTTCGAAGTCACCCTCTGATTCTCTTATAACTGAAAGCGAAATTGTGACTCCTGATGAAGAGCAGGAAGATCCACGTCATGGTGCAAGGAATGCTAGGGATGAAATTGAGGATTTAGAAAGAGTGTTTGGGATGGACACCAAGCTGATTAAACCCAATCTAGATCTTATGGCCATCCCACAACCTCGTAACTTGGACACCCTAGACGATCCTTGCCTTAGAGAATTGCTCAGTTTTGTTCTGACTAGGGGGCTTAACAGACCAATATTTTCTGTAATGGAGTATCGGGTATGGATTGATGATTTCTTTAGTCAGTCCATTACCCTGGGGGTTTATCTCTATACCATTCCTTCCCCATTCTTTTTGGAGGATCCTTGTCATCCTACCCCTACCCCTTTGGAGGTTATTTTAACTGTTTATCCTTTAGAACCTCTTCTGGTGACCTGGGAAGATTTCATTCCCATTTTAGTTGGGCGAGCATTTGCTATCGGGATTCATCATCAGCTCGCCAACATCCTAGGTTACCTATTTTCTAGGCCAACTTTGCTTTCCTCATTTTTAGGGCCTATTTCTGCAATTCTTGAACCTGATTTGCAGGTTCTTCGGCTATTCAGCCCAGCTTTGACCCAGGTAATATCCTTCTATGCAATGAGGACATTGCAGATTTTAGGCATGGGGGGGTGTACTTGGGGATATACATAGCATAATTGCATACATTTGTACATATAAAAAAAAAAAAAAAGTTTTGAGCTTAACTGGCTAAGTCCTGCATTCTTAAGCAAATCAGAACTCTAGTGTAAACTAAATTAATTCTAGGGTCAAACTTTAGAAGCTAAATAAGCTACTAGCTTTAGACCTTTAGGGTCCTTTGTGGACTTAAAAACTTAAGTAGGAGTTAAGTTGCGGACCATTCTTCAAGAGGTTGAGGAAGGGAAGCTAGGGTTTGAGTTAAAAGGTGGGATAGTACCTGGAGTCTTATTCTACCTTTTGGTTTACGGGTCCTTGTAACCCAAGCATCCAAATTTTTCACACTTGGTCTGGTTCTCTTAGTTTTGGCTTAAGAGAGGCTTGAAAACACATTTTGACTGGAAGAGTTCCCGCCGCAGGAGAGGTCGAGTATATACTCACCTTTAGGATGCGATGATAACATATTACCTCCTCGGCGCTTGTCTCTTAGGATATCCATCCTACTGGGGGCATGTAAGCGCATTGCGCGGTTCAGGTACCATGGGCGGCCCTATCTCGAAGTGCCGATTGCCATAGGCCTGAATTCGCTTAAGAAATCCATGGGCGATACTATCTCGAAGTGTCGATTGCCAGGAGTTCTTGGGGTCGTTATGGGCGGTGCTATCTCGAAGCATCGAAAGCCAGGCACCCTTCGAGGTATGGTAATGGGGACAATGAATCCGACACAGGCTGTGTTGATAGCTGATCTGAGGTTAGACTTAGAAGAATCAAACAAAAAAAAAAAAAAAAAATATATATATATATATATATATATTAAAAAAAAAAAAATTCCTTTAACTCAAATAACTCGGACCAATGCACAAGCACGGATGCTTTAATCTCAGGGATCAATAAACTTTAGGGTAGAGTCAGAAATCAGGGAAACTTGTGCTTGCAACTCGTCTTTAGCCGACCTAGTCTGTAACTTAGCAACTACTTAGGAACCTTGGGTTTAGAACCTGAACTTAATATGCTTCTGAAGGAAGACTAAGTGAGTTGACTAGTCTACTTAGAGTGCTAGGTTTCGCTTAATTTTGCTAGGGACTAGCAAAAACTAGGCATGGGGGTATTTGATTAGCCCATAGTTGTGGGTTATTTAAGTACTTAAGTGCCTACACATTAGGTTAATTCTAACATTTATTTAGTATAAATTAGGATGTAAATAGATTAATTCATAGTTTTAATCTAATTACATAATCCATACATTGCATTCATATCTTAAGTGCATTTAGAATTAGCTTAGAATAGCATTCATCTAATTAGATAACCAATTAGGTATATTGTTTTTATTAACATAGAAGTTGAGGGTCTATACATAAATAACCCTAATATTTTAATAATATTTGCTTTATTCGTCTTCTTTCAGAACGGCTGGCTGCCGCTCCAACGCCCGGCTGCTGCAGTGATGAAGCCATTCAAGGGGGAGCGGATGTGGTGGATCTGGTCGGCGGCTGATTTCAAAATTGTTCAAGACACTATAAAAGGAGCACGGAAGCTGCCGGCTGCAGCAGGCCTCCGCCACCGACTCACCACTGTGCAGAGAGATCCTCTCTCTTCCATCCACACTGCCGGCCTCTACCGTGGCGGCGAGTCTCCACCACCGTGGGCGTGTGGTGTGACAGGCCACACCGCCATCCGGAGCTCGCCCGCATTACCGTGAGCACATCAGCGTGCATCTTCCTCGCCGTCGTCGCAGACCACCACGCAAGCTACTGATCAGCCACCCTCTCAGTAACTTAAGACGTCTGGGAAATTTCCCAGACGTCTGAAGTTACCCGCTCACCTCCACTTCCTCAGCCTGCACTCTCCAACCGGCCACCAAGCCGCCTGCGCCCTCCACCGCTCACCGGCTGCTGACCTGCGCACGCCTGCAGATCAGCCCGCGCTCTCCTCCAACTCCTGCAGACCAGCCTGCAGCATCCTCCAACAGCCGCCTGCAGCTTCCACCGCGCAAGCGCCCCCTCTGCAGCTACCACCGCCACGCCTCCGCGCGCCAGCGCCCTCCGCAGACCCTCCGCGCGCCCACGCACAGCCATCTGCAAACCACCGCGCAAGCGCCCCCTCTGCAGCTTCCACCGCACACACCAGCGCCTGCCTGCAGACCACCGCAGCCACGCCTCCGCGCGCCAGCGCCCTCCGCAGACCCTCCGCGCGCCCACGCACAGCCACCTGCAGAACCGCCAGCAACCGACCTCTGCAGCTACCACCGCAGCCACGCCTCCGCGCGCCAGCGCCCGCCTGCAGACCACCGCAGCCACGCCTCCGCGCGCCAGCGCCTTCCGCAGACCCTCCGCGCGCCCACGCACAACCGCCTGCAGCACCTCCGCCGGAGCTCGTCCGGCCACCTCCGGCCGCCGCGCGACTCGCCGTCACCACCGATTCGAAGCCCTTGATCCAAGGGACCTCCGCCGAGCTTCCCGCGCCCAGCCATCGGCTCCTCGTCGCGCAAGACAACGGGGAAAAATTCCCCTGTTTTGCTACAGTAAAGCATTGATTAAAATTTACATTTTCTGCCATTGCCAGATTTTATTCATATTCTATTCAGTCTGCATTGCGGAAAATATCCTGTAGTTTATCATAATTGCCATTTCAGCATTATTTCTTGCTTAAACCTTAATCTAAAGGCAATCTTGGCTTGGTTCTTGTCCAAATTGACTACGAACAAACATTTTTAAGTAGCGCGAATTTTAATACGTTATTGCCTCCCTGTGGATACGACCCGCTCCTCTGCGAGTGGTTATTTCTTATTAAAAATTGATTAGTCGATTTTTCCACCACATTAAACTACAAACGACTTAAAAGCGAAGGATCGACACGGTCAGTGCCTCCCAATGAGTGCTGAATTTAACATCCCCAGCTGGACTCAGAATGAGGCACGAAATTGGTTACCCTCTAGCAGGGCAACCGTTTCTCCAATGGGGGTAGGTTCATGAGTAAGATAAGGTTTTAAACGCTGCCCATTGATCATAAATTTATGCCCAGATTTGGGATCTTCAATTTCAACGACCCCATTGGGAAATGGTCTTGAGACCAAGAAGGGACCAGTCCATTTGGACTTCAATTTCCCTGGAAAGAATTTAAGCCGGGCATTGTAATGCCAAACTTGCTGAGATGGCTCAAATTCCTTCCGCCGAATATGGCTGTCGTGAAAAGCCTTAGTGCGATGCTTGAAAGTTAAGGCAGAATCATAGGCTTCAAGACGGAGCTCTTCCAGCTCTTGGAGTTGGAGTTTCCTTTCTCGACCACACAGGTTTGGGTCAAGGTTACATTGGCGAACCGCCCAATAAGCGCGGTGCTCCATCTCTACGGGCAAATGACAAGGCTTCCCATAAACAATTCTATAGGGAGACATACCTAGGGGAGCCTTGAAGGCAGTTCGGTTCGCCCAAAGTGCGTCAATCAGCTTGTCGGACCAATCCTTACGTTCAGGCCAAACCATTTTTTGGAGAATTTGCTTGATTTGCTAGTTTGACACCTCAGCCTGGCCATTTGTCTGAGGATGATACGGAGATGCGATATGGTGGACTCCATATTTCCTTAGAAGTGTCCAAAAAGAAGCATGGGTAAAATGGCTTCCTCCATCCGAGATAATGGCTCGAGGGATCCCAAAGCGTGCAAAAATGTGATTTTTGACAAATTGAGTGGATATGACATGGGCAGCATGGTGCGTGGGAATAGCCTCGATCCATTTCGAAACATAATCAATAGCAACAAGGATGTATTCGAAGCTGTTGGAAGGAAGAAAGGGACCCATGAAATCGATTCCCCAAATGTCGAAGATTTTAGCAGCTAGGATGGGTTGCAAGGGCATCATGTCACGACGTGACATTGACCCTAACGACTGGCACCTAGTGCAATGTTTGGCATAATTGTGTGCATCCTGGTGAAGGGAGGGCCCAAAGAAACTGCACTGCAACACCTTGGCTACAGTTTTCCTCCCAGAGAAATGGCCTCCGCAAGCTTGATCGTGGCAGAAGGATAACACACTGGGGAATTCGCTGTCAGGAATACAGCGACGGATGATCTGGTCAGCATCTATTTGAAAAAGTAGTGGATTATCCCAGAAATAATACTTTGCTTCTTTAATGAGATGCTCACACTGATTTTTAGGCCAGCCACTTGGAAGGGAACCAGAAGCAAGGTAATTGGCAATGTCGGCATACCAAGGTCCACTTGCCACATTAATTGCCAATAGGTGCTCATCGTGAAAAACCTCATTGATCGGCAGGGTAAGTCCAATGTGCTCAGGGTCCAGTCTGGAGAGATGATCAGCCACAACATTCCAGGCTCCGGCCCTATTGCAGATCTCCATGTCAAATTCTTGGAGTAGAAGGATCCAACGAATCAGTCTAGGCTTGGCATCCTTCTTGTGCATGAGATGGCAAATGGCCGCGTGGTCAGTGAATATAATAACATGCGAGCCCAAAAGGTAAGAGCGGAATTTCTCCAGCCCAAAGACGACCGCCAGTAGTTCTTTTTCAGTGGTTGTATAATTACGCTGGGCCTCGTCCAACGTCTTACTGGCGTAGTACACCATGAAGGGGTGTCCGTCGCGTCTTTGTCCTAGGATGGCTCTGACTACAAGGTCAGAAGCGTCACACATGAGTTCAAAGTCGAGGGACCAATCAAGTGGCTGGAGAACAGGGGCCTTGGTGACAGCATCATGTAGCTGCTTGAATGCTCATATGCAGTCGGGGCCCATATCAAAGGGTACATCGGTCGATAGGAGATGAGTTAAAGGTCTAGAAATCTTGAAGAAGTCTTTGATGAATCTCCTATAGAAACCGACGTGTCCCAAGAAGGAGCGGATTTGTTTGACAGAGCCAAGCACAGGTAAATGAGAAATTACATCGAGCTTAGCTCTGTCAACCTCGATACCCCTATCAAAGATGATATGCCCGAGAACAATTCCCTCGTGTACCATAAAATGACTTTTTTCCCAGGAAAGCACGAGGTTCACATCAATACATCTCCGAAGGATACGGGTCAGGTTGGTAAGATAGTCATCAAAAGAGGGTCCAAAGACCGAAAAGTCATCCATGAAAACCTCAAGAAAGTCACCCACCATGTCATGGAATATCGCCAGCATACATCTCTGGAAAGTTGCTGGCGCATTACAAAGTCCGAACGGCATCCTTCTAAATGCAAAGGTGCCGAAGGGGCAGGTAAAGGTGGTTTTCTCTTGGTCCCTAGGGTCAATTGCCACCTGATTATATCCAGAGAATCCATCTAGGAAACAGAAAAATTTATTTCTCACTAATCGCTCCAGGATTTGGTCAATAAAAGGTAGCGGAAAGTGATCTTTCTTAGTTGCAGCATTAAGTTTCCTATAATCTACACACACTCTCCAAGATGTAGGAGTGCGTGTAGGGATGGATTCGCCCTTGTCATTGACACAGATGGTGAGTCCTGCCTTTTTGGGCACGACGTGAATCGGACTCACCCAGGGGCTATCGCTGATCGAGTAGATTATACCCACATCCAGCCACTTAATAATTTCCTTTTTAATAACCTCCCGCATGTTAGGGTTGAGACGTCGCTGCATCTTGCAGGAAGGTCGAGCCTTCTCCTCCGTATATATACGGTGAGTGCAGTAGGAGGGGCTAATGCCAGTTAAGTCTGATAAGGACCATCCAATGGCTACCTTGTGTTCCATAAGGACCTTTGTTAGTTTGCACTCTTGCTCCCTGGTTAATTTTGAACTAATGATTACGGGGAGGGTTTCATTTGGTCCCAAGAAGACATACTTAGGCGTATTAGGAAGCTCTTTCAGCTCGGGAGAGGATGGTGAAAGATCTGGCATTTCTTGGGACGAGAGTGTCCCAAGCGGATCAGAAGAAAACAAGGCAGGAGGAAGAAGTTGGCCCTCAGATTGGCCAAGTAGAGGTACATCTTGGATTGATGGATCCAAAAAGGGATAGCCCCAGTGAGCAGTATTTAGGCTCAATGTTCCAGTGTGGAGTTGCAATTTTGCCTGATTTGGCAGGAAAGAAAGGGCAATCCGGTCTTCAAGAGTGTAGACCAGCGGTGAGTAGCCTGAATATGACTCAGACCACGAGGTATGGGAAGCAGAGAAAACCTCGTCAGAAATCTGGTTAGGAGAAGGTATGGGAAAAAGGAGGGATGGGGGAACGTCACAATATGTGTCGGTCAGGCAATCGTCTATGTTTAAAGGAAATCCACAGTAGTCAGAATAGGTCCCTATTAGTCTGATACATGCGTTGGCGGCCATGTCCTCGCCAAATGTGTCATCCTCGATGCAATCGCAATCAAAGTTCTTGCTGCCTTGAAGATATTAAGCTTGAGCTTCTCAGATCCAACGGCAATCTCAATACAGCCTGACTTGCAGTCGATATGGGTGCTAGCTATGGCCAAGAAAGGTTGACTAAGGATGATCGGACAATCAGAAAGTGAGCTAGGAACTTCCATATCCAAAACAAGAAAGTCAACAAGAAAACAGAGACTGTTGACCCTAACCACCACGTCTTCCACCACACCCTTTGGTATTTTGACAGAATGATCTACCAACTATAACGTGACAGGGGTGGGTTTCAGATTTCCTAAGGCAAATTTCTCGAGCATGATGGTTGGTATAAGATTGATGGAAGATCCTAGATCAAGTAGAGCACGGTTAAAATTGCAGCCTTGGATGCTACAAGAAATAAGCGGTGTGCCCGGATCTTTCTACTTCGGTGGTAGATTTGACAGTATAGCACAACTGGCATGAGGCGAGAGAACCACCGGATTCTTTGTTTTCTTTGACTGTTGCTTGGGTGTAGTGTAGTCTTTGAAAAATTGAGCGACAGTAGGTATGTGGTCGATAGCCTCTAACAGGGGTACCTTGATTTCAACATCCCTGAATAAATTACGCAGGTTATCAAAGGCCTGTGTATCCTTTTTCTTTCCTTTTGGCTCCCTCAGTAGAGTTTTAGGGAATGGGACCTATTTTGGCACTAGTTTGGGTGTATCGTCCTCTCGCGAATGTGGTGAGCATCCCGAATGAGAGGGCGATGAAAAAGATGGGCCAGGATCAGGTCGAGGCGGATCGACGATTTGCTTACCGCTCCTTGTAGTAATGGCATTGGACGTCGTAGGTCCAGTGGGATCATAAGGCAGAGAAGGGTTCACAATACGGACATAAGCGTGAGGTGTAGTTGCTGTAGGATTAGCCTGAAATCCCGGTGGAATGCTCGGAGCCTATAGAATCTGATGAACCTGCCCCTGAGAAGGTCGTACCTATGGTTGAGGACCATGGGGTACGAAATTTCGCAGGTTGGGAACAAGTTGGGCTGGAAGAGTGCCCTGAGATCGAGTCGCCATACGTTGTTGACTGATCTCAGCATTCTGCTATGCCAATTGGTGCTGAAGAGAGGTCATGTTCTCTTCATGGCGCTTAGACATTTCTGTCATCATTCGCATCAGTTTATCAAGAGGATTCGATGCGTGTTCTATTTGCGGTATGCAAGGACCCGATGGCAGATTCGCCACAGGATTAGACTGGGCCCTTGGGATGACGGGTGCGGATGGTCGCATTGGCCCACTCGTGGGGTTTTGGCGCTGCGGGTTATTGGACCATGCGAAATTAGGATGATTTTGCCACCCTAGGTTATAAGTAGCAGAGAACGGGTTGTTCCCCAGGGGGTAAGCATCTTCTAAGCCAGAAGACGAGTTCGCATGTAAATATGCATCCAAGCACACGGAGGCTTGGTCCTCCGTGTCAAAATACAGGCTTGTAGAAGCCAGATCCACATAACTTACTAAATCGCTCAGTGCGACACTCGGTAAGGAAGATCTCACGGGGTTTTTGGGGATAAGCCTGGTGTTGGAAGGATTAGGATTGTGACGAAGTGGTGAGGTGGGGGTGTTTGCCATAGAACGAGTGGGATTGGCCAGAAGTTCGTCCAGCTTCTTGTGCACAATGCAGACTTCATCCAATTTTTGAGCGATAAGGCTAAGATCAGTGGATGAATGGGAGGGTCCCGTGTCAACTTCGTGAACATTACTGGGCAGGCTGGTACAATTAAAGGTGACAATGGAGGCATTGTTCATTGAGTTTTCGCTCATGTTTTCAAATAATTTGAATGCTCCATTCTCGTCTTTATTCATGAAATTCCCTCCACAAGAAGCATCTGCAATCTGCTTCAAAGTCTCATTTAGCCCATAATAGAAAATTTGGGCTATATGCCACTTAGGCAGACCGTTGTGCGGACACTTCCGGAGGAGGTCATTATACCTCTCCCAAGCCTCATGAAATTGTTCGCCGTTTTGTTGTGTAAAGGAAGTTATAGCACGGTGAAGCGCATTGGTTAGCCCGATTGGGAAGAATTTCTTGAGAAATGCTGTTCGCATCTCTTCCCAAGAATGAATGGTTCTCCCAAGGGTGCGTAACCATTGCGACGCTTTATCCCGCAACGAAAATGGGAACATTTCCATGAGGACAATTGATAACACGATGTTTCTTGGTTTAACCGCTACAGCCAATCGGGTTAGTTCTTCCAAATGGAGAAAAGGATCTTCACTTGCAAGACCATGGAAGTGAAAGTTAATCAGGCCAATTATATTGGGTTTCAATTCAAAATCGTCCCCGCCCATGGGGACTCGAATTTGTCCTATGGTCTCTGTAGCAGCAAGATTTTGATAAGAGCTAAGAGACCTAGGCTCCTCTCATTTGGGAGGGTTATGCATTTCCTCCAAGGTTTCCCTAATGGCTTCAATTTGCTCATTATACATTTCCATTTGGGAGTGGGTGTGTAGCCATGTTTGTGGAGGAAGATGATGATTCGATTTCTTTCCTTCTAGAATTATCAGATAATTCAAACAATTCAGGGTTTTGTGACCTCCTCCCAAACATGCACTACCGTAGGAAGAATTGGGGATATAAGAAGGGAAAAGGGGATGAGAGAAATGATGCCGCAAAGGTACACTTGATGACAAATCAAGGCAATCAAAGTCCTAACCTCTACAATGTGCCCTTAGACCTAAAGATCTAAGTTGCCTACTATCAGAACCTACGGAACCAAATGCGAGCATCGCGGAACCACCAGGCTAGATTGAAAGACCGTTTGCCCCAGTCTTAGACACCCGATAGCACGCGGGATCCCGCACCAGCACGTAGGCGCTACACGTAGGTAGTTATACCTCCAATCCTTAATAAGGGTCAAGTTGCTACCAGTTTTAATTAGAGGCTTAGGATCAAGTGCTTCAGGAATGTGAAGGGTGTTGTATACGGGTAATGCCCAAGTGCATTGATTTTAGAAAGTGTGTAAACCAAGCATGCAACAGGGAAATCTCCCTGAATTGAAGTTTTATTTGGTGAATGGTTTTTAGAATTTCAGCCTTAAGTAGTATGGATTTTAAGATTTTGCTGAGTTACCAATTCACCCAATCTCCGGGTTTTGAGAAAATACAAGTTCTTCTATGCCCAACAAACCCTTCTTCAATGTGAGTTGGTTAATGCATGCTAAAAATGCAATGGGCTTCCTTAGGTGGAAATTTCTATGTGTGGATGCACGAGTCAATTTCAGGTTAGTGTGAAAGGGAGCCAAAGCACTTCAATTCAAGTGCTCCCAATCACCAAAATGATGTTCCACACACAAGGCTCAACCACAAGATAATGTAAAGAGAATTAAAATTTTGGGGTTGAAATATTCGGGATCAAATCTTAGGTAGGTGACAGGTTGTGGTGGGGTTTGAATCAACTCAATTCCAAGTCTCCCCACCAAAAAATGTGATCCCAAATTGTGGATAAATGAGGAAAGGAGGGATGGCAATCAATCTATTTAATCTTACCTCAAAGAATACTTCACACGACAAAAGATTCAAGAATCAAGATTCTTGGATCTTTGCTATGCGAAGTTTGGCGGGAAATCCCGGGGCGGTGGGGGTGATAGCAGATAATCAAGCAAGTGATTTTTAATCCACTTGCCCCAAGAAATCCCAAGAAGTATTTTTAGGTTTTTTTTTTAATTTTTTTAATTTTATCTTGGTGACAAGTTAACCTAAATTGCTAATAGAGGGAGAGACCTACCTTTTCAGCAACATCGGCGACTTCACGCTCTCGTTCCCACCTTGGATCTACCCACGTCTCTGACTTCCTTTGCTTGCCTCCTCCTTGCAACTGGTTTACCTGCACACCAGCAAACAAAAACACCCGTGAAGAGAAGGGTGTGAGAAGAGAAAATCAAAGGAATGGAGTAGAAACTTACCTCAATGTGCACCTCCCCGGCAACGGTGCCAGAAAAAGCATGGTAGAACTCGAATAGGTTGTGTTAATATGGTGAAACTATCGTTGAAGTTAGTATAGTGGGTTAACCTAAATCGAGTCTAACCATCTTTCACAAAAATTTTTTTTAACCTGGCCTACTTAATTTTATCTTGGTCACTTTTAGGCACAGGGTCGATCTCAGGGAGGCAGGAATTAAAGGTAAAGAAGTTTCTATGCCTTTCCTAAAATGTATATCTTCCGTGCATTTATTATGTTTTTGGTTTTCTTCTATTTAAGATTTTTTTGTATTGATAATATTGTCCTTGAGGCACACCCTCAAAATCAAGTTCTTAGCTTTTAGCCAACTTAGGGTTTCCAAAAAAACCGATCCTGCTATTTGCAAGACTGAGTACCTGCAAGACAAGGATTATCTTTTCTCTTTTACTCTTTTTTTATCTTTTTAATAGCAGGAAACAAAAGAGAAATAAAAACAAGGTAGGTTGCTTGTAGAGAAAGGAATACCTAGCTTAATATAATAAATACAGTCTCTATATAAATAGATATGTATATATTATATATATAGGGGTGAAGGTGGAAGTGGAAATGAAGTGTAGCACAGTATCGAGTTGGTTCACGTCTGGTAAGATGCATCCAACAAGATGAAGTGCCGCGTAGAGTGTAAGACGGATGTGTGGGAGTGTGTGCGGAGGCGCTTGCTTTACGCGGGTATCGAGAAATATCAGCAACTAGTGCTCCCGCGATATGATGCGCGGTGGGGTGACTAGTGTACGGGCGTATGGATACAGGTAGGTGATGTGTATGTAAAGATATATATATATATATATATATACATACATATATATATATATGTATATATATAGATAGGGTTATAACTATATAGGTATATATGTAGTTGTGTATATATATATATAGATATATATATATATGTGTATATATATTTTTATGAATATATATATATATTTATAACTATATAGATATATATATATAGTAATATATGTATATGTATATGTGTATGTTTATATGTATATATATATAGATATATATGTATATATGTATAAATAAATAAATATATGTATATATATATATCTATATATATGTATATATATATGTTTGTATGTGTGGGTGTGTACAAGTGAGTGTGTGAGTGTACAAGTGTGTATGTGTACGAGCGTGTGTGTATGAGTATGGGTGTGTCGCTGGCGGGTGAGTGTGAGAGAGAGGGCAGAGTTAAGCCGTCTGGCGGGAGCGTCCGCCTTGTGATCTCGCAGGAGCGCGGGCGCGCAAGGGCTTCACGTGGGCTCTGGAGGGAATGCGTGCACTGTCTTCATGCACAGGCGGGTGCAGGAGTGCAGCGCAGCGCATAGCGCTGCGGGTGGGAGCAGGCGTGGGCGTAGATGCAGGCGACCGACTGAAGCGGGTTGCGAGCGAGGAGAGAGAGCATTGTGCCACCGGCTAAGTGAGAAACAAGTCGGTGGCTACAATGTCGCACTGAGAGGCGTGAACAGTGGCTACAGTGCCGCGCGGGAGCGAGCGACCGGTAGCACCCGTTCTGCGTGTGTGGGCGTGCTGGGAAGTGCCTGCGTGCGCGGGGAGAGCTCGCGGACGTCTGCTGGAGTTCACGCAGTGGCCTGCGCTGCTTCTGGCGGTCGTTGCTGCTATTGGAGCTTCCGAGCTTGAAGCTCTGACATTGGTGGCAAGGGCGTTCAGCGGTGAAATCAAATGGTGAAACCACCACGCCCACCTGCTCACGAAGGAGCTGGGCGGTGGTGGAACTCACAGTGGTGGTCGTGAGACCACTGTGAGCTTTCTCCTACCTGCAGTGTGTCTCTTTAATGAGAAGAGATGCTGCGTATGGAGAGGGAGAGGGGAGGAGGTTGGCCTGACAATGGAGGAAAGTGTCTGAAGGTGGTGCCTATTCAGGCTCCCCTGCGGAAGGGAGAGGGCAAGGCTTTTTAAGGAAGAAGGCATGCCATAGCCATGCTCTGGCATTGCATGTCCAACCATGCTGCTGGCAGAGGAGTGGTGCGAAGAGGCGCAAGCCCCATGCCTTGCAGCCACGCGAGGGAGAAGAATTCAAAGTCAAAAAAATAAAAAATTAAAATGGTGAATTTACAATGTAGCCCTTGATGAAGATGTTAATTAGATGGCCAATTATTCACTCTCCACCCTTCTTTTAAAAGAAAAGCATGCATGTGTCTATGTACAAATGCCACTATTGCTACATAAGATGCAATGGTAGTGCAAGGAAATAACATAAGATGGCATATTTATTGGTGTATTTTTGCTGTGCAATCACTATCCCAGTACAGCTTTCCCTTGCATGTGATTGCTACGAGTCCTCTAATTGGTGGAGCAGCTTAGGAGAAGGCTTCTAATTGAAACCCTGAGCATGGACCTGGAAGGTGTCCACGTGACTTGGAGGTGGAATCGAGGGCTTTCGTGGTTGGAGCATGATGAACAAGGGTGAAGATGATGTCAGCGATGACAGAGCATCGGCGAGTACCTGAAACAATAAGAATGGCCTCTCGGCCACGTTAAAATACTTCAACAGCTTCGCCGAGTATTGGCGAATGTGATGGTGGTGTTTGCAAGACGTGGGAGTGCATATGGTGGTCTGTGGAGGTCAGTGGAGACCGTGCGAAGGTGGGTTGGTCGAGGGTACTTTTGGGTGATCAATTGATGGAATTAGAAGAGGGCTTTGGTTCATAGAGGTGTGGCGATGCTTTTAGGACCGGTATCGGGGTGTTTGGTGGCTTGTGGAGGTACGGAGGCCTAGCCGGAGCTTGGTTGTGCATGGGGAAGATGGATGGCGTGAGGCAGCGTCAGAGGTTAAATTGAGGGTTTGAGGGGAGGAAAAGATAATAGAGGGAGGAAGGGATCTAACTACACTAACCTAATTGGATGAAATGGATATGATGGCACCGGTTATGGTATGGCCGGCGCCAGAGAAGGTGAAACCTCTGGTGGGCGAAGTAGCGATGACGAGGGGAGGTAGGTGTGACTCGCTGGTATTGCGAGATGCGGAGGAGTTTAAGGAAGATGGTACCACTGCCTATTATATGTGGCGGACAGCGAAGAGGTTAGATTAGGAGGGTCTTCGAAGTTGGTGGAGACGGAGGTCGGGGAGAAGGGAAGAAGGAGATTCCGACCTCCAAACCAGGCTAAAGGAGGTAAGGAACTTGATGTAGAGCCTTTTATAGGTCTTTAGGAGGCCCTCCAAGCAAGGAAAGAAGCTTTCAAGAATCGAGTCCTTCGTGCAAAAGGGATACCCGAATCTTCCATGTGTTTTTATGGGAGATTGGGAAAGACTTAAGGTCCAAGGCCGGATCCATATGGAAGAGAATTCCTCAAGGAATCTTCGGTTCAAATTTGGGACAGTGTGATTGAGAATCTAACGAGAAATCCTCACTTGAATCTTGATGGAGCTTGTTGTGTTCACACCAATGGCGGAAGGGACCTATTTGCAAAGAATGATATGAAATATAGGGGCCTGATTGCAAATGATTCAAAAGCTGAGGGGCTATTGAGAAAAGAAGAGTCAGATTGAACTGAAATCTAAACTAGGTCAAGATGATCTTTGATTGGGCCCAAATTTTGGTAAAAACCTAATTTGGAATTAAGAAATCTAATGGTGAAGTTGTCTTTTGGTTTTGACTAAGTTTGATTGGGTAATTTACGTAGAAACCCAAATTAGGGTAACTTCCTATCCGAGACTCTATTTTAGGTCAAAATGGGTTCCAATGGTCAAATCAAGGATACCAAACCTTATAGAATATTTTTCTATGATTTTTAGAAGTTTTAGGTGAATTTTATCTTGACCAGAACCTCAATTAATTAAGCAGGTCTGAAATTAGGGTTTCGAATGTCCATTAATTCTTGAAATACGCGAAAACCCGTTTCTGTCTGCATGAACCCTCTTATTAGACATTTATGATCATTTGACCTTGAATTAGCCCCTGGGAAAACCTGTGGTTACTTTGAATTTAGGATATGATATTAAAATTGCAGATTTACCCTTGATGTAATGCATTTCTCTTAGAAAGTATATGCAGTGAATTATGATTCTCTGGCAGTTATCTAGGAGCAATTGTCTCTTGATTGCGACTAATTAAAGCTTGTTATGGCTGATGATGACATTATCATCATTAACTCAAGAGAGTCTGAAATTAGGGTTTTAAGTGCTGATGCGATTCTCGAAATGCATGAAACCCTGTTTCTGTCTATGTTGACCCACTTATTAGACTTTAATGTTCATTTGACCTTAGATTAACCCCTAGCAAACCCTGCGGTTACTCTTCTTTTATGATGTGATGTTAAAACTATAGAATAAACCCTATTTAATGCTCTTCTCTCAAAATGGATTTGCATGGAATTATGGCTCTCAGGTGATTATATAAGAGTATTTGTCACTTGATTATGACTAATTAAAGCTAGTTATGGTTCATGATGGCATTACCATTGTACCCCCATGCCTAACCTTTGCTAGTCCCTAGCAAAATCCTATGGAAATAACTAGATCTCTAGACCATGCTTTGAAGTTTCGATGCCTGATTTTTGCCATTCTTTAGAAATTAAATCAGAATGCCAACAATAGGCCTAGAGGTACTCAAGTATCAATCAAGATCCAAACTAGACCAGCTTCAGCTTGGGTCTGCTGCAAAGGTTTGTAAGGCCCGTAAAAACCACCCAAAGGTTCGTTGAACCCAACGGTTAAAGCACCCGTACGTAGAATGTAGTAAGTCCAAGTTCAATTTGCCAGTGCATTTTTGGTAAGAGAGATAGAAGGATTTTTTTCATTTGGAGTGCTTTATCTTTTCTCATCTTAGATTTTCCTAACTCTAGCCTTAGATTGGCTCTAAACATAATCTATATGGGATTCATTATCCCTACCATCAATCCTCGAAGGGTCCCTGGCTTTCGATGCTTCAGGATAATACTGCCCATGGCGACCCCCAGAACCCTGACTTTCAACACTTCAGAAGAGTGTTGCCCATGGCATTTTGTAACTAAATTCAAGACCTAGCAATCGACATTTTGGGATAATCCCAGCCATGTCACATAAACCAGCACAAGGCATTTACATGCCGTCGATAGGATATTTAGATATCCTAGGAGACAAGCACTGAGGAGACGATATATTATTATCCATCTTTGAGGGGAATTTCCCACCTCTTCGTAACGGGAACTTGTCCAATTAGCTTGTGTTGTCGAGCTGCTCCTAATCTAGATCTTCGAGATGACTTTTCATAACAAAATACTTTTGGCATGATTTCTTTGTTAAGCGCATTGAACTAGACTAGTGTGTGGTTTTTGGGTGCTTAGGTTACCAAGTCCCTGATTGCACAACAAAAATACACCAACAAATATGCCATCTTGTGTTATTTCCTAGCATTGCCATTGCATACTAGGTAGCTATAGTTGCATTTGTAAAATTGACACTTGCATGCATTTATTTGAGAGGGGAGGATCATGCAAATAATTGGCCATGTAAATAACATCTTCTTCAAGGGTTGCATCACAATTTCACCTCCTTCATTTCTTTATTTGCTTTGAAATCTTCTTCCTCGCGCGACTACAAGGCATGGGGCTTGTGCCTCTTCGCTCCATTCCTCTGCCAGCAGCATGGCAGGACTTGTTCTGCCAGAGCATGGCCGTGGCATGCCTTCTTCTTCCTTAAAAAGCCTGACCATCTCCCTTGCACAAGGGGAGCCTGAACAGAGAGAGAGCACCCCTAGACACCTTCCTCCAGGCCATCTTCCTCCCCTCTCCCCTCCATACGCAGTAGCTCTTCCACTGAAGAGACACACTGCAACCAAGAGCAAGCTCACAGTGGTCCCACGACCACCACTGTGAGTTCCACCATCGCCCAGCTCCTTCGTGAGCAGGTGGGCGTGGTGGTTCACCCTCTATTTTAACCGCTGAACCCCATCGCCATTGCTAGAAGCTCCAAGCTCCGGAGCTCCAACAACAGCAGCACGGCAACCAGCAGCAGTGCAAGCACCACGCATACGCCAGCAATCGTCTGCAAGCTCCTTCCAGCGTCCCACGCACACAGAACCGGCCGCAACCGGTTGTCCATCCTGCGCGGCACTGTAGCTACTATTCACGCCTCTCAACGCGACACTGTAGCTACAGTGCGGTGATCGGGGAGTTTCTCACTTATCCAGTCACCGTGCGCTCTCTCTCCTTGCCACTACCACCTCCAGCCAGTCACCTGCGTCTGCACCCGCCCGCATCTGTGCCCGAGCGCATCTGAACCCGCACCCTCTCCAACCCGCTGTGCTGTGCGCTGCGCTACGTAGCGCGTTGCGCTGTGTTCCCGCACCAGCCTGCGCGCGACGCAAGGACCGCGCGCTCCCTTTAGCGCCCCACAGCCCTTGTGCGCCTGCGTCCGTGTGCCTACGCGACCAGACGACGCCCACTACCTCCGGACATCTTAAACTCGCTCTCTTTCTCGCACACTCTCCAGCAGACACACACTCGCACACACCGCACTCGTACACACACACACACACTTGTACACTCACACTCACTTGTACATAGCTATACATACTTATATATATATACATATATAGATATATACATATTCATACCTATACAACTATATATAAGTATATATACATATATATCTATAGATATAAATACATATATATATCTATATACATATATTACTATATATATATATATCTATATCTATATAGTTAAATATATATACATATATATCTAGTTATAAATATAGATATATATATACCTATATATATATTTACATATATATATATATATATATATAACTACATATACACCTATATAGTTACAACCCTATCTATATATATACATATAAATATATATTTACATATATACATATATATATATATACATACACATCACCTACCTGTATCCTTACACACTAGTCACTCCACCACGCATTATATCGTGGGAATATCTGCACCAGTTGCTGATATTCCCCAATACCCACGTAAAGAAAGCGCCTCCGCACACACTCCCACACATCCATCCTACACTCTACGTGGCACTTCGTCTTATTGGTTGCGTCTTCCTAGACGTGGACTAACTCGACACTGTGCTACACGCCATTTCCACCTCCACCCCCACCCTTATATATATATAATATATATATATATATCTATATATACAACCAACATTTATTTCTCTACAAACAACCTATCTTGTTTTTTTGTTTCCTGCTATTAAAAAAGATAAAAAAAAGTGTAAAAGAGAAAAGATAATCCTTTTCTTGCAGGTACTCGATCTTGCGATCAGCAAGACCAGTTTTTGGAACCTTAATTTGGCTTAAAGCCAAGAACAATTTGGCTTGAAGCCAAGGACCTGATTTTGAGGGTGTACCTCAAGGACAAAATTATCAGCAAAAAAATCTTAAATAGAAAAAACCAAAAACATAATAAACACATGGAAGAGATATGTTTTAGGAAAGGCGTAGAAACTTCTTCACATTTAATCCCTGCCTCCTGAGATCAACCCTGGGCCTAAAAGTGACCAAGATAAAATTAAGTAGGCCAGGTTAAAAATTTTGTAAAAAGATGGTTAGGCTTGATTTAGGTTAACCACTATACTCACCTCAACGATAATTTCACCATATTAAGACAACCTGTTCGAGTCGCAACACGTCTTTTTCTGGCATCGTTGCCAGGGAGGTACGCATTGAGGTAAGTTTCTACTCCATTCCTTTGATTTTCTCTTCTCACACCCTTCTCTTCACGGGTGTTTTTGTTTGCTGGTGTGCAAGTGAACCAGTTGCAAGGAGGAGGAAAGCAGAGGAAGTCTGAGATGTGGACAGATCCAAGGTGGGGACGAGAGCGTGAAGTCACCGGTGCTGCACTGGAGCTTCGCCCATGTTGTTGAAAAGGTAAGTCTCTCTCTCTTAGCAACTTAGGTCAACTTGTCACCTTTAAAAAAAAAAAAAAAGCCTAAAACCTAAAAACACTTCTTGGGATTTCTTGGGGCAAGTGGATTAAAAATCACTTGTTCGATTGTTTGCCATCACTCCCACCGCCCCGGGATTTCTCGCTAATCTTCGCATAGTGAAGATCCAAGAATCTTAATTCTTGAATCTTTCGCCGTGTGAAGTATTCTTTGAGGCAAGATTAAATAGATTGATTGCCATCCCTCCTTGCCTCATTTATCCGCAATTCAGGATCACATTTTTGGTTGGGAGACTTGGAATTTAGTTGATTCCAACCCCACCACGACCTTTCACGTGCCTTAGATCTGATCCCGAATACTTCAACCCCAACACTTTGATTTTCTTTACATTATCTTGTGGTTGAGCCTTGTGTGTGGAACATCATTTTGGTGATTGGGAGCTCTTGAATTGAAGTGCTTTGGTTCCCTTTCACACTAACCTAAAATTGACTCGTGCATCCACACATAGAAATTTCCACCTAGGGAAACCCATTGCATGTTTAGCATGCATTAACCAACACACATTGAAGAAGGGTTTGTTGGGCATAGAAGAACTTGTATTTTCTCAAAACCCGGAGCTTGGTTGAATTGGTAATTCAGCGAAACCTTAAAATCTATACTACTTAAAGGCTGAAATTCTAAAAACCATTCACCAACTAAAACTTCAATTCGGGGAGATTTCCCCATTGCATGCTTGGTTTACACACTTTCTAAAAATAACGCACTTGTGCATTACCCGTAAACAATGCCCTTCACATTCCAGAAGCACTTGATTCTAGGCCTCTAATTAAAACTGGTAGCTACTTGACCCTTATTAAGGATTGGAGGCCTATCTACCTACGTGTAGCACCTACGTGCTGGTGCGGGTTCCCGCATGCTATCGGGTGTCTAAGACTGGGGCAAACGGCCTTTCAATCTGGCCCAGTGGTTCCGCGGTGCTCGCATTTGGTTCCGTAGGTTGTGATAGTAGATAACTTAGATCTTTAGGTCTAAGGACACATTGTAGAGGTTAGGACTTTGATTGCCTTGATTTGTCATCAAGTGTACCTTTGCGGTGCCATTTCTCTCATCCCTTTTTCCCTTCTTATCTTCCCAATTCTTCCTGTGGTAGTGCATGTTTGGGAGGAGGTCACAAAATCTTGAATTATTTGAATTGTCTAATAATTTTAAGA
Organism: Thalassia testudinum; assembly: GCA_037157565.1. NCBI lineage: Eukaryota > Viridiplantae > Streptophyta > Magnoliopsida > Alismatales > Hydrocharitaceae > Thalassia > Thalassia testudinum. Next base: position 5,020,914 of record JAZHRO010000025.1, read on the forward strand.
AAGAAGCCGAATCGTCATCCTCCTCCACAAACATGGCTGCACGCCCACCCCCAAATCCCGAGGGAGGAAATCGCCCTCAAAACCCACCAGGTGGTGGAGCCATGGACCCCATAACTCGCCTCCAAGCCCAAATGGAAATGTATAATGAGAAGATTGAAGTCATTAGGGAAACCTTAGAGGAAATGCAAAACCCTCCCGAAAGGGAGGAGCCTAGGTCTCGTAGCTCTTATCAAAATCCCGCTGCTACAGAGACCATAGGACAAATTCGGGTCCCCATGGGCGGGGACGATTTTGAATTGAAACCCAATATAATTGGCCTAATTAACTTTCACTTCCATGGTCTTGCAAGTGAAGATCCTTTTCTCCATTTGGAAAACCTAACCCGATTGGCTGAAACGGTTAAACCAAGAAACATCAGGCTAGCAATTGTCCTCATGAAAATGTTCCCATTTTCGTTGCGGGATAAAGCATCTCAATGGTTACGCACCCTTGGGAGAACCATCCATTGTTGGGAAGAGATGCGAACATCTTTTCTCAAGAAATTCTTCCCAATCGGATGAACCAATGCGCTTCGCCATGCTATAACTTCCTTTACACAACAAAACAGCGAATAGTTTCATGAGGCTTGGGAGAGGTATAATGACCTCCTTCGGAAGTGTCCGCACCATGGTCTGCCTAAGTGGCATATAGCCCAGATTTTCTATTATGGGCTAAATGATACTTTGAAGAAGATTGCAAGCACTTCTTGCAGAGGGAATTTCATGAATAAAGATGAGAATGGAGCATTCGAATTATTTGAAAACATGAGCGAAAACTCAATGAACAATGCCTCCATTGTCACCTTTAATCGTACCAGCCTGCCCCATAATGTTCACGAAGTTGACACGGGACCCTCCCATTCATCCACTGATCTTAACCTTATCGCACAAAAATTAGATGAAGTCTCCATCATGCACAAGAAGCTGGATGAGCTTCTGGCCAATCTCGCCCGTTCTATGGCAAACACCCCCACCTCACCACTTCGTCACAATCCTAATCCTTCAAATGCCATGCTTATCCCTAGAAACCCCGTGAGATCTTCCTTATCGAGTGTCGCGCCGAGCGATTCGATAAGTCATGTGATCTGGCTTCTGCAAGCCAGTATTTTGACACAGAGGACCAAGCCTCCGTGTGTTTGGATGCATATTTACATGCGAACTCGTCTTCTGGCTTAGAAGATGCTTGCGCCCTGGGGAACAACCCGTTCTCTGCTACTTATAACCCAGGGTGGCGAAATCATCCGAACTTCGCATGGTCCAACAACCTGTAGCACCAAAACCCCGCAGGTGGGCCAATGCGACCATCCGCACCTGTCATCCCAAGGGTCCAGTCTAATCCTGTGGCGAATCCACCATCGGGTCCTTGCATACCGCAAACAGAACACGCATCAAGTCCTCTTTATAAATTGATGTGAATGATGACAGAAATGTCTAAGCCCCATGAAGAGAACGTGACCTCTCTTCAGCACCAATTGGCGCAGCAGAATGCTGAGATCAGTCAACTACGCATGGCGACTCGATCTCAGGGCACTCTTCCAACCCAACCTGTTCCCAACCCACGAAATTTCGTACCCCGTGGTCCTCAACCGCAGGTACGACCTTCTCAGGGGCAGGTTCATCAGATTCTACAAGCACCAAGAATTCCTCTGGGATTTTAGGCTAATCCCGCTGCAGCACCTCACCCTTATGTCCCTATTATGAACCCTCCTCCGCCTTATGATCCCACCGGACCTGCATTGTCCAATGCGATTATTACGAGGAGTGGTAAGAAAACCGTCGATCCACCTCGACCTAATCCTGGCCCATCCTTTTCATCGCCCTCTCATTCGGGATGCGCACCGCATTCACGAGAGGACGATACACCCAAACTAGTGCCAGAATCGGTCCCACTTCCTAAGGCTCTACTGAGGGAGCCAAAAGGCAAGAAAAAGGATATGCAGGCCTTTGATAACTTGCGTAATTTATTCAGGGATGTTGAAATCGAGGTACACCTGTTAGAGGCTATCAACCACATACCTATTGTCGCCCGATTTTTCAAAGACTACACTACACCCAGGCGACAGTCAAGGAAAACAAAGAATCCGGTGGTTCTCTCGCCTCATGCGAGTTGTGCTATATTGTCAAATCTACCACTGAAGCAGAAAGATCCAGGCACACCACTTATTTCTTGTAGCATCCAAGGCTGCAATTTTAACCGTGCCCTGCTTGATTTTGGATCTTCCATCAATCTTATACCAACCATCATGCTCGAGAAATTTGCCTTAGGAAATCTGAAACCCACCCCTGTTACGTTACAATTGGCAGATCATTCTGTCAAACTACAAAAGGGTGTGGAGGAAGAGGTGGTGGTTAGGGTCAAGAGTCTCTGTTTTCCTGTTGACTTTCTTGTTTTGGATATGGAAGTTCCTAGCTTACTTTCTGATTGTCCGATCATCCTTGGTCGACCTTCTTGGCCACAGCTCGTGCCCATATCGATTGCAAGTCGGGCTGTATTAAGATTGCCGTTGGATTTGAGAAGCTCAAGCTCAACATCTTCAAGGCAGCCAAGAACTTTGATTGCGATTGCATCGAGGATGACATGTCTGACAAGGACATGGCCGTCAGCGTGTGTATTGGACTAATTGGGACCTATTTTGACTGTTGTGGATTGCCTTTAAACACAGATGATTGCCTGATCGACACATATTGTGATGTTTCCCCATCCCTCCCTTTTCTCGTACCTTCTCCTGACTGGACTTCTGACGAGGTTTTCTCCGCTTCCCATACCTTGTGGTCTGAGTCATATTCGGGCTACTCACTGCCGGTCCACACTCTTGAAGATCGGATTGCCCTTTCTTTCCCACCAAATTAGGCGAAATTGCAACTCCACACTGGGACCTTGAGCCCACATACTACTCACTGGGGCTACCCCTTTTTGGATCCATCTATCCAAGATGCCCCTCTTCTTGGCCAAATTGAGGACCAACTTCTTCCTCCTGCTCTATTTTCTTCTAATCTGCTTGGGACACTCCCATCCCAGGAAATGCCAGACCTCTCACCATCCACTCTCGAGCTGAAAGAGTTTCCTGATACACTTAACTATGTTTTCTTGGGACCAAATGAAACGCTCCTCGTAATCATTAGTACAAAATTGACCAGGGAGCAAGAGTGCAAACTAACAAAGGTCCTTATGGAGCACAAGGTAGCCATTGGATGGTCCTTATCAGACTTAACTGGCATTAGCCCCTCCTACTGCACTCACTGTATATATACGTAGGAGGAGGCTCGACCTTCTTGCGAGATGCAGCGATGTCTCAACCCTAACATGCGGGAGGTCGTTAAAAAGGAAATTATTAAGTGGCAGGATGAGGGTATAATCTACCCAATCAGCGATAGCCCCTGGGTGAGTCCGATTCACGTCGTGCCCAAAAAGGCGGGACTCACCATCCGTATCAATGACAGGGGCGAATCCATCCCTACACGCACTCCTACATCTTGGAGAGTGTGTGTAGATTATAGGAAACTGAATGCTGCAACTAAGAAAGATCACTTTCCGCTACCTTTCATTGACCAAATCCTGGAGCGGTTAATGGGAAATAAATTTTTCTGTTTCCTAGATGGATTCTCAGGATATAACCAGGTGCCAATTGACCCCAGGGACCAAGAGAAAACCACCTTTACCTACCCCTTCGGCACCTTTGCATTTAGAAGGATGCCGTTCGGACTTTGTAACGTGCCAGCAACTTTCCAGACATGTATGACTGGTCGATCTTTCGCTTTTAAGTCGGTTGCAGTTTAATGTGGTGGAAAAATCGACTGATCAATATTTAAGAAGAAATAACCACTCGCAGAGGAGCAGGTCGTATCCACAGGGAGGCAATGACGTATTAAAATTCGCACCAATTAAAAACATTCGTTCGTAATTAGTTTGGACAAGAATCAAGCCAAGATTTCCTTTAGATTAAGGTTTAAGTAAGAAACAATGCTGAAATGGCAATTATGAGAAACTAGAGGATATTTTCCGCAATGCAGAATCAATAAAATATCATTAAAAAGTGACAATGGCAGAAAATGTAATTTCTAATTGATTTTTTACTGTAGCAAAATAGGGTAATTTTTCCCCTTTGTCTTGCGCGACGAGGAGTGGATGGCTGGGCGCGGGAAGCTCGGAGGAGGTCCCTTGGACTGAGGGCTTCGAATCGGTGGTGGTGGCGAGTCGCGCGGCGGCCGGAGGTGGCCGGACGAGCTCTGGCGGAGGTGCTGCAGCCGGTGGGCGTATGCGGCCTGCTGGCGTGAAATCTGCCGCGCGCTGCTGCTGGCGGCTCTGTATGCGCAAGAGCGGGTGCGCAAGCTGCAGGCGCGGGCGTGGCTGCTGCTGGTGGCGGGCGCGCAGGCGAAGGGATCTGCAGGCGTGGTGAGCGCTGATCTGCAGGCGCGGGGAAGAGCAGTTGGCGTTCTGCAGCTGTGCACTGATCTGCAGGCGTGGGGTTGGGAGCGGGTGAAGTTCTGCAGGTGCGGTTGGACGGTTGCGCGGGTCTGCAGGTGCGTGGAGAGCGCTGCAACTGTTGAGCGCGTGGAGATGGGCGCGATTGAGGAGGGCGTGCAGGGTTGGAGGGTGCAGGCGCGGTTGAGCTAAAGGTTGATGGGCGCGGGTTGAGCTGAAGGTTCTGCAGGCGTGGGAGAGGGTCTGTAGGCGACTTCAGATGTGTGCGGTGGAAGTGAGCGGGTAGCTTCAGATGTCCGGGAAATTTCCCGGACGTCTTAAGTTACTGAAAGGGTGGCTGACGGTTGTTGCGGTGGTGGTGGTTGGCGACGACGGCGAGAGAGATGCACGCTAATGTGCTCACGGTGATGCGGACGAGCTCCGGATGGCGGTGTGGCCTGTCACACCACACGCCCACAGTGGTGGAGACTCGTCGCCACAGTAGAGGCCGGCAGTATGGAATGGAAGAGAGAAGTTCTCTCTACACAGTGGTGGGTCGGTGGTGGAGGCCTCTCGAGCTCGGCTGCCTCCCTCCTCCTTTTGTAGTGGCCTGCACAAGTTTGAAATCAGCCGCCCGACCAGATCCACCACATCCGCTCCCCATTGAATGGGTCTTCACTGCGGCCGTTCGACGTTGGAGCGGCAGCCAGCCGTTCCTGCAAGGAGAAGAGTAAAGAAAATAATGTTAAAATATTAGGGTCATTTATATACAGACCCTCAACTTCTATGTTAATGAAAATAATGTACCTAATTGGTTGTCTAATTAGATGAATGCTATTGTAAGCTAATTCTAAATGCACTTAAGATATGAATGCAATGTATGGATTATGTAATTAAATTAAAACTATGAATTAATCTATTTACATCCTAATTTATGCTAAATAAATGTTAGAATTAACCTAATGTGTAGGCACTTAAATACTTAAATAGCCCACAACTATGGGCTAATCAAATACCCCCATGCCTAGTTTTTGCTAGTCCCGAGCAAAATTAAGCGAAACCTAGCACTCTAAGTAGACTAGTCAACTCACTTAGTCTTCCTTCAGAAGCATATTAAGTTTAGGCTCTAGACCCAAGGTTCTTAAGTAGTTGCTAAGTTACAGATTAGGTCGGCTAAAGACAAGTTGCAGGCACAAGTTTCCCTGATTTCTAACTCTACCCTAAAGTTTATTGATCCCTAAGATTAAAGCATCCGTGACTGTGTATTGGTCTGAGTTATTTGAGTTAAAGGATTTTATATATATATATATATACTTTTTTTTTTGTTTGATTCTTCTAAGTCTAACCTCAGATCAGCTATCAACACGGTCTGTGTCGGATTCATTGTCCCCATTACCATACCTTGAAGGGTGCCTGGCTTTCGATGCTTCAAGATAGCACCGCCCATAACGACCCCAAGAACTCCTGGCAATCAACACTTCGAGATAGTATCGCCCATGGATTTCTTAAGTGAATTCAGGCCTATTGCAATCGGCACTTCGAGATAGGGCCGCCCATGGTACCTGAACCGCGCAATGCACTTACATGCCCCCAGTAGGATGGATATCCTAAGAGACAAGCGTCGAGGAGGTAATATGTTATCATCGCATCCTCAAGGTGAGTATATACTCCACCTCTCCTGCGGCGGGAACTCTTCCAATCAAAATGTGTTTTCAAGCCTCTCTTAAGTCAAAACTAAGAGAACCAAATCTCTTTTCAGAAAGACAGAAATTAAGTTGATTACCAGACCAAGTGTGTGAAATTTGGATGCTTGGGTTACAAGGACCCATAAACCAAAAGGTAGAATAAGACTCCAGGTACTACCCCACCTTCTAACTCAAACCCTAGCTTCCCTTCCTTAACCTCTTGAGGAATGGTCCGCAACTTAACTCCTACATAAGTTTTTAAGTCCACAAAGAACCCTAAAGGTCTAACACTAGCAACTCATTTAGCTTCTAAAGTTTGACCCTAGAATTAATTTAGTCTACCCTAGAGTTCTGATTTGCTTAAGAATGCAAGATCTAGCTAGTTAAGCTCAAAACCCCTTTTTTTCTTTTTTTTTTAATGTACAAATGTATGCAATTATGCTATGTATATCCCCAAGTACACCCTCCTATGCCTAAAATCTGCAATGTCCTCATTGCATAGAAGAATATTACCTAGGTTAGAGCTGGGATGAATAGCCAAAGAACCTGCGAATCAGGTTCAAGAATTGCAGAAATAGGCCCTAAAAATGAGCAAAGCAATGTTGGCCTAGAACATAGGTAACCTAGGATGTTGGCGAGTTGATGATGAATCCCGATAGCAAATGCTCGCCCAACTAAAATGGGAATGAAATCTTCCCAGGTCACCAGAAGAGGTTCTAAAGGATAAATAGGTAAAACAACCTCCAAAGGGGTAGGGGGAGGATAATATGGATCCTCCAAAAGGTATGGGGAAGGAATGGTACAGAGATAAACCCCCAGGGTAATGGACTGACTAAAGAAATCATCAATCCATACCCAATACTCCATTACAGGAAATATTGGTCTGTTAAGCCCCCTAGTCAGAACAAAAGTGAGCAATTCTCTAAGGCAAGGATCATCTAGGGTGTCCAAGTTACGAGGTTGTGGGATGGCCATAAGATCTAGGTTGGGTTTAATCAGCTCGGTGTCCATCCCAAACACTCTTTCTAAATCCTCAATTTCATCCCTAGCATTCCTTGCACCATCACATGTATCTTCCTGCTCTTCATCAGGAGTCACAATTTCGCTTTCAGATATAAGCGAATCAAAGGGTGACTTCGAAGTGAATGAAGGCAGGTTGGAAGCAACTGATCTAGGGATTATCCTATCAATGTCATCCCCGAGTTTTTGTTCTTTACTCAAATCTTCCCTGGAGTCTATATGTGAATCCACATAAATCTTAGAAATTGCTTCCAAATTTTCCATCATTTTATCATGAGGAGAAATATCATCAATGGGTGTGCTAAGGAAACCTAATTTGGTCAAATTTGTGACATCCTCAGGGGCTAACTCTTCAAATAAGACATAATCACCCTTAGTGTCACTCCAAATCTTGAATGTAGGTTCCTCATATAATTCGTCTTCCTCCTCATCGCACAATTCATCATGTACTCGAGGTCTAGAATCATTTAATATCTCAGCAGATCCCCTAGGGTGCTCTATCTGAGGTAAATGGTTTACATTGGTTACATCAGACTCCTCAGATAGGTCAATTTCTTTAGGGTTAGGTTCCCTAAGGGTGGGTTTGAGTTCCATATCGTGATCAGAAGGGAGGGTAGGATTAACAACTTGACTTTGACCCACTTCATCAAATGTCACGAAAATACTATCATCTGGGTCGAGGTCTTCCAATGGTACCATCAATCCCTTCTTTTGACTCCAATATAATTCAGGTGGATACTCAACCTTATCATCATCTTCCTCGGGTTGCCACCTTTCTTCATCCAATGCATAGCTATTGTCATGTGTATTTTCCTCCCACCTAAAGTGTAGATCTCTCAAGGAAGTGTTATCTAATGGGGAGGTTTCAAAATCGATCCTCGAAAAGTAGCTATTCTCCCCAGAATTTCCCTCCAACTTAAAGTGTAGCTCTCCCACGGGAGATGCATCTGTTGTAGAGGGGTGTACGTCATCCTCAATGGGGTAGATTGAGTGGCTAATTTCATCTCTTTCTTGTTGGCCTGCTCTCAGAGATTCTCCTAACAATTCACTCATTTCGTTTTGCATTTTCTGTATTTCCATCTTCAAAGAGGAGAGGTTATTTCTATCATGAGAGAAGTTAGGCTCAGGCTTATAGTACCCAGGAGTGTTTGTCCAACCATTATACTTTTTCAGGGAGGGTGGGTTGGGTATTTCTTTGGTATGTGGGATATTGGGCAAAGCAAATCCCGCTCCTAGGCTCTGCTCACTGATTTGGGGCTTAACCAGGCCAATACTCCTATAATAGGAGTAAAATGGATCCCAATGATTGTCATTATGTCTATCAAGGAATGGACCATCTCGGCATCTGGGATCGAAGGATGCAGAGTGGGGGTGAGGGTGTGGGCAAGATGTGAAAGGATAAAAATCAATGTGGTCCATTCTAACTCACACTTCAATCAGAATTCCCCAAGTAAAACACAATTCAAAAAGGACCTTTTAGGTCTTTCCCAATTTAGGCTTTTGATTTTAAGTCAGATTGCAGGTGACAATACAATTTGTTCAAACAATTTACGCGCCTATTGTCGACCTACGGCTCGCCTAAGAAGACCTAGTTGGAGCTTAGGTGTTCTTCCCTAAATCTCAAATGGTCAAGTAAATCCAAAGACGGAAGATCGAGGGATGCAAGTAGGCCTAAGCCTTCCTTTGAAGTTGTGCTTTCGCTGTGCTTCTCAACTACCCCCAAAAATCCGTGACAGGGTATCCCCCTCTTTGGACTTGCAAAACCTTTGATCTCAAGTTCCGAACACTTCAGAATCCAATGATAGGAGGGCTCTTGTCCTAGTATTTCCAAACCTAAGGAGTGTCTAGAAGCGTGCCATGGTGCAAGTGAAATAAGTGTGCATACACCGTCAAATATTTTGAACTTTGAATCGCACGCCAAGTTTGAAAATCAAATCCTTGGTTTTTAAAATGTCCTTCCTTTAATTAGTCCTTTTTCTAAAAAAAATGTGACCACTTGTTAGATTTATTCAGTACAGATTAGGTGGTCTTCGCATTAAATCCCAAATGCAATGCGTGATAAAAAATAGGATGCAAAGTAAGAGAATGCGTACCTTGCCTCCAGCGATCTACGATGTAAGAATGCACGCAATGAAGAAAAGTAAATCTAGAGGCTGCTCATACAGACCTAAATGGTTCGTCCTAGGGCAGGCAGCTCATTTTTTTTTTCTATTTTTTTTAGAACTACTTATGCACAAGCAAATAAAAGTAATAATAATAAAAAAAAAATAAACCTAAATCTAAAGAAAAGGGAACAGACTCCCAAAAATTACCCAACACGGGCCCAAAACAAAATCGAGGAACAGACCCCTCAAAATATGCCCCAGAACAAGGGTTTCAAACTAACTGCAATGAAAAATTAAGTCTACAGTCTTAATTCTAGTCTAATTAAACTAGCAACTAAATACAATGGTGTCCGTCGCGTCCTCGTCCTTCTCCTCCTTTCAAAATTGCTCGTCCACTTCTCGTCTGGCAACGTCAAGGGTCGCCTCTCACACAGGCTGATTCTTGCACAAAATTTCTCGCACAGAAAAGAAAATAATAAATGGTCAAATCTCTGTGCAATTGACAAATAATCAAAATAAAATTAGGCAAAATTATTACGTCTGTTACCTCCCCGGCAACGGCGCCATTTGATTGGTCGATCTTTCGCTTTTAAGTCGGTTGCAGTTTAATGTGATGGAAAAATCGACTGATCAATATTTAAGAAGAAATAACCACTCATAGAGGAGCGGGTCGTATCCACAGGGAGGCAATGACGTATTAAAATTCGCACCAATTAAAAACGTTCATTCGTAGTTAGTTTGGACAAGAATCAAGCCAAGATTGCCTTTAGATTAAGGTTTAAGCAAGAACAATGCTGAAATGGCAATTATGAGAAACTAGAGGATATTTTCCGCAATGCAGAATCAATAAAATATCATTAAAAAGTGACAATGGCAGAAAATGTAATTTCTAATTGATTGTTTACTGTAGCAAAACAGGAGAATTTTTCCCCTTTGTCTTGCGCGACGAGGAGCGGATGGCCGGGCGTGGGAAGCTCGGAGGAGGTCCCTTGGACCGAGGGCTTCGAATCGGTGGTGGCGGCGAGTCGCGTGGCGGCCGGAGGTGGCCGGACGAGCTCCGGCGGAGGTGCTGCAGCCGGTGGGCGTACGCGGCCTGTTGGCGTGAAATCTGCCGCGCGCTGCTACTGGCGGCTCTGCAGGCGCGGGAGGTGGGTGCTGCAGGCGCGAGAGCAGGTGCGCAAGCTGCAGGCGCGGGCGTGGCTGCTGCTGGTGGCGGGCGCGCGGGCGAAGGGATCTGCAGGCGTGGTGAGCGCTGATCTGCAAGTGCAGGGAAGAGCGGTTGGCGTTCTGCAGCTGTGCACTGATCTGTAGGCGCGGGGGTGGGAGCAGGTGAAGTTCTGCAGGCGCGGTTGGACGGTTGCGCGGGTCTGCAGGCGCGTGGAGAGCGCTGCAGCTGGTGAGCGCGTGGAGATGGGTGCGGTTGAGGAGGGCGTGCGCGGTTGGAGGGTGCAGGCGCGGTTGAGCTGAAGGTTGATGGGCGCGGGTTGAGCTGAAGGTTCTGCAGGCGCGGGAGAGCGTCTATAGGTGACTTCAGACGTGTGCGGTGGAAGTGAGCGGGTAGCTTCAGACGTCCGGGAAATTTCCCGGACGTCTTAAGTTACTGAAAGTGTGGCTGACGGTTGTTGCGGTGGTGGTGGTTGGCGACGACGGCGAGGGAGATGCACGCTAATGTGCTCACGGTGATGCAGACGAGCTCCGGATGGCGGTGTGGCCTGTCACACCACACGCCCATAGTGGTGGAGACTCACCGCCACAGTAGAGGCCGGCAGTATGGAATGGAAGAGAGAAGTTCTCTCTGCACAGTGGTGGGTCGGTGGTGGAGGCCTCTCGAGCTCGGCTGCCTCCCTCCTCCTTTTGTAGTGGCCTGCACAAGTTTGAAATCAGCCGCCCGACCAGATCCACCACATCCGCTCCCCCTTGAATGGGTCTTCACTGTGGCCGTTCGACGTTGGAGCGGCAGCCAACCGTTCCTGCAAGGAGAAGAGTAAAGAAAATAATGTTAAAATATTAGGGTCATTTATATACAGACCCTCAACTTCTATGTTAATGAAAATAATGTACCTAATTGGTTGTCTAATTAGATGAATGCTACTCTAAGCTAATTCTAAATGCACTTAAGATATGAATGCAATGTATGGATTATGTAATTAAATTAAAACTATGAATTAATCTATTTACATCCTAATTTATGCTAAATAAATGTTAGAATTAACCTAATGTATAGGCACTTAAATACTTAAATAGCCCACAACTATGGGCTAATCAATGTATGTTGGCGATATTCCATGACATGGTGGGTGACTTTCTTGAGGTTTTTATGGATGACTTTTCAGTCTTTGGACCCTCTTTTGATGACTGTCTTGCCAACCTGACCCGTATCCTTAGGAGATGTATTGATGTGAACCTCGTGCTTTCCTGGGAAAAAAGTCATTTTATGGTACACGAGGGAATTGTTCTCGGGCATATCATCTCCGATAGAGGTATCGAGGTTGACAGAGCTAAGCTTGATATAATTGCTAATTTACCTGTGCCTGGCTCTGTCCAACAAATCCGCTCCTTCCTGGGACACGTCAATTTCTATAGGAGATTCATCAAAGACTTCTCCATGATTTCTCGACCTTTAACTCATCTCCTATCAACCGAGGTACCCTTTGATATGGGCCTCGACTACATACAAGCATTCACGCAGCTGCATGAGGCTATCACCAAGGCCCCTGTTCTCCAACCACCTGATTGGTCCCTTGACTTTGAACTCATGTGTGACACTTCCAACCTTGCAGTCGGAGCCATCTTGGGACAAAGACGCGCTAGACACCCCTTCATGGTGTACTACACCAGTAAGACGTTGGATGAGGCCCAGCGTAATTATACTACCACTGAGAAAGAACTACTGGCAGCTGGAGAAATTCCGCTCTTACCTTCTGGGCTCACATGTTATTGTATTCACTGACCACATGGCCATTCGCCATCTCATGCACAAGAAGGAAGCCAAGCCTAGACTGATTCATTGGATCCTTTTGCTCCAAGAATTTGACATTGAGATCTGCGATAAGGCTGGAGCCCAGAATGTTATTGCTAATCATCTCTCGAGACTGGACCCTAACCACATTGGACTGACCCTGCCGATCAATGAGGTTTTTCCCGATGAGCACCTATTGGCAATTAATGTGGCAAGTGGACCTTGGTATGCCAACATTGCCAATTACCTTGCTTCTGGTTCCCTTCCACATGGCTGGCCTAAAATCCAGCACGAGCGTCTCATTGCAGAAGCAAAGTATTATTTCTGGGATAATCCACTTCTTTTTCGAATAGGTGTTGATCAGATCATCCATCGCTGTATTCCTGACAGCAAATTCCCCAGTGTGCTATCCTTTTGCCACGATCAGGCCTGTGGAGGCCATTTCTCTGGGAGGAAAACTGCAGCCAAGGTGTTGCAGTGTGGTTTCTTTTGGCCCTCCCTTCACCAGGATGCACACAATTATGCCAAACATTGCACTAGGTGCCAGTCGTTAGGGTTAATGTCACGTCGTGACATGATGCCCTTGCAACCCATCCTAGCTGCTGAAATTTTCGATATTTGGGGAATTGATTTTATGGGTCCCTTTCCTCCTTCCAAATGCTTCGAATACATCCTTGAATACATCCTTGTTGCTGTTGATTATATTTCGAAATGGATTGAGGCTATTCCCACCTACCATGCTGACCATGTCATATCCACTCGATTCGTCAAAGACCACATTTTTGCATGCTTTGGGATCCCTCGAGCCATTATCTCGGATGGAGGAAGCCATTTTACCCATGCTTCTTTTCAGGCACTTCTGAGGAAATATGGAGTCCACCATCGTATCGCATCTCCGTATCATCCTCAAACGAACGGCTAGGCTGAGGTCTCGAACCGGCAAATCAAGCAAATTCTCAAGAAAATGGTTCGACCTGACTGTAAGGATTGGTCTAACAAGCTGATCAACGCACTTTGGGTGTACCGGACAGCCTTCAAGGCTCCCCTAGGTATGTCTCCTTATAGAATCGTTTACGGGAAGCCTTGTCATTTGCCTGTGGAGTTGGAGCACCACGCTTATTGGATAGTTCGCCAATGTAACCTCGACCCAGACCTATGTGGTCGAGAAAGGAAACTCCAACTCCAAGAGCTGGAAGAGCTCCATTGTGAAGCCTATGATTTGCCTTAACTTTCAAGCAACACACTAAGGCTTTTCACGACAGTCGTATTCGGCGGAAGGAATTTGAGCCATCTTAGCAAGTTTGGCTTTACAATGCCCGGCTCAAATTCTTTCCAGGGAAATTGAAGTCCAAATGGACTGGTCCCTTCCTGGTCTCGAGACCATTTCCCAACAGGGCCGTTGAAATTGAAGATCCCAAATTTGGGCATAAATTTACGGTTAATGGGTAGCATTTAAAACCTTATCTTACTCATGAACCTGCTCCTGTTGGAGAAACTGTTGCCCTGCTGGAGGGTAACTAATGTTGTGCCTCATTCTGAGTCCAGCTGGGGACATTAAATTCAGTGCTCGTTGGGAGGCACCCCAGCAGCACTCCTCCACTGTCACATACACTTCACTCCGCACCTTTTCACTTCACCACCCACCATCCACCCACCCTACCACCCTGCTATATACCTTACACCTCAGCTCTCATTCCCCGATCTTTGGACCTTCCTTTACCCTACCCTGCATGCATATGAGGACATAGCATCGTTTGGCATGGGGGGGTGGATAGGCATCCATAGGATCTAGGTATTATATGGTATCATGCAGCTTCCATCCATCTATAAATATGTACATAGCATTAAAAAAAAAAAAAGGTATTTAGTAATGATCTGAAGGCTAAAACAAAAATACAATGTGTTTATAGATATTCAACTACTGTTTTGAAGACTTTCCAAGCCACAGAAGCTTGATTCGCTCAGGCTTAGCTTAATTCACTTGAGCATTGACAAGATAGATCAGAATCTCTCCTAAGGATGTATTCTTGTACCTGAGATATCAGTACAGGATCCGTTGGTTTGCTTCTACTCAAGAGCCTAAGTAATCTTGGTTCACACTACACATATCAAGAAAGACCAGGTGAATATAAGATCCAACCCTAGTGTTCATTAGGGAAGGTGGAGTCCTTACCTATGCGCGTAGGTAGACTTTTTATCCCAGGCTTTAGTCTTGTGTCTAGGAGAAACCACCAAAAAGGAACTCTCCCACCAAAAGAAAAGTGTGCTCCTCCAAATAAAGTTGTAAGAGATATACTTACACTTGTTTCAAAAAAAAAAATGCTGTGCAAATAAGTTAGTATATCTCGCAAATACTAGTAAAGCCTTCTCCCTAAAAAGTTTTTCAGGGCAAGTTACAAATACCCTGTTTCTACCATATATTCTTTGAGCCACAAATGTGATAAAATGGGAGTTGATTTTTCCATCATCTTTTTAAGGGTCAATTCGAAAACATGAGCTGAAACTGGGACCAACCTGCACTTAAAGATTCGTGAAACCCTGGGCTTGAGTCTTAATGTTCATCTAGTCAGTCTTGATCCTTCACTATGCACAAGCCATAATCTCTTGAGCTCTCGAGTACGGCAAAAACCTTCTGAGTCCTGGAAATCATACTTAAGGTTTAAATATCAAGAGTCCAAGTTAGTCGAGAGATGGTCTATGTCACATAAGACTTAAAGTACTGATAGTCTTCTCTGCAATTGGTTTTCACAATATCCAACAAACACACCCATGTTGCCTCGAAAAAAATCTTCAGCTTAAGATCATTTCTAAATATAATACAAAATGTTTTGCTAGGGACCAGCAAAAGATAGGCATGGGGGTATGATTGCACAGTAAAAATACACCAATAAATATGCCATCTTGTGTTATTTCCTAGCATTGCCATTGCATATTAGGTAGCTATAGTTGCATTTGTAAAATTGACACTTGCATGAATTTATTTGAGAGGGGAGGATCATGCGAGTAATTAGCCATGTAAATAACATCTTCTTCAAGGGTTGCATCGCAATTTCACCTTCTTCATTTCTTTATTTGCTTTGAAATCTTCTTCCTCGCATGGCTACAGGGCATGGGGCTTGCGCCTCTTCGTGCCATTCCTCTGCCAGTAGCATGGCTGGACTTGTTCTATCAGAGCATGGCCATGGCATGCCTTCTTCTTCCTTAAAAAGCCTGGCCATCTCCCTTGCACAAGGGGAGCCTGAATAAAGAGAGAGCACCCACAGACACCTTCCTCCAGGCCATCTTCCTCCCCTCTCCCCTCCATACGCAGTAGCTCTTCCACTGAAGAGACACACTGCGGGCAGGAGCAAGCTCATAGTGGTCCCACGACCACCACTGTGAGTTCCACCACCGCCCAACTCCTTCGTGAGAAGGTGGGCGTGGTGGTTCAACCTCTGTTTTAACCATTGAACCCCATCGCCATTGCCAGAAGCTCCAAGCTCCGGAGCTCCAGCAGTAGCAGCACGGCAGCTAGCAGCAGCGCAAGCACCGTGAGCACGCCAGCAGCCGTCCGCAGGCTCCTTCCACGCACGTAGGTGCCTTCCAGCGCGCCCGCGCACGCAGAACCGGCCGCAACCAATTGTCCATCCCGCGCAGCACTGTAGCTACTGTTCACGCCTCTCAGCGCGACATTGAAGCTACATGCGGTGACCAGGGAGTTTCTCACTTATCCGGTCACTGCGCGCTCTCTCTCCTCGCCGCTACCACCTTTAGCCAGTCGCCCGTGTTTGCGCCAACGCCTGCGTCTGCACTCGCGTGCGTTTGTGCCCGTGCGCGTTTGCACCCGCACCTGCTCTAGCTTGCAATGCTGTGCGCTATGCTACACAGTGCACTGCACTGTGCTCCCGCACCAGCCTGTGCTTGACGCAAGGACTGTGCGCTCCCTTCAGTGCCTGCGCAGTCCTTGCACGCTTGCGTTCGTGTGCCTGCGCAACTAGACGACGCCCATTGCCTCCGGACGTCTTAAACTCGCTCGCTCTCTCGCACACTCTCCAGGAGACACACACACTCGCACACACCACACTCGTACACACACACACACTTGTACATTCACACTCACTTGTACACACCTATACATACTTATATATATATACATATACATATTCATACCTATACAAGTATATATAAGTATACATACATATATACATAAATATATATATATATATATTTATATATATATAAATATATATATATATATATATATATCTATATACATAGATACTTATACAAATATATCTATATACATATATACAAATATATCTATATACATATATTACTATATATATATATATATCTATATCTATATAGTTAAATATATATACATATATATCTAGTTATAAATATAGATATATATATATACCTATATATATATATTTACATATCTATATATATATATATATATAACTACATATACACTTATATAGTTACAACCCTATCCATATATACATATAAATATATATTTACATACACATCACCTACTTGTATCCCTACGCACTAGTCACTCCACCACGCGTTATATCGTGGGAATATCTGCACCAGTTGGTGATATTCCCCGATACCCGCGTAAAGAAAGTGCCTCCGCACACACTCCCACACATCCATCCTACACTCTACGTGGCACTTCGTCTTGTTGGTTGCATCTTCCTAGACGTGGACCAACTCGACACTGTGCTACATGCCATTTCCACCTCCACCCCCACCCCTATATGTATAATATATATATATATATATACATACAAACTATATTTATTTCTCTACAAACAACCTATCTTGTTTTTTTGTTTCCTGCTATTAAAAAAGATAAAAGAAAGTGTAAAAGAGAAAAGATAATCCTTGTCTTGTAGTTACTCGGTCTTGCGATTAGCAAGACAAGTTTTTGGAACCTTAATTTGGCTCAAAGCTAAGAACAATTTGGCTCGAAGCTAAGGACCTGATTTTGAGGGTGTACCTCAAGGACAAAATTATCAGCAAAAAAATCTTAAATAGAAAAAAATCAAAAGCATAATAAATGCACGGAAGAGATACATTTTAGGAAAGGCATAGAAACTTCTTCACCTTTAATCCCTGCCCCCTTGAGATCAATTCTGGGCCTAAAAGTGACCAAGATAAAATTAGGTAAGCCAGGTTAAAAATTTTGTAAAAAGATGGTTAGGCTCGATTTAGGTTAACCACTATACTCACTTCAACGATAATTTCACCATATTAACACAACCTGTTCGAGTCCCAACAGTCCCGCAAACCAAAGGGTAGGAAACGGGGTCAAATAATCCTTAAGGCTTAGACCTACCACATTAGCCTCATACTTTTCTCAAGTTCTTGAGGATTAATCCGGATCTTAACAAATACATGAGTGTTTAAGCCCTAAAATAAGCCCAAGAGGCCTAAGATCAGCACTCATACTAATCTTTGTGTCTTTAGCACTTTAGGACTTAATCTTTCTTTTGATTAGGTCTAGAACTTAAGTAAATCCCATGATCAACTGCTATGACTATCATTTTTTTTATTTTGCTCCTTTTTTGACATTTGAAGTTCCTCCTCTTTTCCTCCTCAAGAAAGATTTGCAATCATTTCACAAAATTTTCCTCCCCTTTCTCCATTTTTTTTCTTTTTTCATTTTTTATATCTTTTTATTATTTTTTAATATGTATTTTTTTTGTGAGAATCCCTTAGAGAATTGAATTTCCATATGTTTGAACTTTAACATCCCCCCATGCCTAAGTTTTGCAATGTTCTCATTGTAAACTAGGAGGGTACAAATTCAGCTTGGTTAAAAGTTTAGAACAAGGTCAAAGGGTGGGTGAATGGGTCGGGATGACTATTGCGAATGATTTCAAGCTTTGATACAAGTACCAAAGGTGGAGTCAGCTGTTCTAAAGTTGAACCCAATAGTGCAGTAGGAGTATAGATAAAAAGGATGGTCAGAAGGTTCTCAGGTTTTTGGAATGACGGGTTGCCTCCTGTTAAGTGCTAAATTCAATGCCTTTAGCTAAGCAGAAGGTGGTCAAGGAGAAGGGGTGGTCAAATCAGAGGTGTTTTGTAGAACAAGCACCTTGATAAGTAGCCTGGTTGGTCAACCAGGTGCTTGTTCAAATCAACAAGCTGAAGATGTAGACCAAACCCAATCAGTCTAATAGGTTGATGGATGTGAATCAATAAGTGTGGAGCACAACAGATACTATGTGGCTCAAAAAGATGTGGAAATGTGAATCTAGGGTTTAGCTAAATTGGTTCAGCCTGATCAGAGTAGGGATCCTCAAAAGAAAATGCATCTATAGAGAATGTAGGAACCCTACGAGTAAGATCAGAGAAGGAGAAGAAGTGATTCTCGGTTTGATCAATGTCCGATTCCTGATCAAAAGATGGAGGTAAATCATTTGCAACCAGATCAGAAAGAGGTGAATAAGAGTAGAAATTGATTTCGGTGGTGGGTCAAGGTTGGGATCGGATTTTGGAAAGCTCTGGCTCTATGATGGAAGATGTGGCTTTTCAAAATCTGGGTACAAAGAGGGCTCTTCTAGAAATGATTCAAAGATAGGTTCACCTAGAGAGTCTTCTTGATGATCATTCAAGTCAAATGTAAATGCCTGGAGAGTGCTTATAGGATCATGGAATTCTGAGTCAGTGAAAGATTCGAACTCTGGATTGTGGACACTCTTGGCACTTACTGTTTCTGATTCCTGCAGATCAAAATAGAATGATTCCAACTCAATGGAACATGATTTTGAATCAATGATCTTAGGATCAGGGATCTCAAAGTCAGAATCAAAGAATGGGTCATAGATGTTGAGGTCGTAGATTGGCTCGTAATCATCAGGAAATAAAGGTTCTCCGAAATCAGAGTATGATTCGAAATCATCGAAGAATCTATGAAAATTAGTTTCTGAACCTAATTCTAGATCTGGAATTCCACCACAGGATAAATCATGATGCATAGAATCAACAACTCGACTTGGATTTAACCTAATCTCAAATTCTGAGCTCAAAGATGTGTCCTTATTAGGCATAGGCTCGGGTTCTTGGCTCCTAGGGTAGACTCAATCAAATCCCAACTCTTCTAACTCCTCGATTTCTGTATCGTAAATCAGTGTGACTTCTGAAAAATCATTTGCATTTCTGAGGAGTTTGGAGAGGTGTACTCATCAAATATAGGCCTAGGATCATGATCCAAATCTAAAATTTGATTCTCATCACATTGGGCCTTTTGATCATCCCAAATAGGTTTAGATCTAGATTCTAGGTTAAAGGTAGGAATTGGGTCACTAGAACCTAGACTTGGTTCTATTGGGATGTCATAATCACTCTTGAGGATTCGGGAATTACATCCTCGAGTGGTTCTAACTCAAGCGTACTATAGGTGTTTGGGAAATCAAGGCATGATGGACCAGCTTCATGGCTCTCTAAGGCTGGTTTAGGATCAAGAACACCTGTAATTGGATCCACCCAACCCACATTAAGATCAGGCATGTCAATCTGCATAAAGTTTGAATCTGATTCCATTTGTGTTGGGGTCCGACAACAACCTCTATTTTCGAACCTAAGCTCTAGGAAATCATATTAATCCTCAATATTGCTCCAAGATGTCTCATCAATTTCTGAGTGTTGGTATGGGTATTTTTTATCAATGGCTTGTTGTAATGTATTTAGCATATACCCATGTTTCTCAATGAGACCCTAGTCTATCTCCCAAAGTTGTGGATTTGATAAACATTGCATATAGTCAGTATTGTGTAGTCTCCATAATTCACTGTATTCTGATAAAAGCTCATCTTGGGTAGAACCATGTATCATTTATGTAAATATCATTCCAGCACAGTTCATAATGTGGGTTGTTATTTCTGGTATATTAACTTGTATGTGCCTAGATGGATATAAGGTTTTGTAATACTCATCATGATTTCTAAAAGCAACCTCAATCATCTTTTCTTTCATGCTCATTTGGGATTCAGGTTTCCTAAATATTCTTCCTAAATTGTCAGGTTGCATTTTTAAATCAGGTGTTAGATCAAGATGTAGAATCAAATTCAAGTTCGAACTATATCGATCAGATCAATTAATAAATCCCCAAGAAGATCAACTCTAACAAGGCCTTTAGGTTATCAACCTAGGGACCTTTCTTGTGTATGTGCTCTAAAGAATTAAAGAGGGACTGGATATGAATTGGACCCAATCAAGGCACCCAAAGATTTTTTGATGACTAAGGCTATTTCGAGGCAGATGATACCTCTGAATCAAAAATCTACACCTGAGAATTACTTGGGCAGCCAGGAAGGGAGAGCCCCGCAAAGACCCCTACTCGGTAGAGCATCCCCACGGGTTACAGGGTTTCCCCCACCCGACCTTCCTTGTCACTGCGGTTCCAAGTAGACCAGAATGTATGAATTGAGACCTTAACTCTACCAATTTTAGTCCTAATTTTGTGCCTTGTATTTCACTTGATTTAGAAGTTGATTCAATTTGTGACCTAATTTGGAGGTTGATTGGCCCACAAAGTATACCAACTTCACTTGACTTGCCTTAAAGATGGAGGATGAAATTTAGGTCAAGACCCAAAATCACCCTAAATTGACTCTCAGGTTATTAGGTCCAAAGTTTTAGGATTCAAGTGAATTTAGAGACTATTTTTAGGGTTTTCCTTGAATAGACCTTTTCAAATAAGGGTTTGAGTAGCACAAAAATGTAGGAAGATTAGTTTCCTTTAATGCATGCAAGTGTGAATTAACACTTCAAAACCTTAAAGTGGAAACCTTAGTTGGCTCTATTTCAAGTCTAATTTAATTTCAAAGGTAACACCTTGAACTCAAACAAGGAAGTGCATAGTCCATGATGTTTACATTTTAAGTGCAAATCCCTAGTAAGTACAGGAAGTCAGGATGGGGAATCTCTAATCCAATCGACTTACTTCAATCAGATATAGATCAAGTTCACAAATCAAGAAACTTTTGCCTTTGAATGATGATTACTAGAAAAATAAGATAAGTAAATCCTAATTCATTTATTTCTTTTTCCCTTTTCCCTTGATTAGTAGATTGATTAGGGAAGAAGAGAAATTTTACCTGCCCCTGGACTGGTTGATTGTGTGGAAGATCTTCTAGTGATCTACCTCGCAAAAATCACAGCAAAATAAATAGGGCAAGTTAGTAATAAGCTCAATCAAATATGATAAGACTAGTGGTGAATTGCGCATTGCTCCCTGGCAACGGCGCTAAAATGTTCTGCGGTGAATGAGGAGATTTATGAAATGGTTGTCATAGTATACTCCTCAAATCACACCATAAACACTTAAATTTATAAAGCTCAAAATCTATTAGGAGTCTGGGGTCGTTCGCAGGGAGCAAATGTGGAATTCACGCACTAATCTCAATTCAGAATAAATGAGCACAGTAAATTAAGCACAATAAGAGATATGCAATGAATAAATTGCTTAGATTAATATTCTAATATAAAGCAATGTATCTCAAAAGATCCTTGGGATAAAATAAATTAGAGAAGCAAAACAATGGTTATTTGAATCACCAATTAAATTCTCTTAATTAAGCATGCATCCCAACTATTCAATTCATTCAAATAAATCAACAGTGCCTCAATCAGATAATCCACGTCAACTTAAGCACTTAAATGTCAAGCACAGAGTTTCACTAGACGCCAGCCCTTATTTTCAGAGGGCTTAAGTGGTAAGGCACTAAGCCACAGTAGCGACAAGGGTGCCTTCCTTCTCTCAGGGCTAGGTGTTAGCCTATTCTTTTTCAGCATGCACCTCAAGGCAGATCAAACCACAGCAAAACCTCCCCCTTCCTCTCACAAATCATCTTCTTTTTCTTAGAATTGGGCCTGATCAGGTATACGGGTGAGTTATTGGGTCATGAACATTACCAGGTATGGTACCATGCCTGCATGCATGCGTGCACGGGCGAGGTGTGAGAGCGCGAGGAGGTGCGTGCAAAGGGGGACCCGACCCCTCGTGTACTGGGCGAGTAGTCGATGGTAGATTTTCCTTTTATATGTAGTCGATTGCTCCTCTACTCATGATGTGACACTAAATGAGCCACTGTTCTTCACATGCAAGTTGCTACTGAGATCACTCTGATTGAGCTCAAAGGTGATGCCTTTTATTGCAATTGAAGGTGATGAGAACACCATCATGAGCCCTAACCAGCTCATTTTGACCCAATGAAGAGAATAGAAGCTCCTACATAACCTACTGAAGGTCGCAATTCACTACACAACCATTCTGAGAAGAAAATAAGAAAATAAGGGTAAAGCTATAATTTTACCAATGTCGTACACCATGGGTTTTATCAAGGGCTAAACAAAGGTCAAAGGATCTTAATAAGATAATAAGTGGGTTGGACTAGACAGAAAAGGGTTTGTATAAGTTTTATGAATTAAAAGACTTCTCGAAACCCTAAAACAGATCCATTTGATTAACCAAGGTTCTTTTCAGGATAAAATTTACCTAAATCCTCTAACAATCATAGAAAAATATCCTCTAGGGTTTAGTACCTTCAATTTGGCTATTGGAACCTATTTTGACCTAAAATGGAGTCTCAGACAGATATTTGCCCTAATTTAGATTTTTGCATAAATTACCCAATCAAATATGGTCAAACACAAAATCCAACTTCACCATTGGATTCCTTAGGTCCAAATTAGGTTTGTACCAAAATTTGGACCTAAGGGGAACTCATCTTGACTTAATTTGCAAACAGGTCTAGTCTGATTACATTTGTACCCCTATCTTTCAAAAACCCTTACAGTCAGCCCCCTAGCTTTCTTATTGTCTTCACAAATAGGTCCCTCCACCATTATAGTAGAGGAATCCTACTCTGGCGAGCTTTGAAAGGAGGTTTCTCCTTGATTGCCCAGAGAATCCCTTCCAAAATTGGAAGGGAGATTCTCTGAGTAATCCCCTCCAATCTGAACCCATCTGTGATCCATGATTGTTTCCCAATCTCTCATGCGAATGCATGAAAGATTTGGATCTCTTTCGAGTTTCCTTCTCCGACGAGCATGCCTTGCTTGGAAGCTTGGCTTCCAAGCACAAATCCTTCTCCAGAGACCTATTTAAGAAGCCTCAGATCCAACCGCATTCCCTCAGCTTGAAATTGGGTCGGATTCCCTTACATTCTTCTCTCCTTGCCAGCCGCAACCCTCTGCAAGCTCCGGTGGCTTCTCTCTCGCTCTCTCATCGTCCAACAACAATACCAATGGTCAGGTTTTCTTCCTCACAGTCATCCGCGTTGCGCAACATCGGTTGACGTTGCCTCTGCCCCATCTTCGCTGTTGCCTCACCTACGGAGGTCTTCGTCTTCCCCACGTCTGGCAACCATACTGGTGTGGGTTCTCTATCCCTCTTCGTCCCTTAGAGGTAGGTCTTAGACTCTCTCTCTCATACTTTCTTTCCCTCTCTTTATTTCCCAAAATGACCTACCGACGCCACAGACCACCGTCACCTTCTCCACCTCCGGCGAGGTGCTCCTATTGCTTCGCACCTCCATACACCTCGCCAACCACCCTACGAGCTCTGCCTCGACTCCCTAATCACATCTCCTCACTCCAATCTCTCCATCGACCACCCAAACATCCCATCGAGCACACCCACACCTTCTCCCACAGTAAGCCCTAGATACGCCACCACAGCCACCCACATGCCAGGAAACCACGCCCATCACATCCATCATGGTCCGGCGACACTCCCTGAGCGATTTGACATGGCCACGAGGCCGTTCTTATGTTTTCAGATTCATCGCCCATTCGCCATTGCTACTGAACATGAAGCTCGCTTGCTGTAGCTCCAGGTGCTGCCAATCCCAGGAAGACACTCCCAAGATGCGTGGAAGACTCTCACGTACAGTTCCAGACCTTTGATTAGAGTCAAGAGCTGCTGCAGCCTCGCCAATTGGAATCCTCATCCTACGGCAGATGCGTGGAAGGAGGTAGGACATTTAGTCCCACCTCGGAACTGGAAGGGAGCCTGTGTGCGGATAAATTGATTTTGTGTTAGAGGCTTATCGCCTCAAACACTGAGGGTGAGGTCCTCCTCCCCCCTCTCACGGACTCATCCGCGGCACTACCCACACTGACCTGGCCACGACCCGACTACCCAATTACCTTCACTCCTCGCTCACCACACACGCCAGTGAGCCTGGACCCGGGTGTCCATTATGTCCGATTACCCAACCGGCTGTAGCTCTGGGAGAGCGAAACTGAAATAGAGAAGAGAGAAAGAGAGGAAAGCTACACAGGGGAAGGGGGTTTTGCCTTGGAGAGTTTAGCTCGACACTTAGTCGAATTCAGAGAGTACCGTAGGGATTAAGGAAAAGAAGAAGAAGAAGAAGAAGAGGAGGTCAGGTAGAAAAGAAAGAAGGAAGGAGAAGGGACAGATAAGAAGGAAGAGGCTGAAGAAGAAGGATCGCAAAGGCTAAAGACAAAGGAAGAGAAGGGCCAGAGAAGAAGGAACCAAAGATAGAGAAAGAAGAAGAGAAGGTCAAGTAGAAGAGAAGAGAAAGAAGAAGGCAGAGAAAGCTAAGGAAACAAGAAGAGAAAGAAGAAGAGGGCTAGTAAAGGCTAAAGGAAGAAGAAGAATCAAGAAAGAGAAATCAAAGCAAGGCACTGTAGCGGAAGACTTTTAAGACGTCTGATTGCAAAATCAGACATCCAATTTTCATAAGTCTCCATTATTTTATCTACAATTATTTTTACTCTTCATATACTTATGCTCAACATTCCTAATTAGCTTTTGAGTAGTATTATGTGTTCAATTGACATTTATTGTTGAGATTAGTGCGTGAATTCCATTTGCTCCCTGTGTTCGACCTCAGAATATATTCGAGTAATAAAATTGTATTTGTTTTGAATGCGTTTTCGGCTATACTACAATGCAACACTCTTAAATACCAATTCAGCGCTCTCAACAGAAGGCTTAGGGCGACTCCTGGAACTGAGCCACAACACTTGGAGGTGATATTGAGAATGAATGCGGCTGGAGAGCTGTAGCTAGAGCCAGAGAAGATGATGACGATGGTGGCATTCAAGCAAGACCTGAAATACAATAGCATGGGGTAAATGCCCCAATCAAAAGGTCCAGGAGCATCACCTCAAGATGGCGAAGATGGCGGTGGGGTTTATGTGGTGAATCATGGTGTGTAGTGGCTGAACGGTGGCTGGGCGGTCGGTGGAGTGAAGGGTTGTTCGGCCGATGGTTCTGGTGGGTGAGAAGGCAAATAAGGAGAGGGCTTTCGATCATGGTGTGCTGGCAGAGGTTTTGGGAGTGTTGATGGAGCGAGTGTGGTCTATAGCGGGCGAATGGTCATGCTGGAGCATGGACAAACGTAAGGAAGACAGAGGGAGAACGGGTGATTTGTTAGTCGAAATAGGGAGAGAAAGAGATAGGAAGATTCAAGAGAAGGAGAGGAAGGATTATGCCTAGATAATGGACGAAGGGGATGAGGACTTGGCGCTGGCTGTGATTGGTTGGCACTGGAGGAGACAAAGGCTTCGTTGAGGGAGACGACGAGGAAGAAAGGGAGAGGTAGCTCCTGAGTTGGACGTCGAGGAGCGGACGAAGTCAGGGAAGATTGTGGCATGCCCAATTTGTTGTTGGGAGGCCATAGTAGGATGAGGGAGAGGGTTCGCTAAAGCAGGTCGGAGCAGGCCGAAGGAAGGAAAGGAAGGATGATTTTGGCCCAAAACCTTGCTAAGGAGCTGGGTTTCGCAAGAGGAACCTATTTAGAGGCCTTAGAGGGTGTTCCAAGAAAGGTATGGAGCTTGGAAAACTTGCTAACTTAGGGAAAAGGAACCCTAAGATTGCCATCGTTCACATGAGGATTCTAGAGCAAATCAAGGTCCAAGACCTAGTCTAATCGAAAGAGGATCTCTCAAGGATTCTCCCTTCCAATTTTGGGAGGATTTGACTGAGAATCGAGTGAGAAAACCTCGCATGAATGTCGACAGAGGAGCACCGTTCACACTAATGGTGGTAGGGACCTTTTTGAAAAATCAATGATAAAGTTAGGGACCTGTTCATAAATATTTTGAAATTTAAGGGCTTAATTAGGAGG
Source organism: Thalassia testudinum (assembly GCA_037157565.1). Classification (NCBI taxonomy): domain Eukaryota; kingdom Viridiplantae; phylum Streptophyta; class Magnoliopsida; order Alismatales; family Hydrocharitaceae; genus Thalassia; species Thalassia testudinum. The sequence goes on from JAZHRO010000025.1 coordinate 5,047,219, forward strand.
AATAGAGTTTAAATGGATTAAATTGCAAACTAAGTCAAGATGGACTCTAATTGGATCCAAATTTTAGTACAAACCTAATTTGAACCCAAGGAATTTGATGGTGAAGTTGGATTTGAATTTTGACCAAGTTTGATTGGGCAATTTGTGCAAAAATCTAAATTAGGGCAGAATTCGATTTAAGACTATTTAAGGTCAAAATAGGTTCAGATGATCCAACCAAAGGTACTAAGCCTATAGGAATATTTTTCTATGAATTTTATCTTGATCAAAACGTTTGCAATTCAAGCTAGTTTGAAATTAAGGTTTTAGGTGCTGATGTAATTCTTGAAATGCATGAAATCCTATTTTTGTTTGTGTAGACCCACTTATTAGACTTTAATGCTTCATTTGACCTTAGATTAACCCCTGAAAAATCCCGTGGTTACTCTACTTTTATGATGTGATGCTAAAACTATAAAATTAACCTTGTTTTAATGTTCTTCTCTCAAAATGGATTTGCATGGAATTATGGCTCTCAGGTGATTATATAGGAGCATTTGTCACTTGATTATAATTAATTAAAGCTAGTTATGGTTCATGATGGCATTATCATCACCTTAAAAGAAATTAATACAAGCACTTGAACCATAAAGGCCACCACACCAATTAAAGCTTGTATTGCAAATCCTTTGTCTGTGCAATTCACACTGCTAAATCTAATTTTAAGGGCAATACCCCCATAATGCCCAATCACATTCCAAGAGTGCTTAAGGCCCAAACCTAAAACTAAGTAAACATGCCTTACGTAGGACTAACTTACTTGGAAATAGAAGTTTAATTGGGTGAAAATTAAGGTCTTGTCTACTTGGACCAACTGGTGACAAGAAAGATTGGTGCAGTAACTGCATTAATCTCTAGTGGTGTCCCACCGTGTGGGGTGTCCTAGGGGGTCCCACCCTTCTGGCCAGCAAAGTAATTTAAGGGTTGGTTTAACCCAAGTCCATTTCAGGGTACCAGGTTTAGGTCCATTTAGGGTATACAATTTAGGGCTAGCTGATAAATCCTCTTTTGTGGACTATTATTTAGCTTAAGTACTATTTAATTATTTGTTCTTAGTTGTTAATTAATTAGGAGTTATATGGCAATTCACCTTGGCCTGCATTTAATTTTATGCTTCAATTTTACATTTAATAGCATATGTTATGATAATATAATTTATTTGATGAATGAAGGCTAGGTACAAGAATCAGGCGCTCATTTTTACTTATACAAGGCGTCTGGGACTTGGATTGGACGTTTGGAATTGCTGTCACAAATTTGCGGCATTACATTTTTTTTAAGACGTCTGATGCTCTAGTTAGACGTCTGAAGAAGAAACTTCCCGTGCTTATCTGCCGTTCCAACCACTCGCGATCGTTGCGAGTAGTTGGAGATACTTGCTTGCGGTCGAAGGAAAAGGAGAGTTTTGTTCAAAAAGAAGCCGCGTCCACCGAGGGGGAGTCTGATCTTCCTCCCCTAGTGGGGATCTTCTCCCACTGACCACTGTGGAACAAGCGCACCCTGTGTTTCAAGCTTGCACCGTGGATCGAAGCTACCCTCGACCTTCGCTCGTCTCGACAAGGTGACAGAGAGCACCACCACCACCAGCCGCTCCCTCCACCATTACCACCTTCATCTTCTCCACTTTCTTCTTCAACCTCATGCTATCGTTCCTCCAGTCGAATCCATCAACACCACCACTCCTCAACGCCATGATCACAGCACAGGTGCAGCCACCCCCTTGCATAATGCCCACCAGGCAGCAGCATCAGCTTCATCCTCCCACATCAGCTTGTCCACCGCACGTGCACGCACCCTTGCAACACCAACCAACGCCCGCAGGCACCGCACCCATCAGCCGCGCACTGCTACAGTGCAGGTGCCGCGCTCTTGCAGCCACACGCAGCGCGCACAGTGCAAGCACGTAACCTCGCAGCACGCACAGCCGCCATGTGTAGCGCGCCTCACACCGCATTGTTCATCTTCTTCCCTGAAGGAACCCATCGCTGGCTGTCCACCTCCAAGTGCAGCCACCTCCATGTGCCACGAAGCTTTGCCCCAACAATGCCATTGACTTCACCTTGCCCTCACAAGGCCGCCCACACCCGTGGCAGACTTCCCGACATCCATTCGCACCCGTGCGCAAGCCGCCGCCGACAGCATCCGAAGCTCTGATTAGTCGCTGCCGACCACCTCTATCGACTCCAAGACCACCAACGTGAAGCCCGCATCCCAGTCGATCTACTCCGAGCACTGCGCCTCCAGTCGCACCTTCTCCTCCGCATGTGCACGAGGGGAACAAAATCCCCTATTTTGCTACAGTAACACCTCAATTAGTATTTACGATAAATGCCATTGCAGATGTTCCTATTTATTTATTTAAGGCATTATATTATTGAGGTGAATTTGCATAGCCCTCCTTCTACTTCATCTAAATTATTTGCATATGTATGTCTCACATGAATGATTTAATGCATGTCATAGATATTATGGTACACAAGTTATATTCTAGAAATTAGTATTTACATTGTTTGCCAGTATCAAGATCATTATTTTACATAATATTATATAGTGGTGATTTTGCATATGCACACCTGCATTCTTGATTAATTATTTGAAGCAAGAAATCATGCTAAAAACATGTGAACCAGTTAGTATGCATAAACATTGAGATTCCCAAATAAACGAAGCACAACGCACTAGTTTAAATAGGCTAATTCCTCCCTGTGGAGATGACCTAACTATTTGTGGTTAGATTCTAAAAATTAAAATGTTTTGAAAAGTGATTTTCGACCATGCGATTAAATACGACACATCATTTTATGTTAAAGTTTTCAATGAAAACGAAGATCGCTCTTTCAAATTGGCGCCGTTGCCAGGGAGGCAATAGACGCAATAGATTCACTTCATTATTTTTGAATATTCTAATTTACGCAGTTATCTGATCAATTTTTTTATTATGCAAGGATCTGACACGGCGACAGGTGCAACAGAGCGACGACATTGAATTTGAACAACGCGCACGGCGGAGATGATCTTTTTGGTGGACCTTGACGCCACCTAGAGAACAGCAACAGGAACACGTGGGCCTTGATCCCACGGGCATAGGCTTACGGAGAAGCCTACTTTTGATTTAGTTAGTAGATCTTAGTTTAGATTTATTTTAGATAGACATTAGAATTTAATTACTATCTTTTGGACCCTTGTCGGGTATTTTTGGGAACGTGTTCCCAGTGCTTCTTTATTTCTTATCACTCTTGTATGCGGAAGCGTATTTTCAGGAGCGTGTTCCCATTTATTTAGATTATAGGACTATTTGAATTGTTTGAACTGCATGTCGGTTAGTTAGTTAGATTAAGTATGTTTGCTTATTATTATTATTATTAAAAAAAAAAATCGAACTGTTTGCTAGAAGATGCATATCTACAAGACGACCATCTAGGACTGAATGAGCAGTATCTAGTTTATTTTTACTGTATTGCATACATCTCACGAAGAAAGCTGAAGTAAGGTATGTCTTCTCTTGAGCATCAATTACCTGTCATGCATCTACATTGAACCTAAATCTAAGACCACTAAAGTGCTTGAATCAAATTAATTCAGTGGTCACTTTAAAAATTGGGACTGCTAAGAGGTTGGACCTGAAAATCTGTGACTTAAAATTGTGTGTAAAAGGATCTTGTTTACAAAATTTCAAAACTCAAAACATGATCATATGTTTGCACACCTGAGATACTGTGCACCTCACACATAAGGTCACTAGATAAATTTCTACCTCTCCTCTTTTGCACCACAAGGGAAGTTAGTCGGAAATCAACAAGCCTATCCACCAAGTTACTTCGGTTCCTCGTGTGTGGGTTTGATTCGAGACTTCCATCCCTTGCGAGTAGGTTATAAGCACCAGCGAAGGTTGGCCTAGGAAGCGTAATTTGTGCAAAACTTATTTGGCCACCAACTAAACATTAAATTCTAAGACCTACAATCTACTAAAAACAGATCCCACTGAATTTGCGTTTACTTTGACAGTAGAACTCTCTAGGAAATTTCTTCTCGTGTTCTGAATTCTTTTAAGCCCTAAGAGAGTTAAAACTATTTTGCTTAAAGAAATGGATCACCCTTACTCCTATCATTTTGATTATCAGAGTCAATACTTCCCATCTTTTAATCAGGATCCTATGCCCCGAGCCTATCCATCCTTTGATGGGTACATTGACAATTCATGGCATCATTCATATTCCTATCCTGGGAGTACTGGCTTGATAACTCCCACTTTTGAGCAAAGCTTAGGAGTGGGATTTTCCAACCTTGAAATCCCTACTTCCATGCAAACACCCAACCCTCCCACCCTTCATGATTTTCCGTATTGAGGTTGGACCGATACCCCTAGGCAACCAGAGCCTGAAATTGACTATCCTCCCCAACTTGATAATAGTAGCCTCTCCTCTTTTATGATAGAAATGCAAAAATAGCAAAAGGAAATGATGGAATCCATAGGAGAGATGTTGAGGAATAGTCAACAGTTAAATAAAGAAATAAGATAGCTTAGCTACATGCTTCCCAATAATTCTGATACCTACCTAGACGACCATGATCATGAAAATAATTCTGAGGAACCCAATGACAATAGGGATCCAGTTTTATGTAGCTATCACTTAGACTCTCCTAATGAGACACGGCCACTAGAGGAGAACGATCATATTGATTATCCACCTGAGCTATATTGGAGTCAAAATCAAGGGAAGATGGTACCTCTTGAGGACCTTGACCTCAATGACAGTATTCTCCTTACCCCTTCCAACCCAGGTCAAGGTTGTATTGTTCATATCACTTCCCCTATTGATTATTTGGTGGAATCCCATTCTACCCTTAGTGAGCCTACTCCTGACCCTCCACTTAGGGAATCAACACCTACCATTCAGCATCCTGAGGATTTAAATGCACCCAATGAAGGTGACCCTAAGGGAATGGAGGATGAATTAGATCAATTTTGGTCTCAGGGATATGACGAGTCTATTTCAGAGGATGAGGATGCCCCAATAGAGGAACCTGGATTGAAAATCTGGAGTGAATCACAGGGGAATTATTTATTATTTGAGGATTTACCTCCAGAGGATATAAATAATAAGGTGAAATCCAGATTCCTCCCTTCTTTTGAGAGTCATCCTCCATCAAAATAGGAGTTGCTATTAGAGGAGGAAAAATAAAATAGTGAGAAGTCTATGGGAGACTCTTGGGGACAAAACACGTCAATTGAGGATTTATACCCCGAGAAGAATAACAAATTCAGTGATATAGGCTTGCTCCAAAACATTAAGACCGATCCTCCTTTGGGAATAATTGAGGATACTAATCCAACTCCTAATGAATCACATATACACCCCGACAATTTGAGGTGTTTGCATGGAAGTAGGGATTCCAAGGTTGGAAAATCCCGCTCCTACGCTCTGCTCAAAAGTGAGAGTTATCAAGCCAGTACTCCCAGGATAGGAATATGAATGATCCCATGAATTGTCAATGTACCCATCAAAGGATGGATATGCTTGGGGCATGGGATCCTGGTTAAAAGATGGGAAGTATTGACTCTGATAATCAAAATGATAGGAATAAGGGTGATCCATTTCTTTAAGCAAAATAGTTTTAACACACTTAGGATTTAAAAGAATTCAGAACACAAGTAGAAACTTCCTAGAGAGTTCTACTATCGAAGCAAATGCAAATTCAATGGGATCTATTTTTAGTAGATTGTAGGTCTTAGAATTAAATGCTCAGTTGGTGGCCAAACAAGTTTTGCACAAATTACACTTCCTAGGCCAACCTTCACTGGTACTTATAACCTACTCGCAAGGGATGGAAGTCTCGAATCGAGCCCACACACGAGGAACCGAAGTAATTTGGTGGATAGGCTTGTTGATTTCCGATTAACTTCCCTTGTGGTGCAAAAGAGGAGAGGTAGAAATTTATCTAGTGACCTTATGTATGAGGTGCACAGTGTCTCAGGTGTGCAAATATACAATCATGTTCTGAGTTTTGAAATATCGCAAGCAAGATCCTTTTGCACACAATTTTAAGTCACAGATTTTAAGGTCCAACCTCTTAATAGTCCCAATTTTTAAAGTGACCACTGAATTAATTCGATTCAGGCACTTTAGTGGTCTTAGATTTAGGTTCAATGTAGATGCATGACAGGTAATTGATGCTCAAGAGAAGACGTACCTTACTCCAGCTTTCTTCGTGCAATAATGAATGCAATGTAGTAAAAATAAACTAGATGCTGCTCATTTAGTCTAGTTGGTCGTCCTATAGATATGCAACCTCTAGTAGGCAGTTTGATTTTTTTTTTTTAATAGTAATAATAATAAGCAAACATACCTAATCTAACTATCTAACAAACATGTAGTTCAAATAATTCAAATATCCTATAATCTAAATAAATGGGAACATGCTCTCAAAAATATGCTCCCGCATACAAGAGCGATAAGAAATAAAGAGGCACTGGGAACACGTTCCCAAAAATACCCGACAAGGGTCCAAAAGACAGTAATTAAATTCTAATGTCTATCTAAACTAAAACTAAACTAAGCTCTACTGACTAAATCAAAAATAGGCTCCTCCGTAAGCCTATGTGCGTGGGATCAAGGCCCACGTGTTCCTGTTGCTGGCCTCCAGGTGGCGTCAAGGTCCACCAAAAAGATTGTCTCCGCCATGTGCGTCTGTCACGTTTGTCGTTCGATTAGTGCACACAAAGAGAACCAATGTCAATAATTTAGAAAAGCTTTTAAAATAGCATCAAAATAATATAAAATTACGAAAAAAAATTAATAGCCGTGTTTCCTCCCCGGCAACGGCGCCAATTTGACGGAGAGAGTTTCGCTTAATTACGATAGCAATAGAAGGATGCGTCATTGTGTTTAATGTGGTGGAAAATCTCTCAATCAAAACTAAATATCAATTTTAACCACAGTAAAGATGTCGCATCCACAGGGAGGAATAGACCAATAAATTCACGAGTCAAGGAAAACACAGTTCGCAGACTCTTCTGCAACTTTAATGTGAGGAATATGCTATTTTAAATGAAGCTTGCAATTTCCATAAAGGTTCAGGGGTATTTATGCAGTTTTCACATCAGGAATTAAGCTCCAAAAATATGCATATGATGCATGTATAATGTCATATCATATAAATTCAACTTGCATGCAAATTTGATTTGAAATTCAATGTAGAATCATGCACATAACATAAGTAAAGTAATTTCAGGAAAGTCTGAGTGCATCAATGCAATGTGGCCTGACTAAAATATGAATATATAATTGGCAATGTCATTGAATGTAATTATTAATAGAGAGGAAAACAGAGGATTTCTCCTCTCTCTTCCTCACGTGGGCAACCATGCATGGTTGGCGGCGAGAGTCGACGGGGAGGTGTGCCTCGACGAGGGCTACGCAACGGTGGTGACGCGACGGCTGAAGGTGGCCGGCGGCGGCTGGATGGAGGAGGATGTCCGCCGGCTTGTTGGAGGATGAGGAGAATAGCCACGCATGGAAGCGTGAGCTCCCTGTTGCTGCAGCCCACCCGGCTGCGCGCTGGGCGCGTGTGCACAAGGGCACTGGTGGTGGCGTTGGAGTGGTCCTTTACAGTGCCTGCAGGGCGCGGCTGTGGACCTACGGTCACCTGTTGGTGGTTGCGGTGGGGTGCAGGGGTGCTTGCGGGCGATGGCGCAACGCGCGGTGGATTCAGCGTTGGTGCGCGAGGGTGGTGAGCGCCTGCGGGCGGGCTTGCAGGGTGCACTGGAGAGGCTTGCAAGAGTGGCGCTTGCGGTGCAGCGCCTGCGAGCACTTGGTGTGGGGGTGCCTGCGGGGCAGAAGGTGCAAGGGCACTGAGCGCCTGCGGGCAGGCTGAGGTGGGGCACCTACGGGCGATGGTGTGGCGAGGGCAGGTGGAGTAGCTCGCGTCTACTAGCCGTAGGAGAGCGCTGGAGAAGGCGCTTAGTGCAGCGCGCGGTGGGGCAGAGGGGCGATGGCTGGCTACCTGCGGGTATTGGTTGGAGGTGTGAGCGCTTGTAGGCTTGAAGGGCACCTGCGGGCGCTGGCGATGGTGTGGCGCAGTGCTTGGCAATAGAGTAAGGATGGGTGCACCGCCTGCAAAATGCACATGGGGGTGTTGGTGATGGAAGGCTTGGGTGCAGACTGCCTGCAGGCAGTGCGGGTGAGGGTGATGGCTTGGTGCATGTTGGAAGGGCACTTGCGGTGGGAGGCTTGGTGCACAGTGCAAGCACATTACACAGGGCATGCGACCTTCAATGGCTATCCCCTCAAGGGGGACGAAGAAGATCCGAAGATCCAGATGCCCTCCTCTCCTGTGCAAGTCCCTCTTTTATCTCCTCTCTCTGCCTCTCAAGGGATTTTCAAAAATCCTTTTCTAATTTTGGTCGACGGCTGTTGGGGGTGTTGAGGCCGCCGGAGATTAAGTGAGGCGGTTGTTGGGGTAAATTTCTTTCACCCCCTCCTGTTCTTTTCCAACTTTATACCTACAACAACAAAACATAAAATCATTACATATTAAGTTATAGAATGTGATAAAATAGATGTAAGCTTAAATAATGATGCATGCAAACATTCTATAACTTAATGTAGTTATTAACAAACCTAAAAGGTAAGATTAAAGTTAACTTAGGTGTAACAATAGCCCATTATTAGCTTGTTTGCATGATTTAGGGCTTTCTTTCATTTTAGGCCCTTGCCTTATTTTCACCAGCCCTGTGTAGCTGGTTGTGTCTTCCTGAGGAAGACCTTCTCTTATCTCTATTCTCTTCTTTTCTCGAATATCCATGAACCCATATCATCCTTTTGACCCTTAGGGTTCTCCCTCTCCCAACCCAACCATGATTCCAACTCCTCCTGGTTGGGAGACTCATCCACAGTAGCTGGGATATGATTATTCTCATGGTCCTTATCCCCCAGCGTATTTAGAACTTGAACCTCATGAATCTGACCCTTATCTAGATTGGAACCAAGTGAAGGCCATAGTTGTTCAATTCCATGAATATAATAGGAATTATACGGATCACTGTGCCAAGTTCCTAGAGCAAATTAGACAATGCCAGGCACAATCTCAATATTATCACTCCTCTCAGGTACAAGAGACCTAGAATACCCAGCCTAGTGGATCTAGTGACCCATATTTTGGATCCAATAGCTAGTCTACTAACTCTTGCTACCCTAGGGAGGCATCCTGGACTTAGCCAACCCAAAAGGCACCTTGGGACCTACTTCATGATTTGAGTAAATCATTTCGGGAATGCACCATTTTTGATACACCTGTACTTGATGATATATCACTTAAGAATTGGAATAATGGATTACAAGTATAGGACCATGATTGCGCAGTAATCATAGGTCTTAATTGACCTAAATTAGGCTAGGACTTAGCATAAGTTAGGTTAATTCATGCATGCAAAAGCATTACTTGCATCTTTACTGCTTTCTTTTAGCTATGCATAAAATAATGTTATAATGTACTGATTAGGTGCATTATGTCAATTACAGGTAATAAGTTGATCAGAAGCTAGATCTGAAGCTGGATCTAAAGCTGGATATGAAGAATAAAGAATAACTGGTGTTACAGCAGAGCTGGAGCGGAAGACCTAGATTAGATGTAGTAGATAATAATGGAAGGGAGTTAAGGTATGATATTCTATTAAGTAGGAATAAAGCAATAAATTGTGAATAACTTAGGTCCATCCTAGCCCTAGGACAGCCTAGAAGCCTCCCCAAGCCTTAGCCACCCTTAGAGTAGGTCACTACACCCTAGGAAACCTTAAAACCCTAATTCTAGCCTCTATCTGGATGTCCAGATGAATTATAGGACGACCAGAACCCTTATCCAACTCCCGCACACCTTAAACCCACTTCTGCAGTGTTATTAGATGTCCAGACACTTGGTCAGACGTCCAATTTCTGTAGAATACCTGAGACAGAACCTAGAATCCCTCCTGACTTTGATTGAATGTCCAGACAACGAGTCTGGACTTCTGATTTTTCACTATAAGACGTCTGACACTATTATTAGATGTCCAGAACTGCCCTCCAGACCCTGTTTGAGATTCAAGCCTTGATCTTGGATCTCTAGCTCCCTAAACCCAATTCTAACCCCCTTGGAACCTAAATTAAGGTGCCCTAACCCTAGTACATCACTTCTAAACCTCCCTAAGAACCTAATTAGGTCCTCACTAAACCTAATTGACTTGGATCATGGTCAATTTCTTCAGTCTATTCAATTGGACTCAATTGAGCCCTGATCTCAGCACACACTGTCCAATTGGACTCAGTGAGAGTCCAATTGACCTAGACCTAACTTAATTGAGTTATTTTACTCTCAATTAGGTTTCCACACACCCAATTAAACTTGTATTAAGTTTAATTGCACTTTACCTTAGTGAATTAGGGTTTACAACCCTAATTTGAGACCTACCTTGACCTAAACCCACTAGAACCTAACCTAATTAACCTAGCCACCTAAGTTTCGACCCACACACACCCATACACACCATCCACATGAACATACCAAGCCTAGAGTTCTCTAGAACTCTCTACCATGTGTTGTTTCCTTGGTTGCTAAAATTAGCAACCAAGAGCCATTCAATTTTTAGATCCACATTTGGTGGATCTAAAAACCATCATCCATCCTCTCTCTCTCACTCTACCACAAGCTCCCACCATAGGCCTCTCTAGATAATTCCATAATTCTCTAGAGAGGTTCCCTTAAGTCTATAAAAAGACCTAAGGGGTGGCCATTTGCACCTTTCCACTCTTGGTTCCATTTAGATTAGTTTCATTCCACATCCACTCCACCTCCATGCCCACGAGTAGCTTCACCATGGCCACCACCACCTCCACGCTAAGATGCTAGATCACCTCTCCAACCTCTCTCCAAGGGTCGGCCTAAGCACCATTGGCCGCCCCTCCTTCTCCTCTCAACCACTCAAAGGCCATCGGAGCCACCTCCGAATTCCCTTATTTCTACTAGACTAGATTATAGTTCTTCTTAGATTTACATGCTTTATTTACTACTTAGTAGTGTAGCTCTATATTCTCCCCCAATGATGCATGCATAATCCCCCCTTAGATTCATGTATGTGATTGTTTTCTGCAAGCTAGATTTGTATTTCCAAGCATTCCTCTATACGCTTTCCACGAGCTTAATGCTGTAACCACCATGTTGAATGCTCGAGTTGCTACGCTAACATGTTTGGTTTTGAAAACCTGTTGTTGTAGTTTGAAAGAGAAGAACTCGTGTTCAACAAATAAAATTTATACCGAAATGGAAATCCCGGGTCGAACACAGGGAGGTGGACGTTTGATTTAAAAACACGTGTTTGATTTATTTGTCACGAAGTAAATTAATTGATTAGAACTATCTAACTATTTACAATAAATAGAAGAGAGAGAGTAAGAGAGAGAGAGAATATTACAAACAAAAACCAAAAAGAGATGTAGAATGAACAAGGAATTCATTATCAGAAGGATTATTTATTACACTAAATATTACGACTAGAAAGCAGGAAAATGATTACACAAGAAAGCAGTAAATCTATTTTAGAAAGCAGTAAATCTATTCTAGAAAGTAGTAAAAAGAATGGGGAGAGAGATATCCTCCTCGACGGTCGCTTGGAGGACGAGCCAAACGGGACGACGCCTGGACGAAGGAGGACAGAGCAAGACGAAGGAGGACAAAGCGGGAAGAATGGGAACAGGGCAGCACGTCGTCGTCGTCGCGGGATCCGCTTCCGAAAGGGGGATGAAAATTTGACTTTATCTCGCAAGAAGCATTCCCGGTGTGGGACAAGCTTCTCTTAAGCTTTGGAGAGGGAGAGAAGAGAAGGAAGGGATGAGAATTTCGTGTGGAGGGGGTCTCCTTTTATAGTTGCAAGGAATGAGGGAAAATTGGTCTTTTAAATCTTAAAACATTAAATAAGGGGTCTTTAGTGATGGATAAAACCGTCGCTAAAGCCCCATCGTGGGCGACGTGTGGCGGAGCGCGTGCGCCCACTCGCTTGCTTGCGCGTAATGCACGCTCCATGTCCAGCTGATCTCAGCCGTCCAATCCCCTTATCTCGTGCCTCCACCCTCCTCCTCTGCGCGCCCTCCCACGTCTGATCTCGCATGAGGCGCGGCGTGCAATAGCGCGTGGGTGCTATCGAGTGCCTGCAACCACTCGATTCTCATTGCACGATCGCACGTGCCCACTCGCCCACGCCCGCTCGCCTGCGCATGCGGATTCGAACCCGAGCTTGAAGGCGATCGAGCGCCTTATCCACTACACTGCTCGCGTGGATGAGCGAGTAGCTAATCATCTGAACACGTGATCAGGACCGTTGGATCAAGATCCAACGGTCGAGGCAGCTTCTTCAGGTTCAGCTCAGAGGATGGGCGTGCTGGTTGAGCTCCTCTCTCAGCCGTTGGATCTTGATCCAGTGGTGGAGATGCGTGGGCGCTAGAATCTTCAGTGGTTGAGGCTGGCTGGTTGGCCAATCGAGATGGCGCCACGTGACACCATCTTGGCCGTCCATCTTCTGAATGATGTAGATGATGCCACGGGTGTTGGATTGAGTCGATTTTCATGCCGTTAGGCTGCGATCGTCGATCCGAATCCATCCGTGCGGTCGGATTTGTCGTTTGAAATGCAGATTCACACATCTTGTCCCTTGATCTTCTAGGGTTCCCTGATCTCTATCTGATGCTACAGATGTCTGATTAGGGCGATCTTGGAGTCGTTGAACTCCAATCGTCTCCCTGATCACATCTGTATGGTTAGATCCTCGATCCGAGGCCCCGATAAAAAGTTTTCCCTATCCATGAACATAAAAGGAGACAATTAACCTCCATTTTATTCAAACTAATCTAAATGCAAGATGATGCATGTTATGCAATATTTATAGTATACAATGCAATCCTATGCTTAAGAACATGCATAAATAGACATCTTAAGTAGTGTAAACATGTTTACATCATACCCCCATGCCTATCTTTTGCTAGTCCCTAGTAAAAACTATATGCTATTTATAAAAGAATCAGGTTGGATTATTTGGGCATGAGTTATTTTCAATCACTAAGAAGATGTCTACTTAGGATCTAAACTTTCAAAGACACAACAGTGCCTGAGTATCTGCCAAAATGCAGACTGCCTTAAGCCCTCGCCTTCTTCAAAGAAAATTTTCTTTTTCTCTTTTTCTTATTTTCTAATTTTTTTGGATTTTCCAGTTTTAGGGTTTAAGAGTGGCTTTCTACGGCCATTCAACTCACCCAAGATTTGATGAGAACCCTAAGTTCTAAGCATCTTATTGTGAATGTGATATACTCGTTGATCGGCAATAAAAATGGACTTTGGATTTCTACGCCTCTAGGTGATCTTGAAAAGAGAATTCTGCCTAAAGGTGTATCTTTACAACTAGTAGCTTTCTCCCTACTTTTATTTTTACCAGGTCAACACAAGGGTGAATCCTATGTATGTCTCCCCAGTTTATTCTACTTCTCCGCTTCTTCCTAAGTGTTTTGGGAATTTTCAGTGCATTTATTGAGCTGGGTTCTGGACAACCGGTTGATGAGTTGTTACCACCGACAACTTACCAGCCATACTCGTGCAGCGAAGTGTGGTTTATTTCTTTTTTTTTCTTTTCTCCTTTTTTTTTTCTTTTTGACTCTTTTTTTAAGTAGGTGGCTTCCCTGGTCTAAGATTTACCTAAAGGCAGCAAAAAGAGAAAGATCCAGTGACTGGGCTCTGGACAACCTACCTATGGGCTGTTACCCACGATAACTTGCCAGCCATATCACCCTAGAAGGTTCATTAGCTACCCAATTTCCGTTAAAATCGCCGAACAATGAGTCAGTGCAAAGAAAGTGTATAGATGCTTAAAACTCAAAATTCTCACAAATTAGAGGGAGGGTTGATAAGTCGTGTACTTATCACCCAAACTTATTTACTCCAATTAAAATAGAATTCAGGTTGGCAAGGACTCGAAAAATAAATCCACATTTTAATGGATACACGGGCTTATTAGGTCCAAAGACCTGAGGGGTCTTTGTGTTCAAATCATAATGTAGTATTTCCTAAGATTTAAAATTTTCTTAAACCCAAGTTCTCTTTCCTAATTCCAATTTTTTTTTAATAAAAGAAAATAAAACAAATCTACGGTGCTGATGAATTAATTCAGAGATGAATATCCACCTCCCCATGCCTATCCAATGCAATGTCCTCATTGTATTAAAAAGACATAAAACAAAGTGGAATAGCGTAGAAAGCACCTGAATTGCATGAATGTAAGGCTCGCTCCGAGATGAAAACTAAAAAGAACTGTAAACATGATGAATTTAGTGCCTTCAGCTAGGCACACTATACAAAGAAGAGAAATAAAGAATTCACAGGTGCAGGTCAGAATCAGAATAAACATAAGAAACTTCTGACCTGTTAGCAGATGTCCACAAATGTGAACCAGATTGTGGTGCAGACCCATACCCCATAATCAAGAATATCTCGAGTTCTGGATAAAAATTATCCAAAACCTACAATCAGTATGCAAGCAGGGTCGGGCCTGCGATTTATGAGGATGCAACCCAAGACCAAAAGGTCAGGTTACAAAGAAATCAAAAGGATAATCAATGAATGTGTGCTTGGGTTCAACATCCTCAGAACAAATGTCGTAAGGGTCTTGGTTTGATGGTTTCAGCTTAATAGGAACCCTTCAACTCAGCCTTCTACTACCTCCATAACTTGCTTTTCAAATCAAAATTTCTCGGCTCCTATCCTCCTCATTCAGCATGTCAAATTCCAGGACCTCTTGCATATTAATCACCCCGTCTGAAATCTCCAAGTCTAAATGATGTGGCTGAATCAGAATTGACTTGGGTCTAATTATCTCAGAAACAGAATCATCGATAAGCTCATTGGGGTGTAACTGACAATCAAGGCATTTGATTGAATCTTCCAGAAAATGAGATTTTGGATCCGTAATGTGAGTCCTAATAAGATCAATTTCCTCAATTATTGGGCTATCAAATGATCTATCAAATTCCTCTAGCCCAGTCATTTCACAGAAATTGTGTTCTGTAAACCCACGTGAGACTTCGCAACTTGAGTCTTCACCATCAGAATCAAAGAAATCAAGATCCGTATTAATGTATGTCCCAAAATCATCTGTCACTTTCTGTTCCAAGGGGACATACGTTTCCTCATACCCTAGCTCAGGGATCTCAGGTGAAGAAATCAAATCATCCTTAATTGGTTGCTCTAATTCAATCTGGTCAGCCTTGTAACACGTGTTCCCCCCAACAAGTGCCTGAACAGGTTCTGACATTGGCTCTCCTGAAGGGAGTTCATCTTAGGAATCATCCCACGACTGAACTAAAGCAACCACAAATCTCATCCTCAATTTCGCTAACTTCCCAAGTAGAAACTCACCCGGGTTCTTATCCTTAACATCCTGGAGCCAATCCAACAAATACTTATTCAAATCATCAATCATCTGAATCAGGGGCTCCAATCTTTCAGTGCAAGGTGTTGGCTAAACTTCTAAAGTTTGTATGATATTCCTCAAGTTAGCCAGAACATTATCTTGAACCTGATTACCCTGAACCAAATGAGTTGGTTCAAGGTTGGGCGGGTTTGGGATCAATGTAGAGGAGTTAAAGTATTGAGATTCATTATACCCTTCCTGATAATAGGTCATTTTAGATAGTTCAAAAGGTGGTGATGACCTAAAGGCAGTGTAATCAGATGATGGGTAAGAATCAGTGTATCCTTCTTGATTGTAGATCGTATTAGGTTGTCCATGAAAGGTTGATGATCTATAATCGATGTGGCTCTGAGAAGGATAGAAATCACAATCAAAGTGTTCAGGGTTAGGCCCCAAACATGGAGGTCTTTAACTATATCCCCAATCCAAGTTATCCCAACTAATTGATGATTGATTACAGTACGAGTTGGGATAATCGTCATGTTGAGGATAATTCAAAATAGGAGGGAAAGAGCTAGAATGCATATAATATGTGGAAGGATTCATGAGAGAAGGGAGGAAGAAAGGCGCCCTGCAATACAAACAATCAAACTTGTCCTTAAGTGGGCTAGCCTAAAGACCTACAGACTCCTACAACGCATCTTAAGATAAAGGAATGATTTGATCTACTTCTGTCTATTCAATCCAACCAGTTAGAAGGAGGGACTGGGGAGAAGGTTCTTCCTTCGGCTTGCGCCTCCAATTCCTAGTGTACCCCCTAGCCGCGATCATTTGATTCTGCTCCCCTTGGTAGACATTAGGTTGAACAGTAGAAATAGACTAATAAAAAATAATCTCGTTCTGGGCTCTGAAGAGTGAGTCAAATCCTTAAGGCCAATGCCTACTCTGTTTTATTTAGGGCTAGGTTTGAATGTGCTTTGGAATGTGATGGGCCCTTTATCTGGGTTGTGCCCTTAATGATTGATTGATTTATGTGTGTGTGCACAACCAGTGATTTTCAAGCAAGATTAGTTTTGATGCAGTGAATTTTAGGGTTCAAATCTTGCTTAGTAGCTTTTAGGATTCAACTTTAGGTGTTTTCAAACAAGTTTTGTTGGCACACCAGGTTTTGAAAGCACGGGTGAAGATATTTTCCCTTAAAACTTAAAAGAATGTGGAGTGCCTGGTAAATCCCTAAGAGTTGAACCTAAGTGGCAGCTACTTAATGAGTTGATTTTAATTGAAGTGGTGCAGCGCAATCAACTCAAACAATTGGCTTGTTGCACCACTTAATTAGGCACACAAATGATTACCTAATCTGATTTCTGCTCAATTATGTATTTGGATGTGTGTACCGGCTCCAAAGATCGATTTACCGGTTGAGTTTGAAAATCAGATGAGATTGTGTACCTCTTTGAGTTTTTTTTTTTTTTAATTTTCTTTTTAAATATGGAGGTTGGGGCAGGTGTGGGTGTCAAACAACAAACAATCTAACCTTAGAGTTTATAAGAACACCTAGGTTGATTGATGTTTGTGTTATTATGTGGTGAAATGAAATCTAATGGATGGGAGGTGGGGGATAACTTACAGAACCTTCCACAGCACTTTACTCCATTCTACTACTTTTGCTCGTCTCAAAAGAGTACCTGCAATCACAATAAGAAAGGAGAGAAGTGAGGTAAATGATTTGTAAGTTATAAAACACGAAAACAAATCAAATGGCATCGCCTCCCCGGCAATGGCACCAAAATGTTGAACGCTCGAGTTGCTACGCTAACGTGTTTGATTTTGAAAACCTGTCATTGTAGTTTGAAAGCGAAGAACTCGTGTTCAACAAATAAAATTTATACCGGAATGGAAATCCTGGGTCAAACACAGGGAGGCAGATGTTTGATTTAAAAACACGCGTTTGATTTATTTTCCACGAAGTAAATTAATTGATTAGAACTATCTAACTATTTACAATAAATAGAAGAGAGAGAGAGTAAGAGAGAGAGAGAATATTACAAACAAAAACCAAAAAGAGATGTAGAATAAACAAGAAATTCATTATCAGAAGGATTGTTCATTACACTAAACATTATGACTAGAAAGCGGGAAAATGATTACACTAGAAAGCAGTAAATCTATTTTAGAAAGCAGTAAATCTATTTTAGAAAGCAGTAAAAAGAATGGGGAGAGAGATATCCTCCTTGATGGTCGCTTGGAGGATGAGCCGGACGGGACAATGCCTAGACGAAGGGGGATGGAGCAGGACGAAGGAGGACGAAGCGGGAAGAATGGGAATAGGGCAGCACATCGTCATCGTCACGGGATCCACTTCCGAAAGGGGGATGAAAATTTGACTTTATCTCATGAGAAGCATCATGGGTGTGGGACAAGCTTCTCTTGAGCTTTGGAGAGGGAGAGAATAGAAGGAAGGGATGAGAATTTCGTGTGGAGGGGGTCTCCTTTTATAGTTGCAAGGAATGAGGGCAAATTGGTCTTTTAAATCTCAAAACATTAAATAAGGGATCTTTAGTGACGGATAAAACTGTCGCTAAAGCCCCATCGTGGGTGATGTGTGGCAGAGCGCATGCGCCCACTCGCTTGCTTGCGCATAATGCACGCTCCACATCCAGCTGATCTCATGATCGGATGGCTTATCTCGTGCCTCCACCCGCCTCCTCTACTCGCCCGCCCATGTCTGGTCTCGCATGAGGCGTGGCGTGCAATAGTGCGTGGACGCTATCGAGTGCCTGCAGCCACTCGATTCTCATTGCACGATCGCACGTGCCTGCTCGCCCGCACCCGCTCGCCTGTGCATGCGGATTCGAACCCGAGCCTGAAGGCGATGGAGCACCTTATCCACTATGCTGCTCGCGTGGATGGGCGAGCAGCTGATCATCTGAACACGTGATCAGGACCGTTGGATCAAGATCCAACGATCAAGGCAACTTCTTTAGGTGCAGCTTAGAGGATGGGCGCGCCAGTTGTGCTCCTCTCTCAGCCGTTGGATCTTGATCCAATGGCGGAGATGCGTGGGTGTTAGAATCTTCAGTGGTTGAGAGCAGCTGGTTGGGCGGTCGAGATGGTGGCACGTGGCACCATCTTGGCCGTCCATCTTCTGGATGATGTAGATGATGCCACGGGTGTCGGATTGAGACGATTTTCACGCTGTTAAGCTGCGATCGTCGATCTGAATCCATCCGTGTGGTTAGATTTGTCGTTTGAAATGTGGATTGACACCATCTTGGCCCTTGATCTTCTAGAGTTCCCTGATCTCTATCTGATGCTACAGATGTCTGATTAGGGCGATCTTGGAGTCGTTGAACTCCAATCATCTCCCTGATCACATCTGTACGGTTGGATCCTCGATCCAAGGTCCCGATAAAATGTTTGCCCTGTCCATGAACATAAAAGGAGACAATTAACCTCCATTTTATTCAAACTAATCTAAATGCAAGATGATGCATGTTATGCAATATTTATAGTATGCAATGCAATCCTATGCATAAGAACATGCATAAATAGACATCTTAAGTAGTGTAAACATGTTTATATCACACCATCATGACTTGAATGAATGAAAATCTTTTTCTATATATATATCTATGTGTGAAAATCACCATGAGCTTATTGCAATATATCTTGCATGATTAAAGTTGCCTGCCTTTAATTATTATCTTTTGGCAACTAGCATGTCATACATCAATACGTAATAACCATAAGCTGACATGCGATTTTAAGCAAGTAGAGTGAGTGAGATTGATTTCAAATTTACATTTCCATAAACGCCTCCCAGAGACGAACGAACGAGACTCCAAGTCTCGTTATCTTATAAATTATTTTTGTTGATCGTATTTCGCAACTATACTACGATACATTTTGATGAAATACGTGATCTACGATTCCCAACAAACCACACATCAAGTTCTCAATCAACTCCCTTTATAGTCAGGACAACTCAGAGTGATACACACTTTGATTCATATCTTGATTCGTATAACCTTGAGTGGAGAGACAATTCTGATTTTTCATGGCCACCACAGAGATCGATTATGACTAAATATCGATCTATGGCAGCCTAGTATTCCACTCAAACCACTTTAGGGTAACCATCTAATCCAACCCGACCCACAACCACCCTTGAGGATATCATCAACCTTTTGTTGGACTTTGACAAGAAAAATGAAGAAAGGCTGACTAATTTGGAAAATCAAGTGAAGTTTGGGGATTTTATGCGATTTATATTTTTTCACAAATGACGTATTTTATGGACTGAGGCTAGAGCTGGTCAGGTCCGGATCTTGGTTGGTACTTGACTAGCTCTAGCCTTGGTCCTCCGCGAAGGTTTTTCAAGCCTGCAGGAACTATCCTAAGGTTTGTTAGACTCCGCAGTTAATGCACCCGTGGTTAAAAAGTGTCAGGGGCTTATCGCCTCCTGACACGAGGTGAGGTCCCACTCGCCCTTTCATGCCTTGTCCACGACCCCACTCTCCGCAGACCTGGTATTCGACACGACTACCCGTGCACTCCTTGCCCACCACACACACCGGTGGGCCTGGTCATGGGAACGTCAACCTGACCCGTATACTCGAGTAGGCTCTGGGAGAGCAAGCCTAAGAGAGAAGAAAGAGAGGAGAGTTCGTGGGGAGGGTAGGGGTTGGGTTTTGCTCTCCAGGAAGGCAAACCAAGGAAGAAGAGGAAGAAAGAAACCTTAGCAGTGGCTAAGGGTGAAGTCGGAAGGCAAGAAGAAGAAGGAAGGAGAAGGGAGCTTCATCAAGAAAAGTAAAGGAAGAAGTCTTGACTAAGAAACAGAAGCAGAGAAAGAGAAAGAAGAAAGAAAGAGAAGCCAAGGCCAGCAATTAGAGGAAAAGAAGAAGAAGAAGAGAGAAAGAAAGAAGCCAAAGTCAGAAATCATAGAAGGAAGAAAGAAGAAGAAGAAGAATAGAGAAAGAGAAACAAAGAAGAGAGATTGAAAAAGAATTATCTGATTTTTATAACCATCTTCATATTTTTAAGCTTCTATATACATTGAAACTATTTTTATTGCTTCATAATTTGATTGATCATTACATTTTATCAAGTTGAAAGTTGTGTTCTTAGTTTCTAAATCCCAATTTGCTCCCTCTGTTCGACTTCGAATTTATATTTTTCGAGTAATAAACTTTCATTTGTTTTCGAAGCGATTTCAACTATACTGCGACGTATTTATTATAAACCTGATTTCGCTTTCGACGAACATTTTGGCGCTCTTGTCAAGGAGCAACGGGCAATTTAGAAACTTTGATCACAACTTCTGATTCAAGACTAACTTGATCTATTTCTTCTGTTGTGATTATTTCAAGGGAGGAAAAGAAGGCAGCCGCACAACAACCACACCAGGGGCACGTAATTTCTTATTAGCCCCCTCTCTTAATCCCCTCAATTCAGAAAAGGAAAACAAAGAGAAAATTAATTTAGGGCTACCTGCTTTCCATATCTAGTAATTCACCAAAGTTGCCTGATTTTAGTTTCAACACATTTTGAATTATGCATCCATTTAAGGTAACTAGGGCTAGCACCTTCTTGATTGAGCCCTAGATACCATCTTTGTGGCAACTAAATTGGACCAATTAGAGCCAACTTAAGGATTCCAATCTAGGATTTTTAGAGACACATCTTCTCTAAGCAAGAATCAAAATTTCAAAAAGAGGTGTGCCTAAGCCTTGATTGAAGAGATTTATCCAAGAGAAACCCTAAAAAATCAAGCTCTTAAGTCACTTGAACCCTAAAAGAAAGGACCTAAAAGCTCTCAAAGGACAAAGAGGTGAAGTTGACCCCTTGGGTCAACCAACCTTGAAATTAGGTCACTTTTTGCACTCAAAAGATCTAAAGTTCAAGTGGAACCCTAAGCACCTTGATCTTAATTAAAAGTGGCAGACTTAAGAGGTCAAGGTCCCCATTCTGGTCTACCTAGAATCTCAGTGACAAGAGAGGTCGGGTGGGGGAAACCCTGTAACTCATGGGGACGCTCTACCGTGTAGGGGTCTTTGCAGGACTCTCCTTTCTGGTTACTTAGGTATTTCTCAGGTGGACGGCTTTTTTTGACTAAGGGGTATCATCCGCCTCGAACCTCTATAGTCATCCAAATTTTTTGGGTGTCTCGATTGGTCTAGCACATTCTAACCTTGTCTAATCCTTTGGTGCATGTTTGGTAGGAGGTCCTTAAGGCCATCCTTAAGACCTCCTTTAGAAATCCACTCTCGTTGAGGCTAAGCCTCGATGCCCGTGTTTATGCAGCAACCCCACCACATAGACCTCTCCTCTGATTCATCAGAACCAAGTTCTCCTTCTTCCATCATGACACAACTAATTGAAGAATAGAACAACCTTGAACACCAACTTCAGCACTTGAATGATCTATTCCAAAACTTTGTAAACCCACTGCAGCATCCTATGATGCAAGATCACTATAATCCCGCTGTGGTGGCAATCGAGCCTCGAGTCCAAATCCCGACTGTAGGTCCTGATTCTGAACTCAAGCCCAACATGATTCATGCCATTCCAAAATTCCATGGGCTTAACTTCGAGGATCCCTTCCAGCACATCAAACAACTCAAACATCTGGCCCAGACCTTCAGGTCAGATGTACAAAATCGGGACATTTTGCTCATGAAGATGTTTTCCTTCTCCCTGATGGACAAGGCTACTCATTGGTATCAGAATTAAACATTCTGATCAACACATGGGTTGAACTCCAGTCTGAATTTTTGAAAAAGTTCTTCCTTGTTGACCAGACGAATGCCTTGCGCCACCAGATCACTCACTTCACTCAATAATCGGGACCACCTCTTCATGAGGCATGGGACTGATTCTTGGATCTCATGCGGAAGTGCCCCCATCACGGAGTTCCTAAATGGGAACAAGTCCAGTCCTTTTACCAGGGACTCCGTGATGAAGACATTCAATTGTTGATTTGGACGAGTTCCCGATGCAGAGAGGCGGGAAATTCCCCTCGAAGATGTGTAACAACATATCGTCTCTTCGGTGCTTGTCTCGTAGGATATTTACATATCCTACCGGGGGCACGTAAGCACCCTGCTGGTTGAGATGTCATGGGCGACATTATCACGAAATGTCTATTGCCAGGGTCTGGATTTGGCTACAGAACACCATGGGCGGGATTATCTTGAAATCTCGAAATCCAGGGTTTTGGGGGTTGCCATGGGCAGTGCTATCACGAAGCATCGATTGCCAGGGACCTTTGAGGATTGATGATGGGGATAAGGAATCCGATACAGACCGTGTTGAGAAGTCAATCCGAAGCTAGAACTAGAAAGAAAGGAGAGAGAAAACTCTCCAAACAAATAAATCCTTTATCTCTCTCTTACAAAAAAAATGCACCACAAACTGAGCAAAGGCTAAAATATGTCTCAAGCATGGGTGATTTAACCGTGGAGTCTAACGAACCTTAGGATAGTTCCTACAGGCCTTAAAAACCTTCGCGGAGGACCGAGGCTAGAGCTGGTCAGGTTCAGATCTTGGTTGGTACTTGAGTACATCTAGGCCTACCATTGGCATTCTTACCTAATCAAAAAGGAAAAGAAAAAGCACTCATCATAAATTGTGAAAGAAACTCATGGTCTACAACAGAAGTTAAAACCTTAAAATTTTGCTAAGGGACTAGCAAAAGCTAGGCATGGGGGTATGATGGGAACACCATCATGAGCCCTAACTAGCTCATTTTGACCTAGAAAAGAGAACAAAATCTCCTACATAACCAAGTGAAGGGCCTAACTCAAGGTACAACTAGTTTGAAAGAAAAGCAAGAAACAAAGGGTGAAATTGTAATTTTACCATTGCAGTACAACAACGGGAGTTCTCAAGGGCTAAACATAGGTCAATTGGTCTTAACAAGATAAAAAGTGGGCTGGTTCAATCAGAAGAGGGTTAATGTGAAATCTGGGAATTAAATGACTTCTCGTAACCCTAAAACAGACCTATTTAATTTAACAAGGTTCTAGTCAGGATAAAATTCAAATAAACCCTCTAAAAATCATGGAAAAATATTCTCTATAGCTTATAACCTTCAATTTGGACTTTAGAACCTATTTTGACCTAAACAGGGGACCTAGCCAAATATTTACCCTAAATTGGGTTTTTATGCAAAATACCAAGTCAAACGTACTCAAACCTAAAATCCAACTTCACCATTGGATTCCTTGGGTCAAAATTAGGTTTATACCAAAATTTGGACCTAAGGGGAGCTCACCTTGACTTACTTTGCAAAATAGTCCAACCCAATTACATTTATGCCCCTAGCTTTTGAAAATCCTTGCGGACACCCCCTATCTTCCTCATCATTCTTTGCAATTAGGTCCCTCTACCATTACAGCGAAGGAATCCTTCTCTGACGAGGATTCAAGGGGGATATCTCCTTGATTCTTCGGAGAATCCCTCTCAAATTTGAAAGGAAGATTCTTTGAGGAATTCTCGATCGTGTGAACCCAATTTCAAGCTCTGATTTCCACCCAATCTCTCATGCGAACGCATGAGAGATTTGGGTATCTCTCGACCTTCCAAGTCTGGCGAGGTTGCCGTGCTTGGAAGCTTGCCTTCCAATCACAAAGCCCTCTGCCTGCGACTATAAAAGAGGCCCCAGATCCCCTCGGTGAATTCAAGCTTGTTTTGGACTGAGATTCCCTCAAAATTCCTCCCTTCCCCTCCGGCCAAAAAGCCCGACAAGCTCCAGTGACTCCTCCTCCTTCTTCTCGTCCCTCATCCACCATACAAGTGGTAGAGTTACCTCCGCCTCCTTCTTCCGTGTTGCGCCATACCTGCACCCGTGCCTATCCCCTTCTCGTCGTCGTTGCCTCTCTCTCTCTAGGTCTTTGTCTCTAGCGATAGCATATAAGCGCCGACCCGACCCATATACCTGAGCAAGCTCTGGGAGAGCGAGCCTAAGAGAGAAGAGAGGAGAGTTCGTGGGGAGGGTAGGGGTTAGGTTTTGCTCTCTAGAAAGGAGAAGCCAAGGAAGGAGAAGGGAGCTTCAGCAAGAAAAGCAAAGGAAGAAGAAGGCTCGACTAAGAGACAAAAGTAGAGAAAGAGAAAGAGGAAAGAAAGAGAAGCCAAGGCCAGCAATCAGAGGAAAGGAAGAAGAAGAAGAAGAGAGAAAGAAAGAAGCCAAAGTCAGAAATCAGAGAAGGAAGAAAGAAGAAGAAGAATAGGGAGAGAAGCAAAGAAGAGAGATTGAAAAAGAATTATCTGATTTTTATATCCATCTTCATATTTTTAAGCTTCTATATACATTGAAACTATTTTTATTGCTTTAGAATTTGATTGATCATTTCATTTTATCAAGTTGAAAGTTGTGTTCTTAGTTTTTAAATCCCAATTTGCCCCCTGTTTTCGACCTCGGATTCATATTTTCGAGTAATAAACTTTGATTTGTTTTCGAAGCGATTTCAACTATACTATGATGCATTTATTATAAACCCAATTTCGCTTTTGACAAACATGCATAGGGGGAGACTTATGAAATTGGCTAAGTGTTAGCCAACTCCTTTTAGAGCAAAACCCCCTGTCCCTGCGCACTCTCTCTTTCCTTCTCTCACTGGGATCCGCCCTCTCAGGGCCAATATCAAGAGAGTCGGGTTATTAGGTAGGCACGCACCCGAGTCCAAGCTCACTGGCAGTGGGTGGTGAGCGAGGAGTAAAGGCTTAAGTGGGTCGGGTGCACCAGGTCCGTAGGGGAAATGTTGCGGTCGAGGCACGTGAGGGGTGTGAGGGCCCTCGCCCCTTGTGTCTGAGGCAATAAGCCCCAGACACAAATTCAATTTATGCAGCACAAGAAGGGCATCCGTATCCGATGTGGGACTATCCCACAGAGCTTTCTTCGTGTAGTAGCAGAAGGTGGTTGCTTGCCAAATTGGGGTGCTGCTGCTGTCTCTTGGTCTAATTGAAGGTTCATGGAAACACCTGGAGATGAGTCTGTGTCAATTGGGAGCTGCAGTAGGTGAAACCAAGACCTGGAAGTAGCTGAACATGTCGGAGAAGATGTTGGGGATGCCGGCTGTTTGATCATGCCCTGAAACATGAAATAAGGCCTCGCGACCTCGTAAAAATAGTGCAAGCTGATCGCTTGAGGACGACGAGGGTGGTTGTGGTGATTTTAGGGTGAATTGAATTGTTTGGTGGCTGGAGAATGTCAGTGAAGGTGGACGGCGATGGGTTTGTTTGGTGGGTGATTTGGGTGAGCGAAGTGCAAATAGGAAGAGGGATTTTGAAGAGGGTGGAGAGGTGAAGGTTGTGGGTTTGTCTGCGAGGTGGATGGAGGTGCGTAGCGGTGGAAACACTTCGCCGGAGGAGTGGTTGGAGCAGAGGATGAAGAGGGTGGTCAGTGCGATATGGTGGTCGAAATGAAGTGCGGTTGGTGTGTAAAGAGAGTAGAGGAGCTAGGGAACTTATCTAGGTAATTGGTGGATGAAAAGGGGTAGAAGCGACGTCGATTGCGGTATGGCCGACGTCGGAGATGAAGGTGACTCCGGTGAGAAGGAAATGGCTAGTAAGACGGAGGGAGGGACACCTGCAGGTATGGCGTGATGTGGAGGAAGATGAGGAAAATGAATCTGCCACTGGTATTGCGGACGGACGATGAGGGAGGTCGGAGGGGATCACCAGACCTCGAGGAGCCTTTTGGTGGGATTAGGAGAGAGGAATTTAGGGTAGATTCAGTCGAAATCGAGCTTGAAGAGAATGATTTGATCTAGAGGTCTTTTTATAGGCCTTTAGAGGAGATTTTAGGCTTGGGAAGCAAGATTCCCAAGCTTGGAAAGCTTCATCGGAGTTGGAATTTTTTTTGATACCCAAATCTCTCACGCGTTTGCATGAGAGATTAGGAAGGTTTTAGGGCGTGGGATTTGGCTCAAAAGGAAGGGAATTCCTTGACGAACTTCCCTTTCAAATTTGAAAGGGATTCGTTAAGGAATCATGGTGTTCTTGCCAATTTTAGGTTGTCGGAGCTTGTAGGAATATGATTAATGGCGGTAGGGACCTATTTGTAAAAATAATAATAAAGTTAGGGTTTTTTTGTAAAGATTTTTAAAGTTAAGGGCATAAATGTAATCAGACAAGACCAAGTTGCAAACTAAGTCAAGACAATTTCAGCTTGGGTCCAAATTTTGGTACAAGCCTAATTTGGACCTAAGGAGTCTAATGGTGAAGTTTGATTTTGGTTTTCACCACGTTTAACTGGGTAATTTATGCTAAAACCTAAATTAGGGTAAATGTTTGTTTGAGACTCTATTTTGGGCCAAAATATGTTCTAATGGTCAATTTGAAGGTACCAAAGCCTAGAGAATATTTTTATATGAATTTAAAGGATTTAGGCGAATTTTATACTGACTAAAACTTCATTTAATTAAGCGGGTCTATTTTTAGTGTTTCAAAAGTCATTTAATTCTCAAAACACGCGAAAATCCTTTTCTATCTGTTCTAACCCACTTGTTAGCCTTTTAGGACCATTTGACCCTTAATTAACCCTTGAGAAAACCCATGGTTTTACTGTATTCAAGTTATGATGGTAAATTTATTGTTTTAACCTTGGTTTCTTGTCTTTCTCTCAAAATGCTAATGCAATGAATTATGACCTTCTGAACGTTATATAGGAGCATTTAAAGACTTAATCAGATCAAATTGAGCTAGTTTATGGCTCATGATGGTGTTCCCATCATACCCGCATGCCTTGCTTTTGCTAGTCCCTTAGCAAAATTTCATGGAATTAACTTTAATTCTAGACCACATGTCATTTATGCTCAGAACTCTAATGTGTGCTTTCTTTTGTAGATTAAGTTAGAATGCTGATAATAGGCCTAGAGGTACTCAAGTACCAACCAAGATCTGGACCTGACCAGCTCTAGCCTCAGTCTGCTACGAAGGTTTCTAAGGCCCACAGGAACTAACCTAAGGTTCGTTGAACTCTGCGGTTAAAGAACCCATTCTTGTAACATGTTTTAGCCTAGGTTCAGTTTGTAGTACATTTTTGTAAGAGACAGAATAATTTTTCTTTATTTTGGAGAGTTTTCTCTCTCTTTTCTTTTTATTACTAACGTTGGATTAGCTTTACAACACTGTCTATATTGGATTCCTAGTTCCCACATTAATCCTCGCAAGGTCCCTGGCAATCGATGATTCGAGATAACATCGCCCATGGCAAACCCCAGAACCCTGGCTTTCGAGATTTCGAGATAATCCCGCTCATGGTGTTCTGTAGCTAAATCCAGATCCGAGTAATCAACATTTCGTGATAATGCTGCCCATAGCATCTGAACCAGCACAAGGTGCTTACATGCCCCCGGTAGGATATTTAGATATCCTAGGAGACAAGCACCGAGGAGATGATATGTTATTGCGTATCTTCAAGGGGAATTTCCTGCTTCTCTACGTCGGGAACTCATTCAAATCAACTTGTGTTGATCAGCCGCTCATAATCTAGGTAACTTTTTTAGAACAGTTTTAACATCTTTGCATGATTTTGATAATTAAGTGCACTAAACCAGACTGTGTGTAGATTGGGGTGCTTAGGTTACCGAGTCCCACAAACCAGAGGTTAGTTAATGAGGCCAAATAATCCCTAAGCCTTAGACCTACTACTTAAGCTTCACATTTTCCTCAACCTCATGAGGACTATCCAGATCTTAATGGATACTTGAATTTTTAAGCCTAGAATTACAGCCCAAGAGGCCTAAGATCAGCATTCATACTAATCGCTTTTTGTCTCTTAGCACTTGTTGTCTTTCATTTTTTTTCTTTTTGATTTGGTCTAGAACTAAGTCAATTCCTTAATCTTTTACTAATAACTATATTTTTTTTTCTTCTCAAATTGTGCTCCTTTTTGACATTTTTATCACATCCCCTTTTCCTCCTCAAAAATGATATGCAATTAATTCATCCAAAATTTCCTCCCTTCTATTTTTATTCTTTTTCAATTTTTTATTATTTTATTATTTTATTTTTTGGTTTTTTGGAATATGTGATTTTTTTGATGAAACCCTTTCTTGTGAAAAGATTCTCATAGCATTTTGCACTTTAATACCCTCCCATGCCTACGATTTGCAATGTCCTCATTGTAAATTAGGTGGGTTCGAGTTCAACTTAGATCATTCATTAGAACAAGTTTTGGGTGGGTGGCCGGGTTGGGGTGATTATTGCGGAGGATTTCAAACTTGGGTATGGGTACCTAGAGGTGGAGTCAGCTGTTCTAATGGATGAACCCTAAAGTGCAATATGAGTTCAGCATAAGATGTGTCAGGAAGGGTTTCAGTTTTTTCAAAAAGATGATGGGTTGTCTCCCATTAAGCGTTGAGTTTAACACCATCAGCCAGGCATAATGAGCTCAGGGAGAATGGAGATCAAAAGATACCAAAGACATGTTTGTATCGGTGAGTTCAATGAACGACTTAAGTCACTGACTGTTCACAATAAAGAGTTCTGAATCAAGGCTGGGTTGGCTGATTTCTACGCCTCCATTTTCAAAGATTCATTTGATAAGATATGGTCCAATTCATTTTGATCTGAGTTTTCCTGGGAACAGTTTGAGTTTGACATCAAAGAGTAGGACTTTCTGACCAAGGTGAAAGATCTTTCTGGATATGTGCTTGTCGTGAAAGGCCTTAACCCGATCTTTGTAAATTCATGAGTTCTCATACGCATCATTGCGTAATTCATCGATCTCGCTCATTGGAAGCTTTCTGTGGGTTCCTTCCTTAGAAAGATCTAGATTACACCTTCGTACAGCCCAATAGGCTTTGTGCTCCAACTCGACGAGGAGGTGACATGCCTTCCCGTACACCAATCTGAAAGGAGACATGCCCAATTGAGTTTTGTGGGCGGTCCTATAGGCCCACAAGGCTTCTGGAAGTCAGGACAACCAATCCTTCCTATCAGGTCCGATAGTGACCTGAAGGTTTTTCTTGATCTCTCGATTCGATAGCTCAGCTAGATGGTTGGTTTGGGGGTAATAAGGAGTAGAGATTCGGTGTGACACCTCGTATTTGATCATCAGTGATCTGAATTAAGCAATTATTAAATGGGTCCCTCCATCAGAGATAATGGCACGTGGAATTCCAAACTGATAAAAGATGTTCTGATGAATGAATTTGATTACCACCTTATGATCATTGGTTCAGGTCGGAATGGCTTTGATCCATTTGGACACGTAGTCAATAGCGAGAAGAATGTATTCGAATCCATCTAAAATAGGGAAGGGTCCGATGAAATCCATCCTCCAGATGTCGAAGATATCACGATGGCTCATGTTGCCCATGGTCTGTCAACTAATGCATGCCTTACAGTGATCATATGCATCTTTGAAAATCATGGGCCAATAAAAGCTGCATTGGAGGACTTTTGCTTCGATTTTATGCCCAGAAAAGTGTTCGCCGCAGGCCTGGTCATGGCAGAAGGACAAAATGTCCTGAATTTTCGCTTCTAGGATGCACCGTCTGATGACCTAGTCAGCACCAATGTGGAAGAGGTACGGATCTTCCCACATGTAGTACTTGGCATCGGAAAGCAATTTGTCTTTCTTGGCCTTCGACCAATCAAACAGGATCTGATGTGATGCCAAGTAGTTTACTAATAGTCAGGAGGTGCTCATCAGGAAAATGTTCTGTGGTGGGTCTGGAAGGGTCGATACTGTCAGAAGGAAGGCGAGATAAGTGGTCAGCTACCACATTCTGCTTTCCCGCTTTATCACGAATCTTGAGGTCAAATTCTTACAACAGTAAGATCCAGCGGATTAGTCAAGGTTTCACATCCTTCTTCTCAAGGAGGTGCCTCACTGCAGTGTGATCTGAGTATATGATAACACAGGAACCCAAAAGATATGATCTGAATTTTTCCAGGGTAAATACTACAGTAAGCAGCTCTTTCTCAGTAACTATATAGTTACGCTGAGCTTTGTCAAGTGTCTTGCTAGTTTAGTAGATAACCACGGGTTTCCTATCTTTTTTCTGCCCACGTACCGCTTCTACAGCATAATCAGATGCATCGCACATGAACTCAAAGGGTTGAGATCAATTAGGAGACTGTAGGATAGGTGCTTGGGTAACTCGATCATGTAGGATTTCAAATGCTTGAGTGCACTCCTTGGAGATTTCAAAAGGGACATCCTTAAATAGAAGATTAGTCAGGGGGCATGCGATTTTCGAAAAATCAGGAATGAATTGACAGTAAAAACTGACGTACCCCAGGAAGGATCAAATGTCTTTGATCGAGCTAGGCATAGGAAGTTTGGAAATCAAATTCACCTTGGCTCGATCAACTTGGAAGCCTTTTCCAAAGATGAGATGTCCCAGGACAATTCCCTCCGGTACCATGAAGTGGCTCTTTTCCTAGGAAAGAACCAAGTTCACATCGATGCACCGCATGAGGATTTGGACCAATTGCAGGAGGCAATCATCAAATGATTCACCAAATACTGAGAAGTCATCCATGAAGACTTCAAGTTATTCATCTACCATATCTGAGAATATGTCAAGCATGCACCGCTAAAAAGTAGCAGGTGCATTGTAGAGACCGAACGGCATCCTTCGAAATGCGCATGTTCCGAAGGGGCAGGTGTAGGTGGTCTTCTCTCGATCCTCGGGATGGATTGCGACCTGATTATAACTAGAGTACTCATCCAAAAAGTAGAAGAATCGATTTCCCACTAGTTTCTTGAGAATCTAATCAATGAACGGTAGTGGGAATTGATCCTTCTTTGTGGAGGAATTGAGTCTTCTGTAATCAATGCAGACTCTCCACGAGTTTGCTATACGGGTCGGTATGGTTTCTCCAATTTTAGTCGTGATGACGGTGAGCCCTGCCTTCTTAGGCATAACTTGGATTGGACTCACCCACCGACTGTCGGAGATTGGGTAGATGATCCCTGCATCTAACCACTTGATGATCTCCTTTTTCACGACATCCTGCAGATTTGGATTTAGGCATCTCTGCATTTCACGGGATGGTCGTGAGCCCTCTTCATTGTATATGTGATGTGTGTAGTATGAAGGGTTGATACCAGTCAGATCATCGAGAGTCTATCCAATGGCTCTCCAATGCTGTTGGAGAAAAAAAGACACGCGTGTTTCCTGATTAGGTGTGAGTCAGGAGTTGATAATCACAGGAAAATCTGATTGGAACCCAAAAAGATGTATTTTAGATGATCGAGAAGAGGCATTAATTCCATAATCAGGTTGTCAGCAGCAGTAGGTGGTTCAGAGTGGATGTCAGGGGCAAAGGAAGGAGCTATAGGTGTGTCTAGGTTAGGTTTAGACTCCTCTAATTGCGGGTTTTGATCCTCTTGTGGTTGATCAGAAATAGTCGAGTTTTCCTCGATACATAGGTCGTCAACCACAACCTCGATATAGCAAATCTATTCTATAACTCCACAATTAATTCTTTGTTGGGCCTTAAAGATGTTGATCTTTAGTGTCTTGCCCCAAATTTTAATTCAATTTAGGCCTCCTCACAATTGATATTGGCCCTAGTAGTGGCCAGAAAAGGTCTCCCTAGTATGATCGGTGTATTCTTCACATTCTCAGGAGCATCCATGTCTAAGACAATGAAATCCACTGGAAAATAGAAGTCATGTACCCTAACTATGACATCCTCGAGAATTCCTTTTGGTGACTTAATAGATCGGTCAACTAGTTGCAAAGTCATTTCTATTGGTTTAAGCTCAGATTCCTCAAAGTAGTCTAGTAGGGATGTATGTATCAAATTTATGGAGGCTCTTAAGTCCAATAAAGCTCTGTCGAATTGTATATCACCGATTGCATAGGAGATTAGAGGGGTGCCTGGGTCTTTTGCCTTAGGTGGAAGTTTGCCCAAAATGGTGGAGCTGGCTTGCTCTGACAGTACGATCGGGTTCCCGCTTTTGGTTTGTGGCTTACGCTTAGGTGTACACATATCTTTTAGAAATCATGTGTAAGCCGGTACATGGTGTATCGCATCCATCAAGGGGATGTTTATATGGACCTACTCAAAGAGCTTAACTAGGTCCTCCTCAGGTGCCACAGGTTTGGTTATCCCTTTTCCCTTGGTCAAGGCCTCGGGAAATGGAACCTTAGATGGTTCCTCTAGAATTGGCCCAGGCTCTTGATCTGGGATGGGCATGTCTTGGATGACCAATCTAGGGTTAGGGTTTGTATTACCAGGCTGGGAGTGGATTGGATAAGGTGGGTCCTGTGTTGCTTTGCCACTACTGGTAGTAACAGAATTCAATCTCGCTTGGTTCTGGTTTGGGTTGGGCAAAATAGGTGTTTGCTGCTGAAATCTTGAGTATGAAGTTGAAGCATCCATCCCGTTAGGTGATACGGTAGAAGGGGCCTTGATAACGAATTTTATGCGGTTTGTAAAATGAGTCATTGTAACACGCAAAATCGATCAAC
Source organism: Thalassia testudinum (assembly GCA_037157565.1). Taxonomy (NCBI): domain Eukaryota; kingdom Viridiplantae; phylum Streptophyta; class Magnoliopsida; order Alismatales; family Hydrocharitaceae; genus Thalassia; species Thalassia testudinum. The sequence goes on from JAZHRO010000025.1 coordinate 5,080,120, forward strand.
TCTTAAATTTATAAACCTAGATAGTGGGGTATCTAGGGTCATCTAAGGAGGCCAAATTGTTTGCAAAAAATATGTCTCTTGCTTGCAAATGAAATTCACCTTTCTCTTTGGTCTTTTTAATTTATATTTTTTTAGGATTTCGAAATAACGAGCATTCGCAAAGTTGTTGACGAAGAAAAATGTGATCTAAACCTAATCCACTAAACTATTGCTAGAGTGACAAGAAAGGCCTCTCCCTAAGCTCACTTTAGGCACGTGGGGGCCTAGAGTAATTAGGGAGAGGGAGTGAAAAAGTGCTAGATCAAGATAAAAAAAAACAAATGCGACAAGAATTTAAAAGAAGGCAACTTGAATTGAATTGAACTTGTTCTACACAAAACACATAGAGGAAAGCTTCTAATCTACTTGAAATATAAGAAGAAAAAAACATAAATCCTCTAAATGAAATGGTAAAGAAGATGATGGCTTCTTGATCCAAGCCTGGTAGCTCTTGGGCTTGAAAAGAGTCCTCCAACTCCTTCCTTGTAAAGCTCCTTCAAATGGTGTCCTCTAAGGTGGAAGCTTCCACCTTAACTATCCTCCTCCAAGGGTGGGCGTGAACCACCCTTGCTCCTCCTTGCTAGGCCATCCACCTGGTGGGGAAGTGCTCCTCCTCCTTGGCGTGGCACAAGGGAGAAGAAATGGGGAGAAGAAGGCACCAAGGGTGAGGGTGATGTGCCCCCTTAATCTTCTTCTCTACTCCTTCTTCTTGGCCGTAGATATGAGGTGGGTATAAGGTAGATTTAACTAATGGAGGATGGGAAAATGTGGATAATTAGGTGGGTGTATATAGTAGTGGAGAAGGGGTAGTTGGCATGGAGGTAATGGGTGGCTAGGATGGAGTTTGGGATGATGGTTAGGAATCCTAAGGTGGAGATCACTTGGCGCCACCTTACAGGGTGCAAGGGGGGGTTGTTATAGGTTGAATCCGCCCATTTGGTGGACGTCCATGGTGGAGGGTGTGCCACCATTTTGGTGCCAAAATGGTGTTCTAGAAGGGGGGCAATTTTGGAGGGAAAATGGAAGGTGAAGATGGGCTTTAGGCTTAGGTGTAGGGTGGAGATTAGGGCATTTTGGAGGGAAAAGTTGGTGCCAAAAAGTGGGGTAGTTAGGGTGGTTTTGGTGCCAACTTCTTAGTGCCCTTTGGTGGTGGTTGAGGGGTGAAAGGTGGTGATGGTGATGGCGCCAACTTGGATTGGATGAAGCTAGCCTAGGTGAGCTTATGTAGGGCTTAGTTGGTGGAGCTAGTTAGGTAGAGTTTTAGGGTGGTAAATGCCAAGGGAGGTGGAACCTAGCTAAGCTATCTTAGCTAGTAATGGAGTAAAGGAGTAGGCAATGGGAGCTTAGGGTTTGAAGAGAGGAGCTGAGAAGTCTGGAGCTTGAACTGGAGCTGGCAGCAGCTGAAGAGGGTGGCATGGAGCTACTCTAGCTGGCTTAGCTTGCTAGTTCTTTGCTAGCTGCTAAGCCAAGCTAAACTGAGCTGGCTTCTACCATAATGAGCTGAGGTGAGCTGGATCTGGTGCTCTTGGGGAGGATTAAGCTAGTTGAGGCAGCTAAGGTAACTTAGCTCAACTGAGTCCCCAGGAGCTGGACTTGAGCTTCCTAAGCTAAAATGAAGTCATCTTCAGCTGGCTAGAGTTGGGTGGAGCTGGATGTAGCTTGACCTGAGCTAGGGTGAACTCCAGTCAACTTAGCTGAGCTAGCTAGAGCTCCCTGTGGACTAATGGGAGCTGAGATGAGCTAGACTCAGATAAGTTGAGCTAGATTTGAGTTGACCTGAGCTAGGGTAAGCTAAGATGAGCTCTCTTGAGCTACCATTTAGCTGAGATGAGCTGAATGGAGCTAGAATGAGTTAACTCTAGTTCAGATGAGCTGAATTCCAACTATGGTGAGCTGGATCAAGTTGAGTTCCAGCTTGTGAGAGCTTCTCCTTCACCAGTTGCCTTCCTGAGTGCTAGGGTTCTAAGGATCTGGCAATCTATATATCCCTAACACTCACAAATAGACATTAAAAAAATAACAAAAAGTGCAATGCATGCCTAACCTAATTAATGCCTAAATGCAGCCCAAAAAGCCATTTGCGGAGCAAAATCATAAGAGCTAGGTTTGTTTTAATGCATAAGAACGATGATAAACTAGTGTTTATCACACCCCCATGCTTATCTTTTGCTAGTCTCTTAGCAAAACTTTAACTTTTACAAAGTAGTATTTTTTTGGGAAATCTAATTTTTTTAACTTTTGAGAAGAAAAAAGATTATGGGAACTTGATTGGCTTAGATACAGGAGGTATGTGATTTGTTAAAGATATACATCGAGATTCATATTTAGATCCAAAAATTACATAAAAATGGGATCAATATATCCTCCAAAAAAATTCACATATTAACCCCTTGTTAATTCAGATGACTTGAAATTTTTGTTTTTAGGATTTTTCCGGCTCTTGAATCTAATTCGCAACTTGAAAAAATCTTTAAAACCTTGTGTCATGCTTGTGAGAAGCCAACATTTATAAGGGCATGTTTTTGGTTTAAAACAGTTTTTTTTCTCTCCCCCATGCTTATTTTTAGCTTAGTCTTACAACATATGTGTCGGAATCATCATTCCCGTTACCAATCCTCGAGGGGGCTCTGGCGCTAGTACTTCAAGATAGCACTGTCCATGACACCACCCAGGAGCTCACAACCCCAAAACACAATGTAATGTAAAGGGGCGCTCCAAGCAAACTCAAGCTCTTGCTCCAACACTATAAGTAGAGCATTGTCCAAGACACTTGAGCTGCTAAAATGCACTCTAATGCTCCATCTCAAGATATGAAATATTGATATGGAGCAACGTCGAGGTGGTAACATGTTGACATTGCATCCTCAAAGGAGGTATTTTCCTCCTCAGCTGTGGGAACTCAAACCAATGATCTGCTTCAGACTTTTACTATGTCCAAATAAGGGGGTTTTTCTAATTTTTAGTTGTTTTTAAGTGTTGGCTTGTGTGTGAAATTTGACACAAGAAGTTTTACAAGAAATGCAAGTTTTTGAATCAGAAACTAAGCCAGATACTTTCCATATTACAAAAAAGGATCAAGTCATCTGAACTATCATGAGTTCAGGTGGAATCTAGAGGACGATATTTGATCTAGTCTAAAAATAGATCCTGAGATTCTAATGATCAGATCTGTATCCTCAACCCTAGTTTGTTAAATATTAAATCCCATTGTACCTAAAGTGAGTTTTTCAACCTTAGTCCCGATTTCAAATTTTCCTTGAAAAGTTTTCAATATTGTTATTTTTTTGGGTATGCATGCTAGAAAATAAAAATGACTAAAGAAAAATGCATGTTTTCTTTAGGCTTTAAAAATCTTAAATCGATCGTCAAAATTTTAAAAACACCCTCCCATGCTTAAGATATGCAATGTCCTCATCGATTAGGAGGGAAAGAGGGATCACCTTGGTGAAGGGCGGTTAGGCTTAGGATGGTCAAAACCTGGAAAAAGAAAGGAAAAAGGAAAGCAAGAAAAATGATGGGTTACCTCCCATCTAGTGCTATCTTTCAAGCCATTCAGCCGGGTGTGAAGGCATGCACGGAAGATGGGCAATCATGTAAATAGTTGGACACTTGGATACCCGCATAAAATGTGTCTTCTTCTGGATCCCTAGAAAATTGATTAAAGGAAATATAGGGATCAAAGTTGGATGGAAAATGATAAGTGTAACCCAAGTTTGGCCTTGGCTTTAAATCAGGTTGAATGCCAAACTCAGGCGAGCCTGGTGGTAGGTCCAAAGGAAAGGGGTCAGGGAAGGGATGGTGAGCATTGGGTGAAGTTAGTGTGGAAAGGTAGGGGGAGGGAAGAGTGGGTGGGTCAGGGTGATGAGGGGGTTCATCAGGAATGGATTTTTGGTCAAGACAAGTCTCCAAATCATAGATTTCACCGACCACAGATTCTAAATCTAATTCCTCAAAAATATTATGGTCGGTAAGGGTATCTATCAACATTGTCTCCTCTACCATATTTGAAATTTATATATCTGAGTCCTTAAAAATGTTATCATCATGGAATCTCTTGGAGGATTTGAAAATATCTAGAGTGATAGTTTGGCCTGCGCAGGTGATATCCATTTTACCTGTGTCGCAATTGATATTTGCCTTTGCAGTGGCCAAAAAGGGTCGTCCAAGGATTATTGGGGCATTCAACAAAGATTCAAGTACCTCAATGTCAAGGATCAGAAAGTCTACAGGGAAGACACAATTTTGGACCTTGACTAAAACATCCTCAACAATCCCACGAGATTTGATTGTAGATCGGTTTGCTAATTGTAGGGTAACCTCAATGGGTTTTAATTCACCGATATGAAACTCTTCAAATAAAATCGTGGGAATGATATTAACTGAGGCACCAAGATCAAAGAAGGCGTGAGCAAAGGTAGTATCATTAATAATCACTGAAATTAGTGGCACCCCCAGATGTTTCATCTTAGGAGGCAGCTTGCTCTATATGATAGAGCTTACTCTCTCTGAAAGATGTACCTGTCCTAGATTTTTGGCCTACCTTTTAGGAGTACAGATCTCCTTCAAAAATTTGGCGTAGGCAGGTATATATTTATGGCATTTAGGAGAGGTATATTGATTTTAACTTGCCCAAATAGATCCATGAGTTCTTTTGTGGTGGGCTCAGATTTCTTTTTTCTATTCGTAGTGGGGTGGAGAGCATTTAGAAAAGGGATAGGAGTCGTGTCTTGAGATTTTTGTGTTTCTTTTTCTTCCTAATAGGGAGGTGGAGAGTCAATTTGCACAGTGATGGGGATTTCACCAGGATTTTGTGAAGGCCCGAGATCAGTGGTGGTTTTCCCACTCCTCAACGTAACTGCATGTGTAGTCGGATTATTATTTGGAGGAGGTGTGGGGCCTATGGTTGTGGAAACCTGGGAGGCTGCTAAGGTGGTGGATTAGTAGGAGGCTGAGTTAGGTAGTGTGGATTTCTGCCAGGATATTGGTTCCTTTGCTGATTAGGGTTGGGCATGGGTTGGGAGGGAAGATGTCCTGCAGGTCTTTAAGTGGGAGTAACCCCGATCTGATTATTCAGATTTGTGATGGTGCGGGTTACTTTCGTCATCTTTGTCTGCATGTCTTGCAGGGTTCTCATCATCTGGGCATTGATGTCTTGTTGGGATGGCCTATGATGAAAGGTCAGATTAGATCCATACACAATAAAGGTTGGGGAGGAACCTGATTATTCCAGGAGTAGTTCAGGTAATTCTTCCAATTGGAAGAATTTTTAAATGGCTCCAGGATGGCCGAAATATTTTGAGTGGGGTTAAGATCTGGATAGTTGTAATTCCCCAGTGAATCATGGGCAACCTTAGAATATTGGTAATAATCAGCAGGAGTAGTGTTGAGATTGTGCAAAGTTTCTCTTCATGGAAAGTTAGGTTGGGTTAGATGTGGATTGTGTGGAGCTTGGGTTGATGTGGCAAGTCTTTCCTCAATCTTCTTTTGATTAATGTGCATCTGGTCGAGTTTTTGGGCGATCATTTGAAGATTGTCTTGGGTGACAGGGATAGCTTGGGTGCCTACTTCATGAACACCGAACTGCGGGTTTGGAGTTCTACAAAATGTGTTCATGGAAGCTTGATTAAATGAGTTTTCACTCATTTCTTCAAAAAGGTCATAGGCGCTATCGGCATCTTTATTTAAGAAGTTGCCGTCACACGAGGCATCGATGAAACGTCGGATTTGATCTTTTAATCCATGATAGAAGATCTGCACGAGCTATCATAAAGGAATCTTGTTGTGCGGACAACTTCTTAGGAGATCTTGAAATCTTTCCCAAGAATCGTGAAAGGTATCACCAGATTAGCTTTGGCACCAACTTATTGGTGCCCTTTGGTGGTGGTTGAGGGGTGAAAGGTGGTGATGGTGGTGGCGCCAACTTGGAGTGGATGGAGCTAGCTTAGGTGAGCATAGGTAGGGCTTAGTTGGTGGAGCTAGTTAGGTAGAGTTTTGGGGTGGTAAATGCCAAGGGAGCTGGAACCTAGCTAAGCTAAGCTAGCTTAGCTAGTAATGGAGTTGAGGAGGAGGCAATGGAGCTTAGGGTTTGAAGAGAGGAGCTGAGGAGGAGAAGTTCGGAGCTTGAACTGGAGCTGGCAGCAGCTGAAGAGGGTGGCATGGAGCTACTCTAGCTGGCTTAGCTTACTAGTTCTTTACTAGTTGCTAAGCCAAGCTAAACTGAGCTGGCTTCTACCATAATGAGCTGAGGTGAGCTAGGTCTGGTTCTCCCAGGGAGGATCAAGCTGGTTAAGGCAACTAAGATAGCTTAGTTCAACTATGTTGAGCTAAGCTGAGTCCCTGGGTGCTGGACTTGAGCTTCCTGAGCTAAAATGAAGTCATCTTCAGCTGGCTGGAGTTGGGTGGAGCTGGATGTAGCTGGACCTGAGCTGGGGTGAACTCCAGTCAACTCAGCTGAGCTAGCTAAAGCTCCCTATGGACTAATGGGAGCTGAGATGAGCTAGACTCAGCTAAGTTGAGCTAGATCTGAACTGACCTGAGCTAGGGTAAGCTAAGATGAGCTCTCTTTAGTTACCATTCAGCTGAGATGAGTTGAATGGAGCTAGAATGAGCTAACCCTAGTTCAGGTGAGTTTAATTCCAGCTATGGTAAGCTGGATCAAGCTAAGTTCCAACTGGTGAGAGCTTCTCCTTCACCAGTTGCCTCCTTAGTGCTAGGGTTCTAAGGATCTGGCAATCTTTATATCCCTAACACTCACAAAAACACATTAAAAAAATAACAAAAAGTGCAATGCATGCTTAACCTAATTAATGCCTAATGAAGCCCAAAAAGCCATTTACAGAGCAAAATCCTAAGAACTAGGTTTGTTTTAATGCATAAGAATGATGATAAACTGGTGTTTATCAGGCCTGATAAACAAAGTGAGCTTGGCCCTGATTTATGTTCATAACGTGCCTCTAGTTTGGCACGTTATTTGGATTAGGAAGAGGCTGAGAGGGAAGTGCACCAGGCTGGCGAGCACTTGCTAGCTAGGTCGGTTGATTTTGTTTTGTGTTGTTTTTGCATGTCAACCAGGGTCTGGAGAATTAGAGATGTATGATCTTCTTTAGGTGGTCAAAATTGGAAGTTTTGAGTGGGCCTTGGTTGGGTGGGCTGATAAGGTCGCGGAGCATGTGGTTGGGGTTGGAATTGTGGTCTTAGATTCGGGTTATTTCCTGACCACGAAAAGTTAGGATGATTACGCCATCCAAAGTTATAAGTGTTGGAGAATGGATTATTCTAGACGGCGTGAAGATCCTCACAAGTTTGAGGAGCTCTGAGATAACTAGGGTATGGGGGTTTAGAGTTCCCCCAACTAAGGTGCCCTGACTAGGAGTTGCCTCCAAACCCATAATCAGACAGAGGTGGATATGCATCCATCCCCGGGGAGTGGTAGATGTTGTGCGTAGCCTCCCTTCCCGTGGGTAGGTGTGCGTATGTGCCGTGAAGTGTAGAGGTGGATTTGTGTAGATGACAAGTGATGTCATCCACCTTCTTCTCAATAATGGAGACCATGTCCAATTGATTGGCTACCAACTCTAGATCAATGGATGCGGAAAGGCCTCGGGATTCATGTACCCCCCGATTATTTGTCAATACGTGGGTGGACGTCCGCTCGTACGCACCCAATGACTCATTGTTCAGGGAGTTCTCTCACATGTTTTCGAGAATTTCCTATATCGTGTCTTCATGTTGACCCATGATGCTACCACCACAAGTTGCAATGACAAAGAGCTTGATATCCTCACGAAGTCCATGGTAAAAGGATTGGACTTGTTCCTACTTTGGAACTCTGTGATGGGGGCACTTACGCATGAGACCCAAAAAGCGATCCCATGCTTTGTGTAGAGATTCTGTCGCTCCTTGGGAGAAGTGCATGATTTGATGCCGCACTGTGTTGGTACGACCAATGGGGTAGAATTTTTGTAGGAAGGTGGTTTGAAGTTTTCCCCATGTGTTGATCGTGTGTGGTTGAGTCTAAAACCAGTAAGCGGCTTTGTTAGGCAAGGAGAATGAGAAGAGCTTTAAGAGTAATCCATCCTGATTTTGCACATCTACCCCAAAGGTGTGGGCTAGATGTTTTAGGTTCTTGATGTGCTGGAAAGGATCCTCGGAGTTCAAGCCATGAAATTTAGAGTCATATGAAGCATGCTAGGCTTGAGATCTACCTCAGGTCCTCCCACGGGAATGTTGATTCGAGGTTCGATCTCCACCACTGTGGGATTATAGTGATCTCGCATTTGAGGACGCAGCAGTGGGTTGATGATGGCATTGATTCGATTTTAGAAGTCATGGAATTGTTGCTCAAGATTAGGTTGTTTTTCTTGGTGATCCATAGCTGATGAAGGGGAAGTAGGTTCTGAATCAGAGGATATGTCAATGTGATCAGGTTGTTGCACAAACACGAAAGTCGAGGCTCGACCTTGATGAGAGTGAATATCTAATGGAGGCCTCAAGGATGGTCTTAAGGACCTCCTCCCAAACATGCACCAATGGATTAGATGAGAGAAAGAATGTGATGGACCCAAGCAAGACACCCAAAAAATTTTGGATGACTATAGAGGTTCGGGGCGAATGATACCCCTTAGTCAGAAAGCCGTCCACCTGAGAATTACCTGGGTAGCCAGAGAGGGAGAGTCCCGCAAAGACCCCTACATGGTAGAGCATCCCCACGAGTTATAGGATTTCCCCCACCCTACCTCTCTTGTCACTGATGATCCAGGTTGACCAGAATGGGGACTTGACCTCTTAAGTCTACCAGTTTTAATTAAGAGCAAGGGTGCATATGATTTCACTTGAACTTTTAAGATGTTTTCGTGAAAAGTGACCTAATTTGAAGATTGGTTAACCCAACAAGGTGGGTCAACTTCGCTGTATTGTCCTTTTAAGAAATTTAGGTCCCTCTTTTAGTGTTCAAATGAATTTAAGAGCCTGATTTTAGGGTTTTGCTTTAATAGATCAATTCAATCAAGGCTTAGGCACACATTGTTTGGAAAGATCAATTCTTGATTAAGCAAGTGTGTCTCTAAAACCCTAAACTGGAATTGTTAATTGGCTCTGATTTGGTCTAATTTAATTTGTCAAAATGTGATACCTAGGGCTCAAACAAGAATGTGATAGCCCTAGATACCTTAGTTTCAAGTGGGTGCACAGATCAGGGTTTGGATGTTGTCTAAATAGAATGTATCAAATCAGGCACTTGATGATTTGTCTAAGAATAGAATGCAAGTAGCCCCAATTGATTTTTCCTTTTTTTTTTTTTAGCTTTTTTAGATTCAGGGGCTTAGAAGAAGGTAGATAGAGTTTACCTGCCCCTAGAGTGGTTGATGTGTGGCTAATTTTCCTTTAATGAGTCCCTGAAACATATCACAATCAAAAGAGATGTAGAAAGTTAGAATCCAATTTGATATTGCAATCAAGAGATGTGAATTGCACGTTGCTCCTCGGCAATGGTGCTAAAATGTTTAAGCGATAGATTGGTGTTTTAAGATGGCTTCGTTGTAATATAGCCAAAATAGCGCTTAAACAAAAAAATTTATTACTCAAATGAAAGTATAAGGTCGAACACAGGGAGGAATATGGCAATTTAAAACTCAAGATCACAATTTGAATCAAAGAGATAAAAGATTGCAATAATAATAATGTCAAATATCAATGTGCAAAAAGAATGGAGTAAAATGGTGATTTGAATCACCAATTACTCCTCATAGTAATAGAAACTAAATCAACTGTATCCAGGAAATAAAGCCTCAAATGTATGAAATCAGATGATCTAGGCTTGTATGAGACGGCTTAAACAGTCGGTTGCTGCAGGGCTTCTAAGAGACTGAAGGGTCTCTTTTCTCTGCCACTTTCTTTCTCTTCTCCTTTCTTCTTCTTCAGACTCTTTTTCTTCTTCTTCCTTTCTGCTTGGCTCCTCTTTTCTTCTTCTTCTTTCTTTCTTTCTACTATCCAATCCTTCTGATTCACAGGGGGAGACATATGAAATTGGCTAAGTGTTAGCCAACTCCTTTCAGAGCAAAACCCCCCTGTCCCTGCTTACTCTCTCTTTCCTTCTCTCACTGGGATCCGCCCTCCCAGGGCCAATATCAGGATAGTCGGGTCATCGGGTAGGCGCACACCCAGGTCCAGGCTCACCGACAGTGGGTTGTGAGTGAGGAGTGAAGGCTTAGGCGGGTCGAGTGCACCAGGTCCATGGGGGAAATGTTACAGACGAGGCATGTGAGGGGTGTGAGGGACCTCACCCCTTGTGTCTGAGGTGATAAGCCCCAAACACAAATTCAATTTATGCGGCACAAGAAGGGTGTCCGTATCCGATGTGGGACTATCCCACAGAGCTTTCTTCACATAGTAGCAGCAGGTGGTTGCTCGCCAAATTGGTGTGCTGCTGCTATCTCTTGGGCTGATTGAAGACTCGTGGAAACACCAAGAGATGAGTCCGTGTCGATTGGGAGTTGCAGTAGGTGAAACCAATACCTGGAAGTAGATGAACATGTCTGAGAAGACGTTGGGGACGGTGGCTGTTCGGTTACACCCTGAAACATGAAATGGGGCCTTGCGGCTGCGTTAAAACAGTGCAAGCTGATCGCCTGAGGACAGCGAGGGTGGTCGTGGTGATTTTAGGGCGAATTGAGGTGTGTGGTGGCTGGCAAAGGTCAGTGAAGGTGGATGGCGATGGGTTTGTTTGGTGGGTGATTTGGGTGAGCGAAGTGTCAAATAGGGAGAGGGATTTTGAAGAGGGTGGAGAGGTGAAGCTTGTGGGCTTGTCGGCGAGGTGAATGGAGGTGCGTAGCAGTGGAAACACTTTATCGGAGGAGTGGCCAGAGCAGAGGACGAAGAGGGTGGTCAGTGCGATACGACGGTCGAAATGAAGTGTGGTTGGTGTGTAAAGGGAGGAGAGGAGCTAGGGAACTTATCTAGGTGATTGGTGGATGAAGAGGGGTGGAAGAGACATCGGTTGCAGTATGGCTGATGTCGGAGACGAAGGTGACTCCAGTGAGAAGGAAATGGCGAGGAAGACGGAGGGAGGGTCGCCTGCTGGTATGGCGTGACATAGAGGAAGAGGAAAATGAATCCGCTGCTAGTATTGCGGATGAACGACAAGGGAGGTCAAAGGGGTTCACCAGAGCTTGAGGAACCTTTCAGCCAAATTAGGAGAGAGGAATTTAGGGTAGATCTGGTCGAAATCGAGCTTGAGGAGAATGGTTTGACGTAGAGGCCTTTTTATAGGCCTTTAAAGGAGGTTTTGGGCTTGGGAAGCAAGATTCCCAAGCTTGGAAAGCTTCGCTAGAGTTGGGATTTTTTTTGATACCCAAATCTCTCATGCGTTCGCATGAGAGATTGGGAAGGTTTTGGGGCATGGGATTTGGCTCAAAAGGAAGGGAATTCTTTGACGAACTTCCCTTTCAAATTTGAAAGGGATTCGTCAAGGAATCATGGAGTTCTTGCCAATTTTAGGTCGCCGAAGCTTGTAGGAATAGAATTAATGGTAGTATGCACCTATTTGTGAAAATGATGATAAAGTTAGGGTTTTTTTGTAAAGATTTTGAAAGTTAAGGGCACAAATGTAATCAGATAGGACCAAGTTGCAAACTAGGTTAAGACAATTTCAGCTTGAGTCTAAATTTTGGTACAAACCTAATTTGGACCTAAGGAGTCCACTGGTGAAGTTGGATTTTGGTTTTGACCACATTTGACTGGGTAATTTATGCAAAAATCTAAATTATGGTAAATGTTTATCTGAGACTATTTTTGGGCCAAAACAAGTTCTGATTGTCAATTTAAAGGTACCAAATCCTAGATAATATTTTTCAATGAATTTAAATGGTTTAAGTGAATTTTATCCTGATCAAAACTTCATTTAATTAAGTAGGTCTATTTTTAGGGTTTCAAAAGTCATTTAATTCTCAAAACATGTGAAAACCCTTTTCTGTCTGTTCTAACCCACTTGTTAGACTTTCAGAACCATTTGACCCTTAATTAACCCCTGCGAAAACCTGTGGTTTTACTATATTCAAGTTATGATGGTAAAATTACAATTTTAACCCTGCTAATGTAATGAATTATGACCTTCTGAAGGTTATGTAGGAGCATTTAAAGACTTAATCATATCAAATTTAGCTAGTTTATGGCTCATGACGGTGTTCCCATCTATTCTGGTTAGGATAAAATTCATCTAAACCTTCTACAATCCATAGAAAAATATTTCTTGAGGTTTGGTGCCCTTGATTTGACCATTAGAACCTATTTTGACCTTAAACATAGTCATAGACAAAGTCCTGCCCTAATTTGGGTTTCTGCATAAATTACCTAGTCAAACTTGATTAAAACTCAAATATAACTTCACCATCAGATTCCTTTCGTCTAAATTAGGTTTTTACCAAAATTTAGGTTCAATCAGAGTTAATTTTGACCTAGTTTGCATTCTAGTCCTTTAAAACTCTATTCTTTAATCCAAGCCCATAACTTTCAAAAATCCTTGCATATTAGTCCCTAGCTTTGTCATTTTCACAGATCATCCCCTGCCGTCATTGGAGGTCAATCAACCTCCAGGTTGGCTTTGACCGCGCTTAAACCCATTCAAATCATCATCAAATCTCACTAAATTTGGTGGGATTGATGTTCACACCATGAAGAAGAGATTGGGACAAATCTTGTCTCCTGATTTGCCCTAGGAAGGCCGCGCAAACACATGGATTCCTTGGGTTCTTCTTGATTCCTAATGAAGCCAATTAGGCATGCTTCCTTGTCCAGAGCTTGCCCCAAGCTCTATAAAAGGTTCTCTATTGCATTGCCTAGCTCCTTAGCTCAGTTTTGGCCACAATTTCTCACTAAAACCTCTCCCTCCAGCCTCCTCCATCTAGCTCCGACGACTCCTCTCCCTTTGACTTCTTCACCTGCTACCACATACCATAGGTAGCAGGAGCGTCTTCAGCTCCTTCCTCCGCTCCTCGCTAGTCATAGTAGGAGTCCTTAGATCGCTCTCGTCCTCGTCGCTCCACCACCGGAGGTTTCACCTTCTCCAGTGCTAGCCAACCATGCCCATCACCCTCCTAGCCCTTTGTCCCTTACTTTAGGTTGCACCCTCTCCCTCTTCTTCTCCTAAACCCTCCTAACCTTTTCCTTTCCTTTTTCAACCATCGACACAACGGCGCACCCACTATCTTCCTCTGCTCAGGCCGAACTCTGGGGAGGCCGTCCACCCACCACAAACCACCAAGCATCCCGCTACCACCTCCATAAGCTCCGCTGTCCCTTGCCCACCAAATCCCCTCAAGAAATTGGGGGATTGGCTTCTTAAACGCTCCACCAAACATGCCCTTTGCCACACACCTTCCCTGAGGTCACCAAGCCTCCACATGCACTCCCACGCCTGTTGGAACCTAGTTCTACTTCTCTTCTATGATTTGGTGTTAACAAAACTATTTTAAAACTAATGAGTTTATGAAGTGTCATTATAGAAAATCACAGGATTTTGGAAGTACAGAAGAAGTGTGGATGGCATGAAGAATGCAGATTGATTTATATTATTTTTATATGTTATAATAGAGATTTTTGTATGTCTCCTTACAAGAAAAATTAATTTAGGAGTTAAAATCAAAATAGAGATAATTAGGTATCATATTCACATTCTATCATTTGTTTGAAAAACTAAAATCATTTCTTTGTCATAATAATCATATATTTGTGTTCAAATATCACTAAGATTGATGAATAAATTTTATTCAAAGTACTTGTTTCATGTACCGGTACTGTTCACCAGTACCGTAACCTCCTAAGCATAGGTTTGGGTCCTAGTCCCAAACTATGAACAACAAATACCAATACTCATCATGAGTACCGGTAGCTGGTGCTCAGAGTTTGTTGACAAGGGTAGTGCCTAGACCTTACAAGTACTGGTACTAATCACCGATACCGGTACATGTAGGTCATAGTTTATAACTTGACCCAAACTGTATGCCACATGTACTATCACCTAGTGACTTAGTTGGTACTCAACTATAAGCATTGAGTATTGGTACCTAGGCTTTGTTGGGTTGGCTGCTAGTTAACTGTGAGTAGTCAGCACCGATACCACAACTTTAGTATCAGTACCAACTAACCATTGTGTCTAATCTGAATGGCTATTTTGCAATTAATCCTATCTCTAATCTTCCCATTTTCCCCCTAACAACTAGTAAATGTAGGGAAGGTATTTAGTGGCCTATTTGTTTTTATCTGATCTTGTAATTGGGTTGAGGTAACCTGTTAATTACCTCCATTTATAGTAAACTGATTCCCTCCGGGTTGAGGGAATCAGGTTAAAGATCCTAAGTCGGGAAACTTAGGTAGTGGAGTACCCAAGTGAGGGGAACCACTATACATCTGGTGTTATATTTTTTATGGTTTGCTTTATTTGCATAATTTTTGTTTACAACACTATTCATCTCCACTTCAAGTGTCCTCGTGCCTTTTAGATCCTTCAACGCCACGAGGACTTCGCCATCTCCTTCTCTGTCCTCAGGCGAACCTCCTGAACTATTTTGACGTGGTTGTGAGGCCTTATTCCTTGATTTCAGGTATCGACCGGAGCTCACTGTTGCCGCCATCTTCCCCAACCATGTCTGTTGTGCTCTGATCAAGTCTAACATCAATTCCACTTCCAAGCACTGCAGCCTAGCTCTAGGGCCCTTCCCAAGTCCTCAATCGAAGACTTCAGTGCTAGCAGCTGCTTCAATTGGCGAAGCATCATCTATAGCTGTGCGTGAGAGAAGGGAGTAAGAAGGATAGTCCCACATCGTGTGAGACAAAATCCTGACAATGCATAGAAGGCAAAAGTGAATCCATCTTATTGCCCAAGACACTGGGGTTCGGGTCCCCACGCACTTGCCCTCACACCTCACTCGCGAAACACGCCCGTAGGTTTGGTCAATCTATAGGATCCGTTAGCCCACGTACTGAACTTGATTGCATCTGGGTTTGAGAGATAAGGAAGAAAGAAGAGATCTGTGAGAGGAGAGGGTGGGTTTTACTCTTTGAGGATTGGCCTTGTGCTGAAGGATGGCTAGCAGTTAGCCATGTGCTTGTGCTTGAAGGGCTTGGTCTTTAAAGGCCTTAAAGAAGAAGTAGGGCTCCTGAGAGAGCCTTGATTTCTGTTGATCTATTAAGGCGTCTAATACATATAAAGCGACATCTGATTGAGGTTTATACTGGCACTGTTGAATGATTTAAGAACCTAAGTTAAGTTGATTGAGATACTGCTTGGTTATTTGAATAATTTGAGTATGAGATATATGCTTAATTAAAGATGAATAATTGGTGATTCAAATCACCATTATTTTGTCTTGTTATTCTTTTTGTCTCATGATATTTTGAATATCAACATGATCAATTTCATTCATTGAATATTTGTTATTGTGATCAATTGATTGTGCTCATATATTTTAAATGAAGATTAATATGTGAATTCCATGTTTGTTCCTTGCGAATGACCTCAAACTCGCTTTATATTTTGAGTTTATAAATTTAAATGTTTTGTTGTGCAATTTAGGACTGTACTACAATGAACGCATATTTTGAAATCTCATATTTTGCCTAACAACAGTAGTATATGTAAATTGAAAAATTTTTCTGCTAACACTTAAGAAAAACCTTTTGTACATTATGCTAATTGCACTTTAGGGTCCTTAAATTAAGGACAACCAACTTCACCTCCAAAGTTCGCATTGGAGCTAGAAATCATCCACAACAGCCACTTCTGACTCATTCGCTCACCTTTTTATTCTAAATTTAGGGCTAAGCTAAGAGTAACCTGAATTAGGGAAATCTTTGAAGTGCATCTTTGAAAGGTTATACATAGCATTTATATATATTCATGCATTAATTCCTATCAAGGAAGTTTTATTAGGGATTTTATTCTTGAGTTGTTTTTGAATCTAGAATCTAGTATAATGTTTACACTTGCACGTATATTTTGCAATGGATACATTGTGAAAACCAATAGACATCTTTAGTTTGTCGAGAAGAAGCGTTGGTTCTTTTCCTGAACCCTTAGACAATGGTTAGGGAGTTAGGCAAACTATTTTCCAGTAGATCCACCAAACATTTGTGAGGTGAGAGTAGAATGTCTATTGGTGCTCTAAGTCTAGTGCAAGGATTCTTAGTCTATGGATAATTAGATAATGATACTTAGAGTTAGGCATAGTTTTCACTCTCAAGTTTCTCGTACGATTCTTGTGAGAATTCTTGAGAGCCACCAAATAAGGCAGATACGCAGAGATTGAGTTCTAATAAAACTATGACTAAAGTGGATGGTCACGATCGTCCTCTACGAAATCCTCAGTTGAAAGAGGGTATTAGTACCAAAGGTCAGAAAATACACTGTCCTATTCGTTCCCTTCCCGGTGCCGAGAGTAGGTACTTCTACAAAATAGGCCACCTAATATCCTTTTGAACATCACCAATCCTTTATATTGCCTCTTGAATAAAATTTGAGTGTGTTGTGTTGTGTTCATAGATATGCAAAAAAAAAAGGAAAAAAAAGAGAAAAAAGAAATATATATATATATATATATGAAAAAGAGAAAAGAAAAAGAAAAAGTCTGAAAAAAAGGCATTGAGTTCATAATTGTGTTTATCCGATTATTTCATTTTGGAGTCATTTACAATGAGGCAACAAAACCCACTACCATCACCAAATATGGCCCATCCCTATTTTTTTGTATTTTTGACCATCTGAATACAGGCTAAGGAATTCTGACTTAGTTGTAGGGTTATCAGAATTTTAATTAAAGTGTTAATACCATGTGAGGCCACTAAATATTGAGCACATTGAAAAAATATGGTGAGATCGTGAGCTCAAAAAGAAAAAGAGAAGAAAAAGAGAGAGTACGAAGAAACTAAAGAGAGCATAGTTTTTAGCCTCTCTCTAGGTTGTTTTGTTTGATAGTCTAAAAATCTAAAATCTACAGTACTAGATTATATGTAGCAATAAATGAGTGTGAGCCACCAAATAAAAAACAACTTGACTCAGACATCTTCTACCTAACATAAAAAGTTGGGGTAAAATTACAGATTATTTGTTATGTATTCCCGAGGGAAGAGTTTGCCTATCCCAATAGAATTTTTACTAAGGGTCAAGTATGAACTTTAAGTATGAATCTGCTTTTCACTTGGATCCATTGCTTAAGCTGCCATCATGACACTTTCACAATTGCCTAGATTTTTAGATTTCTGATTGAAACAAAAGGAGAAAAATCTTTAGTTAAACTCTTTGGTAAAAAGAATAAGCAATTCTTTAAGGACCAAACTTGTACATAACTTAGTCATGCATTTAGTCATGTATTTGCTAAGGACTAGCAAAGTTTAGGCATGGGGGTATGATTGCGCAGCAATCATAAGTCTTAATCAACCTAAATAATGTTTAAACCTAGTCTAATTTATAAATATTGCATTCATATCATGCATATCATGGATTGCATCATTTTATAGAGAATATGATGAGATATCATGCTATTTAATGTTTTTGTTATTTGCAGGTACTAAAGTGATCCAAGATGTGAGATATAATGGAATAAGACAATAAAGAGAGAAGGTTGAATAGCACTATCCATGTTCTTACCCACCTTATCCCTCCCCCAAACACTTAAGAACCAAAACCTACCTTAGAAAACCCAAAACCCACTCTCCAGCACCTTTTTGAACGTCTAGATATTAAGATGGATGTTCGATTTCTGCAGAAACTCAATCCAGGAAGCCAAAACTTGCACTGACACAGAATTAGACATCCAACCTAACTTCCAGAATCCAATTTTGGAGTATGAGATGTCTGATCACTTGTCTGGACGTCTTCTCTGGTTCTTGTTTTTGGTGCTAGAAGCTTGAGCTTGCCTCTTTTGACCTAGAAACCTTACCAAACACCTTAGGAAACCTAATTAGAGACCTCCTAAGCTTATATCCCACTATCCATACCCTTAGTTATCCTATGTCTAACCCAATTGAACTAGCCCATATGTAATTGGGTTCATCTACAGTTGATTGGGTACACATGTACCCAATTAGATCCACCTAAGATCAAATTGACTCCTACCTACCCATACAAGTCTAACACTACAACAAAATAGACTTGTAGTGACGGCCTTTGGAGACGGAATTGAAGGCTATGGGGACAAATTTTAGGGGGGGAATGGATTTTTCCATCCCCAAAAATCCGTCCCTCAAATGAGGATCACTAAAAGTTTTGGGGATAGATTTTTCATCTTCAAAACTATTGTGATAGAAAACTGGTCACAATAGATTAGACACAAAAGAAGATAATGAATTGGCATTTGATTTTTTTTAGTGACTAATTAGTCTGTCTCTACAAGTTCTAGGAACAAAAATATGTGCTCTTCATAATCTTTTAAGGAATATGTAATTGTGACTGTTAATTATGAAGATAAAACATCATAACATTCTTAATTATAGTAACACATATAACATGCATAGCTTGACAAAAGTAATCTTTGACAAAAGACATTTTTATTGAAATGAAAATACAAAGTACTTATTACAATGTTATGAAGAAATTACAAAAAGGAACAATAAAAAAATACATCATAATACAAAAGAGCACTGAACTCTTTTTTTTCTCTTTACAATAGAAGTTAAAACTATTCCAATCTAACACCACGAAGAAGCTCGAGAAGAAAGTCATTGCTCTGATAAGGGATCTTCATCTACTAAGATATTTGCAAAATTTCCAATTTGCTCTTTCTCAAGGGATGTTTAGCGATAGTGTTTGCCTGGAGTAGTTCTTTCCTAATCCCTGCACAACCCCCCTGATCCCCTGCTAGTATTGGAGGTGAACCCTTTATTGGTTGCTGCTTCTGCTACTTTACTATAACTGTTACCTTATGATGTTAACCCATATCCATCCACACTGCCAAGCTTTCCATTGTTAGAAACTGAAACAGAAGTTGTACCCAAACCATTGCCAACCACCTCATCACTGCTAATAGCAGCAACAACAATAGAAGCAGCTGCTTCGGCTTTAGCTTCTGAATCCTCTAAATGGATACAAGATTCATCACAGTATTTTTCCTTCTCAAAAAATATGGCATGAGCATTTTCAGAAGCAGATGTGTGTTCTTTTGAACTCTCAGTCTTGCAAGTAGGGGAAGGAAGAGGACCTATTCTATTGCTGATAGCTTGAGTAATTGAAGGAAGAAAGGATGGAGTAGCGACCGCTCCTACATAAAGGTTGGAATTGGTATGAACCACCATATGGAAACCAATGTGGTAATTCCATTTACCAATATAAAAGTTTGACAATCTATAGATGACAACAAACACACCATTTCTTATTTTGCTACTGAAAACACTCACCAAACTGAATTCTCTCTCCAGCAAGCAATGAGCTAAGGGGGCTTCTTGATGTAGAAAATGACTTATCCTGAGTGACCATAGATTTTGACATTTTTTCCTACTCTTTACTCACATTGTCATGTTCAACAACCAATGATCCACAAGTATCAAAGCACTCAGGTTTCATAGCTTCCTCAAGTTGAGTTAGAGTTAACGTCATCACCTAAAAGTTAATGGAGTAAAAAGCAAATGAATCGATATGTTCCTAGTTCATACCATATTGCAGTTTCAACAATGATCTCCTAAAGCAGTATAACCAAGCTTGGTTATCATATCTCCATGAGGTCTTTGGTCATTGTTATACTAAAGCATTTCACTAATGGTATTGGCCATTACAAATCAGGTTTAATCAAACAAAGATTAAAAAAAGTACATTGGTTTTTAAAATGTTCAACTTCCAACTTTTACAAATACTGTAAAATTTACCAGCGAGCAAAATTTCCCATTGGAACTTCAAGTGGGCTGAAGGCATGAATTGGCTGAGCTGTTACTCCCCCTTGAACATGTCCTACAACTTCACCTGCTGCTGCTGGAGGTGAACGATCAACTAGTCTACTGCTACTGTTACTCTGCTATAGCTGGTGATGGTGGTCAATAATGGAAATGAGTAAACTCGCCCATTAGGCACTAGGGGTATCAGAGAATGCAGGACATCAGCAATCAGTGGCCTATAACTTGGCTCTAACTGGACACATAGAATAGCAATAGCAGCAACCTACAAGATCACATTTCCACTTAAGAATATAACTTAGAGGAACATAACAAGCATACAATGTTGATACCTGGATGTTTCAGATTCATTGTGCCTCTAATCACAGGATCCACATTATTTGGAAGCTTTGTTCTATTTGTGAGTTGTGGGATAACCTGTAAAATAAATAGCACACAATTAATTTTACTATATATATATATGCCTCATTGAACCAAGAAGAGATGGCTTATTTACAATGCATTGAAGAATATCTATAATTACCCATGTAACAATAAAGTGGCATTGAGAAGGTGCCATCTTTTCTACAGGTTTTCTTCCCATCAAAAGTTCCAACAGGACAATAGGTTTTCTTCACACCATATGTTGCTGCTGCTGGTATTCTGCTGCTGCTACTCTTGCTAACAAATGTAGCCTGTTGGTGAACCATCAGCTGGCCTTCTATGACAAGTTTAAGTATCAAGTTTCTCCAAATATATGCATTGACATTGGACTCAACAAAGAAAATTTTGGCATGATTTCAAAAAAATCAGATAGGGGTGTAGCTCTAGAGAAATCTCTCAAGCTCCACAATCAAAGTCTGAAAATTCAGATTGACATGCTGGTAATCAAATCAGTAGCTTCTATTGAAAATAGCCTCAAAATTTCCAAGAACTTTTATCCACAAACTACGCTAATCAAGAAAACTCTAAAAAAAATTTCATTGAAATCCGAGTTTCCTAGAAAATATGAAAATTACTAAAATTTGCTGCACAATAGAAATAATTTAGTTCAACACCCTTGCTCTAATTGGTCAATATCTAGCAGCACACTTGGAGTTAGAAGACGCAACATATACTGTTTGAAAGCTCATTCAAAGATATATCATTAGTCAAAAATTCAAAATTTTTTGTACATAAATCAAGGGTCAAATTTAATCTGGAAAATATGTTAGTCAATGCCCACAAATATGAGATTGCAAAACACGCTGTCGCTTCCAAAATTTAATCTCTGCACATACCTAGCGTTAGGCTACAAAAGTCTTGAGCATGATAGCCCACATCAATACGCATCTTCAATAGCCATCTTAGAATTTTTGGCAAGCAATTCAACCTCGAACTCAATCAATGAATGAGATGGATAGAATGAAATAGAGAAGGAAACAAAACACGCATGGGGATTTGATGAATCGGGATTTTGCGTGAAGTTTCACCAGCAATAGCACCACTGATCGAAACACTGCGATCAGCAAAACCAACACATTATCATTGTACATGGCTCGCAATGCCACAAATCAGAAATAAAAAATGGAAGATGAAATGCACATAATAGGAGGGGCACCAAACCAACTGGAAAACCTACAATTACTATCAACTTATTAGCAATACACAGAAATCGTAAATCCAAGGGGGGCGAGGGGGGGCACATGCCCCCACTGGCTTCCCCCTAACTTTGTCCAAGCTTTATCAAGAAAGCTTTCAAGAAAACCATGAGATAACATCCCATTTTGACAGGGACTTAATTAAAAATGTAGTGGTAGTATTACATAAGCTAAGTAAGAATAACCATCTTCATACTACAACTAAACCTTGTATATTTTGGAAAACAAGAAGCTAAGAAAACATTTGACTGATGGAATGTGCTATATGTGTGCCGTGCCACACAAATTGCTGAATATAGTGGAACTTCGAACTTAAATCAACCAAACAAAAATGCCTCCATTTGATGTTAAGCACATGTCCAACAATCAGTTGAAAGGGAATGAATATAAATACTGATAAGTCCACTTTCATGGACCATTATTTGGCCTAAGTACTTTCTAATTAGTTATTCTTATTTGTTAATTAATTAGGAATTATATGGCAATTCATCTTAGTCTGCATATAATTTTATGCATCAATTTTACATTTAATAACATATGATATGATAATATAATTTATCTGATGAATGCAGGCTAGGTGAAGAGTCCAGACGTGCAATTCTGCTTCTATAAGACGTATGGAGCTTAGTATGGATGTCTGGGAAATTGTCATCACAAGTTCCTATTTCTACATATTTTAAGACGTCTGATATAGAATGGCCAATGCTTATCCATCAGTTTCAACCACTCGCGATGTTCGCAAATGGTTGGAGAAGCCAGCGGTAGGCAGAACAGATGGGGGGATTTTTATAAAGAGAGAAAACCCACGCACCAGATGGAAAAGTCCTCTCCCCCGGGTGGGGATCTCCTCCATCGTCTCCACCGTGGCTCAAGCGTACACTGTGTAATGAGTGAACACTGTGAATCATTGCGAGCTTCCATTGCGGCCACCTCTTCATCCTCCTAGGTGGTAGCGAGCGTGTTGATAGCCGCTCGCCGCTGCCTTCACCATGCCACCATGCCACTCCACACGTGCTGCCTACAAGCTTCACGTCCATGCCCTTCATGCACTTGCAGCCACACGCCTGCACCGCTCCACGTGCACCAACGCAAGTGAAGCCCATGCTCTAGCCGCGTGCATGCGCAACCGAAGCCCCCGCTCCAGCCCGCGTGCTTGTGCAGCCAAACCCCACGCTCCAGCCTGCGTGCATGCGCTCGGCTTCTTCTTCTTCCTCTTCTTCCTTCCACCACCACCTGCAACTCCAAACGAAAGAACCCAAAGTGCAGCCCCCCTCCGACGCCAGCCATGCCACCTTGGACCATCTCCTTCTCCTCCAAAACAATCGGAGTGCCTTCCTTGACCTCATGAGGGTAGCCACGCCCTCGGAAACTGGTCACGCTAGCTCCTTCTCCCACGCCAACTACCATGTCATTCAGTCGTTCCTCCTCCAACCGGTCATCGGCGTCCACCTTCGGCCGCCACTGCCATCGTGATCGTCTCTCTCCTACGCACCGCCACCGAGCTCCAGTTGGCCGGCAACCACTCCACATGTGCGAAGAGGAGAGAAGGAAATTCCTCTATTTTTGATTGCATTAATATTTAGGAATCATGCCATTGCTGGATGCACTATTCATTTATTTTCCTAATTTAATATATTACAGCAAAATTGCATAGACATCCCCCTCTTTAATCTAAATTACATATGGTTGACTTTTTCTTATGAATGACATAAAACATGGAATATTTGTTATAGTAAATGGGTGCTATTGGGTAGGAGATTAATACTGACGTTGTTTGCTATTACCAAAATCATTGTTTAATAGAATATTATATTGTGGTGATTTTTCTTGTATACACTAAAACTTTTGATTAATTGTTAAATTGAGAATTTATATTGAAAATAAGTTGCACTAGTCAGTATGCGCACTCGTTGATATTCTCGAATAAATGAGACATCACTCACGAGTTTAATAGGCTAATTCCTCCCTGTGGAGACGAACAAACTATTTTCGTGGTTAGATTTTGAGAATTAATTTTTTTTTAAAGTGATTTTCTACCACGCGACATACTACAACGACATAACATTTTATGTTACAAATTTTATCGAAAATGAAGTTTATTTTTTTAAATGGCGCCATTGCTTGGGAGGAAACACACCTATTAATTTTTTCAAAAATTTTATATTATTTTTATGCTATTTTGAAGGCTTTTCTTAATTACTGACTATGGATCTTTTTCTATGCAAAAACAACAAACAAATGCGGTGGGCACGCACGACGGAGGCGATATTTTTCGTGGACCTTGACACCACTTGGAGGCCAGCAACGGGCGCTTTTAGGCCTTGATCCCACGCAAGTAGGCGTACAGAGGAGTTTTTTTTTATTTAGTCATTAGTTCTTAGTTTAGATTTAGTTTAGATAGACACTAGAACTTAATTCTTGTCTTTTGGACCCTTGTTGGGCATTTTTGGGAACGTGTTCCCAGTGTTTATTTCTTATCGCTCTTGTATGCGGGAGCATATTTTCGGGAGCGTGTTCCCATTTTATTTAGATTATAGGATTATTCGAATTGTTTGAACTACATGTGGTTAGTTAGTTAGATTAGGTTTATTTGCTTATTATGATATATATATATATATATATATATATATATATATATATATATTCAAACTACCTGTTAGAAGCTGCATATCTATAGGGCGATCATCTAGGATTGAATGAACAACATCTAGCTTTTCTTTTTGCATTGCAAACATCCTGCATTGAAGAGAGCTGGAGTAAGGTACGTCTTTTCTTATGCATCAGTTGTCTACACATGCATTGCATTTGGACATAATTAAAAAAGTCCATTTAAGCTGATTTGAAAAAAAAATTAATCAAGTGGTCACATTACTTCTTGAAAAGAAAAAAATATACAGAAAGTGTTTGAATAACTTGACTGCGATTTTCAAAAGAAAAATCACTTTTCGCGGTGTGATGCACACTTCCTGCACTAAGCACACACTATAGGCACTACACTAGGACTTGGACCCTTAAGGCTATAGGCATCGATCTCTTTATCGGTACAAATTCTCCAATCTCGCTTTCTAACGGTAGTATTAACTTTTTCCCAAGTGACTTGATACTCTAAGGAGGGGGACACCCCTTAAAGGAATTCAAGGGTAGTTAAGAGGCACCATTAATGCAACGCCTCAAAGGAAGGGTTCGCCCTACTTGCATCCCTGGGTTCCATCCTTGGAGTACCTTTTTACTTGAGCATTAGAGAATATCATCGCAACAAAGTGTAGTCTTTAGGGCATGCGAAGGTCAATTTAGGGTGCGTAATTGCTTGACAACTTGATTGATCACCCAAAAAGGACTACAAGTAACCTCAACCTTCTTAAACAGTCATTGACCAGAAATTTCAAGTGCCTCATTTCTCTTATACCACTTACGTGGGAACGGAGAAACACTGGCTTGACTATATTTGGCCAAGTTGAAGAGCTGGAAGAGGACTTAAAGAACTTTAAATCAACAAAAGACCTCTTGCCTTGTGTTTGCTTGGTGTGTGTGTGATAGAGCTCTCTAGGAAGTTTCTGTTTTTAATCTAAGTCCTAAGAGAGTTAAACCATTTAATTGAAAGAAATGGACTATCCTTACTCCTATCATTTTAACTAGGATCCCATGCCCCGAGCATATCCATCCTTTGATGGGTATATTGATAATTCATGGGATCATTCATATTCCTATCCTGGGAGTACTGGCCCGATAGCTCCCACTTTTGAGCAGAGCCTAGGAGCGGGATTTTCCAACCCTGGAATCCCTACTACTATGCAAACACCCAACCCTCCCACCTTTCATGATTTTCCGTATCGAGGTTGGACCGATACCCCTAGGCAACCAGAGCCTGAGATTGACTATCCTCCCCAATTTGATAGTAGTAGCCTCTCCTCTTTTATGATAGAAATGCAAAAACAACAAAAAGAACTGATGGAGACTATGGGAGAAATGTTGAGGAATAGTCAACAATTGAACAAAGAAATTAGACAGCTTAGCTATGCTCTTCCTAGTAATTCTGATCCTTACCTATACAACCATGATCATGAAAATAATTCTGAGGTAACCAATGACTATAGGGATCCCGTTTTACATAGCTATCACTTAGACTCTCCCAATGAGACACGGCTGATAGAGAGAGTTTCACTTAATTCTTCTGTCAAGTACCCTTCTACTATACAACCTTCAAGATGACTCATGTTCTTTACATAATATCTTTTAAGATTTAGAAGGTATCTTTCCATAAGGTACATCCATCGATAATGTACAGGTCCTACAACACTTGTCTCGTATGCTAAATGAATAGGTAGATGCATCATGATAGTGAAAAATGATGGTGCGAATATCCTTGCCAATTCACATAAATACACTGCAATATCACTTTCCATTTTGAAAAATTCTTCTCTATCAATAACTTTGGAGCATAGTTTATTGAAATAACAGCAAAGATTTATGATTGGCCGACATATGTTGCTTGGTAGTAAGCCCTTGATTGCAAATGGAAGCAATTGTTGCATAAGGATGTGATAGTCATGACTTTTCAACCCTATCATCTTCTTGTTGTCCAAGTTGATCTTTCTAGAAATATTTAAAGAATACCCATCTAGAACTTTTATCAATTTCAATACTTTAAAAAAGCATTCCTTCTTAGATGTTGACAATTGATAACAAGTAGATGAAAATGATAATACACCATATTCCTTTTCTTTCGGCTAAAGCTCTCTTCGAATACCCATTTCTTTTAGATTCGAACGTGCTTGAATGTTATCTTTGCTCTTTCCTTTTATTTGAAGTATTGTACTCAGTATATTTTCACAAACATTTTTTCAATATGCATCACATCCAAATTATGTCTAATTTCAACATCCTTCCAATATGGAAATTGAAAGAAGATACTTACCTTTTTCCATGAGTATGGAAATTGCTCTTGTTGATTAACATTAACAGCCCCCATATAATCTTGAGTATGCTTTCTTTTGTGTTTGAACTGTTTACCAAAATAATTCTTACAGCCCTTCAATTGTTCTAACACTTCTGATCCAGTTACCCTATTTGATGCAATTCTTTCTTCTCTACTACCATCAAAATTTCTTGTATCACGACGAAATTCATGATCGTCATTAAGGAAGCAACGATGAAAATAATAAGACTCCTTTTTTCCATATCATAGACGCTTGGAATATGTATTCTTCTGACAAAGAGGGCATGCCAATTTTCCTTTAGTACTCCACCAAGAGAAATCACCATATGCTGGAAAATCATTTATCGTCCACAACAATATAGCATGCAACACAAAGTTACTTTTGGAATATGAATCATATGTTCTCACTCCATTCCATAATTGTTTCAATTCATCATTAAGAGGTTGCAAAAATATATCTATGTCATTTCCAAGAGATCTTCTAGGAATAAGCAATGTCATAATGAAATTTTGTTGCTTCATACACAACCAAGGAGGGAGATTATAAGGTATGACAGTGATAGGCCAAATATTATATGCGCTATTCATATTGCCAAATGGATTAAAACCATCACTGGCAAGGCCAAGTCTAATATTTCGAGAATCAGTTATAAAACTTGGAAATTTGCAACCCATTACTTTCCATGCTTCTGAATCTGCTGGATGCCGTAACAAACCATCATCTACTCTCTCATCCTTATGCCATGTCATTTCTTTAGCAAGCTTCTCATTCATGAACATCCTTTGAAGCCTTGGAATTAAGGGAAAATGTCTCAACACTTTTGCAGGAACCTTTTTCTTTTTTCCACTAGATGTAGCCTCATCTTCATATCTAGGAGCTTGACAATGATGACATATCTCTTTTTCTTTAGACTCCTTCCAAAATAGCATGCAGTCATTACGACATGCATCAATTTTATTATAATGAAGGCCAAGCTTCCTAACTACGTATTTTACTTTGTAATAAGAAGATGGTAAACTTTCACACCCAGTAGGAAGCACATCTTTCAATAGAGATAATGTCTCAAAGAATGACTTATTACTCCAACCATATAAAACATTCATGTGCAACCATTTAACGATAAATGAAAGTTTACTATATTTCTCACATCCATTGTAAAGAGATTCATCTACTTTTATGATGAGCTCAAAAAATCTTTCTGCATCCCTATTAATAGGTTCTTCCACATCTTCTATATCATTGATGTTGCTTTCACTCGCATGCATCCCAAAAACATCTTGTAGCAAAACATGAATGTTATCATTTGTGTTTTCAACAGCAGGATTGCTTGAATATTGTCTACGTCTCATCTCTCCATGTTGTATCCAAGTAAAATAATTGGGAGTGAAACCCTTAAGCATCACATGCTCAAACACCTGATCCATATTTTGGTTATATCTATTGTTGCACTTCTTGCAAGGACAAGAAATTATCCCCTTTGTACAATCTTTCAAATTATTCCTTGCAAATTCAATAAACTTTCTAACCCCAGATTGAAATCTTTCGCTATGGAATCTATTGATGATGGAGTACATCCAGGTTTTGTCATTCAAATAATCCATCTTCCTGAATGCATTTAAAAAATATATTATTAAATCTCATTCATCTAGAAATTGAGTAGCAAAAGTATTTAATTTTGTTGGCATCTATGTAAATGATGCATTCAGCTTTATGAATTAATATCTATGGTAAATACCTTCTTTATTTGACAATAAAGGTTGTAGTCTTGGAATCTAACTTTAAATATAGAGACATGCAGACATGCATACAAATTGTTTGATATCATAAGAATAATGATATCAAAATAATAAATGCATACATGATATTTGTTCACATTCCATTAGCTCTCTTATTTTCATGAAGTTTGCAATGAGAAAATTTCAATTTCTTCTATCAAGTACAAACATACACTATGGTTAAAAGTACTCTATGGCATTTGAGACCATTACTTTCAATTCCAAATGCAAAGAATAGGCTCTTCCCCCTTTACAAGAAAAAAAAAGAATAGGTTGTTCCCCCTTTACTGGAAAAAAATGGATAGTCTTTTCCTACATAAAATTCTCAGTATAAAAGGTACCTTAAATTAAGTTTGAATAGTAGGTGGTATGTATGTCCTTGGAAATGCCTTTTCAAAAAAAAGACCTTTAAAATGGCATCATTTGCCTTTAAAAAAAAATGGTATCATATAGATCTTGCCGAAATGAGACTGTACATGGTGAAAGGTATTATAGTCTCTTATGGAATGCCTTATATCGTTGTTGTTTTCTTTAACAAGTTTTGTCCTATTTAAGTTCAATTCCTATCCAAGATGATTATCTGCAGAACTACAAAAATATCCAGCCTCTATACCCCTTTTAGTCTGCGTGTAAACTTCCCTTGGGTTCATAGAGTTGGGTTTCCCAATTACCTACAATGAAGAACAAATCAAGGAGTGTTATGCTTTTTATCGTATGTTAAGGAAACCCTAAGGAGCGATGATCTACTACGATGGTCACTATGTTCAAGACACTTTGAATGTTTTAGGCATGATTCAACATAGAGGAAATGGACCTAAATGCTCCAGAGTTTTGGATGTTGCCATCAAGTAAACTATATCTAAAATCTTCAACAATAAAAAAATATAAGGCTAATATTCACTCCAAATTCCCTTACCCTGTTCCTCAACCTCGTCCTCGGCTGTGCTGCACAGGAAGAGGGCTGCAAGATGAGAGAGCGAGGATTGCTTGCTACAAGTGTCTTCCTCTCCTTGTTGCAGATCGAAGATTTTTCACTGATGATAACGTTATCATCAACCATATCTAGCTTTATTTAGTCATATTCCATCAATAAACGCTCCTACATAACCGTTAGAGGACCTTAATTCACTGCAAATCCTTTCTGAGAGAAATACAAGAAATTAGGGTTAAAACTACAATTTTACCATGGTATCATGAATATAGAATAACTCTAGGTTTCTCCAGGGGTTAATTAAGGGTCAAATGGTCTTAAGAGTCGAAAAAGTGGGTTAGCACAGACAGAAAAGGGTTTTCGCACATTTCAGGAATTAAATGACTTCCGAAATCCTAAAAATAGATCTATTTAATCTACTGAGGTTTCGGTCAGGATAAAACTCACCTAAACCCTTTAAAACTCATAGAAAAAATTTCTCTAGGGTTTGGCACCTTAAATTTGACCATCAGAACCCGTCTTGACCCAAAACAGAATCCTAGATAGACTTTTACCTTAATTTTCGTTTTTAACATAAATTACCTAGTCAAACATAGTCAAAACCTAAATCTAACTTCACCATTGGTTTCCTTAGGTCCAATTTAGGTTTGTACCAAAATTTGGGCCCAATCTGAGATCATCTTGACATAGTTAGCAATTTGGTTCTGTTTGACTCTTTTATCTCACACATGCCCCAAACTTTTGAATCCTTTACAAACAAGTCCCCAACTTTATTGTCTCCAATGAAATTCTAATCCTACAACTCCGGGGAGCTTGATTTGGAATTTTCTCCTTGATTCCTTGACGAATCCCTCTTAGATTTGAAAGGGAAGTTTGTCAAGGAATTCCCTTCCTTTTGAGCCAGATTTGAAGCTCTAAAATTGGCCCAAATCCTGGTGTGAACCTTTGAAATATTTGGGTCCCCATCTCCAATGAACCTTCCAAGCTTGGGAAGCTTGCTTCACAAGCTCTAATCACCCCCTAACAACCTATATAAGACTCCCCATGGTAGACCGTTCTCCAGAGACTCGATTTCGATCTGAAATTCCTTAAATTCCTCTCTCCTATTTCGGCCGAATAGCTCCTTGAGCTCCGATGACTCCCTCTGCCTATCCTCATCGTCTGACAGCAATACCGATGGTGGATTCTTCTTCCTCACCTTCCTCTGCGTCGTGCAATACCAGCTGCCGTTGCTCTACATCTATCGTCGTCATCGTCCCCCTCTATCGGAGTGTCTTCTTCCCTAGCACCAGCCTACCAATGCTGGTGTCATCCTCCCACTTTCATCTATTAGATTAGGGTTAGTTTAGTTAGTTTAGATCCTTAGGTTAGTTTTATACCCAAAAATCTCAAAAATAACCCTCGACGCCGCCGTTCATCCTCATCTTCTCCGTCCCCGACCACTCCTCTGGTGAGGCGCCTCCATCGCTACACCCCTCCATCCGCCTCACCAACCAACTCACAACCTTCGCCATGACTCCACTAATCAAGCCCCTCTCCTATTTTGCTCCACCGCTTACCCAAACACGCCCCCGAACAACCCACCTTCGCACGACCATCTCTGTCTTCGCCAGCCACCTATACACACTTGCACTCCACGCTACACCCACCACCACATTCGCCGTCCCCTGACTATACTACTGAGCCATCTGACGTGGCTGCGAGGCCCTTTTTCTTGTGTTTCAGGGCCTGGCCTTCCACGCCATTAGCGATGAGCTCGAGTGAAGCTTGCAGCATTCTTCAGCTACTGCATGTCCCACATCCCACGCCCAGGTGTCGCGGACACCTCCCAGGTTGTGAACCAGGTCTTAAATTGGAAGCCATACCCTCAGCAGCTGCCCCGATTGAGCGAGCAATCCAACCGTAGACGCACGCAAGGAAGGTAGGACATTTCAACCCATCTTGAAAACCACTGAGCATCCAGCACCGCATAAGAGGAATTTGTGCCTATGCCACTTTTCCTCCTAACATGAGGGTGAGGTCCTCCTTACCCACTCATGCCTCACCTGTGACACTACGCACATAGGTCTGGCACTCACCCGATTACCTGCCTAAGCCTACTCTCACACCTTAGCTGCCATTCACGGCCGGTAGCCCTGGTCCCAGGTGCACGTATGCTCGTTTACTTGATAACTTGAACATTGGCCTTAGAAAGGTGGGAAAGAATGAAAACCCAGAGAGAGAAAGGAAAGAGAGTGCGGGGGCGAGGGGGTTTTTGTCTATTGTGGATTGGCTAACACTTAGCCAATTTTGTAAGTGTCCCCCTGTGCATAAAGAGAAGGAGAGGAAGGAGAATTGAAGGGAAGAGCCAATGCCTGAAGATGATAGTAGAAATAAGAAGAAGAGAAGAAGAACAGAGAAAGAAGAGAAGACTTAAGAAGAATCACAATGTCCTCTTCGCACTGTAGCAAGACACTTAAGCCGTCTGATTGAGTACCCTCTCATCTGATGAAGTGCATTGTGCACTAAAGTTTGCATGGTTGAAATTGTTCATTTATTTAGATGATTCAGTAATTATTATATGTGTATCCAAGCTAATAATTGGCAGAGGTTTGCAGCACCTGGAAGGCCATATATGCGTATGGCTGTAACCTTGTGGTGTGTTTGGAGGGCGAGAAACGAGAAGTTATTTTAGGAGAGACCAGTTTGTTGCGAGCAAATTGTAAATGAGTGTTGGTCCCTCATATATAGATGAGGATCTAATGTGTAGTTTCTCCATTATTTTTTTTAGTATGAAATAAAATTCCCTTCGGATTGCTATCGTAACACGATAGCTTTCCTCGCAATTTAAAAAAAAAAAAAATGGTGATTCAAATCACCATTATTTTGCCTTAAATGACTTTTTGCCTCAATAGATTCTTAATATACTCATGTGCTACATTGAATATTAGTTTTGAGTAATTGTTATCATTAATTATGCTCATTTACATTATATATTGAGATTAGCACGTAAATTCCTATTTGCTCCCAGCGAACTACCTTGGACTTTCATTCAAGTTATAAATTTTATCTGTTTTCCACACTGATTCAAACTGTACAACATCGCGACGACTTTAAAACCCGTTTTAGAGCAACTAACAGTTACCCTTTTGCACTCATCATCGTCGTGGTAGGCAAGGGATGTCCAAGCAAAGATGAATAGGGAACGGTGATTCCTTGTCGTTCGTGACTCCTTCTCAACTGCACCACACACCCAACCAATCAACCACCGTTGAAGAGGGAGCGAATGTAATAAAGATCGACATGAGAGGTTTAAGGTTGAGGTGCAAGAAGAGGGATAGATCAAAAGAGGGAGCGGCGCAAGAGGTCGAGGTGTGATCAGGAAAGAGGTCGAGGTCGAGGTGTGATCGGGAAAGAGGGAGCGGGACAAGGGTCCTCTTCAATGGTGGTTTAAGGTCGAGGTCGAGGTGTAATCAGGATAGAGGGAGCGGTGCTCTTTCTTGACAAAAAAGAGGGAGTGGCGCTAGGGAAAAAGGGATAGAGAAAAAAGAGAATAGCTTCCATCAAGTGGGAATGAGTCCGCCTTTGCCCAAATCAAAGTTTAGTTATATTTATATGTGTATGACAAAGTTTTGGAGACAACTATCTGTCCCCTTAGTTCAGTTACCCACCTTTCTTTTAGTCCCAAAACTAAAATCCGTCCTCACAATGTGGCTGCTAGAAGTCTGTTTTGTTGTAGTGTAATTCGGATCAGTAGAACCTAATTAGACTTGACCTAGATCCAATTAGGTTCACTCCTCTCCCATTAGACTCACCTAAGCCTAATTTGGTCCACACTCATCTAATCTAGGTTGACCCAACCTAATCCAACCTAACCCACACACCGTAGTCTATGAAAATTACACACACACACACACACACACACCTTCCTAATCTATCCACCCACTAGTTGTCCCCCACCTTAGAAAAACAAATCCCATGCACACCTATTCTAGGAAAGCCCTACAACCTAGGTGTCAACCCTTACCAAATCTAGATCCTAAATATGTGGCGACTACCTATTTTAGGAACCACCAAAAGTGGCGACCTAAAAGGAAGCCACTTCCCATTTAATTAAAAAAAAAAGGTGTCGCACATCATGCTCTTCTACTCCACTTCAACTTGCGACCACCAACACCTTCCTTTCCACCCTCCAAAGGCCATCCCTTTCCTCCTCTCTAAGTCATCCTCCATGGATGCCTAAAGAAGGTCCTCCAAGGTGCTCCTCCATGGATGACCAAATGAAGCTTCAAGGTGCTCTCCTCCAAGGCTTCAAGAATGGCTAGAAGAGAAAGGGTCCACCACCCTCTTCTCCTCTTCTTCTTCATGGGCGTGCCCTCTTCTCTCTCCTTGGAAGAAGAGCCCACGCCCTCCCTCTCTTTCTCTTCTTGGATGGCTAAGAAGGCTTCTTCATAGCCTCTCTTGGTTGATCCTAGCATGTGCTTGGGTCTAGTTTCTTTTTATGTATTTTTGCAACTTCATATAATTAGTTAATTTTTGATTAGTTTCTCTTTGAATAATTAGTGATATGCTTTTATTTATCATTGTGAATACATGCCCATTAGTTAGGTTAAGATTAGGCTTTCGCAATCATATTTGATCTAGGTTTCATGTTCGCTTTTCAAAAATCAAAAACATAAAAAAATCACAAAAGCAAAAAGACCAATATATATATATATATTAGGTTAGATATAGGTTGATAATAAATGAATCGCAAATCTTAACAAACTCGTTTCCATGCCTCCCAAAGACGAACGACCAAGACTCAAGTTATAAAAGAGAAAATCTACACAAGTTTCATTAAAACAATTATTTTTGAACGAGGGTTTAGCGCGACTATAGTACAAATCCGACGCATTTCAAAACACGCGCCAAAGTCACTTATCAAATGGGAAGCAATTCCATGATGCATGGGAGTGCTTCAAAGATTTGTTACGCTTATGCCCCCATCATCAAGTGCCAAGATGGCAACTTGTAGAAAGGCTTTACACTAGTTTAAATGACAAGCATAGGCAAATGGTGGATGGTTCATGTGCAGGAACCTTTCTAACTAAAATTGGAGATGAAGCTTGGGATCTATTTGAGACATTAAGTGAAAATTCTATCCACTTGTCATCTGCTTATTTGGATAGAAAACCTACAATACTTCAAAGGAAGGCTAAGGCAAATGTGGTCGGGGTCACTCAGAATTTGGCTTATCAAATTCAATTATTGAATAAAACCTTTGAGAAACTTATGATGAACCCTAGAAAATTCCTGCAAAATGGCTCCCAGGTCCACACTTCTATGGAGTGTTCCATTTGCCAGTGTAATACACATGCCACTATGGATTGTCAAATGGCATATCAGTTCCCTAAGCTAGTTCAGGCAGATTTGAATGCTGCCTAAGGATTTTGATCTGACCCTCAGAATAACCCTTTCTCAAATACTTACAATGAGGGTTGGCGGAATCACCCCAATTTCTCATGGAGGCAAGGAAATACCTCTAATCCAGGGTACACTAGACCCCAACCCTTTCAAACTCAACAATTCCATCAGACTCCTAACACCTCCCAACCACCCAAGACCTCCGAGGTGGATGAGCTCAATGCTATGTTGAAGGCTATGTAGGAGAATCAAAGCATGATAATCTAATTTGATGACAAGGCAATAAGATTGGGTCTTCCAATGAATCTTCACCATGGTTTTCATCCCAATCAAAAGTGAATGTTTGGAGAGTACTTTTTGGATTATCTATCTTGAATTTTGTAAAGGATTCATACTCTTGGTGGAGGTCACTTTCAATATCTGCCAAGCCTGATTCCTAGAGATCCTCAAAACAACAAAATGTCTCCAAATCCTTGGAATAAAAATCTGAAACTGATGTGTCATCATTTTCCCCAAAATCCTTTGGTATGTCCTCAAGATCAAAGGTGAAGGCCTCCATTGCTCTCATGTCATTTGAATTATGCTCGATCAAATCAAGATCATCCATTATGTGAAAAATTTCTAGTTCTGGTTCTAGGTTTTCTACTAGTGATATGGTCATGAGCTCTTGAATAAAACCTAGTTGTTCTGCCAAGCTTTTTCCTTTTCCTTTAGCTACATCAAAAATATTAATCTTAGTTCATTCATTTCCAGAGGCAATTACCATGTGCCTTGATTCACAATTGGTTATGGCTCCTGCAGTAGCCAAGAATGGTCTCCCCAAAATCAAAGGCATATCTTGTACCTGCTATGATGTCTCCATGTTAAGAACTAGGAAATTGGCTAGGTCATTGAAGTCCTTGACTTTAACTACCACATCCTCTACCAACCCAATCGAGGTGATTATGGTTCGGTCAGCTAATTACAGAGTAACATCAGTGGGTTTTAGCTATCCAATCCGTAGTTTTTTAAATAGGGCGGTTGGGATTAGGTTGACTGAAGTGCCAAGATCTAGTACAGCTTGCTTGAAATTTGTACCACTGATCTTGCAGGGGATCAACGAGGTGCCTAAATCGAATTTCTTAAGAGGTAGACTATTTTGGATTATGGCACTCGCACTTTCAGACAGTACTACCTTCCCTTGTGATGGTTCTTCCACCTCTTTTGTGGATTAGTTAGGTGAGGTAGGATTGAGAGTGACGATATCAAGTAATGGAATAGTGACCTGTGCATTCCTTAATGGTCCCGTTACATCAGATTTCGACAGTCCTCTAGTGTGGAGGTGGGATAAGATTTGGGACAGGGGAATGGATTGACTATCTTTGGAGTTGGGTTTCTATTCTTTTCTCATGACCACAACATTGATCATGGCACAATCATGATGCAGAGGTGGAGGGTGAATTGGATTTTGTTGTTGAATAGTGGGATAGGTCATGGTGTGATTCGGATCAGCTGAGGTGGATGAGGTAAACACACAGGTATGAGTGGATGGGTCTGGCTGAGTGTAGCTTGTTTGACCTTGGATTTGATTTACTATGTGTTTTTGAGTCGACATGCTGTTTGGATTTGGCAGAGGTTGGGAGGGAAGTGTGACAGGCTGGTGAGCATTTGCCAGCTGGGCCAGCTGATTGTGAACCTCTATGATCTCTTCTTTGTGTTGTTTCTGCATGTCAACTAGAGTTTAAAGAATCAGAGACATTTGGTATTCCTTAGGTGGCCCGGATTGAAAATTTGGATTTGGCCTTGGTTGAGCAGGCTGATAAGGTCATAGAGCTTGTGGTTGGGGTTGGAATTGAGATCTCATATTTGGGTTATTTCCTGACCACGCAAAATTGGGATGATTGCATCATCCAGGGTTATAAGTGTTTGAGAATGGATTATTTTGGATGGCGTAGAGATCCTTGCAGGTCTGAGGAACTCTAGAAAAATCAGAGTAGGAGGGTTCAGAGTTCCCTAAACTAGAGTAGGCTGGCCCGGTGTTTCCTCCAAGACCGTAATCAGACGGGGGTGCATAGGCATCCATCCCTTAAGAAGAGTGATAGATGTTATGTATAGCCTCCCAACCTGAGAGTCGGTGCACATATGGGCTTTGTGTTGCAGCAGTGTTTCTCTGCTAGTGTCTAGTCAAGCCGTCCACTTTCTTCTCAATGGTTGAGACCTTATGCAAGCGACTGGCTATCAACTCCAGATCAGTGGATGTGGAAAGGCCTCGGGTCTCATGTACCCCCCAATTATGTGCCAATGCGTGAGTGTTCGTTCGGCCATACACACCCAATGACTAATTGTTTAGGGAGTTCTCACACATGTTCTCGAGAGTTCCCCAAATCATGTCTTCATGCTAGCCCATGATGCTGCCACCACAGGTTGCATTAACAAAGAGTTTGATATCGTCATGGAACCCATGGTAAAAAGACTAGACTTGTTTCCATTTTGGAACTCCGTGATGGGGCGCTTGTGCATGAGATCCAGAAAATGATCCCATGTCTCATGCAGAGTTTCTCCCACTCCTTCCGAAAAGTGCGTGATCAGATGCCGCATAGCATTCGTTCGACCAATGGGAAAGAATTTTTGTAGGAAAGCGGTTTGAAGTTCTTCCCAAGTGGTGATCGGATGAGTGAGAGTCTGAAACCAATGAGCGGCTTTATCCAGAAGAGGGAAGGAGAACATTCTCATGAGTAAGCCATCTTAATTCTATATGTTTGGCTCAAAGGTCTGGGCCAGATGTTTTAGGTGCTTAATGTGTTGGAAGGGATCCTTGGAGTTCAAGCCATGGAATTTTGGGATTATATGAAGCATACTTGGCTTGAGCTACACCTCAGGTCCCCCCGCAGGGATTTGTACTCGAGGCTCGATTTCCACCGTAGGGGGATTGTAGTGATCTCGCATTTGAGGATGCTGTCGTGGGTTGATGTATGCATCGAATCAATCTCTGAAGTCATGGAATTGATGTTCAAGGTCAGGTTCTTCTTCGTGGTGTTCCATGGTTGTGGCTAGAGATATACGCTCATAAATAAAAGAATCAGAGGAGATGTCAATCTGATCGGGAAGTTACACAAGCAAGGGCATTGAGGCTTGGCCTCAATGGGTGTGAAAAGCTAATGGAGGCCTCAAGGGTGGTCTCAAGGACCTCCTCCCGAACATACACTAGAGGATGAGATGAGGGATAGAAAATGTGATGGACCCAATCGAGACACCCAAATATTTTTGGATGACTATGGAGGTTCGAGGCGGATGATACCTCTTGATCAAAAAGTCATCCACTCAAGAAATGCCTAGGCAGCTAGGAAGGGAGAGCCCCATGAAGACCCCGACATGGTAGAGCATCCCCACGAGTTATAGGGTTTCCCCTACTCGACCTTCCTTGTTACCGCAAATCCAGGTAGACCGAAATGAACCACTTGACCTCTTAAGTCTACCAATTTTAGTTCTGAAATGAGGTGCTTAAGATTCCACTTGAACTTTAAGGTTGCTTTATGTTTAGTGACCTAATTTGAAGATTGGTTGGTCCTGTAAGGTGGATCAACTTCACCTAAGTTGTCCTAAGATTATTAAGTCCCAATTTTAGGATTCAAGTGGATAATTAGAGCTTGATTTTAGGGTTCTCTTGATTAGGTAAGTTCAATCAAGGGTTTAGGCAACACACAATGCAGGAAGGTAGATTCTTTTTATTTCAAGCAAGTGTGTTTTCTCAACCCTAAGATGGAAACCCTAATGTGGCTCTATTTGGTCCAATCAGTTTCTTCCAAATTTGGCACCTAGGGCTCAATCAAGAAGGTGAGTAGCCCTAGGCACCTTAAGTCCCTATTAGGTACAGAAATCTGAATTGGGATTTTCTAAATCAAATCAGGAAACTCAAGACGATTAATTCTAAATATGAAATGTGAGTTGATCCTAATTGATTTCCCTTTTTAGATCTTTCCATAAATAAGGGTTAAGAAGATGGAAGCGAGAATACCTGCCTCTGGAGTGGCTAACGTGCGGCCGATCTTCTCGAATGTACCTCGTACAAACCATAACAAAACAGATAAGTCAAGTTAGTACCAAGATCAGAAATTGTAATCAATGAAATCAAATTGCGCGTTGCTCCTCGTCAATGGTGCCAAAATGTTTAAATGGGGTGAGATTGGAGTTTTAAAATCATTTCGTTGTAGTAAGTTAAAATCGCTCGAAAACACTTAAATTGGTAACTCAAATTTCAAAAAGAATATCTGAGGTCGAATACAGGGAGCAATTAATGACAATTCAATTTCAAAGAGCACAATTATAAGCACAAATATGAGCAACTATAACCAAAATTCCATTAAAAAATGATATATATATGAGAGTCAATATCAGGGTACAAAAAGAATAGGATAAAATGGTGATTTAAATCACCAATTAACCCTTGAAATTAAGCTCACAATAATCTCAAGTAAATGAATAGTAAACT
This sequence comes from Thalassia testudinum, assembly GCA_037157565.1. Lineage (NCBI taxonomy): Eukaryota > Viridiplantae > Streptophyta > Magnoliopsida > Alismatales > Hydrocharitaceae > Thalassia > Thalassia testudinum. The sequence goes on from JAZHRO010000025.1 coordinate 5,119,143, forward strand.
CAATTAGATACTCCACTTAAGTAACCAATATAGCCACAGGAGCTAAGAACCAGCAAAATCAGACGAAAGCGTCAAGCCTCAAATGGCTTAATAGAGGCGTTGCCACAGTGCCTCTTCTCTTTTCTTCTTCTTTCTCTCACAAGGGCTCTCTTAACTTCTTCAGTGACTAAGTGTCACACAGGGCAAGTACTTAGAGAGAAAAATGCCCCCCTCCTTTTCTCTTTCTTTCCTTCCCACCTATTCGGATCTCAAAATAGGTATACAGGCGGGTAATCGGGCATGCACATTGACCAAGGCTACCAGCGTGGGTAGTAGCCAAAGTGTACAATAGGCGAGTAATCAGGCAATGAGGGTAAATGGGACCTGACCCCCGTGTTCTTGGGCGATGGGGCAAGGGCAAGAATTCATTTTATCCCGCGCGAATGGCTTCTGAATCTATGATGTGGGACTATCTTGTCCCCTGTTCCTTGCATGAGCAGTAGCTGGAGGTCTCATCTAATTGCGGTCGAGGGAAGGTGCATTCCTCCAATTGAAGACCTGGGTGCTTTCCTGAGTGAAGTTCACATGTTCTGGAGTTGAGACCTAGACCTATCGTGGCTAGAACACCATGAACGAAGCCAAAGAAGACGACGCGGCAGCGGAGCTCTGATGAAGTACCTGAAAAGGAGAATACGGCCTTTCGACCACGTCAAAATAGCTTAGAGGGATCGCCGGAGCACAGCGAGTGCGGTGGTGGTCATGGCGTGAAGTGCGGGTGCGTGTTTTTTTTTAGGAGGGGTGTGACTCTGGTGGAATGATTGGCGCAGCAATCCCCTCAATTTCTTGAGGGATTTCTCTTGCGTGGACTCGACGAAGCTTCTGGGACCGGTGGCAGGCGGTTTGGTGGTGCGTGGCAGTGGGAATGCCTCGCCGGAGGTATGTCGGAGAGGTGGAAGATGGAGTTAGAGCAGGTGCAATGGTGGCCAAATCAAAGGTTTGAAGTCATTGTGATGATGAGTGGATGTTGAGGAGTTAATTGAAGTAGCTATTGGACAAAGGAAGATGGAGGAAGCTCCGACTCTTATTGGTCGACGCTGGAGACGAAGAAAGCTTTGGAAGAGGGAACGGTGACGAGGAAGGGACCGGAGAGCTCCTCGTAGGTATGGCGAGGTGCAGAATGCAACAGAGAAGAAGAATTGGCCACTTATTATATGTGGCGACCGACGAAGTCGAAGGAAGGTGGTGGCCGGAGCAAGCTCGGAGCAGGCTTGGAGAGGGAGAAAAGAAGAGTTAGGTAGCCCAAAAACTTGCTAAGGAGGTGAGGTTGTCCTTGAGGGTCTTTTATATGCCTTCAAGCAAGCTCCCAAGCTTTGAAACAAGCTTGAAAGGCTTGCCTTTTCAGAAGAAGGATTCTTGAAATCCTTGGATTCGCATGACTGATCTAGATGGATTTAGAGTTTGGGATTAGGTTTAATCGATCAGGGATCTCCTCAGGGTTGTCCCTTCCAAGTTTGGAAGGGATTGGCCAAGTAATCAAGGAGAATCTCTGATTGAGAGCTTGGCTGTGTGGGTTCACATCTGCCATGGCGATAGGGACCCAAATGCAAAGAAGACAATGAAGTTAGGGGATCTTTGTATGGATTTTCGAAAGTTAGGGATGTATGTGAGAAAGATAGAATCTGAATGGACCAAAATGCAAACTAGGTCGAAATGATCTTTGATTGAGCCCAAATTTTGATACAAAAATAATTTAGACTCAAAGAATTTGATGGTGAAGTCAAATTTTGGTTTTGACCAAGTTTGACTAGGTAATTTACGGAGAAACCCAAATTAGTTGCCTGTTTGAGACTTTATTTTAGGTCCAAATGGGTTCAGATGGTCAAATCAAGGATACCAAACCTTATGGAATATTTTTATATGATTTTTAAAAGATTTAGATGGAATTTATATTGACCAAAACCTCTGTTATTTAGGCAGGTCTAAACTTAAGGTTTTAGGTTGCTATTTATTCTCGAAACGTGTGAAAACCCATTTCTGTCTACATAAACCCACTTATTTGACTTTAATGCCCATTTAAACTTCAGTTAACCCCTAGCCAACCCCTTGGTTATTCTGTGTTCATGAAATACTGTTAAAATTACAGAAATAACCCTAGTTTCTTATTTTCTTCTCAAAATAGAACATTATGCATATAGGACCCTCTAATGGATACATCAGAGCTTTTATCTTTTATTCCGAACTAAAATAGGCTAGTTAGGGCCTATGATGGTGTTCCCATCAGCTATCCTATCCATTCCTTTCCCGATATCGAGAATAGGCACTTCCACCAAATAAGCCACCTGATATCCTTTTGAACACCCTTAATCTCGAATAATGCCTTGTAAATAAAATTTTTTCGTATACTATACTGCGTTGCCTTAGTAGATATATGAAGAAAAAAAAGAAAGAAAGAGAGAAAAGAAAAAATATATATATTTCAAAAAAAAAAGAGAGGAAAAAGAAAAGAAAAAAATTACATATATATATGTAGAAAAAAAATTAAAAAAAGGAAAAAGCAGAAAAAAAAAGTTTATAAGTTTAGGATTTATTTCAAGTGTAATGAGGCAACAACACCTACCACCCTCACGATCCACCAAATACAACCTTGACCTACTTTTCTGTATTTCTGGCCACCTCAATACTGGCTAAGGAATTCTGATTTAGTCATAGGGTTATCAAAACCTAATCAAAGTGCTAATGCCAAGAGAGGGCACCAAATATACTGATAAATTTGGTGAGATTGTCAGCTCTAAAAGAAAGAAATGAAAAGACAAGAAAAAGAAGAAAAATAAAAAAAGAAGTAAAAAAAGAAAGAGAGAGAATGAGTACAAAGAAACTAAGGAGGGCATAGTTTCTCCACCTCTCTTTGAGTTAAATTATTTATTAGTCTAGAAATCTAGGTTCTAAAGTACTAGTCTATATGCAGCACCAGATGAGTGTGCACCATCAAATACAAATCTACTTAACTTATAAATCTTCTACCTAAGCCAAAAGTTGGGGTTAAATTTCCAAATTATGTTATAACCTTCCCAAATGTGTCTCGCGTCAACGACCAAGTTGGCGCCATTGCTGGGGAGGCAACAGAAATTTTTGAAGCTTTTCGATGCTTATTCGAGATCTCTAACTTGTTATTTTTCCATTGATTTCAAGGATCATGGAAATCTGAACAAGACATAACAAACGGAGAAATCACGGGTTCGAATCTCAGGTAAGTAGCCGTATTTTAGATTAGTTAGATTTAGAAAAATTATGATTTGCTTGAACCTTAGGATTAGTTAGAATTTGCTTGCTTATTGAAAAAAAAAATCTTCTTGTTAGTGATTTTTAGGCTGAAAGAAACTTTTAACGTATAAATTCAATTCCCAAAGACCTGCTCATCCAAAAATTTTCAAATTTTTACTAGACGTGGGTTTTCATGTCATGAATAACATATACAAATTTCATGCAAATCGGAGTTATAAAAAAGTTTAAAAAATTCACATAATGATCTATTATCAAAATAGTTATTGTTCTTGATATTTTGGAGTTCAAAATATCATAGAAATGTTAATACAACTCTGATTGATGTGAAATTTATGGTACTGAATTTCTGAGATAATCAAGAATTTAGGAAAAATATGAAAAAAATATTTCTTGCATGTTTAATTACATGAATTATTGAATCACGAACTGGGGGTCAAAACAAAATTCAAAACCCTCACTGCACTTTAAATCAAAAAAAATAGAAAACGTACATTAAAATTCTCGAAAAAATATTTTCTGAGTGTCTAGTTAGTGGTGCAATAGTCTCAATTGATTGCACTGTTTGGGTTGCACCACTAATATGATTTTTGGGCTTAAAAGAACATCTAGCAACTATTTGTGCTTAGGGTTTCACATTAAGGGTAGAGCACACCTGCATTTCCATATTTAAAGGAAATCTATCTAACAATTGGGATTTGCAAAACTCTTGTGTCTCATCAAAACCTTGATTGAAGATATTAACTAAAGTGAACCCTAAAATGCATTAATATAAGCATTTGAATCTTAAACTCACTTCATCATAAAAAAATGCTTGTGAACCTTTTTTGCTTGAGCACTTCACACATCTGAAATCAATTTTAAGGGCAAACACCCTCCTAACGCCCATCATTTTCTAAAAGCATATCAAGCGTAAGCCTAAAACTGAGTAGACGTGCCCTAGGTAGGACTAATAGTCTTGGGGACTTGAAATTAGATTGGGCTAAGGTCAAGGCCTTGTCAACTTGGACCCACTGGTGATAGGAAGGTCGGTGCGGTAACCGCATTAACCCTTAGTTGTGTCTTGCCGTGTAGGTGCCCTAGGGGGTCCCACCCTTCTGGCCAGCTAAGTAATTCAAGGGTTGATCAAACCCAGTCATGTTTTTGCGAGCCAAGATCAGGTCTATTTAGGGTTAACACTCTAAAGACTAGTTTGATTGCTTGCATTGAATGGGCAGGGTATTCTCTCATCTGTCTTCTCCCTCTCATCTACAGACATTCTTTTGGTGCATGCAAGGTAGAAGATCTCAAAATCCTGATTTGCTACCACCATTAGAAAGAAATCCTAGGAGAAGACCTATTTATCCAGAATCTAAATCTGAACCCTCTGCAATGGCTAGTCACCACAAGGAAGATGAGATCGAAGAGGAAGAACAAAATCTGGATCCAATGATCCTCTTACAGAGGAAAATCACTAAATAGGGCCAGCACCATGACAGGAATATGCAGGTTGAAAAGATGATTTTTGCTTTCGTTGTTTCACACATAAAATGTCGTGTTGTAGCATGCAAGTGGTAGAAAACTGCTAATCAAAATAATAAAAATTAACCACTTAAGAAGAGCGAGTCGTATCCACAGGGAAGCAATGGCCTATTAAAACTCGCACATGTAAAAAACAGATGTTCATGATAAATTTTGTCAAGAAATCGAGTCAAAATCGCTTTCAGATTAAGTAAACAACAAGAGCTAATGTTGGAATAGCAATTATGCACATCTGAAGGATATATTTTGCAATGTGCCACAATATAATACTAATACAATTTCACAATGGCAGCTAATGTAATTAAAAATCAACCCCAAAATAGAGCTTTTCTTCCCTTCAAGTGTGCATGAAGGAGAGGTGATGGTGGACTGCGGGAAGCTCGGAGAAGGTTGGTCGCGACAAAGGCTATGTGTGGCCGGTGATGGCACGTCAAACGATGGCCGACGGTGGGAGTGGCTCCGTGCTTGCGTAGGGTTGCAGATGGCGCGATCGAGGGTATGGCTGGTCTCGTGGAGTCAAGGCGAGCTCAACATAGGTGACGACATGGAGAACAAAGGTCCGTGGCAGTGGCTGTATGTAGAGGAACGACGATGGTTGTTGGGTTCCTCCACCATGTTGACGGAGAAGACAAAGAGGATGTGGAGGCCAACTGCTGTTGCTGCTGTGGGTGGCGCGCGTGTATGCGCACACGAGGGTGCACGCAAGGGTGCGCTAGACGCGCGAGGAGGAGGTGCGCTCAATGGTGGCGCCGGTGATGGCTAGGTGCTGTGCGCGTTGCTGCTGTGGGTGTGGAGAGCCGCTGGCCGCGTGTGGAACGATGGAAGGTGCGATGCACTGGAGGGTGCACTGCTAGTGCAGTGAAGGGAGAGGCACTGCCGCACATAGCGTGGGAAGGCGTGGAAATGAGGGGGTGCAGCGCTGCCGCTATGCGTGCGGCGATGGTGAGGATGGCACTGGCAATGAGGGCGGCGTGCTCTACACGTGGGGGAGATTGGCGCGGAGCTGGCAACGTGCTAGTGTGTGCAAAGATGGCGAGGATGGCAGTGGCGGAAGGGCACTAGTGAAGGTGGTGCGGCGAGGTGGTTTGGGTTGTTTTTGGTGGAGGGAAAAATAGAGGGAAAAGAAGAAGAAGAAGCGAAGGGAAAGTGAAGATGGAGGTGGTGTGTGGAGCTTTAGACATCTAGGAACATTCCCAGACATCTTAAATGCGCGTGGATGGCTACCGGTGCATGGCAGCGGTGGTGGTGGTGCACGCTATTGTTACAGCATGGCTGGATGTGCACGGTAAGGTGCTCACGGTAAGGTGGAGCTATGAAGGCTCACGCACGGTGTTGGCACGAGTCCACCAGCTTGGTGCGGCGAGCTATCACCTCGCCAGCCTACGGTGTGGTGGAGTTCGACTGTGGAGACCACGATGGTGGATGGAAAGCATGGTGGTGGAGTGGGACGGCATCTCAACGAGCCTAGTTGAGGCTCTCTCTTTCTTATAGCAGCAGTAGAAGATGAAGAAGAAGATGGAACGTGGAGAAAGGTCAGTGAGATCCGCATCCTCCGCTCCTCTTCATTTCCATGTTCACTGGCTGATTTGACCATAAATGGCTTGTCGGGGAGGAACGGTTGCTACTACACGAAGAAAAATATAAAAATATATGTGGATTATTTATATACAAAGCCCCTATTTTTCTAACTATTTAATGTATGTAATGTATGCATGCAAACTAAATGATGCTAAATAATTTATATATGAATGTAATGCATACAAGCAAATATGTATAAACTACATTATTTACAACTTAATACATGCTATGTATAGGTTAATATTACTCTAATGTCTAGGCATTTAAGTAACTAATTAGCCTACAATTATGGGCTCCTCATAGGTCATCGTGCAGGCCATCACCTAACTCCAAACTAGGAGAGCTGACCAGCCTCTTTGTGACTTTTACAACCCTCCTAATGCCCAACCTAAACCCTTTGTCAGGGTACTTCAGGATGGGAAAGATTTTGAACTCAAACCTCAAATTATCAATCTGATTCCCCACTTCTATGGCCACGATTCTGATGACCCCTTCCACCACCTTGAAGAACTTCTAAACATAAGAAGAACCTTTGGCCCTAGGAACATGAATGAGGGTACCTTGATGATGAAAATGTTCCCATTCTCCTTAAAAGATAGAGCTACTCATTGGTTGAGGACTATTGGTAGACCAATCCTAACCTGGGAAGATCTAAGAAGCACATTCCTGAAGAAATTCTTTCCCATAGGAAAAACCAATGCCCTTAGATGTGCCATTACAACCTTTAAGTAGAACCTTGGGGAGCAACTACATGAGGCTTTGAGAGACTCATTTAGAAAGGTAGATATTACCATTGTAGTGTGAATAGTGACGGAACAAGTTAATTTATAAGGACCGGTGAGTGCCACGTCATTTGAAAGGAGGAAATCATGATTTTTGTATGAAGGCTTCTCAGAAAACTTGCTTTAAATAGATATATATTTATGTATAGATCAGATATGCTAAAGATCAAATTTTTATTACATTCAGAAATAGTTTTTCAAAATAGAGATTGCTATGCTAAATAATAACTAGAGAGAGAGATAGAGATAAGACGACGTCACTTGTGGGATTCTTGTGTGAAGTACGGCAGTACTTCAGATCCAGGGCACCGGGATGAAGGTCAAAGCAGAGTTGCAGAGGGAGAGGGGTTTGGAAGAGAGATGGTGGAAGTTGTATCTGAGATGGAAGAGATGTCTCTTAACATGGGGGGACCTAGGCCTTTTTTATAGCTTTGATGAGAACCATGTAACAACTCCTGGGTGATTAGATTCGTCGATAGAGAGATCAACGGACCAAATCGCGCCTCAAAACACCTTCATTTGCACCTTCATTGCACGGATTGCTTCTTTGGCCGACATGTGGTAGCTCCTGTGTCATCAGATCACGATCAGTTAGTTTAGCGCATGCCTCGCACTCGCCTGCTCATTTTCCTCTCTCTTCACGTGCACCCGCTTATTCAAATCGAGCACCTCATCCTCGACCGTCCAATCTTACGATCAGACAACCCAGATGCATGCCTGATTGCACAGCAATCATGGGTCCTAATCAACCTAAATAATGTTTGAACCTAGCTTAATTTGTGGATATTGCACTCATATCTTGCATATCATGCATTGCATCAATCTATTTAGAATAAGATGAGATATCCTACTATTTAATGGTTTTTATTACTATTTGCAGGTAATAAAGTGATCCAGGATGGGGATAGTGGAATAAAGCAATAAAGGAAGAAGAAGACTGATCCAGATAAGAGGAGTGAGGAGGATAGCCTTATCCCTACCCTTAGAAACCCTAGGACAGTCTTCCTAAACCCAAAACCACCTTCATTAGGATACCTTAGCCTCAAAACCCAAATATGGATAGCACTATCCGTGTTCTTATCCACCCTATCCCTCTCCCAAACACTTAGGAACCAAAACCCACCCTAGAAAACCTAAAACCCACTCTCCAGCACCTTTTAGAATGTCCAAACATCTTGCTGGATGTCTAATTTTTGCAGAATAACAAACCAGGTAGGCAAAACTCATACTAACACAGAATTGGACATCTAATTTAATGTCCAGATGTCCAATTTTGTAGTATAATACGTCTAACCACTATCCTGGACGTCTGATACTGCTATCTGGTTCCTGATTTTGGTGCTAGAAGCCTGGTCTTGCCTATTTTGACCTAGGAACCCCATCGGACACCCTAGGAAACCTAATTAAAGACCTCCTAAGCCTAGTCCACTATCCATATCCCTACTTATCCTATCCGTAACCCAATTGAACCATCCCATACCTAATTGGGTGCATCTACAGTTGATTCAGTGCACCTGAGCCCAATTAGATCCACCCAGGATCTAATTAACTCATACCTATTAGGGTTGCCCTAGCCTAATCTCATGCACACATCCAATTAAACTTGACCTCGACCTAATTAGGTTCACTCCTATCCCATTAAGCTTTCCTAAGCCTAATTAGGTCCACACCAACTTAATGTAGGTTAACCCAACTTAGATTCACCAAACCCACTACCCTACTCCACGAAAATTACACCTACACAAACATACACATTCCTAAATCCCACTTGCCCATTCTAGCCCTCATTAGTTGGTCACCAACCTAGATCCTACATTGGTGGCACTTGCTATTTTTGGAGCCACCAAAAGTGGTGGCCCATTTGAAATGGAAAGGTCTTCCCATAAAAGCCAAGGAGAGAAGAGAGCCACGAAATTCATTCACTCTCCCATCCATTCTCCTCTCACTTGCAACACCCTTCCACCCTCCAAAACCCTAGGGCCATCGTCCTCCTCCAAGGCCCCCTCCATGGATGGCTAAAGAAGAAGCTCCTCCAAGGCATCTTCATGTGGTGGCAAGAAGAAGGAGGGCACTAGGGTGCAACACCCTCCTCTCCTTTCTTCACTTGGGTGTGTCCTTTCTTCTCCATAGAGAGGATGCACCCTCTCTTTCTTCTTCTTCTTGGACGGCCATGAAGGCTCACCCATAGCCTCTTGTGGCCGGCCATCTCTAATTGATAGGTGCGTAGACAGGTTTGTATACCCATGGTCTAGCCTACACCCTCACACATAGCCGATGGCCTTAGTAGTACTTTCTGGCGTGAGGGATTTCCTCTATTTTTATGCTTTCTAGTATAAGTGTTAAGTGACATTTGTTTCTATGCATAAATAATATTACGTGATTATTGCTTCTGTGATTACTTGTCTTCATGTTATTTAGGATTGTCACACCATGCATGACCACCATGTCCCACTTAGAGGCACGTAGTTACTTATGTTTTTGTTAGCATGTCTAGATCTTGGTTTCATTTTGTGTTTCAAAATAAAGATCAAAAACACAAAAAGACAAAAATATTAGGTTAGATTAGATTTAGGTTAGATTAAGCCAATCCAAATCTTGACTTGTTTTCACGCCTCTCAAAGACAAATGACCGAGACTCAAGTTTTCAAAAGAATAAAATCCATCAAGTTTTGATATTATAAATGTTTTTGTCAAGGGGATTTCATGACTATACTACAACGTTGTTTTCCAAAAACTAGCGATTTCCATGCTTGTCAAATGGCGTCGTTGCTGGGGAGGCAACGTGCGAGTTTAGATTTGGATTTGCTTAACTTTTGTTTGTTTTGATTGTAGGGTGTCAAGACGAGGATCCACGCATGCATCGACCCGTGGTGAAGACCACATGTATTTTGTTCATCCTTAATTTTGTTGCTTTCTTAGGTAAAAAAAAACAAAAAAAAGATTATATATATAAATTAAAATTTTCGGATTTGAATTTACAAAAAAAAAATTTCTTTCTTTAGTGTATGTTTTAACTTGGAAACTATTTAAACACACCAAAGTCAGATTTGGAAATCCGACCAGAAATTATTGATGATTTCAAAAATTTTATTGACGTCAAATTAGGCATCCAAAAATCTTGGGTTTTGGTCTGATCTTAGGGTTTCAAACAAGCTTTCTAAATCCACCTTTTATTTAGAAAAATTCATGATGTACGAATTTTAAAAAATTCGCACAATGGAAGGGGGTCAGAATAGTCTATATTCTGATTTTATTCAACTTCAAACAGTAACTCTGACCTCTACATAAATCAGATTGATATGAAACTTGTGGGGATGGAAAGCTGCTGAAACCTAATTTTTTCCATAAATTTTCAAGAATTTTTTGATTTTCTTTGATATTGTTTCAAACTTCATTTCTCGTAGGGGGTCCATCTAGCTTGTTTGACTCTCTGGAACATCATAATTTGTTAAAAATTGCATGAAATAGTAAAAATCCTAAAAAAATATTCCCTGAAAAATTTTTTGAAAAAGTAAGATCTCTACCAAATTTCATCTTATTTTGATTTATTTACTGATTTGGTGAGTGATTTCAAGTTAGACTAAGGTCTGACTGCAAATTGTTAGAAGCATAAACCCTAGGTGTTTCACATTAGGGTTTAAATTTAAAGACCCAAAGCAAACTCGTTTGAGCCTGATTTGTGTGTGATTGCATGAGAGGGGACCTGTTGTGATTGGTTATCCACCCCCTCACCCACTTGAATTAAAATTAATTTACATTTCAACCTAGGCAACCAATTAGGTCTATTTCATTTAGTAGTGGTGCATTAGGATCATTGTTTTCTCTAATTGGGTCACACCACTTCTATCCTTTTTGACTTAAAAGCATCATATAGACCTATATGCTATTAGGATTTCCACACTAAGGTGGAGCACATTTGCATTCCACACTTAAAGGAAATTCATATAACAAATTGCGACTTGCAAAACTTGTGTGCTCCACAACAACCTTGTTTGAATTGACCTAAACAAAGAAACCCTAAGAAAAAAAAGAAAATTAATACAAGCACTTGAACCATAAAAGCCACTACACCAATTAAAGCTTGTATTGCAAACCCTTTATTTGTGTACTTCACACTTTAAATCAAATTTTAAGGGCAACACCCCCAAAATGCCCAATCACATTCCAAGAGCACTCTAAGCCCAAGCCTAAAACTAAGTAGATGTGCCCTAGGCAGGACAAATTAACTTGGTAGCCAAATTTTAATTGGGTAAAAATCAAGGCCTTGTCTATTTGGACCAACTGGTGACAAGAAAGGTCGGTGCAGTAACCGCGTTAACCTCTAGTGGTGTCCCACCGTGCGGGGTGTCCTAGGGGGTCCCACCATTCTAGCCAACCAAGTAATTCAAGGGTTGGTTTAACCTAGTTCCATTTCAGGATACCAGGTTTAGGTCCAATTAGGGTATACAAGTTAAGGCTAGCTTGTTTGCTTGATTTGGGGCTCTCTCATTTTTCTTCCCAGGTCTTTGCCTTAATTCCACCAACCCCTTGTAGCTGGTTGTGTCTTCCTAATGAAGACTATCTCTTATCTCTATTTGCATCTTTTCTCAATTATCCATGAACCCATATCATGCTTATGACCCTCAGGGTCCTCCATCTCCCAACCCAACCATGATTTCGACTCCTCTTGGTTGGGAGACTCATCCTAACCAGTTGGGATATGATTATCTTTATCCCCAAGCTTATTTAGAACCTAAACCTCATGAATCTGATCCTTACTAGATCAGAACCAATTGAAAGCCATAGTTGCTGAATTTCGAGAATATAACAAGGACTATAGAGATCAATGTGCCAAGCTTCTGGAGCAAATTAGACGATCTCAGGCATAATCTCAATCTTATCACTCCTCCCAGGAATAAGAGACTTGGAACAACCAGCCTAGTGGGTCTAGTGACCTATATTTTGGATCCACTAGCTACTCTACTGATTCTTGCTACCATGGGGAGGCATCCTGGACTTAGCCAAGCCAAAAGGCACCTTTGGACCTAATCCATGATTTGGGTAGATTATTTGAGGAATGCACCATTTCAGATACATCTGTACCTGATGATATATCACTAAGGAATTGGAATAATGGATCACAAGTACAGAACCATATAATAGGTTCTCAATCAACTCCCTCTATAGTCAGCCCCACTCAGGGTGATACACCTACTGATTCATATCCAGATTCATATAACCCTGAGTGGAGAAACAATCCTGATCTTTCATGGCAACCACAGAGACCGACTCCGACTAAACATCAAACTAGGCCAACCCAATATTCCACTCAAACCACTTTAGGGCAACCATCTAGTCCAGCCCAACCTGCAACCACCCTTGAAGATATCATGAACATTTTGTTAGACTTTGACAAGAAAAATTAAGAAAGGCTGACTAAGTTGGAAAATCAAGTGAAATCTCAAGGGGATCAAATCAAGAGACTTCAAGAATCACTTTATCCTCGGATGCAAATGCCTTTTCACTCCTATTCTCCACCTATTCCTCCGACCCCTCCTCCAATCTATCATACATGCCATTGTGCGGGGGCCAAATCTGTGGCCTCTGAAAGGAAGAGAAAAGCTATGAGCCCACCCAAATGATCTAATTTGGGCTCAACCAAAAATCATAAGACTAAACCCACATCCAACTTTGGCTCAGACTCTAGGGACAAAAAGAAGAAAAAGGCTTTTGAAGTTGATTTGACCTATTTACCCTTTCCTAAGGCCTTAAAGAAAGAGTCACAAAAGAAGAAAAATACTTGCACACCTAAAGAGGTGGTTTTATCAGCTAACATAAGTGCATTTGTTTCTGGCACTCTACCACCCAAGATGACTGACCCTGGAAAGCCCTTCATATCCTATGCCGTCAAGGGATTCACCTTCAACAAAGCCCTTGTGGATCTAGGGTCTTCCATTAGCTTGATTCCTACCGCCCTTTTTGACTGCACCAGACTTGGAGATCTGCACCACACACCTGTCACCATTAAAATGGCAGATGGCTCCATCAAAACACCTAAGGGTGTAGTTTAGGATGTGATTATTAAAGTGCAAGGTCTTAGCTTTCCGATTGATTTTATTGTCTTGGACATGAATATACCGGAGAAGCTAAGTAATTCACCCATCATTCTGGGTTGACCTTTCTTGGCTACAGCCAATGCACGGATTAACTGTTACTCAGGATGTATGGAAATGAGTAGCGGCAATGAGAAGATTCACTTTGATATTTATGCAGCCACTAAGAAAACAAAGTCAGGGCATTTTTTGGATTACACAGAAAGTGATGCGGAGGGCAATTCAAAAGAAACGATGGCAATTGACACCTGGGTAGAACCGCATGACCCGAATCAACAATCCACTAGATCACCAAAGTCACCCTCAATACCAGATCAAATCATTGATAGCATGGTTGAGTATCTTGATCGACCTAGCCCAATTCAAACCCCTACCCCTTGCAATGAATCCCAGATTACTCAATTGGTCAAAATGATTCATGAAATAAAAGAAGCTAGTGCAAGAGAATATGATGATGTAAGGAAAGAGCTTCATAGAATCCGGGAGGAGCAACAAAAATAAGAAATGTTTAAATTTGGATCAAGTGTGTCACAACCGATTTGTGATTCGGTGGTGGTCATGCATGATTCTTTTGATCAAACGACCGAGGTGGATGATATTGATGATCCTATTGAAGTTGAGAATGGAGATTTATTCGAGAATCTTGATCTTGATTTAGGGCCTGAGTACCAATCATTTCATTTTGAGGAACCAAGTATTAAGGGACCTGAATATGATTTTGTTGTATTTGAGAATACCCATGGAGACATTGATGAATTAATTCAAAGGATCTCATACATGGAGCAACAAAATCAAAAAGACTGTAACAACTCCTCAATCAATGATTCAACCCATTCCACTTTCATGGAGGGACTCACTACTGAATCTAGTGACCAATTTCATCCAAGTGAGAAGAAGGAAATATCCCCTTATGAAAAGGATATTCAAGAGATTGAAATACTATTGGGGATTTCATATGATGAGTTATCGGAGGAAGATAAAAATTTTGGGGAATCATGTGATAATTGGGAATTAGAAATTTGAGGATGATGTTGGCCTTAAGAAAGCCCATCTTTCTTAGGCAGCTAACAAACTAACTTTTCATTTGACTCGCACGGTTGGATCTTTCATCTGAGGCTTGGATCTCTGTCATCTTGCTCCTTAACCTCTGTTCTTCTATGGGTTGCACATGATGCTTGTTTATTTTGCTTGATCAGGTTTTAAGAATATCGTGTTGTAGTACAGCCGAAAAAATGTTCAAAACAAATACAATTTTATTACTTGAATTTTAAAGTTCGAGATCGAACATAGGGAGCAAATTAGGGCTTAGAAATCAAGATCACAACTTTAGAATTTAAAAGAATATGCAATGAGATCAATGTTATAGTGCAAAAAGATAGGAGCAAATGTAAGGCACAAAATACTAAAGGAACCAATGTATGTCAATTGAACTCAAAATTGGACGTCTGATTTATGAATCAGATGTCTTAAAATGATTATGCTATAGTGCTTGGCTCTTTCTTTCTTCTACTTCTTTTGTTCTTCTTTCGTTGTCTCTGCTGGCTGCCTTTGATTTCTCTCTTCTTTATCTTCCTTCTTCTCTGTTCTCTGGCTTCTTCTTTAGTTTTCCTACCTTAGCCTTGAAATTGCACTAGAGGGGGGGTGAATATTGAAATTATAAAATATTATTATACAAAAAATTCAATTACAAAAGGTGGCACTAGATTTTTAAGTGGAAACCCAAGATGGGTGAAAACCACCACCTAAGCCAATCCCTTGACTTAGGATTTTCGATCACAAGGTGATCAATCCACTAACCACACTACTTAAACAAGGGTAGTGTACCTCAATTACAAATCCCACCGCCAATCCCTAAACGGAGGTTTCTCCCTTCAAAATGAAGAGACGGGGACCCGATAGGCTGGATACCCAAAGTACAAAAAATAAGAAGTAAAACAACACCTATAGAGTACCCCAATACTTTAATTACTTTCTTATCTGCTAAGCATGAAAAGAACTCCCTGAGGATTTGCAGAACGGAGTGAGCGGGGAGTATGGATTTGCCCTTTGATCCGAGTGTTGGCATAGCACAAGGGCAAGATGGAGCGTAGAATAGTGAGCAAGTGATTTTTTTAATGGAATTGTATCTAAAGAGGTGTGTATTGCCTAAGAGGAGTTGTAGTCTATTTATAGGCAAGTTTGGAACCTTCAAGAACACTTGGGAGAGCTCTTTTAGCCGTTGGAGACAAATCCCAAGAGATTAGGACGAAATCCACCACAAATCAGGATAATGATGAGTCTGACAGCAATATTAGACGTCTAATTTTAGGATCAGATGTCTTATAAGATGTCTGATTATACTTTTGGTCGTCTAATACTGTAGGCCATCCTAAACTGACTCCATTGGATCAAAAGAAGGACGTCTGATATTTTCACATAAGACGTCTGATTAGGTTATTGCACGTCCAATAAAGGGTGGATTCATTCCTTGTTTCATCAGATCCAAATAGGGTTCTAGGTTTAAAGGATCAGACGTCGTTATGGACGTCTGAGGAAATCACCAGACGTCTGAATACCAAAAAACACTTCCCTTCTTCTGCCAAAAGATTTTATGGCCGTAATGAGACATGCACAAAAAATCATGGGCAACGGTCCAAAGGTAGACGTCTGGAAGTGTGTCCAGACGTTTGGAAATTCATTTTTGTCTATGCTTAGTCTAACGGTTAGTCTGAGGACGTCTAGGTAAAGAATTAGATGTCTGTGTAAGGTTATCGACGTCTGATAGTGAAGTGCTTCGACTGATGTTTATGAGGAGACAAACTAAAGGCAGAACTCTTGGAGATTAGACATCTGAGACACTTGTCAGATGTCTTAAAGTGGAAAATCAGACGTCTGACCATTGTTCTAGACGTCTGATAAGAGTATAAGTGTTGGGTTTTTGTTTCTAATTTATCCTAAGTGTAGAGAGCCTAAGTTAGCTATTTATAGGTTATGTTTGGGATCTCTTTACAACATTTCTTAACTCAAGTAAAATGAAAATTACAAACTTTGCAAGTTTACATTGAAAAGCCTAAGACCTAATACTTATGCTACTTGTCTTCATGCTTTTAATCTCCAGTCTTGGAAAACTTTATGAAATCTTGCAAATATGTTATTACAGAGAGAAACAATATGCTACGCTTTAGTTTTTATTTCATTTTCTTCATTTTGTAAAATCATCAAAATATTATATATGAGTGGTTGAACTAACAATCTCCCCCTTTTTGATGATTTTCAAAATATAGCTGTAGGTTCCTATTTTCTCTAAAGGTTGTACTTGGTAGTCTATATCTATTTGAGAAGTTTGTTTTTATATTATTCCCTAGGTTCTTACCTACATTCTTCTCCCCCTTTTTGAACATCATCATGAAGGGTTGTTAAAGGGAGTTGAAATCCAAACTACAGGAGTGATATCTACAAAGTGGAGTGCATGAATAAAATTGCATGTTTAAAAGATGACAAGGCATTAAAGAAAATTGATTAGGAATAGAAATATTTAAGCACGAACTAGCTATTTGTTCCCAAAAATATTAAGTATGGGGTCAAGGCCCCTTAATACAAACTTGGAATAAAAGAAAGAAAAAGTAGAAGCACTAAACTATTCTTCTTGATCTTGGCGGCGGCGGCGATGAGCGGGTCCGTGTCCCATCTGCAAGTTTTGAACATTTGATCTAAGTTCGTCGATGTCGCAGCGCATGCTTCCCATGTAGGTGTAGATCTCTCTGGCTCGACGCAGCAGGAGGGAGATGCCGGAGGAGAGGGAATCTATGGCTAGATCCCATGCTTCATCAAAGCTCGAGTAGGGAGCTTCTATTTGAAGGGGCCGTGGTTCATGGAAGTTTGGAAGGGGTGGAAGGGGATCTTCTTCAATGGGCTCATCGGCGGGCTCAAGATGCTCCCTAAGTATATGCATCTTGGCAGCTGTGGCCCGGTTGTAAGGCTCAATCTTCTTGTCAACAGCCTGGTCAATTATGAAAATCCGATGGGTTGAAAAGATTTTGGATAGAATAGACCCAAACGGAAGTGATGCCCCATGGTCTTCATTTATGACGCAAATAATGAGGCAGCAATAATTGAAAGGAATATGACGAACGGCCTCAAAAAAGAGAGCCTTGTGTTGGCACGAGATGTAATCAAAACCTCTCGATTTGTTTAGGAGGTTCCACCCAAAAATGCGAGAGAGTAGATGTGGAAGGGGTTTGAGATTTTTGCACGGGAGGGTGCCAAGATTTTCAACATATTTTTCAGGGAGGACTAACTCTTGATTGATGACTTCTGGGTCGTATTACCTCAGAATGTCATTGAAGTCATTTCCCTCATTGGGGATGGCTAGAAGGTCGGAAATAGTTTCGGATGTGATGTGGATTTCGCGACCAAATAGGCAGGTATGGAGTTCAAGTTCATCGTTGCTGTAGTCCTCAACGATGTTGGCATAAAAGAGACGGCAAAGATCAGGGAACACGCCAAGAGTTCCAATGTCAGAGTGGAATTGACGGTCAAAATATTGGAAGAGATGAAAGTTTGGAAGTGTTCCCAAAGGTTTAAATGGGCAAAATCATTCCAAACAATAAAACAAGGGCATTTAACTTTGGCATTCGCGAAGCGACGAAATCGCTGCCTAGCGATGTCGCCTCGCAGCTGATCTGCCAAATAGGTGGAAGAGGAGCTGGAAGAGCCCTCAGCTTGCTTCCTATGGGGAGGCATATTTGGTGGAATGGGTGGTTAGGTTTTGGAAGAGAAGGGAGGTGTTTTGATGATAGAATACTTGCAAAAAAAAACATCCATGCCAAAACATTCAACCAAAAAAACTTTAACAACACAAAGTCAAACAATAGAGATGCAATCATCAAAAACATGTGGCAGTATGCCCTGAGGCAATACAACCTGCCATGTAGTTGTGGCAATATACCTTTGGATTCAAGCCACTAAAATGTCGGCTTGAATCTCGTGAGGTAATACCCTTGCCATAGAAGATGCAGCTAGGGCTAACAAGGTTGGCTTGACCGAGGGTTTGGGTTCTAGGGCTGATAATGTCATGAAATACGCAAGTAGACCGAGTGAATCAAGAAGGAGAACAAGATGTAGCTAGGGCTAACAAGGTCGTGGGTAAAAGAATGTGGAGATGCCCTAAGAGTTGAGAGGGTATACCCACTAGAAGAGGGAGGCCTCCAAATTCACGGTCAAGAGGTAGGGAGGACGCGCGCAGAGGAGCAGCAGCTCCGCCAGTCGTCGAGTAGGTTCAACGGTCGTCTGGCGACGAGCAGAACTTCGCCAACTACAGCTGTGGGCCGTCGGGTGAGGGAGAGCGGTAGGGATTGGAGAGAGGAGAGTGGGACCTTGCGAAGGGGATGTTATATCCCAAGGTCACGGAGCAAGTCTCCCCCTGAAGTTGGGGAGATTTGCATTTCAAACCATCCAGAAAACAGACGTGATTCACAGATTTTTCCCCAATCAGACGTCTGGAGATGATGTCAGATGTCGGGATTGGACTTTAAGGATTTTAGCCCTTTTGATGGCGACGTCTGTTTTAACCATCAGACGATACATCAGACGACTAAATTGAAAATTAGATGTCTAATTTCTGCAGGCATCCCTCCCTAGAAAATGATTTATTCTCCAGGTTGTCGTCTGATTCTATCTTAGACGACACAAAAGACGTCTAAATCTAAAATTAGATGTCTGATTTCTGCAGGCAGACCTTCCTGGATTTTAGCCTAAAGTTACAAGGTCATCCGATTTTCCTATCAGATGACCTATACGACGTCTAGCCACAAAATCAGACGTCCGACTGATAGTATATGTTCTGACTCATAGATAGATGTCTGTCAACACATCTGGATGACGCCCTAGATATCTGTGAAGGATGACGGATGTCTAAGATAGCTCTTTTGTCACCACTTCATTAGATAAAATCATCGTCTATCCCAGATCTTCAGATGACGAATTTTTATGTATAAGACGTCTGATAGTTTAATAAGACGTCTGATATTGCACAGAATGTGCATTTTGATATTTGAACTGAGAATGAAGGCTTTTAACTTAGTAAAGTCAAGGCTCCATCTATGCTCATGACAAAGGAAGTTCCATTAAGTCACTAAATTCTTCAAATATCACTTATCTTACATATGCCTAGTTTCCTACGTATATAATTAAAGCGATCATAATTCAAAGGTTTAGTGAAAATATCAGCCAATTGCAATTCAGTACAAATAAATTCAACCTCGATTTCTCCCTTAAGTACATTATCTCTCAAAAAGTGATGTCGAACATCAATATGTTTTGTACGAGAGTGATGTATGGGATTTTTCGAGAGGTTGATAGCACTAGTATTGTCACATAATATTTTTATCTTATTAAATATCAAGTTAAAATCTTTCAAAGTATTTTTCATCCAAAGCACTTGGAAACATGCTAGTGCAGTGGCTATGTATTCAGCTTCCGTAGTTGAAAGGGCTACACTAAATTGTTTCTTTGAGAACCAAGAGACTAGTGATTCACCCAAGAATTGGCACATCCCACTAGTACTCTTCTTAGCGGTGCAGCTACCTGTGTAGTCCGCATCGCTATATGTAACTAAGTTGAATTGTGGACTCTTGGGGTAGAATAAGCCATAATCAGATGTGTCAACTAGATATCTAAATATTCATTTTACAGCATTTAGGTGTGATTGTTTAGGGTTTGATTGAAACCTAGCGCATAAGCAAGTACTAAACAAAATATCAGGTCTACTGGAAGTTAAATACAATAAAGATCCAATCATGCTACGATAGAGCTTTTGATCTATGGGCGTACTTGATTCGTCTAAGTCTAGGGAAGTTGTGACACTCATAGGAGTGTTCTTCCCTTTACTTTTGGTCATTTCAAATTTCTTCAACATCTCCGTTGTGTATTTTGATTGACACACAAAGGTTCCAATTTCGAGCTGAGTGATTTGCAAGCCCAAGAAAAACTTGAGTTCACGCATCAAACTCATTTCGAATTCTTCCTGCATAATTTCTGAAAACTTTCTACACATAGATTCATCAGTAGCACCAAATATAATATCATCTACATATATTTGAACTAATAAAATATCTTTTCCTTTTCTTTTAATGAATAATGTGGAATCAGCTTCCCCTATAGAGAATTTTGCATTTAACAAGTAGTCTTTGAGCCTTTCATACCAAGCTCTAGGAGCTTACTTTAGACCATATAGTGCCTCATTTAATTTGTAGACAAAATGAGGCTTATCATGAGACTCAAAACTAGGAGGTTGTTTTACAAAAACTTCCTCCTTAATGAATCCGTTAAGAAATGCACTCTTAACTTCCATTTGAAAGAGTTTAAAGCCAAGAAAGCTGGCATAAGCAAGAAGCATGCGAATTGATTCGAGTCGAGCTACGGGAGCGTAGGTCTCATCAAAATCAATTCCTTCTTCTTGGTTGTACCCTTGTGCTACCAGTCGAGCCTTGTTTTGAATGACCATATCAAATTCATTAAACTTGTTCCGGAATATCCATTTGGTACCTATTACCGTTTGCCCTTCAGGCTTAGGCACTAGATCCCAAACTTCATTCCTTTGGAATTGGTTGAGTTCCTCCTGCATGGCCATCATCCAAGGTTCTTCGGAGCACGCTTCCTTGACACTCTTGGGTTCAACTTGAGATACAAAGGCGGAGAGACCAAAGGAGCAACTAAAATGAGATCGAGCTTTAACTCCATCAGAAACACTTCCAATGACTTGACTTTCGGGATGATCCCTTTGATATATCCAATCTTTTGAAAGATTATGGATATTGGAGTTTGGAATGTTAGACACATCAATAGTAGAATCATCTTCATCATCCATATTGACTCGGTCAATGGAGGACGAGTGAGGAGATTCATCGAAGGAAACATGGAGGGTTTCCTCCACTATTAATGTGGTCTTGTTAAAAACCCGATATGCCTTACTATGTGAGGAATAACCAATAAAGATGGCTTCTTCACCTTTGGCATCAAATTTATCTAAATTAGAGCGGGTATTCAAGACAAAACATCGACATCCAAAAACTTTAAAATAACTAATTTTGGGTATTTTCCCATAATATATTTCAAAACAAGTTTTTCGCAATCCAGATCGAATTAAGGTGCGATTTAACATGTAACAAGCCGTGTTAACTGCCTCAGCCCAAAAGTACTTCGGTAACCCCGAGTCTATGAGCAATGTTCAAGCACACTCTTGAAGAGTACGGTTCTTTCTCTCAACCACCCCATTTTGTTGAGGTGTTCGAGGAAAAGAAAACTCATGAGCAATACCATGCTCTTGACAAAAATCATCAAACAAGGAATTTTCAAACTTGCCCCCATGATCACTACGGATACGAGTGATTTGGTAGCCTTTTTCAGTTTGAACTTTCCTACAAAAAATAGAAAAGACGGAAAACACTCCTTTGGATCTCAAGGAGACCCATGAAAACCTCAAAAAATCATCTACAATTACAAGGCAATATTTGCATCCACTGAGGCTCTCATATTTTGTAGGTCCAAACAGATCTAGGTGAAGTAGTTTAAAGGTCTTGATGTGGATATAACTTCTTTGCTTTTAAAACTAGATTTCATAATCTTACCTAATTTACATGAATCATAGATAGGCTCATTTAAAAATTTTTCTTTAGGAAGACCTCAGACTAGTTCATGTTTAGCTAGTTTTTGAACCAGCTTCATATGAACATGTTCTAGTCTTCTATGCCATATACTTAACTCATCATTTGCTATAAGACATTCATAAGTGCCATTTTTATCAAATTTTACGACATAAATGTCTTTAAATCTAGTTCCCTTAAGAAGGGTTTCATTGGTTAATGCATGCATAATTTCAAACATTTTAGAAGTAAACACTACTTTAAAGCCCTTATCATATATTTGACTAACACTTAAAAGATTATGTTTTAGTCCTTTAACTAGAGAAACATTTGAGATGGGAGAGAGAGGGCTACCTATTTTACCAAGGCCAATAATATGGCCATTGTGGTTGTTGCCAAATGTAACTGTTCCTCCATCCGTAGGTTGGAGGTCCAAAAATAGGTACTTGTCTCCTGTCATATGCTTGGAGCATCTGGAGTTCATCACCCATCGGCCTCCTTGGTGGCGGTGGTCTCCTTGTCTTCTTCCTTGTAGACCTTCTTCCTGCTACAAAAGATCATCAATGGTGACTTGGTGTTTCTATAAGTCTTTCTAATTTGAGTCATCCATCCTTCATTTTGTATATCCAATTTTTGACATTATGATGTCCTTTCATCCCTACAAAACAAAGTGAGAGTTGTCTTTTCGGTATCCATTGTAATGTGGATCCATATTTGTTAGTGGTCTCCTTTAGAGGAGGATCCTTTTTCGGCTCACTTTGACTAGGTTCATAAAAGCCTAATCCAAATTTACTTGAGGAAGGTTTTTGATGGGCAATGAGTTTGTCCAAGTTATCTTTCCCCTTTGTAAATTTTGCTAGGTCCTCAAGAAGTTGATTTGACTTTTCTTTGAGGTAATTTATCTCTATTTTCATTATGTCTAGTTTATCATCTAATGCCCTAATTTCTACTCTAAGTAAGCTATTTTCATCCGTTTTAAAGGAGTTTGATTTTTCAAGCACATGGCTTTTGTCGAGTAATTCTTCTCTATCTAGAAAGTTTTGTTCACTCATTGCCGTATACGAATCATTTGTTAATGACTCTTTCTTAATCATTAGATTTCTTATTTGCATATTTAAAGCAGTGGTTTCTTTTGTAAGAATTAGATTCTTTTCTTCAAGATCATTGATTAATCTATTATTTTCTAAGTTTTCTTCTTTTAAAGCCTTGCTTTGGGTTTTTGTTTTCTTAAGATCTACATATAGTGAATCAAAGGCATCTTGTAATTCATCTAAAGAGTAGGAGTTTACCTCAGGTTCCTCAGATTCAGACTCAGAACCATCATTTGTTGCCATTAATCCCAAGCATGCCGTTTCTTCATTTGTTTCCTCCTCCTCTTCTTCTTCAGAGGTGGAGTCATCCCACGTTGCTTGAAATGCCTTCTTGAATCCTTTCGGCTTGGAGATCTTCTTGTAGTTGGAAGGCTTCTTGCATTTCTTCTCATCATTCCTTTTGAGTAAGGGACAATCTTTCCTTATGTGACCTCACTTTTTGCAATTATAGCAAATTAGAGGTTCTTCCTCTCTTTTCCTTCCCTTGATCTCTCTTCTATTTCTGAGAAACTTTTTAAACTTTTTAGCTAATAAAACAAATTCTTCATCATCGGTACTTACCTCATCATCCGAAGTAGCTTTGAAGGCTAAGGTCTTCTTTGGCTCCGATGAGATTGATTTCTTCTTTTACTCCATTTTTTATTCGTAAGCCATGAGATCCCCAAGTAGATTTTCCATGTCTAGATCCTCTACTTGGTTGGCTTCTTCTATTGCCGTTACCTTTTGCTCCCACTCAGGTCCAAGGGAGCGAAGGAGGTTCCCTTGAAGCTTCCCCTTTATAAATGTCTTTCCTAAAGACTTGAGGCTATTAACGATTAACATGAATCAGGTGTACATGTCCCCAAGTCTTTCATTCTCCTTCATAGAGAAAGCTTCGAATTCCTGTGATAACAAGTTTATCTTTGAGGATTTAACTTCAGACGTACCTTCGTGAGTTACCTCTAAGGTTCTCCAGATCTCGTGGGTGGTTTTGCATTAGCTGATGCGGTTGAATTCCTCTGAGCTGAGTGTGCAGTAGAGTGAGTTCATTGCCTTGGCATTCAGTCTAAGGTGATGAATTTGCTCCACTGTGTATCCTGTCTCTAGTTTCTCGGGAATGATGTATGCAGATTCGCATTTCTCCCAAATGGAGAAATCGTTGGCTTGAAGCCACATCTTCATTCTCAGCTTCCAGTAAGTGTAGTTTGTTCCTTCGAAGAGTGGTGGTCGAGTGGTGGATTGCCCCTCCAATCTACCTGTGGAAATGACCTTCCCCTCCATGTGATCTTTCCGCGGATGTTACTCCTGTAGGCGGAAAACCTACTCTGATACCAAATGAAATTGCACTAGAGGGGGGGTGAATAGTGAAATTATAAAATATTATTATACAAAAAATTCAATCACAAAGGGTGGCACCAGACTTTTAGGTGGAAACCCAAGATGGGTGAAAACCACCACCTAAGCCAATCCCTTGATTTAGGATTTTCGATCACAAGGTGATCAATCCACTAACCACACTACTTAAACGAGGGTAGTGTACCCCAATTACAAATCCCACCTCCGATCCCTAAACGGAGGTTTCTCCCTTCAAAATGAAGAGACGGGGACCCGACAGGCCGGATACCCAAAGTACAAAAAATAAGAAGTAAAACAATACCTATAGAGCACCCCAATACTTTAATTACTTTCTTATCTACTAAGCATGAAAGGAACTCCCTGAGGATTTGCAGAACGGAGTGAGCCGAGAGTATGGATTTGCCCTTTGATCAGAGTGTTGGCACAGCACAAGGGCAAGATGGAGCTTAGAGTAGTGAGCAAGTGATTTTTCTAATGGAATTGTATCTCAAGAGGTGTGTATTGCCTAAGAGGAGTTATAGTCTATTTATAGGCAAGTTTGGAACCTTCAAGAACACTTGGGAGAGCTCTTCTAGTCGTTGGAGACAAATCCCAAGAGATTAGGACGAAATCCACTACAAATCAGGGTAATGATGAGTCTGACAGCAATATCAAACATTTAATTTTAGGATCAGACATCTTATAAGACGTCTGATTATACTTCTGGTCGTCTAATACTGTAGGCCATCCTAAACTGACTCCATTGGATCAAAAGAAGGACGTCTGATATTTTCACATAAGATGTTTGATTATGTTATTGGACGTTTAATAAAGGGAGGATTCCTTCCTATTTTTATCAGATCCAAATAGGGTTCTAGGTTTAAAGGATCAGACGTCGTTATGGACGTCTGAGGAAATCACCAGACGTCTGAATACCAAAAAACACTTCCCTTCTTCTGCTAAAAGATTTTATGGCCGTAATGAGATATGCACAAAAAATCATGGGCAACGGTCCAAAGGTAGACGTCTGGAAGTGTGTCCAGACGTTTGGAAATTCATTTTTTGCCTACGCTTAGTCTAACGGTTAGTCTGAGAACGTCTAGGTAAAGAATTAGACGTCTGTGTAAGGTTATCGACATCTGATTGTGAAGTGCTTCGACTGATGTTTATGAGGAGACAAACTAAAGGTAGAACTCTTGGAGATTAGACGTTTGAGACACTTGTCAGATGTCTTAAAGTGGAAAATCAGACGTCTGACTATTGTTCTAGACATCTGATAAGAGTATAAGTGTTGGGTTTTTTTTCTAATTTATCCTAAGTGTAGAGGGCTTAAGTTAGCTATTTATAGGTTATATTTGGGGGCTCTTTACAACATTTCTTAACTAAAATAAAATGAAAATTACAACCTTTGAAAGTTTACATTAAAAATACTAAGACCTAATACTTATGCTACTTGTCTTCACACTTTTAATCTCCCATCTTGGAAAACTTTATGAAATCCTGCAAATATGTTATTACAGAGAGAAACAATATGCTACGCTTTATTTTTTATTTCATTTTCTTCATTTTGTAAAATCATCAAAATATTATATATGAGTGGTTGAACTAACAACCTTTCTCTTTCTCTACCTTTGACTTCTTTTCTCTCTCTCTGCCAGCTGCCTTCAACTTCTTCTTCCTTCAGTGCCCTCCTTCTCTTTTCTTTCTCTACCTTCCTTGCCTTCCTTTCTTTGGCTTTAGCTTCTTCTTTCTACTGTAACCCTTCTCCTTCTTCTTCCTTAGCTTCTCTTTCGCCTTGTCTTCTCCTTCCTCTTCCTTTGGCTTCGCTTCTCTTCCTCTGCAGAGCAAAACCTATCCCCTACCCGCGTGAGCTCTCTTCTCTCTTCCCTCTTGGGTTTCGCTCTCCTAGAGCCATGCTTCTCGGGTAATCGGGTCAGGTACGCACTCGGGACCAGGCCCACTGGCGTGCAGGGGTAGGCGAGGTGTGCTAGTCAGGTCGGGTCACCAGGTCCGTGGGGCATGGGCCCAGACAAGGAGGTCAGGTCGGGTGAGAGAGGGACCTCACCGCGTGAGTTGAAGGCGAAGAGCCTATGGCAAGATTTCAACTTATGCGGGCGCGGCGCTCCAATTCTTTCCGAGGTGGGACTATCTTCCCACCCCCCTTCGTGCACGCCTACGATAGAGAAGCTTTCTTCAATTGAGGCAGCTGCGACTACCCTCAACTCCAATTGGCTGCATAGAGATGTTCACGAAGACTTTTCATGCAACCTGGGACTGTGACCTAGAGTGGGCACGGCCTGGAGCAGCTTGCAAGCAAGCTTCAAGCTCAGTGTTAATGGCGGAGAGCTTTTTGACCAGAAATCACCACAACGGCCTTGCGGCTATGTTAAAAAGCTTAGGGATCTTCACCAAGGTGTAGCGAGTGTGCAGAGGTGGTCGACGTGGTGTGGGAACACTTGAGGGAGAGTACCTAGGGCACACTATGTCCGTGTGTGTGGGTGTGTTCAGGTGAGTGTTTGGGTGAGTGGCGAAGTGATATGAGTGGGGGGTTATGATCAGGGCGTTGAGGCAAAGCTTATGGACCGATCGGCGAGGAGGGAGGTGTTCTGTGGAGATGGAGCAAACTAGCCAGAGTTGGTGGCTGGAGGTGAAGGGGATGATGCTGATGGAGTGCGGCAGTAGTTGTTTGAGGGAAATAAAGAGGGGGAATGGGAGTAGAAGGTGAGAGGAACTTATCTAGCAGTGAAGAGAGGAAGGGGGAGATAGAGATGGTGTCTAGCTCGTATCGTCGATGCCGGAGACGAAGGTGCTCAGTGAGGGTGGTCAGCGAGGATGAAGGGGAGGCAGGGGCGTCGGCGGGTGCTACACAACGTGGACGAGCGTGAGGAAGAGGAACCTGCCACCGGTATTGTGGCTAGGCAACGAGAGAGAGTAGGAGAGGTCACCAGAGCTTGATGAGCGAGTCGACTGGGGGAGAAGAGACAAAATTGAGGGGGTTTTCCAGCTGATTTCAAGCTTAATAGATGCAGAGTGAACTGGGGTGTCTTAAATAGGTCTCTGGAAGGGATTTTGTGCTTGGAAGCCAATCTTCCAAGCAAGCTAAAGTTGCTGGCAATGGTAAATCAAAAGAGACCCAAATATCTCATGCGTTTGCATGAGAGATTGGGTACCAAATAGGGCCTCAAATTTGGTTCACATTAGAGGGGATTTCTCAGAGAATCTCCCTTTCAATTTTGAAGGGGATTCTTTGAGAAATCAGGGAGAAATCTCCTTCTAGAGCTCTCTGGAGTAGGATTCCCACCACTATAATGGTGGAGGGACCTAATTGAAAAGAATGATGAAGAAGATAGGGGGTCAAATGTAAGGGTTTTTGAAATATAGGGGTAGAAATGTAATTGGGTTGAACCTATTTGCAAAGTGGGTCAAGATGAGTTTCCCTTAGGTCCAAATTTTGGTACAAACCTAATTTGGACCTAAGGAATTAAATGGTGAGGTTGGATTTTGGGTCTGACCACGTTTGATTGGGTAATTTATGTAAAAACCTAATTTAGGGCAAATATATGTCTGAGACCCCATTCTAGGTCAAAATAGGTTCCAATGGCCAAATTGAAGGTTATAAACCCTAGAGAATATTTTTCGATGATTTTTAGAGGGTTTAGGTGAATTTTATCTTGACCAAAACCTTATTTAATCAAGTGGGTTCGTTTTAGGGTTACAAGAAGTTATTTAATTACAAGAACTTACACGAACCCTTTTCTGTCTGATTCAACCCACTTATTATCTTGTTAAGACTATTTGACCTATGTTTAGCCCTTGAGAAAACCTTTTGTTGCATTGCAATGGTAAAATTGCAATTTTACCCCTTGTTTCTTACTTTTCTCCCAGAAAGGTTATTCAGTGAATTAGGACCTCCAGTTGGTTATGCAGGAGTTTTGTTCTCTTTTATGGGTCAAAATGAGCTAGTTAGGGCTCATGATGGTGTTCCCATCATACCCCCATGCCTAGCTTTTGCTAATCCCTTAGCAACATTTTAAGGTTTTAACTTTGATTCTAGACCATGAGTTCCTTCAATGTTCACAAACTATGATGTGTGCCTTCCTTTTTGTAGATTAGGTTAGAATGCCAATAATAAAGCTAGAGGTACTCAAGTACCAACCAAAATCTGGGCCTGACCAGCTCTAGCCTCAGACCACCGTGAAGGTTTTTAAGGTCCACAGGAACTATCCTAAGGTTCGTTGAACTCCGTGATTATAGCACTCGTGCTTGTAACATATTTTAGCCTCGGTTCAGTTTGCAGTGTGTTTTTTGTAAGAGAGAGATAGAGGAATTTTCTTTGTTTGGAGAGTTTTCTCTCTCTTTTCTTTTTATTTCTAGCTTTGGATTGGCTTCTCAACACGGTCTGTATCGGATTCCTAGTCCCCATCATCAATCCTCAAAGGGTCCCTGGCAATCAGTGCTTCATGATAGCACCGCCCATGGAAACCCCCAGAACTCTGGCTTTTGAGATTTCGAGATAATCCCGCCCATGGCATTCTATAGTCGAATCCAGACCTTGGCAATCGACATTTGGTGATAATGCTGCCCATGGCATCTGAACCAGCATAGGGTGCTTACATGCCCCTAGTAGGATATGTAAATATCCTAGGAGACAAGCACCGAGGAGATGATATGTTATTGTGCATCTTCGAGGGGAATTTCCCGCCTCTCCGCGTTGGGAACTCATCCAAATCAACTTATGTTGATCGGCCACTCATAATCTAGGCGACTTTTTCAGAACAATTAAACGCATTTGCGTGATTTTGATACCTATGCTCACTGAACCAGACTGTGTGTGGATTGGGGTGCTTTGGTTACTGAGTCCTGCAAATCGTAGGTCAGTTAACGAGGTGAATACTCCTTAAGCCTTAGACCTAATACTTAAGTTTTGCATTTTCCCCAACCTCTTGAGGACTATCCAGATCTTAGCGAATACTTGAATTTTTAAGCCTAGGAGTCTAGCCCAAGAGGCCTAAGATCAGTGTTCCAACTAATCTCTTCTGTGTTTCCTTAGTACTTTTGTCCTTTCATTTTCTTTTTCTTGATATGGTCTAAAACTCAGTTAATCCCTTAATTTCTTACTAATGCTATCTCTTCTTTTTTCATTTTGTGCTCCTTTTTTGACATTTCACTTTTCCCCTTTTTCTCCTCAAGATTTGTATGGCCTCAAAATTTTCTCTCCCCTCAGAATTTTTTTTTGTTCTTTTTCAAGAATTTCTTTCATTTTTTTGGTATTTTTGGGATATGTGATTTTTTTGATGAAACCTTTTCTTGTGAGATGATTTTCACGACATTTTGCACTTTCATACCCCCCATGCCTACGATTTGCAATGTCCCCCATTGTAAATTAGGTGGGTTCGAGTTTAGCTTAGATCATTCATTAGAACATGTTCTGGGTGGGCGAACAGGTCAAGGTGACTATTGCGAATGATTTCAAAACTCAGGTACGGGTACCTGAGGTGGGATCGGTTGTTCTAATGGATGAGCCCCAAAGTGCAATATGAGCTCAGCATAGGAATGTCAAGAAAGGTTTCAGGTTTTTCAAAAATGACGGGTTGCCTCCCGTTAAGCCCTGAGTTTTACACCATCGGCTGGGTGCAATGAGGTCAGGGAGAATGGAGGGTAAAGGATATCTCAGCCAAATTTGTATCGGTAGGGTCAATGAATAGTTTAAGTCTCTGACCGTTCACAACGAAAGGTTCTGCATCATGGCTGAGTGGACTGATCTCGATGGCTCCATTTTTGAAGATTCGTTGGATGAGGTAAGGTCCGATCCATTTCAATCTAAGTTTTTCTGGGAACAGTTTGAGCTTAGCATCAAAGAGTAGGACTTTTTTACTAGGGTGAAAGATCTTTCTAGATATGTGCTTGTCGTGAAAGGCTTTAACCCACTCTTTGTAAATTCGTGAGTTCTCATATGCATCGTGGCGTAATTCATCGATCTCGCTCATTTGAAGCTTTCTGTGGGTTCCTAACTTAGAAAGATCTAGATTGCAGTTCTGTACTGCTCAATAGGCTTTGTGCTCAAATTCGACGGGGATGTGACATGCCTTCCCATACACCAATCTGAAAGGAGACATACCTAGTTAGGTTTGTGGGCAGTCCTATAAGCTCACAAAGCTTCCAGAAGTCGGGATGACCAGTCTTTCCTGTCAGGTCGAACAGTAACCTGGAGGATTTTCTTGATCTCCCAATTTGATAGCTCAGCTAAACCATTAGTTTGGGGGTGGTAAGGAGTAAAGATTCGGTGTGACACCGCGTATTTGGTCATCAGTGACTTGAACTGAGCATTAGTGAAATGGGTCCCTCCATCAGAGATTTAGCATGTGGAATCCTAAACTGTGAAAAGATGTTCTGATGAATGAATTTGATAACTACCTTATGATCATTGGTTCAGGTCGGAATGGCTTCGATCCATTTGGACACATAGTCAACAGCGAGTAGAATGTACTCGAAGACGTTCGGTAATAGGAAAGGGTCCCATAAAATCAATCCCCCACACGTCGAAGATTTTGCATACGAGAATCGGCTATAAGGGCATCATATCTCGATGGCTCATGTTGCCTAAGGTCTGGCAACGAGTGCATGCCCTACAGTGATTGTATGCATCTTTGAAAATCGTGGGCCAATAGAAGTTGCATAGGAGGACTTTCGCTGTAGTTTTATGACCTAAGAAGTGTCCATCGCATGCTTGGTCATGGCAAAAGGACAATATGTCCTGAATTTCCATTCCCACGACACATCGTTGAATGATTTGATCAGCACCAATGCGAAAAAGATATGGGTCTTCCCAGAGGTAATACTTGGCATCGGAAAGCAATTTGTCCTTCTTGGCCTTCGGCCAATCGGACGGGATCTGATGTGATGCCAGGTAGTTTACTATATCAGCAAACCATGGAAGCCTTGTATTGATAGTTAGGAGGTGCTCATCAGAAAAATGTTCCATGATGGGTCTGGAAGGGTCGATAATCTCAGAAGGAAGGCAGGACAAGTGATCAGCTGCCATGTTCTGTTTTCCCTCTTTGTCGCAAATCTCGAGGTCAAATTCTTGCAACAGCAAGATCCAGTGGATTAATTGAGGTTTCGCATCCTTCTTCGCAAGGAGATGCCTCACGACTGTGTGATCAGAGTAAATGATAACACAGGAACCTAGAAGATATGATCTGAACTTTTCCAGGGCAAATACTATGGCTAGCAGCTCTTTCTCCATAACCGTGTAGTTACGTTGAGCCTTGTCAAGTGTCTTGCTAGCATAGTAGATGACCATGGGTTTCCCGTCAATTTTCTGCCCAAGTACCGCTCCTACAGCGAAATCGGATGCATCGCACATGATCTCAAAGGGTTGAGACCAATCAGGGGACTGTAGGATCGAAGCTTGGGTAACTCGATCATGGAGGATTTCAAATGCTTGAGTGCATTCCTTGGAGATTTCGAAAGGAACATCCTTAGATAGCAGTGTGGTAAGGGGGCACGTGATCTTTGAGAAATCAGGAATGAATTGATGGTAAAAATTGACGTGCCCCAGAAAAGATTGGATGTCCTTGATCGAGCTAGGCATAGGTAGTTTGGAAATCAGATTCACCTTGGCTCGATCAAATTGGATGCCTTTTTCTGATATGAGATGCCCTAGGATAATTCCTTTAGGCACCATGAAATGGCTCTTTTCCCAAGAAAGAACCAGATTCACGTCAATGCACCGCCTGAGAATCTGGACCGAGTGCAGGAGGCAATCGTCAAATGATTCTCCGAATACTGAAAAGTCATCCATGAAGACTTCCAGATAATCACCTACCATAGCTGAGAATATGGCAAGCATGCACCGCTGAAAAGTAGCGGGTGCATTGCAAAGATCGAATGGCATCCTTCGGAACACGTACGTCCCGAAGGGGCAGGTGAAAGTGGTCTTTTCTTGGTCCTCAGGATGGATTGCAACCTGGTTATAACCAGAGTACCCATCCAAAAAGCAGAAGAATCCATTTCCCGCTAGTTTCTCAAGGATCTGATCAATAAACGGTAGTGGGAAATGATCCTTCTTTGTGGAGGTATTTAGTCTTCTGTAGTTAATGCAGACTCTCCACGAATTCGCCACACGGGTTGGTATGATTTCTTCGATTTCAGTTGTGATCATAGTGAGTCCTACCTTCATAGGCACAACCTGGATTGGACTCACCCACCGACTGTCGGAGATCGGGTAGATGATCCCTGCATCTAACCACTTGATGATCTCTTTTTTCACGACCTCTTGCAGATTAGGATTCAGATGTCTCTGCATTTCATGGGAAGGTCGTGTGACCTCCTCGGTGTAGATACAGTGTGTGCAGTAGGAGGGGCTGATACCAGTCAAATCATCGACAGTCCATCCAATGGCTCTTCGATGTTGCTAGAGAACAATAATCAAATGGGATTCCTGATCAGGTGTGTGTCTAGAGTTGATAATTGTCCTGATTAGATCTGGAATTGTTGGACTCCCGTTGTTGTCCTGATTAGATCTATGCGATCTGATCTGTCATCCGCAGACTTGAATCATCTGCAATTTATTTCATCGCTCTTTTAGGCAGCTAACAAACTAACTATTATGTGAATTATGGTTCTTATGAATGCATTGTTTTTAAGTTATGCTTGAATCTAACTTAATTCGGGTGATTTAGGTTGCATGATTACTGTGCAATCACGGGTCTAGGCCAGATCCGTTTACCTGGTTGCCTGGGTCCGACTTGGGGAAGAAAGAGAATCTGAAATGGAAGAGGGGGGTTGTTGCACTATTGTGACCTCAGGATTTGTGCCAACCCCCTCTCCTTAGTACTTAGGCATTCAGAGGCATACACTTGGTGCCCTTGTGTGGTTCTATTAGTGCTTTGGTTCTTTTAAGCTTGAGATAAGGCATCTGAACCTTATACTTGTCATCTGAGGCCTTAGCTTGGTTTTGCTCATTAGTTATTGTGTATACATCTGCTGACGTGGAAATTGACATTATGTGGTTGAGGTTGCTGTTGATTTATTTGGGATATTGATTAGGGCTTAATTGTAGGTTAAATTTGGTGGTTCAAACCACCATTTTTAATCCAATCATTTTTGCATTTTGAAATCCACATTTTAAGATACATTTTCTGACATATATTGCATATCTTTTGGATTATCTGATTCACGTACAAATACTATTTTTGATTATTGTGATTAATAATTGATTTGCTTCAAATTGCTCCCTACAAACGACCTCGGACTCATTTTTGTTTCTCGAGCTTATAAATTTAAATGTTGTAGCGATTTTTGTCACTGTACTACGACATGATCATTTCCTAAAACAACAACTCTTGCATGCAACATTTTGGTGCCATTGACGGGGAGTAATGCACATTTCATTCACTAATTACAATTCTGATTTGGTACTAACTTGCTTCATCTAATTTGTTGTGATTTTGTGAGGTGAATCACGGGATCGGCCGCACAACAACCACTCCAAGGGAAGGTAATCTCATTCCTTTCTTCTTAAAGCCCCTCATTTCTAGAAAAGATTAAAAGAAGAATCAATTAGGATCAACTCGCCTTATTTCATGGTAATTATCATTTGAGTTGCCTAATTTGATCTGATTTGCTTAGAGATCCCCAATCTTGATACTTGCACCTATTAGGGACTTAAGGTGCCTGGGGCTATTCACCTTCTTGATTCAACCCTAGGTGCCAACTTTGGAAAGAATTGGACTTGGAAAATAGAGCCAAATTAGGGTTTCCATTTTAGGGTTTCCGGAAAACACACTTGCTTAATTTAAAGCAAACAAATTTTCCTGCATCATGTGTCACCCAAGCCTTGGTTGAATTGATCTAATCAAGTGAACCCTAAAAGAAGGCTCTAACAATCACTTGAATCACTAAAACTTGGGACCTAATAACCTGTTTGCAAACCACTCAAGGTGATTTTGGGTTCTTGACCCAACTCATCTTAAATTTTAGGGCAGGCTAGGTAAAGTCGATCCACTTTGTGGGTTAACCAAACCTCCAAATTAGTTCACAATCAAAATCAACTCTAAAGTTCAAGTGAAATTCAAGGCACATACTCAAGATTAAAATTGGTAGACATAAGAGTCAAGCTTGCTCATTCCAGACTACTTGGATTCTCAGTGACAGGGAAGGTCAAGTGGGGGAAACAATGTAACCCGTGGGGATGCTCTACCATGTAGGGGTCTTTACGGGACTCTCCCTTCTTGGCTGGCCAAGTAATTCTCAGGTGAGCGACTTTCTAATCTAGAGGTATCATCTGCCTCGAGCTTCCTTAGTCATCCAAAGATTTTTGGGTGCCTCGATTGGGTCCATACATATTTTGTCCCTCATCTGATTCTATAGTGCATGTTCGAGAAGAGGCCCTTAAGACCACCCTTGAGACCTACACTAGCAGTTCATTCTTGTCGAGGCCAAGCCTCGACTCATCTGTTGTGCTACCACCCGACCAGATTAACATCTCTTCTGACACTTCCTTATCTGAGCCTAGATCTCCGTCATCTACATCCATGGAGAACCAAGAAGAAGAGCACAATGTCCAGAATCAGGTGCAGCATCTCGCGGATCTAATGGACACATTCATGAACCCACCATCACGGCCTCAAATGCGAGATCACTACAATCCCACTATGGTGGTGATCGAACCCAGGGTGCAAATCTCGGCTGGAGGACCTAATACTCAACTAAAGCTGAATCTGATTAATGCTATTCCTAAATTTCATGGCCTAAACTTCAAAGATCTCTACTGACCTATCCAATCAGACTCTGACCCATATCAGAGTCTGGGTTGCTGGTACCAGTAACCCATTAATAAGATCCAATCCCGACCACAAGCACAGCAACCATATTAGCCCGCCCGGTCTAGGCCCAGCCCAAATTACCAATTCGGGCCTAGCAAGCCCTAGCTGACACCCAGAAGACTAATGCGGCCATGCAGAAACAACACAAAGATGAGATCACAGAGGTTTACAATCAACTTGCACAGATGGCATGGAATCGCCAACATGATGCACTTCCTTCCAAACCTCTGCCCGACCACAAGCACAGCAACCATATTAGCCCGCCCGGTCTAGGCCCAGCCCAAATTACCAATTCGGGCCTAGCAAGCCCTAGCTGACACCCAGAAGACTAATGTGGCCATGCAGAAACAACACAAAGATGAGATCACAGAGGTTTACAATCAACTTGCACAGATGGCATGGAATCGCCAACATGATGCACTTCCTTCCAAACCTCTGCCAAATCCAAACAACGTGTCAACCCAGAAATACGTGGTGAATCAAATCCAGGGCCAATCTTGCCACACTCAGCCAGGCCCATCAACTCATACTTGCATGTTTGAAGCTTCCACCTCCTCAGCTAATCCAAATCAAGTTTCAATGGATAACCCTACTGTTTGACAACAGAGTCCAATTCTCTCTCCTTTTCCTCTGCATCATGACTATGCTTTGATCAATGTTGTGGACATGAGAAAAGACCACAAGACCAAGCCCTGAGGCCCATATCCCAAATCTCACCCAACCCATGATCAACACAACAAGGTTGAAGACAAAACCAAAAGGTGGAAACAAAAACCCATCCCCCAGGCTAGCCAATCTATTCCCTTATCCCAAATCTTGCCCCACCACCACACTAAAGGACTATCTGATTCTGACATAATGGGACCATTAAGGAATGCACAAGTCACTATCCCATTACTTGATATCCTCACTCTCAACTCCACCTCGCTTAACTCATCCAAAAAAGTGGTGGAGGAATCCTCGCAAAGGAAGGTAGCACTGTTTGAAAGTGTGAGTGCTATAATCCAAAATAGTCTACCTCCTAAGAAATTCGATCCAGGAACCCTGCTGATCCCCTGCAAGATCGGTGGTACAAATTTCAAGTAGGTTGTACTAGATCTCAGCACTTCAGTCAACCTAAACCTGACTGCCCTATTTGAGAAACTATGAATAGGGCAACTAAAACCCACTGATGTTACTCTGTAATTAGCTGACCGAACCGTAATCACCCTGATTGGGCTAGTAGAGGATGTGGTAATTAGAGTCAAAGATTTCAGCTACTTAGTCGATTTTCTAATTCTTGACATGAATGTGCCACAACAAATACAAGATATGCCCTTGATTTTGGAGAGGCCCTTCTTGGCTACTGCAAGAGGCATAATCAATTGTGAATCAGGGCACATGATAATTGCCTCTAGAAACAAGCGAACTGAGATTAATATTTTTGAGGCATCATCTAAAGGAAAAGAAAAATGCTCGGCAGAACAACTAGGTCTGATTTAGGATCTCATGAGCATTTTGATGGTAGAAAACCTAGAACCTGAACTGAAAGTTTTCCTCATTACGGAGAATCTCAATTTAACTGAGTATGATTTCAGTAGATTGAGAACATTTGAGGCTTTCACCTTTAATCTTGAAGACATGGATTTAGGGGATTAGGATAACATTTGATGGGATTCGGATTTGTGTTCCATGGATCTGGAGACATGTTATTGTGATGATTGTTTTGAGGATCTCCAGGAATAGGCATGGTTGATACTAAGAGTGACCACAACTCAGTGTTGGAATCCTTTACATAATCTGAGTTCTATGATCCAATAGTTACTCTCTAGACATTCACCTTTTGACTAAATGCACTGTTGTTGGGTCCTGGAATCACCATGATCTTACTTCAAAGCCCCATGACCACTACATCTTAATGATTCCTCCGCAAAAACTCAATAAGAGACACCCAGACATGAATTAACTTAATCGATATCATAGATCTTTTGGGTTGATTCTTCATCATGATTTAATACTCATTTATGGCCATCTGATTCTCATTCACCATGATCACATATTTTCCCCTACCACTCATCGCACTATGCTAGATGACATTCTTTTGAGTTGCATTGCGCCCAGCCAATAGCATTAAACTTACCGACTAACAAGAGGCAACCCATCATTGTGAAAAACCTGAGACCCTTCTGACCTATCTTTTCATTGAAATTATATTACACTTTATGGTTTGTTCGCTAGAACAGCCGACTCCACCTTTGATACTTGTATCAGAGCTAGCAATCATTCATAATAGTCATTCCGAGCCGTTCACCACACACCAATCCTATTCTAATGTATGATCTAAGCTGAACTCAAACCCACCTAATTTATAATGAGGACATTGCAAATCTTAGGCATGGGGGTATTAAAGTGCAAAATGTTGTGAAATTTGATTCATGGAGGGGTTTCATCCAAAAAAAAAGGAGAAAGGAGAGGTCAAATTTTGAACTAAATTGGAAACAATTGAGGAGAAGAAAAGAAAAGAAAAGAAAAAAAGGAGCAATCAAAAAGAAAGAAATGAAATAGTCCATTATGTTTGAGTATGGAACTCACTTAACTTTTAGGCTGGATCTGATAATGAATTAAGACCTGGAAGGCTAAAACTTAGGAGATTAGTGACGAGTACCGACCTTAGGCCTCTTGGACATATTTTAGGGCTTAAACACACGTATTTGTTAAGATCCAGATTAGTCCTCAAGAGGTTGAGGAAAGTGTGAGGCTGATGTATTAAGTCTAAGGCTTAGGGATTATTCGGCCCCATTGCCTGCCCTTTGGTTTGCAGGACTTGGTAACCTAAGCACCCAAAAATCACACACTAGTCTGGTTCAGTGCACTTAATGAAGAAATAATGCCAAAAGTGTTCCATTATGAAAAAGTCATCCCAAAGATCTGACTGAGAAGCAGCTTGAAGACATTAGTTGATTGGACGAGTTCCCAATGCAGAGAGTCGGAATGAAAAATACTCCCCTCGAAGATGTGTTATAGCATATCGTCTCCTTGGTGCTTGTCTACTAGGATATCTAAATATCCTACTAGGGTCACATAAGCACCATGTGCTAGTTCAGATGCCATGGATAGGATTATCCCAAAATGTTGATTGCCAGGGCCTGAATTTAGCTACAGAATGCCATAAGCAGCACTATCACGAAGTGTCGAAAACCAGGGTTCTGGGGGTTGCCATGGGCGATGCTATCCTGAAGCATCGAAAGCCAGGGACCCTTCTAGGATTGATGGTGGAGACAAGGAATCCGATGCAGACCGTGTTTAGGGCCAATCCGATGTTAGATTCAAGGGAATAAAAAAGGGAATGATAGAAAACTCTCAAAATGAAAAATCCCTCTCTATCTCTCTCTTACCAAAAATGCACTGGCAAATTGAACCGGAACATGATACGTATACGCACGGGTGCTTTAACCTCTAGGTTCAACAAACCTCTAGGCAGTTTTTGCGGGCCTTAGAAACCTTCGCAATAGACCCAAGGCTAAAGCTAGTCAGGTCTGGATCTTGGCTGGTACTTGAGTACCTTTAGGCCTATTGTTGTATTTTGATATGATTTTTAGAGATGCATCTCAATAAGGTGTCCTGACGGTTAAAATCTAGCTTAGATTTCTAGTTTGGTCTATAGATTTTGCTAGGGACTAGCAAAAGTTAGGAATTGGGTTATGATGGTAACACCATCATTCGTCATAACTAACTGAAATTAGTCTGAATCCAGTGATAAATGTCCTAAATGATCATCTGAGGATCACAATTCCATACTGAATTGATCTGAGAAGAAGATAAAAAAATTGGATTAATTTCGTTGTTCTACCATCCCATCATTAATGCAGATTAATCAAGGGGTTAATGTAAGGTCAAATGAACTTAAAAGCCCAAGAAGTGGGCTCACATTGACTAAATCAAGGTTTCACATATTTTGAGCATTAAAATATCACTAAAAATCCTAATTATTAGCCACACTTAAATTGAAAGGGTTCTGGTCGAGATAAATTCAATCTAAACCTCCTAAAAATCATTGAAAAATATTCTAAGAGGTTTAGTACCTTCACTTTGACCATCAGAACCCATTTTAAATGAAAATAGAGATTCAGATGGGAATTTTCCTTGATTTGGGCTCCTGTGCAATTTACCTGGTCAAACATGATCAAAAATAAAATCCAAGTTCACCATTAGATTCCTTCGATCCAAATTAGTTTAACATCGAAATTTAGACCCAATCAGAGTTCATCTTGACCTAGTTTGCAATTTAGTCCCATATCTCTGATATTTTCAATCAAACCCTCAACTTCTACCATACCAATTAGACCCCCCTAGTTTTCTCATCTTCTTCACGAAAATGCCTTTACCACCTTATTTCTCTCTTCTTTCCTTTTCAGCATATGAACGCAGGTCAAACCCAAGCCTAGCAAGATTTGCAGGCAGATTTGATCACTAAAATGCCTACTAAATCTCACCAAACTTGGTGGAGTTGGTCATTGGATTCATCTTGACATGGAAATAATCTTTTAAAGCCTTGAATTGGACTCATCCTTTGTTGGAAACCCCTTGAAATCAGGACTACAAGTCTTGATAGAGCACCTAGTGATTGAAGCCTAAATTGGCTTGTTGAAATGCGATTGTGGTTCTATTTAAAGGGGGGATCATTTTGATGTAGAGCTTTGTGCAATTCTCACCAGTACCTGGTACGTGCGTTTCACTCAACTCAGTAATTAAGTTAATTTCACTTAATTAAGAGTAGAAGAAATCACTTAGGTTAACTCAAAGTTGTGTCGATTGTGTAGTATAGGGTCGAATTAACCTAACATTTTAGAAATTTTTACTGGTTGAGTCCAAGTCGTTCACTGAGAAGTATAATAATTTTCTCCAAATTCACCAATTCTCTTTTATCTCTTTAAGTTTAGGAGGTATAACTAATTTGATTTTCAAAACATGAATTTTGTCAAAATATTTAAACTATAAAGGATATACAAAATTCCATATGCAAACCTATTTACTCAAAATGTTGTACTTTATTAACAAGTAAACATGTTAGTTTTTCAATTCAATTTCATTCTAAGAAATTAAGGCAATTAAAAGTTATTCTATAGAAACATGTCGTTTTACAATTAAGAACAAAATGATAATGATGCAAGAAAAATTCATTTATTTTCATTTATCTCTTCAGCCTCTCATCTTCTTCTTTCTTTCTTTTATTTTCTTCTCTATCTCTCGAACTCTCTTTCTTCTGTTGTTCCTGCCTTCTTTTCTTCCTGTCTCTTATTCTTTTTCCCTTAGCCTCCTGCTTTGTTTCTTAGTCTCTTTTCCTTACACTCCTTAGCACCTGTGCTTCTTCTTTAGCTTTTAGCTTCAACACTTAGCATCCTTCAGCAGCTTCTCTTTTCCTTAAACTTTCAGCTGAACCGGGTTTTTTTACTTTTTTAACCAAAAGTTATTTTATTTGCGGCGAGGTCATTTTGAGGATACACGGCACCCTAAGACCAGGGTGGGACCAGACCCTACTCGGTCCTCGCCCAATCTCAATTAGGTTCGTTTTCGGCTGATTTGTTTATCGGTTCACAGTATTGAGCCATTTCGGCTCAACCTGACCTCCCAAGCCACTCTAGCCCTCCCAGGGCACAATCTCATTCACATGCCCCCAAGGGCGCACACCCGCAGGCATATGCCCACACACACAGACACATGCAATGCTCAGATCAAATGGAATCAGTAACCGGTGCACCGAGCGTTGATGACTGCATAGCCAGAGAAACGAATTACTTTTATCCCCAGCGCTCATGAACAACTGAGGTGGGACTATCCTACCCCTTCCAGACTCGAATTCAAATGTTCATAACTTTCTACCAAGAGCTTCAAATTGAGTGATTTCAAGTTTGTTGGAAAGCTCTAAGGGTAATCTACACAATTATAGGGTCAATTTAATGTTTTAGTGATGTTTTCCTTTTCAATTTAAAAGATGAAATCAGGGGTTCCTATGGGGTTTTTACTAGCCTGGAAGTAAAATTAAGTCAGGAGAGTCCTCAGATGGACTTCTCTCTTTTATTAAAAGGTCTGTTCATGTTTTACAAGTGATTCTTCATCTGTTAGAATAGGTTTTAAGTTCTTAAGACCTTCGAAACCACCAGAGAAGCTCTTGACTTCTCTTGAAGCTTCAGAGTTTGATTTTCAGACATCAATATGTGCAACAGACACTTAAAGGTGTTTCTAATCAATTTAGATTAATTCTAAGGGTTATAACTGATCAATCTGGGTAGGTTTTAAGTTTAAATTTCATCAGAATAGTACTTTTGTTGGTTTGGGTTCGAAAGTAACCCAAATTGGCAGAAACTAAATCTCAAATATAAACTCAACTGAGCTTACTTTAATCACTCTCAGATCATCAAATAAGATCCCAGAAACAATTTTCACTTCCTCAGAATCTCAATTCGAGCTCAGAACTCTATTAACAAACTCATATTGACTATGGAAGCTCGAAAATTGACTATCTGTTCAAAGCTTTCTCGCAAGAAATCAATGCCTTAATTAGAGTCTCCTCAACCTCAGAAACTCATTCAGATCTTTAGAAAGTTGTTCTAACCTTGATTCCTAGGATTATAGGCTCGCTGCCTGAACTGAAATACGTGTTTGTTCGACAGAATTATTCAGAAGTTGTTATAGTGTTTTGAGGGTTTAAACAGCTTCAGTGCATTGCACTGAAGCTTCTAGGATCATTAAATGCTTCTCAAATCTCTTTAAACAGACTTCTCCAACTCCGCCGGAGTTGGGGAAGATGAAGTCAAATCTATAGCTCCAGTAGTTAAATCCTCAAACAAATTTCTTTAAAACAATCAATGATCCTTATTAAACTATTCTGGAGCTACTTAGCAAGTTTTAGAGGCTGTAACACAACAATGGCTCGCCGAAGCTCCGGTGAGTCCAGAAAATATAAAATTGTATATACAGATTGTTAAAACTAACCATTTTTTATTCAAAAAGGATCCTGAGGTTACAAGGAACCTCAGTATCACATTTAATTCCTCATTTGTTCATTAGAATGTAAGATTTGACAGTAAGTTTGTTTTCTTAAAGAATTTGAGTGGTTAAAGCTCAGGACTTGTTTAACCACTCGATTGAGAGGTTAAATCAAGTCAACAGATGTTATTATTCATAAATATGTATTTAATTTATAGTTTGAACTGTTCCTGAGCCGCCATGGACAGTGAGCTCAGGAATTAAATTAAATTTGGGCGTTTAATTATAGATGATAATAATAGGTATTATAATGTTGATTAAGGTTCATAGGTGGTGATAGGTGATGAAAGAACCTAATGAAGGTGAAATTAGATCGAATACTGTCACCATAGATAGTGTTAGTAGTCAGTGAAGGTGAGATATGAATTAGGCATTTAGGTGATTCAATTAATGATTAAGTGATTTAGAAGTGATCATGGAAGATATAGGAAGGTGTACAATGAATTAAAAGACAAGATTAAAGCTCTGGTGAGCTCAAGGAACTCGCTGGAGTCGGAGGAGATGAAACTAAATTCTGACATTACTCTAATCTAACTAACTAAACTAACTAAGCTAGCCTACTCCTACTCCTAGTCTACTATTACCTGGACGAAGGGGTCAATAGGGTTCCGCCGAAGTCTCATAGTGGACGAGAAAATCATAGGGTGGAAGAAAGATCTCCGGCGGGCGGATTTG
The DNA here is from genome assembly GCA_037157565.1 of Thalassia testudinum. NCBI lineage: Eukaryota > Viridiplantae > Streptophyta > Magnoliopsida > Alismatales > Hydrocharitaceae > Thalassia > Thalassia testudinum. The sequence goes on from JAZHRO010000025.1 coordinate 5,161,930, forward strand.
AGGTGGAGCGAAGGAATCCTAGGGTCGGCGCCTTTGTCAGAGGTGCGAAAGACCACGGCAGATCTCCTCTACTGCGTAAGATGGACGGAGGAAGTCGGAAGATGGAATGGGAAGTCGCCAGAGTTTTGGACGAATAGCCTATCGAAGTCGACTACAGTGTTAGAAGAGGGAAGGGAGCCAACTTGAATAAAATCAGAGGTGTAAGGGGGTATTTATAGCAGTTTATGGTGAAGAGAGTGGTGGGGTCTGGCCGAAAAAGGAGCTCGAGGAGCTTAACCTCCGTCGTCGTCACCTCCTACGATGGTGAGGTTATCTCCCATTGAAAAATAGGATTCTCGATTAATCCAGACCGATGGATGAAGTGGAGGTGGTGAGCGCAAGCTGCAAGAGCTTGGACAAAGAGGAATGATGTTAGCAGGGCGATGATTGCGCGGTGGAGTGACTCTCTGCCGCTAGCCGTTCGTTCGGCTGAAGAAGAAGAAGACGAAGAGGGACATAAAAGTAATAAAACTTAAGGACCTGTGTGAGAAATAAGGACCCGACTGTAATGAATATTAAGGACTAAAATGTAAACCCAGGTTTTGAAGGTTTATTTTAACTTAAATCTTTTTCAACTTTTTATATATGTTAGTAAATAAGGTAAATATTATGTTTACACCTTGAATTTACATTTTTGACCTTTTTAGATTAATTTATTAGATTAAGTAATATCACTTAAATTATTACATACTTAGGTATACATTATATTTAAGTTACGTAACTTATTATTTAAGGAAATGATTAATAGGATTTTGAGTCCAATTATTATCTAAATTATTAATAATGTTAATTGAATGATAAAATGTCATTTTAAACTTATTTTAAGGTCCTTAACTAAATATCCCTTATTCTATAATTAACCCTTATATGTTCATAATCTTAGCTAATTAACTAGGAAGACTAGTTAATTAGGGGTAATTAGAGATCATGATGAGTGTCTCATCAGCACCCCCTCAATTCCTCTTCCTTGTTGGTGTAGAAAACCCACCTCCAGAGCTCCTCAAACCACCCTCGTTGCCCTACGCCAAGTACAATAGGCTTAGGGTTTATCTTCCCCATTCATCCCAGGAGCTTCTCATGATGCTACGCACTCAAACACACCTCCCTCTGCTTTGGATTCCTCACCATCTTCCATGTCTTTGACATACCTCTAGTGACATTCTCCTCACCTTCTCTCTTTCAATTAGTATAGGGCTTTTTCTCCCCTCTCTCTCAATTTCATTTCTAGAGCTTCTTAGCTACCAATTCTCTCTCCTCCGTCTTCTTTGACGCTGACAAACATCTCCACATCCACCGTCATCGTCGGTCTACCTCTGTCACCCACTCACCCAAATGACCATGGTAAAAACTCCACCTCACCTCCACAACACCTTTGCCCCACTCAATTTACCCACATTACACCTCCATCACCTTCCCCGACTCCGTTCACCGGAGCTCCATCCACATTCACGCTCCGGCCACCACATGCACGTAATCAGCAAATCAACCCCACCACCACATTCATTGAACCTCGACAAAGCTATCGGATCTACTAATTAGGCCCTATGGCGGTGTTTCCTATGCAGGTCATGTTGCCATCGCTGATCATCTTCTCAGACTCTGTCAGCCACCGTTTGACAACCAACCATCTCACTACCACCATCTTCAAACGTGGAACAGCAACAAGATCTCATCTAAGCCCCCAATTTAGAAGAACGGCAGCTGAGGCTCCAATTAGAAGGAGCTTCTTCACATAGTGAACACACGAAAAGGAGGCTCATCATAGTCCTACATCATGGGATGATGATTTTGAAACACGTATTTATCGCCTTCGAACCACTGGGATCAAGTCCCTACCCCTCACGAGCCACGCATGTGCCCTCACCTGTGCTCACATCCTGCAGGTCTAGGCCAGTCCAATCCAAACTGGGTCTGGTCTAAATTGGTCAGATTCTAAGGAGAGAGAAAGAAGGGTTTTTCTGAGAGGATTTGGTGGGGTTTTGCCGTCAAGACTTGTGCCTAACAAGAAAAATTTCGGAGTTTGTGGTTCTGATGAGACATTTGTGGAATTAATCGATTAAGGCCCTTGGGTGATTTGAATTGATCGTTTAATTAGGGTGTCTGATACCCTTTGAGCTTGAGTTGAGAAGATAGTTTGATTATTAATTGGTGGTTTCAACCACCATTTTCTTTTGTTTTCTCTCTATATTACTATTCTATAACTCCTGACATGCCCTGAATATACTTTTGAGTTTGATCTATTATTGTCCTCATTATTTGATTGATGATTGAATTGCAACACTTGCTCCCTGAGAACAACCTCAAAACTCATGATTTTTCAAGATTACAAATTTAAATGTCGATTCGATTTTCATCGCTATACTACGACACGTTTTCCTAAAATACGATGATTATCATTCAACAGTGTCCCTCCTCCTTGGCACGACCATATTTACTACGTTCACCACTACCGTGATCTACTACACCATCATGAAGGCAGTGTGGTGATAGCACACAGCCACCACTCCAACCGCGTGCCCTTTTCTTCTTCTTCGTTTCCTTCATTTACATCTTCTTCTTCCTTTGTTTTCACGCAAAGAATCCACCAACCCATCATTGATCCTTCCATGCTAAAAACACCACCATCTTGCTAGCTTTGACCACTCCCTCACGCCATGCACGTCACCACCACACACCATCACCTCTTCTTCTTCCTTGTCTTTTTCTTTTCTTCCTCTCCTTCCTACACTATTCATCTTCTTCCTCATGAAGAACCCAAACCGCAAGCCACTCACACCATCCACATGCCAGCCTCTGCCCAACCCTCCACGCAAGTGACGCCCTCCACACCCTTACCGCCCCCCTCGCTCATGACCTTGTCGCCCTTTACCATTACTGGGAGTGACCTGGCAGCAGTTACCTCCAACGGTTGCCTCGTCACTAGCCTCTCCTTGTCCTACGCGTGGGAGCTTCTTGAAGGAGCTCCCCTGTTTCAATAGTGATTAGCTTCAATTAATATTTACATTCACTTACCATTGTGGAGAATTGGATTTTTGTTTAATAATTTTATAATGCTGGTGGGTTTGTGAGACACCCCCTCTCCTTTTATATACATGCGATTTTCGAATTATTTCTCTTTGTTTTCTTAATCTAAAGGGGATTTCAGCTTGATTTTTGGGGGAAATCAATAGTGAACAATAGTTTCTAACTTTTACGAGTTTTAATAGGCATGTGCCCCCCTATGGACACAACTCGCTCCTCTATGAGTGGTCATTTTAATTGTTTTGATAGCTAGTTTTCCACCACTCAAGTACTACTTCTACGCATTGTTTCATGTGTGAAATTAATTCAAAAGTGAAATCCTGTCCGTGTCAGCGGGTGGCATGGATCATTTAGAGATAGCCTGAGCCTAAGAGTGAGTCTCCGAGTCGGGCTATGCCTCAGATGTGAAGTTGACACACACCAAGCCTAGGAGGACGTGTATTGTGACCACTACACAATCCAAGATGCACCTTAGAATGCCTAGGAAATGTCTCTCCCTCTTAGTCCTACTAACTAGTTGGGAATGGACAACCAGGCGTGCGGGCGAAAAAAAATGGTCTTAGTTATCAAATGGTTAGAGTTAAGGATGTAGTTCTTAATTTATTAGGTACACACAAGGAATGTAATTATTAGTCAAGGGTCAAATCTACTGAAAATTTGGCAGTGTTTCCCCTATCCTGCCCTCCTATCCTACCCTTCATCCTCTAATGTCGTTCTCCTTCATCCAGCCTTTCACCATCTTCGTCCGAGCGCCATTAGAGTGAGTTGTCCTCCAAGCGACCATCGAGGGCGATTCTTCTTAGTACTCTGTATCTTTTTGCTTTCTAGTGTAGTTTTTCGCTTTCTTATTTGTAGCAAACTCTATATTGAAAATATATGTGATTGTTTCTCTCTTTCCCTCCCCCACTTATTTTGCAAGTAAATTAGTTAGATAAAGTTTTGTCGACCTGATCTCTTGCTTTATAAAAATACCAAAAAAATCATAAAAGACAAAAACAACAAAAACAAATAAAATCGAAAGCGTGGATTTCACAAACCAAATGTTCGCCTCCCTGTGTTCGACCAGGGACTCACCTCGAGTTTTGGTTATAAATTTTATCTAGTAGTGGATCTCTACGCACTACGATGATAGGTTTTCCAACTTAAATCTTTTCGCGTATGAAATCACACTCATCATTTTGGCACCATTGCCGGGGAGGCAACACTCTCTGTTTTTTTCTCGCATTTTTTCACCTTACTTAACTTTTTAGCTCACTTTGCTCCTTTCTTTCTGTGATTACAAGTACCCTTCTAAGGCAAGCCAAAGTGGAATAGATCAGAGTAAGGTACGGTTAGAAGGTTTTGTAAGTGTATCCCCACCACCCCTACCCACTAGATTTCCATTCCATCACCTAATAACTCAAACTCAAATCAACCTAGGTGCTTTTATAAACCCTAGGATAGATCTGATTGTTTGATTGCCACTCCATTCACCTCACCCACCCGCATAAATTAAAAATACAAAAAAGATTACTCTTCTCTTCTTATGGGGTTAAGCTAAAAGTGACACAACTAAAACACCCACAAGTTTCTCGACCTAAGGCACACAATCACATTGATTCTACCATTTAACGGGAATTTAACCTGTGGATTCGGTATACCTTAACTCAATACACAAATAAGTGAGTAGAAATTTGATTAGGTTAAATATTTAGTGTGCCTTAATCAAGTGGTGAACAGGCCAATTGCTTGAACTGTTTGGGCCACACCACTCAAATTAAAGCTGATTCATCAAGTAGCTTGCCACTTAGGGTTCAATTTTTAGGAACTAACAGGCACTCCACATTTTTTTTCTAATTTTTAAAGGAATATATCATCATCGGTGCCTTTAAAACTTGGAGTGTTCTATTGAACCTGATTGAACGAACCTAAGATTAAAACTTAAAAGCTACTAAACAAGGTTAAACCCTAAAAGACACATCATAATAACCTTGTTTGAGAACCCTGGTTGTGCACACACACATTTTTAAACTGATCATTAAGGGCACAACCCATCAAAAGTGCCCATCACATTCCAAGAGCACAATCATCCCAAGCGTAATTAAAATTGAGTAGATGTTGGCCTTAGGGATTAACTCACTCTTCGGGGCCTAGATTGAGATTTTTTTTCGATTAATCTGCTTCTATCGGTCCATTTGATGTCTAGCTAGGGGAGTAGCATCAAACGACCGTGGTTGGGGGTTATCAAAGGAACCTGAGGCGAAAGATAAGGGAAGTACCTTCTCCCCAACCCTTCCCTCTAACTAGTTGGATTGACGGGATAGTAGACCAAATAGTTTCTGTCATCTTAAGACGGGTTCTGGGAGTCTGTAGGTCTTTAAGCTACCCACCTAAGGATAGGTTTGGTTGATTGTATTGCAGGGCACCTTTCTCTATTCTCTTTTCTCTCTCGCTTCACCATGTATCCTTTGGCATCCTACACACATTTCCAATCCTACCCTCCTGCCACCACTTATCCCCAAGATGATTATTATTCTGACCCAACTTATGATTACCCATCCACTAGCCGGGATAACATTGATTGGGGATATGATTCCAGACCTCAATGTCCAACACCTAACCCTTCACATCATGATTATGATTATTATCCTTCTCACACCTACACTGATTATAGATCTCCACCCTTTAATAATCAACCTAACCCAATCTACAATCAAGAAGGATATGATGATTATAACACCTACCCTCCCAAGGATTATACCAAATATAGGTCACCACCATTTGTTGAATAACCCAAAATGACATACTATCAGGGAGGACCCCTAGAACCTCAATATCTTGACTCCCCTATATTGAACCCAAACCCACCCAACCCTAAACCGAACCATCTAGTCCAAGTGAACCAGGTCCAGGATAGGGTGTTGGCTAATGTAAGGAACACTATACAATCTTTAGAAGATCAACCAACACCATGCACTAAAGCATTGGAGCCCATGATCAAAATGATTGATGAGCTTAATAGTTCGTTATTCGATTGGCTCCAAGATGTAAACGATAGGGGCCCGAGTGAGTTTCTACTTGGAAAATTATAGAGATTGAGGATGAAATTTGTGGTTGCCTTACTCCAATCTTGGGATGATTCTGAAGATGAACCCCCTTCAGGAGAGCCAATATCAGAACCCACTTAGGTGCCTGTTCGTACGCTTTCGTGCAGGTTTTAAAGAGAATATTACGTTGTAGTATAACCGACAAAACGTTCAAACAAATATAGAGAATTTTATTACTCGAAAAACTGGAGTCTCCGAGGTCGAACACAGGGAGCAAGCGCAGTACTTTCAAAACCAAAGAACACAACTTTTAAATGAAAGTAATTGATTAAAAGAGAGAGTTATATAAAAAGAACTTCTAAGAGAAAACAGAATTGGACGTCTGATTTCTATATCAGATGTCTTAAATGTAATCTTCTTTCTCTCTTCTGTCTTCTTCTTCTTTGTCTTGTCTACTTCTTTTCTTGCGAAGGCTTCTTCTTCCTGCCTTTGTTCCTCTCTTGTCTTCCTTTTCCTTTTGGGCTTTTCTGCAGTCCTTCCTTCTCTCTGATCTCTGCCTTGCTCAGTTTCTTTTCTTCAGAGTTCCTCCTTCTTCTGCTCCTGTTCCTTCTTTGTGCTTTCCTTCGAAGTTTTCTCCTTCCTTGGTCTTCTTCCTTGTCCTTGTTTCTCTATGAAAGCTTCTCCTTTCTCTGCTACACAGCCTCTTCTTCCTTCTTTTCTTCCCTTGCTGCAGTGGCTAAGTGTTCACTTCTTCCTCTGCTCCTTTCCTGCGCAAACCACAGCTAATGCAAAACCTACCCCCGTCCCTGTACCCAAATGTCTCTCTCTTTCTCTGCAAATCGCTCAAGGACGCTCTCCCAGAGCCACACGGGTAATCGGGTCGGATTCACACCGGGACCAGGCGCACCTGCAGGTGGGTGATGCGCGAGGAGTGCGTAGGTTTGGGTCGGGTCAGATCCCGCTAGATCCACGAGGTGAAACCGCGGACGAGGCAGGCGTGGGTCAGGTGAGGGACCTCACCCCTATGCTTTCGGAGGCGGTAAGAATAAAACACAAAACTAATTTAAACCATACCTGCACGTTGCGTTTCCACGATGTGGGACTATCTGATCTGTCCCAATTCCACGCGCGCCCGCAGAGCTCTCTTCGTGCTATGGCCAAGGCTGGGAGCTTCGTAGCGCGACTTGTTGGCCCTGATCGCTTCGAAACACCCTCGCGAGCCTGCTGCACCTGGGGCCTGGGAGATCTGACACCTGGAGCTGCTGCGAAGCTGGTTGCTTTTTCAACTGTCAATGGCGGTAGGAGTTGCAACCTGTCATACACAAGCATGGCCTATTGGCCCAATCAGACTAGCTGGGCACCTTCGCCGTGGCACGGCGAAGATGATGCACGGTACTGCAGGCCGCAGGATGGCCTAGGCATGCGTGCCTAGGTCAGCCTGTGGCCGGAAGTGTGGGGTTGTTCGGGGGACTGTGGTGGAGGTGTAGAAGGATGATGGATGGGTGGAAGTTGCTCCTAGTGGTGAGGCGGAGCTTACGAGAGGGTTGGCTAGCCGTGTGGAGGGGCGGAGTGGTGGGAGCGACTCGTCGGAGGTCGGTCGGTGATGTGGAAGATGAGGGTGGTCGACGTCAGTCGAGGGTCGATTAGATGAGATAACAGGGGGAAAAGAGAGAGGGGACTACGGGGAATAGTTCTAACCTAATTGTAGGGACGAAGGAGGACGGAGGGTGGACAGCTGTACCTGCTGTCGCCGGAGTAGACGCTGCCCAGTGGGGGAGAACGGTGGCGACGACGGGGCAGAGGTGGCGTGCGCGGGTACTGCGCGACGCGGAGGAGAGTCAGGAAGATAACTCTGCCACGGGTTTTGTGGCAGAGCGAAGAAGGAGGGAAGGGGGGCTCGCCGAAGCTTGCTCGGAACTTTGGCCGGACAGGAGGAGATGAATTGGAGGTGGAAACTCGGCCAAATCAAGCTAAAGATCTGCGACCAGGCTTAGAGGTTCTTTTATAGGCACTGGGTCATGCGGAGAGGTGGAATGGGCACGCCTATTGCCTCTGATGGATCGCCGGAGTAGGAAATAGGTTAAGATACCCAAATCCCTCGTGCATTCGCACGAGAGATTGGGTTCACACCAGAGATTGTAATTGGCTTTAGAAGGAAGGGAATTCCTCAGGGAATCTTCCTTCCATTTCTGGGAGGGAATCTCCGAGGGATTGGGGAGGAATCCCTCTCTAAACCTGGCCGGAGATCGGTTCTGCCCTAACAATGGCGGCAGGACCTGATTGCAAAGGTGGAGAGGAACTTTCAAAAGATAGGGACCAAATTATGATTTGGGTGTACTAAATTGAAAAGTAGGTCAAGATGACCTCCCCTTGGGTCCAAATTTTGGTATAAACCTAATGTGGACCTAAGGAATCCAATGGTGAAGTTGGATTTTAGGTTTGACCTCGTCTGACTGGACATTTTGCGTAAAAACCCAAATTAGGTCAATTAATGTGCTGGAACCCTAATCTAGGTCAAACTAGGTTCCAAAGGCCAAATTGAGTGTTCTAAACCCTATAGGATATTTTTCCATGATTTTTAGAGGGTTTACTTGATTTTTATCTTGACCAAAACCTTGTTAATTTAAGTGGGTCTGTTTTAGGGTTACCAAATGTCATTTAATTCCTAGATTGCACATAAACCCATTTCTGATTGACTCAATCCACTTTTTATCTCATTTAGACCATTTAACCTATGTTTTGCCTCTGAGAAATCCCATTTTTGTACTGCAATGGTAAAATTGCAGTTTTAACCTTTAATTCATGTTTTCTTCTCATAGCACTTATTCCTTCATTTAGGCCTTCCTCTAGGTTATGTAGGAGCTTTTATCTTCTTTATTGGGTCAAAATGAGCTAGTTATGGCTCATGATGAGGCTCTCATCAGTGCCTGTCGAGGGGGACACATTTTCTGAGACCAGGGGTGACCAGGTTGGTTTAGAGCAAACAATTGAGGATGATGTGGTTTTCTCACCTGAGATCCCTGAGCCATAGAACGAGGAAAATGTCTCTATGGGCCAGGAAATGATAGATAACTTTGAGACATATATAAATGAGGATCATGAATTCTTTGATTCTGAGGGTAAGGATTCTCTTGGTGAAGTATCACTTGAGTTCAAGGAGAATGATTTTAGTGAAACTAATGGTCTCGAGGAGCATGATGAACCATTTAATAGCCTGATAATTGAGGATTATGATCCGGTTGAGGCTGACATGGAGGATTCAAATCTAGATTTATTGGATGATTCAATCAGTAACCCCATTCCTCAACCATACCCCAAAGAGCTGAATGATGATATTTTGAAATTATTAAACCCAAGACACTCCTGATTCAACCATGATTTTTGGACTTGGGTAAATCATGTGGGGTGAATAATATGCTAGAGGTTCCAAAACTCGAACATTTGAACTTGGAGGGTAGAAATTTGGAAATGAAAATTTGGGAGGCTAATTATGAGCGAAACACAATTTTGGATCTAAGGGCTCCTATTGACCTAAAACCACCAACCTTTTACCAGAACCCTTACGATATCTTTAACGTGTAACCCAAGTACAAAACAATTCACTATCTTTCCGAGCCGAACTCAAAGTAGACACTCAAACCTAGTGAATCAAATCTACCCATTGTCTGTCACTTTAGTCTTGGGTTACACACCACAAAACCATAGGCTCGGCCCCGCAAGCACAACAATCTCTGGTTTTGGGTGATTTTCATCCAAAACCTTAGAACCACTTGACCCTAGGGCATGGGTCTACACCACAACTTGGTCCACATTTGTGGACATCTTCTGCTGGTAGGTTTTAGCATCAATCTTTGAATTTTGATCCTGACCTGCACTTGTAAATTCCTAATTTCTTCTTTGTTTGTATATTATGCCTAGCTAAAGGCAATAAACTTAGCATGTGTGTATGCTCCTTTCTCTCTGCGGAGCTGATCAAATTTTCATGAAATTCAAGTGACATTCTGTTTACTCTACCCTTTTCATGTCTTTATTTTTACAATGAGGACATTGCATCATTTAGGCATGGGGGGCTGGATACTTAATTCTAAAATTATTTTGTTAGCTCCGTTGAATTTCTTTTATTTTAAAAAGAAAAAGAAAAATAAAGAAATAATTCAAAAAAAAAAATTAGAGTTAGGAGAAGAGAACTTGAGCATTAAGAGTTGTTAACTTTAGGAGATGATACTTAAGGACCTGAACACTTAGACTCTTTAGGTCTTCAGCCTAAATCAGCCTAGGTGTCCACTAAAATGTGGACCTGGTCTCGAGTCCTCACTAAGTTAATTTTATTTTAATTTGGTAAATAAATTGGGGTGATAAGTACATGACTTATCAACCTACCCTCTGATTTGAGGGGCCTTTAAGTCTAAAGCATCTACACACTATTTGCACTGACTCACTTTTCGACAGTTCTAATGAAAATTGGGTAGCTAGTAAACCTTCTGGGTGGTATGGCTGGCAAGTTGTCAGTGGTAGCAACTCATTGGCAACTTTTCCAGAGCCCAGCCACACGTCCATTCTCTTCCTACTGCCTTTAGGTAAATCTTAGATCAGGGAAGCCACCTACTTAGAAAAAAAGAGAAAAAGAAATACCCAAAAATAAAAAAAAGAGAGCAAAATATAGAAAAAAGGAGAAAAAATAAAATAAATAAATAAGTCGCACTTCACTTCACGAGTATGTCTGCCAAGTGGTCGATGGTAACAACTCATCTGCCAATTATTTGGAACCCAGCTCACGAAATGCACGTATAATTCCTAAACACTTAGGAAGAAGCAGAGAAGTAGAATAAGCCTGGGAGATATACACTAGTTTTACCCTTGTGTTGACCCTGTAAAAAAAAAGTAGGGAGAAAGCTACCGATCAAAAAGATAAACCTTTAGACAGAAATTCTTAAGGTCACCTAGGGTCGTAGAAACCTGACATCCATTTTAAGGGTCGCCTAGTGAGTCTATCACTCTTTCATAAGATGCTTATCACTTAGAGTCCTTTTCTAGTCTTAGGCGGGTTGGGTAGCCGTAAAAAGTTATCCCGAAACTCTCAATTCCAAAATTTCAAAAAAAAATAGAAATAAAGAAAAAGCAAAAAAATATATCTTCCTTTTCAAATAAGGCAAGGACTTGGGTGGCCTGCATTTTGGCAAACACCCGAGTACTGATGAGTTTTTGTAATTAGGTCCTTAGTTGAAATTTTCTAATGTAATCAAAAAATCTTGCTTAAGTGATTAGACCCTAATTCTATTTTTATACATAGCATTTAGTTTGATTTTGCTAGGGACTAGCAAAAGATAGGCATGGGAGTATGATGTAGACACATTTATTTAGGATAAAATGCCTATTTATGCATGTTCCACGGCTTAGATATGCATTCCATACTATAAATATTGCATAGCATGCATCATTCTGCATTTAGAGCAGTCTATATAAATTCTAAGTTAATTGCATCCTTTTATGGCCATAAGAGAAGGAGATCTATTTCAAGGTCTCGGATTGATGATCCGATTATATGGATCTAACCAGGATGACGAATGGAGGCCAACGCCTCCGAAATCGTCTTGATCGGAGTTCCGTAGCACATTATGCAATCTGAGGAAGATTAAAGGCCAAGGGGCAAGGTGACACCAATTAGAACCTCAGATGCCAAATCCAACCACATAGATGAATCCGGATCAACAATCGCAACCCAACGGTGTGAAAATCGACCCAATCCAACATCTGTGGCATCATCTACAAAGCACAGAAGATGGACGTCCAGAATGGTGCCACATGGCGCCATCCCAACCATCCCTCTTCAAAGGCACCTCCCCTCGTGAGATCTGGGCCATTGGATGTCCATCCAATGGCTCCTGTGAAGCCACGTCGCCTCTCTTCCTACAGCCTACACTCTACAAGAGCTCACGGTCGTTGGATCTCCATCCAATGGCTGAGAGCAATCGCACTTTGGTGGATCTTCGCGACAATCCACGATGATAGCGCAATGGTGACAAGCGGTGCTCTCAAAGAGTGGGCGCAGGTTCAAAACCCCCGACTCCCCCTCTCAGCACAGCACGAGTGAGCGGCTAAACTAAGCTACCAGATCTGGATCGAGCAACGCAAACCTCGCCACGTGGCACAACGAATGTGGTCGAACGTGCACGTGCAATTACACTCCCAGTTCGACACCAAATCTGACATGCCAGCTGAGCGTGTGATCCTCTCATGATCGTGACCGTCGATCAAGCATTTGACAGCGAGAAGGCGAGCGCACGAGCACAACTGCAAGCAAGTATGAGCTGGAGACCTTCAGTGACGTCTTTGATGCCACTAAATTCCCTATACACGAAATGTTCCCTCTCCTCCACTATAAAAGGACCCCTACACCTCCCATTCTTCCTCATCTCTTCCTTTCTCTCCCTCACCACCTCCAAAGCTCTAGAGAGAGCTTGTCCCAAGGCCAGGATGCTCCTGTAGAGTAGAAAATCAAAATATTCTCCTGCCTCTCACCCCCATTCGTGGAGCATCCCGTGGTCATCCTCTCACCACTTCGGGAAGTAGATCCTCTGCACGACACCATCCCATCCCACCCTCTATCCTCCGATGTCGTTCTCCTTCATCTAGTCTCTGACCACCATCATCCGAGTACCGTGATGAGAAGCTCATCATGGTCTTTAATTACCCCTAATTAACTAGTCTTCCTAGTTAATTAGCTAGAAATATGTAAATATCTGAGTTAATTATCAAATAAGGGATAAATAGTAAAGGACCTTAAAATAAGTTAAAAATGCTATATTATCATCCAATTAGTATTATTAATAACTTAATTAATAATTGGACTCGAAATATTATGAGTAATTTATCTAATTAATGTGATTAACTAGCTTAAGTATAATATATACCTAAGTATGTAATAACCTACGTAACATTACTTAATAAAATAAATTAATCTAAAAAGGTCAAAAATGTAAATTCAAGGTCTAAATATAATAATTATCTTATTTATAATCATATATAAAAAGTCGAAAAAGATTTAAATTAAAATAAACCTTGAAAACCATAGTTTACATTTTAGTCTTATATTTTATTTCAATCGAGTCCTTATTCTTCATTTAGGTCCTCAACTTTTGTTACAAATAAATCCCCAAAACTTCTTTATCATCTTTCCTTCTTCAGCCTCCTCGACGGTTGACGATAGAAGGTGCTTCCACCGTCTGATCATCGAATATCTGACATCATTCCTTCCTCTCCAAGCTCCTGGAACTTATGCTCACCATCTCCTTTTCATCCACCGATCTGGATAAAGCTGTAATCCCATTCTAGGGTTGGAGATAACCTCACCAGCGTCGAAGAAGATGCCGGTGGTTACTCCACTCCTAGCTTCTTCTCCGTCCAAATTCAACCTCTGTCTCAGCCGCCGCCACCTATAAATAACCCTCCACACCCTCGATTTTCACTAAGGTAGCTCCCTTCCCTCTTCTTCACTGAGCTAACCGATAAGCTATTCTTTCCAAACTCCGGCGACCTTCCTCTGCTTCACCCGTCTTCCTCCATTCATCTTTGATTGCTCTGGATCTCCGCCGACGTCAACCAAGTCTCCTGACGAAGTGCTAACTAGGAGCTCCTCTACTTCACTTCACAAATGCCCGCCAGACTTCTTTCGTCAACCCTCTGATTTCCTCCTCCATTGAGGACAACCGATGGAGATCTTCTACCTCCCTCATCCAGGTAACAGTAGGTTAGGTAAGTAGATTAGTGAGGATAGCTAGTTAGGTAGATTACATAGGTGTAATGCTAGATTTCCATTCGTCTTCTTCAGCTACGATGAGCTCGTTGAGCTTGTCAGGAGCAAATCTTTTGTCTTTTTAAGTCATCGATCACCTTCTTAAATCATTCATGAACATTTCTATCACTTTTAATCACTGAATTGATCACTTATTCACTTAAACCATATCCACCTCCACCAACTGCTCCTACTGTCTGTAGCAGAAGTGGTTGAGTTTACTCCACCTCCACTGGGGTCCTCCACCACTTATCCATCACTTAAGGGCCCCCATCCTTACTTTATTTTAAGTAATTACCTTCTATAACTTAAACGCCCAATTTAATTTAATCACCTGAGCTTGCTGTCAATGGCGGCTCAAGAGGATTTCAAATCATTAATTATCCACCTATTAACCATCGCAACTTAATTTTGACTTGTTTTCTCCACTCAATTGAGTGGGAAAACAGGTCCTGAGCCTAATCACATTCAAAATTTGTCTACTGTGAATTCACTGGTTAACTTCCACTTTAATGGATAATTGAAGGAATTAAGGTGTTCCTGAGGTTCCTTGTGACCTCAGGAAGCTATTTAGATCATTAATGGCACATTTTCACATCATATGTACATTTTAGCCTTTCTCTAGACTCACCGAAGCTCCGGAGAGCTCCGACGAGTCAAACGAGCTCTTCAGACCATAAAACTCAGTGTAAAGCTCTAGATATCTGATTTAAAGGTCACTGATCATGTTGAAGAAGTTTATTTGAGGGTTTAATGACTGGAGTTCCTGTTAGATCTTTATATTCTCCAACTCCAGCAGTGTTGGAGACGACTGGTAGTTAGGGTTAAGTCTCATTTAAAACATCTAAAAGCATCAGTAACTTGCCTTGAGACTATTCCAATGTGTCAATCTTTGTGATTAACTTTGGTTTGTTCTATCGAACAAACTCCTCTACAAGCTTAGGCAACAGGCCTGGAACCCTAGGAATATTAACTGAATCAGTCTTCTAAGTGTCTGAATTTGTTTCTGAGGATAAAGAGAAGTTAGCTAAGGTATTAATTTCATCTAAAATGGTTAAATTTGGAAAGTCAAATTTCAAGGCTATTTAGTCAACTTAAAGTATGATTCCTGGATTTGTGATTCAAACAAACAAATTGAAGAGTTCAATATGCTCCTGTGATATTTGTAAATGATTCAAATGTAATTTGGATGAGCTCTGATCAATTTTATAGAAGAAATTGAATCTATTCAGTTTGGGTTGTTTTTGAACCCAAATTGATGACAGTGAGTTTGTGAAGAGATTCAAATAGATAATCTACCCAGATAGATTCCTAACAATCTCCAAAGGTTGTTTGAATTGATTAAATAGGTCTTTAGCCATCTGTTGGACCTTTCAGAACTTGAATTACAGTTCTGAAGCTTCCTGGCAAAGCTTTTTAGCTTATGCACCTTCCTGAAGCTTCTTAGAGGTTCTCACCTTCACCAACAGCCGCGGAATTACCTTCTGAAATTCTTCAACACCTCATCTAGAGGTCAAATGTCCTTTTGCAAGACCTTTGATTCAAAACTCCATTCTGCAGGCTAAGATAGCCGTAGTGAACCAAGTCCCTTCGCCCTTCAAATCGAAGAGCTAAACCTTCCCTAAGTATCAAATTGATACTCCAATCATGTAGAACAACCTAAGAGCTCTCCAGCAAGCTTTTATTTGCTCAGATTGGAGCTCTGAGCTGGCTGGAATGATCATCTGAAGTCTGGATTGGGAGGGGGAAACATAGTCCCACATCGGTGGAATTGGAGCGGCTGCCTTGGTATAAAAGTGATTTGTGTTTTAGGCTCTTCAGTCGACAGCGCAGGGCGCATGAAAAGAATCTGAGTATATGGGTGTGTGTGTGGGCGCGTGCGGTGAGTATATGGGTATATGGTCAATTACCTTTTGAAACTCTTCAACACCTCATCTGTGGGAGTGCGAATGTGGGCCTGTGAGGGCATGTGCATGGGGCCTGGGAGTCCGTGAGCCGGATGGGCTTGAGACTATGCCAACCGGAAATAAACCGAACTAAATAAAAACCAGGCTTGGACCTAGTAGGGTCTGGTCCCACCGTGAGAGGGTGCTGTGTATCCTCGACCAGTCCAAGCCGCCAATCAAAAACCTAATTTTTGGTTCAAAGGGTTAAATCAGTTCGGTTCAGAAGATCTACAAGGGCTCAAAAGAGAAGGATTGTAAAGGAAGAGAAGGCGAAGGAGAGCTCATAAGGAGAAAAGAGAGGTTGAACAGGCACAAGGCTAAAGAGAAATAAGAGGCAAAGTAAGAAGAAAGAAAAGGAAGAGAAGAATAGATGTATAAGAGAAGAGCTCAAGAAAGATTAAGAAGAAAAATTAAGAAATAAGTAAAAAGAGAAGAGAGAGAGAGAGAGAGAGAGAAAGGTAAAAGAAGAAGAGAAAGAAAGAGGCTGAAGACAAAGAAGAAAAATTAGTGGTTTAATTTCTTGTATTTTATTAATTCCTTTTGAGCTTAATGTTGTAATAAGGCATATTTTCACTAGAATTACTTTTTCTTACCTTAATCTCTTGTAAATAAAAAAAAAATAAACATGTTTACTTGTTTGTTAAAGAAGATCATTTGTGTAAATGTGTTTTCTTACGGAATTTTGCATATTCTTTTAATTTGAAATCCTTAAGCAAAATTCATGTTCTTAAAGTAAATTTAATTATACTTTCCATAAGTAGCGTAGATTTAATGTTGAATTTTAATTAAGTTATGCCTCCCAGCGAATGACCTGAACTCAACCAGTTAAAAGAAATAAAATCTAAAATGTTAGGTTAACTTGACCCTATATTACTTAATCGGCATAAATTCAAGTTGACCTAAGCTACTTTTTTTTGCACATAATTAAGCACAATTAACTTAATTAACTGTGTTGAGAAAGATAACCACCATTTTAATGGCGCCGTTGCCAGGGAGGTAACTGTAATTATATTCGCCATTACTACTGTTTTACTTGTTTTGTACTAATTTGTTTTGTTTTTGTTTTGTTTTCTGCCTTCTTTTCAAGTTTACCTCTGCGAGTATTCTCAGGAAAGAAGGCGGGTTTTCTTTTTCTGATTTGTTTTTCACTATACATACCATTGTAAGTATTCTTTTCTTAGTCTCTAATTTAGTTTGTATTGTTGCATTTAGTTAGTAAAAAAATTAAAAAAATACAAAAATACATACTTTCTGACTAGTAGCAGCATGTTATAGGCTTACTCTCTTAGGAGTGCATTTACCTGCTAGTAACTTTACGATCTGACTCGGGAAAAGTTTCCTACTGATTTTCTCACATCAGCGGGAAAACAGGCGAAAGGACCGCGTAGATCCCTGTTCTGGAGTTAATATCAAGACCACATATTCTTTATGAAGATACTTAAAAAGTGGTCACTTTACTTCTTTCTATCATATTTTTGAAAAGATTAAGTAATAAAAGAGGATAATAAAAATTGTGACTTTAATCTATTTGCAGATTGCATACGGGTTTTATTGCTATCGTCTGTTGCATGCTATCACGCACACAGCGCGACCACTAGAGTCACACAAGTCTAAATTTTCTATCTCTCCTCTTTACACCTCTTAGGGCTTTAGTCGAAGATCAACAAGTTTGTTTCACTACTAGAGCCCTGGGGAGCCAGTAGTGAGCGGTCTCGATCCTAGACCTTAGGCCTTTGAGCTTTAAGGATACACACTTGCGTAGACATGGGTTTAGGATGCATATTTTGATACTGATAGGATACTTGTTTGCATCCAAAGTATTTTGTGTATTCTAGGACTCTCTTCTTTCTTTAGAAACAAGAGAAAAACCCACTTTTTCACACTGTTTTGCAGGTTTTGTTGTCGCTATTTTTTTTGGTGGTGTGAGTGTGCCTTTGCACATTCTTTTCGTTTTATGCACGGGAGGCGATCCTTGAAATCGCCTCTTGTAACTCCGTTGATAGGTGCTCCTAAGCCGGTTGCAGCTAAGCAACCAATTAAATTCTCGTCTGATTCACCTATTTCTATGGATCAATTGCAAAATTAGAATCTCGAGATCCCTTCTTCTTCTAATCAGGGGGAGATGCCACCTTTTGATATTCATGAGGCGCTCTGGAACCAGAACCTTAGAATGCTTGAACAAAATCGCCAAATCAATCTTTTAACAGCAGCTTTAAATAATTTACAGAATCTTCAAGCCCATCCTCCACCTCAACCTGAGGCGGGTTTTGACCTTCCTGATTTACCGATCCCTCGACCTAGGCCTCTACTCCGAGACTACTATAATCCATCTAATGCACAAGTAGAGCCTAATGTTAGGATTCCCATTGGGGAAAATGACCCAGAATTAAAACCAAATATTATAGGTCTAATCCCATATTTTCAGCGATTTGCATCCGAGGATCCACTCCAACATATTGAAGATCTTAAAAATCTATCTCAAACTCTTGGACCTTGAAATCAAAATAGGGAAATCCTACTCATGAAGATGTTCTCTTTTAGCCTTAAAGATAAAGTCGCATATTGGTATAGAACTATTGCAAGACCAATCTCAACTTAGGCTAAACTCAAATCTGCATTCTTGAAGAAATTCTTTCCTATTGGTCACACGAATGCTTTAAGGCAAGCAATCACAACTTTCAATCAAAATCAAGGAGAACCAATTCATGAAGCGTGGGAACACTTTCATGAATTACAAAGGAAATGCCCACATCATGACATCCCTCATCGGTAACTAATGAATATCTTCTATTATGGATTGCAAGAAGTCATTTGCAATCTAGTCAATGCCTGTTGTGGAGGGAACTTAATAAATCGCGACGTAGAATCCACTTCAGAATTATTTGAAGGGATGGCGGAAAACTCGATCAACAATGCATCCATGTTGCAATTTATGCGGGGCACGAATACAGTACATCAATATCCACATAAGGGCATTCATGAGATTGGTAATCCGTCCAGTTCAAAGGATTTAGAGATTATTGCAGAAAAACTGGACAAAGTCGACATCGTAGCAAAGCATCTTGATGAGGTCTGAAATACTATGAAAACTCTTACACCTCTACTTGCTATGCAAAATCCCACGCATTCACCTGTTTTGCAAATTCCCATGGGGAGGGAATTTGTGAATAATCTAGATTCTAGAGATCCATCTTCCTTGGGTTTTCTATCTACTCCTGCACTAACACAAGGAGGGACCTTTGTCCCACAATCTTTCCCACCCTTTTCTGTTGCAGAAAACATGCCATATCTTTTTGGTTTACATGCCATCCAAGAAAACATTCCAAGATCAAATCCTTATCCTAATACCTATAATCCTGGATGGAGAAGCCACCAAATATCTCTTGGGCTGATCAAATCAAAGACCAATTTATCCAAATCAGACCCATCTAAACCCTCCTCCATTGCCTTCTTAGCAACCAAATGTGAGGCCTAATTCCATGAGTATGTAGAATTACTATGGGCCGATTAGAGATACGCAGCTCGATTAGATTTTGTGAGCTGTTACAGAGAGTCAGCGACAAAATACTGAAGCTCTCACTGAGATTCAAAGGCAATGTAAGGTAGAATTAGCTGATTTGCGAAATCAGATCACTCTTTTAGCTAAATCTCGTCAGCCATGTACCCTTCCATCTCAGCCAATTCGGAATCCTAGGAATCTACAAAACCCTAGGCAACATCAGGGCCAAGTACATTTCATTAATCAAGCCTTTGATTCTAATCAAAACCCATCTTGTGTACTTCTTGAAAATAATCCACCAAACCCGCATCAGCAGCCTTTATTGTATAAAAATGACCCACCTATTATTGAGAACCAGAATTGACTCTGTTGATCTTCTGAACTTGGTTGGAATCACTTAGATTGCCTCAATCTTTAATATTTTACATCTCAACCTAAATCAGATTTGATCTTCATGAGATTCATTCTGCTCTTTCTAAGATTTTTAGGAATCTGATTTTGGTTCTGCGAGATCTATTTTAGGCAATTTCAGGATGAGTTTTTACTGGGTGGTTTTATCTATTTTTCTATTTTTCTTGAATCAATTCTTCCATAATTCCTTTGTTTTTACCATGCATATTCTTTTTAAGAGTTCTTTACTAGGGTTTACGCCTAGCTGAAGGTGTAAAACTTGGCATTTTGTACATAGCTGTTTCCTGCTTTCTACACTTTTCTCTTCCCATACACTTTTCTAATTTTTCATTTCATCTCTCACTGATTACCTTCATTTAGTCCGACTGTCCACTCTGACCTTTGGTCAGAATTGAAATCATCTGCATAGAGATTTTTGATCTCCTCTATCCGACTCCTTCCATCACCCTACACTAAATGAAGTGTAATATCTTTTCACCCTTCTTACAATGAGGACATTGTAAAATCTTGGCTTGTGTGGGTGTGAAGTGAATTTTCACTTCAAGTGTATTTGTAGATAAAATATAAAAAAACATATAAAAATTAAAATACCTACAAAATTTTAAAAAAATGGAAATACCAAAAAATTTAAAAATTTCATAATAAAAAATATCATAAAAATTTGAAAATTTTTGAAAAAAATTCATAAAAATTGAAAATTTTATAAAACATAAAAACAAAAATATATAAATACAAAAATTTGGAAATTGAAAAATTATAAAAATAATAAAATGGGTGTTTACATCTAGAATAAAGAAAAGAAGAAGAATGAAAAATATATATATTTATATCAATAATTAAGAGCTTGATCTTTCTTTTAGGTTAGAAAACAAAATATATATATATATTAAGAATATATAGTATATATATAAGAGCATTAAATCCTTATTTAGATTTTTACTTATAACATTTTGTAGAAACACACTTTTATTTGCAAAATCTTAAAACAAGATTTTATTTGAATTAGAATCTTTAAACCTTAAGGCTTTGTTTTTTCTATTCTTACCCTGAAATTAAGAAACTAAGGTGTATTAAGTTTAAAACTTAAGTTTTTGGAATTAAATTGTAACTTTTTAATCAATTAGGTTAAGTAATCTTTTTGCTTTTTGAATATTTGATTTTATCATAAAGTTAAGTAGAAAGGCCAGATATTCAGAATTAATTAAGTAAAGAGTTAGTAGAACCTTAGTCTTCAAGTCTATCACGCTATAGTTAGCTTAATCAACTATAGGACATTTGGCTAGACTTGGTGAGTTTTTGTCTTGACAGATCCTATAGGTGGAAACTAAAAGTTTAAATAACCTGAGAGTGAATGGCTTTGTTGCCCAAGCTCTGGTTTGAGAGCTAAGTAACCTAAGCATCCAAAATCACACACATAGAATTGTCTTAATGGCATCTGAGACCGCAAAAACACAGAGGTTAAGAGATCGATTCTAAATCCTCTTTAGTCCAAGGATTTCCGCGAGGCGATTCTTGAAAAGGTGAAGGATGTGCCACTCACCTAGAAAAAGGACTTGGAGTATAAAGTTATTAAGAAAAATGAGAAGGGGGAGAAAAATAAAAAAATAAAATAAAACACCCAACAGTTAAGTACCTCGCTACAAATGGGTACTTATGCAGTTTTTCCATAAAAATAAAGCATCTCAGTATAAATAGATGCTACCCTTCCTTCCATCAAATAAAAGAACACCTCACAACATATAGGTGTTCTAACCTATAGAAAAAGTTGAAAAATAATATGGAGATAAAAATTAGGAATAAGAGACCCAGTGGTCCACCAAGGAGATATACACAAAAAGTGTTGACCTCAGGATAGAAAACGAGTGAGGAGAAAGCAACCAAACCTGAGTAAGGCCAAGCCAAAGGCTTCAATTGGAATAATCTAGATTGGAAATTGATGTCTTAAGATCTAGATTTTTGCAAATTTGGATGCCTTTAGGACAATTCTCTTCACAAGCACGGATGTTTTAAAATCATAGATACTAAAGCTTTGTACTGGGCAATGAAGCCTAAGAAATCGGGTTTTGAGGATTTGCAGTTGAGACCTAAAGGAGAAGGATTGACAAAATCCTTGGTCTAGAAGTTTGTCCTTAGTGCTATAGGCTGGCAGATTAAAGTTTTACTACTCTAAGTTTAGTTAATGATGAATATCTGGTTAATTTGCTTAAACTTAGATTTATAGAAATCAAATATCATAAACAAAGGATTAACTTAAGTCTATTGAGTTTTTGAGTTAAAATTTAATTTCCAACTCTTAGGTTTTGTTTTCTTAAAACACTTTGAATTCTAAGTTTTTAAGGGTTAAGAATGGTTACAAAGAATAAGTGATTTTTGAGATTCTAATTTTTGATAAAATTCTTGTTAACAACTCTATTTTTAATAAAGTGTGTTTTGAAGAAGTTTTGAGTTTTAAGTCTAAGTAAGGAAATTTTCACAGAATGCTCTTTATATTAGTTATTTACATTTATATTAAATCTAAAAAAATTAATTCTGACCTAAGCTTTCCTCTACTTGGTTCTTATTTGTATTAATTTAAACCAAAGTACTTTAAATCATCATATTTTTAGTTAATTTTGCTAGGGGCTAGCAAAACTCTGCCTTGGGGGTATGATGAGAAGCTCATCATGGTCTCTAATTACCCCTAATTAACTAGTCTTCCTAGTTAATTAGCTAGAAATATGTAAATATATGGGTTAATTATTAAATAAGGGATAAATAGTAAAGGACCTTAAAATAAGTTTAAAATGCTATATTATCATCCAATTAGTATTATTAATAAATTAATTAATAATTAGACTCAAAATATTATCAGTAATTTATGTAATTAATGTGATTAACTAGCTTAAGTATAATATATACCTAAGTATGTAATAACCTACGTAACATTACTTAATTAAATAAATTAATCTGAAAAGGTCAAAAATGTAAATTCAAGGTCTAAATATAATAATTGTCTTATTTATAATCATATATCAAAAGTTGAAAAATATTTAAATTAAAATAAACCTTGAAAACCATAGTTTACATTTTAGTCCTTATATTTTATTTCATTCGAGTCCTTATTCTTCATTTAGGCCCACAACTTTCATTAGAAATAAATCCCTGAAACTTCTTCTTTCCTTCTTCAACCTCCTCGACAGCTGACGATAGGAGGTGCTTCCACCGTCTGATCACCGCATATCTGACGTCATTCCTTTCTCTCCAAGCTCCTAGAGCTTGTGCTCACCATCTCCTTTCATCCACCGGTCTAGATGAAGCTATAATCCCATTTTAGGGTTGGAGATAGCCTCACCAGCGTCGGAGAAGACTCCGGTGGTTACTCCACTCCTAGCCTCTTCACCATCTAGATTCAACCTCCGTCTCAGTCGCCGCCACCTATAGATACCCCTCCACACCCTCGATTTCCACTAGGTTAGCTCCCTTCCCTCTTCTTCATTGAGCTAACCGATAGGCTATTCTTTCTAAACTCCGGCGACCTTCCTCTGCTTCATCCGTCTTCCTCCATTCATCTTTGATCGCTCTGGATCTCCGCCGACGTCAGCCAAGTCACCTAACGAAGTGCTGACTAGGAGCTCCTCTGCTTCACTTCACAAATGCCTGCTAGATTTCTTTCGTCAACCCTCTGATTTCCTCCTCTGTTAAGGACAATCGACGGAGATCTTCTACCTCCTTCATCCAGGTAACGGTAGGTTAGGTAAGTAGATTAGTTAGGATAGTTAGGTAGATTAGATAAGTTTAATGCTAGATTTCCATTCGTCTTCTTCAGCTCTAGCGAGCTCATTGAGCTTGTTAGGAGCAAATCTTTTATCTTTTTAAGTCATCGATCACCTTCTTAAATCATTCATGAACATTTCTATCACTTTTAATCACTGAATTGATCACCTATTCGCTTAAACCATATCCACCTTCACCAACTGCTCCTGTTGTCCATAGCGGAAGTGGTTGAGTTTACTCCACCTCCACTAGGGCCCTCCACCACTTATCCATCACTTAAGGGCCCCCATCCTTACTTAATTTAAGTAATTACCTTCTATAACTTAAACACCCAATTTAATTCAACCTCCTGAGCTTGCTGTCAATGGCGGCTCAGGAGGATTTCAAATCATTAATTATCCACCTATAAACCATTGCAACTTAATTTTGACTTGTTTTCTCCACTCAATTGAGTGGGAAAACAGGTCCTGAGCTTAATCACATTCAAAATTTGTCTACTATGAATTCACTGCTTAACTTCCACATTAATGGATAATTGAAGGAATTAAGGTGTTCTTGAGGTTCCTTGTGACCTTAGGAAGCTATTTAAATCATCAATGGCAAGTTTTCACATCATCTGTACATTTTAGCCTTTTTCTGGACTCATCGGAGCTCCAGCAAGCTCCGACAAGTCAATCGAGCTCTTCAGACCATAAAACTCAGTGTGAAGCTCCAGATCTCTGATTTAAAGGTCATTGATCATGTTGAAGAAGTTTATTTGAGGTTTTAATGGCTGGAGTTACTGTTAGATCTTTATCTTCTCCAACTCTAGCAGAGTTGGAGACGACTGATAGTTAGGGTTAAGTCTCATTTAAAATGTCTAAAAGCATCAGTAACTTGCCCTGAGACTATTCCAATGTGTCAATCTCTGTGATTAACTTTGATTTGTTCTGTCGAACAAACTCCTCTACAAGCTCAGGTGACAGGCTTGGAACCTTAGGAATCTTAATTGAATCAGCCTTCTAAGGGTCTGAATCCGTTCTTGAAGATAAAAAGAAGTTATCTAAGGTATTAATTTCATCTGAAATGGTTAAATTTGGAAAGTCAAATTTCAAGGTTAATTGGTCAACTTAAAGTCTGATTCCTGGATTTGTGATTCAAACAGACAAATTGAAGAGTTCATTTTGTTCCTGTGATGTTTGTAAATGATTCAAATGTAATTTGGATGAGCTCTGATCAATTCTATAGAAGAAATTGAATTCTGTTCAATTTGGGTTGTTTTTGAACCCAAACTGACGACAGTGAGTTTGTGATGAGATTCAAATAGATAATCTACCCAGATAGATTCTTAACAACCTCTAAAGGTTGTTTGAATTGATTAAATAGGTCTTTAGCCATCTGTTGGACCTTTCAGAACTTGAATTGCAGTTCTGAAGCTCCCTAGCAAAGCTTTTTAGCTTCTGCTCCTTCTTGAAGCTTCTTAGAGGTTCTCACCTTCACCAATAGCCGCGGAATTACCTTTTGAAACTCTTCAACACCTCATCTGTGGGAGTGTGAATGTGGGCCTGTGAGGGCATGTGCATGGGGCCTGGGAGTCCGTGAGCCGGATGGGCTTGAGACTATGCCAACCGGAAATAAACCGAACTAAATAAAAACCAGGCTTGGACCTAGTAGGGTCTGGTCCCACCCTGAGAGGGGTGCTGTGTATTCCCGACCGGTCCAAGCTACCAATCAAAAACCTAATTTTTGGTTCAAAGGGTTAAACCGGTTCAGTTCAGAAGATCTACTAGGGTTCAGAAGAGAAGGATTGTAAAGGAAGAGAAGGAGAAGGAGAGCTCATAAGGAGAAAAGAGAGGTTGAACAGGCACAAGGCTAAAGAGAAATAAGAGGCAGAGTAAGAAGAAAGAAAAGGAAGAGAAGAATAGATGTACAAGAGAAGAGCTCGAGAAAGATTAAGAAGAAAAATTAAGAAATAAGTAAAAAGAGAAGAGAGAGAGAGAGAGAGAGAGAAAGGTAAAAGAAGAAGAGAAAGAAAGAGGCTGAAGACAAAGAAGAAAAATTAGTGGTTTAATTTCATGCATTTTATTAATTCCTTTTGAGCTTAATATTGTAATAAGGCATATTTTCATTAGAATTACTTTTTCTTGCCTTAATCTCTTGTAAATAAAAAAAAATAAACATGTTTACTTGTTTGCTAAAGAAGATCATTTGTGTAAATGTGTTTCCTTATAGAATTTTGCATATTCTTTTAATTTGAAATCCTTAAGAAAAATTCATGTTCTTAAAGTAAATTTAATTATACTTTCTATAAGTAGCTTAGATTTAATGGTGAATTTTAATTAAGTCATGCCTCCCAGCGAATGACCTGGACTCAACCAGTTAAAAGAAATAAAATCTAAAATGTTAGGTTAACTTGACCCTATATTACTTAATCGACATAAATTCAAGTTGACCTAAGTTACTTTCTTTTGCACATAATTAAGCACAATTAACTTAATTAACAATGTTGAGAAAGATAACCACCACACCGTCAGAGCGAGTCACCCTTCAAGCGACTGACAAGGGGGATTCTTCTCACTGCTCTCTATCTTTTTGCTTTCTAGTGTAGTTTTTCGCTTTCTTATCTGTAGCAAACTCTATATTGAAAATATATGTGATTGTCTCTCTCTCTCTCTCCCTCTTATTTTGCAAGTAGATTAGTTAGATAAGGTTTTGTCGACCTGATCTCTTGCTTTATAAAAATACCAAAAAATCATAAAAGACAAAAACAACAAAAACAAATAAAATCGAAAGTGCAAATTTAACAAACCAAATGTTCGCCTCCTTATATTCGACCTAGGACTCACTTCATGTTTCGGTATAAATTTTATCTAGTAGAGATTTTTGCGACTACGACGATGGGCTTTCCTGAAACCCTAACTTTTCCTCGTGAAAACATGCTCATCAAACATCAACAAAATGGAGTAAAAATCGAAAGCGAGAAAATGTGTGGGTACATCCGCTACCAAAGTAGTGAAAACACGAGAAACAACGGAAACCAGCATCAAACCATCCACACCATGAAAGTATTGCCACCATAGTATCCATTATCACATATATACAAGGCTTAAATGTAGTCACATAGGTTCTATACATCAAAATACCATACCAACTATGGTAAGTCATCCACAACCACAAATATATAGATGACCGTTGTTAGGCAGATTGAGGAGATTTTAATATGCATTCATTGTAGTACACTTCTAAATCGCACAACAAAATATTTAAATTTATAAAATCAGATTCTAATTAGAGTTTGAGGTTGTTTGCAGGGAGCAAACATGGAATTCATGCATTAATCTTCATTGAGAAAAATAAGCACAATAAATTGAGCACAATAACAAATATGCAATAAATGGATTGCTCTAATTGATATTCAAATGTAAATCAAAGGATCATGAGGCAAAAGGAATAGTAAGAAAAAATAATGGTGATTTGAATCACCAATTATTCATATTAATTAAGCATATATCTCATACTCAAATTACTCAAATAATTCAACAGTATTCACAATCAACTCAACTTAAGTACTCAAATGATTCAACAGTACCTAAAATCAACCTTTTAGACAACATGAACAAGGCATCAAACCCCTTAACTATATCATAGCTTCACAAGCAAAAGGCTCTCTCAAGAGCCTTCTCTTCTAGCAAGCCTTCAAGACCAAGGCTATTAAGCACAGCCTTCACAAGCACAGGGCTTTCTCTTCAGAGGCTAAGTATGAGAGCATGTTTCTCCCTTCAGCACGTGCCCAACTTCCTCAAAGCAAAACCCCCCTCCTCCTCATAGATCTCTCTTCCTTTCTTCTATCAAAGCCGGGGTTTAATTGGGTCAAATGTCGGGTTAATGAATCATGAATAGGGACCAATCCCGCGTGAGTGTGGATCGTGGGCAAGGTGAGGCAAGATGTGTAAGGGGACCCGACCCCCGTGTCTTAGGCATGGAGTTCAGTTCATGAATTAAACTTATGCGTCTGTGCGAGCCTGTTAGTATACAAGGTGGGACTTTTGTCCCTGCCTCCCTTCCCGTATGCAGCAACTGGTGGAGCTTCATCAAATTGAGGCAGTGCTAAGGATCTTCCACCTGATTGAAGTCCGGGAAAGGTTCCTGGGATTAGGCCGTAGCAACTGGGAGTCACAATTAGGTCAGAGCTGCTTGGAGCATGGCGGACGGAGTCAGAGATGATGGCGGAGACAATGAGCAAACGGCGAACCTGCAAATCATGAATGCGGGCTCAAAAGCCCTAATTAGAAGGTCCAGCAGCTTCGTCGGAAGATGGCGAATGTGTTGACGATGGTTACATGGTGTGGGATGGTGTGTTATGGTCTGGCAAAGTTGAGGTTTGGTGGAGCTTTGGAGTGATCAATCTGCAAAATAAGATGAGAGGTTTTGGTTGCGGAGGTGTGGCGGAGGTTGTGGAGGCAGTAATGGGTTGTTTGGTGGCTTGTGGCATTGGGGAACCTTGTTGAAGCTCGGCTTGAGCAGACGAAGATGGTGCAATCGAGGGTGAGTTGGCGATCGAAACAGAAGGGGAATGTCATAGGAGAGGGAGAGGAACAAGTTAGACCTAACTAAAGGACGAAGAAAGGGGGATTTGGCACCGGCTATGATTGGCCGACGCCGAAGATGAAGAATGCTTCGGAGGGTATAACAACGAGGAAGGAGTCGAAGACGGTCCCACTTTGACCAAAGAGACACGCAATGAAGAGAGGATAGTTGTGGCACTCCCAATTTGGCCATTGGGAGGTCGTAGGACGATAGGGAAGGAAGCTAGCTGAAGTTGTGATGATAACATCATCATCAACCATATCTAGCTTTATTTAGTCATAATCCATTGATAAATACTCCTACATAATCGCTAGAAGATCATAATTCATTGCACTTCCTTTCTAAGAGATAAAAATGAAAACAGGGGTAAAACTGTAATTTTAATAGAATATCTTAATTGCAGAGCAACCACGGGGTTTTCCAAGGTTTTATTAAAGGTCAAATGATCACAAATGTCTAATAAGTGGGTTCATGCAGAAGAAATGCATTTTTACGCATTTTGAGAATTAAATTACATCAAAAACCCTAAAAATAGACTTGCTTAATTAACTGAGATTCTGATCAGGATAAAATTCACCTAAACCTTCTAAAAATCATATCAAAATATTTGCTAAGGTTTTGTATGCTTGCTTTGACCATTGGAACCCATTTTGACCAAAAACAGTCTCAAATCGATAGTTGCCCTAATTTAGATTTTTACACAAATTACCTAGCCAAACTTGGTCAAAACCTACATCTGACTTCACCATCATATTCCTTGGGTCCAAATTAGGTTTGTACCAAAATTTGGGCCCAATCAGAGATCATCTTGACCTAGTTTGCATTTTGGTCCAATGTGAATCTTTTCTCTCACACAGATGCCCCTAACTTTTGAAATTCTTGCAAATACCCCCCTAACTTCACTGTATTTTTCAAAAAAAGGCCCCCACTACCCCCATGGTTGTAGAACTCCTAAACCACCTTGCACCGACCTTCAATTAGGGATAACTCCCTGATTTCACGGCTAATCCATTTCAAAATTGGAAGGGAAAATCTTAAGACCTTCCTCTTCCATTTAAGCTTGATCATGACCTTTCAAATCTATCCAAAAGCTCATGCAAACTCCTTGAACTTGCAGATCCTATTCCATGACTTTTGAGCTTTCAAGCTTGGTTTCCAAGCTTGATGCTCGACCCAATGGCCTATAAAAGACCCCTGTGCACAACCTTCTCTGCTTATCAAGGTTTACGACCAAAACCCTCTTCAAATCCCTACCTCTGACCCTTCTCTAGCCAAACTCTGGTGTCTCTTCTTCCCCATCTTCTTAGAGATGTCCAACGGCCAAATTGGCCCATCCATCATCCTCACCATCTTCCTCCGCGTCTCATCGGTCACAGCTGGCACCATCTTCCCCTCTCCTCGCCGCCACTCACCTCACTGGAGAATTCGTCCCCTCCGATGCTGGCCAATCAAAGTCGGCACGAATCTCCTTCCTCTTCGTCCCTTAGTTAGGTCCTTAGCTTCCTCATCCTCTTCCTCTCTACTTTATTTCTCTTACCCTCAACTCTTATTTCGACCATTGTCCACCTCGCTCCCCCATCATCTTCCTCCTCCCCGGCGAAGCTCTGATGAGCTTGCCATGCTACGCCACACCACCAAACACCCTCGCGTCACCTCCAAAATCAATGCCATCACCTCAAGACCAAAGCCCCTCTCCAATTTTACCTATTCACCCACCTAATACCTCCGCCGAACACCACCTACAGCCAACGCCATTCCCGACTTCAACACACCCCTACACACACTCCACGCCACGTGAAGCACACGACCATGTTCACCATCCTCCGGCAAAGCTCCTGGACCTTCTAATTAGGGCTTTTGAGCCCATGTTACTCTTTTCAGGTTCTCACCACCATCCGTTGTTGCCATCATCTTCTCCAGTAATGTTCTTCTTCATCTGATTTGCTCCAGTATCACCACCACATTTCCCAGGTGCGATTTGGCACCGTGAAGGTGCCTAGTCTCCCAATTGACCACGAAAGCAGCTGCAGCATCTTCGATTTCTTCTGATTTGGCAGCAGCTACGTGCATGCAAGCAGAAGGGGTGGGGATAGTCCTACCTCGGAAACTCAAAAGGCACTGAAAGTAAATAAATTGATTTTGTGAATGGGACTTATCACCTCCAACCATGGGGTGAGGTCCCACTATATCCTCACTCATGACCTGACCTAAACCCTCACTCTTCACTCATCACCCATTGCCGGTGAGCCTAGACCTAGGTGCACATACCCGATTACCCTGGTTTGAGGGAAAGAGAAAGGAGGAAAGGAAAGAGAGCAGGGGAGGGTGGGTTTTGCTTCAGAGAGAACCTCTGACACTTAGCCATGAGTAAGGAAGGAAGGAAGGAAAGCTAAGTAAGAAAGAAGAAAAAGAAAGAAGGTAGAAGAAAAAAAGAGAAGAAAGCTTTGAAGAGCACTGTAGCAGAAATCGTTTAAGTCGTCTGATTCTCAGATCAGATGTCTGGTCACTGTTCCTTTATTTAAGATAATTTAATTAATATATACATGCTTAGATTAATTATTGGTGATCTAAATTACCATTATTTTGTCTTAGTTATATTTTTGGTCTTGAAATAGATTGAGCTTCATTGAATATCAAATGTGAGAAATTAATATTCATTTATTATCATTATTGTGCTCAAATTCCTATGCTCATTTACGTTTTAATTGAAGATTAGCGTGTGAATTCCTATTTGCTCCCTGTGTTCGACCTCGGACTTAAAATTCGAGTATAAATTTTATTTGTTTTCCTATGATTTCAACTATACTATGATGAAGTATTTTAAAACATAGATCTTGCGCGATAAACAAGCTGGTCAGAGCAGGCCGAAGGGAGGAGAAGAAGAGGAATTTGGCCTTTAAACTTAGCTAAAGAGCATAAATTTGCAAAGGGGAAGTTTTTATAGACTTAGGGCAAGCTCTAAATAGGAAAGAATCTTGACTGAGCTTAATTAGGAGTCAAGAATAACCCAAGAATCTCATGCATTCTCATGACCTTCCTAGGGCGAATTAGAGCCCAAGATCGGTCTCAATGGATTCCTCAGTGTGAACATCAATCCCACCAAATTTGGTGGGATTTGACGATGATTTGAGTTGGTTTAGGTGCAGTCAAAGGATCCTTAGAGGTCGCTTGACCTCCAATGGAGGCAGGGACCTACCTACAAAGAAGATAACAAAGTTGGGGGCCTAAATGCAAGGAATTCAAAAGCTAGGGGCTTGATTGAGAGAAATATAGTTTAAATAGACTAAAATGCAAACTAGGTCAAGATGGACTCTGATTGAGCCCAAATTTTGGTATAAACCTAATTTGGACTCAAGTAATCTAATGGTGAAGTTGGATTTGAGTTTTGACCAAGTTTGACTAGGCAATTTGCATAAAAACATAAATTAGGGTAGAATTTCGTCTGAGACTCTGTTCAAGGTCAAAATAGGTTCAAATGGTCAACTCAAGGGTACCAAACCTCAAGGAATATTTTTATATGAATTTTAGGAGATTTAGATGAATTTTATCCTGACCAAAACCTCTGTATTTTAAGCAAGTTTGAAATTAGGGTTTTGGGTGTTATATCGGTTCTTGAAATGCGTGAAACCCTATTTCTATCAGTATGGACTCTTTTATTAGAATTTAATGATCATTAGACCTTAGATTAACCCCTGGAAAATCCCGTGGTTACTCTACTTTCATGATATGATGTTAAAACTGTAGAATTAACCCTGATTTAATATTTTTTCTAAATGGACATGCAAGAAATTATGGCTCTCAGGCCACTATGTAGGAGCATTTGTCACTTGATTATGACTAATTAAAGATAGTTATGGCTCATGATGATGTTATCATCATACCCCCATGCCTAACTTTTGCTAGTCCCTTAGCAAAATCTTATGGGAAGAACTAAACTCGAGACCATGCATTGATGTTCAGATGCCTGATTTGTTTCACTCCTTAGAAATTAGGTCAGAATGCCAAAACTAGGCTTAGAGGTACTCAAGTATCAATCAAGATCCAGACCTAACCAACTTCAGCCTGAGTCTACCTCGAAGGTTTCTAAGGCCTGCAAAAACTACCCAGAGGTTTGTTGAACCCAGCGATTAAAGCACTCGTGCTTAAAATGTAGCATGTCTAGGTTCAGTTTACCAATACATTTTGATAAGAGAGAGATAGAGAAGGATTTTTCATTTGGAGAGTTTTCTCTATTTTCTTTTTATTTTTCCCTGAATCCAGCCTTGAATTGGCCCTAAACACGGTCTGTATCAGATTCCTTGTCCGCACCATCAATCCTCGAAGGGTCCCTAGCTTTCAATGCCTTGGGATTACACCACCCATGGCAACCCCCAGAACCTTGGCTTTCGACACTTTGGGATAGTGCCACCCATGGCATTCTGTAGCTAAATTCAAGCCCTGGCAATCAACATTTCGAGATAATCCTGCCCATGGCATGATAAATATGCATTTATTCACAATAAAATGCCTACTTATGTTAATTCCTAAGCTTAACATTGCATTTAGCATTGTGAATAATGCATAACATTCATCATATTGAATTTAGGATAATTTGTATAAATTGCATAGTAATTTGTATATTATTGTGCCTAGGAGACCGGATGATATATTTCATAGCTTCAAATGAAGAATCCAACCATATGGATGGCTCCGGATCAACGATCGCAACCTAACGGCGTAAAAATTGATCCAATCCGATACCCGTAGCACTTTCAAGAAGCATTTGAAGATGGATGTCCCAGATGATGCCACGTGGCATCATCCAAACCAGCCAAGGCCAATCACAAGCTCTCCTCATCATCCACACCCTTACATCCTAGCCGTTGGATAATCATCCAATGACTGGGAAGCACTCGCACCCTTGGTAGCCAAGGTGTCCACTTGACAAAGTGGGACTCTTGGCGTAGTGGTCGAAGCAGATGCTCGTAAAGGAGGGGCACGGGTTCGAACCTCGCCACTCCCCAAAATTCTCAATTAAGCGGCAGCAACAACGTGCATAACATGCACGTAGTGCACATGCGTGGAACGAGGCAGTGTAGCAGCAGTAGTAGCGCATTCTCGCAGGCAGCACAGAGCCAGCGCATGTGCGCGAAGCGCGTGCATGAAGGGCATGCGTGAGCTGGTCTTCAGCGACATTTGAGGCGGAGTTTTAGCGATGGTCTGGATGTCATTATTGACCCAAGAATGGATTTTGGCCCTTTTCCTCCATTATAAAAGGGCCCATCCTCCTCCAGTTTTGGGGTATCTTCTACCAAGCAACTTCCCCACTCCATAGAGCATCCCAACAAGGTCTCCGAGACGTCGAGCTACCGATGGAAGCCCTCCACCATCGTGGCTGCCTCGCCTCTCCATTCAGCTACTAGTTTCTTTAGTTTGATATTTTTGTTGCTTTAAGCTTTCATCTATCATTTTAGTTGTAAATCTATTCTGCTTATGCAATATATTATCTTCTATCATCATGTCTATGTTTCATTCATAGATAGCCATTATCTCAATGTCATCATAAATCTCTAACCCTACCTCTCTCTCTCTCTCTTTCTCTCTGTTTTCACAAGTGAATCAAAAGACATATTCTTGTGACACCTTTAAGTGATAAAATGATCCGATTTCATGCCTCCCTAAGATCGACACTCGGACTCACATTCAATTATTTCACTTAAAATTGATGTCATAAATGCACGCTACAATGAACAAATTAAACTAACGCATTTCCCGACGTCACGGCACCTGAATCGGCACAAGGTGTTTACATGCCCTTGGTAGGATATTTAGATATCCTAGGAGACAAACACTTATTATGCATCTTCGAGGTGAATTTCCCACCTCTCCATGCTGGGAACTCGTCCAATCAACTTGTGTTGTCGAGCCACTCCTAAGATAGATCTTCGAGATGGCTTTTCAAAATAGAATGCTTTTGGCATGATTTCTTTTATTAAGCGTACTTAACCAAACTTAGTGTGTGATTTTTGGGTGTTTAGGTTACCAAGTCCCACAAACCAAAGATCAGGTAACGGGGCTAAATAATCCTTAAGCCTTAGACATACTACATCAACCTCGCACTATCCTCAACCTCTTGAGGACTAATCCAGATCTTAACAAATACATGAATATTTAAGCCCTAAAATTTGCCCAAGAGGCCTAAGATCAGCACTTATACTAACCTCTTTGTCCCTTATCATTTCAGGACTTAATTTTTCTTTTGATTTGGTCTAGAACTTAAGTAGATTTCATAATCAATTGCTATGACTATCATTTTTTCTTGATTTTTGCTTCATTTTGACATTTTAATTTCTCTCCTCTTTTCCTCAAGAAATATTTTCAATCATTTCTCAAAATTTTCCACCCCTTTCTCCAAAATTTTTTTCTTTTTCATTTTGCTATTTTATATCATTTTTGAATATGTATATTTTTTTGTGAGAACCCCTAAGAGAATTGAATTTTCATATGTTTGCACTTTAACACCCCCCCATGCCTAAGTTTTGTAATGTCCTCATTGTAAACCATGAGGGTACAAATTTAGTTTGGTTCAAGGGTTAGAACAGGATCAAAGGGTAGGTGAACGGGTTGGGATGACTATTGCGGATGATTTCAAGCTTTGATACAAGTACCAAAGGTGGAGTCAGCTGTTCTAAAGTTGAACTCAAAAGTGTAGTAGGAGTGTAGTTCAAAAGGATGATCAGAAGGGTCTCAGATTTTTGGAATGATGGGTTGCCTCCTGTTAAGCGCTAAATTCAATGCCTTCAGCCAAGTAGAAGGTGGTCAAGGAGAAGGGGTAGTCAAATTAGAGGAGTTTTTTAGAACAAGCACCATG
Source organism: Thalassia testudinum (assembly GCA_037157565.1). Taxonomy (NCBI): domain Eukaryota; kingdom Viridiplantae; phylum Streptophyta; class Magnoliopsida; order Alismatales; family Hydrocharitaceae; genus Thalassia; species Thalassia testudinum. The sequence goes on from JAZHRO010000025.1 coordinate 5,196,833, forward strand.
ATAAGTAGCCTGGTTGGTCTAACCAGGTGCTTGTTCAGATCAACAGGCTAATGATGCAGACTAAACCCAATCAGTCTGGTGGGTTCATGGATGTGAATCAATAGACACGGAGCCCACCAGATACTTTATTGCTCAAATAGATATGTGATGAGAGCCTCATCATGAGCCCTAACTATCTCATTTTGACTTAAGAAATAGAATAAGAGCTCCTACATAACCTAGAGAAGGGCTTAATTCAAGGAATAAGTGTTCTGAGAAGAAAACATGAAATAAAGGTTAAAATTGCAATTTTCCCATTGCAGTACATAAATGGGATTTCTCAAATGCCAAACATAGGTCAAATGATCAGAATAAGAAAAAATTGGGTTGGTTCAATCAGAAATGGGTTCATGTGTAGTCTAGGAAGTAAATGACATTTTGTAACCCTAAAATAGACCTGCCTAATTAAACAAGGTTCTGGTCAAGATAAAAATCAAGTAAACCCTCTAAAATTCATGTAAAAATATCCCCTAGGGTTTAAAACCTTCAAGTTGGCCTTTGGAACCTATTTTGACCTAGATTGGGGTCCTAACTCATCAATTGACCTAATTTGGGTTTTTATGCAAAATGTCTAAACCAACGTGGTCAAACCAAAAATCCAACTTCACCATTGGATTCCTTAGGTCGAAATTAGGTTTGTACCAAAATTTGGACCTAATGGGAGGTCATCTTGACCTACTTTGCAAAATAGTACACCCAATTACATTTTAGCCCCTACCTTTTGAAAACCATTGCACAGACCCCCCTAACTTCCTCGCCACTCTTATAAATAGGTCCCTCCACCATTAATGGGGAGAAATCCTACTCCGACGAGGAATGGAGGGGGAATACTCCCTGCTTCCTCGGAGATCTCCTCCCAGATTTGGAATGGAGATTCTCTGAGGAATTCCCTTCCATTTGAGTGTGGTCCTAATCCTTGATTCACACCCAATCTCTCGTGCGAACACATGACAGATTTGGGTATCCCACAGAATTCCATCTCCGGCAAGGTCTCTTATGCTCTGAGGCTTGTCTTCCAAGCACAGGAGTCCTTGCCAACGACTATAAAATGACACCCATCTCCGGTCGCACCTCTTTAGCTCGACTTGGCCAGAGATCCACCTCAATTTCTCCTTCTTCTCCTCTGGTCAAGTGGTCCAGTGAGCTTCGACGAGCCTCCCTCTTTCTCGTCGCTTTGCCACAATACTAGTGGCAGAGCCACCCTCACCATCTTCCTCCTCATCGTGCAACACCCGCATAAGCATCTCTAGCCCCGTCGTCGCCACCATCTCCCTCCACTGGACACCGTCTTCTCCGACGATAGCAGGTACTTCCAGTCGCCATATCTCCCTTTTCATCCACTTAGTTAGGTTAGAACCACTTGTCTCTATCCCCTCTTCAATTCCCCTCAATTTATTTCACAAATTACCCCTTGACTGCCACTGTCCACCACCATCTTCCCCATCTCCGGCCAACCTCCGGCGAGACACACCCATCAGTCCAAAACTCCACACGTCTTGCCACCAACCTCAACACCTCCGCCATCAACCACTGAACATCTTTCACCCACTCCATGCTTCCCCTGACCTAACCCATAAACTCGGCCACAGGGTGACCTAGGCACACATGCCTAGGCCGCCCCGCGGCCTGCCACCTACCACCTCACCTTCGCCGTGACACAGCGAAGGTCCTCTTGTGGTCTGATAGAGCCGCAAGGCTCTTTTTGTGTTGTGCAAGGTCAAGCTCCCATCCGCCATTAACAAGCACACGAGCTCGCTTGTTCTCCAGCTCCAGGCCACAAGCATCAGGTTCCAAGCTTCCAAACTGCGCGGGCTGAGTGCGAGAGTTAGTCCAGCCTGAAAGCGGGTGCCACGAAACCTGCAGCTAAGTAAATTGTGCGAAGACACTCTCCTGCAGGCCAGCAGAAACAGGTGGGACTTTTAGTCCCACCTCGGTAAGTCTTGAGTTCTCTGAGAGGTTTAAATTGATTTTGTGTTCTTCTCTATTTGCCTCGAAATCACTGGGGTGAGGTCCCTCGCCTCACCTATCATGCCTCGTCCATGAATTGATCTCGCGGACCTGGCACCCGACCCAACTAACCTACCGAGCACTCTTCGCGCACCACACCTACGTCGGTGCACCTGGACCCAGGCATGCGACCCGACCCGATTTCCCGACTCTGGGAGAGCGTATCGAAGAGTGATACGGAGAGAGAGAGAGAGATGCAGGGGTGGGTAGAGGGGTAGGTTTTTCTCTTCGGTGTTGTGTGTGCAGGGAAGAAGGAAGGATAGCCAAAAAGAAGAGGAAGTCAGAGAAAAGTTAAGGCTGAAGGAAGCTAAGGTTGAAGCCAAAGGAAAAGGAAGAAGGTGAAGCTGACACTTAGCTATAGAGAAAAGAAGGAGAAAGACACTACAGAAGAGAGGCAAGGTAGAAGACAGAGGAAAATAGGAAGAAAGGAAGAAACAAGGAAGAAGAAGCAGACGGCCAAAGTCAGAAGAATAGAAGAAAAAGAACTTAGGAAAGAGGAAAATCAGATAAAGGAAGAGAAGGAAGAAGAAGAAGAAGAAGAAAGAGAAGAATAAAGAAGCCTTCATTTAAGACGTCTGATCCTATGATCAGACATCCAACTCTTTTATTTTTGCCACAATTGACTTTTAAACTCTTGCATTTGCATTCTGAATTAAGTTTTGAGCAATTCTAAGTGTTCAAGTACATTATTGAGATTAGCAAATAAATTCCATTTGCTCCCTGTGTTCAACCTCGGATACTTAAGTTTTCGAGTGATAAATTTTTATTTGTTGTCAACGCTTGGCCACCTATACTATGACGCAACTGACTGTTAAAACACGATCAAGCGGCCTGCTCAACATTTTGGCGCCATTGCCGAGGATGACACTGAACATCATCTGTCACTCCACACCACCACACGTCTCGCCACCAACCTCACAACCTCCGCCACAGTCCACTGAACATCATCCACGCACTCACAGACCACCTACACCTCCCTAAACGCCCCCTGACCTAACCCATAAACCCGGCCACAGAGCGACCTAGGCACGCATGCCTAGGCTGCCCCGCGGCCTACCGCCTACCATCCCACCTTCGCCTTTGCACGGCGAAGCTTCCCATCTATTTTAATGGGGCCGCAAGGCCGTATTCATGTGTGACAGATTTCACCACCTGCTGCCATTAGCAACGGCTCGAGAAGGTCGCAAGCTTGCTCCAGGCTGAAGCACTTCAGGGTCCCAGGTCCAGAAGGCTTGGGGTGGTCTCATGCATTTAGCTGTCCAGGCAATTAGCACTGCGAGGCATCCAGCTACAGCAATTGGAAGGAGCTCCTGCGGGCGAACGCGCAAAAGCGGGTGGGACATTAATGTCCCACCTCGGAAAATCAAGACTGAAGTGCATGTGATATATTGAATTTGTGTTCTACTTTCTTTTCCTCTAGATACACATTGGGTGAGGTCCCTCACCTATCATGCCTCATCCGTGAATTGATCCCGTGGACCTGGCACCTGACCCGACTAACCTACCGAGCACTCCTCACACACCACACCCACGTCGGTGCGCCTAGACTAGAGCACGCGACCCGGCCTGATTACCTGGCTCTGGGAGAGCGTACTGAAGAGTGATATACAGAGAGAGAGAGACGTGGGGGTGGGTAGAGGGGTAGGTTTTGCCCTTCAGTGTTGTGTGTGTGTGCAGGGAAGAAGGAAGGACGACAAAAAAGAAGAGGAAGTCAGAGGAAAGTTAAGGCTAAAGGAAGCTAAGGCAGAAGAAGAAGAAAGGTTGAAGCCAAGGGAAGCAGAGCTAAGGAAGGCTAAAGGAAGAAGAATCAAGAAAGAAGAAGAAGAAGACCCGCAAAGGAAGAAGGTGAAGCTGACACTTAGCCGCAGACAGAAAGAGAAGGAAGAAAATCAAAGGTAGAAGACAGAGGAAAATAAGAAGAAGGAAGAAGAAAGGCAAGAGTAGAGAAAGGAGCTACAGAGAAGAAACAAGGAAGAAGAAGCAGACAGCCAAAGAAGAACAGAAGAAAAAGAGGAAAATCGGAGAAAGAAAGTAAGAAGAAGAAGAAGAGAAAGTAGATAGGAGAAGAAATAGGAGAGAGTTAAAAGAGAAAACATCTTTTTAAGACGTTTGATCCCATGATCAGACATCCAATTTCTCTATTTTTGCCACAATTGACTTTTAAACTTTTGCATTTATATTCTAAATTAAGTTTTGAGTAACTTTAAGTGTTCAATTACATTCTTGAGATTAGTGAATAAATTCCATTTGCTCCCTGTGTTCGACCTCGGATACTTAGGTTTTCGAGTAATAAATTTTTATTTGTTGACAACACCTGGTCACCTATACTACAACGCAACCGACTGTTAAAACATGACCGAGTGGCCTGCCAACATTTTGGTGCCGTTGCTGGGGAGCAACGCATAATTTATCACTAGTCTCTACATTCTTTTTTATCGTATTGAACACTAACTTGCCCTACTTTACTTTGTTGTGATCTTGCAGGTATTTCATGAGAAGATCCCTCCCACAAGTCAACTACTCCATGGTAGGTAATCTCTTTTCTTCCTTAAACCATCCCCTAATCCTTGAAAGACAAAAGGAAGAAACCAACTTAGGAATCAATTGCCTTCTTTCTATAGCAATCACCATCTTTAAGGCAAACGTTTCCTGATTTTGCGAAAATTTTTCAAATCTTCTTGAAGTTGGAGCGATTTTTTTTAGATTCTATCCCACAAAGTTCCTGTGCCTAATAGAAATCACGCTTAATCTCCACGGACAACACACTTCTTGTTTTTTAGTCCAAAGAGAACTTTTGTGAAAAAGAGGATTGGAAATAGAACCAAATTAGGGTTTCTACAGTAGGGTTTTTGGAGTGCTAGTCACACATGCCTGTATAAAAGGAAATGAACCCTCCCGCATCAGTGTGCAACCCAAGCCCTTGATTGAAGAGATCTAAACAAGACAAACCCTAAAAGATTAAGCTCTAAAATCACTTGAATCTTAAAATCTTGGACCTAATAAACTGTGAGTCAAATCAGGGTGGTCTCTAGGTCCCAAGCCTAGAATCATTTTGCCATCTTTAGGACAGGTCAGGTGAAGTTGACCCCTTGGGTCAACCAACCTCCAAATTTGGTCACAACATCAAAACAACTAAAGTTCAAGTGAGAACCCTAAAGCACCTTTGAAATAAAAGTGGTAGACTTAAGAGGTCAAGGTCCCCATTTTGGTCTACCTGGAATCTCAGTGACAAGAGAGGTCGGGTGGGGGAAACCCTGTAACTCGTGGGGACGCTCTACCGTGTAGGGGTCTTTGTGGGACTCTCCCTCTCTGGCTGCCCAGGTAATTCTTAGGTGGACGATCTTCTGATCCAAGGGTACCATCTGCCTCGAACCTCCATAGTCATCCAACGTCTTTGGGTGTCTTGATTGGGTCAAAAACATCTCCAGTCCCTCATCTTTTCTCTTTAGAGCACACACATACATTTTCAGTGGGACTCGTTATTCAGATCTAATCGCTTCATAACTTGATTCTACATCTTCATTCAAACTCTGATTCTACATCATGGTTCCACCAACTGATCCAAATATGCAGCCAAAGCACTTAGGACTACCATTCAAGAGACCTAAATATCAGAGATCCATGAAAGACAGGATGATTGAGGATGCCCTGAAATTCTATGAAAAAGAAGACAAAACCTCAACACCAATAGAAAACATTCAGGTTGATGTCCCAACAACCACAACCTTTATCATAACTTGTGCCCAAGTACTATTGGCAGAAGCCACAAAAGGATCAACTAGAGACTTGCTCATCACAGGATACATTGAGATAGAAAAATTGCACAATCTTGAATACCTTCAATGCATGACAAATCCTATACTTTGGAAGCAACACCAAGATGATCTTGAAAAATGGGAAGAGATAATGAGATTATTAAAATAAATTATCGACTAAAAATAACCGTATAAGCCACAAACAGAGGATGAACCATCTTGGGAAAACATCGAGGATCTCGGGTTAGAGGCACAAAATGGTTGTGGATTCCCAACCCAGATGGAGTACAATGTGCCTGATATTGAAGAAGGTTGGGAAGCTCCAATTGCAGGAAAATACAATGTTGAGCCCACCCTAGACCATGAATCACCAGGCTTGGAATCCCAAAACTCCTACAATAATGAGAGTAGAACTAAATCTCTCGAGGGTGTAAATTCATCCCCTTATTCTGATAAGGTGACCCTCGAAGGTTAATCGAACCTAGATTCTAGTGATTCAACCCACATCCTAAGCCCAGAATCTAGATTTGAAACCTATTAGGAAGATTTCGTGGCCTCATATGAGGAAGATCAATTTTTCAATGAAGAATATGATTTTGGGCCTCTATTTGATGAATATCCCTTGCCAACATCCTCAGAGGAACTAATCGATTTTTCGGAAGTCATGCCAATTTACAATACAGAAACTGAAAAGTTGGGCGACTGGGGTTTCAATTGGGTCTGCCCTACCAGCTTAGAACATGAGCCTCTACCAGATAAGGACACCTTTTTAAGCTCAGAATTGACATCTAGGCTAGACCCCAGTCAGGTTGCTAAATCTATAGCATATGAATTATTCCATGGTGGAACTCATGATCTTGAATCTCATTTAGATTCTGATTTTCGCAAACTCTCCGACGATTTCGAATCTGACCATAACATCGGAGAAAATCTGCTTCCTGATTATAACAAGACTATTCTCATTGAAGCCATCTCCTCCACACATACCGAACCGATCAAAACCCGTTCTCTACCCTGACCCGCAACTGGACTCAATTTCTATTCTGATTCACCTCTCACTGAGCCATTTGCAGATGATTCAACTCCACATCTTTACCGAGTATCGGGTATCGATCAAACTGAAAAACATGAGCCATCATTCTCTGATCACTCCTGTAGGGTTTCCACACCATGTACTGATTATTTTTCGGAACCCTACTTTGACCAAGCTGATTCGACTCAGCCTGAACCCGAGTTTTCACTTCCATATCCATCCGAGCCACATTGCATATGGTGGGTTCCACATCTATTAATCTACATCTATCAACCCACTAGACTGATTGGGTTTGGGCTGCATCATCAGCCTATTGATCTTAACAAGCACCTGGTTGGACCAACCAGGCTCTTAATCAAGGTGCTTGTTTTACAAAATTCCATTGAGTTGACCACTCCCTCTCCACCCCAGTTTCCACTTGGCTGAAGGCGTTGAATTTAGCACTTAACGGGAGGCAACCCATCATTCCAAAAATAGAGACCTATCTGATTATCCGTCTGTACTCCACGTCCATTGCACCTTGAGTTCAGCCTTAGATAGTTGATCCCACCTCTGGTACATGTACCAGAGCTTGAAATCATCTGCATCAGTCATTTTTTGACCCGTTCACCCACCCGATGTATCCTATTCTAAGTCCCTGACCTCGACACTATTTCACACCCTCTGTTTACAATGACATTGCAAAACTTAGGCATAGGGGGTGATAAAGTGCATACATATAGAACCAAGAAAAAGTCAGAAGGATTCTCACAAAAAAATTCATATATGTCAAAAACACAAAAGGAAAATTGAAAAATTATGAAAAAGAACAAAAAAATGGAGGGAGGAAATTTTGTGAGCCACATAATCATAAGGAGGAGAAAAAGAGCAAAAATGACTAAAAGGAGCACAAAATGAAAAAGAAAAAAAGATAGTCATTAGTAAGAGATTAAGAAATTAACCAAAGTTCTAGACCACATCAAAAAAAAAAAGTGCTAAGGAGACACAAAAAGAGATTAGCAGGAACGCTGATCTTAAGCCTTTTGGGCTAGACCCTTAGGTTTAAAAATTCACGTACCCACTATGATCTGGATAATCCTCAAGAGGTTTGGGAAAATGCGAAGCTTAAGTAGTAGGTCCAAGGCTTAAGAAGTATTCAGCCTCATTAACTGACCTTCGATTTGTGGGATTCGGTAACCTAAGCACCCCAATCCACACACAGTCTGGTTCAGTGCGCATAACTATCAAAATCATGCAAGTTGATTTGGACGAGTTCCCGGTGAGGAGAGGTGGGAAATTCCCCTCGAAGATGCATAACAACATATCATCTCCTCAGTGCTTATCTCTTAGGATATTTAAATATCCTACCATGGGCATGTAAGTACTCTACTGGTTCATATACCATGGGCAGCATTATCTCGAAATGTCGACCGCCAAGGTCTGGATTCGACCACGGAATGCCATGGGCAAGATTATCTTGAAATCTCGAAAGCCAGGGTTCTGGGGGTTGCCATGGGCGGTGCTATCACGAAGCATCGATTGCCAAGGACCCTTGAGGATTGATGATGGGGACAAGGAATCCAATACAGACCGTGTTGAGAAGCCAATCCGAAGCTAGAAATAAAAAGAAAAGAGAGAGAGAGAAAACTCTCCAAACAAATAAATCTTCTGTCTCTCTCTTACAAAAAATGCACGGCAAACTGAACCTAAGCTAAAAATGTCTCAAGCAGGGTGCTTTAACCACAGAATCCAACAAACCCTAGGATAGTTTCTGCGGGCCTTAAAAACCTTTGCGGAAGATTGAGGCTAAAGCAGGTCAGGTCTGGATTTTGGTTGATACTTGAGTACCTCTAGGCCTATTGTTAGCATTCTCAACTAATCACAAGAAAAAGAAAAGCACTTATCACAACTGATGACAAACACTAAGGGTCTATAACAGAAGTTAAAACCTTAAAATTTTGCTAAAGGACTAGCAAAAGCTAGGCATCGAGGTATGATGAGAGCCTCATCATGAGCCCTAACTAGCTCATTTTGACTTAAGAAAGAGAATAAGAGCTCCTACATAACCTAGAGAAGGGCTTAATTCAAGGAATAAGTGTTCTGAGAAGAAAACATGAAATAAAGGTTAAAACTGTAATTTTACCATTGCAGTACATAAATGGGATTTCTCAAATTCCAAACATAGGTCAAATGATCTGAATAATAAAAAAGTGGGTTGGTTCAATCAGAAATGGGTTTATGTGCAGTCTAGGAATTAAATGACATTTTGTAACCCTAAAATAGACCCACCTAATTCAACAAGGTTTTGGTCAAGATAAAAATCAATTAAACCCTCTAAAATTCATGGAAAAATATCCCCTAGGATTTAGAACCTTCAAGTTGGCCTTTGGAACCTATTTTGACCTAGATTGGGGTCCTAGCTCATCAATTGACCTAATTTTGGTTTTTGTGCAAAATGTCTAGTCAAACGTAGTCAAACCTAAAATCCAACTTCACCATTGGATTCCTTAGGTTAAAATTAGGTTTGTACCAAAATTTGGACCTATCGGGAGGTCATCTTGACCTACTTTGCAAAATAGTACACCCAATTAAATTTTGGCCCCTACCTTTTGAAAACCATTGCACAGAACCCCTAACTTCCTCGCCACTCTTACAAATAGGTCCCTCCTCCATTAATGGGGAGAAATCCTACTCTGGCAAGGAACGGAGGGGGAATACTCCTTGATTCCTCAGAGATCTCCTCCCAGATTTGGAAGGGAGATTCTTTGAGGAATTCCCTTCCATTTGAGCATGGTCCTAATCCCCGATTCACACCCAATCTCCCGTGTGAATGCACGAGAGATTTGGGTATCCCACAGAATTCCATCTCCGACAAGGTCTCTTATGCTCGGAAGCTTGTCTTCCAAGCATAAGAGTCCCTGCTAGCGACTGTAAAATGACCCCCATCTCCGGCCGCACCTCTTTAGTTTGAATTGGCCAGAGATCCACCTTAATTTCTTCTTCTCCTCCGGTCAAGTGGTCCAGTGAGCTCCGGCGAGCCTCCCTCCTCTTTCTCGTCGCTTGGCGATGGTCCAACCGCGGTGCTGCTTTGTGGCGTCTTTATGTTTATTATAGTATAGTCGTTATAGTATAAGACAAGACAACTACGGTTGTCATTACCATAGAATTTTTTTTTACTCGGAAATAGTTTTCCCGAGGTCGAACTCAGGGAGCTACTGGAATTCTAGAAGTACAAAGTTTCTCTATTGAATTACAAAAATAAGAGAGAGAGGGAGAGAGATAGATTTTTGTCTTGGCTTCTTCTTCTTCTCTTTGTGCTTTCTCTCTGATCCTGTCTTCTTCCCTCTTCTTTCTTCTTCTGCTCTTCCTGTCTTCTTCTTCTCTTCTTTCTCTTTTCTTCCTTTGCCTTTCTCTCTTTCTTTCTGGCGGCCAAGTCTTCTTTCTTTTTCTTCCCGGCTGCTTGTCTTCTTGTTCTGCTATTCAGCTGCAGAGTCTTCTCTTCTTCCTTCTTCTCTTTTCCTTCTCATTTCTTCAGCTGCAGAGCCTTCTTTCCTTCTTCTCTGCTTTATCTCCTCTGAAGGCTGCTCATCCGTCGTCTGATACAGCAGTCAGACGACTTAACTGCAGTCTGCTACAGTGCTTCTCCTCTTTTCCTTCCTTCTCTTTTCTTCTGCTTGGCCTCTCTTCTTCTGCTTCTCCTCTCCTTCCTGCGGCTAAGTACTTAGCCTTTCTCCTTTGCGCTCTGTTCCTGCACATAAGGCACAGCAAAACCTAACCCTTCCCTCTACCCACACATCTCTCTCGCTCTCTGTAAACCTCTCACAGGAAGCTCTCCCAAAGCAGGGTTAACGGGTCGGATAGCGTACCCGTGACCAGGCGCACTGGCGTGTGTATAGTGCACGAGGTGTGCTCGGTAGTGTCGAGTCGGATCCGCCAGGTTCGCGAGGTGAATCCGCGGACGAGGCGGGGGTGATGGGCAAGGGACCTCACCCCAGTGGATTCGGAGGCGGTAAGCAAGAAACACAAAAACAATTTAAACCGGTGCGGTGCTTCGTAATCTTACGATGTGGGACTATTTGGTTGCTTCTCCTCGCGTGCACCCGCAGGAAGACCTCGGCCTTACTTCCGCAGCTGCAGCCTTGATCCCCTTCACTTGCCAGCTGCCTGCCATCACACAGCTCGCCCGCCTTCGGAGCAACTGATAACCTGGAGCTTTGAAGCCTGGAGCGCGCTTGGGAGCTTCTCGAGTCGTCGTCAATGGCGGCCGAGGCAGCAGACTTGTCAAGCACTAAAAGGGCCTCTCGGCCTAATCAAACCACTAGGGAACCTTCGCCGTGGCACGGCGAAGGTGGTGCGAAGTGCAGTAGGCCACGGGATGGCCTAGGCGTGCGTGCCTAGGTCATCCTGTGGCCGGAAAAGTGGGTGTGACTGGGGGTGAGTTGTGGAGGTGTAGAGTGGCAGTGGAGGGGGGGAGGGTGTTTAGTGTGATGAGGTGGAGCTTTTACGATGGTCGACGAGTCGTATGGAGTTGCGGAGTGACGGGGGCGACTCGCCGGAGGTTGGCCGGAGGCGAGGAAGGTGATGGTGGACAGGCGTGGTAGTGGGGCAATCAAGCAAAATAGATTGGGGAAAAGAAAGAAGGGAAGAAGGGGAGTAAATGTAACCTACTTGTAGAGACGAAGGGGGCTGGTGCGGCGGGCAGTCGTATCGACTGTCGTCAGAGAAGAAATACCCAGAGGAAGAGAGCGGCGACGAGGAAGTGGGTAGGGAAGCGTGCGCTTGGTGCGGCGCGACGCGGGAAGATGAGACGAAGCTGGCTCTACTGCAGGTATGGCAGCAGGGAGACGAGTAGGAGGAGGGGCGGTCGCCAGAGCTGGTGGGTTTCCTGTCGGAGTGGGGAGAGAGGAAATGTTGAGGGTTTCTCCGTCAAGACCAGACTGCTTGAACCGACGTGGAGTGCTGGTTCTTATAAAGGGGGTGGCGGAGAGGCGGACGCAGGTAGGCAACGTGGAAGCCTTGCTGGAGTGTGGTCGGAGACGAGACCCATACCTTCCGTGTGTTCGCACGGATGGTGTGGGGGTCGTCAGGCAGCATGGGTGAGTCCCTGCGACAGCAGACGTCGCAGGGAACTCCGCGTACACTTTGTAGGATGATCCCCTCTCCCTGCACGGCACCATGCTCCGCGCAAAGTCGCCGGAGCATGGTGCTGCGTAGAGACTTGCAGGAGGGACCGTTCTGCAAAGAATGACGAGAAAGTTGGGGGCCAAAATGCAAGGGTTTTGAAAGTTAAGGGTCAAAAAGTAAATAAGAGGACCAAATTGCAAAGTCGGTCAAGGAGGTCTCTTCTTGGGCTCAAGTTTTTACGCATGACTATATTGAACCTAAGGATTCTAATGGTGAATTTTGTTTCTAGGTCAGACCAGGTTTGACCAGCCAATTTACGTAAAAGCCCAAATTAAATCATTAATTGGGCATGGTTCTCAATGTAGGTCAAAATGGGTTTCCATGGCCAAATTGAAGGTTCTAAACCCTAGAGATTATTTTTTATGAATTTTAGAGGGTTTATTTGATTTTTATCCTACCTCGAACCTCGTGAATTGAAGTGGGCTTGTTTTAGGGTTACAGAATGTCATTTAATTTCTTGGAGTTGCTGTAGCCCTTGTTAGATCAGATCATCCCACTTTCCTTCTTATTAGGTTTGTTTGACCTGTGTTTGGACCCTTAATTACCTTGTTTGCAAATTACGCTGGTGAAATTGCATTTTTACCCCTTATGACTTGTCTTCTTCGTAAACTCAGAATTCTCTGAGTTAAGCCTTTCTTTGAGCTATGTAGGAGCTTTTTCTTGCATATCTAGGTTAAATTGTGCTAGTTAGGGTTCATGATGAGGTTCTCATCATACCCCCATGCCTAGCTTTTGCTAATCCCTTAGCAAAAAGCTTAAGGCTTCAACCTTTGTTCTAGACCATGAAGTTCTTAATGATTTCAGATAAGTGCTTTTCATTTGAACCTAGATTAGGTTAGAATGCTGACCATAGGCCTAAAAGGTACTCTACTACCAACCAAGATCCAAATCTGTCTAGCCTCAGCCTCAGTCCTTAGCAAAGGTTTTTAAGGCCCGCAAGAACTAACCTAAGGTCTATTGGACTTTGTGGTTAAAGCACCCGTGCTTGAGATGATTTTAGCCCTGGCTCAGTTCGCAGTGCATTTTGTAAGAAAGAGAGATAGAAGATTTTTCTGTTTGGAGAGTTTTCTCTCTCTTTTTCTTTTTAATTCTAGCTTAGGATTGGCTTTTCAACATGGTCTGTATCAGATTCCTTGTTCCCATCATCAATCCTCAAGGGTTCCTGGCAATCGATGCTTCGAGATAGCACCGCCCATGGCAGCCCCCGGAACCCTGGCTATTGAGATTTTGAGATAATCCCATCCATGGTGTTCCGTGGTCGAATCCAGACCCTGGCAATTGACACTTTGTGATAATGCCATCCACGGAATTTGAACCAGTAGAGTGCTTACATGCCCCCAGTAGGATATGTAAATATCCTAAGAGACAAGCACTGAGGAGATGATATTTTGTTATGCATCTTCGAGGGGGATTTCCCGCCTCTCCACGCTGGGAACTCGTCCAAATCAACTTGTGTTGATTGGCCGCTCCTACTCTAGGTGTTCTTTTCAGAATTTTTCGACGCTTCTGCATGATTTTGATTTTTACGCTTACTGAACCAGGCTGTGTGTGGGGTTAGGATGCTTAGGTTACTGAGTCCCGTAAACCAAAGTTAGTTAATGAGGCCAAATACTCTCTAAGCCTTGGACCTAATACTTAAGCTTTTCATTTTCCTCAACCTCTTGAGGAGTGTCTAGATCTTAATGGGTACTAAGAGTCTATCCAAGAATGCCTAAGGTTTGCGTTCTTACTAATCTTACTGTGCACTTTTCAATTTTTTCATGAATGAGGTCTAGAACTTAGGTCAATTCCTTAGTTTCTTACTAATGACTATCACTCTTTTCTTACATTTTTGTGCTCCTTTTTCATTTTGTTTCTTTTCCTTCTCCCACAAAATTTTCTTTCCTCCCTTATTTTATTCTTCTTTTTCAAAAATTTTTTAATTTTTATGGTGTTTTTGGTATGTGTGAATTTCTTTGTTTGAAACCTTTTCTTACAAGTTTTGCACTTTCATACCCCCCATGCCTAAGATTTGCAATGTCCTCATTGTAACCTAGGGGGTTTTTATTCAACTTAGTTCATACATTAGGATAGATGTTTTGATGAGTGAATGGGTCGGGGTGACTGTTGCGGACAATTTCTAATCTAAGATGCAAGAACCTGAGGTGGAGTCGGCTGTCCTAAAGTGTGAACTTTAAGTGCACAAAGGTGTCAGAAAAGGTTTCAGGTTTTCAAAGAGAATGACGAGCTGCCTCCCATTAAGCGCTAAATTTGACGCCTTCAGCCAAGCGGGAAAATGGAATGGAGAGGGGATTGTCAAATCAGCAGAGTTTAATATAACAAGCACCTTGATTAAGAGCCTGGTTGGTCCAACCAGGTGCTTGTTAAGATCAACAGGCTGATGATGCAGCCCAAACCCAATCAATCTGGTGGGTTGATAGATGTATATCAACAGATGTGGGACCCACCATATGCAATGTGGCTCAGATGGATGTGGAAGTGTGAATACAGGGTTTGGCTGAGTCGAATCAGCCTGGTCAAAATAGGGACCCGTAGAATAATGAGTGAATGACACGGAAACCCTACAGGGGTGATCAGAGAATGATGGAGCATGGTCTGTAGTCTGATCAGTGTTCGAGACCCGATGTGGAAATGCAATTGGCTCGGTGAGAGGTGAATCTGAATAGAAATTGAGTCCAGTTGCGGGTCGGGGTTGGGAAGAGGTTTCGATCAGTTCTATGTGTGCGGATGAGGTGGCAACTGTGTATGAGGGCTCTTCTAGAAACGAATGACAGGTGGTTTTCTGTAGAGAGTCCTCTGGGTAACTATCAAATGCCTGAAGAGTCTCTGTAGGATGAAAGAAATCTGATTTGAGAAAAGATTTGAATTCTGGGTTGTAATCACTCTTGGCATTTTCTGTTTTTGGTTCCTGAGGATCAAAAAGGAATGATTCTGTGTTATCAGTGATCTCGGAACCAGGACCTCAGAGTCGGAGTCAGAGAATGAGTCATGTAAACTAAGGTCGTAGATGGGCTTGGTGTGTTCAGGAAGGAGAGTCTCTCCGAAATTATAGTCAGATTCGAAGTTGTCGGAGAGTTTGCAAAATTGAGTTCTAAATGAGATTCTTGATCATGAATTCCACCGTAGCATAAATCATCAGATGTGGAATCAGCAGCCTAACTGGGGTCTAGCCTATATGTCAATTCTGGACTTAAAAAGGTGTTCTGTTTAGGCTGAAGCTCCAAGCTAGTAGGATAGACCCAATTGAAACCCCACTCATCCAACTCCTTAGTTTCTGTATCATAAATTGGCATGTCTTCTGAAAAATCGATCAGATTTCCTAAGGATGTTGGAGATGGATATTCATCAAATAGAGGCCCGGAATCATATTCTTTAAAAAATTGATCTTTCTCATATGGGGCCTCATAATCTTCCCAATAAGTTTTGGATCTAGATTCTAGGTTTAGGATGTGGGTAGGATTACTAGAATCAAAGTTCGAATAACGTTTGAAGGTCACCTTATCAAAATAAAGGGCGGAATTTATACCCTCAAAAGGTTCAGTTCTGATCTCGTTATTGCAGGAGTTTTGAAATTCTAAACTTGGCAATTCATGGTCTAGGGTCGGTTCATCATTATGTTCTCCTGCAATATCCCAACCTAATTCAATGTTGTCTTCTATCTAGGTTGGGAATCCACAACCACCCGGTGCCTCAGTCCCAAGATCTGGGAAACTGGATTGATCCTTAATACTGTTCCAAGATGGTTCATCCTCTGTTTCTGGTATATACGGGTATCTTTGGTTGATAATTTGTTCCAGTGATCTCATCATTTCTACCCATTTTACAAGGGCATCTTGGTGTTGTTCCCAAAGTACAGGATTTGTTAAGCATTGAAGGTATTCAGATTTGTGTAATTTTTCTATCTCAATGTATCCTGTTAGGAGTATTTCTCGGGTTGATCCTTTTATGGCTTCTGTTAGTAGAGTTTGGGCACAGTTTATGATGAAGGCTGTGGTTGTTGGGACATCAACCTGATTTTCTATTGGTTTATATTTGATTCCATAGAACTCAAGGGTTTCCTCAATCATCCTATCTCTCATGGATCTTTGAGATTTAGGTCTCTTAAAGGGTGATGCTAAGTAATTAGGCTGCATATTTGAATCAGGTGTTGGAATCAAGATAAAGAATCAGAAGTTCGATGTAGACTCAAGTTGCGCCAAGATGGAAGAAGGGAGACTTGGTTCAGTATCAGAGGAAAGGACTAATGTGGTGGGGTTGCATAAACAAGGGCGTCGAGGCTTCGCCTCGACGAGAGTGAATTTCTAAAGGAGGTCTTAAGGATGGTCTTAAGGACCTCCTACCGAACATGCACCGAAGGATGTGATGAGATTAGAAGGTGTTGGACCCAATCGAGACACCCAAAATGTTGGGTGACTATAGAGGTGCAGGGTAGATGGACCTCTTGATCAAAAGATCAGCCACCTGAGAATTACCTGGGTAGCCAGAGAGGGAGAGTCCCGTGAAGACCCCTACACGGTAGAGCGTCCCCACGAGTTACAGGGTTTCCCCCACCCGACCTCTCTTGTCACTGCAGTTCCAGGTAGACTAGAATGGGGACCTTGACCTCTTAAGTCTACCTTTTTTACTTTAAGATCAAGGTGCTTAAGGTGGTTAAGGTTCCACTTGAACTTTTAGGTATTTTGAGTGAAAAAGTGACCTAATTTTAAGGTTGGTTGACCCAAAGGATCAACTTCACCTCTTGTTCCTTTGAGAGCTTTTGGGTCGTTTCTTTTAAGGTTCAAATGGATTTAAAAGCCTGATTTGCTTAGGGTTCTTCTTATATAGATCTTTTCAAACAAGGTTTAGGCACACCTCTTTTTGGAAAAAATTTTTTCTTTTTTTAAGAGAAGGTGTGTCTCTAAAAACCCTAGCTTTCCAATCCTTGAGTTGGCTCTAGTTGGTCCAATTTAGTTGCCTCAAAATTTAGTATCTAGGACTCAATCAAGAAAGTTTTAGCCCTAGTTACCTTAGTTGGATGAGCAGTTAAAAATGTGTTGAAATGAAAAATTAGGCAACTTTGATGAATTACTAAGTATGACACAGGTAGCCCTAAGTTGATTCTTCTTTTGTTCCTTTTCAGACTTTGAGGGAGTTAAGAGAGGGCTACTGAAGATTACCTGTTTCTTGGAGTGTGTTGTGCAGCTGCTTCTTGATTTTCTTGTACCTGCACACAAGAGGGAAAATATTAGCAATTCTTAAATAAAGAGTTCAAAGCTTCTAGAATAGCCGTTGCTCCCTGGCAACGGCGCCAAAAAATGGTGATGGTCCAACCGCGGTGCTGCTTTGCGGTGTCTTTATGTTTATTATAGTATAGTCATTATAGTATAAGACAAGACATCTACGGTTGTCATTACCATAGAATTTTTTTTACTCGGAAATAGTTTTCCCGAGGTCGAACTCAGGGAGCTACTGGAATTCTAGAAGTACAAAGTTTCTCTATTGAATTACAAAAATAAGAGAGAGAGAGGGAGAGAGATAGATTTTTGTCTTGGCTTCTTCTTCTCTTTGTGCTTTCTCTCTGATCCTGTCGTCTTCTTCTCTTCTTTCTCTTTTCTTCCTTTGCCTTTCTCTCTTTCTTTCTGGCGGCCAAGTCTTCTTCTTTCTTTTTCTTCCTGGCTGCTTGTCTTCTTGTTTTGCTCTTTAGCTGCAGAGTCTTCTCTTCTTCCTTCTTCTCTTTTCTTTCTCTTTTCTTCAGCTGCAGAGCCTTCTTTCCTTCTTCTCTACTTTATCTCCGCTGAAGGCTGCTCATCCGTCGTCTGATACAGCAGTCAGACGACTTAACTGCAGTCTGCTACAGTGCTTCTCCTCTTTTCCTTCCTTCTCTTTTCCTCTGCTCGGCCTCTCTTCTTCTGCTTCTCCTCTCCTTCCTGCGGCTAAGTACTTAGCCTTTCTCCTTCGCGCTCTGTTCCTGCACATAAGGCACAGCAAAACCTAACCCTTCCATCTACCCGCACGTCTCTCTCTCTCTGTAAACCTCTCACAGGAAGCTCTCCCAGAGCTGGGTTAACGGGTCGGATAGCGTACCCGTGACCAGGCGCACGGGCGTGTGTATAGTGCGCGAGGTGTGCTCGGTAGTGTCGGGTCAGATCCGCCAGGTCCGCGAGGTGAATCCGCGGACGAGGCGGGGGTGATGGGCGAGGGACCTCACCCTAGTGGATTCGGAGGCGGTAAGCAAGAAACACAAAAACAATTTAAACTAGTGCGGCGCTTCGTAATCTTACGATGTGGGACTATTTGGTTGCTTCTCCTCGTGCGCACCCGCAGGAAGACCTCGGCCTTGCTTCCGCAGCTGCAGCCTCGATCCCCTTCACCTGCCAGCTGCCTGCCATCACACAGCTCACCCACCTTCGCAGCAACTGATAACCTGGAGCTTTGAAGCCTGGAGCGCGCTTGGGAGCTTCTCGAGTCGTCGTCAATGGCGGCCGGGGCAGCAGACTTGTCAAGCACTAAAAGGGCCTCTCGGCCTAATCAAACCACTAGGGAACCTTCGTGATGGCACGGCGAAGGTGGTGCGAAGTGCAGTAGGCCGTGGGACGGCCGGAAAAGTGGGTGTGACCGGGGGTGAGTTGTGGAGGTGTAGAGTGGCAGTGGAGGGGCAGAGGGTGTTTAGTGTGATGAGGCGGAGCTTTTGTGATGGTCGGTGAGTTGTATGGAGTTGCGAAGTGACGGGGGCGACTCGCCGGAGGTTGGCCGGAGGCGAGGAAGGTGATGGTGGACAGGCGTGGTCGTGGGGCAATCAAGCAAAATGATTGGGGAAAAGAAAGAGGGGAAGAAGGGGAGTAAATGTAACCTACTTGCAGAGACGAAGGGGGCCGGAGCGGCGGGCAGTCGTATCGACTATCGCCGGAGAAGAAATACCCAGAGGGAGAGAGCAGCGATGAGGAAGTAGGCAGGGAGGCGTGCGCTTGGTGCAGCGCGATGCGGGAAGATGAGACGAAGCTGGCTCTGCTGCAGGTATGGCAGCAGGGCGATGAGAAGGAGGAGGGGCAGTCGCCGGAGCTGGTGGGTTTCCTGTCGGAGTGGGGAGAGAGGAAATGTTGAGGTTTCTTCGTCAAGACGAGACTGCTTGAACTGGCGTGGAGTGCTGGTTCTTATAAAGGGGGTAGCGGAGAGGCGGACGCAAGCAGGCGACGTGGAAGCCTTGCCGGAGTGTGGTCGGAGACGAGATCCATACCTTCCCCACGTTAGCACGGAAGGTGTGGGGGTCGTCAGGCAGCATGGGTGAGTCCCTGCGACAGCAAACGTCGCAGGGACTCCACGTACACTTTGCAGGATGATCCCCTCTCCCTGCGCAGTGCCATGCTCCGCGCAAAGTCGCCGGAGCATGGTGCTGCGCAGAGACTTGCAGGAGGGACCGTTCTGCAAAGAACGATGAGAAAGTTGGGGGCCAAAATGCAAGGGTTTTGAAAGTTAAGGGTCAAAAAGTAAATGAAGAGGACCAAATTGCAAAGTCGGTCAAGGAGGTCTCTTCTTGGGCTCAAGTTTTTATGCATGACTATATTGAACCTAAGGATTCTAATGGTGAACAGACCATGTTTGACCAGCCAATTTACGTAAAAACCTAAATTAAATCATTAATTGGGCATGGTTCTAAATGTAGCTCAAAATGGGTTTCTAAGGCCAAATTGAAGGTTCTAAACCCTAGAGATTATTTTTATATGAATCTTAGAGGGTTTAGTTGATTTTTACCCTACCTCAAACCACGTGAATTGAAGTGGATTTGTTTTAGGGTTACAGAATGTCATTTAATTTCTTGGAGTTGCTATAGCCCTTGTTAGTCAGATCATCCCACTTTCCTTCTTATTAGGTTTGTTTGACCTGTGTTTGGACCCTTAATTACCTTGTTTGCAAATTACGTTGGTGAAATTGCATTTTTACCCGTTATGACTTGTCTTCTTCTTAAACTCAGAATTCTCTGAGTTAAGCCTTTCTTTGAGCTATATAGGAGCTTTTTCTTGTATATCTAGGTTAAATTGTGCTAGTTAGGGTTCATGATGAGGTTCTCATCATAGCTCTTCCACAATACCAGTGGCAGAGCCACCGTTACCATCTTCCTTCACATTGCGCAACATTCGCGTGAGCATCTCTAGCCCCGTCATTGCCGTCGTCTCCCTCGACTAGACGAAGTCTTCTCCAGCGACAGTACGTACTGCCAGTCGCCATCTCTCCCCCTTCGTCCACTTAGTTAGTTTAGAACCACTCGTCTATATCCCCTCTTCAATTCCCCTCAATTTATTTCACAAATTACCCCTCGACTGCCACTGTCCACCGCCATCTTCCCCATCTCCGGCCAACCTTCGGTGAGACACACCCATCAGTCCACAACTCCACACATCTCGCCACCAACCTCAACACCTCCGCCATCGACCACTAAACATCTTTCACCCATGCATAGGTCGCCACACGCACTCCACACTTCCCCTGACATAACCCATAAACTCGGCCATAGGGTGACCTAGGCACGCATGCCTAGGCCGCCCCACGGCCTGCCACCTACCGCCTCACCTTCGCAGTGACACTGCGAAGGTTCTCCTGTGGTCTGATAGAGCTGCAAGGCTCCTTTTGTGTCGTGCAGGGTTGAGCTCCCGTCTGCCATTAATAAGCACACGAGATCGCTTGTTCTCCAGCTCCAGGCCACAAGTGTCAGGTTCCAGGCTTCCAGATTGCGCAGGCTGAGTGCGAGAGTGAGTCCAGCCTGATAGTGGGTGCCGCGAGACCTGCAGCTACGTCGATCGTAAGAAGACACTCTCCTGCAGGCCAACAGTAAGTCTTGAGATCTTTGAGAGGTTTAAATTGATTTTGTGTTCTTCCCTATTTGCCTCAAAATCACTGGGGTGAGGTCCCTCACCTCACCTATCACGCCTCGTCCGTGAATTGATCCCACGGACCTAGCACCCGACCCGACTAACATACCGAGCACTCCTCGCGCACCACACCTATGCCGGTGCGCCTGGATCCAGGCATGCGACCCAGCCCAATTACCCAGCTTTGGGAGAGAATACCGAAGAGTGATACACAGAGAGAGAGAGATGCGGGGGTGGGTAGAGGGGTAGGTTTTGCTCTTTGGTGTTGTGTGTGTGGGGAAGAAGGAAGGATGGCAAAAAAGAAGAGGAAGTCAGAGGAAAGTTAAGGCTGAAGGAAGCTAAGGCAGAAGCCAAAGGAAAATGAAGAAGGTGAAGCTGACACTTAGCCACAGAGAAAAGAAGGAGAAAGACACTGCAGAAGAGAGGCAAGGTAGAAGACAGAGGAAAATAGGAAGAAAGGAAGAAATAAGGAAGAAAAAGCAGATGGCCAAAGTCAGAAGAATAGAAGAAAAAGAACTAAGGAAAGAGGAAAATTAGACAAAGGAAGAGAAGTAAGAAGAAGAAGAAGAAAAGAGAAGAATAAAGAAGCCTTCATTTAAGACGTATGATCCTATGATTAGATGTCCAACTCTTTTATTTTTGCCACAATTGACTTTTAAACTCTTGCATTTACATTCTGAATTAAGTTTTGAGTAATTCTAAGTGTTCAAGTACATTATTGAGATTAACGAATAAATTCCATTTGCTCCCTGTGTTCGACCTCGGATACTTAGGTTTTCGAGTAATAAATTTTAATTTGTTGTCAACACTTGGTCACCTATACTACGACGCAACTGACTGTTAAAATACGATCAAGCGGCCTGCTCAATAATACGAAAATGCAGATTGCGGGTTTGGCTCATTCGACTCAACCTGGTCAAAGGTGGGATCCTTAAAAGAAAGTGACTCTGAAAAGGATGTAGGAACCCTGCAGGTAAGATCAGAGACAGATAAGAAGTGATTAACAGTCTTATCAGTGTCCAAAACCCAATCAAAAGATGGAGGAGAATCATATGCAACCAAATCAAAGAGAGGTAATCAAAGTAGAAGTTGATTCCAGTGGTGGGTCAGGGTTGAGATCGGATTTTGGAAGGTTCTATATGTGGATCAGAAGGTGTGGCTTCTTTAAAATTTGGGTGCGAAGAAGGCTCTTCTAGAAATGATTCAGATTGGTTCCTCTAGAGAGTCTTCCTGATGTTCATTACAATCAAATGTAAATGCCTAGAGAGTGCTTATAGGATCATAGAATTTTAAGTCAGTGAAAGATTCAAATTTTGGATTGTAGACACTCTCAGCACTTACTGTTTCTTATTCCTGAAGATCACAACAAAATGATTCCAACTCAATGTAACATGATTTTGAATCAATGATCTAAGGATTAGGAACCTTAGAGTCAGAATCAAAAAATGGGTCATAGATGCTGAGGTCGTAGATTAGCTCGTAATCATCAGGACACAAAGGTTCTTTGAAATCAGAGTAAGATTCGAAATCATCGAAGAATTTGTGAAAATCAATTTCTGAACCTGATTCCAAATCAGGATTTCCACCATAGGATAAATAATGATGTGTAGAATCAATCACCTAACTTGGATTTAACCTAATCTCAAATTCTGAGCTCAAAGAGGTGTCCTTGTTAGGCATAGGCTCAACTTCTTGGCTCCTAGGATAGACCCAATCAAAATCCAACTCTTCCAATTCCTCTATTTCTGTATCATAAATCAGTGTAACTTCTGATAGATCAATTTGTATGTCTGAGGAGTTTGGAGAGGTGTAATCATCAAATATAGGCCCAAAATCATGATCTAGATCTAGAATCTGATTTTCATCACATTGGACCTCTTGATCATTCTGAATAGGATTCAATCTAGATTTTAGGTCAAGGGTAGGAATTGGGTCACTAGAATCTAGACATGGTTCTATTGGGATATTAGAATCACTCTCGAGAATTACCTTAACAGGATAAGGTTCGGGAATTACATCCTCAGGAGGTTCTGAGTCTAATTCATCACAGGTGTTTGGGAAATCAAGGCACAATGGACCAGCTTCATGGCTCTCTAAGGATGGTGTAGAATCGGGAACACCTATAATTGGATCGTCCCAACCCATATCAAGATCAGGCATGTCAATCTATATGAAGTTTGAATCTGATTCCATTTGGGTTGGGGGTCCACAACAATCTCTATTTTCAAATTCAGGATTTGAGAAATCATGATGATCCTCAATGTTGTTCCAAGGTGTCTCATCAATCTCTGAATGTTGATATGGGTATTTTTGCTCAATGGCTTGTTGTAATGTATTTAGCATATACCAATGTTTCTCAATGAGGCCCTAGTGCATCTCCCAAAGTTGTGGATGTGATAAACATTGTATATACTCAGTACTGTGTAGTCTCCACAATTCACTATATTCTGATAAAAGCTCATCTCGGGTTGAACCATGTATCATCTATGCAAATATCATTCCAGCACGGTTAATAATGTGTGTCGTTGTTTCTGGTATATTAACCTGCATATGCCTAGATGGATTTGAGTTTTTGTAATATTCATCACGATGTCTAAGAGCATCCTCAATCATCTTTTCTTTCATGCTCATTTGGTATTCAGGTTTCCTAAAAATTATTCCTAATTAGTCAGGTTGCATTTTCAAATCAAGTGGGCGAATCAAGATGTAGAATCAAATTCATGTTCAGATCAGAAATTCCATAGAAGATCAATTCTAATGAAGCCTATAGGTCAACAACCTAGAGACCTTTCCTGTGTCTGTGCTCTAAAGAATAGATGAGGGACTGGATGTGAATTAGACCCAATTAAGGCACCAAAAGATTTTTGGATGACTGAGGCTGTGTCGAGGTGGATGATATCTCTGAATTAGAAATCCACACACCCGAGAATTACTTGGGTAGCCAGGAAGGGAGAGCCCCAAAAAGACCCCTACATGGTAGAGCGTCACCATGGGTTATAGGGTTTCCCCTACCTGACCTTCTTTATCACTGCAATTCCAAATAGACTGGAATGTATGAATTGAGACCTTAAGTCTACCAATTTTAGTCCTAATTTATGCCTTGGATTTCACTTGATTAAGAAGTTGATTCAATTTGTGACCTAATTTGGAGGTTCATTAACCTACAAAGTAGGCGAATTTCACCTGACCTGCCCTAAAGGATTGAGGATGAAATCTAAGTCAAGACCCAAAGATCACCTTGAATTGACTCTCATGTTATTAAGTCCAAACATTTTAATATTCAAGTGAATTTAGAACTTGATTTTTAGGGTTTTCTTTGAATAGCTCTTTTCAATCAAGGGCTTGGGCAGTTGATGGGAACACCATCATGAGCCCTAACTAGCTCATTTTGACCTAAAGAAGAGAACAAAAGCTCCTACATAACCAACTGAAGGTCCTAATTCAATGAATAACCATTCTGAAAGAAAAGCAAGAAACAAGGGGTAAAACTGTAATTTTACCATTGTAGTACAACAACGGGTTTTCTCATGGGATAAACACAGGTCAAATGATCTTAACAAGATAAAAAGTTGGTTGGTTCAAACAGAAAAGGGTTCATGTGAATTCTAGGAATTAAATGACTTCTTGTAACCTAAAAACAGACCCACTTGATTTAACAAGGTTCTTGTCAGGATAAAATTCACCTAAACCCTCTTAAAATCATAGAAAAATATTCTCTAGGATTTAGAACCTTCAATTAGGCCCTTGGAACCTATTTTGACCTAAATTGGGGTCTCATACAAATATTTGCCCTAAATAGGATTTTTGCATAAATTTCCCAATCAAATGTGGTCAAACCCAAACTCCAACTTCACAATTGGATTCCTTAGGTCTAAATTAAGTTTGTACCAAAATTTGGACCTAAGAGGAATTCATCTTGACCCACTTTGCAAATAGGTCCAGCCTAATTACATTTCTGCCCCTATCTTTCGAAAACTTCTCCGAAAACCCCCTAGCTTCTTCTTTGTTCTTTGCAATTAGGTCCCTCCACCATTATAGCGGAGGAAATCCTACTCTGGCAAGATTGCAAAGGCAAGATCTCCCTGATCTCTCAGAGAATCCCCTTCAAAATTGAAAGGGAGATTCTCTGAGAAATCTCCTCCAATATGAACCTAATTTGAGGCCCTGTTTGGTACCCAGTCTCCCATGCAAACGCATGAGAGATTCGGGTCCCCTTCAAGTTGCCATCTCCGGCGAACTTTCCTTGCTTGGAAGCTTAGTTTCCAAGCACAAATCCATCCTCCAGGGCCTATTTAAGCAAACCCAAATCACCTTGCATCTCCCAAGCTTGAAATTGGCCGGAAACACCCTTAAATCATCTCTCCTCCTCCGGCTAGTTGGCTCATCAAGCTCCGGCGACCTCCCTCTCTCTCCTTCGTCGCCTAGCCATAATACTAATGGCAAGTTCCTCTTCCTCCTTCTCATCCGCGTCGCGCCGCACCTGCTGACGCCTCTGCACCCCCTTCGTCCTCACCATCCTCCCCCACTGAGCGCCTTTATCTCCGGCATCGACAGTACGCACAGATGCCATCTCTACTCCCCCTTCGTCTCTTTACACCTAGATAAGTTCCCTCTCCCTTCTACTCTTTCTTCCCCTTTTTATCTCTCAAAAACATCCCTCGACGCACTCCACCACCATCATCCCCTTCACCTCTAGCCAGACCTCCGGTGAGGCATCCCCGTCGCTCCGCACTTCCATCCGCCTTGCCAACCACCCGATAAGCTCCGCAACACCCCACTGAAAATAACCCCTCAGTCCATACATGCCATCACTCACCCACAAGGGCCCCCGAACACACCCACTCACACGCACACAGGGTGCCCCAGGCACGCGCACTCAGGCAGTTCCATGCCACGCCGACCACTGCAACACACTCGCCATGCCTCAGCAAAGCCTCCTAAGCATTCTAACGTGGCCGCGAGGCCGTTTGCATGATTGCAGGTACAGGAGGGTTGCCACCATTGACGAATAGCAAGGAGCTTGCTTGCGAACTCTCTCCAGGTCCGCTCGCTCCAGGCTTGTGTCCCAAGTGTGCGGAAGCCCCTCGCGCACTCACTCAGTCCCTTGATTGGAGTCGACAACCTTCGCAGCAGCTGCAATTGAGCGCTCAACCTTTACGGATGCACCTAACAGAAGGTGGAACATTTAGTCCCACCTCGGAAGAGAGTGACCGCCCGCACCTGCATAAGAGCAAAAACTGCATAGGCCTTATCGCCTTAGTACCAGGGGGTGAGGTCCCACTCACCCTTCACCGGCCTCGTCCGTGACCTTGCCTCCATGAACCTGGTCTGACCCATTTACCTGACCCAGCACACCTCACCCACCACCGCACGTTGGTGGGCCTAGTCCTGGGTGCGTACCCAACCCGACTACCCGAGACGGTGGCTCTAGGAGAGCGAACCTAAGAGCGAAAGAGGAGAAGAGAGAGCGCACAGGTAGGGGTAGGTTTTGCTCTGCAAGGAAAGGAGAAGAAGAAGAAGGAGGAGGCCGAAGGGGAAGCTAAGGAAGGAGAAGACAAGGCTGAAGAGGAAAGAGCTGAAGAGGAAGGAGCTGAAGAGAAAGAAGAGAAGGAAGGACTGAAGGCAGAAGAAGAAGGAGCCGCCAGAGAAAGGCTAAGGAAAGGAATCAAAGGCAGAGAAAGGCTAAGGCAAGGCATCAAAAGAAAAGAAAGAGAGAAGAAGAAAAAAGAAAGCAGCCACCAGAGAAGAGAAGAGAAGAAGAGACAAAGAAGAGAAGAGATTAGAGAAGAAAAGAGAAAGAGAAGAAAGAAAATCAAGCACTGTAGCCTCTGCATATTTAAGGCGTCTGATTCACAAATCAGACGTCTAATTTTTTGCTTATTTACATACATTTCTTTACTCTTTTGTGCTTACATTTTTGCACTATAACTCTATTTTTTATTGCATATTATATTCAATTTTTCAAGTTGTACTCTTGATTTCTAAACCCTAAGTTGCTCTCAGTGTTCGACCTCGAACTTTAAAATTTGAGTAATAAAATCTATTTGTTTCCAAAGCGATTTTGACTATATTACAACGTTTATTTTAAAACTCGATTTCCCCTTGTTAACATTTTGGTGCCATTGCCGGGGAGCAACGGGCAATTTAGAAATCTTGACTACAATTACTGATTTGGTACTAACTTGATATATCTATTTTGTTGTGATTGTTTCAGTGGAGAAGATTCAAAGGAAGATGGTCGCACAACAGACACGCCCGGGGAAGGTAATTTCTGATTAATCTCTTTCTCTTAAAGCCCCTCATTCTGAAAAGGAAAAAACAAGATAAAATCAATTAGGGCTACTTGCTTTCCATCTCTAGTTAAATTCACCAAAGTTTCCTGATTTGATTTCAACAACAATACTATATGTGCACCCATTTAAGGTAACTAGGGCTACCACCTTCTTGATTGAGCCCTAGATACCATATTTTGGCAACTAAATTGGACCAAAATTAGAACCAAAAGTAAGGATTTCAATTTAGGATTTTAGAGACACCTTCATAAGCAAGAATCAACTCTCCAAAGAAAGGTGTGCCTAAGCCTTGGTTGAAGAGACTTATTCAAGAAAACTCTAAAATTCAGGCTCTTAATCTCACTTGAATCCTAAAAGAAAGGACCTAAAACTTCTCAAAGGACAAATAGGTGAAGTTGACCCCCTTGTTGTGTCAACCAACCTTGAAATTAGGTCACTTTTTGCACTCAATACATCTAAAGTTCAAGTGAAATCTTAAGCACCTTTGTTCTTAAATAAAACTGGTAGACTTAAGAGTTCAAAGTCCCCATTCTAGTCTACCTGGAACATCAGTGACAAGAGAGGTCGGGTGAGGGAAACCTTGTAACTCGTGGGGATGCTCTACCGTGTAGGGGTCCTTACAGGACTCTTCCTCTCTAGCTTCCCAGGTATTTCTCAGGTGGACGGCTTTTTGACTAAGGGGTATCATCCACCCCGAACCCCTATAATCATCCAAATTGTTGGGTGTCTTGATTGGGTCCAGCACATTCTACTCTCGTCCAAACCATCGATGCATGTTTGGTAGGAGGTCCTTAAGATCATCCTTGAGACCTCCTTTAGTGATTCACTCTCGCTGAGGCCAAGCCTTGACGTCCGTGTTTGTGCAGCAACCCCACCACATAGACATTTCCTCTGATTCATCAGAACCAAATTCTCCTTCTTCCATCATCATGGCACAACTAGTAGAAGAGAATAATCTTGAGAACCAACTTCAGCGCCTGAATGATTTATTTCAAGCCTTTGTAAACCCACCGCAGCGTCCTATGATGCAAGATCACTACAATTCCGCTACGGTGGCGATCGAACCTTAAGTCCAAATCCCAATTGGAGGTCCTGATTCTGAAGTCAAGCCCAACATGATTCATGCTATTCCAACGTTTCATGTGCTTAATTCCAAGGATCCCTTCCAGCACATCAAACAACTCAAACATCTATCCCAGACCTTCGGGTCAGATGTCCAAAATCAGGATATTCTTCTCATGAAGATGTTCTCCTTCTCTCTCATGGACAAGGCAACTATTGGTATCAGACTCAAACGTGTCCAATCAACACATGGGTTGAACTATAATCTGAATTCTTGAAAAAGTTCTTCCCAATTGGTCGGACGAATGCCTTA
Organism: Thalassia testudinum; assembly: GCA_037157565.1. Taxonomy (NCBI): domain Eukaryota; kingdom Viridiplantae; phylum Streptophyta; class Magnoliopsida; order Alismatales; family Hydrocharitaceae; genus Thalassia; species Thalassia testudinum. Next base: position 5,225,341 of record JAZHRO010000025.1, read on the forward strand.
TGACACCAGATCACACACTTCACCCAGCAATCTGGAGAACCTCTTCATGAAGCATGGGACCATTTCTTGGATCTCATGAGAAAGTGCTCCCATCACGGAGTTCCTAAATGGGAATAAGTCCAGTCCTTTTACCAGGGACTCTATGAAGACATCTGCTTATTCATCAATGAAACCTGCAGAGGAAATATCATGGGTTAACATGAAGACACTATGTGGGAGATTCTCGAGAATATGTGCGAGAACTCCATCAATAATGACTCCATGGGCTTATTCGACCGAACGAATGCCCGCGCATCGACGAATCCAAGGGGAGCACATGAGACACAGGGCATGTCCGCATCCGTCGACTTGGAATTGATGGCCAGTCAGTTGGACAAGGTCTCTATCATTGAGAAGAAGGTGGATGAGCTGACTCGACATCTATAGCGAGCCACCTCTACACAAAACCCATTTGCACAGCCGCCTTCTGGGCGGGAAGCTGTGCATAACATCTATCACCGATCTTCTTAGGGGATGAACTCGTATCAACCCCCGTCTGACTCTAGGACCGGAGGAAACTTCGATCCAACCTACTCTAGTTGAGGGAACTCTGAACCCTCGTACTCTAACTTTTCTGAGGTTCCTCTAACCTGCGAGGACCTCAATGCCATCCAGAATGACCCATTCTCTAACACCTATAATCCTGGATGGCGAAATCATCCCAACTTCCTGTGGGTAGGAAATAATGAAAATCAAAGACCACCATATCAACCCCGTCCACAAGCTCCTCGACCATATTAGCCACCTTAGCCTCGGCCCAACCTTACCTATCAATCTGGACCAACTCAAACAGATCAAATGACTCTTATCAATAAGACTCTAGCTGACATTCATAAAATGAATGCGGCTATGCAAAAATAGCACAATGACGAGATCACAGAGGTACGAAATCAACTCACCCAAATGGTGAATTCCTGCCAACCTAGCGCACTTCCCTTGAAACCTCTACCGAATCCAAATAACGTGTTGAACCAAAGGCACGTTATGAACCCAAATCCGATCCAAGCCCACATGATTTATCAGGCCCCTTTTGTTCCATCACCCAACGGGATGGAAGCTTCGACATCGTATGCAGGATTTCAGCAGCAGCCACCTATTTTACCAACTCCAAACCAAAACCAGGCAGGACTAAATTCTGTAACAACCTGTATTGGCAAAGTAACACATGACCCACCTTATCCAAGACACTTTCAACCTGGTAGTAACCCAAGCCCTAGGATAGTTATCGAGGATACCCCTATCCCAGATCAAGAACCTGGACTTATTCTAAAGGAACCATCCAAGGTTCCATTCCCCGAGGCCTTGACCAAAGGAAAAAGGACAAGCAAACCCATGACTCCTAAGGAGGATTTGGTCAAGCTCTTTGAACAGGTCCACATAAACATCCCCTTGATGGATGCGATCCGCCACGTAGCAGCTTACACACGATTTCTGAAAGACGTGTTGTTGAACGTCGAGTTGCTACGCTAGCATGTTTGGTTTTGAAAAACCTGTTGTCGTAGTATGAAAGCGAAGAACTCGTGTTCAACAAATAAAATTTATACCAAAATGGAAATTCCAGGTCGAACACAGGGAGGCTACGTCAATCTATATTCGCAATTATATTTTTTTAGAATTTTTCTTGAAAAGTGAGGCGATGTAATTACAATGAAACCATAACAACAATCAGACTAAAAAGGGAGAGAGAGAGAGAGAAAACATGCATTCAATAATTCAAAATGTTTATACAATAAAACCAAATAAGAATTACACTAGAAAGTAGGAAATCAGCTACACTAGAAAGCAGGAAAATTCTACACTAGAAAGCTATAAAGAAGAATGGGAGAGAGAAGTTATCCTCCTCGACGATTGCTTGGAGGACGAGTTGGATGGGATGATGCCTGGACGAAGGAAGACGGAGCAGGACAAAGGAGGACGAAGCAGAAGAATGGGAATGGGGTAGCACGTCGTCGTCGTCGTGGGATCCACTTCCGAATGGGGGACAAAAAATTGACTTTATCTCGCAAGGAGCATCACGGGTGTGGGACAAGCTTCTCTTGAGCTTTGGAGAGGTAGAGAAGAGAAGGAAGGGATGAGAATTTCGTGTGGAGGGGGTCTCCTTTTATAGTTGCAAGGAGTGGGGGCAATTTGGTCATTACAACTCTTAAAACATTAATTCAGGACCTTTAGTGACGGATAAAATCGTTGCTAAAGGTCTGAACGTGGGCGTAGTGGGTGGCGCTCGCGTGTTCAACGCACGCGCACGTCCAGCCAATCTCAACCTTAGATCACGCCTTCGTCCGCCTGCTCTGCGCGCGCCTGCCCGCATACAATGCCACGTCCTCGCCACACATGCAATAGCTCATGGGCGCTATCGGGCACGCACAGCCATTCGATCGCAATCTGGAGTCGGTCGATTTGATGACCGGGTTTTGGTTTTGTTATAACGTTGTAGTAAAGCCGGTTATTACCAACATTTCAAATATAAATTTTTTACTCGGAAAATAAAAGAGTTCCCGAGGTCGAACTCAGGGAGCAAGTTGTATTCTAGAGATATACATGTTTCTTTTACAAAATAAAGAAAGAGAGAGGGAAAGAATTTGTTGTTCTCTTCGTTTTCTCCTCGTGATGTTCTTCTTTCTTTCTTTCTTCAGAGCTCCTGCTTCTTCTTCTTCGTTCTGCAGAGGTGATGCTCCTCTTCAGATCTCCTTCTTCTTCTTCCTTGGTTTCTGTCTTGGCCTCTCTTCTTCTGCCTTGCTCAGCCTCTTCTTCAGAGTTTCTTCTTGTTTTTCCTCCCTGCGGCTAAGTGTCAGCTTCTTCTTTTCTTTTTCAGCCAGGGATGTCACGCGAAGCTTTCTTCCTTAGCTGCTTCAGGCCGTCGTCTGATTTCCAAATCAGACGACTTAACTACCTGTTGCTACAGTTAGCTTCCTTCTTCCGCGGGTCTTCTTCTTCGCCTGTGCCTGCACACTTCAGAGTTTTTCGTCAGAGGCAAAACCTACTCTACCCACCCCCCCCCCCCCCCCCGCGCCTCTCTTTCTCTCTGAAACCACTCTTGGGAGAGCTCTCCCAGAGCTACCGGGTAACCGGGTTCGGATCAGGCCCGGGTCCAGGCCCACCGGCGTGCGTGGTGGGCGAGGAGTGCAGGTCAGTCTAAGTCGGGTCGGGTCAGGTCCGCGGGGCGTGAGCGCGGACGAGACCGGGTAACCGGGCGGGTGTAAGGGGACCTCACCCCGTGTACTGAGGCAGTAAGGCTAGTGCACGAAATCAATTTAAACAGTGGAACGGGTGTGAGGCTTACCGATGTGGGACTAAACGCAGACCGTTCCTCGCGTGCGCCTGCTGGGAGACCGCGGCCTGGCTTCTGCAGCTGCGGCTTCTATTTGCATAGGTTGCTGGCTGGCTGCCTTCGCAAGACTCCCCGTACTCCGCAGCAGCTGGAGACCTGGAGTCCTCAAGCCTGGAGCGCGGGAGAAGCTGCTTCAATGTGCGTTAATGGCGGTCGAACCTCAAAACCTGTCGGACACGAATATGGCCTCTCGGCCTGATCAAACCACTGGGGAACCTTTGCCGTGGCCCGGCGAAGGTGAGGAGCTGCGCGGCAGGCCGCAAGGTGGTGTCTGGCGGCAGTCCTGGGTCGGACTGCAACCGGAGGAATGGGTTTGTTCGGGGGAGTGTTACGGAGGTGTGGAGTGGCAGTGGAGGGGTGGGGGGTGCTCAGTGTGATGAGGCGGAGGTTCGGTGAGGGTCGGCGAGCCGTGTGGGTCGCTGAGGTGATGAGAGCGGCTCGCCGGAGGGTGGTCGGAGGCGAAGGAGGTGAAGGTGGTCAGGGTCGGTCGAGGGCTTAATTGAATAAATTGAAAGCGAGGAAAGAAAGAGGAGAAGAAGGGGAGTAGCTCGAGCTTACTTGCAGGGACGAAGGGGGAGGAACAGGGCGACAGTCGTATCGACTGTCGCCGGAGAAGACGATGCTCAGGGAAAGGGACGGCGGCGAGCAGAGAGCCGGAGAGGCGCCAGCTGGGTGCGGCGTGGCGCGGGAAGAGCAGGGGAGGAAGTCTCTGCTGCTGGTATTGCGGCAGAGCGAAGAGGTGGAGGGGGAGGAAACCACCGGAGCTGGTCAGCGTCTGCCGGAGGAAGAAGAGAAGAAAGTTGGGGATTTTCTCCGTCAGATCCAGGCTGCCCTGGTCGGTGGAGCAGCGGGGGGTATTTATAGGGATCAAACAGGGAGGAAGGCGGAGGGAGACGACGTGTCTCCCTCGCCGGAGGATGGTCGGAAACAAGAACCCATACCGTCCGTGCGTTCGCACGGCCGGTATGGTGGGCTACAACGACCAGGGGGGTGTCCCTGCGACGGTCGACGACGCAGGGCACCCCCGGTTTACTTGCCAGGTCCCCCACCTCACCCTGCGCGGCGCCATGCTCCGCGCAAGGTCGCCGGAGCATGGTGCTGGCAGGTTTTGCAGGAGGGACCTGATTGCAAAGAACGAAGGAGAGTTAGGGGCCAAAATGCGAGGGTTCAAAAGTTGAGGGCCAAAGAGTAAATATATGAGGACCAAAGTGTAAAGTCGGTCAAGGAGGTTTCTTCTTAGGCTCAAGTTTTTATACATGACTAATTAGGACCCAAGGAATCTGATGGTGAATTTCATTTTCATATTAAACCTTGTTTGACTGGTCAATTTGCGCAAAAACCCAAATTAAGTTATTAATTGGGCATGGTTCTCAATGTAGGTCAAAATGGGTTCTAAAGGCCAAATTGAAGGTTCTAAACCCTAGAGATTATTTTTCTATGAATTTTAGAGGGTTTATTCTATTTTTACTTTGCCTCGAACCTTGTGAATTGAAGTGGGTTGTTTTAGGGTTACAGATTTATCATTTAGTTTCTTGGAATTGCTGTAGCCCTTGCTAGATCATTTCATCCCACTTTTATTCTTATTAAGCTGCTTTGACCTATGTTTGGGCCCTGAATTACCCTGTATGCAGATTATACTGGTGAAATTGCATTTTTACCCCTTATGACTTATTTTCTCCTTAAACTCAGAATTCTCTGAGTTAAACCTTTCCTTGAGTTATGTAGGAGCTTTTATCCTTTGTATTGGGTCAAAATGAGCTAGTTATGGCTCATGATGAGGTTCTCATCATACCCCCATGCCTAGCTTTTGCTAGTCCCTTAGCAAAAACTTAAGGTTTCAACCCTTGTTCTAGACCATGAAGTTTTTAATGGTTTTAGATAAGTGCCTTTTTTATTTGAGCATAGATTAGGTTAGAATGCTGACCATAGGCCTAAAAGGTACTCTAGTACCAATCAAGATCCAAATCTGTCTAGCCTTAGCCTCAGTCTTTTAGCAAAGGTTTTTAAGGCCCACAAGAACTAACCTAAGGTTTATTGGACTTCGTGGTTAAAGCACCCGTGCTTGAAATGATTTTAGCCCTGGCTCAGTTCGCAGTGCGTTTTGTAAGAGAGAGATAGAAAGTTTTTCTGTTTGGAGAGTTTTCTCTCTCTTTTTCTTTTTAGTTCTAGCCTAGGATTGGCTTTTCAACACGGTCTGTATCAGATTCCTTGCTCCCATCATCAATCCTCAAGGGTTCCTGGCGATCGATGCTTCGAGATAGCACCGCCCATGGCAACCCCCGGAACCCTGGCTATTGAGATTTCGAGATGATCCCATCCATGGTATTCCGTGGCCGAATCCAGACCCTAGCAATTGACACTTCAAGATAATGCCATCCATGGAATCTGAACCAGCAGAGTGCTTACATGCCCCCAGTAGGATATGTAAATATCCTAAGAGACAAGCACCGAGGAGATGATATTTTGTTACGCATCTTCGAGGGGATTTCCCGCCTCTCTGCGCTGGGAACTCGTCCAAATCAACTTGTGTTGATCGGCCGCTCCTATTCTAGGTGTTCTTTTCAGATTTTTGCGACGCTTCTGCGTGATTCTGATTTTTACGCTTACTGAACCAGGCTGTGTGTGAGATTAGGGTGCTTAAGTTACTGAGTCCCGTAAACCAAAAATTAGTTAACGAGGCCGAATACTCCCTAAGCCTTAGACCTAATACTTCAGCTTTTCATTTTCCTCAACCTCTTGAGGAGTGTCCAGATCTTAATGGGTACTAAGAGTCTATTCAAGAATGCCTAAGGTTTGCATTCTTATTGTGCACTTTTCTTGAATGAGGTCTAGAACTTAGGTTAATTCCTTAGTTCCTTACTAATGACTATCACTTTTTCTCATAATTTTGTGCTCCTTTTTCATTTTGTTTCTTTTCTCCTTCACAAAATTTTCTTCTCCTCTTTTCCTCTTATTCTTTTTCGAAAAATTTTTTTAATTTTTATGGTGTTTTTGGCATATGTGAATTTTTTTGTTTGAAACCTCTTCTTACAAGTTTTTGTACTTTCATACCCCCCCATGCCTAAGATTTGCAATGTCCTCATTGTAACCTAGGGGGTCTTAGTTTATTCCTTAAGACAGAAATTTGGGTGAGTGGATGGGTTGGGTTGAATTTTTGCGGACGATTTCAAATCCCAGATGCAAATATCTGAGTTGGGGTCGGCTGTCTACAAGGGTGAACTTCGAGTGCTGAAAGGTGTCAGAACAAGTTTCAGGTTTACAAAGAGAATGACGGGCTGCCTCCCGTTAAGCGTTGAGTTTTACGCCATCGGCTGGGCGCAATAAGCTCAAGGGGAACGGAGGATATAAGATGCCTCAGCCAAATCAGTAGAAGTTACATCAATGAACGGCTTGAGTCTCTGACCGTTCACGATGAAAGGTTCAGAATCGTGGCTGAGTGGACTGATTTCGATTGCTCCATTTCCAAAAACCTGTCGGACCAAATATGGTCCGACCCACTTAGATCTCAGTTTTCCTGGGAAGAGTTTGAGTCGGGCATCAAAGAGTAGGACCTTTTGACCAGGATGAAAGATCTTTCTCGAGATGTGTTTGTCGTGGAAGGCTTTAACCCGCTCCTTGTAGATTTGCGAGTTCTCGTACGCGTCTATGCGTAATTCATCGATCTCGCTGATTTGGAGTTTTCTGTGGGTCCCAGCCTTAGAAAGATCCAGATTACAGTTCCGTACTGCCCAATAGGCTTTATGCTCCAGTTCGACGGGAAGGTGGCATGCCTTTCCGTACACCAATCTAAAGGGAGACATGCCCAATTGGGTCTTGTGGGCGGTCCTATAGGCCCACAATGCTTCCGGAAGTCGGGACGACCAGTCCTTCCTGTCAGGTCGAACAGTGACTTGCAGGATTTTCTTGATCTCCCGATTAGACAGCTCAGCTAGACCATTAGTTTGGGGGTGGTAAGGAGTAGAGATTCGGTGAGACACCCCGTATTTGGTCATCAGTGACCTAAACTGAGCATTTGTGAAATGGGTCCCCCCATCAGAGATTATTGCACGAGGAATCCCGAACCTTGAGAAAATGTGTTGATGAATGAATTTGAGAACGATTTTGTGATCACAGGTTCGGGTCGGTATGGCTTCGATCCATTTGGACACGTAGTCCACAGCCAACAGAATGTATTCGAAACCATCCGAAATAGGAAAGGGGCCCATAAAATCAATCCCCCAAACATCAAAGATTTCGCATACTAGAATCGGTTGCATAGGCATCATGTCGCGATGGCTCATGTTGCCCAAAGTCTGGCAACGACTGCATGCCTTGCAATGACTGTATGCGTCTTTGAACAGTGTGGGCCAGTAAAAGCCGCACTGGAGGACTTTTGATGCGGTTTTATGCCCGGCAAAATGGCCACCGCATGCCTGGTCATGGCAGAAAGAGAGGATATTGTTGACTTCCCCTTCCGGGACACATCTCCGGATGATCTGATCGGCACCTATGCGGAAGAGGTACGGGTCTTCCCAAATGTAATACTTGGCATCGGAGCGTAATTTGTCTTTCTTGGCCTTCGGCCAATCGGACGGGGTCTGATGAGATGCCAAGTAATTTACAATATTAGCAAACCATGGAAGGCTAGTACCAATAGTCAGCAGGTGCTCATCGGGAAAATGCTCAGTGATGGGTCCGGAAGGGTCAATTATTTCAGAAGGAAGACGGGACAAGTGATCAGCTACCACGTTTTGTTTTCCCGTTTTATTGCGAATCTCGAGGTCAAATTCTTGCAACAGCAAGATCCATCGGATCAATCGAGGTTTCGCGTCCTTCTTTGCAAGGAGATGCCTCACAGCCGTGTGATCCGAGTATATGATGACATGGGAACCCAGAAGGTATGATCTGAACTTCTCTAGGGCAAATACTACAGCTAGCAGCTCTTTCTCAGTAACCGTATAGTTACGCTGAGCCTCATCGAGTGTTTTGCTGGCGTAGTAAATGACCACAGGTTTCTTGTCATTTTTCTGCCCCAAAACCGCTCCTACAGCGAAGTCGGATGCATCACACATGATCTCAAAGGGTTGAGACCAATCAGGGGACTGTAGGATCGGGGCTTGGGTGACTCGGTCACGCAGGATTTCAAATGCTTGAGTGCATTCCTTGGAGATTTCGAAGGGAACATCCTTGGAGAGAAGAGTGGTCAGGGGGCGTGCGATTTTTGAAAAATCAGGGATAAATCGTCGATAAAAACCGACATGCCCTAAAAAGGATCGGATGTCCCTGATCGAGCTAGGCATAGGAAGGTGAGAAATCAGATTAACCTTAGCTCGATCCACTTGGATACCTTTCTCTGAAATTGAGTGTCCCAGGACAATTCCCTCAGGCACCATGAAATGGCTCTTTTCCCAGGAAAGAACCAAATTCACGTCGATGCACCGCCTGAGTATCTGGACCAAGTGTTGGAGGCAATCGTCGAATGATGCTCCGAAAACTGAAAAGTCATCCATGAAGACTTCCAGATAATCACCTACCATATCTGAGAATATGGCAAGCATGCATCGCTGAAAAGTAGCGGGTGCATTGCAAAGACCGAAAGGCATCCTTCGGAAAGCGTATGTTCCGAAGGGGCAGGTGAACGTGGTCTTTTCTTGGTCCTCAGGATGGATTGCCACCTGGTTATAACCGGAGTACCCGTCAAGAAAGCAGAAGAACCTATTTCCCGCTAGTTTTTCGAGAATTTGATCAATGAAGGGTAGTGGGAAATGATCCTTCTTCGTGGAGGAATTGAGTCGACGGTAATCTATACAGACTCTCCACGAGTTGGCTAATCGGGTAGGAATGATTTCTCCGGTCTCAGTCGTTATAGTGGTGAGTCCTGCCTTCTTGGGCACGACCTGAATTGGGCTCACCCAACGACTATCGGAGATCGGGTAGATGATCCCGGCATCTAACCACTTGATGATCTCCTTTTTCACGACCTCCTGCAGATTGGGGTTTAAGCGTCTCTGCATTTCACGAGAAGGTCGTGTGCCCTCTTCTGAATAGATATGATGAGTACAATAAGAGGGACTTATTCCAGTCAAATCATCGAGAGTCCATCCGATGGCTCTTCGATGTTGCTGGAGGACAACAATCAGACTGGCTTCCTGTTCAAGACTGAGGTTGGAATTGATGATCACAGGAAGGGTCTGATTAGAACCCAAAAAGATGTATTTTATGTGAGCAGGAAGGGGTTTCAGTTCGAGGATGGGGTTTTCAGCAGCAGCGGGTGGTTCAGTATAGATGTGAGGTTCAAGGGTGGGAGTTACTGGATTGTTCACATCTGGATTTGACTCCTCTGTTTGCGGGTCAAGATCCTTCTGTGGTTGATGAGGCATACTCAAGTCATTCTGGAGGTGTGATTCATCAACCAGAGTCTTGATGTCACAAATTTGCTCGATGACGCCGCAATTAATTCCTTGTTGGGCCTTAAATATATCAATTTTCAGTGTTTGATCTCCAAACTTAAGCTCTATTTGGCCCTCCTCACAGCTGATGTTGGCTCTAGCAGTAGCCAAGAAAGGTCTCCCTAGAATGATTGGTGTATCCCTAGGGTTCTCAGGTGCATCCATGTCTAAGACTATAAAGTCCACTGGAAAATAGAAATCCCGCACTCTCACGATAACATCCTCGAGAATCCCTTTTGGTGACTTTATAGATCGATCTGCTAATTGTAATGTCACCTCGGTTGGTTTCAGCTCAGATTCTTCTAGATGGTCAAGTAAGGATGTGGGTATCAGATTTATAGATGCACCCAAGTCTAACAATGCTCTATCAAATTGGGTACCACCTATCTTACAGGAGATCAGGGGAGTTCCAGGATCTTTTGCCTTGGGTGGGAGTCTACTAAGGATTACAGAGCTGGCTTGCTCTGACAGAACAATTGGGCTCCCTCCCTTGGTTCGCGGCTTACGCTGGGGTGTACATAAATTCTTTAGAAATCGTGCGTAAGCTGGTACGTGGCGGATTGCATCCATCAAGGGGATGTTTATGTGGACCTGCTCAAAGAGCTTGACCAGGTCCTCCTCAGGGGCCACGGGTTTGGTGGTCTTCTTTCCCTTGGTCAGGGCCTCGGGAAACGGGATCTTGGTTGGTTCCTCTAGGATAGGTCCAGGTTGTGGATCTGGAACAGCGGTACCTTGGATAACTATCCTAGGGTCATGGTTATCAGGCTGGGAGTGGTTTGGATAATGCGGGTCTTGAGTTGTCTTACCACTACGTGTTGTTACAGAATTTAATCCGGCCTGATTTTGGTTTGGGTTTGGTAGGAGGGGTGGCTGCTACTGAAATCCCGCACGAGAAGTTGAGGCATCCATCTCGTCTGGAGATGGAGCAGTGGGGGCCTGATAAATCCATTGAGCGTGGCCTAAATTTGGATTCATAACGCGCTTCTGGGTTGGCACGTTATTTGGGTTAGGAAGGGGTTGGGAAGGGAGTGTGCCTGGCTGGCGAGAATTTGCCAACTGGGCCAGTTGAGTTTTAACTTCAGTAAGCTCGTCCTTGTGCTGTTTTTGAATGGCCGCATTCGATTTTTGAATGTCAGCCAGAGTCTGAAGGATTAAGGACATTTGATCTTGATTTGGCCCTGATGGATAAGTAGGGTTGGGCCGAGGCTGAGGCGGCTGGTAGTGATGAGAGGGCTGTGGGCGGGACTGAAAAGGTGGTCTTTGGGTTTGGGAATTTCCCGCCCACTGAAAATTGGGATGGTTTCGCCATCCAGGGTTGTAAGTGTTGGAGAATGGGTCGTTCTGGATGGCGTTGAAGTCCTCGCAGGTCTGAGGAACCTCCTGAGAATCAGGGAAAGGAGGAATGGAGTTCCCCCGGCTGGTGAAGAAAGGATCGGATGATCTTCCAGTCCAAGAATCAGATGGGGATGGATATGGATCCATCCCAAGGGAGGATCAGTGGAGGATGTTTTGCACAGTCTCCTGTGTGGAAGGAGGTTGTGCAAAGGAGTTACGCGCAGAGGTGGCTCGCTGCAAGTGCTGAGTCAGCTCATCCACCTTCTTTTCAATGATTGAGACCTTGTCCAATCGACTGGCCATTAATTCCAGGTCGACTGATGCGGACAGGCCCTGCGTCTCATGTGCTCCCTTAAGATTCGTCACTGCGCGGGTATTCGTCCTGTCGAATAATCCCATGGAGTCATTGTTGATGGAGTTCTCGCACATGTTTTCGAGAATCTCCCATACGGTGTCTTCATGTTGACCCATGATGTTTCCTCCGCAAGTTGCATTGACGAAAAGGCGGATGTCCTCACGGAGTCCCTGGTAAAAAGATTGGACTTGTTCCCATTTAGGAACTCCGTGATGGGGGCACTTTCTCATGAGATCCTGAAAACGATCCCATGCCTCATGGAGAGGTTCTCCTGATTGTTGAGTGAAGTGTGTAATCTGATGGCGCAAGGCGTTGGTCCGACCAACGGGAAAAAACTTTTTCAAAAATTCGGATTGAAGTTCTTCCCAAGTGTTGATCGGCCGGGTCTGAGTTTGATACCAATGGGCGGCCTTGTCCATAAGAGAAAAGGAGAACATCTTCATGAGAAGAATATCCCAATTTTGCGCATCTGATCCAAAAGTGTGGGCCAGATGCTTTAGCTGTTTGATGTGCTGGAAGGGATCTTCAGAATTAAGCCCATGGAATTTAGGTATAGCATGAATCATGTTGGGCTTTAGTTCGGAATCAGGTCCTCCAGTCGGGATTCTGACTCGAGGCTCAATGGCCACCGCAGCAAGATTGTAGTGGTCCCGCATCATAGGACGCTGTGGTGGGTGCACGAAATTTTGGAAGAGGTCATTGAGTCGCTGGAGTTGGTGTTCCAGATTATTTTCTTCCTCAACTGGCTGAGCCATGATGGGGGAAGAAGAAGAACTTGGTTCTGAATCAGAAGAGAGAATAATGTGAGGGTGTTGCTGCAAAAACACGGGCGTCGAGGCTTGGCCTTGACGAGAGCGAATTTCTAAAGGAGGTCTTAAGGGTGGTCTTAGGGACCTCCTTCCGTACATGCACTGTTTGGAAGAGGTAAGTTTAGAAGGTGCTGGACCCAATCAAGACACCCAAAAATGTGTTGGGTGACTATAGAGGTGCGGGGCAGATGGACCCCTTGATCAGAAAGATCGTCCACCTGAGAATTACCTGGGCAGCCAGAGAGGGAGAGTCCCGCGAAGACCCCTACACGGTAGAGCGTCCCCACGGGTTACAGGGTTTCCCCCACCCGACCTCTCTTGTCACTGCGGTTCCAGGTAGACCAGAATGGGGATCTTGACCTCTTAAGTCTACCAATTTTAAGATCAGGGTGCTTAAGGTTTTCACTTGAACTTTAGTCTTTTAAGTGCAAAGAGTGACCTAATTTAAGGTTGGTTGACCCAAGGGGTCAACTTTACCTATTGTTTTCTTTAAGAGCTTTTAGGTCCTGTCTTTTAGGGTTCAAGTGTTTAGAGAGAGCCAATTGTTTAGGATTTTTCTTGTTAATTATTTTCAATCAATGGCTTGGGCACACCTCTTTTGGATTTCCTCAATTCTTGATTAAGGGGTGTGTCTCTACTGAAATCCTAATGTTTGACCTTATGTTGGCTCTACTTGGTCCATTTAACTCTTTGTTGGGCAATTAGGGCTCAAGCAAGAATGTGTTAGCCCTTAAATACCCTTAATAGTGTGCAGGAGTGATGAGTTGAAAACATGCAACTCTTTATGGTTACTAAGTATGGAAGGCAGGTTAGCCCTATATTGCTTGTTCTTTTCTTTTCTTCCTCTTTAGAGTTTAGGGGTTAATAGTGAGAGGAAAAATTTACCTGTCTTCGGAGTGGTTGTCGTGTGGTTGCTTGTCTTCTTGAGTTCCTGTAGATGCACAAAAGAGAGGAGATTATCAGAAATTAAAAGAAACAGGAATGTTTACCTCAAGAATAGCCGTTGCTCCCCGGCAACGGCGCCAAAATGGAGTCGGTCGATTTGATGACCGGGTTTTGGTTTTGTTATAACGTTGTAGTAAAGCCGGTTATTACCAACATTTCAAATATAAATTTTTTACTCGGAAAATAAAAGAGTTCCCGAGGTCGAACTCAGGGAGCAAGTTGTATTCTAGAGATATACATGTTTCTTTTACAAAATAAAGAAAGAGAGAGGGAAAGAATTTGTTGTTCTCTTCGTTTTCTCCTCGTGATGTTCTTCTTTCTTTCTTTCTTCAGAGCTCCTGCTTCTTCTTCTTCGTTCTGCAGAGGTGATGCTCCTCTTCAGATCTCCTTCTTCTTCTTCCTTGGTTTCTGTCTTGGCCTCTCTTCTTCTGCCTTGCTCAGCCTCTTCTTCAGAGTTTCTTCTTGTTTTTCCTCCCTGCGGCTAAGTGTCAGCTTCTTCTTTTCTTTTTCAGCCAGGGATGTCACGCGAAGCTTTCTTCCTTAGCTGCTTCAGGCCGTCGTCTGATTTCCAAATCAGACGACTTAACTACCTGTTGCTACAGTTAGCTTCCTTCTTCTTCCGCGGGTCTTCTTCTTCGCCTGTGCCTGCACACTTCAGAGTTTTTCGTCAGAGGCAAAACCTACTCTACCCCCCCCCCCCCCCCCCGCGCCTCTCTTTCTCTCTGAAACCACTCTTGGGAAAGCTCTCCCAGAGCTACCGGGTAACCGGGTTCGGATCAGGCCCGGGTCCAGGCCCACCGGCGTGCGTGGTGGGCGAGGAGTGCAGGTCAGTCTAAGTCGGGTCGGGTCAGGTCCGCGGGGCGTGAGCGCGGACGAGACCGGGTAACCGGGCGGGTGTAAGGGGACCTCACCCCGTGTACTGAGGCAGTAAGGCTAGTGCACGAAATCAATTTAAACAGTGGAACGGGTGTTAGGCTTACCGATGTGGGACTAAACGCAGACCGTTCCTCGCGTGCGCCTGCTGGGAGACCGCGGCCTGGCTTCTGCAGCTGCGGCTTCTATTTGCATAGGTTGCTGGCTGGCTGCCTTCGCAAGACTCCCCGTACTCCGCAGCAGCTGGAGACCTGGAGTCCTCAAGCCTGGAGCGCGGGAGAAGCTGCTTCAATGTGCGTTAATGGCGGTCGAACCTCAAAACCTGTCGGACACGAATATGGCCTCTCGGCCTGATCAAACCACTGGGGAACCTTCGCCGTGGCCCGGCGAAGGTGAGGAGCTGCGCGGCAGGCCGCAAGGTGGTGTCTGGCGGCAGTCCTGGGTCGGACTGCAACCGGAGGAATGGGTTTGTTCGGGGGAGTGTTACGGAGGTGTGGAGTGGCAGTGGAGGGGTGGGGGGTGCTCAGTGTGATGAGGCGGAGGTTCGGTGAGGGTCGGCGAGCCGTGTGGGTCGCTGAGGTAATGAGAGCGGCTCGCCGGAGGGTGGTCGGAGGCGAAGGAGGTGAAGGTGGTCAGGGTCGGTCGAGGGCTTAATTGAATAAATTGAAAGCGAGGAAAGAAAGAGGAGAAGAAGGGGAGTAGCTCGAGCTTACTTGCAGGGACGAAGGGGGAGGAACAGGGCGACAGTCGTATCGACTGTCGCCGGAGAAGACGATGCTCAGGGAAAGGGACGGCGGCGAGCAGAGAGCCGGAGAGGCGCCAGCTGGGTGCGGCGTGGCGCGGGAAGAGCAGGGGAGGAAGTCTCTGCTGCTGGTATTGCGGCAGAGCGAAGAGGTGGAGGAAGAGGAAACCGCCGGAGCTGGTGAGCGTCTGCCGGAGGAAGAAGAGAAGAAAGTTGGGGATTTTCTCCGTCAGATCCAGGCTGCCCTGGTTGGTGGAGCAGCGGGGGGTATTTATAGGGATCAAACAGGGAGGAAGGCGGAGGGAGGCGACGTGTCTCCCTCGCCGGAGGATGGTCGGAAACAAGAACCCATACCGTCCGTGCGTTCGCACGGCCGGTATGGTGGGATACAACGACCAAGGGGGTGTCCCTGCGACGGTCGACGACGCAGGGCACCCCCGGTTTACTTGCCAGGTCCCCCACCTCACCCTGCGCGGCGCCATGCTCCGCGCAAGGTCGCCGGAGCATGGTGCTGGCAGGTTTTGCAGGAGGGACCTGATTGCAAAGAATGAAGGAGAGTTAGGGTCCAAAATGCGAGGGTTCAAAAGTTGAGGGCCAAAGAGTAAATATATGAGGACCAAAGTGTAAAGTCGGTCAAGGAGGTTTCTTCTTAGGCTCAAGTTTTTATACATGACTAATTAGGACCCAAGGAATCTGATGGTGAATTTCATTTTCATATTAAACCTTGTTTGACCGGTCAATTTGCGCAAAAACCCAAATTAAGTTATTAATTGGGCATGGTTCTCAATGTAGGTCAAAATGGGTTCTAAAGGCCAAATTGAAGGTTCTAAACCCTAGAGATTATTTTTCTATGAATTTTAGAGGGTTTATTCTATTTTTACTTTGCCTCGAACCTTGTGAATTGAAGTGGGTTGTTTTAGGGTTACAGATTTATCATTTAGTTTCTTGGAATTGCTGTAGCCCTTGCTAGATCATTTCATCCCACTTTTATTCTTATTAAGCTGCTTTGACCTATGTTTGGGTCCTGAATTACCCTGTATGCAGATTATACTGGTGAAATTGCATTTTTACCCCTTATGACTTGTTTTCTCCTTAAACTCAGAATTCTCTGAGTTAAGCCTTTCCTTGAGTTATGTAGGAGCTTTTATCCTTTGTATTGGGTCAAAATGAGCTAGTTATGGCTCATGATGAGGTTCTCATCACAATCCAACACTCGCCCGTGCTCGCTCGCCCGTGCCGCTCGCCCGCTTGCGAGGAATCGATCCCGCGCCAGCGTCTCGCGATAAAACGCTCACCCGCTATGCTACGCTGTCCAAATAGTCACGCAGATGAAATCAAGCACGCGCATCCACAGCCATTGGATCAAGATCCAACGGCCCAGATTGCACGCTGGATCTTCTTTGCAGAGGCAGCAACGGTCTTGAGGGTCTATTGGACGGTTGAGATGGCGCCACGTGGCTCTATCTTGGCCATCCATCTTCTGGATGATGTAGATGGTGCCACTGTTGTCGGATTGAGTCTATTTTCACGTCATTAGGCTGCGATCATCGATCCAAATCCATTCGTGCAGTTAAATTTATCGTTTGAAGTGCTGACTCACACCATCTTGGCCCTTGATCTTCTAGGGTTCCCCGATCTCTATCTGATGCTACAGATGCCTGATTAGGGTGATCTTGGAGTCGTTCAACACCAATCGCTGCCTTGATCACATCTGTACGGTTGGATCTTCGATCTAAGGCCTTGATAAAAAGTTTGCCCTGTCCATGAACATAAAAGGAGACAATTAACCTCCATTTTATTCAAACTACTCTAAATGCAAGATGATGCATGTTATACAATATTTATAGCATGCAATGTAATCCTATGCTTATGAACATGCATAAATAGACATCTTAAGTAGTGTAAACATGTTCACATCATACCCCCATGCCTATCTTTTGCTAGTCCCTAGCAAAAACAATATGCTATTTATAAAAGAATCAGGTTGCATTATTTAGGCATAAGTTATTTTAAAGCATTAAGAAATTGTCTACTTAAGATCTGAACTTTCAAAGACATAACAGTGCCCGAGTATCTACCAAAATGCAGACTACCTCAAGCCCTCACCTTATTCAAAGAAAATTTTTTTTTTCTCTTTTTCCTCTTTTCTAATTTTTTTGGATTTTCAAGTTTTAGGGTTTAAGAGTGGCTTTCTATGACCATTCAACTCACCCAAGATTTGATGAGAACCCTAAGTTCTAAACATCTTATTGTCAATGTGATAGACTCGTTTACCAGTAGTTAAAACGGACTTTAGATTTCTACGCCTCTAGGTGACCAAAAAGAAAAAAAAAATTCTACCTAAAGGTGTATCTTTGCAACTGGTAGCTTTCTCCCTACTTTTATTTTTTTTACGAGGTCAACACAAGGGTGAATCTAGTATATATCTCCCCGGTTTATTCTACTTCTCCGCTTCTTCCTAAGTGTTTTGGGAATTTTCAGTGCATTTATTGAGCTGGGTTCTGGACAACCGATCGATGAGTTGTTACCACCGATAACTTGCCAGCCATACTCGTGCGGCGAAGTGTGGCTTATTTTCTTTTTTTTTCTTTTCTCCTTTTCTTTTTGATTTTTTTTTTTTTAAGTAGGTGGCTTCCCTAGTCTAAGATTTACCTAAAAGCAGCAAAAAGAGAAAGGTCCAATGACTGGGCTCTGGACAACCTACCTATGGGCTATTACCCACGATAACTTGCCAGCCATATCACCCTAAAATGTTCATTAGCTACCCAATTTCCATTAGAATCTCCGAACAACGAGTCAGTGCAAAGAAAGTGTGTAGATGCTTAAAACTCAAAATTCCCTCAAATCAGAGGGTGGGTTGATAAGTCGTGTACTTATCACCCAAACTTATTTACTCCAATTAAAATAGAATTTAAGTTGACGAGGACCCAAGAAACAAATCCACATTTTAGTGGATACATGGGTTGATTAAGTCCAAAGACCTGAAGGGTCTTTGTGTTCAGATCCTAATATAAAATTTCCTAAGATTGAAAAGTCCTAATGTCCAACTATTCCTTCCTAATTCTCTCTTTTCTTTTTTGTAAATAAGAAGAGAAAAATAATTTACATGAATTTCGCAAAGCTGACCAAATGATTCAAAAATGAATCCACCCCTCCCATGCCTAGCTGATGCAATGTCCTCATTAAAAAAGAGACATGAAAGAAAGGGTAGAATATGAAAGATGTCACCTGAATATGAAGCTTGTATCAGCTTTGTGTCATATGTACAACTACTGAGTTTAATGCCGTCAGCTAGGCGAAGTCCAGCCAAAGAAGTCACAGAATGGCTAGGGCAACTGTGTCTGAGACGGGTTCTGGAAGAATACGGTCAATAACAGGCTTCAGATGTTGGCCGTTGACTTTAAATGTGTTACCCGTCTTTGGGTCAGAAATCTGAACAGCTCCATTTGGAAAAATTTGGTCAATTATGAATGGGCCATTCCATTTAGATCTAAGTTTGCCAGGAAAGAGCTTAAGTTTAGAATCGAATAACCAGACCTTCTGGTTTGGCTCAAAGCTCTTGTGGGAAATCAGTTGATCATGTAGAGCTTTGGTCCGAGCCTTGTAGATCTTGGCATTCTCATATGCATCATTTCTAAGCTCCTCCAACTCAGATAGTTGGAGTTTCCTGGTCTTCCCAGCTAAATTCATATCTAAATTACATTGTTTGATCGCCCAGAATGCCCTGTGTTCAATCTCTACGGGTAGATGGCATGCCTTTCCATACACCAAATGGAATGGAGACATGCTGATGGGCATTTTATACGCCGTACGGTAGGCCCAAAGAGCATCCTCAAGCTTTTGAGTCCAGTCCTTGCGATCAGGCCTAACCGCTTTCTGCAGAATGTTCTTGATCTCTCGATTGGATATCTCAGCTGGTCCATTCGTCTGGGGGTGGTAAGGTGTAGAAATTCGATGATTAACCCTGTATTTGGTCAAAAAATTCTGGAATTGGGCATTAGTAAAATGAGTGCCACCATCACTGATGATAGCCCTCAGAATCTCGAACCTACTGAAGATATTTTTCTTGACAAAATAGATGACCACCTTGTGGTCATTGGTTCAGGTGGGAATCGCTTCAATTCATTTTGACATAATCAACAGCAACAAGAATGTACTGATGTCCAAATGAAGGGATAAAGGGTCCCATGAAATCAATGCCCCAAACATCAAAAATTTCGATAGGAAGAATTAGGTTTAGGGGCATCATATCTCTCTTAGTTATGCTCCCAAGTCCCTAACATAGAGAACATGACCTTGAGAAATCCTAGGCATCCTTGAATAAAGACTGCCAATAGAAGCCAGATTGCAAGATTTTTGTAGCCATCTTTTTCCCGGAGAAATGTCCACCACACCCAGATGCATGGCAGAACTCGAGTATACTGTTGAATTCATTCTCTGGTATACATTGGCGAATAATCTGATCAGAGCCGATGTAGTGCAGCTCAGCGTCCTCCCAGAAGTAGTATTTGGCCTCAGATTTAAGTCTATCCCGTTGTCACTTGGTTCAATCATAGGGGATTTGACCAATGGCCAAATAGTTAACAATGTCAGCAAACCATGGGGTGTGGACACCTAAAACTGTAAAAATAGTTTCGTCTGGAAAAGTGTCAGCAATCGGAATGTCCAAACAAGAGGAATCACCTAGGAGTCTCGACAAATGATCCAATACCACATTTTGTACCCCAGTTTTATCCTTAATTTCAAGATCAAATTCTTGAAGCAAAAGAATCCAACGAATAAGCCAGGGTTTAGCATCCTTTTTGGCCAAGAGATGTCTCAAGGCTGAGTGGTCAGTAGAGATGATAACATGAGACCCTAAGAGATAAGCCCTGAATTTTTCTAAAGCGAACACTACAGCTGGTAATTCCTTTTTAGTAACAGTGTAATTCCTCTAGGCTTCATCCAGAGTTTTGCTAGCGTAGTAGATGATAGAGGGCTTTCTATCAATTTCAGACCCAAGGCAGCCCCGACTGCATAATCAGAAGCGTCGGTCATGATCTCAAAAGGGGCTATCCAAATTGGTGGTTGCAAAATTGGAGCACAGGTGACTGCCGTTTTCAGGAAATCAAATGCCTTTCATCATGATTCGTCAAAAACAAATGACGTTTCTTTGGCAAGAAGATTGCTCAAGGGATGAGCAACCTTCGAGAAATCCTTGATGAATCTTTGATAGAATCCCACATGGCCAAGAAATGATCGGATTTGTTTAACAGATGTGGGAGGAGGAAGTTTAGTGATAGCATCAACCTTAGCTTTATCCACTTCAATTCCCCGTTCAGAGATTACATGACCCAAAACGATGCCTTCTTGGGTCTTGAAATGACTCTTTTCCCAGCTAAGGACCAATCATGTTTTGATACATCACTTGAGAATCATTTCCAGATTAGCCAAACAAGAGTCAAATAATTCCATGAAAATAAAGAAATCATCCATGAAGACTTCCATAAACTCTCCCACCATGTCAGAAAATATGGCTAGCATACACCTTTGAAAAGTCGCAGGTGCATTGCATAACCCGAAAGGCATCCTACGAAAAGCAAATGTTCCATAGGGACAAGTGAAAGTAGTTTTTCCCTGATCCTCAAGATGGATAGGAACTTGGCTGTATCCCGAGTAGCCATCAAGAAAATAGAAGTACTTCTGCCCAACTAATTTTTCCAAGATTTGATCGATGAAGGGCAGGGGAAAATGATCCTTTTTAGTGGCTGTGTTCAGCTTCCTATAATCAATACAAACCCTCCAAGAGGAAGCTGAACAAGTTGTTACAGATTCTCCTCTCTCGTTAGTCACAATGGTAATCCCGACTTTCTTCGGAACAATCTGCACGGGACTTACCCAGAGACTATCAGAGATTGGATAAATAATTCCTGCATTGAGACACTTGATTTCCTTTTTGACCACTTCTCGCATATTTGGATTTAATCTCCTCTGCATCTGGCGAGAAGGGCGGGATCCATCTTCCAAGAATATTATATGATTACAGTAAGATGGTTCAATTCCCCTGAGGTCATGAATGGTCCAACCAATTGCCTCCTTATGTTCCTTCAGGACCTTGATCAATTTAATCTCTTGCTCCTTTGTCAATTTAGCACTGATAATCACAGGGAGCATCTTCTGAGGTCCTTAAAATTAATATTTCAAATTCTCAGGCAATGGTTTCAATTCAAGCTGGGGCAGGTTGATGATTGATGGTAGGGTAGATGCTGAAGATTCAACAAGAGGAAGAGGTTGTGAGTGAACAAAATCAATAACCTCTTCAGAAGATGGCAGGTCAGCCATAGAGGGTTGCAGGTCAAATTCGTTATCCAAGGAGGAACTTTCGATTGAAGAAACCATCAAACAAGTTTCAATGTTTTCATTATCCTCATGAAGTTCCTCAAATTTATTATTCGCCTTAAAAATATCCAATTTCATTCGTTGATCCCCAAAGGCGATTTCCATGCTACCGCTTTCACAATTAATGTTGGCCTTAGTGGTAGCCAGGAACGGATGCCCCAGAATGATGGGCATGTTCCTCAGATTATCAGGTACATCCATGTCAAGGACAAGGAAATCTACAGGAAAATAGAAATCCTTGACCTTGACTATAACATCTTCAATAACGCCTTGCGGATTTGTGATCGAGTGGTCCGCTAACTATAGAGTTACTGAAGTTGGCCGAAGTTCACCTAACCCAAACTTCTCGTAAAGAGAAGTTGCAATTAGGTTGATGGATGCACCCAGATCCAAAAGTGCTCTATCAAATGTGTAATCTCCGATGACGCAAGAAATTAACGGAGCACCTGGATCTCTCTTTTTCTGAGGGAGGTGGTGCAGGATAACAGAACTAGCCTGCTCGGAGAGTACCACCTTCCTCGGAATAGATTCTCTCGACTTACACTTTTGTGTACATAATTCCTTTAAAAATCTTGCGCAAGCCGATATGTGCTTGATAGCATCAAGGAGCAGGATATTAATCTCAACATTCTTAAATAGATTCAGAAGTTCCTCATTGCTATCAACATACTTCTTCTTTGATTTGGTTAAGGCTTCAGGAAAGGAACATGAGTCAGATCTTTGGAATCAGGTTCCTGAGCCTTGATTTCTCCTTTAGAATTCTCCTCTCTCTCCTCAGGTTCTTCAGGATTCAAAAGATCAAAATAGTGTGGTTGTGGATCTTGAGTCTGCTTACCACTCCTCAAAGTGACAGAATTTGCAGATGCATAAGAATTTGGGTCTTGGGGAGGGTTAGGAAAGATTGGAGGGGCTTGATTAGCCATGAATTGTTGATTTACAGAAGAAGAAGAGGACGAGGAACTCTGTTCAACCACCTGAGCATGTGCGTGTGGGTCCCTCTGATTTCCGTACCCATGGGCTTGGTTGCCCGAATTCATAATATTTCGCTGGTTGGGTACGGGTTGGGATGGTAGAGATCCGGGTTGACGATAGTTAGCAATGAGCCCGGACTGCAAGTTGTCCAGCGAGGTTTTCATTTGCTGCATGAGCTGGAGCATGGATCCTTGCATCTCTACCATTTGTCGGTTCAAATTAGCCTACCCTGCGGGTTGACGGGCATTCCAAGCTGGCTGATTGACCTGATTTGGAGGCAACTGAGTGTATACATGACCCTGACCCATTGGTCGTTGCAGAGCATAGTTGCCAGGTCTGAATTGGGTCTGTTGCCCTAGGTTTTTCCAAGAGAAGTTAAGGTGGTTTCTCCAACCTAGATTATAAGCATTAGAGTAGGGGTTAGATCTAACATTCTCTTGTACAGCACAGACATCCTCATAGGGTGAGGATGGAGAGAAAGAAAAGGAAGGATCAGAAAAACTGGGATCAAAGGCCCCAGTTTGGAACCCATGGGGTTCTGAAAAATGCTGACTCACAGGTTGAGTCGCATCAAGTTGATTCACAAACTCCCGTCCAGAAGGAGCTCGTGAAGAATGGAATCCTGAATTTTGGGATTGAGTGGATCGAGAGTTGTTCATAAAATTACCAGCCATCCACTCTTCCATTCTCTTAGCAACCAAGTCCACCTTATCAAGTTTGTTACAAATCAATTCCATATCAAATGAATGAGAGTCATGGACTTCATTGACATTTGATCTGGGCTGCTAGGACTGGTTAAATGTATCCATGGAGGCATGATTTATTAAACTCTCACTCATTTCCTCAAATATATCATGTGCACTATCTGCATCTTTATTGAGGAAATTGCCTCCGCAAGAAGCATCCACATGATTTCTGAGTTGCTCAGTCAACCCATGATAGAAGATCTGCACGAGTTGCCATTTCGACACCTCGTGGTGTGGACACCTCCGCAATAGGTCCTGGAATCGCTCCCAGGCCACATGAAACTGCTCCCCCGGCCACTGGGTAAAGGTAGTGATTGCCCGTCTCAAAGCATTGGTACGTTCGACTGGGGATAATTTCTTCAAAAAGGTCGATTTCAACTCATTCCAAGTTGAAATTGGTCTTCCTATTGTCCTATACCAATGCGCGGCCTTATCCCTAAGAGAGTGGGGGAAGAGCCTCATGATCATTTGGTCCTCGTTTACGTTTCGTGCCTTGGTGGTCTGGACCAAAGTGGTCAAGTCCTCCAAGTGCTGAAACGGATCTTCGGAGCCAAGGCCATGATAATGTTTGATCAGGCTTAACACCTGGGGCTTGATTTCTACGTCATCGGCTAGAATCTGGACATCGGGACGTTCCCCGTAATTTGAAGGATCATAAAAGTCCTTCAAGGGCTGAGCACCCTGCATTCTCTAGAACCATTCCTGCATTCTCTGCATTTGTTCCAGCTGCCTTCGAAATTCTTCCTGTGGATTTCCAAGTAGAGGCTGTTGGTCGGCCATGGGATCAATTTAACCAAAATCCAATTTGCGCCTCCTAGAATACTCTAATGGTCCTTCCAATCGGGGATTCAATGACCGTCTTCCCAACATAAACTAGGAGAATGTCGGAAGGACTGGGGATAGGGACCCTACAACACAACAAAACAAGGCTATCCTTAAGTGGGGTAGCCTAAGAATCTACTAACTCCCAAAACCTGCCTTAAGATTGTAAATGATTTACTCTACTTGCATTTGCTCAATCCAACCAGTTAGAAGGAGGGACTGGGGAGAAGGTTCTTCCTTCGACTTTCGCCTCTGGTTCCTAGTGTACCCCCCAGCCGCAGTCGTTTGACGTTACTCCCCTAGCTAGACATCAGATTAATCAGTACAAGTAGATTAAGCAAAGACAATCTCAGACTAGGCCCTGAAGACCAAATCAGACCTTAAGGCCAACGTCTACTCAATTTTATTAAGGCTTGGGATTGTGGTGCTTATGAAATGTGATGGGCCCTTAAAATGGGTTGTGCCCTTAATGATTGATTGAGATTTGTATAAGTGTGTGCACAACCAAGGTTTTCAAGCAAGATTATTTGTGATGCATGGATTTTAATGTTCAAATCTTGCTTAAGTAGCTTTTAGGGTTTCAAATTAGGTGGATTGCAATCAAGTTTCTAGGAAAACCAAGTTGTCAAACACGGGTGAAGATTGTTTTCCTTTAAAACCAGAAAGAAAGTGGAGTGCCTAGAATAGACCTAGATTGAAAACCCTAAGGAGGAGCCACTTGATGAGTTGATTTTAAGTAGAGTGGTGCGGCCCAAACAACTCAAACAACTGGCCACAAATGCGCCACTAAGTTAAGCACTCAAAGATGGTTAACCTAGAATGATTTCTACTCTTTTATGTGTTGCTTTGTGTGTACCAGTTCCACAGATCAGAACCCAGTTGAGTAGAAACAAATCAATTCGGTTAAGTACCTTGAATGTGGGTGTACGTTGTGTGTTTGTTGAAAATTTCCCCACAAGATTATCTTTTTATTTATTTTTAATATAAATGAGGGTGGAATGAATGTGAGTGAGAATCCAAACAACCAAACTATTCCTAGGATTTAAGCAAACACCTAGGTTTATTAGAATTTGGATTTAATGTGGCGAATGAAATCTATGGAGGGGGGAAGAATGGGGAGCACTTACAGTTGTCTTCAACTGCACTTTACTCCAGTCTACTGCTTGATGATTCCCTGATGGAGGTCTCTGCAAAACAATAGACACAAGAGAAAGTAAGTTAGAAAACAATAAAGTGCAAGAAATGTGTTAAGAAGATCGGAAATCGTTGCCTCCCCGGCAACGGTGCCAAAATGTTGAACGTCAAGTTGCTACGCTAACGTGTTTGGTTTTGAAAAGCCTATCATCGTAGTATGAAAGTGAAGAACTCATGTTCAACAAATAAAATTTATACCGAAATGGAAATTCCGGGTCGAACACAGGGAGGCTACGTCGAACTATATTAGCAATTATATTTTTTTTAGAATTTTTTTTGAAAAGTAAGGCGATGTAATTATAATGAAGCCATAACAACAATCAGACTAAAAAGAGAGAGAGAGAGAGAGAAAACATGCATTCAATAATTCAAAATGTTCATACAATAAAACCAAATAAGAATTACACAAGAAAGCGGGAAATCAGCTACACTAGAAAGCAGGAAAAATCTACACTAGAAAGCTATAAAGAAGAATGGGAGAGAGAAGTTATCCTCCTCGACGATTGCTTGGAGGACGAGCCGGACGGGACTACGCCTGGACGAAGGAGGACAAAGTAGGACAAAGGAGGACGAAGAAGAAGAATGGGAACGGGGCAGCACGTCGTAGTTGTCGTGGGATCCACTTACGAACGGGGGATGAAAATTTGACTTTATCTCGCGAGGAGCATCCCGGGTGTGGGACAAGCTTCTCTTGAGCTTTGGAGAGGTAGAGAAGAGAAGGAAGGGATGAGAATTTCGTGTGGAGGGGGTCTCCTTTTATAGTTGCAAGGAGTGGGGGCAATTTGATCATTACAACTCTTAAAACATTAATTCAGGACCCTTAGTGACGGATAAAATCGTCGCTAAAGGTCTAAACGTGGGCGTAGTGGGTGGTGCGCGTGCCCGCTTGCTTGCTCGTGCGTTCAACGCACGCGCACGTCCAGCCAATCTCAGCCGTTCGATCGCGAGATCGGACCGCTTAGATCGTGCCTTCGCCCGCCTGCGCTGCGCATGCCCGCCTACGTACGATGCTACGTCCTCGCCGCGCGTGCAATAATGTGGGGTGCTATCGGGTGCGCACAGCCGTTCGATCGTGATCCGACGCTCGCCCGTGCCCGCTCTCCCGTGCTGCTCGCTCGCTCGCGAGGAATCGATCCTGCACCAGCACCTTGCGATAAGGCACTCACCCGCTGCGCTACGCCGTCCAAATAGTCGCGCGGATGAAATCAAGGGCGCGCATCCACAACCATTGGATCAAGATCCAACGGCCCAGATTGCGCTGGATCTTCTTTGGAGAGGCAGGGGCGGTCTTGAGGGCTGGTTGGATGGCTGAGATGGTGCCACGTGGCATTATCTTGGCCGTCCATCTTCTAGATGATGTAGATGGTGCCACGGCTGTCGGATTGAGTCAATTTTCGCGCCGTTAGGCTGTGATCGTCAATCTGAATCCATCCATGTGATCAGATTTATCGTTTAAAGTGTGGATTCACACCATCTTGGCCCTTGATCTTCTAAGGTTCCCCGATCTCTATCTGATGCTACAGATGCCTGATTGGGGTGAACTTGGAGTCGTTGAACTCCAATCGTCGCCCTGATCACATCTGTACGGTTGGATCTTCGATCCAAGGCCCCGATAAAAAGTTTTCCCTGTCCATGAACATAAAAGGAGACAATTAACCTCTATTTTATTCAAACTACTCTAAATGCAAGATGATGCATGTTATGTAATATTTACAGCATGCAATGCAATCCTATGCTTATGAACATGCATAAATAGACATCTTAAGTAGTGTAAACATGTTCACATCACGTGTGCACACCCAAGCGTAAGCCACGAACCAAAAGTGGGAGTCCGATCGTACTGCCAGAGCAAGCCAGCGCTGTAATTTTGAGCAAACTCCCACCTAAGGCGAAAGACCCAAGTACTCCCCTGATTTCCTATACCATTGGTGATACCCAATTTGACAGAGCTTTATTAGATCTAGGAGCCTCCATAAACCTAATACCTACATCTCTCCTTGACCACCTTGAGGAATCTGAGCTTAAACCGACAGAGGGTGAAATTGTAGTTAGCTGACCGATCTATTAAGTCACCTAAAGGAGTTCTAGAGGATGTCATTGTTATGGTGAGGGATTTCTATTTCCCGGTGGACTTTGTAGTCTTGGATATGGATGCTCCAGAAAACCCAAGGGATACACCAATTATACTAGGGAGACCCTTTCTGGCCACTGTTAGGGCCAATATAAATTGTGAGGAGGGCCAAATTGAACTAAAATTCTGGAACTAAATACTAAAGATTGACATCTTTAAGGCCCAACAAAGGATTAATTGCGGTGTTATAGAACAAATATGTGATATCAAGGCTGTGGTTGATGATCCATATATTGAGGACAACCTAACTACTTCCAATCAACCACAAGAGGATCAAAACCCGCAATCAGAGGAGTCCAAACCTGACTTAGATACACCCATAACTCCTTCCCTTGCTCCTGACACACACCTCGAAACTCCTACTGCTACTGATAACCCTGTTCTAGAACTCAAGCCTCTTCCCGACCATCTGAAGTATGTCTTTTTGGGTTCCAATCAGACGTTTCCTGTGATTATCAACTCCACACTCACACTTGACCAGGAATCTCGCCTGATTACTGTTCTCTAGCAACATCGTAGAGTCATTGGATGGACTCTCGATGATTTGACTGGTATCAGCCCCTTTTACTGCACACATTGTATCTACACCAAAGAGGGCACACGACCTTCTCGTGAAATGCAAAGACATCTGAATCCTAATCTACAAGAGGTTGTGAAAAAAGAGATCATCAAGTGGTTAGATGCAAGGATCATCTACCTGATCTCCAATAGTCGGTGGGTGAGTCCAA
The DNA here is from genome assembly GCA_037157565.1 of Thalassia testudinum. Lineage (NCBI taxonomy): Eukaryota > Viridiplantae > Streptophyta > Magnoliopsida > Alismatales > Hydrocharitaceae > Thalassia > Thalassia testudinum. The sequence goes on from JAZHRO010000025.1 coordinate 5,253,166, forward strand.
TCCAGGTTGTGCCTAAGAAGGCAGGACTCACCGCCATCACAACTGAAACTAGAGAAATCATACCGACCCGTGTGGCGAACTCATGGAGAGTCTACATTGATTACAGAAGACTCAATTCCTCCATGAAGAAGGATCATTTACCACTACCATTTATTGATCAAATCCTCAAGAAACTAGCAAGAAATAGGTTCTGCTTTTTGGATGGGTACTCCAGTTATAACCAGGTGGCAATCCATCCTGAGGACCAAGAAAAGACCACTTTCACTTACCCCTTTGGGACATACGTGTTATGAAGGATGCTGTTCGATCTCTTCAATGCACCCGCTACTTTTCAACGGTGCATGCTTTCCATATTCTCATATATGGTAGGTGATTATCTAGAAGTCTTCATGGATGACTTTTCAGAATTCGGAGAATCATTTGATGATTGCCTCCTGCACTTGGTCCAAATCCTCAAGCGGTGCATTAATGTGAATCTGGTTCTTTCCTGGGAAAAGAGCCATTTCATGGTGCCTGAAGGAATTGTCCTAGGACATCTCATATCAGAAAAAGTCATCCAGGTCGATGGAGCCAAGGTGAACTTGATTTCCAAACTCTCTATGCCTAGCTCGATCAAGGACATCCGATCTTTTCTGGGGCACATTGGTTTTTACCGTTGATTCATTCCTGATTTCTCAAAGATAGCGTGCCCTCTGACCATTCTGCTATCTAAGGATGTACCTTTCAAAATCTCCAAGGAATGCACTCAAGCATTTGAAATCCTCCATGATCGAGTTACCCAAGCTCTGATCCTACAGTCCCCTGATTGGTCTAACCCTTTGAGATCATGTGCGATGCATCTAATTTCACTATAGGAGTGGTACTCGAGTAGAAAATTGACGAGAAACCCATGGTCATCTACTATGCTAGCAAGACACTTGACGAGGCTTAGCATAACTACATAGTTACAGAGAAAGAGCTTCTAGCCATAGTATTTGCCCTGGAAAAATTCAAATCATATCTCTTGGGTTCCTGTGTTATCATTTACTCAGATCACACTACTGTGAGGCATCTCCTTGCGAAGAAGGACGTGGAACCTCGATTAATCCGCTCAATCTTGCCATTGCAAGAGTTGCGACAAAGCGGGAAAACAGAACGTGGTAGCTAATCACTTGTCCCGCCTTCCTTCTAAGATCATCGACCCTTTTGAACCCATCATGGAACATTTTCCTTATGAGCACCCCCTGACTATCAATACAGGGCTTCCATGGTTTACTGATATAGTAAACTACCTAGCATCACATCAGATCCCGTTCGATTGGCCGAAGGCCAAGAAGGACAAATTTCTTTTCGATGCCAAGTATTATTTCTAGGAAGACCCGTATCTTTTCTGCATCGGTGCTAATCAGATTATTTGACGATGTGTCGCGGAAGTAGAGATTCAGGACATATTGTCCTTCTACCATGACCACGCATGCGGTGGACGTTTCTCAGGTCATAAAACCACAGCGAAAATCCTCTAGTGCAGCTTCTATTGGCCTACGATTTTCAAAGACGCATACAATCACTGTAGGGCATGCACTCATTGCCAGACCTTAGGCAACATGAGCCATCGTGATATGATGCCCTTACAGCCGATTCTTGTATGCAAAATCTTCAACGTGTGGGGGATTGATTTTATAGGACCCTTTCCTATTTCAGACGGCTTCGAGTACATTCTACTTGCTGTTGACTGCGTGTCCAAATGAATCAAAGCCATTTCGACCCGAACCAATGATCATAAGGTGGTTATCAAATTCATTCATCAGAACATCTTTTCGTGGTTTGGGATTCCATGTGTTATAATCTCTAATGGAGGGACCCATTTCACTAATGCTCAGTTCAGGTCACTGATGACCAAATATGGGGTGTCACATCGAATCTCTACTCCTACCACCCCAAACTAATGATCTAGCTGAGCTATTAAATCGGGAGATCAAGAAAATCCTCTAGGTCACTGTTCAACCAGACAGGAAGAACTGGTCATCCCGACTTTCAGAAGCTTTGTGAGCTTATAGGACTACCCACAAAACCCAATTAGGTATGTCTCCCTTCAGACTAGTGTACGAGAAGGCATGTCACCTCCCCATCAAATTGGAGCACAAAGCCTATTGGGCAATATGGAACTGCAACCTAGATCTTTCTAAGGAAGGAACCCACAGAAAGTTTCAAATGAGCGAGATTTATGAATTACGCCACGACGTGTATGAGAACTCATGAATTTACAAAGAGCTGGTTAAGGCCTTTCACGACAGGCACATATCCAGAAAGATCCTTCATCCTAGTCAAGAAGTCCTACTCTTTGATGCCAAGCTTAAACTGTTCCTAGGAAAACTACGATCAAAATGGATCGGACCTTACCATGTCTAACGAATTTTTGGAAATGGAGCCATCGAGATCAGTCCACTCAACCATGATTCATAATCTTTCATCGTGAATGGTTAGAGACTCAAACCTTTCATTGACTTGACCGATACAAATTTGGCTGAGATATCATTTACCCTCCATTCTCCCTGAGCTCATTGTGCCCAGCTGATGGCGTAAAACTCAACGCTTAACGGGAGTCAACCAGTCATTTTTGAAAAACCCAAAACCTTTCTTGACACTCCTACATTGAATTCATATTGCACTTTAGGGTTCATCCATTAGAACAGCCAACCCCACCTCAAGTACCCGTACCCGAGTTTTGAAATCGTTCACAATAGTCACCTCGACCCGTTCACCCACCCAAAACCTGTTCCAATGAATGATCTAAGATGAACTCAAACCCACCTAATTTACAATGAGGACATTGCAAATCATAGGCATGGGGGGGTATGAAAGTGCAAAACGTCGTGAAAACTCATCTCACAAGAAAAGGTTTCAACAAAAATATCACATATCACAAAAACACCAAAAAAATGAAAAAAATTCTTGAAAAAGAACAAAAAATTCTGAGGGGAGAGAAAATTTTGAGGCCATACAAATCATGAGAAGAAAAAGGGAAAAGTAAAAAATTGTCAAAAAAGGAGCACAAAATGAAAAGAAAAAAAAAGAAATAGTCATTAGTAAGAAATTAAGGGATTAACTAAGTTATAGACATATCAAGAAAAAGAAAATGAAAAGAAAAAAGTGCTAATGAGACACAAAAGAGATTAGTAGGAATGCTGATCCTAGGCCTCTTGGGCTAGACTCCTAGGCTTAAAAATTCAAGTATCCGCTACGATCTGGATAGTCCTCAAGAGGTTAGGGAAAATACGAAGCTTAAGTATTAGGTCTAAGGATTAGGGAGTATTCGGCCTCGTTAACTGACCTCTGGTTTGCGGGACTCCTTAACCTAAGCACCCCAATCCACACACAGTCTGGTTCAGTGCGCATAAGTATCAAAATAATGCAAAAGCGTTTAATTATTCTGAAAAAGTCGCCTAGATTAGGAGCGGCCGATCGACATAAGTTGATTTGGAAGAGTTCCCGACACGGAGAGGTGGGAAATTCCCCTTGAAGATGCATAATAATTATATTCTCCTCGGTGCTTGTTTCCTAGGATATTTACATATCCTCTGAGGGCATGTAAGCACCCTGTGCTGATTTAGATGCCATAGGAAGCATTATCACATAATGTCGATTGCCAGGGTCTAGATTTAGCTACAGAACACCATGGGCGAGATTATCTCAAAATCTCGAAAGCCACGGTTCTGGGGGTTGCTATGGGCGGTGTTATCACGAAGCATCGATTGCCAGGGACCCTTCAAGGATTGATGATGGGGACTAAGAATTCGATACAGACTGTGTTGGGAAGCCAATCCAAAGCTAGAAATAAAACGAAAAGAGAGAAAACTCTCCAAAAAAAGAAAATCCTCTGTCTCTCTCTTACAAAAAATGCATTGCAAACTGAACCGAGGCTAAAATATGTTACAAGCACAGGTGCTTTAACCGCAGAATCCAACGAACCTTAGGATAGTTCCTGTGGGCCTTAAAAACCTTCGTGGTGGACTGAGGCTAGAGCTGGTCAAGTCCGGATCTTGGTTGATACATGAGTACCTCGAGTCCTACTATCGACATTCTAACCTAATCAAAAGAAGGCACTCATCATAATTTCTGAACATCAAGAAACTCATGGTCTAGAATTGAAGTTAAAACCTTAAAATTTTGCTAAGAGACTAGCAAAAGCTAGGCATGGGAGTATGATGGGAACACCATCATGAGCCCTAACTAGCTCATTTTGACCCAAAGAAGAGAACAAAAGCTCCTACATAACCAACTGGAGGTCCTAATTCAATGAATAACCATTCTAAGAGAAAAGCAAGAAATGAGTAAAACTGCAATTTTACCATTACAGTATAACAGGTTTTCTCATGGGCTAAACACAAGTCAAATGATCTTAATAAGATAAAAAGTGGGTTGGTTCAAATAGAAAAAGGGTTCATGTGAATTTTGGGAATTAAATGACTTCTAGTAACCCTAGAATAGACCCACTTGATTTAACAAGGTTCTGATCAGGATAAAATTCACCTAAACCCTTTAAAAATCATATAAAAATATTCTTTAGGGTTTAGAACTTTCAATTTGGCCCATGGAACCTATTTTGACCTAAATTGGGGTCTCAGACAAATATTTGCCCTAAATTGAGTTTTTACGTAAATTGCCTAATCAAACATGGTCAAACCCAAATTCCAACTTCACCATTGAATTCCTTAGGTCCAAATTAAGTTTGTACCAAAATTTGGACCTAAGAGGAATTCATCTTGACCCACTTTGCAAATACGTCCAGCCCAATTACATTTCTACCCCTATCTTTCAAAACTTCTGCAGAAACCCCCTAGCTTCCTCTTCGTTCTTTGCAATTAGGTCCCTCCGCCATTATAGCGGAGGGAATCCTACTCCAGCGAGATTGCAAAGGCAAGATCTCCCTAATCTCTTAGAGAATCCCCTTCAAAATTGAAAGGGAGATTCTCTAAGAAATCTTCTCCAATATGAACCTAATTTGAGGCACTGTTTGGTACCCAATCTCTCATGCGAACGCATGAGAGATTCGGGTCCCTTTCAAGTTGCCATCTCCGGCGAACTTCCCATGCTTGGAAGCTTGGCTTCCAAGCACAAATCCATCCTCCAGGGCCTATTTAAGCAAACCCAAATCACCCAGCATCTCCCAAGCTTGAAATTGATCAGAAACAACCCTCAAATTCGTCTCTCCTCCTACAACCAGTTGGCTCCTCAAGCTCCGGCGACCTCCCTCTCTCTCCCTCGTCACCTAGCCACAATACTGGTAGCAGGTTCCTCTTCATCCTGCTCGTCCGCGTCCCGCCGCACCCCCCGACGCCTCTACACCCCCTTCGTCCTTGCCGTCCTCCCCCACTGAGTGCCTTCATCTCCAGTGTCAGTGGTACGCACAGACACCATCTCTATGCCCCCTTCGTCTCTTTATGCCCAAATAAGTTCCCTCTCCCTTCTACTCTTTCTTCCCCTTTTTATCTCTCAAAAACACCCGTCGACGCACTCCACCACCATCATCCCCTTCACCTCCAGCCAGACCTCCGGCGAGGCATCCCCGTCTCTCCACACCTCCATCCGCCTCGCCAACCACCCCATAAGCTCCATAACACCTTATTGAACATAACCCCTCACTCCATACACGCCATCACTCACCCACAAGGGCCCCCGAACACACCCGCTCACACGCACACAAGGTGCCCTAGGCACGTGCACTTAGGCAGTTCCACGCCACGCCGACCACCGCAACACACTCCCCGTGCCTCATCGAAGCCTCTAGGGCATTTTAACAAGGTTGCGAGGCTATTTACGTGATTGCAGGTACAGAAGGGTCGCCGCCATTGACGAACAACAAAGGAGCTTTCTTGCAAGCTCTCTCTAGGTCTGCTCGCTCCAAGCTTGTGTCCCAGGTGTGTGGAAGCCCCTCGTGCACGCACTCGGTCCCTTGATTGGAGTCAACAACCTTTGCAGCAATTGCAATTGAGTGCTCAACCTCTGCGGATGCACATAACAGAAGGTGGGGCATTTAGTCCCACCTCGGAAGAGAGTGATCGCCCGCACTTGCATAAGAGGAAAAATTGCATAGGCCTTATCACCTCAGTAACACGGGGTGAGGTCCCACTCACCCTTCACTGGCCTCGCCCGTGACCTTGCCTCCGCAGACCTGGCCTAACCCATTTACCTGACCTAGCACACCTCGCCCACCACCTCACGTCGGTGGCCTGGTCCCGGGCACGTACCTTATCCGATTACTTGAGACGGTGGATCTGGGAGAGAAAACCTAAGAGAGAGAAAGGAGAAGAGAGCGCATGTGAGTAGGGGTAGGTTTTGCTCTGTAGAGAGAGGAGAAGAAGAAGAAGCCAAGGGCTGAAGCCAAGGAAGAAGAAGGAGGAGGCCGAAGGGGAAGCCAAGGAAGGAGAAGACAAGGCTAAAGAGGAAAGAGCTGAAGAGAAAGGAGTTGAAGAGAAAGAAAGAGAAGGAAGGATTGAAGGTAGAAGAAGAAGGAGCTACTAGAGGAAGGCTAAGGAAAGGAATCAAAGACAAAGAAAGGCTAAGGCAAGGCATCAGAAGAAAAGAAAGAGAGGAGAAGAAGAAAGAAAGCAACCGCCAGAGAAGAGAAGAGAAGAGAAGAAGAGACAGAGAAGAGAAGAGATCAGAGAAGAAAAGAGAAAGAGAAGAAGAAAATTAAGCACTGTAGCCTCTGCATATTTAAGGCGTTTGATTCACAAGTCAAACGTCCAATTTTTTGCTTGTTTACATACATTTCTTTACTCTTCTGTGCTTACATTTTTGCACTATAACTCTATTTTTTATTGCATATTATATTCAATTTTTCAAGTTGTGCTCTTGATTTCTAAACCCTAATTTGCTCCTTGTGTTTACCTCGAACTTTAAAATTCGAGTAATAAAATCTATTTGTTTCCAAAGCGATTTCGACTATATTACAATGCTTTATTTTAAAACTTGATTTCACCTTGTTAACAACAGCACACAAATACGGGAATGTCAATTTCCTTTCATTTAGGCAAGTGTGAACTAACACTCAAAAACCCTAATGTAGAAACCTTAATTGGTTCTATTTCAAGTCCAATTTGATCTCAAATGTAACACCTTGGACTCAAACAAGAAAGTGAGTAGCCCAAGATGTTTTAAAATTTTAAGCGCAAATCCCTAATAGGTACAGGAAATCAGGATAGGGATCTCTAAATGAATCATCTTGACTCAATCATATATCAAGTTGAATTCGCAAATCAAGAAACTTGCCTGTAAATGATAATTACTAAAAAAATAAGGTAGGTGGTTCCTAATTGATTTGTTTCCTTTTCTTCCCTTCCCAAGATTAGGAGGTTGATTTAGGGAAGAAGAGAAATTTTACCTACCCCAAGAGTGGCTGATTGCGCAGAAGATCTCTTCGTGATGTACCTTGCAAAATCACAAGTAAACCAGATAGGGCAAGTTAGTGCTCAAATAAATCAAGAAAGATAAGATTAATGGTGAATTGCGCGTAGCTCCCTGGCAACGGCACCAAAATATTGTGGGGCAGATCGAGGAGTTTTTAATATGCATTCGTTGTAATACACTCCTAAATCACACAACAAAACATTTAAATTTATAACTCAGATTCTAATTGGAGTCAAAGGTCGTTCGCAGGGAGCAAATGTGGAATTCACGTATTAATCTTCATTCAGAATAAATAAGCACAATAACAAATATGCAATAAATGGATTTCTCTAATTGATATTCAAATGTAAATCAAAGGATCATGAGGAAAAAAGAATAGAAAGATAAAATAATGATGATTTGAACCACCAATTATTCATCTTAATCAAGCATATATCTCATACTCAAATTACTCAAATAATTCAACAGTATTCTCAATCAACTCAACTTAGGTACTCAAATGATTCAACAGTACCCAAAATCAACCTTTCAGACAACAGGAACAAGCCATCAGACACCTTAACAGGATCACAACTTCACAAGCATAAGGCTCTCTCAAGAGCCTTCTCTTCTAACAAGCCTTCAAAACCAAGGGTTTTTAGCACAGCCTTCACAAGCACAAGGCTTTCTCTTCAGAGGCTAAGTGTGAGAGCCTCTCTCTCCTTTCAGCACGTGCCCAACTTCCTCAGAGCAAAACCCCCCCTCCTCCTCATAGATCTCTCTTCCTTTTCTTCTCTCAAAGCCAGGGTTTAATTGGGTCAAATGTTGGGTTATCAAATCATAAACAGGGACCAAGCTCGTGTACATGTGGATCGCGGGCGAGGTGTGAGGGAAGATGTGTAAGGGGACCCAACCCCCGTGTCTTGGGCACGGAGGTCAGTTCACAAATTCAACTTATGCATCTATGTGAGCCTGTTAGTATAGGAGGTGGGACTACTGTCCCTGCCTCCCTTCGCATATGTAGCAACTAGTGGAGCTTCGTCAAATTGAGGCAGTGTTGTGGCTCTTCCACTTGATTGAAGCCTGGAAAAGGTTCCTAGGATTAGACCATAGCATCTGGGAGTTGCAATTAGGTCAAAGCTACTTGCAGCACGGCGGACGGAGTCAAAGACGATGGCAGCTACGGCAAGTGAACGGTGAACCTGCAAATCATGAATACGGGCTCAAAAGCCCTAATTAAAAGGTCCAAGGGCTTCGCCGGAAGATGGGGAACGTGTTTACGGTGGTTGCGTGGCATGGGACAGTGTGTTATGGTCTGATGAAGTCGAGGAAGAGGTGCAGTGGAGGTCATGTTCGGTGGAGCTTTGGAGTGATCAATCCGCGAAATAAGATGAGGGGTTTTGGTCGTAGAGGTGTGGCGGAGGTTATGGAAGTGGTAACAGGTTGTTTGGTGGCTTGTGGCATCGGGGAGACCTTACCGAAGCTTGGCCAGAGCGGAGGAAGATGGTGTGGTCGAGGGTGAGTTGGCGGTCGAAACAAAAGGGTAATGAGATAGGGAGATTTAGGAGAGGGAGAGGAACAAGTTAGACCTAACTAAAGGACAAAGAAAGGAGGATTTGGCACTGACTGATGACTCTACAATGTCCAGTGTTAATATTATCAATTAGAGTCAATTTTGGGGATACTTATGCGATAATGACATATTATAATGGGCTCGGGAGCATTGCATGCATATTGCATGATCTTTACATTTTAATCACTTAGAATGAATGTTTAATGACCATGTGCAAAAGTTCATTTTGAAACAGGTCTCAGATGAGCAATCGGAACACAAGGATGGATCCGGATTGACGAACGGAGTCCAACGGACTCTAAATCACTTCGATCCGACCTCCGTTGCTCCTACAACAAGCCCAAGAAAGATCAATGGCCAAGGGGTAATGCAACATCCTTATGGGCATCAGATGAAAAATCCGACCATACGGATGGATCCGGAGCGACGATCGCAGTTCGGCAACGTGGGAATCATCTTGATCTGGGCACCATGGCATGCTCTACAATAGAAAGAAGATGGACGACCCAGATGGCTCCACGTGACACCATCAAGGCCACCCCTCACGTCCCCAATAGCTATGGCCTCTTTCCTCCATCACACCTCACACTCCATCTCAGTCGTTCATCCTTCATCCAACGGCTAGAGAGGCATGTGCTAGGATTGCTCTCCACGACAATCCAACAACTTGCCACATTGGTCACGACATCAACCCGCCACCATTGGACGCAGGTTTGAATCCCACTGCTCCTCAATTTCTCAATTGCGGTGCGGCGCAGTAGGAGCAGTAGCAGCGCAAGCGTGTGTGCGAGCGCGGGGCAGCAACGTACGTGAGTGTGAGGAGACTAGTGCAACGCCAGTGCATGCACGTGACACAGGCGCGTGAGGCACGCGCCTGCGGGGTGGGTGGGCGAGAGCTATGGCGACGCTTGCGGCAGGTCTTCAGCGACATCTTTGAATGTCGCCGTTGACCTGAGGATGAATTTGAGCCTTCTCCTCAATTATAAAAGGGACCTATCCCTCCCATTTGCATCCATGTTCTATCTAAGCAACTCCACCACTCCTTAGAGCTCCAAGCAAGGTTGTGAAGATGCCGAGTCATCAACGGAAGCCCCTCCATAGCAGTGGCTGCCTCGGATCTCCACTTAGCTAGTTTTTAGTTTATTATTTGTATTCTTAAGCTTTCATCTACCATTGTAATTGTAGAACTGAATCACTTATGCAATATATTCTCTATTCTATTATCATATTTGTCTCTTCCGTAGTTAGATATTCTTGCATCATCATAATGATTTTCCAACCCTATCTCTCTCTCTCTCCCTTTCTTTCTCATTCCATCTAGTTTGCAAGCGAACAAATAGACTATTTACGTGATACGAAAGCAACTAAGAGATTCATATTATTGCCTCCTTGTGTTCAACACTCGAACTCACACCCGATTCTTTATTTAAAATTGTCGTCGTAAACGTGCTACAATGAGCCATTTTACGCAAACACGTCCAACAAACGTCACTGGCTATATTGGCTAATGCCAAAGACGAAGAGCGCTCTAGAGGGTAGAACGGCAAGGAAGGAGTCGAAGGCAGTCCCTCTTTGACCGAAGAGACACACGATGAAGAGGGGACAGTCATGGTGCTCCCAATTTGGCCATTGGGAGGCCGTAGGACAATGGGGAAGGAAGCTTGCCGGAGCTATTCAGAGCAGGACAGAGAGAAAAGAAGAGGAACTTGGCCTTTAAACCTAGCTAAAGAGCATGGATTAGCAAAGAGGAAGTTTGTATAGAGCTTGGGGCAAGCTCTAGATAGGAAAGAAGCATGATTGAGCCTCATTAGGAGTCAAGAATAACCCAAGAATCTCGTGCATTCGTACGACCTTCCTGGGGTGAATCAGAGCCCAAGATCCATCTCAATGGATTCCTCATAGTGTGAACATCAATACCACCAAATTTGGTGAGATTTGATGATGATTTGAGTAGGTTTAGGTGTGGTCAAAGGATCCTTAGAGGTCAGTTGACCTCCAATGGCGGTAGGGACCTGCTTGTAAAGATGATAACAAAGTTGGGGAGCTAAATGCAAGGAATTCAAAAGCTAGGGGCATGATTGAGAGAAATAGAGTTTAAATGAACTAAAATACAAATTAGGTCAAGATGGACTCTGATTGGGACCAAATTTTGGCACAAACCTAATTTAGACCTAAGGAATCTGGTGGTAAGTTGAATTTGAGTTTTGACCAAGTTTGACTTCGCAATTTGCTCAGAAACCCAAATTAGGGTAGAATTCCATCTGAGACTCTATTCAAGGTCAAAATAGGTTCAAATGGTCAACTCAAGGGTACCAAACCTCAAAGAATATTTTTATATGAATTTTAGTAGATTTATATGAATTTTATCCTAACCAAAACCTCCATATTTTAAGCGAGTCTGAAATTAGGGTTTTGGGTGCTTATTGGTTCTTGAAATGCATGAAACCCTATTTTTGTCTGTATGAACCCACTTATTAGACTTTAATGATCATTAGACCTTAGATTAACCCCTGGAAAACCTCGTGGTTGCTCTGCTTTCATGATATGATGTTAAAACTGCATAATTAACCCTGATTTAATGTTCTTTTAGAATGGATATGCAAGGAATTATTGTTCTCAAGCAACTATGTAGGAGCATTTGTTACTTGATTATGACTAATTAAAGTGAGTTATGGCTCATGATGATGTTATCATCAATGAACATAGTCCATATATATATGTACACAAGTTTCAGTCTTTTTTACATCACAAAATGCCAGCTTGTCCTAAAAGAAAGAAAGCTACAAAAGAGGAGCCTGCAACAATTGTCACAAAAGAAATGACATGTGAAACCACGGCCTAAATAGAGAGGAAGAAGATAAAGAACCATCAATTTAAAAGTCCTCCCAGGTGTTCTTGGGTCCAAAACCAAAAAAAATAAATCGCCTACTTTAGCTAACAGGAAGCTTCCACTAAGTCCTCTGTGAGGACCTGTAGTGACTCGGTAGGTGGGTCCACATACCTCCCTCGATGCTACATTTCCACTATTGCCCTCTCCAAGTGTATAAGTGTCAACATGAAAAATTGATCTTCCACTGCTAGGCATCCACATTGCTCGTGGGAGAGGTAGAATCCGCTGGCTCACGGCATTGGAACTTGAAATGGGTCACGAAGATAAGGTGGAGCTTAACAGCTCAGTAGGGACAAAACTAGGTGTAAAGCAGAAAAAAAAGAGGGTAGAGTGTGGGTTTCTGTACTACAGCCATCTATCCACTAATTTTCGTCATTTTCTCAGGCATAAGCTATTCTTTGTTGTCATATAATAAGTTCCCTCACTCGCCTCAAGAGTCAAATGTTGTGAATCATCCCTCTCTATTAGAGGAGATGAAGATATATCCTTCCCTCAAATCCCATCTTGGTAGTCTCTCCTTGATCAAAGGAGAGGCTAGCAGGTCTAGTGATCCTTGCAGAAGGCATACTCATTCTTGAGGTATTGGTAACATTGCTGACCTTAGTCAGAAGAGTCGAGCCTCTTGGGGGCTACCCAGGCAAATGCTTTGAGATAGGGAAGAGCAAGCTCCATTCATGTCCAGCAAGGTTTGGTCATAGAACATTCTAGATCAACATCGCGAGGTTGTTCAAATTTTTCAGGTCACAACAATGCTTCTGCTAGGAGTGCAGCCTCCAGGTGTGCCCTCTTATTCCTCCACTAGACGAGATCTTAACCAAACCCATCACAGTACCTGATGTAAACATGTTTATGCTACATAAGATGTCTATTTATGCATGTTCTTAAGCATAGAATTGCATTGCATACTATAAATATTGCATAACATGCATCATCTTGCATTTAGATTAGTCTGAATAAAATGGAGGTTAATTGTCTCCTTTTATGTTCAGGGACAGGGCAAATTTTTATCGGAGCCTCGGATTGAAGATCCAATCATACAGATTTGATCAGGGCGACAATTGGAGTTCAACGACTCCAAGATCACACTAATCAAACATCTGTAGCATCAAATAGAGATAGGGGAACCCTAGAAGATCAAGGGCCAAGATGGTGTGAATCCACACTTGAAACGACAAATTCGACCTCATGGATGGATTGAGATCAATGATCGTAGCCTAACGGTGTGAAAATCGACTCAATCTGACAATCGTGGCACCATCTACATCAACCAGAAGATGGACGGCCAAGATGGCGCCACATGGCACCATCTCGACCGCCCAACCATCTGCACACATCTGCTAAAGGCCTCCGCATCAACATTTCCCCGCCGTTGGATCAAGATCCAACGGCTGGGATGCACTCACGCTTAACTTAAGCACCTGCCCATCCACACACGTAGCGTAGTGGGTGAGAGCACTTAAGTGAAGCTCGGGCGAGCGTTTGATTCCTCACGAGTGGCAGCTGAGGCACGGCGAGGGAGCTCAATTGACTGCTCGATCGCGATTGAGCGATTGCGCGTGCACGATAGCGCTCACGCCGCATCAGACTCTCGCGCGTAACGTGGGATCAAACGTGGGCAAGCGCACGGCGAGGACGCATCTCAACAGTTCGATCTCGCAATCAAAAGGCCGAGAATTCACGAATGTGAGCACGCATTTCATGTGCGGGAGGTGAGTCGGCAGTTCACGTCGCCCACGACTGGGGCTTCAGCGACGGTTTTATCCGTCATTAAAGACCCCTTATTTAATATTTTGAAATTAAAAAGACCAAATTGCCCTTACTTCTTTTAACTATAAAAGGAGACCCCCTCCATACGAAATTTTCATCCCTTCCTTCTCTCCTCTACCTCTCCACAGCTCAAGAGAAGCTTGTCTCACACCCGGGATGCTCCTCGAGAGATAAAGTCAAATTTTCGCTCTCATTTCGGAAGTGGATCTCGCGACGACGACGTGCTGTCCCATTCTCATTCCTCTTGCTTCGACGTCCTTCTTCCCGCTTCATCCTCCTTCGTCCAGGAGGCATCTCATTCGACTCGTCCTCCAAGCGATCGTTGAGGAGGATAACTTCTCTCTCCCATTCTTCTTTATAGTTTTCTAGAGTAGAGTTTTCCTACTTTCTAGTGTAGCTGATTTCTCGCTTTCTAGTATAATTCTTCTCTGGTTTTATTGTATAAACATTTTGAATTATTGAGTGCATGATTTCTCTCTCTCTCATTTATTCTGATTGTTAATATTGCTTCATTGTAATTACATCGCTTCGTTTTTCAACAAAAACTCTAAAAAAATATAATTGCGAATATAGATCGACGTAGCCTCCCTGAGTTCAACCCGGGATTTCTATTCCGGTACAAATTTAGTTGTTGAACATGAGTTCTTCACTTTCAAACTACGACGACAGGCTTTTTCCAAAACCAAATACGTTAGCATAGTAACTCGTAGCTTCAACATTTTGGCACCGTTGCTGGGGATTCAACATTCTGGCGTCGTTGGTGGGGAGGCGATGCTCTTTGATTTTTTTTCGCATTTTACAACTTACGAATCATTTACCTCAATAATAGGTTTTTTCAAAACCAAATACGTTAGCGTAGTAACCCGTCGCTTCAACATTTTGGCGTTGTTGCCGGGGATTCAACATTTTGGCGTCGTTGCCAGGGAGGCGACGCTCTTTGATTTTTTTTTTCGTGTTTTACAACTTATGAATCATTTACCTCACTTCTCTCCTTTCTTATTGTGATTGCAAGTACTCTTTTGAGACGAGCAAAAGTGGTAGATTGGAGCAAAATGCGGTTGAAGGTTCTATAAGTTATCCCCCACCTCGCACCCATTAGTTTTCATTTCACCACGTAATAACACAAACATCAATCAACCTAGGTATTCTTATAAACTCTACGGTTAGTTTTATTTATTTGTTTGACACCCACACCCGCCTCAACCTCCACATTTAAAAAATAAAAAATAAAAAAAAATTCTCACAGAGATACACAACCTCATCTGATTTTCAAACTCAACCAGTAAATCGATCTTTGGAACCGGTACACACATCCAAACACATAATTGAGTAGAAATCAGATTAGGTAATCACTTGTGTGCCTAATTAAGTGGTGCAATAGGCCAATTGTTTAAGTTGATTGTGCCGCACCACTTCAATTAATATCAACTCATCAAGTAGCTACCGCATAGGTTCAACTCTTAAGGATTTACCAGGCACTCCACATTCTTTTAAGTTTCAAAGGAAAACATCTTCACCTGTGCTTTCAGAACCTGGTGTCCCAACAAAACTTGTTTGAAAATACCTAAAGTTGAATCCTAAAAGCTACTAAGCAAGATTTAAACCCTAAAATTCACTGCATCAAAAATAATCTTGCTTGAAAACCACTAGTTGTGCACACACACACAAATCAATTAATCATTAAGAGCACAACCCAGATAAAGGGCCCATCACATTCCAAAAACACATTCAAACCTAGCCCTAAATAAAACAGAGTAGACGTTGGCCTTAAGGATTTGACTCGCTCTTTGGAGCCCAGAACGAGATTATTTTCAATTAGTCTGTTTCTACCGTTCAATCTGATGTCTAGTTAGGGGAGTAGAATCAAACGATCGTGGCTGGGGGGTACACTAGGAACTAGAGGCGCAAGCCGAAGGAAGAACCTTCTCCCCAGTACCTCCTTCTAACTGGTTGGATTAAATAGATAGAAATAGATCAAATCGTTTCTTTATCTCAAGGTAGGTTTTGGGAGTATGTAGGTTCTTAGGCTAGCCCACTTAAGGATAGGTTTGATTGTTTGTATTGCAAGGCACCTTTCTTCCTCCCATCTATCATGAATCCCTCCAGATTTTATACACGTTCCCGCTCTTTCCCACCTATTTTGAGTATCCTCAACATGACAATTATCCCAACTCGTACTGTAATCAACCATCAGTTTGTTGGGATAACTTGGATTGGGGATACAGTTCTGGACCTCCGTGTTTAGGGTCTAACCCTGAACACTATGATCGTGATTTCTATCCTTCTCAGGGCCACATCATTATAAATCGTCACCCTTTAATGGACAACCTAATACGACCTACAATCAAGAAGGATACACTGATTCTTACTCATCCTCTGATTACACTGCCTTTAGGTCATCACTACCTTTTGAGCAATCCGAAATGACCTATTATCAGGAAGGGTATAACGAATCTTAATTCGTTAACTACTCTGCACTGAATCCAAACCCGCCTAACCCTGAACCAACTCATTTGGTTCAGGGTAACCAGGTTCAAGATAAGGTTCTGACTAACTTGCAGAATATCATACAATCTTTAGAAGTTCAACCAATACGTTCCATTGAAAGATTGGAGCCACTTATTGAAATGATTGATGATTTGAACAAGTATTTGTTGGATTGGCTCCAGGATGTCAAGGATAAGAACCCGGGGGAGTTTCTACTTGGGAAGTTAGCGAAATTGAGGATGAGATTTGTGGTTGCTTTAGTTCAATCATGGGATGATTCCCAGATGAACTCCCTTCAGGGGAGCTAATGACAGAACCCGCTCAGGCACCTTTTGGGGGGGACACATGTTACGAGGCTAACCAGATTGAATTAGAGCAACCAATTAAGGATGATCTGATTTCTTCACCTGAAATCCCTGAGCCAAGGTACGAGGAAACGTATGTCTCCATGGATCAGAAAGTGATGGATGATTTTGAGACATACATTAATACGGATTTTGATTTCTTTGATTCTGATGGTGAAGATTCAAGTTGCGAAGTCTCACGCGATTTTACAAAACACGATTTCTGTGAGACGATTGGGCCTGAGGAATCTGATAGATCATTTGATAGCCCAATAACTGAGGAAACTTATCTTATTGGGGCTTACATTACGGATCCAAAATCGCATTTTCTAGAGGATTCAATCCAATGCCCTGATTTTCAGTTACACCCCATTGAGCTTATCAATGATTCTGTTTTTGAGATAACTAGACCCAAGTCAATTCTGATTCAACCACATCTTTTAGACTTGGAAATTTCAGATGGGGTGATTAATATGCAGGAGGTTCCGGAATTTGACATTCTGAATGAGGAGGATAGGAGCTGGGAAATTTTGATTTGGGAAGCAAATTCTGGAGGAAATAGAAGATTAAGTCTAAGGGTTCCATTTCATCTGAAACCATCAAACTAAAACCCTTATTACATTTGTTCTAAGGATGTTCAAACTAAGCATACATTCATTGATTATCCTTTCGATATCAAATTCTCTGTAACCTGACTCTTTGGTCTTGGGTTGCAACCTCATAAATCGCAGGCTCGACCCTGCTTGCATACTGATTTTAAGTTTTGGGTAATATTTATCCAGAACCTTAGATATTCTCGATTATGGGGTATGGGTATGCATCACAATCTGGTCCACATTTGTGGACATCTGTTGGTAGGTCAGAGGTTTCTTCTTTCTATTCTAATTCTGACCTGTACCTGTGAATTCTTTATTTCTCTTCTTTGTATAGTGTGCCTAGCTGAAGGCACTAAATTCAGCACATATACAATTTTTCTTTATCTTAGAGTGGGCCCGACATTCACGTAATGCAGGTGCTTTCTACTCTATTACACTATGTTTTATGTCTTTTTAATACAATGAGGACATTGCATTAGATAGGCATGGGGGAGGATATTCATCTCTGAATTTATTCGTCAGCTTGTAGATTTGTTTTATTTTCTTTTATTTATATTAAAAAAAAATGGAATTAGGAAAGAGAACTTGGGTTTAAGAAAATTTTCAATCTTAGGAAATACTACATTATGATCTGAACACAAAGACCCTTCAGGTCTTTAGACTTAATCAGCCCATGTATCCACTAAAATGTGGATTTGTTTTTCGAATCCTCGCCAACTTGAATTCTATTTTAATTTGAGTAAATAAGTTTGGGTGATAAGCACACGACTTATCAACCTGCCCTCTGATTTGAGGGAACTTTAAGCTTAAAGCATCTACACACTATCTTGTCACCGACTCGTTAATCGACGGTTCTAACGCAAATTGGGTAGCTAATGAACCTTCTAGGGTGATATGGCTAACACGTTATCGTGGGTAACAGCCCATAGGTAGGTTGTCCAGAGCCCAGTCACTAGATCATTCTCTTTTTGCTGCCTTTAGGTAAATCTTAGACCAGGGAAGTGACCTACTTAAAAAAAAAAGAGAGAGAAAAAGAAAAGAAAAAAGAAAAGAAAAAGAAAAGGAGAAAAGAAAAAATGAAATAAGCCACACTTCACCGCATGAGTATGGCTGGCAAGTTGGCAGTGGTAACAACTCATCGACCGGTTGTTCAAAACCCAGCTCAATAAATGCACTGTAAACTCCCAAAACACTTAGGAAGAAGCGGAGAAGTAGAATAAACCGGGGAGATATACACTGGATTCACCTTTGTGTTGACCCCATAAAAATAAAAGTAGGGAGAAAGCTACCAATTGTAAAGATATACCTTTAGGTAGAATTCTCTTTTTAAGGTCACCTAGAGGCATAGAAATCCGAAGTCCGTTTTAACTACCGATCAACGAGTCTATCACATTCACAATAAGATGCTTAGAACTTAGGGTTCTCATCAAATCTTAGGTGAGTTGAATGGCCGTAGAAATCCACTCTTAAACCCTAAAACTCAAAAATCCAAAAAAAAATAGAAAAGAAGAAAAAGAGGAAAAGAAATTTTTCTTTGAATAAGGAGAGAGCTTGAGGCGGTCTACATTTTGGCAGATACCCGGGCACTTTGTGTCTTTGAAAGTTCAGATCCTAAGTAAACATTTTCTTAATGATTGAAAATAACTTATGCCCAAATAATCTAACCTAATTCTTTTATAAATAGCATATAGTTTTTGCTAGGGACTAGCAAAAGATAGGCATGGGGGTGTGATGTAAACATGTTTACACTACATAAGATGTCTATTTATGCATGTTCTTAAGCATAGAATTGCATTGCATACTATAAATATTGCATAACATGCATCATCTTGCATTTAGATTAGTTTGAATAAAATGGATGCTAATTGTCTCCTTTTATGTTCAGGGACAGGGTAAATTTTTATCAGGGCCTTAGATCGAAGATCCAACCGTATAGATTTGATCATGGCCATGATTGGAGTTCAACAACTCCAAGATCGCCCTAATTAGACATCTGTAGCATTAGATAGAGATTGGATCAAGGGCGAAGATGGTGTGAATCCGCACTTCAAACGACAAATCCAACCACACAAATGGATTCGGATCGACGATTGAGCCTAACGGTGTGAAAATCGACTCAATTTGACAACCGTGGCACCATCTACATCAACCAGAAGATGGACGACCAAGATGGTGCCACGTGGTGCCATCTCGGCCGCCCAACCATCCGCACGCATCCACTGAAGGCCTCCGCATCAACGTTTCCCAGCCGTTGGATCAAGATCCAAAGGTTGGGACACACTCACGCTTAAGTTAACCGCCCGCCCATCCACACGCGTAGAGTAGTGGGTGAGAACGCTTAAGCGAAGCACGGGCGAGCGTTCGATTCCTCGTGAGCGGCAGCTGAGGCGCAGCAAGGGAGCTCAATTGACCCCTCGATCACGATCTAGCGGTCGCGCACACGCGATAGCGCTCACGCCGCATCAGATGCCAACACGTAACACGGGATCAGGCGCAGGCGAGCACGCTGTTGAGGCGCGGCGAGGATGCATCTCAGCTGTTCGATCATGCGAGCGAATGGTCGAGAATTCAAGAACGTGAGCGCGCATTTCATGCGTGGGAGACGAGTAGGTGATGCACGTCGCCCATGACTGGGGCTTTAGCGATGGTTTTATCCGTCACTAAAGACCCCTTATTTAATATTTTGAAATTAAAAAGACCAAATTGCCCTCACTTCTTGCAACTATAAAAGGAGACCCCCTCCATACGAAATTTTCATCCCTTCCTTCTCTCCTCTACCTCTCCAAAGCTCAAGCAAAGCTTGTCCCACACCCGGGATGCTCCTCAAGAGATAAAGTCAAATTTTCGCTCCCATTTCGAAAGCGGATCACGTGACAACAACGACGTGCTACCCTGCTCTCGTTCCTCCTGCTTCGACCTCCTTCTTCCTACTCCGTCCTCCTTCGTCCAAGCGGCATCTCATCCGACTCGTCCTCCAAGCGATCGTCCAGGATGATAACTTCTCTCTCCCATTCTTCTTTATAGCTTTCTAGAGTAGAATTTTCCTGCTTTCTAGTGTAGCTGATTTCTCGCTTTCTAGTGTAATTCTTCTCTGGTTTTATTGTATAAATATTTTGAATTATTGAGTGCATGTTTTCTCTCTCTCTCTCGTTTATTCTGATTATTAATATTGCTTCATTGTGATTACATCGCTTCGCTTTTCAACAAAAACTCTAAAAAAATATAATTACGAATATAGATCAATGTAGACTCCCTGAGTTCGACCCAGGATTTCTATTCTGGTACAAATTTTATTTGTTGAACATGAATTCTTCTCTTTCAAACTATGACAGCAGGTTATTTTCAAAACCAAATACGTTGGCGTAGTAACTCGTAGCTTCAACAGTACCTTGGCGACTTCCATGCATGCGGGCACCAATGAGCCTCTTGCTCGAGTACGTTCATAATGAGTTGGATTCAGGTACATCCCAAGTACCTTATTTCGTTTACGACCCTTGGCTTGTCACTGTTCCCAGGAACTATCCAAGTTATGAGGCAGATGACAGGTAGCTTAAAGCCACCTCATCATTGTGGGTCTTCAACCCAAGCAATAAACCTGTGGTTCACCAAGTCCAGGGTACTTAGCCTTACGAGCTCACCTATTGGGCCTATCTCTCTTGTTCCTTTTCAACCCATATCAAGGAGTGTTAAAGACCTACTGGATCACCTGGGATCCTATTTTAGACCCTAGGATCCAAGTCTTCCTCTTTCAGACTCATAACAAAGTGACCAAAATTTACCGTGAAGGGTTTAATCCTCTTCATAGGAATTTCAAGTCATTTTTAGCTCACTTTAAAAGCTTTGAGCTTAAATAGGTACACTTTACCTCCCTTTAGGGTTTTTATGTAATTTTTCCATTTCATCCTCCATTAGGATGTCCATTTTATCCTTAATTAGGTTTAGGTTTAGGTTTAGTTTAGGTCACTTCATAGGGTTGATAGGGCCAAGAACCCAAGATTTCACCCAACATAGGGCTTAAATGGATCATCTAATGTTAGGTATTAGTGACCTAACGTTAAGGAGCCTATTAGTAGCTACCGAATGTTAGGTCACAAGTACCTAATGTTAGGTACTACTGCAATGCCCGATTAGACTTTGTAAACCTACACTTCTTGCCTTAAAACTCCCATCCCTCACCTCCTATTACTATTAAAATTTAACCACAAGTTAATGATGTAGACACATCCATTTAGGTTGAAATGGCTATTTATGCGTGTTCCTAGGCATAGATTTGCATTCCATATTATAAATATTGCATAGCATGCATCATTTTGCATTGAGAGTAGTGTATATTTTAGGTTAATTGCATCCATTTTGTGGTTAGGAGAGAAGGAGATTTATTTTGGAGCCTCGAATTGACGATCCGATCATACGGATCTGATCAGGATGACGATCGGAGTCCAACACCTCCGAAATTACCTTGATCAAAATCCCATAGCACCATATGCAATCCGAGGAAGATCAACAGCTAAGGGACTAGGTGATGTAATTCAGAGCTTCAAACAACAAATCTGACCATGCGGATGGATTCAAGTCGTTGATCGCAACCTAATGGTGCAAAAATCGACTCAATCCGACCTCTGTAGCAGCCCCTACAACAGAAAGAAGATGGACGGCCCAGATCGTGACACATGGCACAACCCAGGACGCCCATGTGTAGGCACACGCCGCCACACGTGCACAACAGCGTGGGCGTGCATGCGAGCGGAGGCACACATGCGTAGCAGCATAGCAGGCGTGCATGGGCAACTGCGGAGGCAGTGGCAGCGCATGCGGGCACGTAGCGCACAAGGCTCGCACGCCAACGCAGTGGCAGCATGGGTGCAAGGATGTCTTCAGCGACGTTTATGACCGTCACTAAATGTCCTGTATGCAAAATTGATCATTTCCTCCACTATAAAAGGACCCCTACCCCTCCCATTTTTCTTCATCTCTTCCTTTCTTCCTCTCACCACCTTCAAGGCTCTAGAGAGAGCTTGTCCCAAGCCCGGGATGCTCCTATAGAGTAGAAAACAAAATATTTTCCCTCCTCTCATCCCCCTTTATGGAGCATCCCACGACCGTCCTCTCACCTCCCTTTAGGAAGAAGATCCTCGCTGCAATGTCGTCCTACCCCACCCTTTGTCCTCCAGTTCTGTCCTCATTCATCCCGCTCCTTACCACCTTCCTCCAGGCGATGTCAGAGCGAGTCGCTTTTCGAGCAACCGTCGGATTCTCTCACCTATATCTCTCTTTTTGCTTTTGCAGTGTAATCTTTCCCACTTTTTTAGTTGTAGAAAACATTTGCTTTAGAAATATATGTGAATGTTTCTCTCTATCTCTTATATTCTGCAAGTAGATTAATTAGATAAGAATTCATTGACCTAATCTCTTGCCTGCTAAAAATACCAAAAAATTAGAAAAGACAAAAACGACAAAAACAAATAAAAGCGAAACGTGGATTTTCAAAACCAAACGTTCACCTCCCCGTGTTCGACCTAGGACTCACTTTTCGAGTTTTGGTTATAACTTTTATCTGATCAATGGATTTTCTAGGGAATTAAACTACCATGACAGGTTTTCCAAACCTGAAACCTCTCCGTGGATGAGATCCGTTGTTATCATTTTGGCACCGTTGCCAGGGAGGCAATGCTCTTTGGTTTTTTCGTGTTTTCCCATATTACTTACATATTTTTCTAACCTATCTTTCTTCTTGGATTTACTGTCTTGCAGGAACCCTGTTGAGAGGCTAAAGGTGGTAGATTGGAGTAAAGTGCGAGTAGAGATATTTGTAAGTTTTCCCCCACCACCCCCACCCTAGATTTCATTTCACCACATTAATAACTCAAACCTAAATCAACTTATGTGTTTTTTATAAACCCTAGAATAGATCTAGTTGTTTGTTTGCCACCTCCACCCATCTCATCCCCGCATATATAAAAAAAAACTGTTCTCTTGTGGGATTTACTGAAAGTGACACACATTAAACACCCACAACTTTTGACTTAAGGCACACCATTCCACTTTGATTCTACCACTTAACTGGGATCTGACCTGTGGACCGATACACTTCAATTCAATACACATAAGTGAGTAGAAATCTGAATAGCTTAAACATCTGTGTGCCTTAACTAAGTGGTGCAACAAGCCAATTGATTAAGTTGTTTGGGCTGCACCACTAAAGATAAAAGTCATTCATCAGTAGCTTGCCACTTAGGGTTAATCTTTAGGGCTGAACCAGGCACTCCACATTATTTTTTGATTTCTAAAGGAATATATCATCACCAGTGCTTTCAAAATGTGGAGTGTTCTCTTGAACTTGATTGAATACACCTAAGATAAACCCTAAAAGCTACTAAACATGGTTAAACCCTAAAAGACACACCATCAAATAACCTTGTTTGCAAACCCTGGTTATGCATGCACACACATTTGAGTTGATCATGAAGGGCACAACCCATCTAAAGGGCCCATCACATTCCAAGAGCACAATCATCCCAAGCCTAATTAAAACTGAGTAGACGTTGGCCTTAAGGATTTATTTGCTCTTCGAGGCTCAGACTGAGATTTTTTCAATTAATCTGCTTCTACTGGTCCATCTGATGTCTAACTAAGGGAGTAGCATCAAACGACCACGGCTAGGGGGTACACTAGGAACCGAAGGTGCAAGCCAAAGGAAGAAACTTCTCCCTAGCCCCTCCTTCTAACTGGTTGGATTGACCGGACAAAAGTAGACCAAATCAATTATAATCTCAAGATGGGCCTTGGGAGTCTGTAGGTCTTTAGGCTAACCCACCTAAGGACAGGGTTGATTGCTTGTATCGCAGGGATCCTTCTTTCTTCTGATTTCCCCTCCTATTCTACCATGTATCCTTCCACATCCTACACTCATTTCCCATCCTACATTCCTACCACCACTTATACCCAAGATGATTACTATCCCGATTTAACTTATAATTACCCATCCACTAGCCGGGATAACTTTGATTTTGGATACAATACCGGACCTCAGTGTCCAGGGCCTAACCCTGGACAATAAGACTATGATTACTATCCTTCCCAAAGCTACAATGATTATAGATCTCCACCCTTTGATGATCAACCTAACCAGATCTATAGCCATGAAGGATATGTTGATTATAACACTTACCCTCCCCAGTATTCTACTGAATATAGGCCACCATCATTCTTTGAACAACCTAAAATGACCTACTATTAGGGAGGGACCCGAGAACCTCGATATCTTGACTCCCCTAGATTTAACTCAAACCCACCCAAACCTGAACCTAACCATTCGATTTTAGTTCGGTTCAAGTGAACCAGGTCCAAGATAGGGTGTTGGCTAACTTGAGGAACACCATCCAATCTTTCGAAGCTCAGCCAACACCATGCACTGAAGCATTAGAGCCTATGATAAAAATAATTGATGAGCCGAATAGCTCTTTATTGGATTTGCTCCAACATGTTAGGGATAGGTACATGGGTGAGTTTCTACTTAGGAAATTGTCAAGATTGAGAATGAAATTTGTGGTTGCCCTAGTCTAGTCTTGGGATGATTCTCAAGATGAACCCCCTTCAGGTGAGCCAATGTTTGAACCCGCTCAGGTGCCTGTCGAGGGGATACATATTTTGAGATCAGAGATGACCAACTGATTCAGGATGAACCGATTGCTTCACCCAAGATCCCTGAGCCAGGGAACGATGAAAAATATGTCTCCATAGACCATGAAATGATATATGATTTTGAGACATAAATAAATGAGGATCAAAAATTCTTTGACTCTGAGGGTGAAGAATCTTTAAATGAAGTCCCACTTAAGCTTAAGGAAGAGGATTTTAGTGAGACGAACCTTTTGATAGCCCGATTATTGAAGATTATGATCATATTGGGAATAACTTGGACGATCCGAATCCTGATGATTCAATCACTAGCCCCACTACTCAACCTAAGAGCTGAATTATGATATTTTTGAGATCACCAGACCCAAGTCAATCCTGATTCACCCACAATTGTTAGACTTGGGTATTTTGGATGGGGTGTACAATGATCTGAAGGTCCAAGAAACCTTGATCTTGGAGGATAGGAAGTTGGAAATAAAAATATAGGAAGCTACTTCTGAGGGAACTACTATTTTGGATCTAAGGGTACCTACTGACTTAAAACCACTTTCTACCAAAACCCTTATGATATTTTTCATGTGCAACCCAACCTCAAAATAATTGACTATCTTCCTAAGCTAAACTTTAAGTGGACACCTGAGTTGAGTGAATCAGATCTACCCATTGTCCGCCACTTTAGCCTTAGGTTGCACACCACCAAACTGCAGGCCCGACCCCGCAAGCACAATAATCTCCGATTCTGGGTGATTTTCATCCAAAACTTGAGAACTACTCGACCCTGGGGCATGGATCTACACCATAATATGGTCCACGTTTGTGGACATCTTCTTTTAGTAGGTTGGCGGATCAATATTTTTATTTTGATTCTGACCCGCACTTGTGAATTCTCAAGTTCTTTGTATGTATATTATGTCTAGCTAAAGGCATTAAAACTTAGCGCGTGTGTATACTTTCTTCTCTCTGCAGTGCTGACTGGATTGTCATGAAATTCAGGTGATATTCTATTTACTCCACCATTTTCATATCTCTATTTCTACAAGGACATTGCATCATTTAGGCATGGGGGGGCGGATACTTAATCCTGAAGTTATTTCATTAGATCTGTAGAATTTCTTTTATTTTCATTAAAAAAGAGAAAAAAATAGAATTAGGAGAAGAGAACTTAGGTATTAGGCATTATTAACTTTAGGAAATGATAGAGAGGACCTAAACACTTAGACTCTTCAGGTCTTCGGGCATAATTAGCCCGGGTGTCCACTCCAATGTGGACTTAGTCTCGAGTCCTCACCAAGTAATTATATTTTAATTTAGTCAATAAATTGGGGTGATAAGTATACAACTTATTAACCCACCCTCTGATTTGAGGGGACTTTAAGCCTAAGTATCTACACAATGTTTGCACTAACACACTTTTTGATGGTTTCTTTGGAAATTGGGTAGCTAATGAACCATCTAGGCTGGTATGGCTGGCAAGTTGTCGGTGGTAACAGCTCATCGGCTGGTTGTCTAGAGCCCAGCCACACGATCATTCTCTTCCTACTGCCTTTAGGTAAATCTTATATCAAGGAAGCCACCTACATAGAAAAAAAAAGGAGAGAAAAAAGAAATACTTAGAATAAAAATAAAAAAATTATAAAAAGGAGAAAATAAAAAATAAAAAAATAAAGCCACACTTCACCACACGAGTATGGCTGGCAAGTTGCCGTGGGTAACAGCCCATTGGCTGGTTGTCTAGAGCCCAGCTCACAAAAATGCACAAATAATTCCCAAAACACTTAGGGAAGAATCGGGGAAGTAGAATAAATCAAGGACATATACACTGGGTTCGCTCCTGTGTTGACCCCATGAAAAAATATAAAAAATAGGGAGAAAGCTACCAATCGGAAAGGTAAACCTCTAGGCATAAATCTTTAAGGTCACCTAGGGTCGTAGAAACCCGAAGTTCATTTTAATGGCCGCCTAGTGAGTCTATCACCCTTTCACAAGATGCTTAGCATTTAGAGTCATTTTCGAGCCTTGGGCAGGTTGGGTAGCCGTAAAAAGTTATCCTGAAACTCTCAAACTCCAAAAGTCCAAAAATATTAGAAAAGAAGAAAAACAAAAAAATGTATCTTCCCTTTTCAAATAAGGTGAGGACTTGGGAGATCTGCATTCTGGCAAAAACCTAAGTACTATTGAGTTTTCATAGTTTAGGACCTTAGTTGAAATTTTCTATTGTTAATAAATGACTTAGGCCTAAGCGATCGAGTCCAAATTCTATTTTTATACATAGCATATAGTTTAATTTTGCTAGGGACTAGCAAAAGATAGGTATGGGGGTATGATGTAGACACAATCATTTAGGTTGAAATGCCAATTTATGCATGTTCCTAGGCTTAGATTTGCATTCCATATTATAAATATCGCATATCATGCATCATTCTGCATTTATAGTAACTATGTATATTTTAGGTTAATTGCATCCTTTTTGTGGTCAGGAGAGGAGATTTATTTTGGAGCCTCGGATTGACGATCCGACCATGCGGATCTGATCAAGACGACGATCGTAGTCCAACACCTCCGAATTTGCCTTGATCGGAGTCTTATAGCACCATATGCAATCCGAGGAAGATCAATACCCAAGGGACTAGGTGACATAATTTGGAGCTTCAAACGACAAATCCAACCGCGTGGATGGATTCGAGTCGACGATCACAGCCTAACGACTCGAAAATCGACTCAATCCGACCTCTGTAGCAGCCTTACAACAGAAAGATAGACGGCCAAGATCGCGCCACGTGGCACAACCCAAGTCACCCTTGCACACGCACCCACCACCACACATGCACAATAGTGTAGGCGCACGCGCATGTGCGGAGGCATGCACATGTAGCAGCGTAGTAGGCGCGTGCAGAGGTAATGGCAACACGTGCAGGCACATAGCGAGCGAAGGCGCGCAACACGAGCACGCGCAAGCACAACAGTAGCGTGGGCGCAAGGTTGTCTTCAACGGCATTTGCGGCGGATCTTCAGGGACATTTATGACAGTAACTAAATGTCCTGTATACAAAATTGATCCTTTCCTCCACTATACAAGGACCCCTACCCCTCCCATTTTTCTTCATCTTTTCCTTTCTTCCTCTCACCACCTCCAAGGCTCTAGAGAGAGCTTGTCACATGCCCAGGATGCTCCTCTAGAGTAGAAAACCAAATATTTTCCCTCCTCTCATCCCCCTTCGTGGAGCATCCTGCACCTATCCTCTCACCTACCTTCAGGAAGAAGATCCTCGCCGCAACGCCCTCCTGCCCCACCCTCCATCCTCCAGCTCTATCCTCGTTCATCCCGCTCCTCACCACCTTCCTCCAGGAAATGTCAAAGCGAATCATCCTCTGAGCAACCGTCGAGGGGGATTCTCTCACCTATATCTCTCTTTTTGCTTTTTTAGTAGAATCTTTCTTGCATTCTTAGTTGTAGAAAACATTTGCTTCAGAAATATATGTGATTGTTTCTCTCTCTCTCTTATATTTTCCAAGTAGATTAGTTAGATAAGAATGCATCGACCAAATCTCTTTCTTGCTAAAAATACCAAAAAATTATGAAAGACAAAAATGACAAAAACAAATAAAAGCGAAATGCAAATTTTCAAAACCAAATGTTTGCCACCCCGTGTTTGACCTGGGGCTTACTTTTCAAGTTTCAGTTATAAATTTTATCTAATTAACGGATTTTCTCGCAAATCAAACTCTGACGATGGGTTTTCCAAACCCAAAGCCTTTCCGCAGATTAGATCCGCCGTTATCAGTTAACTTCCATGTGGGGAGCACATTAGGCAAGAGAAATACCACATCAAAAATCAAGTTGTCTTAATTAGAAAAATCACACTACAACCCTTTTTACCCCTCACAACATCAACCATGTACATATAAATTGTAATTCTACCCCTAATGACATTCAAATCCACCTAGGAATAGGTTGAGAGGAGGGAAAACAATCCCTACTTTGTTCTTGAGCAGCAAGACCCCAAGGTTGAGGAGGTGGAGGTTCCTTTCCTTCCCACCTTGTCTCCATGCCAAAGGTTGCAACACAAGTAGCAGGGGCTACAATTGGGATGGAAACAGCAAAAGTGACCACTGGAGAAGCCAAGGAGGAGGAGGAAGGGTAGGAGGAGGAGAGTCGGTGGTGGTGGTGCCCTCCTCTCCTCAATCTTCTCCCTATGATTGACACAATGGGGGTTAAATGGCTTCCGTCACAAGCCAACCCTCATTAGATATATGGGGTGGGAATATTTTACTTTCACCGCACCATCCCATAACTTGAGTGCTAAGGAAGCCCCAACAAAAGATCTCTCACACAAGGCCCCTTGTCTCAAAAGCATTAAGGCCTTACATAAGACCAAGCATTAGGTGCAAGGGTTCTTGAATCATGAAGTACTCTAGATCAATTGGTTTCCAATTAGCCAAAATTTTCAAGCCTTTATAGGAAACACCCTTAACCCCACACTATTTCTTGCATTGGTTGCTTTCCATGTTCATCACATTTTCACTATTATATTAGTATAGAAAATTTAGATTATTTACTTTAAAAATTTGCTTCTTCAGAGCTTATGCCACCAAAAATTGCCATACTTTTGCAGCAAATAGGTCTTAAAATGAGGATTCCATCAATATAAGTTTCATTGTCTAACTCTTTCTATAGAAAAAGATAAAATTCTTGAAGTGGAAGTATTTCTATTTGATTTTTACAATTTGCATATAGCCCTTGTTGGAATTTTATAAAATTGCATAGAACTCATATTTGGATGAAATTTGTGGCCTTAGTTTTCTAAACAAACCTAGTTTCTTGACGAAAATTCCTGACTAGGTTAGACCTACAGGCCAATCTAAAAACCATCAGAGGGTCATTTCTAAACATTTTTGCTAGTCTAAACATTAATTGCCAAACAAATATTTAAAGGCCCTCTAAAATTTTACAAAAATTCATAGGCACTCCCTTTTTATCATAGGCCAACCCTCCTAAGGATTTGCCCCAGTGTTATATTAGGTAATCTTACGTCGAAACTTTTAAATTGGTGTGTTTTTCATGTAAAAACTGATAACAACACCAAATTTTAGCACCATTGTCGACGCGGGTAGCCATTTTATTTGAGATATGAGTGCTACTGTTTATAGCATTTTTTTATTTACATTTCATTTTGCATTTGTGGGCCTTACTTTGCTACATTTGTTTCAGGTATTGCCATAAGGAATGAAGCATAGTGGCGTGCGCGAGCATGTCGCTAGGAGATTCGAGGAGGTAGGGCATTTGCAAGGCATCACAAAGTTAGGATTAGATTAGTTAAGAGTAGTTAGACATTTTTATATTATGTTTTGTACGAGCCCTTATGCTGGGGCATTTTCTTTTCCTGTCTTTTTCACCCCTTGTATCGTAAGGGATTTTGGTTGTACATTTTCTGTCTTTCTCTCGTAGTTAGTTAGATAGTTACCTAGTTGTGCAATTAGTATAGTTGTTGCTTGTGTGTTGCATTTTATGAAAACAAAAATAAAAACAAAAAAGAATTCTATCATGCTTACTCTAGAAGGCTCTAGAGTTTCTTTTCTTGAATAGCATCTGCATGGTAGAGTGGCTGGAGGCAGGAACACACTATTCCCTAGTCTAAGCTATTTGTCATATTTTCTCCCTCCCTCTTGGACTTAAAAGTTCAAGACCACTATTTCTATAAAGTGATCTAAAGAAAGGAAACTCTAAAAGCCACTAATAAGGAAAATCCCCTAAACTGGTGCATGGTATGCTAAAGGAACTCCAATATCAAACTCACACAGATTTCTAAGAATGTGAGTGCACACTTAGGTTCATTAGGATTCTACCTCATCACCTTACACCACAAAGGGCCTAGACACAAGTCAAAATCTACTCCATCTAGTATCCCTTTATGAGTAGGTCTCATAGGCACTACATAGGTCAACCTAGGAAGCGTAATCGTTTTGTGAAACTTGCTTGGTCACATACCAAAAACCTAATTAAAGACCTAAAAAGGAGTATAAAATAGAGTTCTTGCTTTGTGTTTGATTGTGGGGTGCTTTCTTGTGCATGTTTGGTAGCGTTTTTACCTAACCCTGAGCTAGTTCTAAGAGACCCTACCTTGCACAACATCATGGGAGAACCTTTAGAGCCTCCACAGGAGGAGAAACAGAGAGTGCCCAAAGATTATTTCTTACCTACTAATTACCCTCTTGCCTTACCCAGGAGACCCCAAGGGGACATTCTCCCCTATGAAATCAAGAGTAGCACCATTGGGTTACTCCCATCCTTTTATGGGACAACTCAAGAGGACCCATACAGACACTTGGCAGAGTTCTTCAAAGTCTGCTCTACTGTGAAAATTCAAGAATTCATCAATGAAGCCTTGATGCGAAGACTCTTTCCTTTCTCCCTGAAAGATAAGGCCAAACATTGGTACCACACCTTAGATCACAATCCTGAAACCTGGCCTGACTTGAGAGCCCACTTTTTGAAAAAATACTTCCCAATAAGCAAAACTAATCACTACATAAGGGTAATCACGGGTTTCACCCAACAAGAGGGAGAGCAAATCCATGACACTTGGGAACACTTTAAAGACTTGCTTAAGATGTGTCCTCATCACCAAGTTCCCAGGTGGCAGCTTGTAGAGAGGTTCTACTTTGGCCTTCTGAAAAGCATATGCAAATGATTGATGGGGCCTGTGCTGGAACCTTCCTTACAAGAATTGAGGATGAGGCTTGGATCCTATTTGAAACCTTAAGTGAAAACTCTCTAGCTCACCTCCCACACTAAGAGAGGACCATCCATCCTACAAAAAAAGAGAGAGGCTAATGAACTAAATGCATCCAGAGACCTTGCATATCAAATGGAACTACTGAACCAAAAATTTGATCAACTCCTTTCAAGTGGGTCACAACCCATGCACCATATGGTGAGTCAAGCCTAGCCTCTAAATGAGTACTCCCTATGCCAGAGTACCTATTATGCTACTCCTGAATGTCACTTGGCACCTCAGCTCCCTAAGCTTGTCCAAGCACATGCCATGCAAGGTTTCCCTTATCTCAGAAATAATCCTTATTCAAACACTTATAACTCACAATTGAGGAACCATCCAAATTTTTCTTGGGAAAGCATAGAGACCTTTAGCTCAAAATTCAAACCCCCTTCCTTTCCTCAACAACCTTAACAATTTCAAAATCCCTAATCCATGACTCAGACTTTAGAGTAGGATGAGATGAAAGCTATGATGAAGTCAATGCAGGAAACCAATCAAATGATCTTCCAATCTCACTCAAAGATTATTACTGATATGCAGTCTCAAATCGGGCAATTAATGAAGGCTATAAGAAAGAGAGAAGAGGGTAAATTACCAAGTCAAACTGAGGGGAATCCTAAAGGGAAGGGAGTCGTAATTAGAGAGCAATCCCATGTAGTCATAGTGCTATGAAGTGGGAAAGTGATCCACAAACCTAAGATTCCAAGCTCCTCCTAGACCCTTGACATTGAAGAGGAGGAAGAGATCACCCCACCCAAAGCCAAATCACCTGAGAATCCCCGTTCATCCTATGAACCTAAGGCCCATTCCCTGAGATATTAAGAGATCGTAATAATCAAGGGCCTTTTGGAGACAAACAGAAGGGTAAGATGGAAGAAATTATGGAGACCTTTAGGCAGGTGCACATCAACCTACCTTTGCTCGATGCTTTGTAATAGATCCCATCTTATGCCAAGTTTTTGGAGTGGTGCACCTAAAAACAAAATTCCAGAAAATAGGTCCCTGAGAGGATTGTCATCGTGGAACCTGTCAGCACCATTATCCAACATGGGACCCTGCCTAAGCTCAAAAACCCAAGAGCCCCATACATCTCCGCAGTCATAGGCAACTAGTGTATAGATCAGGCCCTACTAGATCTAGGCATAGTGGTAAATATCCTCCCAAGCTTAGTATATGACCTATTAGGAGGAGACTTAAAACTTAGTACTGTAATTCTACAAATAGCTGATAGGTCTGTAAAGAAGCCCCAAGGTCTGCTAGAGGATGTTTTGGCTAAGATAGAAGGCTTCTTCCCTATAGACTTCCTGGTCCTAAACATGAACCCCACCAATCGACCCACTAGACCTTCCATTTGCAAGACTAGGGCTGTGGAAATGAGGTTTGGCAACAAAAAGATTTCACTTAATGTTTTTCAAGTGTGCAAGCAGACTAAGTTTGAGGAATGCACCCAGATTGACATAATTAAGGAAGATGCTTAAGAGATCACCTTCAACATAATTGAAAGAAATCCTTTGTAGAAAGTGTTGGAGGATGTCTATTTCTACTACCTGCAAGAGGAAATGGATGATATGGAAGAACTATTGGAGGTGGAAGATGATATTGATTATGGAAGTTTCATTTTTGGGGATGTCTTGCCAGAAATGTTGGATTATGAGGAGGATAATAGAAGAGGAATTGAATTTGAATAGGAGATGCTCCATTTTGATGAATTTATTGGTGGATAACCCTTCCTTGATAAATGTGAACGTAAAGTGAAATTAGTGAATTTTGAATTGAATGAATCTTGGATAACTAGCTTCACCTTCATGTCAACCAATGATAAACCTAAATTTGAATCATTCACAATTGAACTAGATGCTACGGTTGATGTAACCAGGTTTGAACCCTCACCATTTGATTCGAGGGACTTGAACTTCGTAGGACTTAAAGAATTTAAAGCAATTCTTGTGAATTCCTTATCTTTGGGGGGAAAATCATAAGAACCCATCCTAGGGTGGAATGGAGGGTTTGGGTTGATGCCTGTGGTCATCACCTTGCCATGCAAGGCTTGGGTTTCAACTGGCACAAATCTTTAAAAACCCTTAATTCTTGTGAGGATCCTTGTTATCCGCTGCTTTTTGACCTTAGAGAGGTTGTTTATAATTCAACCCATTATAAACCTTTCAGGAAGCTCATGATGTTCTCTATATTAACCTCTTCTGGCGAGCTTTTGGCATCACGCATAATCACCAACTCACCCATATCCTTGTCTACCTATTTTGTAGGCCAGCCATATTATGCTTATTCTTAGGGCCTACTCCTTATCTGTCGAACCTGATTTGTAGGACTTTGCCGTCTGGCTGCCGGCAGTAAATACAACATTCATTGGGAGGCACCCCAACTCCACTTCAAGTAATATCTTCCCTTTTTGTGTAATGAGGACATTGGACATCTTAGGTAGGGGGGAGGTAAAACATGATTTTTTAATTTTTTGCATGCATGTAGGATTTTTATGTGTTTTAAAATTTGTAAATAAATAAAGAAATGTGTGTTAAAAAGAGAATAAAGCAATTAATATTATGTTCAAGAGGACACAATTTAGGTTAGGAGAGGAGGTTCAGATCGACGAGACATGTAGTCTTTAACCTTTAAGGGAACTAGGAAGAATCTTAGATCTAGACTTTTTAGGCCTGAATCAGGCTTAAAAACTTGAGTATTTACTAATATTAGGACTTTTTTCCAAGTCCTTGAAGAGACTGTGAGGCCAACGTTTTGAGTCTTAGGGCTTAGTGAGTATTTGACCCCAGTGTCTGCCATCTGGTTTGTGGGTTTTTGGTAATCTAAGCATCCACCCCCACACCGCCCCTCCACACACACACACTTTAGTCTAATTCAGTGCACTTAATAAAGACTAAACCACAAAAAATTTCTCCTTCTAAAAAATGGTTCCCTCAAGGATTTAACTTAGGAGAGGCTTGAAAACACAAGTTGATTGGAAGAGTTCCTGCAGCATGAGAGGAAAAGTATATGCACCCCTTGAGGATGCAATGTAGACATGTCAGCACCTCGGTGCTTATCTCCTATGATATTTAAATATCCTATCGAGGGCTCATTGGAACACCATCATGAGCCCTAACTAGCTCATTTCGACCCAATGAAGAGAATAAATGCTCCTGCATAGCCAACTAAAGGCCATAATTCATTACATAACCTTTCTGAGAGAAAAATAAGAAACTAGGGGTAAAACTGTAATTTTACCAATGCAGTACAACCATGGGTTTTCTCAAGGGCCAAACAAAGGTCAAATGGTCTTAATAAGATAACAAGTGGGTTGGATTTGACAGAAAAGGGTTTGTGTGTGTTCTATGAGTTAAATGACTTTTAAATCCTAAAAACAGACCCACTTAATTGACCAAGGTTTTGGTCAAGATAAAATTCACTTAAACCCTCTAAAAATCATAGAAAAATATTCTCTAGGGTTTAGCACCTTCAAATTGACCATCAGAACCCATCTTGACCTAAAATGGAGTCTCAGACAGATATTTACCCTAATTTGGTTTTTTACATAAATTACCTAGACAAATGTGGTTAAAACCAAAATTCAACTTCACCATTGGATTTCTTAGGTCAAAATTAGGTTTGTACCAAAATTTGGACCCAAGATGAGTTTGCCTTGACCTAGTTTGCAAAAAGGTTCAGTCTGATTACATTTCTACCCCTAGCTTTCAAAAACCCTTGCAATCAGCCCCCTAACTTCTTCTTCATCTTCACAAATAGGTCCCTCCGCCATTATCGTAGAGGAATCCTACTCTGACGAGCTTTGAAAGGAGATTTCTCCTTGATTTCTTGGAGAATCTTCTCCAAAATTGGAAGGGAGATTCTCTAAGAAATTCTCTTCAATATGAACCCATTGATGAGCCCTAAATCTTTCCCAATCTCTCATGAGAACGCATGAGAGATTTGGGTCTGTTGAAGTTTCCATCTCCGGCGAAGCATTCCTTGCTTGGAAACTTGGCTTCCAAGCACAAAACCTTCTCAGATCCCTATTTAAAGACTCCCCAGGGTCCAACCAACTCAGCTTGAAATTGGGTCGGTTTCCCCTCTATTCCTTTCTCTCCTCCTGCCGCAACACTCCGCAAGCTCCGGCGGCCTCTCCCTAGCTCTCTCGTCACCCAACCACAATACTAGTGGCGGGTTAGTCTTCACCACCGTCTTCCGCGTTGCACAATACCCGCCGACGTCGTTCCTACCCTGTCTTCGTCGTCGCCTCATCTACGGAGGTTTCGTCTTCCCCAGGTCCGACAACCAAACTGGCATGGGATCCCTTTCCCCTTTCATCCCTTAGAGTAGATTTTTAGGCTTCCTCTCTCTCACACTTTCTTCCCCTCTCTTTATTTCCCAAAATCAACCACCGATGCCACCGAACACCATCACCTCCTCCATCTCTAGTGACTCCTCCGACGAGGTGCTCCCATCGCTACACACCTCCATCCACCTCGCCGACCACCCTACAACCTTCGCCTCACTTCCCTGATCACTTCCCCTCACTCCATTCACTTCGTCGTCCACCCAAATACCTCCTCGAACAAACCCACTTTCACTGGCCAAAACCGTCATCGTCCAGCCACCACAGCCACCCTCGCTCCACGCCACAACCACCATCACATCGCCGTGCCACAATGACCCTGCTGAGCATTCTGATGCAACCACTAGGCCCCTGTTCTTGATTTCAGGTAGTAGGACAACGGCAGCCATTACTGCCAAAGCTTTGAGCTTGCTTGCTGTTGCTCCATGTCCTGTTACGTCCGAGGGCTATCTCCAGGTTGCGTAGAATAGAAGCCTGCACGCATCCAAGTCTTCACGTAGGGGCCCAGTAGTTGCAGCCTTGCCAATTCAGCCACACGCACCTGCTGCTGGGTGTGCAAAAGGAAGGTGGGACATTTAGTCCCACCTCGGAAATGGAAAGGCACTTTCATGCACATAAATTGAAAAAGTGTTGTAGGTTGTTCGCCTCAAACACGAAGGGTGAGGTCCTCCTCCCCCTTCACCAAACTTCTCCGCAGCACTGCCCACGTGGACCTAGCCAACCCAACTACCTGACTCGACTTCACTCCTCGCTCACCACACACGTCGGTGAGCCTGGACCCAGGTATGCGATAGGTCCGATTACCCGACCAGTTGAGGCTCTGGGAGAGCGAGACTAAAATAGGAAAGAGAGAAAGAGAGGGAAGAGTTGAGTGGGAAAGGGTGGTTTTTGCCTTGGAGAGTGTGGCTCCAACACCTAGCCAATTCAGAGGAAGAAGAGGAGGTCTTGCAGAAGAAGAGAAGAAGAGAAAGAGAAGGACCTCAGAGAAGGAAAAGGCAAAGGCAGAGAAGAAGAAGAAGTGAAGTCATAGGCAGAAGGCCAAAGCTGAAGCAGAGGAGGAAGAAGAAGTAAAGAAGAAGAATCAGAGAAATCAGAGAAATAGAAATCAGAACAAGAAAGGGACTGTAGCATAAGTCATTTAACACATCTAATTTTGCATATGCTCTCCATTATTTTCTATAAATTTATTTTTACTCTTCATATACTCATGCTCTACATTCCTAATTAGTTTTTGAGTAATATTATGTGTTCAATTTGCATTAATTGCTAAGATTAGTGTGTGAATTCCATTTGCTTCCTGTGTTCGACCTCGGAACATTTTGAGTAAGAAAATTATATTTGTTTTCAAAGCAATTTCGACTATATTGCAACGCGATTATTTTAAACATCGATCTCGCCTAGTTAACAAGGGCATGTCAGTGCATTGTACGATTCAGGTAACATAGGCAATATTATCACGAATTGTCAATTGCCTGGGTTTTTAATGTTGCCATGGATGGTGCGATCCCAAAGCATCGAATGTTAGGGACCCTTTAAGGATCGGTGATAGGAACATGGAATTTGATACATACTGTGTTCAGAGCCAATGCAAGGTTAAGCTTAGAGGGATCACAAAAAAAATACAAAAGAAAAAATCACAAAAGTTTCCTTTCTCTTTTTAATACACATGTGAGCTGAACAAGGACCATTTGCACACATGCTTAGATGCTTTAACCTCTGGAGTCAACAAATTCTTGGGCAAGCTTGGGGGTTGAAGAAACCTTTGTTGGCGACCTAAAATAGTGACCAATTGGAATCCAAAGGGATAAGGGAAGTCTATATCTTGGTTAGTACATTAGTAGCTTTGAGTATAGACTCTAAGATTTTGAGCTTATTACTCGACGGTTGATTAGATGAGGGTGACTTGGCTTTCATACCTAGCTTAGAAGACTATACTCTTGAGCACAGTATTTTGCTTGGGACTAGCAAAACTTAGGCATGGTGACATTTGATAAGTCCACCTCAGTAGACTATTATTCGAGCCTAAGTTTGTTAGTTTCAACATTTTAGGATGCATTAATATTTCTTTTTATGGTAGATTAGTTGGATGCATTATAATTCATGATTGCACACATTTTCTTGATTTCACAATTTGTTATGTATATAAATAATGTGTGCATTGTCTTTGTTGATAGGATGCTAGATGGAGGAGTATCATGTGAGATGACATTGATGAGCCCACAACCCTCTTTAATGCCAAGTCAATGCAAGCCTATATTAAGCCCAAAAATCACTAACACACATTCCAATTTCTAGCCAATCTCACGTCAGCCAATTGCCCAAAAATTCCCTCAATTCATGCACAAGCCTTTCCTAAATACCTCACACGTCAACATAGCTCAATTTTTCAAGGAAATAGGCATCACAACCATCCCCAATTAAAAATCGACGCATCCCTTTGATTTCTAAAAGTAGCGAACACCACTCTCCTCATGCTACGCCCACTCCCAAAATCATTCCCAAGTCTCGCGCGCGACAACATACACTAGCACACCTCACGTCCCCTGCCCATTCCTAATTTTTTTCTCTCGACAAGCCCTATGCACAATGGGGTTCCCATCTCATGTTTCCATCTCACTCAGCCCTCCCTTGCGATACCCTCATTCCTCTCACTAACTGTAGGAATCATAAGTTCCTCTCCGATTAAAGAAGGGATGGAATCAAAAGTTCTTCTCTGATTCCATTCCCATATTTGAATGGATAAAAAAGGATACGATTAACCATGCCACCCACCTTTCATTACCTCAACCAGGGGATTGATCGAAGCATTTTGCTAAAACTATGATATTTGATGAAATTAAGTGTCATCACCTACTATAAATCATGGTGGAAAAATGCTCAAATAAACAGATAATTAAATGAGAACACATCAAATATGTAATCAACTCAGATATGCGTCTCATCATCCATATAAAAATCAAATCAACAATGAACCATGGAAAAATATGTCATCTCCACAGGGAGGCATATAGACGCAAGTAGGTTCAATATTTAATATAATGACAAGTAGTGATTCCAATAATAATAAGAGAACTAAATCAAATATGATAGGAAAATCAAAGCAAACTTGAGAATCGAAACCAAGATGTAGTCGTTGTAGGAACACATGGTGGTGGACATAGTTGACAACGAAGTCGAGATGTGGGCTAAGCGTGTTGTCACCACGCTTCCTACAAGAAACACAGTTTCGATGTGGAATCACAATGTAGACACAGTAAAGGTTGGTTGTGGTTGAGAGAAGTGCTTGCAGTCTGAGCGTCAAGGAGAGTAGACTATTGTCACAGACGTGGTCTTGCCCTTACTACTAGCACAAACAAAATGAGAGGAGAGATGCCTACAGTGAAGGTTGAGGAAGAAGCACAGGGGCTCATGGTCAGGACTGCTGTTTGGGGTGAGCACAGTCGAGGCCACTGCCGATGGCAAGAACATCGATGGCAAGAACGTCGATGGCAATAGGACCATGGTGTCATTGGCACGGGCAGGGGCATGCTCCTGTCCTTGTCATGGGCATCAGCATGAGGAGTAGGAGATGAAGGAGGTGGCCAGTAGCGAGGGTCACGATCGTGGAGGACGATAGCAACAGAGGAATCATGGTGATTAAGGTTGAGGTGGTGGAGCTGCTGTTGTAGCTTTAGGTCAAAAGGGTGGAAGGCATTCTCAGCTTCCTGCCACAATTGATAGAGGAGTGGATGTAGTGGAGGTTGCTATTGTCTCTGAGGTGAGGTCATGGAGGACAGGGGTGATACGGATTTTATGCGATTTTATAAATGTAGGATTTTGTCATTGAAATGAGTAAAACTGATCAACTCTTAAATTTGTAATACCTACATAGGATGAGTATCTAGGGTCATCCAAGAAGGCCAATTTGTTAGTCACATGGAAGATTTTTAAGTACCTCTGTTTTGATGCACCAAAATTATGCTTTTTGCAAGGCTAATCTTTCAGGACTCTCTTATGGATCAAAGCTATAAGAATGCTGATCTGTCGTAGTGTCCTTTTATATTTATTGAGTCTAGAATATTTTGTAAGAAACCTCAAAATAAGTTTCAAATGGGTTTTTGCACCAACTTTAAAAAAAATAAGGTTTTAGGGTTATTGATCAACCAACTAATTAATTGATCGACCAAGGTCATTGATCGACTAACCAACTTAATTAATCGATCAAATCAGCCCATTTTAGGAAGTTGATAAATACTCTTTTGATTAACCATTTAGGTAAATTAATTGACCAACCTCATTTTGATCAACCAAACTACCTTAATTGATCGAATAATTTGATTTCCTATTCAGGTCGATTTGCTAAAATAAATAGAGGTCGTATGCAACTCTTTTAACACACACTCTCAAGTAGAAAATCCATTCAAAGCAAAGAGCTTTCCGTGCTTACTCACTGAGTGCTTCTACACTCCTATTTTCATGCCTTCCAAAGCATGATTATTCAAACCTCCGTTGAAATTATGGTTTGGCTTTTATTGAGGTTCCAAAGGTTCTTATTGTTCTTATATATTATTGCTTTTGATTAACAGATCACAAGCTGTTAGAAGAGATCTGTTGTTGTTGCTTCTCTTCAGGATAGTAAGAGAAGGGATCGTTGTAAAGAGGTTGTGTCACCCTCGTACAAGTGGTACGTTAGTGGATTGACCAGCTTCGCCTAGTTGGGAAAATCCTAAGTTGAGAGGCTTAGGTAGTGGTTTTCACCTAGTTTGGGTTTCCACTATAAATCCAACAGTTATCTGTGTTTGATACTTTTGTAGATTGATCTGTGTACATTTAATTTGAATTTTTAGGGGATACTATTCACCCCTCCCCTCTCGTATACTCTTACAATCTACAGGCACTCTCACTTAGTGTTAGAGCCTCGTTGTTCGAACCAACCAAATCCGAAAGCTTAAGCGGGTGCAGATATTGTTTAGTTATAATTGATGCTTTTTCAATATTTACCTGGGTATCTTTCTTGAAAAGTAAGGATCTAACTATTGATGTTTTTAGTAAGCTTGTAAGAAGACTACAGAATGAGAAGGGATCTAAAGTGATTAGGATTAGAAGTGATCACGGTGGAGAATTTGAGAATGAATCTTTTTCTGATTTCTGTGATCAGTATAGGATAAAACATGAATTTGCTTTCCCTAGAGCCGTACCTTAGAATGGAGTAGTTGTGTGGTAGGCTGTTGCTTTCCGTAGAGCCGTACCAACCAAATAGGACCCTACAAGAGTGTGGCTACACAATGTTGTGCGAGTCAAAGCTGCCTCGATATTTTTAGGCTGAGGCTATAAACACTGCTTGCTATATCCAAAAAAGATACTTGATTACACCAATCCTAAATAAAACACCTTTTGAACTCTAGCATGGAAGAACACCTAGAATTTCTTATTTCAAGATATTTGGTTGTAGATGTTTTATACTTAACACCAAGGAATCTTCTTAGGTTACTCAACCAGAAGTAAAGTCATTTAACAAGAAGAATTCTATTGTTGAGGAAACTATGCATGTATCTTTTGATAAGACACTAGTTCACCGTCAATCTTCTGTAAATGATGTTGATCACCAAATAGAAGATCCTTCCAACATACCAAAGAAGAACATTTCAGGTGAACTACTAAGTGATATATCTTATATAAAGGATCAT
This sequence comes from Thalassia testudinum, assembly GCA_037157565.1. Lineage (NCBI taxonomy): Eukaryota > Viridiplantae > Streptophyta > Magnoliopsida > Alismatales > Hydrocharitaceae > Thalassia > Thalassia testudinum. Next base: position 5,294,616 of record JAZHRO010000025.1, read on the forward strand.
CCAAAAGAATTGGTAATAGGAGAACTATCCAAAGGAGTTCATACCAGATCTTCTATCAACACCTTAGCCTTCATAGCATTTGTTTCTCAGTTAGAACCTAAAATGTTAAGGATGCTTTTTCTAACAATTGTTGGATTATTGCATTGGAAGATGAGTTGAATCAATTCAAAAGAAATCAAGTATGGGAACTTGTTCCAAAACCTAACTCTCAGACCATTATAGGAACCAAATAGGTCTTTAGGAATAAATTGAATGAATCAGGAGTTGTTAGAAACAAAGCTAGACTTGTGGCCCAAGGGTATAATCAAGAAGGAATAGAATTTGATGAAACATATGTGCTTAGATCGTTGAATCGAGTTTTAAGGGTGTCGCGTTGTAGTATAGCCGAAAAAGCTATCAAAACAAATATAATTTTATTACTCGAATTTGAAGTCTGAGGTCAAACATAGGGAGCAAATGGAATTCACGTGCTAATCTCAATAATAAATATAATTTGAACACATAATACTACTCAAAATTTAATTAAGAATGTAAAGCATGAGTATATGAAGCATAAAAATAATTGTAAATAAAACAGTGGATAGCCTATGAAAAAATAGGTGTCTGATTTTATAATCAGACGTCTTAAAGGTTTAGTGCTATAGTGCCTTCCCTTCCTCTTTTCTCTGATTTCTCTTGCAGTCTGTCTTTAAGCTTCTTCTTCCTTCTTTCTTTGACTTCAGCCCTTTCTTCTTCCTTCTCTGTCGTTGGCTCCTTCTTCTCTTTGTCTTCTTTTTCCTTTGCCTTCTCTATCTTCTTCTTCCTTCTTCTCTTTCTCTTCCTTCAGCCTTTTTCTCTTCAGCTTTTGCCTTGCAAACCTCAGCTTCTTCCTTCTTCTTTCTCTTCCTTGGCTTCTTCGTTCTTCTCTCGCTTCTACTTTAACCTTCTTTTCCATAGCTTCTTCCTCCTTCCTTCTTTCTTCTTCCTTCCCTGGATTTAGCTAAGTGTGGAGCCAATCTTTCTACAGCAAAACCCCCCTTCCCCTACGTAGCGTTCCTCTCTTCTCTCTTCTCTATTTTGGTTCACTCTTCCAGCGCCACAGCCGGTTCAGGTATTGGACCTAATGGAGACCCGGGTCCAGGCTCACCGGCGTGGGTAGTGAGAGAGGAGTGAGTCGGTCAGGTAAATGGGTTATGGCCAAGTCCGCGTGGGTAGTGCCACAGACAAGGCCGTGAGAGGGGGAGAGAGGAACCTCACCCCGTGACTTGGAGGCGACAAGGCTAATGCACAAAATCAATTATGTGCACATGCCCGCTCGTCCAGTTTTGAGGTGAGACTAAATGTCCCACCTCCCTTGCGTGCGCTGCAGTAGCGGGTGTTCTCCTTGATTATGAGGCTGCAAGGGCTTGTGGCTCTAATTGGGAGCCTGGAGTCGTGCGCGAAGACGTTTCGCGTGACCTAGGGTAGCGACTTGGGGCTGGTGAAGCCTGGAGCAGCTTGCAAGCTTGCTCCAAGCTTTGCTTCAATGACGGAGGGACGTCTGCACCTGAAAACACCGAAACGGCCTCGTAGCCACGTTAAAACACTGAGGGAGCTTCACCAAGGCACGGCGAATATGTGGCGGTGGTCGGCGTGACATGGGAATGGCTGTGGTGGCGTGCCTAGGGTTCTCTGTGGCTGTGTGAGTGGGTGTGTTTGGGGGGATGTTAGGGTGGCTAATGGAGTGAATGAAATGGGGATTATGATCAGTGAGCCGAGGCGGAGGTCGTAGGGTGGTCAGCGAGGCGGGTGGAGGTGCGGAGCGATGGGGGCGCCTCGCCGGAGGTTTGGTCGGAGGTGGAGAAGGTGATGGTGATCAATGGCGTCGAGGGGTGTTTTTGAGAAATAAATAGGGGGAATGGAAGTAGAAGAGAGAGGGAAGCTAACAGACCTAAACTAAGGATGAAGGAGACAGGAGAGGCATCTGGGCTAGTACGGCTGACACTGGAGACGAAGATCTCCATAGATGAGGTGGCAGCGAAGATGACGGCAGTGGCGACATCAGGGCTGGTATGGCTGACGCGGATGAATGGGAGGAAGGAAACCCAACCACTGGTATTATGGTTGGGCAACGAGAGAGAGATGGAAGAACCGCCGGAGCTTGCAGAGGTGTTGTGGCCGACGAGGAGAGAAGAATTGAGGGGGAAACAACCCAATCTCAAGCTAAGGAGATGCGGCTGGATCAGGGGCTGCTTAAATAGGCTTCTGAGGATGGACTTGTGCTTGGAAGCCAAGCTTCCAAGCAAGGTATGTCCACCGGAGTTGGAAACTTCAAAAAGACCCAAATTTCTCATGCGTTCGCATGAGAGATTGGGTATGAATTAGGGCTCATCAATGGGTTTAGATTGGAGAGGATTACTCAAAGAATCTCACTTCCAATTTTGGGAGGGATTCTCTAAGCAATCAAGGAGGAATCACCTTCTAAAGTTCGTCGAAGTAGAATTCCCTCTGCTATAATGGTGAAGGGACCTATGTGAAAGGATCATGAAGAAGCTATGGGGCCAAATGCAAGGGTTTTCGAAAAATAGGAGCACAAATGTAATCAGGTTGGACTTATTTGCAAAGTAGGTCAAGATGAGTTCTCCTTAGGTCCAAATTTTGGTACAAACCTAATTTGGACCTAAGAAATCTAATGGTGATGTTGGATTTTGTGTTTGACCATGTTTGACTGGGTAATTTACGTAAAAACCCAATTTAGGGCAAATATTTGTCTATGACCTCATTCTAGGTCAAAATGGGTTCCAATGGGCAAATTGAAGGTTATAAACCCTAGAGAATATTTTTATATGATTTTTAGAGGGTTTAGGTGAATTTTAACTTAACCAGAACCTTGCTTAATAAAGTAGGTCTGTTTTAGGGTTACAAGAAGTCATTTAATTCCCATAACTCACACGAACCCTTTTCTGTCTGATTCAACCCACTTATTATCTTGTTAAGACCTTTTGACCTTTGTTTAGCCCTTGAGAAAACCCATGGTTGCACTGCACTAGTAAAATTACAGTTTTACCTCTTGTTTCTTGGTTTTATCTCAGAATGGTTATTCAGTTAATTAGGACCTTCATTTGGTTATGTAGGAGCTTTTATTCTCTTCAGTGTGTCAAAATGAGCTAGTTAGGGCTCATGATGGTGTTCCCATCATACCCCTATGCCTAGCTTTTGCTAGTCCCTTAGCAAAATTTTAAGGTTTTAACTTTGATTCTAGACTAAGAGTTTCGTTGATGTTCAAAAACTATGATGTGTGCCTTCTTCTGTAGATTGGGTTAGAATACTGATAATGGGCCTAGAGGTACTCAAGTACTAACCAAGATTCGGACCTGACCAGCTCTAGCCTTAGTCTGCCATGAAGGTTTTTAAGGCACACCGAAACTATCTTAAGGTTCATTGAACTCCGCGGTTAAAGCACCCATGCTTCTAACATATTTTATCCTCGGTTCAGTTTGCAGTGCATTTTTTTGTAAGAGAGACAGAGGAATTTTCTTTGTTTGGAGAGTTTTCTCTCTCTTTTCTTTTTATTTCTAGCTTCGGATTGGCTTCCCAACACGATCTGCATCGGATTCCTAGTCCCCATCAACAATCCTCGAAGGGTCCCTGGCAATCGATGCTTCGTGATAGCACCACCCATGGCAACCCCAGAACCCTGGCCTTCGAGATTTTGAGATAATCCCGCCCATGGCGTTCTATAGCTAAATCCAGACCCTAGCAATCAACATTTCATGATAATGCCACCCATGGCATCTGAACCAGCATAGGGTGCTTACATGCCCCTGGTAGAATATCTAAATATCCTAGGAGAGAAGCACTGAGGAGACGATAGGTTATTGTGCATCTTCGAGGGGAATTTCCTGCCTCTCCACGCTGGGAACTCGTCCAAATAAACTTGTGTTAATCGGCCACTCCTAATCTAACCGACTTTTTCATAATAGTTTAAATGCATTTGTGTGATTTTGATATTTATGCGCACTGAATCAGACTGTGTGTGGATTGGAGTGCTTAGGTTACCCAGTCCCGTAAACCAGAGGTCAATTAACGAGGCCGAATACTCCCTAAGCCTTAGACCTAATACTTAAGCTTAGCATATTCCCCAATCACTTGAGGACTATCCAAATCTTAGCGAATACCTGAATTTTTAAGCCTTGGAGTGTAGCCCAAGTGGCCTAAGATCAGCATTCCTACTAATCTCTTCTATGTTTCCTTAGCATTTTTTTCTTTCATTTTCTTTTTCTTGATATGGCCTAGAACTCAGTTAATCCCTTAATTTCTTACTAATGACTATCTCTTTTCTTCTTTTTTTTCAACTTGTGCTCCTTTTTTGACATTTTTCGCTTTTCCCCTTTCACTTCTCAAGATTTGTATGGCCTCAAAATTTTCTTTTCTCCATCATTTTTTTTGTTCTTTCCACAATTTTCTATTTTTTTGGTATTTTTGGAATATGTGATTTTTTTGTGAGAACCCTTATGAATTTTGATTTGTCTGTTTGCACTTTACCACCCCCCCATGCCTAAGTTTTGCAATGTCCTCATTGTAAACGGAGGGTGTGAAACAGGTTTGGGTTCAGGAATTTTAGAACAAGCTTCTCGGGTGGGTGAACGGGTCGGGAATGACTATTGTAGGCGATTTCAAGCTCTAGCATGTGTACCAGAGGTAGGATCGACTGTTCTACAAATCGAACTCAGGGTGCAGCGGACGTGAAGTACAGAAGGATAATCAGAAGGATCTCGGGTTTTTGGAATGACGGGCTGCCTCCCGTTAAGTGCTAAATTCAACACCTTCAGCTGAGCGGGAAATGGTATGGAGAGGGAGTGGTCAAATCAGCTGAGTTTTGTAAAACAAGCACCTTGATCAAGAGTCTAGTTGGTCCAACCAGGTGCTTGTTCAGATCAACAGGCTGAAGATGCAGCCCAAACCCAATCAATCTGGTGGGTTGATAAATGTAGATCAAGAGGTGTGGAACCCACCATATACTATGGAGCTCAAAATGATATGAAACTGTGAATCCAGGGTTTGGCTTAGTCAGATCAGCCTGGTCAAAATAGGGATCCTCAAAATAATCAGTGGATGATGCGGAAACCCTACAGGCATGATCAAAGAAGGATGGGGTGTGGTTTGTAGTCGATCAATGTCCGAAACCCGATAAAGATGTGGAGGCAAATCATCTACAATCGGCTTAGTAAGCGGGGAATCGTAATTGAAATTAAGTTCAGTTGCGGGTCAGGGTTAAAAATGGGTTTGGATGGGTTCTGTATATGTAGAGGAGGTGGCATCAATAAGAATTGTGTATGAGGGCTCTTCTAAGAAGAATTACAGGTGGGTTCATTTAGAGAGTCCTCATAGTAGCCATCAAATTCAAAAGTGAATGCCTGAAGAGTGTTTATAGGATGAAGAAAATCTGGGTCAAGAAAATATTCGAATTCGGGGCTATAGTCACTCTCGGCACTTTCTGATTTTGATTTCTGAGGATTGAAAAGAAATGATTCCATCTCAATGGAACCTGAATTTAAATTAGTGATCTCGGGATCAGGGACCTCAGAGTCAGAGTTGAAGAATGAATCATGTGAGCTGAGGTCGTAGATTGGCTCGTAGTCGTCAGGAAACAAAGGTTCTCCGAAATCATGGTAAGATTTGAAATCGTCGGAGATCTGAGTTTGATTCAAGATCAGAGGTTCCACCACAAACTAAATCATGAGATGTAGATTTAGCAACCTGACTTGAATCTAGCCTATTCTTAGATTCTGAACTTAAAAAGGTATCCTTATAGGTTCTGGGCTCTAGTTCTATGCTTGTAGGAAAGACCCAATCAAAACCCCACTCTTCCAACTCCTCAGTTATGTATCGTAGATTGGCGTGACTTCTGAAAAATCAATCTGCATCTCTAAGGATGTTGGAGAGGGATATTCATCAAACAAAGGCCCAAGATCATATTCCCGATTCAAACTTTGATTGTCGTCATATGGGGCCTTGTAATTATCCCAATCAGTTTCGGATCTAGATTCTAGGTTGAGGATGTGGGTTGAATTACTAGAATCTAGGTCAAATTTGCCTTCGAGGGTCACCTTATCAGAATAAGGGGCAGGATTTACACCCTCGAGAGGTTCTATTTTAATCTCATCATTACAGGAGTTTCGGAATTCTATGCCTGGTGAACCAGGATTTTGGTTTTCTAGGGCTGGCTCAAACTCGTGTTCTCCTGCAATCTAATTCAAGATCAGGCATGTTATGTTCTATTTGGGTTGGGAATCCACAACAACCTTGTGCCTCAAACCCGTCATGTTGATCCTTAATATTAGTCCAAGATGTTTCATTAACTGTTTGGGGCATGTACGGCTATTTCTGATCGATAATTTGTTTTAGCAATTTCATCATCTCTTCCCATTTTTCAAGATCATCTTGGTGTTTTTCCCAAAGTATAGAATTTGTTATACATTGTAGATATTCAAAGTTATGCAATTTTTCTATCTCAATGTATCCTATTCTGAGAATGTCTCGGGTTGATCCCTTTGTTGCTTCTCCTAATAACAATTGGGCGCAGTTTATGATGAAGGTTGTTGCTGTTGGTACACTAACCTAAATGTCTTCTATGGGTTTTGAGGTTTTATACTCAATCTCATAAAATTCAAAGGCATCCTCAATCATTCTATCTCTCATGGATCTTTGTGATTCAAGTTTCTTGAATGGTCTTCCTAAGTACCCAGGCTGCATATTTGAATTAGATGGTGGAATCAATATGTAGAATTGGAATTTAAGTCTTAGAATGAAGTGATTTGATCTGAATAGAGACTCCTAAAGAAAATCTATGTGTGTGTTCTAAATAGAAGGGACGAGGGACTGGATGTGAAGTTGACCCAATCAAGGCACCCAAAGATTTTTGGATGACTATAGAGGTTCGGGGCGGATGATACCCCTAGATCAAAAAGTCATCCACCTGAGAATTACCTCAACAGCCAGAGAGGGAGAGTCCCGCAAAGACCCCTACATGGTAGAGTGCCCCCACGGGTTACAAGGTTTCCCCCACCCGACCTCTCTTGTCATTGAGGGTCCAGGTAGACCAGAATGGATAACTTGACCTCTTAAGTCTACCAGTTTTATATTCTAATTTGTGCCTTTGATTTCACTTGAATTAGCAGTTGTTTTGACTTGTGACCTAATTTGGAGGTTGGTTAGCCTACAATGTAGTCCAACTTCACCTGACCTATCCTAAAGATGGCAGAATGATTCTAGGTCATGACCTAGAAATCACCTTGATTTGACTCCCAGGTTATTAGGTCCAAGTATTTTAAGGTTCAAGTGAGTTTAGAGTCTGATTTTAGGGTTTTTCTTGATTAAATCTTTTCAATCAAGGGCTTGGGTAACACACAATTGCAGGTGGGTTTGTTTCCTTTTATGTAGGCAAGCGTGAATTAGCACTCTAAAATCGCAATGTAGAAACCCTAATTGGCTTTATTTCCAAGTCCACTTTGAGTTTTACAAATGTTCTCCTTGGACTTCAAACAAGAGGCGTGTAGTCCAAGAAGATTAAAAATTAAGCGTAACCCCTAGTAGGCATAGGAATTTTGGGGTAGGATCTCTAAATAGAATCTCTTCAACTTCAATGAGATTTGAAAAAATTTCGCAAAATAGGAAGCTTTGCCTTTGAAATGATAATTACTATGAAAAGAAGGCAAGTGATTCCTAATTGATTGTTTCCTTTTTATATTCCCAAGATTAGGAGGCTGATTAGGGAAGAATAGATAAGTTACCTGCCCTGGAATAATTGATTTGTGTGGGAGATCGCCTCGTGAAGTACCTCGCAAAATCACAACAAAAAAATAGGGCAAGTTAGTGCTCAAATATAATCAAAATAATGCAGAGAATAGTGGTGAATTGCATGTTGCTCCCCAGCAACGGCACCAAAAATGTTTAGATCGTTGAATCAGGTTTTAAGAGTGTCGCGTTGTAGTATAGCCGAAAAGCGTTCAAAACAAATATAATTTTATTACTCGAATTTGAAGTCTGAGGTCAAACACAGGGAGCAAATGGAATTCACAAGCTAATCTCAATAATAAATGCAATTTGAACACATAATACTACTCAAAATTTAATTAAGAATGTAAAACATGAGTATATGAAGCATAAAAATAATTGTAAATAAAACAATGGATAGCCTATGAAAAAATAGACATCTGATTTTATAATCAGACTTCTTAAAGTTTCAATGCTACAGTGCCTTCCCTTCCTATTTTCTCTGATTTCTCTTGCAATCTGTCTTTAACCTTCTTCTTCCTTCTTTCTTCTCTTTCTTTGACTTCAGCCCTTTCTTCTTCTTTCTCTGTCGTTGGCTCCTTCTCTTTGTCTTCTCTTTTCTTTTGCTTTCTCTGTCTTCTTCTTCCTTCTTCTCTTTCTCTTCCTTCAGCCTTTTCCTCTTCAGCTTTTGCCTTGTGAGCCTCAGCTTCTTCCATCTTCTTTCTCTTCCTTGGCTTCTTCCTTCTTCTCTGGCTTCTTCTTTAACCTTCTTTTCCTTAGCTTCTTCCTCCTTCCTTCTTTCTTCTTCCTTCCTTGTATTTGGCTAAGTGTGGAGCCAATCTTTCCACAGCAAAACCCCCCTTCCCCTGTGTAGCATTCCTGTTTTCTCTCTTCTCTATTTCGATTCGCTCTCCCAGAGCCACAGTCGGTTCGGGTAATCGGACCTAGGTCCAGGCTCACCAACGTGGGTGGTGAGCGAGGAGTGAGTCGGTTGGGTAAACAGGTCGTGGCCAGCTCTGTGTGGACAGTGCCGTAGATGAGGCTGTGAGAGGGGGACCTCACCCCGTGACTTGGAGGTGAAAAAGCTAATGCACAAAATTAGTTTATGTGCACACTCCTGCTCGTCTAGTTCCGAGGTGGGACTAAATGTCCCACCTCCCTTGCGTGCGCTGCAGCAGCGGGTGTTCTCTTTGATTGCGAGGCTGCAAGGGCTTGTGGCTCTAATTGGTAGCCTGGAGTCATGCACGAAGACGTTCCGCGTGACCTGGGGTAGCGACCTATGGCTTGTGAAGCCTGGAGCAGCTTGCAAGCTTGCTCCAAGCTTTGCTCCAATGGCGGAGGGACGTCTGCACCTGAAAACACCAAAACGGCCTTGTGGCCATGTTAAAACGCTTAGAGAGTTTCGCCAAGGCATGACGAATATGTGGCGGTGGTCGGTGTGACGTGGGAATAGCTGTGGTGGTGTGCCTAGGGTTCTATGTGGCTATGTGAGTGGGTGTGTTTGGGGGGATGTTAGGGTGGCTAATGGAGTGAATGAAGTGGGGGATTATGATCAGTGAGTCGAGGCGGAGGTCGTTGGGTGGTTTGCGAGGCGGGTGGAGGTGCAGAGCAACGGGGGCACCTTGCCGAAGGTATGGTCGGAGGTGGAGAAGGTGATGGTCATCGGTGGCGTCGAGGGGTGTTTTTGAGAAATAAAGAGGATGAACAGGAGTAGAAGAGAGAGGGAAGCTAACAGGTGTAAACTAAGGACGAAGGAGATAGGATAGGCATCTGGGCTGGTACGGTCGACGCCGGAGACGAAGATCTCCGTAGATGAGGCGGCAGCGAAGACGAGGGCAGTGGCGGCATCAGGGCTGGTATGGCCAACGCGGATGAATGAGAGGAAGGCAACCCAACCACTGGTGTTGTGGTTGGGCGACGAGAGAACCGCTGGAGCTTGCAAAGGTGTTGTGGCTGGTGAGGAGAGAAGAATTGAGGGGGAAATGACCCAATCTCAAGCTGAGGAGATGCGGCTGGATCAGGGGCTACTTAAATAGGCTTCTGAGGACGGATTTGTGCTTGGAAGCCAAGCTTCCAAGCAAGGTATGTCCACCGGAGTTGGAAGCTTCAAAAGGACCCAAATCTCTCATGCGTTCGCATGAGAGATTGGGTATGATTTAGGGCTCATCAATGGGTTTAGATTGGAGAGGATTACTTAGAGAATCACCCTTCCAATTTTAGGAGGGATTCTCTAAGCAATCAAGGAGGAATCGCCTTCTAAAGTTAGTCGGAGTAGGATTCCCTCTGCTATAATGGCGAAGGGACCTATTTGCAAGGACGATGAAGAAGTTAAGGGGCCAAATGCAAGGGTTTTCGATAGATAGGGACACAAATGTAATCAGGTTGGACTTATTTGCAAAGTAGGTGTTGGGAGCGCTTGATGGAGTTTAGAAAAGTCGCATTGTAATATAGTCGAAAAAGCATTCGAAACAAATAAAATTTATTACTCGAAGTTTAAGTCTGAGGTCGAACACAGAGAGCAAATTAGGGTTTAGGAATCAAGATCACAGCTTGAGAATTTGAATATAATATGTAATAAAAATCAAAGTTATAGTGCAAAAAGATAAATGCAAGCACAGAAGATTAAAGAAATTAATGTATGTGAATAAGCACAAAATTGGACATCTGATTTGTGAATCAGACGCCTTAAATTTGTGGATGCTACAGTGCTTGATCTTCTTTCTTCTCTTCTTTTCTCTGTCTCTGGCTGCTTTCTTTCTTCTTCTTCTCTCTTTCTCTTCTTCCGATTCCTTGCCTTAGCTTTTCTCTTCCTCTGCCTTCTTCTCTATCTCGGGCTTTAGTTTTCTTCTTCCTTCAACTTCTTCTCCTTCTTTTCTTTCTCTTTCTCTTTAGCTCCTTCTTCTGCCTTCAGCCTTTTCCTTCCTCTCTCTGCTGCAGCTCCTTAGCTTCCACTTCAGCGTTGTCTTCTCCTTCCTTAGCTTCCTCTTTGGCCTCCTCCTTCTTCCTTGGTAGAGCAAAACCTACCCCCTACCCGTGCATGCTCTCTTATCCTTTTTCTCTCTTAGGTTCGCTCTCCCAGAGCCACTTTCTCAAGTAATCGAGTCGGGTACATGCCTGGGACCAGACCCACCAGTGTGCAGTGGTGGGCGAGGTGTGCTAGGTCAGGTCAGATCACCAGGTCCACGGGGTGTGGTCACAGATGAGGCGTCGGGTCGGGTGAGAGGGGACCTTACCCCTTGAGTAGGAGGCGAAGAGCCTAATGCAAAAAAATAATTTATGTGAGCACGGCGCTTCGTCCAGTTTAGAGGTGGGACTATCTGCCCACCCTCCTCGCATGCGCCTGCAGCAGGGAAACTTCATTCCATTGCAGCTGTAGCTTCAGCCTTCGACACAAATTAGATGCCTAGAGTTGTGCGCGAGTGTGCCCCACGCAGCTTGGGACTATGAGCATGGAGCGGGCAGACCTGAAGAAGCTTGCAAGCAAGCTCCTTGCTATTCATCAATGGCGACGACCCCCTGGACCTGCAATCACGCAAATGGCTTCGCGGCCACGTCAGAATGTGTAGGAGGCTTCGCCGAGGCACGACGAGTATGCTACGATGGTCGACGTGGCATGGGATTGCCTGAGTGCGCGTGCCTAGGGCACCCTGTGGCCGTGTGTGTGGGTGTGTTCGGGGGTGCTTGTGGGTGAGTGGCAGAGTGTATGGAGTGAGGGGTTATGTTCAATGAGTCGAGGAGAAGTTTATGGTCCAATTGGCGAGGAGGGAGATGGTCTGCGGAGGTGGGGCAAACTCGCTGGAGTAGTGGCTGGAGGTGAAGGGGATGATGGTGGTGGAGTGTGCCGAGGGGCATTTTTGAGAGATAAAGAGGGGAAAAAGGAGTAGAAGGGAGAGGGAACTTATCTGGGCGTAAAGAGACGAAGACGGAGGCAAGGATGGCGTCTGAGTGTATCGCCGATGCCGGAGACAAAGGTGCTCACTGAGGGAGGTCGGCGAGGACGAAGGGGATGTAGAGGCGTCGGCTGGTGTGGCGCGACGCGGAAGAGCGGGAGGAAGAGGAACCCGCCACCGATATTGTGGCTAGGCAATGAGGGAGAGTGGGGGAAGTCGCCGAAGCTTGATGAGCGAACTGGCCGGAGGGGGAGAGATGAATTTGAGGGGTTTTCCCGATCAATTTCAAGCTTAGGAGATGCAGGGTGATTTGGGTTTGTTGAAATAGGCCTCTAAGGATGGATTTGTGCTTGGAAGCCAAGCTTCCAAGCAGGGGAAGTTCGCTGGAGATGGCAACTCGACAGAGACCCAAATCTCTCATGCGTTCACATGAGAGATTGGGTACCAAACACAGCCTAAAATATGGTTCACATTGGAGACTTCTCAGAGAATCTCCCTTTCAATTTTGAAGGGGATTCTCTGAGGGATCAGGGAGAACTTGCCCTTGCAATCTCACCGGAGTAGGATTCCCTCCGCTATAATGGTGAAGGGACCTAATTGCAAAGAATGAAGAAGAAGATAGGGGGTCAATTGTAAGGGTTTTTGAAATCTAGGGGTAGAAATGTAGTTGGGCTGGACCTATTTGCAAAGTGTGTCAAGATGGATTCCCCTTAGGTCCAAATTTTGGTACAAACCTAATTTGGACCTAAGGAATACAATGGTGAAGTTGGATTTTGGGTTTGACCATGTTTGACTGGAAAATTTATGCAAAAATCCAATGTAGGGTAAATATTTGTCTGAGACCCCATTTTAGGTCAAAATAGGTTCCAAGGGCCAAATTGAAGGCTCTAAACCCTAGAGAATATTTTTCTATGATTTTTAGATGGTTTAGGTGAATTTTACCCTGACCAAAGCCTTATTAAATCTAGTGGATCTGTTTTAGGGTTACAAGAAGTCATTTAATTCCCAGAATTCACATGAACCTTTTTTTGTTAGAACCAACCCACTTTTTATCTTGTTAAGACCATTTAACCTATGTTTAGCTCATGAGAAAACCCATTGTTGTACTGCAATTGTAAAATTGTAGCTTTACCCCTTGTTTCTTGCTTTTCTCTCAGAATAGTTATTCATTGAATTAGGACTTCCAGTTAGTTATGTAGGGGCTTTTGTTCTCTTCTTTGGGTCAAAATGAGCTAGTTATGGCTCATGATAGTGTTCCCATCAATAGATCAAGATGAGTTCCCCTCAGGTCCAAATTTTGGTACAAACCTAATTTTGACCTAAGAAATTCAATGGTGAAGTTGGATTTTGGGTTTGACCACGTTTGACTGGGAAATTTATGTAAAACCCCAATTTAGGGTAAATATTTGTCTGAGACCCCATTCTAGGTCAAAATGGGTTTCAATGGCCAAATTGAAGGTTCTAAACCCTAAAGAATATTTTTCTATAATTTTTAGAGGATTTAGGTGAATTTTATCCTGACTAGAACCTTGTTTAATCAAGTGGGTCTATTTTTGGGTTATAAGAAGTCATTTAATTCTCAGAATTCACATGAACCCTTTTCTGTTTGAACCAACCCACTTTTTATCTTGTTAAGACCATTTGACCTATGTTTAGCTCATGAGAAAACCTGTTGTTGTACTGCAATGGTAAAATTGTAGTTTTACCCCTTATTTCTTTCTTTTCTCTCAGAATGGTTATTCATTGAATTAAGACCTCCAGTTGGTTATGTAGGAGCTTTTGTTCTCTTCTTTGGGTCAAAATGAGCTAATTAGGGCTCATAATGGTGTTCTCATCAATAGATCAAGATGAGTTCCCCTTAGGTCCAAATTTTGGTACAAACCTAATTTGGACCTAAGAAATCCAATGGTGAAGTTGAATTTTGGGTTTGACCACGTTTGACTAGGAAATTTACACAAAAACCTAATTTAGGGTAAATATTTGTTTAAGACCCCATTCTAGGTCAAAATGGGTTTCAATGGCCAAATTGAAGGTTCTAAACCCTAGAGAATATTTTTCTATGATTTTTAGAGGATTTAGGTGAATTTTATCCTGACTAGAACCTTGTTTAATCAAGTGGGTCTATTTTAGGGTTACGAGAAGTCATTTAATTCCCAGAATTCACATGAACCCTTTTCTATTTGAACCAACCCACTTTTTATCTTGTTAAGACCATTTAACCTGTGCTTAGCTCATGAGAAAATCCGTTGTTGTACTGTAATGCTAAAATTACAGTTTTACCCCTTGCTTCTTACTTTTACCTCAGAATGATTATTCAGTGAATTAGGACCTTCATTTGGTTATGTAGGAGCTTTTATTCTCTTCATTGTGTCAAAATGAGCTAGTTAGGGCTCATGATGGTGCTCCCATCAATATGTGCCTGTAGCTCACCTAGAATCCATTAGAATGTTGCTAGCCTTTGCCACCCATATGGAGCTTAAACTCTTTCATATGGACGTCAAAAGTGCCTTTCTAAACGAGTTTATCAAGGAGGAAGTATATGTCAAACAACCTTCGGATTTTAAAGATGCAAGCCATTTAGAATACATATATAAGTTAAACAAAGCATTATATGGTCTAAAACAAGCTCCACGAGCTTGGTATGATAGATTAAAAACTTATCTAATTGAAGATGATTTTAAAATTAGTAAAGTAGATCCAACCTTATTCACAAAAGAAAAGAAAATGATCTATTAATAATATAGATTTATGTAGACATCATTTTTGGTGCTACTAATGATCTTTTATGCTAAGAATTCATAAAGGTAATGCAGGATTAGTTTAAGATGAGTATGATGGGAGAACTTTGATTTTTTCTTGGACTTCAAATTGACTAGCTATCATCTGAGATATTCATATCTCAAACCAAGTACACCACAGAGATTTTAAAGAAATTCTCCATGGACAAGGTAAAAGGAAAAGAAACACCTATGGCAACCTCTACATAACTAAAATCTGATGAAAAAGGTAAGTCAGTAGATCAGAAACTCTATAGAAGCATGATAGGATCTTTATTGTATTTAACTACCAATAAACCTAATATTCTCATTAACACTTGCTTGTGTGCTCGTTTTCAAGTTAACCCTAAAGAAGTACACTTAAATGCAGTTAAATGAATATTTAGGTACCTAAACCACACACTAGATTTAGGACACTTCTATCTGAAGTCAAACATTGGATCTTTATTCCTTTTGTGATGATGATTGTGCAGGTAGCTTTACAGACCGAAAAAGTACTAGTGGAATGTGTCAATTTCTCAGAAATTCCTTAGTCTCTTAGTTCTCTAGAAAACAAAACATTATTTCATTATAAACAACAGAAGCTGAATATATAGCTGCATCTTTAGCCTGTTCACAACTCTTATGGATGAAACAAACTCTAGAAGACTTTGGCCTATCCTATAAGTATAACAAAATACTTTGTGACAACACTAGTGCCATAAATCGTTCTAAAAATCTTGTTCAACACTCTAGGACTAAACATATTGATGTTAAACATCATTTCCTAACGGATTATATCTTAAAAGGTGAGATCAACTTAGAATTTTTAAAAATTGAATATCAATTAGTTGATATCTTTACAAAACCTTTATCAAAAGAAAGATTTAATCTTATCTGCCATGCACTAGGACTAGCTAGGTTGAAAGAGCTTCTTTGATAATTTTGATTTAATTAATGATTTCTACCTTTGATCGATCAAAAAGTTCTAATTATCACAGTTATACCTTTGAAAGTTCTAATTTCCTGGACTCATTTATGTTGCTTTATAGTTATATGCATGGTTATATCTCTCAGCTAAATATTTCTCTCTTTAAATTGCATATTATAATTATCACTGGTTCAATTGCATGATTAAGGGGGAGATATTTCAAATTAACAATTGCATGTCTTACAAAAAAGAAGATATTATTACATAACTTTTTACATAATTATAATTTTGTTATCATTAAAAAGGGAGAGAATGTAAGTACCCCTATTTTGATGCACCAAAATTATGCTTTTTGCAAGACTAATCTTTCAGGACTCTCTAATGGATCAAAGCTAGAAGAATGCTGATCTGTGTCTTAGTGTCCTTTTATCTTTGTTGAGTCGAGAATATTTTGTAAGGAACCTCAAAATAAGTTTCAAATGGATTTTCTCACTCAACTTTAAAAAAGATAGGTTTTTAGGGTTATTGATCGACCAAAGTCATTGATCAACCAACCAACTTAATTAATTGATCAAATCAGCTCATTTTAGGAAGTTGATAAATACTCTTTTAATCGACCATTTAGGTAAATTAATCGACCAATCATTGATCGATCAAATAACTAGTTTGATCGACCAAGCCTCATTTTGATCAACCAAACTACCTTCATTAATCTACCAATTTGATTTCCTATTCAGGTTGATTTGCTAGTATAAATAGAGGTCATATGCAGCCCTTTTAACACACACTCTCAAGTAGAAAATCCATTCAAAGCAAAGAGCTTTCCATGCTTACTCAATAAGTGCTTCTGTGCTCCTATTTTCAAGCCTTCCAAAGTACGACGATTCAAACCTTCATTGAAATTATGGTTTGACATTTATTGAGGTTCCATAGGTTCTTATTGTTCTTATATATTGTTGTTTTTTATTAACAGATCCCAAGTTGGGAGAAATCAGTTGTTGTTGTTGCTTCTCTTCAGGATAGTAAGAAAAGGGATCGTTGTAAAGAGGTTGTGCCACCCTCATTCAAGTGGTACGCTAGTGGATTGACTAGCTTTGCCTAGTCTAGAAAAGCCTAAGATGAGAGACTTAGGTAGTGTTTCTCACCCATTTTAGGTTTCCACTATAAATCCAAGTGTTATCTATGCTTGATACTTTTGTGGATTGATCTATGTACATTTAATTTGAATTTTTAAGTGATACTATTCACCCCTTCCCTCTAGTATACTATTATGATCCCAAGGCACTCTCAAGATTCTCTCTCTCGCCTCTCAAATCCGCACTTGTATTTTTTTTATTTTTGATTTTTTTGCTTTTAGGGTATTCAAAACAATCAGGCACTTGAAAGCGAAGATGAGGCTTGTGACGACCTCATTTAGGTTTTGATCTAAGTGACAAGAATAGATCCTCTCTTCTAAGCTCACCCTAGGCAAGTGCACCTAAGATAATTAGAATAGAAGAGTGTGTGCACTAAAACTACTAAAACATGAAAACACACTAAGTGGAAAATAGAAATTGGAAGGTAAAGAAATCTTGCAGTGCTAGGAAGGTTTATGACAGGTAGCTAAATGCTTGTTACATGAAAACAATAAAACACTAGCTAATACAAGAAAATAAAAAGATGAAGGATAATGTCCTCCAAAGATGATGAAGGAGGAGGTAGGTCTTGCTCAAAGCATAATAGCTCCTATGCTTGAGAAGATCTCCTCCTTGCCTCCAAGTTGATACTCCTCCAAGCTTTCCTTCAAGGTGGGTGACAACCACCTTGCACCTCCTCTTGCCTGGCCATCCCTCCTAGATGAAAGCTTCCTCCTTGGTGTGGCACAAGGGAGAGGAAGGGAGAGGAAGAACACACCAAGGGGGCAGGTAGGTTGCCCCCTTGATCTTCTTCTCCTTCCTTAGCTGTGGGTATGGTGGATATAGGTAAAGAAATGTGACAACCAAGGATGGGAATTATGTGGTGGTAGGGTAGGGTATTTATAGGATGGGAATGGAGTGGTTATGGTGTTTTCTAGAGGGAAGTGAAGGGGTGCTTAGATATTTTTGGAGGGAAACATGGGAGGGAAATGAAGAGGTGCCTTGGTTTTCCATCCAAAAATGCCCTCTAGAAGGTGTTGATTGTGGAGAGAAAAAATGGAGGGTAGAGATGGGTTTTGATGGTGGATGTAGGGTGGTGATTGTTTGTCGCACTAAATCGATGTTTTAAATAGTGTCGCGTTGTAGTATAGCCGAAATAGCATTCAAACAAATACAATTTTTATTACTCGAAAAAGTTTTGAGGTCGAACACAGGAAACAAATTAAATTCACACACTAATCTCAACAATTAATGTAAATTGAATACAAAATATTACTCAAAAACTAATTTGCAATGTAGAGCATATGAGTATATGAAGAGTAAAAAGAACTTTAGACAAAATAATGGTGATGTGAATCACCAATTATAAGTCTAATACATAGAATAATTACTCAAATTTACTAAAGGAGGGAGTATGAAATCAGATGTCTGATTTTGCAATCAAACATCTTAAATGTCGTTTGCTATAGTACCCCTTTGTCTGCATGCCTCTTCCTTCTTTTCTTTCTCTTTCTTTGTAACTCCTCTTCTTCTCTTCTTCCTCAAGCTTTCGTCTTCTCTGGCCCTTCTTTATTCCTTCTTCTTCTATTCTTTTTTCTCTCCTTTCTCCTCAGTGCCTTTAATTCTCCTCTTCTTCTTCTCTTCTTCCATCTATGGCTTTTCTGCCTTCTGAATCCGACTAAGTGTCAGAGCCAAACTTCTCAGGGCAAAAACCCCCCTTCCCCCACATAACTCTCCTCTCTTCTCTTTCTATTTCAGTCTTGCTCTCCCAGAGCCATAGACGGTCGGGTAATCAAACCTCGCACATACCCTGGTCCACGCTCACCGGCGTGCGGTGGTGAGCGAGGAGTGCAGGTCAGGCAGGTAATCGAATCAACCAGCTCTGTGGGGGCATGTTGTGGACGAGGCTGGGTGAGTAGGTGAGAGGGACCTCACCCTGTGAACTGAGGCAAAAAACCTCTTTCACAAATCAACTTATGCGAGTGCGCGGCTTCAGAACTTCCCAATGTGGGACTATCCGCGCACCCATCCTTTGCATGTCCAGAGCTGGGGTTTTACTTCCAATTGCTGCAGCTACCGAGGCTCACATCATCAATTAAGGACTTGGAGTTATGTGCAAGACACTTCCGCGCAACCTGGGACTTCAACTTGGGCATAGCAAGACTTGGAGCAAGCTTCAAGCAAGCTCGAAGCTTTCTCGTTAATGGTGGATAAGGCTAACACCTGAAATCAGTAAAATGGCCTCTCGGCCACGTCACGACATTCAGGGAGTATCGCTGGAGCACGGCGAATGTAATGGGGGTGGTGGCGTGTGGCGCAAGTGGCTGTGGTGGTCGGACGGAGATGGGAATGGTCAGTGAGAGTGGGTTTGTTCGGGAAGGTGTTTGGGTGGATGATGGAGCGAATGGAGTGAGGGGAAATGAGCGGAAGGTGCAGTGGAGGTTGTAGGGTGGTCGGCGAGGTGGATGGAGCTGCGTAGTGGTGGGAACACCTCAGCGGAGGAGTCATCGGAGTGGAGAACGAAGAGGGTGAATGGCGTAGTCGAGGGGCTGAATTAAGGAATAGAGAGTGGGAAACTAACCTACGAGTCTAACTAAACCTAACTAGCTACTCTAATGGACTAAAGGAAGGAGAGTCCCATGCCGGTGTGGTTGCTGGACGTGAGGAAGACGAACCTCCATAGGAGAGATGGTGGCGAAGACAGGGAAGAAACGGCGATGGTTGGTATTGCTTGATGTGGAGGACTATGAGGAACATGAATCCACCACTGGTATTGTGGACAGACAATGAGAGGTCGGAGAGAGACCGCTGGAGCTTGCGAAGAATTGCGGCCGAAGAGGAGAGAGGAAGAGGGGGAGTTCCAGCCAAGTTTCAAGCTGAGGAGAACAGTCGAACCCTGGGGAGTCCTTTTTTTTCTTTTTGAAACTAAAAGGAAAGCTATCATCTTACGATAGCAATCTGGGAGGACACTTTATTGATAAAAGGTTAAGAAGATTTACAATTCATATACCCACCTATGTATGAGGGACCAGCACTCATTTACAATTTGCTCACAGCAAATCGGTCTCTCCTGAAAAAGCCTCTCATTTCTTGCCCTCCATACACACCAGAGAGTTGTAGCCATACGCATATGAGGCCTCTCCATCACTACAAAATTATGCCAAATGGAATCCCACGAGGGGAGTGGTTCCTTGCAGGTCCTCCTCCAAACTGCATCAATAATTAGGCAAGAAGAGAAAATGTGGCTAAGGTTACCAGTGTGCATTCCACAAATGTGACATTCATGAAGAGCAGCTCCCATTCTTTGTGTCTTAGATCATCTGTTCTCAAGCCCTCCCTCCTACACAGCCAAAGAAAAATTTGCACTTTGAGGGGAATCTTCAAGAGCCATATTTTTTTGTCAATATAATCACAACTCCCTCCATAATCTTTCTATATCCACACTGCACTGTATATATCCCATCCCAGACATAGCTATCATCCACTCCAGGCCTGGGTTTAAATCTTTCCAGGTCAGAAATCAGGTTCCTTCTTTCTTCCCATAGTCGGATGCCCATTCTGGTGGATTCATCTTCATTCAGCTACCAGCAGTTCATGATTTCAGACCAGTAGCAGCTGACAGTTCTTGCTTTGTCTCTAGCTACGGCAAAGACCCTTGGGTAAGCCTCCTTCAGAGCACCCAGCAGAGACCAGCCTTCACTCCAGAAGTTGAAAGTTCTGTCATCTCCTAATATCAGCTGCAGCAGGTGCCAATTGTCTTTCAAAGCTCTAACCACAGACTTCCAAAAGGGTGATGGTCTGGTAGGGTACAATCGCTTTAGCTCACTATTGGACTGACCATATCTGTCCTTAATCAATTCAATCCAAGGTTTCTCTTCCCCTTGCAGAATTTTGATGGCCCATTTGAGTAGCAAAGCCTCATTAAATTCTTTTAAGGATTTGATTCCCAAACCCCCACTTTCCTTGGGTTGACAGATTTGTTCCCATATTAAAGGCTGTAGAAATATGCCTTCATACTTGGGGCCTCTCCAAAAAAACCTCTTCCTCAATACATCCATGCACTTCCACACAGATTTTGGAGCCTTGAAAATAAAGAAATAGAAGATAGGGATGGAAGTAATCATTGAGTTTAGCAGAATGAGTCTGCCACCCTTGGAAAGAAATCTGCTATTCCATCCAGCCAGCTTCACTGAGATCTTGTCAAACAGGCTGCTCAGTCTTTTTTCTTCATTCTTGAACATCTCAGGGGCAACCCCAGATATCTGATGGGGAGATTAATGCAAGGGGTCCCCAAAGAAGCAGAGATATCTTTTTGCTCTGTCTCAGTTAATCCAAAACACACCAGATTGGACTTCTCTCTATTCAAACTCAGACCTAAGACGTCCCACCGGATTTGGGAGTTCTTGAGACCCAAATCTCTCATGCGTTCACATGAGAGATTGGGAGAGAATCAAAGCACATGGATGGGCTTAGATTGAAGGGAATTACTTGATGAATCTCCCTTCCAATTTTGGATGGGATTCATCAATCAAACAAGGAGAAATCTCCTGTCAAAGGTCGCTGGAGTAGGTTTCCCTCACGATAATGGTAGAGGGACCTAATTGTGAAGATGACGAAGAAGTTAGGGGGCGTATTTGAAAGTTGGGCGTATAAATGTAATCAGATAGGACCATTTTGCAAACTAGGTCAAGACAAGTTCATCTTGGGTCCAAATTTTGCTACAAACCTAATTTAAACTTAAGGAATCCAATGGTGAAGTTGGGTTTTGGTTTTGACCATGTTTGATTGGGTAATTTATGCAAAAACCCAAATTAAGGTAAATATCCATCTGTGACTCCATTTTAGGTCAAGATGAGTTCTGATGGACAAATTGAAGGTACTAAACCCTAGAGAATATTTTTATATAATTTTTAGAGGGTTTAAGTGAATTTCAACCTGACCAGAATCTTGGTTAATTAAGTGAGTCTATTTTTATGGTTTTAAAAGTCATTTAATTCTCAGAACACACACAAACTTTTTTCTGTCTAATATAACCTACTTATTATCCTATTAAGACCATTTGAACTTTATTCAGCCCCTGAGAAAACCCGTGGTTATACTACATTCATGATAAGCTGGTAAAATTATAGTTTTAACCCTAGTTTCTTATTTTTCTCTCAGAATGGTTATACAGTGAGTTATGGTTCTTTAGCGGTTATGTAGGAGCATTTATTGACTTAATTGGGTCAAAATGAGCTAGTTATGGCTCGTGATGGTGTTCCCATCATACCCCCATGCCTAGCTTTTGCTAGTCCCTTAGCAAAATTTCAAGGTATTAACTTTGATTCTAGACCAAAAAATCTTTTGATGCTTAAAAACTTGCTGCGTTTTCTTTTGTAGATTTGGTTAGAATGCCGACAGTAAGCCTAGAGGTACTCAAGTACCAACCAAGATCCGAACCTGACTAGCTCTAGCCTCAGTCTGTCGCGAAGGTTTATAAGGCCCACAGGAACTATCCTAAGGTTCATTGAACTCCGCGGTTAAAGCACCCATGCTTGTAGCATGTTTTAACCTTAGTTCAGTTTGCAGTATGTTTTTGTCAGAGAGAGACAGAGGAATTTTCTTTATTTTTGGAGAGTTTTCTCTCTCTTTTCTTTCTATTTCTAGCTTCAGATTAGCTTCACAACATGGTCTGTATCGGATTCCTAGTCCCCATCATCAATCCTTGTAGGGTCCCTTGCAATCGATGCTTCGAGATAGCACCGCCCATGGCAACCCCCAGAACCCTGGATTTTGAGATTTTGAGATAATCCCGCCCATGGTGTTTTGTAGCTAAATCCAGACCCTGGCAATCAACATTTCGGGATAATGCCGCCCATGGCATCTGAACTAGCATAGGGTGCTTACATGCCCCCAGTAGGATATTTAGATATCCTAGGTGACAGGCACCGAGGAGACAATATGTTATTATGCATCTTCGAGGGGAATTTTCCACCTCTCCACGCTGGGAACTCGTCCAAATCAACTTGTGTTGATCAGCCGCTCCAAATCTAAGAGACTTTTTCAGAACAATTTAAATGCATTTATGTGATTTTGATACTTAGGTGCACTGAACTAGACTGTGTGTGGATTGAGGTGTGTAGGTTACCGAGTCCCACAAATCAGAGGTCAGTTAACAAGGCCGAATAATCCCTAAGCCTTAAACCTAAAACATAAGCATCGCATTTTCCCCAACCTCTTGAGAACTATCCAGATCTTAGTGGATACTTGAATTTTTAAGCCTAGGATCATAGACCAATAGGCCTAAGATCAGCATTCTTACTAATCTCTTCTTTGTTTCATTAGCACTTTTTTCCTTTCTTTTTCTTTCTTTTGACTTGGTCTAGAACTAAGTCAATTCCTTAATCTTTTACTAATGACTATCTCTTTTTCTTTTCTTTTCTTTTCAAATTGTGTTCCTTTTTGACATTTTTATCTCCTCCCTTTTTCTCCTCAAAGTCTGATATGCCATCAAAATTTCCTCTCCTCTCATTTTTTTGTTCTTTTTCAAGACTTTTTATTTTTGGTATTTTTGGAATATGTGATTTTTTGTGAGAACCCTTCCGAACTTTGATTTTTTGTATGCTTGCACTTTACCACCCCCCATGCCTAAGTTTTGCAATGTCCTCATTGTAAACGGAGGGTGTGAAATAGTTTTGGGTTCAAGAATTAGAACAGGATTATTGCGTGGGAGAACGGGTTAGGAATGACTGTTGTGGATGATTTCAAGCTCTGGCACGTGTACCAGAGGTGGGATCAGCTGTTCTAAAATCAAACTCAAGGTGTAATAGATGTGAAGTACAGAAGGATAATCAGAAGGATCTCGATTTTTTTTTGAATGATGGGTTGCCTCCCGTTAAGTGCTAAATTCAACGCCTTCAGCTGAGCAAAAAATGGTATGGAGAAGGAGTGATCAAATCAGATGAGTTTTACAAAACAAGCACCTTGATTTATAGCCTGGTTGCTCCAACCAGGTACTTGTTCAGATCAACAGGCTGATGATGCAGCCCAAACCCAATCAATCTGGTGGGTTGATAAATGTAGATCAAGAGATGTGGAACCCACCATATACTTTGGAACTTGAAAGGGTATGGAAGTGTATAGCTAGGGTTTAGCTAAGTCGAATCAACCTGATCAGAGTAGGGATCATTAAATGAAAAAGAATTAGTGGAGGATGTAGGAACCCTACAGGAGTGATCAGAGAAGGATGGGGAGTGATTTGTAGTCTGATCGATGTCCGAAACCCGATAAAAATGTGGAGGAGAATCATATGCAACTAGCTCATTCAGAGGGGAATCAGAATAGAATTTGAGTCTGATTGCAGGTTGGGGTTGAAAACGGGTTTGGGAAGGTTCTGCATATGTAGAGGAGGTGGCATCAATACGAATTGTGTGTGAGGGCTCACCTAAAAAGGAATTAAAGGTGGGTTCATTTAGAGAGTCCTCATAGTAGCCATCAAACTCAAAGGTAAATGCCTACAGAGTGTTTATAGGATGAAAGAAATCGGAGTCAAGAAAAGATTCAAACTCTGGATTGTAGACACTCTTGGAAATTTCTATTTTTGATTCCTGAGAATCAAAAAGAAATGATTCCATCTTAATGGAACCTGATTTTGAATCAGTGATCTTGGGATCAGGTCCCTCAGAGCCAAAGTCGAAGAATGGATCATGTGTGCTGAGGTTGTAGATTGGCTAGTAGTTGTCAGGAAACAATGGTTCTCCGTAATCATAGTAAGAATCAAAATCGTCAGAGAACTGGCAAGAAGCAAGTTCTAGATTTGATTTGGGATCAGAGGTTGCACCACAGAATAAATCACAAGATGTAGACTCAGCAGCTTGACTTGGGTCTAGCCTATTCGTAGATTCCGAGCTCAAAAAGTTGTCCCTATTAGGTCTAGGCTAGGGTTTTTGGCTTGTAGGGAAGACCCAATCAAAACCCCACTCTTCCAACTCCTCGATTTCTGTATCGTAGATTGGCGTGACTTCCGAAAAATCAATCTGTATTTCTGAGGATGTTGGAGAGGTACATTCATCAAATAAAGGCCCAGAATTATAATCCAAATTCAAATTTTGATTTTCATCACACGGGGCCTTGTAATTATCCCAAGAAGATTTAGATCCAGATTCTAGGCTAAGGATGTGGGTTGAATTACTAGAATCTAGGTCAGAATTACCCTCGGGGGTCACCTTATCAGAGTAAAGGGCGGGATTTACACCCTCGAGAGGTTCTGATTCAATCTCATTATTATAGGAGTCTAAGAATTCTATGCTTGGCGAACCAGGGTTTTTGTTTTCTAGGGTTGGCTCACATCCATGTTCTCCTGCAATTGGGACCTCCAAACCTATTTCAAGATCAAGCATATCATATTCCATCTGGGTTGGGAATCCACAACAACCTTGTGTCTCAAACCTTAGATTTGGGAAATCGTGTTGATCCTCAATATTATTCCAAGAAGTTTCATTAACTGTTTGGGGCATGTATAGGTATTTTTGATCGATTATCTACTGTAATAATTTTATCATCTCCTCCCATTTTTCAAGATCATCTTGGTGTCTTTCCCAAAGTACAGATTTGTCATGCATTGGAGGTATTCAAAGTTATGTAATTTTTCTAACTCAATGTATCCTGTCATGAGAACATCCTGGGTGGATCCATTTGTTACTTGTGTTATCATTACTTGGGCGTAGTTTATGATAAAGGTTGTTGTTAATGATACATTAACCTGAATGTCTTCAATTGGTTTTAAGGTTTTGTAATCAATATCATAAAATCTAAGGGCATCCTCAACCATTCTATCTTTTATGGATCTTTGAGATTCAGGTTTTTTCAGTAGTTTTCCTAAGTAGCTAGGCTGCATTTTTGGATCATATGGTGGAATCAAGATGAAGAATCAAAATTTAGATTCAGAATGAAGTGATTTGATCTAAATAGAACTCCCTAAGAAAATCTGTGTGTGTGCTCTAAATAAAAGGGATGAGGGACTGGATGTGATATTGACCCAATCAATGCACCCAAAGATTTTTGGATGACTATAGAGGTTCGGGGCGGATGATAGATACCCTTGGATCAAAAAGTCATCCACCTAAGAATTACCTGGACAGCCAGGAAGGGAGAGTCTTGCAAAGACCCCTACACGATAGAGTGCCCCCATGGGTTACAGGGTTTCCCCTACCCAACCTTCCTTGTCACTGAGGAACCAGGTAGACCAGAATGGATAACTTGACATCTTAAGTCTACCAGTTTTATGTCCTTATTTGTGCCTTTGTTTTTACTTGAATTAGCAGTTGATTTGACTTGTGACCTAATTTGGAGGTTGATTGGCCTACAATGTAGTCTAACTTTACCTGACCTGCCCTAAAGATGGTAGAATGAACTCTAGGTCAAGACCTAGAAATCACCCTGATTTAACCCCCAGGTTATTAGGTCCAAGGATTTTAGGGTTCCAGTGAATTTAGAGCCTGATTTTAGGATTTTTCTTGATTAGATCTTTTCAATCAAGGGCTTGGGTAATACACAAATGTGGGTGGGTTTGTTATCTTTTATGCAGGCAAATGTGAACTAGCACTCCAAAACCCTAAAAATTGAAACCCTAATTGGTTCTATTTCCAAGTCAAATTTGATCTTCAAAAATGTTCTCCTTGGACTTCAAACAAGAAGTGCGTAGTCCAAGAAGATTAGAAACTAAGCGTAGTCCCTAATAGGCATAGGAAATTTGGGGTAGGATCTCTAAACAGAATCATTTCAACTTCAATGAGATTTGAAAAAAAAAATTCATAAATTAGGAAACTTGCTTTTTAAATGATAATTACTATGCAATAAAAGGTAGTGATCCCTAATTGATTGTTTCCTTTTTGTTTTCCCAAGATTAGGAGTTTGATTAGGGAAGAATAGAGAAGTTACCTACCCTGGAGGGTTGATTTGCGTGGAAGATCTCCACGTGAAGTACCTCACAAAATCACAATAAAGCAAATAAGGCAATTTAGTGCTAAAATATAATCAAATAAGGCAGAGAATAGTGATGAATTGCACGTTGCTCCCTGGCAACGACGCCAAAATGTGTGTCGCATTAAATCGATGTTTTAAATAGTGTCACGTTGCAATATAGCCGAAATAGCGTTCAAAAAAATATAATTTTTAATACTCGAAAAAGTTTCGAGGTCGAACACAAGGAACAAACGGAATGCACACACTAATCTCAACAATTAATGTAAATTGAACACAAAATATTACTCAAAAACTAATTTACAATGTAGAGCATATGAGTATATGAAAAGTAAAAAGAACTTTAGACAAAATAATGCTAACGTGAATCACCAATTATAAGTCTAATACATAGAATAATTACTTAAATTTACTAAAGGAGGGAGTATGAAATCAGACGTCTAATTTTGCAATCAAACATCTTAAATGACATTGCTACAATACCCCTTTATCTGCGTGCCTCTTCCTTCTTCTTTTCTATCTCTTTCTTTGTAACTCCTCTTCTTCTCTTCTTCCGCAAGCTTTCTTCTTCTCTGGCCCTTCTTTATTCCTTCTTCCGTTCTTCTTTCTCTCCTTTCTCCTTGGTGCCTTTAATTCTCCTCTTCTTCTCTTTTCCTTATCTGGCTTTTCTGCCTTCTGAATCTGACTAAGTGTCAGAGCCAAACTTCTTAGGGCAAAAACCCCCCTTCCCCTACGTAACTCTCCTCTCTTCTCTTTCAATTTCAGTCTCACTCTCCTAGAGCCACAGTCGATCAAGTAATCGAACCTAGCTCATACCTGGGTCCAAGCTCACCAGCATGCGGTGGTGAGTGAGGAGTGCAGATCAGGTGGGTAATCGGGTCGACCATGTCCACGTGGACGTGTCGCAAACGAGGTTGGGTGAGCTGGTGAGAGGGACCTCACCTCGTGAACTGAGGTGAACAGACTCTTTCACAAAATCAACTTATGCAGGTGCACGGCTTCAAAACTTCCCGATGTAAGACTATCCGCGCACCCTTCCATTGCACGTCCACAGCCAGAGCTTTCCTTCCAATTGTAGCAGCCACCGAGGCTAGCATCTTCAATTAAGGACCTGCAGTTGTGAGCAAGACACTTCCGCGCATCCTGGGACTTCAACCTAGGTGTAGCAAGACCTAGAGCGAGCTTCAAGCAAGCTCAAAGCTTGCCAGTCAATGGCGGATAAGGCTAACACCTAAAATCAGTAAAACAGCCTCTCGGCCATGTCACGACATTCAAGGAGTATCACCGGAGCATGGTGAACGTGATGGGGGTGGTGGCGTGTGGCATGAGTGGCTGTGGTGGCCGGACGGTGACGGGAACGGTCGGTGAGAGTGGGTTTGTTTGGGAACGTGTTTGGGTGGACGATGGAGAGAATGGAGTGAGAGGAAATGAGCGGGAAGGTGCAGTGGAGGTTGTAGGGTGGTTGGTGAGGTGGATGGAGGTGCGTAGTGGTGGGAACACCTCACTGGAGGAGTCGCTAGAGCGGAGAATGAAGAGGGTGAATGGCATAGTCGAGGGGTTGAATTGAGGAATAGAGAGTGGGAAACTAAACTACGAGTCTTACTAAACCTAACTAGCTACTCTAATGGATGAAAGGAAGGAGAGTCCCATGCCGGTGTGATTGCCGGACGTGGGGAACATGAACCTCCGTAGGAGAGACGGTGGTGAAGATGGGGAAGAAACGGCGACAGCTGGTATTGCTCAATGCGGAGGACTGTGAGGAAGATGAATCCACCACTAGTTGTGGATGGAAGACGGGAGGAGTCGGAGAGAGACCGCCGAAGCTTGCGGAGAATTGCAGCCGAAGAGGAGAGAGGAAGAGGGGGAGTTCCGGCCGAATTTCAAGTTGAGGAGAATGGTCGAAACCTGGGGAGTCTTTTATAGGTCACAGGAGGAAGTTGAGCTTGGGAAGCAAGCTTCCCAAGCTTGGAATGCTCGCCGAATTTGGGAGTTCTTAAGACCCAAATCTCTCATGCGTTCACATGAGAGATTGGAATAGAATCAAAGCACATGAACGGGCTTAGATTAAAGGGAATTACTTGATGAATCTCCCTTCCAATGTTGGAAGGGATTCATCAATCAATTAGGGAGAAATCTCCTGGCAAACGTCGCCGGAGTAGGTTTCCCCAGAGATAATGGTAGAGGGACCTAATTGTGGAGACAGTGAAGAAGTTAGGGGGCTGTATCCAAGGGTTTTTGAAAGTTGAGGGTATAAATGTAATCAAATAGGGCCTTTTTGCAAACTAGGTCAAGACAAGTTCATCTTGGGTCCAAATTTTGGTACAAACCTAATTTGGACCTAAGAAATCCAATGGTGAATTTGGATTTTGGTTTTGACCACATTTGACTGGGTAATTTATGCAAAAACCTAAATTATGGCAAATATCTGTCTGAGACTCCATTTTAGGTCAAGATGGATTCTGATGGCCAAATTGAAGGTACTAAACCCTAGAGAATATTTTTCTATGATTTTTAGAGGGTTTAAGGGAATTTTATCCTAACCAAAACCTTTTTTAATTAAGTGAGTCTGTTTTTAGGGTTTTAAAAGTCATTTAATTCTCAGAATACACATAAACCCTTTTCTATCTAATCAAACCCACTTATTATCCTATTAAGACCATTTGACCTTTATTCAGCCCCTGAGAAAACCTGTGGCTATACTACATTCATGATAAGCTGGTAAAATTACAGCTTTAACCCTAGTCTCTTATTTTTCTCTCAGAATGGTTATACAGTGAGTTATGGTTCTCTAGCATTTATGTAGGAGCATATATTGACTTAATTGGGTAAAAATGAGCTAGTTATGGCTCATGATGGTATTCCCATCAGTGATGGAAGGGATAGTTGGCACCAAAATGAAGTAGGGGTAGGTGGTCTTTTTGGTGTAGCTTAGGTAGTAGGATAGTAGGGTAGTAGGCCATGAAGTGGAGCAAGGTTAAGCTAATGTAAGCTAACTTAGCTAGTAGAGTAGTGGAGGAGTAGCTAGGGTTTGGATGAGGAGCTGAAGTTGGAGCTGCATGATCTTTCTAGAGCTGATAGTAGCTAAAGTAAAGGTGCCTAAGAACTTAGAACCTAGCTTATCTAGCTAGTTCTTTGCTAGTAGTTAAGCTAAGCTAATCTGAGCTGGCTTTTTCTAGTATGAAGCTTAGGTGAGCTGGAGCTAGTCCTCCATAAGACTACCCAGCTAGCTGAGATAGCTAGCTTAGGTCAAGTAGCTCAGCTCAATTAGGTTGAGCTAAGCTAAGTCTTCAGGAGCTGGAGTTGAGCTGACCCGAGCTAGTGGAGAACTTCTTCATTCGACTAGGCTTAACTAGTTGATGGCAGTAGCTAATCCTAGTCAGATAGTACTTCTAGGAGCTTGATGGAGTTGAGAAGAGCTGGGATCAACTAAGTTAAGCTAGCCTGAGCTCCCATGCAGCTAAGGTGAACTAAATGGATATGGGATGAGCTAGCCATAACTAAGTTGAGTTGGAATTGAGTTGAAGTCTACAGAGTTGAGCTACCTTGTGCTACCATCCAACTGAAATGTGCTGAATGGAGTTGAAATGGGCTAGTCTCAACTAAGTGGAGATGGAATCCAGTTGTGATGAGCTCGATTCAACTAAGATCCAATTGAATTTGAGCTTCCTCTTCATCTTCTACCTTCCAAAGGGTCAGGGTTTATGGGATCTGACTCTCTACTTATCCCTGACATTCAAATAAACATGTTAAAAACACAAAAGAATGTAATGCATGCCTAACCTATTGGAATGCCCAAATGCAGCCCAAAAACCTGACTGCGCAATTAAAACCTAAGAAGTAGGTATGTTCTAGGGTATAAGAATGATGATAAACTTGCACTTATCACACCCCCATGCTTATCTTTTGCTAATCTCTTAGCAAAATTAATTTTCACAAAATGGAATTTTGGGAAAGACTAATTTTTTTACTTTTGAGGAGAAGATCACGGGACTTTGGTTTATTAAAAACATGAAAGGCATGAGATTTTGTTAAGGATAAAACATCAGGAATTATCTTTAGATCCACAAATTAGATGAATCAGGATCAATGTATCTTTCAAAAATTCACAAGTTAACTCCTTGTCATTTCAAATGACTCGAAATTATTTGTAGTTAGGATTTCCTTGGCTCTTGAATCCGACTCGCAACTCGCAAAACTTTCAAAACCATGTGTTAGTGCTTAGAAATGCCAACATTTATAGGGTTGTGTTTTTTTTTGTCTCCCCCATGCTTATTCTTAACTGAATTCTATAACAGATGTGTCAGAATCATCATTCTCATTGCTAATCCTCAAGAGGGCTCTAGCACCAGCACTTCGAGATAGTACTATCCAAGACACTACCCAGGAGCTCACAATCCCAAAACACAATGCGATGTAACGGGGCACTCCAAGAGAACTCAAGCTCTTGCTCCAACACTATGGGTAGAGTACCATCCAAGACACTTGGGCCATAAAACGTGCCTTAATGCTCCATTTAAAGATATGAAATATAGTTATAAAGCAATGTCGAGGCGGTAACATGTTAACATCACATCCTCAAAGGAGGCATTTTCCTCAACGATGGGAACTCAAACCAGTCATTTGCCTCAAATTTCACTCAGACTAAACAAAGGGTTTTTCTAATTTTTCTAAATATTTTTTTAGGTGTTGGCTTTGTGTGTGAATTTTTACATAAGAATTTTGTAAAAGATGCAAATTTTTGGGTCGAAAACTAAGCCAAGTAATTTTCAGGTCACAAAAAGAGATCAAGTCACCTGAATCATTACGAGTTCAAGTGGAATTTAGAGAAAGATACTTGATCTAGTCTAAGAAGAGACACAGAAGTTCTAAAAATTGTATTCGCATTCTAGTCCCTAGTTTGTTAAAAATTAAATATCATTGTACCTTAAAATGAAATTTTCAACCTTAGTCCCAATCTTTCAAAATTTTCCTCAAAAAGTTTTACAATTTTTCTTTTATGAAGATTCATGCAAAAGAAAGTTGAATATTTTTAGGTTTTGAAAATCCTAAATTGATCGTCCAAATTTTAAAACACCTCCCCATGCTTATAATATGGAATGTCCTCACGCATTAGGAGGAAAAGAGATCACCTTAGTGATAAGCGGTTGGGTTCAGGATGTTCAAAACCTGGGAAAAGGAAGATAAAAAGAAAGTAGTAAAAAATGATGGGTTACCTCCCATCCAGTACTATCTTTTATGCCATTCAGCCTTGCGTGAAGCGATGCATGGAAGACAGACAATCATGTAGAAAATTGAACACATGAATGCCCTCATGAAAAATGTCTTCCTCCGAATCCCATAAAAGATGAGTGATAGAAATATATGGGTCAAAATGAGATGGAAAAATGGAACAATGACTCGAGTATGGCCATGGTTTGAGTTCATGATGAAAGCCAAACTCGGGTGGGTTGGGTGGTTGGTCCAGGGGAAAGGGAATGGAAGAAGAGTCAATGTGATGAGGGTTGGGTGAAGTTAGTGTGGGTGGGTTTGATGAGAAATTAGGAAGAGAGTAAGATTGAAGACAAGGCTCTAGGTCAATGATGTTGTCGACCACTGATTCAGAGTCGGAATCCTCGAAGAAATTATGGTCGAGAAGGGTATCCACTAACATTGTCTCCTCCACCAAATTAGATATTTTTGTGTCTGAGTCCTCGAAAAAATTATCGTTATCACGAAATCTCCTGGAAGATTTAAAAATATCTAAAGTAATAGTGTGGCCATTACAAGTAATGTCCATTTTGCATGAATGATAGTTAATATTAGTTTTTGTGGTGGCCAAAAAAGGTCATCCCAGGATGATAGAGGCATTAATTAGAGATTCAGGTACCTAAATATCAAGGACCAGAAAGTATACAAGAAAGATGTAATTCTGGAGCTTGACAATTGCATCCTCAACAATCCCCCTATGTTTGATTAAAGAGTGGTCTGCTAGTTGTAGAGTAACCTCAACAGGCTTTAAATTACCAATCTTAAATTCCTTGAATAAAATAGTGGAGTTGATATTGATTGAGGCACCGAGATTGAGAAGGGTGCGATTGAAAGTAGCATCATCAGTAATAATAGAAATCAAAGATGCGCCTGGGCCTTTCATCTTCGGAGGTAGCTTGCTTTGTATGACAGAGCTTACTATCTCCAAAAGATGCACCTTTCCTAGGTTTTTAGTCTACCTTTTGGGAGTACAAATATCTCTTAAAAATTTGGCAGAGGCAAGTATGCATTTGATTGCATCTGGGAGAGGGATGCTGATCTGAACTTGCCCGAATAAATCCATGAGTTGTTTAGTTGTGGGCTCAAATTTCTTATTTCTATTGGTGCTGGAGTGGAGAGCTTGGGGAAACAGGATGGGAGTTGTGTCAAGTGCTTTTTCCTCATGATTTGAGGGAGAGTCAACTTACTTTGGGGATGCGTAGGTGTCATCATTTTGGTGTGGAGGCCCTGGATCAGTGGTGGTTTTCCCACTCCTCAATGTAACTGCATTCACAGTTTGGCTACTCCTGGGAGGAGGTTGGGGGGCCTGTTGTTGATGGAAATCAGGTGGGTGTTGTGGTGTTGAGTTGATGGAAGGATGATTAGTATGGTTCTAATTTTGATTTCCTCCCTGATATTGGTTCCTTTGATTGAAAGGGTTGGGCATGGGCTAGGATGGTAATTGTCTTGCAGGTCTCTAGGTCGAAGTAACCCCAATCTAATTATTCAGATTTTAACAACACTGGTTACTTCTGACATTTGATTCTACATTCCTTGCAGGGTTTTCATAACCTAGGCATTGATGTCTTCTTGAGATGGTCAAGGTTGATAAGAAATCTGACTTGACCCATACCCTCTAAACGGGTTTGGTTTTTGGGAGGGAACTAGGTTGGTCCAGGAGTGAGTTGGGTAGCTCCTCCAGTTAAAGGAATTTCTAAATTGCTCTTGGAGGACAGAGATATTTTCAATGGAGCGAGGTTTTAGAGATGTGTAGGTGCCCGGTGAACCATATAAAGCCTTGAAAATTGATTATTCTTAGTAGGGACAGTATTGAGATTTTGCAAGTTTACTCTTTTTAGAATGTTAGGCAAGGCTAGATGTGGAGCCTATGGAGCCTGGGTGGATGTGGTAAGTCTTTCCGCCATTTTATTTTGGTTCAACTACATCTGGTCGAGTTTGTGAGCAATCAATTGGAGATCATCTTGGGTAACGACGATAGATTGAGTGCCTATTTCATGAACATCGAACTGCAGATTTGTAGTTCTATCAAAGCTGTTCATGGATGCATCATTAAAGGATTTTTCACTCATTTCCTCGAATAATTCATAGGAACTTTCGACATCCTTATTTAGGAAGTTGCCACCACACAAGGCGTCGACGAAATGCCGAAGTTGATCTTCTAATCCATGGTAGAAGATCTGCATGAGCTGCCATAAGGGAACCTCATGATACGAGCAACTTCTTAAAAGATCTTGGAACCGTTCCCAAGCATCATGTAAAGTCTCACCAGATTTTTGTTAGAAGGTAGTAATAGATCTTCGTAGGGAATTGGTACGACCTGTGGGGAAGAATTTTTTTGGGAAAGTGCCTTTCAGCTGAGGCCATGTTGTAATGAGTCTGCCGAAGGTTCTAAACCAATAAGCGACCTTATCGTTGAGAGATAATGTGAATAGCCACATCAGCCATAGATCTTCCCATACATAGTAGGAACAGGTTGTTTGAGCGAGTAGAGTGAGCTCCTCAAGGTGGCTAATGGGTCTTCCCTAGGAAATATGTAACGAGATGGTGAGTGCCGATCGAACTTAGGGAGGCAGAAAAATGATTTGATTTAAATACCGATCTAATCTAACTAGAATTAGAATAATAAGATATTTATATGATGCATATCATTCAAATAATAATCAAGTTGTTCAGAAGAATAACTAGAACTAGAACTAGAAGAAACGACTAAAACTACTAGAAATAAAAATAGATATCTATCTACTAGAACAAGGGCACCAAGGGTGGTCCACGATGGCCTTTGGAGAGGTTGGGGAGAGCAACACCAATGCACCAAGGGTGGCCTTGATAGACATCTAAAAGGAAGAGGGAGCAGGAGAACCTTGGAGATGTCTGGAGCAAGAGATGGATGGAGAGATGCCTATCAAACAGGAGCTTTGGGGTCCTTTTTATAGCCAAAGGGAGGGGCAAAATAGTCATTTAGAGGCCCCCAATCCGTGTTAACAAGTTGGAGCAACCAAAGCCACAGATTTGAAGATCTACGGCTTTGATTGCATCCAAGATGCGGCCCATGCACCTCCAACGCACTCGTTTCCTGCAATCACACCACGTGGGAGCCGCTCAGCCGCCCAATCCACTACCACTACGCTCCTCACGCACATGCGCGCACGTTCAAAATCAACCATTCGATTACAAAGATCAGTGGTTGAGATTGCGCACCGCACTGCCTCTGATCTTCACGTGCAACGACGCGTCTAACCACACATCAACTCATGTGTTATCGCACTGCCTCATATCTGACGTATGATGGCACGCCACTCGATCCCATCTGTCGACTCTATTTCATCAGAGTTCACTGCCTAATCTAATTTCGAGCTTTGTGTGATTCAAACTTGCACACCTTGCTCTTGCAAGAAGGCAGTGTCCAACGTGTTACGGTCACATTTGTGTCATGGTTCTTGTTTTCTCGCGTGGTCACTCTCAGTCGTTGGATAAAGATCCAATGGCTAAGATGAAATCTTCCTTTGATGAGGAGCTAGGTAGGTGCCAACATAGCGCTCTTGTGGTCGTTGGATGGCGATCCAATGATCCACAAGGCACATAAAACCTCCTTCAGTGGATGGTGCTGGCAGCGTTGGGCGACTATGATAGCGCCACGTGACACCATCGTGGTCGTCCATCTTCTTTGCTTTGTAGATGACGCCACAAATGTTAGATTGGATTGATTTTTACGTCGTTAGGCTGCGATCATTGATCTAGATCATTCGTACAATTAGATTTGACATCTGAGGTTTCAGATTTGTGCCACCTTGCCCCTTGGCCTTTGATCTTCCACGGACTGCATATGATGCTACAGAAGTTCGATCAAGATGATTTCCCAAATCATCTGCAATTAATATTGCCTCTCAATTAGAACATAAAATAGCATTATTATTTACAAAGCTAATGATGTAAACATGTTTATATCACATAAACTGTCTATTTACGCGTGTTCTTAGGCATAGAATTGCATCACATACTATAAATACTGCATAACATGCATCATCTTGCATTTGGTTAGTCTGTATAAAATGTAGGTTAATTATCTCCTTTTATGGCCAGGGATAAGGCAATGTTTTAATTAGGGCTTCAGACCGAGGATCCAGCCATACGGATCTAATTAGGGCAACGACGAGAGTTCAACGACTCCAAGATCGCTCTGATCGGACATTCGTAGCACCAGATATAGTCCAAGGAAGCCTAGAGATCAAGGGCCAAGATGGTGTTAGTCTGCACCTCAGACGACAAATCCGACAGCATGGATGGGTTCGGATTGACAATCGTAGCCTAACAGCGCAAAAATCGATCCAATCCGACACTCGTGGCACCATCTACAACACACAGAAGATGGATGGCCAAGATGGTGCCATGTGGCACCATCTCAGCTGCCCGATCGGCCCCAAGGACCCACCGCTGCTTTTCTTCTTCACCCGCTTGACGAATCTCCGCCATTGGTTACCCATCCAACTGCCACGGTCGCTTGCGCACAAAATCCTCCGCTCACCTCAAGTGGAAGCATAGCACAGCGGTCGAGCACCTCTTTGCGAGCAAAGGGTGCAAGTTCAAACCACGCTCCGCTTCAAATCAAGACGGGCATGAGCGCGGGTGCAATTCGGCCGTCAAATGAAGATCTGGCGGCCGAGGGGAGGAGATGTGGCGGGCGAAGGATTCTTTGATCGCATACGCACGCGATGACGCGCATCTGCATGCCTCACTGCACGCGGGTGCGCGGCAGAGGCATTTTGTACAGGCATTGTGAGGCAAGATTTTAAGTCGTCCAATCTTGAGATCGGACGGCTGAGATCACCCAAACGTAAGCCAGTGCATTTAGGCATGGAAGAGGAGCTGGCGCATGCACACGTCGCCCACGATGGACCTTCAACGACGTTTAAGTCCGTCACTAAAGGTCCCATATTAATGTTTTTGATATTGTAATGACCAAAATTCCCCAAATCCTTGCAGCTATAAAAGGATACCCCTACCATATGAATTTCTCGTCCCTTCTTCTCTTCTCTCACCCCTTCCAAAGCTCTAAGAGCTTGTCCCAAACCCGGGATGCTCCTCTAGAGTAAAAATCATAATTTTTCCACCTTCTTTCCCCTTCGTGGAGCATCCTGCGGTTGTCCTCTCTCTACATTCGGGAAGCGGATCCGTGATGATGGCAACATGCTGCTTCGTTCCCGTTCCTCCCACTTCATCCTCCTTCCTACTTCGTTCCCCATCTTCTAGGCGTCATCCCATCTGGCTCATACTCCAAGCGATCGTCGAGGAGGATACTTCTCTCTCCACTCTTTTTTCTGCTTTCTAGAGTAGATTTACTACTTTCTACTATACATTTCCCACTTTCTAATCGTAATGAGTAGTGTAATGAACAACTTCTGATAATGAAATCTCTATTTATTCTACCCCTCTTTTGGTTTTATTTGTAATATTCTCTCTCTTTCTCTTCTATTTATTATTTGTTAAATAGATAGCTAGTTTTCGACCACCTAATCTGTTTCGTGACAAACAAATAAAACATGTATTTTTAATCAAATATCTGCCTCCCTGTGTTCGACCTGGAACTTCTTTATGACTTTTTGGTATAAATTTTATCTGTTGAACAGATTTCTTCGCGACTCGAATTACGACGGGTTTTCGAATCCAACTCCAAACACATACTTTTCCTCACTCAACATTTTGGCACCATTGCCGAGGAGGCAACGCTCTTTGATTCTTCGCGTTTTCCGACTTACAAATCATTTACCTAACTCCTCTCCTTTCTTATTGTTATTGCAGGTACTCTTTTGAGATGAGCAAAAGTAGTAGATTGGAGCAAAGTGCTATTGAAGGTTCTGTAAGTTTACCCCCACCTCCAACCCATTAGTTTTCATTCCACCACGTAATAAGAAAAACATAAATCAACCTAGGTGTTTTTATAAACCCTAAGGTTAGTTTTGATTGCTTGTTTGACACCTACACTCGCCTTACCCTCCGCATTTAAAAAGAAAAATTTAAAAAAAAATCTCACAGAGGTACACAACCTCATCTGATTTTCAAACTCAACCGGTAAACCGATCTTTGGAATCGGTACACACACCCAAACACATAATCGAGTAGAAATCAAATTAAGTAATCACTTGTGTGCCTAATTAAGTGGTGCAACAGGCTGATTGTTTAAGTTGATTGGGCTGCACAACTTCAACTAAAATCAACTCATTAAGTAGCTGCCACATAGGTTCAACTCTTAGGGATTTACCAGGCACTCCACTTTCTTTTAAGCTTCAAAGGAAAACATCTTCACCTGTGCTTTCGAAACCTAGTATGCCAACAAAACTTGATTGAAAATACCTAAAGTTGAATCCTAAAAGCTACTAAGCAAGATTTGAACCCTAAAATTCACCACATCAAAAATAATCTTGCTTGAAAATCATTGGTTGTGCGCGCACACACACATCAATCAATCATTAAGGGCACAACCCAGATAAAGGGCCCATCACATTCCAAAGCACATTCAAACCTAACCCTAATTAAAATAGAGTAGACGTCGGCCTTAAAGATTCAACTCGATCTTCGAAACCCAGAACGAGATTATTTTCGATTAGTTTATTTCTACTATTCAATCTGATGTCTAGCTAGGGGAGCAGAATCAAATGATCGCAGCTGAGGGGTACACTAGGAATCGAAGGCGCAAGCTGAAGGAAGAACCTTCTCCTCAGTCCCTCCCTCTAACTGGTTGGATTGAACAGAAAGAAGTAGATCAAATAGTTTCTTTATCTCAAGACGGGTTCTGGGAGTCTATAGGTCTTTAGGCTAGCCCATTTAAGGACAAGTTTGATTGTTTGTATTACAGGGTGCCTTTCTTCCTCTCGTCTATCATGAATCCTTCCACATTTTATACGCATTCCCACTCTTTCCCTCCTGTTATGACTTATCCTCAACATGACGATTATCGTGATTCATACTATAATCAACCATCTGTTAGTTAGGATAACTCCGATTGGGAGTACAGTTCCGGACTTCTATGTTCAGGATCTAATCTTGTACACCATCATCAAGATTTTTATCCTTCTCAAAGCCACATCGATTATAGATCATCATCCCTTCATGGACAACCTAATATGATCTACAATCAAGGAGGATACACTAATCCTTACCCATCCCTTGAATACACTACCTTTAGGTCATCACCACTTCATGAACAACCTAAAATGACCTATTATCAGGGAGGGTATCATGAATCTCAATTCATTAACTCCTCTGCACTAACCCCAAACCCGCCCAATCCTGAACCAAACCATTTGGTTTAGGATAACCAGGTCCAAGAAAAGGTTTTAACTAACTTGAGGAATACTATACAATCTTTAGAAGCTCAGCCAATACCTTGCACTGAAGAATTGGAGCCCCTAATTGAAATGATTGATGATATGAACAAGTATTTGTTGGATTGGCTCCAAGATGTTAAGGATAAGAACCCGGGTGAGTTTCTACTTGGGAAGTTATCAAAACTGAGAATGAGATTTGTGGTTGCTTTAGTTCAATCTTGGGATGATTCCCAGGATGAACCCCCTTCAGGAGAGCCAATGTTAGAACCCGCTCAAGCACCTGTTGGGGAGGACATGTGTTACGAGGCTGACCAGATTGATTTAAAGCAACCAATTAAGGATGATCTGATTTCTTCACCTGAGATCCCTGAGCTGGGGTACAAGGAAACGTATGTCTCCATGGATCAGAAAGCGATGGATGATTTTGGGACGTACATTAATACGGATTTAGATTTCTTTGATTCTAAGTGTGAAGATTCAATTTGCGAAGTCCCACGTGAGTTTACAGAACACGATCTCTGTGAGACGATTGGGCTTGTGGAATCGATTAAATCATTTGATAGCCCAATAACTGAGGAAATTGATCTTATTGGGGCTCGCATGAAGAATTCAGAATCACATTTTCTGAAGGATTCAATTCAATGCCCCGATTGTCAGTTACACCCCATTGCGCTAACAATTCTATTTTTGAGATAACTAGACCCAAGTCAATTCTGATTTAGTCACATCTTTTAGACTTGGAAATTTCAAACAGGGTGATTAATATGTAGGAGGTCCCAGAATTTGATATTCTGAATGAGGAGGATAGGAGCAGGGAAATTTTGATTTGGGAAGCAAACCCAGAGGAAGTAGAAGACCGAGTCTAAGGGTTCCAATTAATCTGAAACCATCAAACAAGGACCCTTACGACATTTGTTCTGAGGATGTCCAACCCAAGCACACATTCATTGATATCCTTTTGAGCTTGATTTCTCTGTAACCCAACTTTTTAGTCTTGGGTTGCATCCTCATAAATCGCAGGCCCAACCCCGCTTGCATACTAAACTCAAGTTCTGGGTAATTTTTATCCAGAACCTTCGATATACTCGACCTTGGGGTATGGGTCTAGTCACAATCTGGTCCATATCTGTGGACATTTCTTGGCAGGTCCTAAGGTGAATCTTTTTATTTTGATTCTGACCTGCACCTGTGAATTCATTATTTCTTCTTCTTTGTATAGTGTGCCTAGCTGAAGGCACTAAATTCAGCTTGTATATAGTTTCTGTTCATCTCGACACAGACACGTTATTCACGCAATTCAAGTGCTTTCTACTCTACTCCACTCTATTTCATGTCTTTTTAATATAATGAGGACATTGCATTAGATAGGCATGGGGGGTGGATATTCATCTCTGAATTAGTTCGTCAGCTTCGTAGATTCATTTTGTTTTTATTAAAAAAAATTATGGAATTAGGAAAGAGAACTTGGGCTTTAGAAAATTTTCAATCTTAGGAAATAAAACTATATGATTTGAACACGAAGACCCTTCAGGTCATTGGGCTTAATCAGCCTGGGTATCCACTAAAATGTGGATTTGTTTATCGAGTCCTCGCCATCCTGAATTTGATTTCAATTTGATTAAATAAGTTTGGGTGATAAGTACATGACTTATCAACCCGCCCTCTGATTTGAGGGAACTTTAAGTCTAAGCATCTACACACTATTCGTCACTGACTCGTTGTAAGGCGATTTTAACGGAAATTGGGTAGCTAATGAATCTTCTGGGGTGGTATGGCTGCCAAGTTATCGTGGGTAACAGCCCATAGGTAGGTTGTCCAGAGCCCAGCCACTGGACCATTCTTTTGCTGCTGCCTTTAGGTAAATCTTAGACCAGGGAAGCCACCTACTTAAAAAGAAAAAGAAATTTCAAAAAGAAAAGAAAAAGAAAAAGAAAAGGAGAAAAGAAAGAAAAAGAAACAAAAAGAAATAGGCCACACTTCGCTGCACGAGCATGGCTAACAAGTTGTCGATGGTAACAGCTCATTAACCAGTTGTCCAGAACCCAACTCAAGAAATGCACATAAAAATTCCTAAAACACTTAGGAAGAAGCAGAGAAGTAGAATAAGCCGGGGAGATATATACTGGATTCACCCTTGTGTTGACCCCATAAAAATAAAAGTAGGGAGAAAGCTACTAGTCATATAGATACACCTTTAGGCAGAATTCTTTTTAAGGTCACAAGGGGTGTAGAAACCCGAAGTCCGTTCTGATTGCTGATCAACGAGTCTATCACTTTCATAAAAGGATGCTTAGAACTTAGGATTCTTATCGAGTCTTGGACGGGTTGAGTGACCGTAGAAAGTCGCTCTGTAACCTTGAACTCAAAAATCCAAAAAGATTAGAAAAGAAGAAAAAGAGAAAAAGAGATCCCTCTTTGAATAAGGTGAGAACTTGAGGCGGTCTACATTTTGGCAGATACCTGGGTGCTGTTGTGTCTCTGTAGTTCAGGTCCTAATTGAAATCCATAACTATTGAAAATAACTATTTCCCAAGAAATCTGACTTAATTCTCTTATAAATAGCATGTAGTTTTGATAGGGACTAGCAAAAGATAGGCATGGGGGTGTGATGTAAACATGCTTATATCACGTAAACTGTCGATTTACGCATGTTCTTAGGCATAGAATTGCATAACATACTATAAATAATGCATAACATGCATCATCTTACATTTAGGTTAGTCTATATAAAATGTAGGCTAATTGTCTCCTTTTATGGCTAGGGACAAGGCAACATTTTAATCAGGGCTTCAGATCAAGGATCCAACCATACGAATCTAATCAGGGCAACGACGGGAGTTCAGCGACTCCAAGATTGCTCTAATCGGACATCTGTAGCACCAGATATAGCCCAAGGAAGCCTAGAGATCAAGGGCCAAGATGGTGTTAGTCCACACCTCAGACAACAAATCCGACTGTACGAATGGGTTCGAATCGACGATTGCAGCCTAACGGTGCAAAAATCGATCCAATCCGACAC
The DNA here is from genome assembly GCA_037157565.1 of Thalassia testudinum. Taxonomy (NCBI): domain Eukaryota; kingdom Viridiplantae; phylum Streptophyta; class Magnoliopsida; order Alismatales; family Hydrocharitaceae; genus Thalassia; species Thalassia testudinum. Next base: position 5,336,590 of record JAZHRO010000025.1, read on the forward strand.
CCGTGGCACCGTCTACAACACATAGAAGATGGACGGCCAAGATGGCGCCATGTGGCGCCATCTCAGCCGCCTGATCGGCCCTAGGGACCCACCGCTGCTTTTCTTCTTCACCCGCTCGACGAATCTCCACCATCGCCTGATGTTATCCAATGGGTGAATAGCATCCAACGGGCGACCGAGGGGAGGAGACGTGGCGTGCGGAGGATTCTTCAATCGCGTACGCACACGATGACGCGCGTCTGCACGCCACATCGCACGCGGGCACGTGGCAAAGGCATTTTGAATGGGCATTGTGAGGTAAGATTTTAAGCCGGATCAGACAGTTGAGATCACCCAAACATGCGCGGGTGCATTTAGGCATGGAAGAGGAGTAGGCGCACGCACACATCACCCATGACAGACCTTTAGCGACGTTTAAGTCCATCACTAAAGGTTCCATATTAATTTTTTGATATTGTAATGACCAAAATGCCCCCAATCCTTGCAACTATAAAAGGAGACCCCTACCCTACGAATTTCTCATCCCTTCTTCTCTTCTCTCACCCCTTCCAAAGCTCTAAGAGCTTGTCCCAAGCCTAGGATGCTCCGCTAGAGTAGAAATCATAATTTTTCCACCTTCGTCCCCCTTCGTGGAGCATCCCACAGTTGTCCTTTCTCTGCATTCAGGAAGCGGATCCCGCAACAACGACGATGTGCTGCTTCATTCCCGTTCCTCCCGCTTCATCCTCCTTCTTCCTACTTCGTTCCCCATCTTCCAAGCGTCATCCAGTCTGGCTCGTCCTCCAAGCGATTGTCGAGGATACTTCTCTCTCCATTCTTTTTACTGCTTTCTAGAGTAGATTTACCGCTTTCTAGTATAGATTTCCCACTTTCTAGTCTTAATGAGTAGTGTAATGAACAACTTCGGATAATCAAATCTCTATTTATTCTACCCCTCTTTTGGTTTTATTTGTAATATTCTCTCTCTTTCTCTTCTATTTATTATTCATTAAATAGATAGCTAGTTTTCGACCACCTAATCTATTTCGTGACAAACAAATAAAATGCATACTTTTTAATCAAATGTCCGCCTCCCTGTTTCAACCCGGAACTTCTTTACGACTTTTCAATATAAATTTATCTGTTGAACAGATTTCTTCGCGACTCGAACTACAAGATAGGTTTTCGAATCCAACTCTGAACGCGTAGTTTTGCTCACTCAACAGCTAACAAATCAACTATGATGCAAATTATGTTGTTCATGCATGCATTACTCCTAAGTTAAGCTAGGATCTAACTTAATTCAGGTAGATTAAGTCCTATGATTGCTACTTAATCAGTTGTCTCATTACAATCCTAGTCAACTGTTGTTGATTAACTTGAAGTTGAGCCAGCTGCTCAACCATCATGGAGAAGGGATTAGGCGGGAGGGTTTGATGTTGGTGTTGTGGCATCTTAGCATTAAGTAGCTCCAGGCTGGGTAAATGAGGGAGGGGCAAGTCAAAGATGGAGTGGTTAGCTTGTGGATTTTAGGTGGAAGGATCGAAGGTGGGATTAGATGTGGATGTGGATGGGTTGGTGGACCTATCTTGTGGTTAGCATCTTGATTTTCAAAAATCAGACAACAGTAAGGCAAAGGTGGTGGAAAAATAGAGCAAACAAGCAACACAATGAATCTTAGGATTCCACCACCCTTAATTTTTCTTGTTTTTGATTTTTTGATAATTTAAAGATTTTTTTTTGTTTTTGAAAAGAAATGGCATGGGGTGCTTTCTTGAAGTACGTGAAAAGAAAAGAAACTCAAAGCTTCCGCTTCAAGTGCTCTAAATCCCACTTTTGCTCCTAATTCGTAGTTAAGGAAACCAAAAAAAAGAAATCGTGAAGATCTAATAAAGCAAGAGAGAGATAAATAATGTGACTAAATCGTGCCCCCCCGACAATAGCATCAAAAAGTGATACGAAATTTACGTGATTTTATAAATGCAGGTTTTTGTCATTGAAACACGAAAAACTAATCAACTCTTAAATTTATGACAAGTAGCTCAATGCTTGTTACATGAAAATAATAAAACATTATCTAATACAATAAAATAAAAAGATGAATTATAATGTCCACCAAAGATGATGGAGGAGGTAGGTCCTGCTCTAAGCACAGTAGCTCCTATGCTTGAAAAGATCTCCTTGCCTCCAAGTTGATACTCCTCCAAGCTTTCCTCCAAGGTGGGAGTCAACCACCTTGCTCCTCTTGCCTGGCCGTCCCTCCTAGATGAAAGCTTCCTCCTTGGTGTGGCACAAGGGAGAGGAAGAGAGAGGAAGAAGACACCAAGGGGGCGGGTAGGTTGCTCCATTGAGCTTCTTCTCTTCTTCTCCTTCCATGGCCGTGGGTATGGTGGATATAGGTAGAGAAATGTGACGACCAAGGATGGGAATTATGTGGTGGTAGGGTAGGGTATTTATAGGATGGAAAGGGGGTGGTTATGGTATTTTTTGGAGGGAAATGAAGGGGTGCTTGGATATTTTTGGTGGGAAAAATGGGAGGGAAATGAGGAGGTGCCTTGGTTTTCCCTCCAAAGATACCTTCTAGAAGGGGTTAATTTTGGAGGGGAAAAATGGAGGGTGGAGATTTGTGTTGATGGTGGATGTAGGGTGGTGATGGAAGGGATAGTTGGCACCAAAATGTAGGAGTAGGTGGTCTTTTTGGTGGAGCTTAGGTAGTAGGATAGTAGGGTCATAGGCCATGAAGTGGAGCTAGGATGAGCTAAGCTAAGCTAACTTAGCTAGTCGAGTAGTAGAGGAGTAGCTAGGGTTTGGATGAGGAGCTGAAAGTTGGAGTTGCATGATCTTCCTAAAGCTAATAGTAGCTGAAGCAGAGGTGCGAGAGACCTCAGAAGCTAGCGAATCTAACTAATTCTTTGCTAGTAGATAAGCTAAGCTAATATGAGCTAGCTTTTTCTAGTATGGAGCTTAGGTGAGCTGGAGTTGGTCCTCCCAAAGATTACCCAGCTAGCTGAGATAACTAGCTTAGGTCAAGTAGCTCAGCTCAACCTCAACATGAGTCTTCGGGAGTTGGAGTTTAGCTAACCTGAGCTGGTTGAGAACTTCTTCATCCGACTAGGCTTAGCTAGTTGATGGCAATAGCTAATCCTAGTCAGATAGTACTTTTAGGAGTTGGATGGAGTTGAGAAGAGTTAGGATCAACTAAGTTGAGCAAGCCTGAGTTCCCATTTAGCTAAGGTGAACTGAATGGAGCTAAGATGAGCTAGCCATAACTAAGGTGACCTGGAATTGAGATGAAGTCAACTGAGTTGAGCTAGCTTGAGCTACCATATAGTTGAAATGAGCTAAATGGAGCTGAAATGAGATAGTTTGAACTAAGTAGAGTTGGAATCTAGTTGTGATGAGCTTGATTCAGCTAGGATCCATTTGAATTTGGGCTTCCTCTTCATCTTCTACCTTCCAAGTGTTAGGGTTTGTGGGATTTGACTCTCTGCTTATCCTTGACATGAAGATAAATATATTAAAAACACAAAAGAATGTAATGCATGCCTAACCTACTAGAATGCCTAAATGCAGCCCAAAAACCCGATTGCATAGTTAAAACCCTAAGAACTAGGTATGTTCTAAGGCAGAAGAATGATGATAAACTGATGTTTATCAAGGCGATGAGGTGCCCTGAGGTCGATGAAGATGGTGGAGCGTGAAGGTTGCGGTGAGGAGCTTGCTGAGAGGAGGATGGTCCCTGTTGGCATAGTCTGCTCTGCGTGGAGCAGGAGATGGAGGTGGTAGCCGATGGTCAAGAACGGAGGGCCAATACTATGCGTGGGCAGCGAGAGAGGGGATCTCTTTGTTGGGTCTGGTTGGGTGCAGGGAGATGAAGGTGAGTGTTGGGGGAGAAGATGAAGATGGTGGGGTCCCTTGCATACATGTTTTTATGCGTGTGCATGTGTTGTTTTTTTCTTTCCAAAAACCAGAGAGCAGGAAAAGGAAATAAGGGGGCGCTCTCTTTTTTTTCTTGTGCATGGAGTGGTCCAAAAGAAATTAATGGGGAGGAAGAAAAAGAAAAGGTCTTGCTCTGAAAGATGAGGGTGGTCAGAATGGATCTCATCTCTGATGGAATGGAAGGAGTTTTGAGAGCATAATCAAAGGGGAAATAATATTGAGGCTATGCCTTCTCATCGTAGGAGAAATATTTAATGAGAGAAATTAAGGGTGACTTCCAAAAATAAGACAAGTCATTTTCTTTCTTTTTCAAATGAGCTTGCCAAAGAAAGCAGGAGTCAAAAGAAGGCAAGCTTCAAGAAAGAATCATTTTTGGAAAAATCTAAATGTCACTAAGACATTTCAAATTGAGATCAAGACATTTCAAATTGAGATTTGATTTGATGCCAATTAAAATTATACTTTTTAGAATGACCATGCATCAAAAATACATGATCAATCAAATTATGTATAAATTAATAAAATGCAAGAAATGAGAAATTTAAAGGTTAATTAATTTTATCGATGCTATGCATGCTTCAAATTAAATATCCGTTCCAATAATAATGTGCTTAGGCTCAGTTGTAATCCACTAAAGTAGACCTATCAAATACCCCCATGCCCAAGCTTTACTAGTCTCAAGCAAAATGATGCAGAAAGTAACCAAATGTGTAGACCATAATTTACTGTCACGATGCCTTATCGTGCCACACCCCTAGAAACTAGTTTGAAATGCCATCCCTAGGCCTTAAGATACTCAAGTACCTGCCAAGATACAAACCTAATCAGCTTTAGCCTTGGGTCTTGGACAAAGGTTTCTGAGGCCTCAAAGCCTGCCCAAGGGTTTGTTGACCTCAGAGATTAAAGCACCTGCGCATTCGTGCAAAAGGTCCAGCTTCAACTTGTCAGCACATTTTTCAGAAAAGGATTTTTCTTTTTTTATAATAAATCTAACCTCGAATTAGCCCTCAACATGATTTGTGTCAGATTCCTTATTCCCATTATAGATCCTCAAAGTGTCCCTAGCATTAGATGCTTCGGGATAGTAGTGCCCATGGTTACCCCCAGAACCCTGACAATCAACACTTTGTGATAGTGACTCCCATGGCATTCTTTAGCTAATCCAAGCCTTGGCAATTGACATTTCGAGATAATGTTGCCCATAGCACCTGAACAGCACAATGCATTTACATGCCCCTGGTAGGATATTTAAATATCCTAAGAGACAAGCGTCGAGGAGATGATATGTTATAACGCGTCCTTAGGAGGAGTATTTACTCCTCTCATGCGGCGGGAACTCTTCTAATCAACTTATGTTTTCAAGTCTTTCCTAAGTCAGATTTTCGAGAAAGCATTTTTTTTCAGATAGAGGAATTTTTGATGTTATTCTTCATTAATCTCACTAAACCAGATCAGTGTGTGAGATGTGGATGCTTAAGTTACCAAGACCCACAGACCAAAGGGCAGACAAAGAGGCTAGATACTCCCTAAGCCTTAGACTTAATACATTAGCTTCTAAACTTCCTCAACCACTTGAAGAATAATCCAAATCTTAACCAATACTCAAATTTTTGAGCCAAACATTCTCCAGAGGCCTAAAGTCAGTATATCTCACTTATCTCCTAAGGCTTAGCACTTCAAGTCTTAATTCATCATTCGTTCTAGCCTAGAACTTAGGTAAACTCTTCCATAATCACATGCTGGGACTAACATAGTTTTTCTCCTTTTCCTCTCTAGGTCTCTCTCTTCTCCTTCTTTTTTCTCTTTTTTTTTAATGAAATATATATAACTACTAATGGCCTAACTACATGCAAAATATGTATAAATGCTATGCACAACCTCAGGTTATACTCCCTTATGCCTAGATTTGACAATGTCTTCATTGGAAAGTAAAAAGCAAGGAAAGATATTACCTGAGGTAGAGAGTGCACCTCCAACTTGTAGGTGTCCAAAACCTGGCCATCAGAAAGAGTAACATACGATTTTAAACGTTGGCCATTTACTTTGAAAGTCTCACCAAAGGGATTTTGAATCTCAACAACACCATGGGGGAACACTTGTGTGATGGTGTACGGCCCATCCCAATGGGACTTAAGTTTCCTAAGGAATAGCTTGAGTCTGGAATTGAACAACCAGACCCATTGGTTGGGCTCAAAGGTTTTTCTGGGGATGTACTTATCATGAAATGTCTTAGCGTGCTCTTTATAAGATTGAGCAGTCTCAGAGGCCTCATTTCTCAACTCTTCAAGTTTAGTTAGCTCTAATAAGCGTGCTTTGCCTACTTTCTCAAGATCCATGTTGACATTCTTGTAGCCCAATAAGCCCTATGGTCAATCTCAACAGGCAAATGGCAAGCTTTGCCATACACTATCCAAAAGGGAGACATACCCAAGGGGGTCTAATACGTAATTTTGTAAGCCCATAGTGCATCATCCAATTTCTTCGACCAATCTTTCCTATCAGGTCTTATAGTTTTCTCAAGAATTCTTTTGATCTCCCTATTGTACACTTCGACCTGTTCACTCATCTGCAAATGATATGAGGTTGCCACCTTGTGGGTGACACCAAGACTTTTGAGTAGATAGGTGATGAGTATTCCTAAACTGAGGTCCCTTATCGCTAATGATCATCCTCGAGCTACCAAATTGGGAAATGATATTGGCCTTAACAAAATTCAGGACCACAGAGTGATCATTAGTCCTAGTCGGAATGGCCTCTATCCATTTTGACACATAATCAACTATTACGAGGATATATTCATAGTCGTGGGATGGTGGGAAGGGGCCCATGAAATCTATACCCCATACGTTGAATATCTCAATAAGAAGAATAGGCTACTGGGGCATCTCATCCCACTTCCTGATCATTCCAGTCTATTGACAATGAAGACATGCCCCTACATAAGTATGAGCATCTTTGAATAGCTGGCCACCAAAAACCAAACTAGAGAACCTTATAAGTAGTCTTCTTAGCACTAAAGTGTCCTCTAGAGTGCAATATGTGACAAAAATTCAAAACATTTAGTTGCTCCTCCTATGGAACATACCTATGAAACACTTGGTCACGGCCTATTCTAAAGAGTTCAGGGACCTCCCAGTGATAATGCTTAGTGTTAGCGAGAAATCTGTCTTACTTCTGCTTATTCCACGTATTGGGGGTCTCGCCAGTGACCAAGTAGTTGATGACATCAGCATACCAAGGGATCGTCGAGTATACCACTATCATAGTTTCATTAAGGAAGGTGTCATGAATGTCTCTTGACAGGGTCGAAGTCTCAACTAGGATCCTGGATAAATGATCTACTACCACATTTTTGATCCCTTTCTTGTCACGGATATCAAGGTCGAACTCCTGTAGTAACAGAATCCATCTAATATGCCTAAGTTTGGTGTCTTTCTTAGCCAAGAAATGCTTCAAGGCATAATGATCAGTATACACCACAACCTTAGATCCCAGAAGATAAGGCCTAAACTTCTCCAAAGCAAAAACTACTGCAAGATATTCTTTTTCTATCACAATGTAATCTTGCTATGGACCAGTAAGGGTCATGTTAACATAATAAAGCACATGAGGCCTTTTATCAACCCTTTGACCAAGGACTGCTCCCGCGGCAAAATCTGAGGCATCACACATGAACTCAAATGGGGGGTGCAATCAGGTGCTCTCAGAATAGGCGCAATTATGAGGGCCTCTTTCAAGACTTGGAAGGCCTCAACACAATTTGCATCAAAATCAAAGGCATTATCCTTCTTCAGTAAGTCACAAAGTGGCTTAAAAATCTTGCTAAAATCCTCAATGAAGCAACTATAAAAGCCCGCATGGCCCAGAAATGATTGGGTTTGCTTGACATTGGTGGGGGATGGAAGCTTGCAAATGGACTCAACCTTGGCTTTGTCCACTTCTAAACCTCACTCAGACACTACATGCCTAAGAAAAATGCCCTGTTGAACCATGAAATGACTTTTCTCCCAACTAAGCCCTAATCTTGTCTCTTTACAACGGTGAGAACTTTTTCTAAATGTGAGAGACAGTGGTCAAAAGACGTGCCGTAGGTGGAAAAGTCATCCATGAAAACCTCTACGAAGTCGTCAATCATGTCCAAAATGATGGACATCATACACTGCTAAAATGTTCCTGGGGCATTACATAGTCCAAATGGCATCCAGCGGAAAACAAATGTGCCATAAGGACTTGTAAAAGTAGTACGCTCCTAGTCATATGGAAAGACAACAATCTGATTGTACCTATAATATCCATCGAGAAAATAAAAGTATTTATTCCCTACCAATTTCTCCAATATCTGATTAATAAATGGCAAAGGGAAGTGGCCTTTCTGGGTTGCAGTGTTTAGGCGGTGGTAATCTATGCAAACCCTCCAACTAGTCGAGGGTCTAGTGGTGACTTTCTCCCCTTTCTCGTTCGTCTCAATGGTGAATCCTACCTTCTTAGGCACCAAGTGAATAGGACTAACTCATTTACTATCAGAAATGGGATAAATTATCCCAGCATCTAACCACTTCAAAATCTCCTTCACCACTTCCCGTATGTTGGGGTTTAACCTTCTCTATTCATCTCAGAAGGGTTTCCTAGAATCATCCATGTAAATGTGATGCATACAGAGAGTTGAGTCAACCCCTTTGATATCAGCTATAGTCCAAGCAATGACTTCCTTATGTCATTTTAGGCATTCAATCAAGGCTCCCTCCTACATCTCAGATAGACTAGTTGAGATGATGACAGGGAGCGTATCATTGGGTCCAAGGAAAACATACTTGAGGGATTCTAAGAGTGGCTTAAGCTTCAAGTCAGGAGCTTTCTGAATCAAAGGAATGAGATTTGATGTCCCTGCCTCCGATAGCGAATCTACCTTGATTGTCCATGATGAGGAAAGGGACTCAACCTTGACACCCAATAGCTCTTCTAATTTCGATACATCTCCCCCACCTTCTTTAAGAGTCTGGGTATGGTCTATAGAGATGACCACTTGGAGGGGATCATCACACAAAAAAATTGGTGTCGTCTCCTCTTCAATCTCATCGATCACCTCAATTTGGGAACACTCTTCCAATCTAGGTTGTTTATTGGCATCAAACACATTCAGTTGAATTTTCCGATTCTCGAAGCCCATCTTTAGCACACCTGATTTGCAATTAATGGAGGCATTAGCAATATCCAAAAAGTCATGCCCTAAGATAATCGAAGGTCTGGTGGGCATGTTGGATGGGTCAGTGTCTAATATCATAAACTCAACGGGAAAGAAGTCCTCCACTCTCACCAAGACATCTTATAAATTCTCGCGTGGTGTCTTGAGTGATCTGTCAGCTACCTAGAGGATAACAGGACTAGGCCAACTCGCCTCCTCTTAATAGCTCATAGACTGAGCTTGGCAATATATTAACCCCCATACCCAGATCAAGGAGAGCCTCATCAATGCATTGGTCTCCAATGACCACAGAAATATACAAGGCTCCTGGGTCCTTCAATTTGGGGGTTGTACCATGTTGTAGGATCGAGCTAACTAGGTCGGACAGGATGACCTTAGCCTGGACATATTTTCGTGATTTTCTCTTCTACATGCATAGGTCCTTCAGAAATCTAGAATAGGATGGAACCTGCTTAATAGCATCAACCAGAGGCAAGTTGATATGAACTTGCTTGAATGTCTCCATGGTCTCTTCCATCCTATCTTTGGCTCCAGATGAGCCAGCAGAAGATGCCTCAGGGGTGACTAAGCACTTAGGAAAGGGCACCTTTGGCCTCTAAGTGTAGGGGTTGTCATGGCAGGATAGAGGTGGAATGGTGACAACCTCCGAATGGGTGATTTCAAGTAAGGAGGGGCCAAGTGGCTCTTCCTCGTTGGATGGGTAAGTCAGTGTCGGGTTGGTAGGAGCGATGACCGTAGGAGTGATTTCAGGTTTGGAAATTTCTTTGCCACTCCTCAAAATGGTTAAAGCCTTAGATACTCCCTTAGAAAGGGCTCTTTACCCCTAGGATTCTCCTCAAATGAGCGGGCAATTTCCCAAGATCACGGTGCCTAATGATAACACTAAACAAGGGGGTGATAATTATGTTGAATATGGCCCATCTTTAGAATAAAAGGCACAACATAAGTAGAATAGGAGCATTGCATGCATCATGTACCAAGATTGCTTATAAATTGCATTAATGGCCATTTGTGTAAGCATTTGTCAAAGCAAGCCTCAGATGAGCAATCGGACCGCACGGATGGATTCAGAACGACGAACGGAGTCCAATAGACTCAAGATCGGCTAAATCCAACATCCGAAGCTCCTACAATGGGCCAAAGAAGTTCTGACCGTTGATCTGGAGATCAACGGCCCAGATTGCGCCACGTCGGCCCGCCCCACCATGCGCCGTGCCTTCATCAAGCCAAGATCAGATCTCAGCCGTCAATCTTCGATTGAATGGCCGAGACCCACGCGCCCGCTCGCGGTCGCCGTGACAAAGCACGGGCGTGGCGCAACGATGAGCGTGCACGCCCTCACCCACGTGACGCGCATTCGAGCCGTGCGGAGCGAGATTTGAAGACGGGCGACGGGCGCAGAGAAATTGGGCTGCCCGATCAGCAGCGGGCGGCCGGGATCTTGCCACGCGGCACGACCATAGCTCACGAGCGTCCACACGCGCGCGCACGTCGGGCGAAGACGCGCGTGCACACGCGTGCCCAAGGCGCGATCCCAGCGCAAGCGAGGAAGACTCTCAGCCGTCCGATCTTTGATCAGACCGCTCTCGTTCAACGGCCGCGGATCGCACGAGGAGAAGGAACAAGGCGGGCGACTGACCAGCGGTGAGAGGGCTTCACCCTCGCTTTTGGAAGCGATTTTAGCGACGCTCTGGATGTCGCTAAAGCCCCTTCTTCTTTTAGGAAACCCTTAACTCTATTTAAACCCCCTCCAACCACCATTCAAGGCATCCACTCCCCCTTGCAACTACTCCACCCCTCTCTTAGATAGCTTTAGGCACTCTTGTAATCGCTGGAGATGACGAGCCGCCGACGGAGCCTCCTCCACCACCGTGGCTGCCTCGTCGCTCTCCACACACACACACACACTCTCTCTCTCTCTCTCTTTTAAGCTTTTTATTACTTTTGTTGAAGCATGTATTTAATGTTGTAAGTCATGAACTACAAGTGCATGTTTAATGAAGTTATTTTCCGTTCAATTGCCATTTTAATTTCTGTTCAAGTTGCATGATCAAAACAAAGAGCTTTCTAACCCTAAACCTTCTCTCTCTCTATCTCTCTCTCTCGCTTTTCAAAACCGCATCTTTCGCAAGCAAAACTCTGCACTTTCTGTGACAAGTGATAAGCAAAAATCCGATTTCCACTCCTCCCTGAGACCGACACTCGGACTCACCTCCGTTTAATTATTTTAAAATCGACGTTGCAAGTGCGACTATAACGACACTCCTTAACACACACGCACAAAAGCACGTCACCTAACAACCTCAACAAGGTAACAAATTTGAGATTGCATGTCTTGGATTGCCGTATTCTGAGATTGAATGATCATACTCTGTCTTTCTTGCATGGTCTTCATCATGTCTTTAAGGTCATCCAACTCAGAATTGTTGAGCTGAGGAGGTTGGAATTATTATGCGTGAATGGGTTAGGTGGGTTGGGCTCTTGAGTTCCCCAAGTTGAAAGCATCACCTTGCTTCCATGAGAAATTGGGATGGCTCCTCCATCCAAAATTGTAGGTGTTGGCAAAGGGGTTGTTCCTAGGAGGTGGACGAAACCCTTGGGTACATTAAAGTCTACCTTAGCTAACTTAGGGAATTGATTAGCCAAATGACACTCAACAGTGGTGTAAAGAGTGCTTTGGCAAATGGAGCATTCAGAAACGGCCTGGATTTGGGAAGCTAATTACGGGAATGTGCTAAGATTTAACATGAGCTTCTCAAAATTCTGGTTCAACAATTGGATTTGGAAGGCTAAATTCTAATTAGCCTCGACTTCATTAGCTTTTGCTTTCTTTTGGAGGATGGATGGTTTCCTATCTTGATAGGATCAGGTCAAGTGAATAAAATTATCACTTAGTGACTCAAATAATGTCCAGGCCTCATCCTCCATTTTGGTGAGAAAGGTTCCAGCACAAATAGCATCCGCTGTTTACCTATGCCTACCAGATAGTGCAGTATAGAACCTTTCTACCAATTGCCATTTAGGCAAGTGATGGTGGGGACATAATTGAATCAGGTCATTGAAACACTCCTAAGTCTCATGGAATTGTTCCCCATCTAACTGAGAAAAACCCATGATTTCCCTCCTGAAGTGGTTGGTTTTGCTTATTGGGAAGCATTTCTTCAAGAATTCTCTCTTAAGAGCATTCCAATCATTCATCCTAGCATCTAAGGTGTAATACCAATGTTTTGCCTTATCCTTAAGGAAGAATGGAAAGTGGGTTCTCATCAGAGCTTCATCAGTAAAGTTCAGAAGTTTCACCGTGGAATAGACCTCAGTGAACTCCTCTAAATGTCGGTAGGGGTCCTCCTTAGTAGTACCATAAAAGGAGGGCAACAAGGATATGTTACTTCTCTTGATCTCATATGGATTGTCCCCTGCCAGTTGATAAACACTAGTTTATCATCATTCTTATGCCCTAAACACACCTAACTCTTAGGATTTCAACTTTCTAATTGGCTTTTTGGGTTGTATTTAGGAATTTTCTGGGATAGGCATGCATTGCATATTGTTTTGTTCATTTTACATCTTTATTTAAGTGTCAGGGATGAACAGACAATCAAATCCCACAAAGCCTAGCATCGAAAAAGGCAAAAGATGAAGGAGAGGCCTAATTCAACTGGAACTCAGCTGAACCCAACTCATCTTAGCTGGATTCCAGCTCATTCCAACTCAAACTAGTTGGGCTTAGCTCATCTCAGCTCCATCCAACTCACCTCAGCTGGATGGTAGCTTAGTTCAACTTAACTTAGCTGAACCCAACTCTTCCCAACTCAAGATAGTTCCTGGAAGCTCTATTTGACTAGGTTTAGCTACTACCAACAACTAGCTAAGCCTGGTCAGCTGAAGAAGTCCTCAACCAGCTCAAGCCAACTCAAGTCTAGCTCCCGAAGACCTAACTCAGTTCAACTTGGTTGAGCTTAGCTACTTGACCTAAGCTAGCTAGCTAGGTAGTCTTTGGGAAGACTAGATCCAGTTCACCTTAGCTGACAACAGTAGAAGCCAGCTCACATTAGCTTGGCTTAGCAAATAGTAAAGAACTAGCTAAGTTAGCTAATAAGCTCAGATTCAGTCCTCTTCAACAACAATGCAACTCCATGAAGATTCTTCTTAACTCCTTGTTAACGGACTACCGCGACGCTGTTTTTGCATTTCTTTATGTTTATTATAATACAATCGTTGTAGTATAAGATAAGATAGCTACGGTTGTCGTTACCATTACAATTTTACTCGGAAATAGTTTCCCGAGGTCGAACTCAGGGAGCTACTGGAATTCTAGAAGTACAATGTTTCTATATTACAAAAATAAGAGAGAGGGAGAGGGAGAAATAGATTTATGTCTTGTGGCTTTTTCTTCTTCTCTTCTTTCTCTCTTTGCTTATCTTCTTCTTCTCTTGTTTCTCGGGTCTTCTTCCTTGGTCTTCTGGTGGCCTTCAGTTCTTCTACATTTCCTTTCTTCTTCAGTTCTTCTTCTTCTTTTTTCACTTCAGCTGCGGAACCTTTTCTTTTCTTTTTCTTCTTCTTTTCTTTGTCTCCTCTGAAGCTTCATCAGTCGTCTGATATCTCAGTCAAACGACTTAAATGGTGGTATGCTACAGTGCTTCCCTTCTCTTTTCTTCCTTTGTTGCTCTTTCTTCTTCTCTTCTTCTTTCCGCTTCTTCTTCCTTGGTCTTCTGCCTTGCTCAACTGCAAGGCTTCTTCAGAGCTTCTTCTTCCGCTCCTCTACTTCTTCTTCCTGCGGCCAAGTGTGAACCTTCTTCCCTCGCACCCTGTTCCTGCACAAGGCAAAACCTAACCCTTCCCTCTACCCGCATGTCTCTCTCTCTCTCTATAAACTGCTCATAGGAAGCTCTCCCAGAGCCGGGTTATCTGATCGGGTAGCGTACCCGTGACCAGGTGTACCGGCGTGTATGGTACGTGAGGAGTGCGTAGGTGGTGTCGGGTCGGGTCCGTCGGATCCACGTGGTGAACTCGCAGACCGGGCGGTTGAGTGGGGTGCGGGACCTCACCCTGTGTTACTTGTGGCAACTAGCACAAAACACAAATTCAATTTAAGTGTTGCCACTCACCTTTGAGTTCACGAGGTGGGACTAAATGTCCTACCTATTTCTTTGCTCACGCCCGCAGGGTGTCTTCTTCGATTGCTGCTACTGGGTTCCTTTGCCAAGCCAATTGCCTAGCTGCGTACATGCGCAAGACCAACCCGCTTCACCTGGGACCCTGACACCTAGAGCGCACGGCTAGAACGGAGCTTGCGACCTTCTTACTCTAGCGTCAATGGCGGAAGGGGCTGAAGATCTGCCAAACACAAACAGGGCCTCTCGGCCTAATCAGATCACAAGGGTACCGTCGCCGCGGCACAGCGAAGGTAATGCGGGGTGTGGCAGGTTGCGGGGCGGTGCCGGCGGCAGCCCTAGGTCGGACTGCAACCGAAAAGATGGGTTTGATCGGGGGAGTGTTGTGGAGGTCTGGAGTGGCAGTGGAGGGGCGGGGGATGTCGGGTGAGGTGAGGCGGAGCTTTTGGGGTAGGTGGCGAGTTGTGTGGAGCGGTGGATTGACGGGGGCAACTCGCCGGAGAGTGGTCGGAGATGGAGAAGGTGAGGGCGGTCAGGCGCGGTCGAGGGGTAATTGAGCGAATTAAATTGGGGAAAAGAAAGAGGGGAGGAAGAGAAATAATAGAATCCTACCTACAGGGACGAAGGGGGCCGAAGCAGGGCGGCAGTCGTACCGACTGTCGCCGGAGAAGAAACACCCAGAGGGGGAGAGTGGCGACGAGGAAGAGAGCAGGAGGGCGCGTGCTGGGTACGGCGCAACGCGGGAAGATCGGGCGAAGGTGGCTCTGCTGTTGGTATTGCAGCAAAGCGACGAGACAGAGGAGGAGCTGCCGAAGCTGGTGGGTTTCTGCCGGAGTGGGAAGAGAGGAATGGTTGGGGTTTTCTCCATCAGGACCGAGCTCACAGAATCGGCTGGCGACGCCGGTCCTTATAAAGGCGGTGGCGGAGGGGTGGGCGCAGGGAGGCGACGTGCCTCCCTTGCAGGAGAATGGCCGGGATTTTGACCCATACCTTCCGTGCGTTCGCACGGAAGGTGTGGGCGAGGACAGAAGGCATGGTGGTGTCCCTGCGACAGCAGACGTCGCAGGGAACACTGGGTTCAACCTGCAGAACGCCTCCCTCACCCTGCGCGGCGCCATGCTCCGCGCAAAGTCGTCGGAGCATGGCGCTGCGCAGAGACTTGTAGGAGGGATCTGTATGCAAAGAACAGCGAAGAACCTAGGGGCCAAATGCAAGGGTTTCGAAAGTTGAGGATCAAAAAGTAATAGATGAGGACCAAATTGCAAAGTTGGTCAAGAAGGTCTCTTCTTAGGCTCAAGTTTTTATGCATGACTAAATGGGACCTAAGGATTCTAATGGTGAATTTTATTTCTAGGTCAGACCTTGTTTGACCGGCCAATTTACGTAAAAACCCAAATTAAATCATTAATTGGGCATGGTTCTCAATGTAGGTCAAAATGGGTTCCCAAGGCCAAATTAAAGGTTCTAAACCCTAGAGATTATTTTTCTATGAATTTTAGAGAGCTTATTCGATTTTTACCCTGCCTCGAACCTCGTGAATTGAAGTGGGTTTGTTTTAGGGCTACAGAATGTCATTTAATTCCTTGGAGTTGTTGTAGCCCTTGTTGGATCAGATCATCCCACTTTCCTTCTTATTAAGTTAGTTTGACCTATGTTTGGACCCTGAGTTACCCTGTTTATAGATTGTGTTGGTGAAATTGCATTTTTACCCCTTACGACTTATTTTCTTGTTAAACTCAGAATTCTCTGAGTCAAGCCTTTCTTTGAGTTATGTAGGAGCTTTTTCTCGCATATTTAGGTTAGATTGTGCTAGTTAGGGTTCATGATGAGGTTTTCATCACTCCTCTAGCCAAAACTCTAGCTCCTCTACTCCATCCTCTACTACTCTACTCGCTAAGCTAGGTTAGCTAAGCTCCTCTCTGCTCCATGGCCGTCCACCCACCTAGCTAAACCCTACTTAAGCTCCACCTTAACCTCTTCCTCTTGGTGCCAACACAACCAACCACCACCACCCTATATGGCGCCAACTTTTCCTCCAAAACCACCATAAATCGCCACCCTCCATCTATCATCAAACACCATCTCCACCATCCAAAAGTGGTGCCAAAAATATACCTTCTCAAAACCTAGAGTTGGTGCAAAAACCATGGCATCCGTCCATGGTTGACGCCACCTATGGTGCCCCTTCTACCCGTAACCACCATCCTTAGCAATCCCAACCCTATATCCCATAACTACCCACCAAAAGGCCATCCTAGCCATCCAAAATTGGTGCCAACTTAGCCTCCCCCTCTTCCTATTTATATCCCATGTAACCACCATATTCCACCATCTTTTGGCGTACATTATTTCCACATATATCACCTTACATTCAACTAAGGAAGAAGAAAGAAGATGGGTGATCAAGAGGGTTCTCCTTTGCCCTCTTGGTGTTCATTTCTTCTTCTTCCTCTTCATTGTGTCCAAGAGCTAAGGATCATCCTAGGGGGACGGCCAGGTAGGAGAGTTCAAGGAGGTATACGTCCACCTTGGAGGAGGAGAGAGGAGTACTTCATAGCAAGGAGGATGCTTTCTTCATAGTGCGGGAGTAGCTGCACTTAGAGCAAGAGTCATCTCCATCTTCACAGGAGCTTCTTTATTTTGTTTTGTAATTTATTTTTGCAATAGATCTACTTTTTCTAGTAGTGCAAGCTTTCCTCTATTTGGGGATTACTTGTGTGATACCATTCACACAAGTGAGATCTCTAAGTAGACTTTGTAGATAGTAGTTTTCCTTTATAAAAACTCTTGCCTTTCAATTTGTGCTTTATTGATTTTAAGCAAATTTTCTTTATCTTTGTTATTGCACCTACACTCTTCTCTTTTAATTACCCTAGGCCCACTTGCTTAAGGTAGGCTTAAAAGAGAAGATATTCTTGTCACATGGCATCATTATGAATTTTTCTCATCTTTATATTCCGATTTCCCAATTATTTCCAAAAAGCCTAAAATTTACAAAGCCAAAATACAAAAAGAAAGAAGATTTGAGAGAGTGAGAGAGAGAGAGAGTCAATTCATTAACTAAAGTGCCTCCTTGGATGACCCTAAATACTTTACCTTATTTAGGAATATAAATTTAAAAGTTGATCGATTTTACGTGTTGCAACGATTTAAAAACCCTCTATATAAAATCACGTAAATTACATCACCAATCTTAGTGCTTGAGTAGGTTAGTTGGCCAGAATAAAATAGCCTCTTAAAGTTCTTTATTGATTTGCTCCTTAATCAGCCATCACTTCTCTCCTTTCTCTTTGGTGGGTTCTCCTAAGGATTCTCTCAGGCTCAAGATCAAATACAAAACTACGCTCAAGAAAGCATCTACCAAATATACAATAGCCACCAAAAACAATTCAAGTTCTTACCAATTTGAGCAAGTGCAACCCCCAAACCAACTTCACAAATCATTCAAATAAGGTCAAGGTGGTGTTCCTTCATTCCCACTTAACTGGTATAAGAGGAAAAAAGCTACTTGAGATCCTGACCAATTCTATTTGAAGAAGGTTGAAGTCAAGTTAGTTGATATAGGTGGCCAAACAAGTTGTTCAATCCAATTACACGACCTAAGCCAACCTTTGAGTTCCCTAGACTTGCACCTTGCTTAAGTGATATTCTCAAGTGATCTAATGACAAGTTACTCCAAGGACAAAACTAAAGGATGCAAGTAAGGCGAACCCTTATTTTAGGGCAACACACGTATGCGATGCCTCTTAACTACCTTTTTTTTTTCCTTTTAGGGGGTGTCCCCATCCTTAGAGGATCAAAACACTGTCACAGGATAATACTACCACCTCAAAGTGAAATAAAAAGGTCTACAACGATAAAGAGATCGGTGCATATAGCCTTAAGGGTCCGAGACCTAGTATAGTACTTAAAGTGCATGCTTTGTGCGAGAAGTGTGCATCACACCGCGAAAATCAATTTTCCTTTATGAAAGAATCGCACACAAGTCCTTTAACCAAATTAAGTGTAATTTTTCTTTTAAGGTCCAATCTAATTAGTAGTCCCAATTTTTAGAAAGTGATCACTTAATTAAGTAGATTTACTCATAATAAGGTGGTCTTTGAATTTAGCCTAGAATGCAATGCGTGATTAGGCACTGGATGCAAAGATAAGAGAATATACATGACTCCAACAATCTTCATGCAGGTAATGTATGCAATGCAGGTAAGTAGATCTAATGTATTGTTCAATCACCCCTAAAATGCAAGCACCTAAAGATATGCAACTTCTAAATAGGCAGCTCGATTTTTTTTTTTGGCCAAGCAAACAAATGACTAAACTATATAATCCTAATGGCTAAAGAAAGTGGAGATGGACCCCCAAAAACCAACCCCAATGCTACAAAAGTGACAAAACTGAAATATGAAACTAGTAACTAAACTCTCCAATCTCCTAATCCAATCAGTGTTGAAGGAGAATCCCTTTGCTACGAGATCCAGGTCTCCTCGCATTTTCTTGTGGGTGTGGCTCAAGGTCCACACTGGAGCTCTTGTGCACATGTCATCTCAACTAGTCAATTTCCTCGCACAAAAAAATAAAGATGAGTCAAGATAAATTTTACCTCATAATAAATCAAAAATATCAAGTGAACCTATTAAGTTTGTTGGCTCCACCAATATGATGTCATTTGATCGAAGCATTTTTACTGAAAATATTATAATTGATGAAATTAACTATCATTGTGTAATATAAATCATGACGAAAAAAAGCTCTAATCAAAAGATAATTAAATGAAAACATATTAAATATATAATCAACTCAAATTAGTAACTCATCATCCATGCAAAAATCAAGTCAATAATGAACCACACAAAAATATGTCATCTCCACATTAAGACATATAAACACAAGTTTAGTATTCAATATAATGACAAGTAGTAATTCCAACAACAATAAGAGAACTAATTCAAATGTGATAGACAAATCAGAGCAAACTTGAGAATAGAAACCAAGCTGCTGTAGCGGTAGGAACACGCAGTAGCGGACGCGGTTGATAACAAAGTCAAGATGTAGGTTAAGCGCGTTGTCACCATGCTTCACACGAGAAACACGGTTGTGGTGCGGAATCGTGGTGTAGACGCAGTAAATGCTGGTCATGGTTGAGAAGTGCTTGCGGTGTGAGCGTCAAGGAGAGTAGACGGTTGTTGCGGACGTGGTCCTGCCCCTATTACTAGCAAGGGCAGAACGAGAGGAGAGGATACCCGCAGTGAAGGTCGAGGAAGAAGCACGGGGTTCGCGGTCCGGACTGCTGTCGAGGGCGAGCGCGGTCGAGGCCACTGTCGGTGGCGAGAACGTCGATGGCAGTAGGAGCGTGGTGTCGATGGCGTGGGCAGGGGCGTGTTCCTGTCCTTGTCGTGGGTGTCAGCGTGAGGAGCGGGAGATGAAGGAGGTGGCCGGTGGCGAGGGTCGCGGAGGACGGCAGCAACAGAGGAGGCGCGGTGATGGAGGTCGAGGCGGTGGAGCTGCTGCTGCGGCTTGAGGTCGAAAGGGTAGAAGGCGTTCTCAGCCTCCTGTCGCGATCGGCAGAGGAGCGAATGCGGTGGAGGCTGCTGCTGTCGCTGAGGTGAGGTCGTGGAGGACACGAGGTGAGGAGGTGCGCTGAGGTCGATGAACATGGTGGAGCGCGGAGGTTGACCGAGAGGAGGATGTTCCCCGTTGGCGCGGTCTGCTCTGCGTCGAGTAGGAGATCGAGGTGGTGGCCGGCGGTCGCGGACGTAGGGCCAGTGCTGTGCGTGGGCGGCGAAAGAGGGGATCTCTCTATTGGGTCCGATTGGGTGCAAGGAGATGAAGGTGAGCGCGGGGAAAGAATGTGAAGATGGTGGGGTCCCCTGCGTGCGTGTTTTTATGTGTCTGCGTGTTTTTTTTTTTATTCCAAAACCAAGAGAGCGGGAAAAGGAAATAAGGGGGCGCACCCTTTTTTTGGTGTGCGTGGAGTGGTTCAAAAGAAATTAACGGGGAGGAATAAAAAGGAAAGGTCCTCCTCTGAAAGAGGAAGGTAGTCGAAATGGATCTCATCTCTCTGATGGAATGTGAGGAGGTTTGAGAGCACGATCAGAGTGGAAATAATATCGAGGCTGTGCCTTCTCATCGTAGGAGAAATATTTAACGAGAGAAGTTAAGGGTGAGTTCCGAAAATAAGAGAGGTCATTTTCTTTCTTTTTCAAAAGAGCTTGCCAATGAAAATAGGAGTCAAAAGAAGGGAGAATCATTTTTGGAAAAATCTAAATGTCAATAACATATTTTAATTTGAGATTTGATGTGATGTCAATTAAAATTATACTTCCTAGAATGACCTCATATCAAAAATACATGATTAATCAAATTACATCAAAATTAATAAAATGCAGGAAATGATAAATTTAAAGTTTAATTAATTTTATCGATGCTGTGCATGCTTTAAATTAAATATCCATCCCAATAATAATATGTTTAGGCTCAGTTGTAGTCCACTAAAGTAGACCTATTAGGGACTAACCAATATTGAGCACCCCCTTGGAATACCCAATTCAACCCCCAGGAAATGCATCCCTCCCCACCCCACTATCGTAATAAATAATGGTAACTCCCCATCCTCCCTCTTCCCCATCTCACCATCATCACTCATCGTCATCTCCAAGCTCTAACTCTATATTTGTGCATATATCTATTCATGCGATTACAGTAGAGGTGTCGATGCTAATCGATTGCAAGGGCTCGACCAACTTCACAAGCAACCTCAGTGGCAACCGCACGTGGCTGTCTGACCGCTACTTCACCTTTGGCATCCCTTCCCTCATCTAGAAGCCCCACGTGTTCTCACAACCACAAGAGTGCACCTTCCGCTCCTTCCCCCTGACCTCCTACAGCCGCTGCTCCTACTAGTCCCTCCCCCTTCCCCCCAACCCCTTCCCCTCCTAAATCTCATTACTACCTCTACCTCTTCTCCACATATGACAACTATGACTCCAAACTTGATAATCATGTTTTAGTCTGATATTTATTTTAGTTGTAATCCAAGACTTATAATTATTAGAAGAAAGAGAAAATGAAGTACATATATAGATATATGTTTTATGGAGAATGTATTTTCTTACCAGAAAACTAATCTCGTGAATGTTATTAGATTAAGTTGATAATCGTGTTTTGATCTGATAAATTTTTTTCTTTGACAAAGAGAAAGGACCACACCATTTATAGTAGTTGTCTAGCTTTATTCATAAAATAAAGCCTGCTTACAAGATATCTAGCCACATCCTAGTGTTAGAGACCAAATCACCACAAATGTTTTTCACCCACATTCCCACTATGAAAGGTTACATCATTCCTCGCTTTCCACACTACCCAAAGGACAGCAGTCATATACACTCGTGGCTTCTCCACAGACATGAAAGAGGACCACAAAACATCCTACGTGGGTAAAGAAGAAGAGCAGAACCTATGCCATACTTCATTGGTCACCAAACATGCACTAAAAAGATGTCGAGCGTCATCTTCCTCAAAGCCACACAAAGGACACAACACGATAGGAGTGCCCAAAGTCCTCCTTCTATAGGAACCCGTCATTAGGCCATCCTGCCTTGCCAGCCAAAGAAAGATCTAGACCTTCAAAGGAATCTTCAGCCTCCAAAAATGAGCGCAAAAACAATGATGTCTGTCGTCCCCCTAGTCATTAGTTAAGATCTCATAAGCCTTAGACGGTGTGTATACTCCTCTCTTCCATTCAAACCTATCAAGGTCATCTCTAGGCTGAAAAGCTGCTAAGGCTGCCCTCAATCTATTGGCCTCCTTGCCTGTTCTAGTGGTACACATCCCACTAGAGGGGATCCTCGAATCCTCTGACTCTATTTTGTAATTCCCTACATGGATGGGGTGAGATCAGCGTGACGTAAAAAATGCGGAATTGAAAATATACTAATCTCACAAAATAAACAATCACACAAGGTACACAGAGATTTTTTAGGTGGAAATCCAAACCGAGTGAAAACCACCACCTAACCCTCTAGAGTTAGGATTTTCCGATCAACCAAGTTGATCAAATCCACTAAACAAATCACTTAAACGAGGGTGATTCAACCTCAATTACAACCACGCTACTTTATACGAGGGTAGCGTACCTCAAACCCCTTCTCTTCACGAGAAGGATTTTGTCCCACGAAGGAGACGGGAATTCGCAAAGTGAATACCCAACCAAATAACAAAGATAAATAACAACAATCCTATAGAGTCAACAAAGTAATTTTTAACCTAAGCTTCTATAGGAATTAAGATGCTTCCCTTTGCAAGGAGTGCGTCGAATCAATGACGCGGGTGCGTGAGCTACACAACGGCGCAACGTCGCTCTCATGAACTACAGCGGGAGAGCGGGTGCGCAAAGGCTTGATGCTCTCAGGATGAAGAACTTGAGCTTGGAGAGCAAGAGCTTTTCTAGGACACAAAAGAGTAGAAAGTATATTGCTTGGGTGTGTCTTGGTGTGTGTTGAGTGGCAAAGGCTCCCCTCTATTTATAGAGGCCTTAGGAAGGCTTTGGAAGGCTTTAGAAAGCTTCCATAGCCGTTGGGTGCAAAGCCCAAGAGAATCAGGCCGAAATCAGTAACAATGATTGCACTGACAGGGTTATCAGACTTCTGATCCTGGCATCAGACGTTTGGAAGATCAGTTTAAGATGTCTGATTTTAGGCAGGTTTCTTCCTGACTTGAATTAGATCTAAACAGGGTTCTAGTGCAAGTCCATTAGATGACATATAGGACGTCTGGCACTATGTCTGGACGTCTGGAAACCTACTTTTATGCAGGAATGGATTTCCAAGAGAGTGCAACGGCTAGAAAATCTCTGAGAAGAGATTTTCAAGTCAGCCGAGGCAAAACGGTCATTTATCAGACATCTGGAAAGGCTTAAAGACATCTGATAAGGCTCTAACGATCGTATCCTTCAGCGTTTATTAAGCCAGCCAACGGTCCACTAATTGGACGTCTGGCAAAAACATCAAACGTCTTCTAAGATGTGTGGTCTAAGGTCTGGATGTCTGATTTCATCAGACAGAACTAGCTAAGTCCAGCCTAATTGTTATCAGACGTCTAGATCAACATTCAGACGTCTTAAAACCCATTATCAGAAGTCTGTTTTTGGAATTAGACGTCTGAAAAGGTTGTTTGAACCCTATATTGGTTTTCTAAGTTCTCTACAGAAAACCTAAGTATCCTAGGGTTGTGCCGGTGTTCCTAAGACTACTGTTAGGGTACTTTGAGGCTCTTTAACATGATGTTCTAAGGAACAAAAAAAGAGTAAGGAAATAAAGATAAAAGTACATGAAAGAAATAAACAGAATTCTATCATATTCTTCTTGTTCTTCCATCTTCAATCTATCGCTCCTCGCGAATCTCCTCTGTTTTCCATCAAGCTCCTCCAATCCATCCTGGATGCAAGCTCGAACTCCGTCTAATCACGTCTTCATTTGTAATTGACTTGAAATCTAAGACTCCAAGTGCAAATGTTAAATGGCACGTATTTTGTTATCATCAAAACAATCGATCGTAGTGCTCTAGCACCAACATATTTGCCATAAGTCTACCACCGATGCACCCTTCGAATCTGAAGCCTCATAGACACACAGATAAGAGTCCTAGAGCCGTCCCATTCCACTCCAATCATCCTCCCAAAAACAAAGCTGCTCTCCACTGCAGAGTACAGGAGCGAACAAGCCCCAATGATCAACAAGTGATTTAGAGATTGACTTCCAAAAAGGAGATGCATCCATAGGGTAAGCCACTTCCTTCACTCTAGTCATGCTCCCATAAGAGTCCCTGATCACCTTCTGCCACATACCATCATCACCCCTCAGTATAATCACTCCCCACTTGAGTAAGAGTGAATCACAAAACTCCTTGAGGTTCCAGACCCCTAAGCCACCATGCTTCATCATAGTGCAACCAGTGCGCCACTTAACAGGTTGCATAAAGTGCCCACTATGCCACGGTCCCTTCTAAAAGAATCGTTTTCACATGATATGGATCTTCTTCAAGATAGAATTAGGAGGCCTAAACATTGAAAGAAAGAAGACAAGAATAGCAGACAGAATCGAGTTCAATAAAATCAATCTGCCCCTTATAGACAGGAACCTACCACACCAACCAGCCATCTCAATTGATAATTGATAAGTCGATTTTCGCTTTCGAATAATGTGATTAAGATGATCTGTCATTTTAGTAACAAAGTGGTGGAAAATCGCTTAACAAAATAATTACAATAAAAATTACCACTCACAGAAGAGTGGGTCGCGTCCAAAGGGAGGCAATGATGCAATAAAATCTTGATTATTTCGTATTCTTTCAATCAAGTGCGAAATCCATAGTCAAATCTGACGTGAAATGCGATGGAAAGAAGATGCACAATAACTCAAAAATATAAGGGTATATGTGCAATTTTTCCTCACTGAAATATTCAATAAATATGTGATGATTTTACATAATTTCCAATTGACATGTATTAGAGAAAATTTGTGTACATTTTAATCCCAAAATCAATGTTAAAACATGTGAATATCAATAACCATGCAATTATCATAAAGCATGAGTATGCAGTAGCAATTTCACCACAATAAAATAATCATAAATTAAAATTCATTTTGGTTGTAATGGCATTCAAATGTAAATTTTAATTAATATAAAAAGTGAGTATTTTACCTCTCTCCTCCTTGCGCATGGTAGAGAGGTTCAATCGAGGAGTTACTCTTATAAGAGGTTGGCTGAAGCGAGGCCTTCGCGGTGGTGGCAACAATGTGTTGTGAGATGGCCGGAGCCGGCTTGTCGAAGGAGAGGAGTGGCGGCGGTGGAGAAGCCTGCTGCTGGCCGCACTTGCTGGTGAAGGTGCTCGCGGGTGCAGAGGGCACTGCAGGTGCGTGGAGGCAGGGGCGCGAGGGCGCGCAGGCACTCTGTAGAGCACACAGGCACGTGGGTGCTACAGCGGGGGCGGGTGGAGGTGCGTGTTCTGCAGAGCACACAGGTGCGTGCGGTGGTCCTGTTGGCGCCGCTGTAGGTGCTGCAAAGGGCGCTGCAGATGATGGCGCGGGTGCGTGCAGGCGCTAAGGCGAGGAGACACGGGCGTGCGGTGGCTGGGCTGGAGGCAGGGTGTGCTGGAGAAGGAAGTGAGGGCACGCAGTGGGTTGCTGGGCTAAAGGCGCGTGGTCGGTTGCTGATGGAGTGAGGGGAAGCTGCTGGTGCGTGTGCTGGCTGAGGTGAGGGTGCATGCGCACAGGTGGCTGGTGCTACAGTGATGAAGTGAGGGTGTGCGTTGGCTGAGTTGAGGGCGCAGTTAGTTAGATGAAGATGAAGGCACGGTGGGCAGATGGCTGATGGCTGGAACTGAAGTGAGAGCGCACACTGTGGTGTCTGATGGAGCGGTGGCAGGAAGAGTTGCAGAGACTCTTTGGCGATGTGGGCTGTCACCCCACATGCCCATGGTGGTGAGTCGTTCTACTGCGGTGAGGCTGGTGGTATGGAATGGAAAAGGAGCAAGGTCCTCTCAACACAGTGAGGAGCAAAGGATGGTGGCCTTCCCAGCATGGCAACTCTCCCTCCTTTTGTAGCCACGGCCATCATTTCAAATTCAAAATGTCGTAGCATAGATGTGATGCGTAAGAGGAGGCAAAGCCGAAGTCGGAGGAGTTACCTGTGCAAAGGAGAAAAAAAGAATAAAAGAATAAAATATTATGGTTATTTATACATAAGCCCTTAACTTCTATGTTAAATTAAAACAATGGATGCAATGCACCTAATTGGTTAACTAATTAAATGAATGCTATTCTAAGTTAATTCTAAATGCATTTAGTTATGAATGCAATGCATGAATTATGTAATTAAATCAGAAATACGAATTAATCTATTTACATCCTAATGTATGCTAAAAAAATGTTAGAATTAACTTAATGTCTAGGCACTTAAATACTTAAATAGCCCACAAATATTGGCTAATCAATAACTTCTGAAAAAGCTGCGACCAATCATTTTTCTTCATCCTCTTGGCTTGGAGAGGTAAGCCAAGGTATCGAATAGGAAGGCTAGTGATTGGCGTCTGCAAAATCTGAGATGAGATGTCTTTCACATTACACGCTCCACCAAAGCAGATAAGAGAGGATTTAGCACCATTTATTTTAAGCCTAGATATCTCACTGAAGATCTCCACCACATACTTCAGGCCCCCCGCTTTAATAAAAAATATAGTATTATCTATAAACTATAGGATGGGCGTCAATGTTCTTTGTGAAGAGAGAGTGTATCCATGCAACAACCCACCTAAGCATGCTTTAAAAGAAAAGCGTACCAACATGTCGACTGCCAATATAAAAATAAGAGGAGCAACCAGGCTTCCCTACTTGACACCCTTTTATGGTTGTATGCAATGCCCCATAGGCTAGCCATTGATGAGAGGAGAGGAGGAGGTGGTGATGCACTGTTTGATCCATTGTACCCATATCTCTGAAAAGCCTTGTCCCTTAAAAATTTCCCAAAGGTATGCCCAAGAAACTGAGTCATACGCCTTTAAGAAGTCTACCTTCCATATAAAGACCTTCTTCTTCCTCCTCACCTACCCTAACACCATCTCTTGTGCCAAAATAAGGGACTCCTATAGGGACCTACCCTTCAAGAACACCGACTGCACCAGGTTGATAATAGACTGCATAACTCCCCTCATATTATTGACCAATTCCTTCCCAATTATCAGATAAATAGAAATTGATAAGGTTATGGGCCTAAAGTCTGAAAGAGATTCTGTGCCCGACTTCTTTGGAAGAAGAAATAAGAGTGACCTATTTATCTTTTCCAACCCAAAGTTACCCCTCTGGAACTCGTCAATCATAGCCATGGCATCACTTTTAATCACCTACCAGAAGTCCTTATAGAATAATATCAGAAAGTTGTCCGACCCAGGTGAGCCTTCTGCCTTCAAAACCTTCAAAGCCAAACCAACCTCCTCCTCTCCCACCACCCTAAAGAGGAACTGTACATCCTCCTCACTTAAACATGGCATGTCAGAATTAGATAATCTCCAGCCCCCCTTTGCTCATGTGGTATCTGTATAATATTTGTTTTCCAAGTTACACAGATCCAGAGGGGAGATAGCCACCTGATCTTCATACCAAAGTATGGAAATTAGATTGTATCTCCTTCTCGCACTAGAAGTTGCATGAAAAGATTTAGTATTTGAATTACCTTCCTTGAGCCATAACTGTCGTGACTTTTGGCGCCAGTCAATCTCCCTTTTCAAGTCTTCTTTTGCTATCACATTTTGCAGGTTTTTCCTCAGCCTTTATTCCTCCTCATTCAATGCCCCATGCCTCTTTTTCTCATCCAAACATTTCACACTCTCCATGGCTTCCATCCTCTTTTGAGCCTTCATCTATGCTAGGGACTTCTTAAAATCAAATAACATGAGGCGAAGGCCCCTTAATTTAGATGCCAAACACTAAGTAGCAATGCCTTCCCCCCATGGGATGTCCACCAAGATGCAACCATGTCTTTGAAACCCTCCTCTTTAAAGCAAGACTTTTGAAATTTAAAATACGAGCACTCCTTAACCCCCTCTCCACTCTCCCAAACAAGAGGGGTGTGATCTGAAAAGGGTCTTCCCATAGCCACCTGATGGTAGTACCATCATTTGCCCTAACTACCTTGAATTAGTCAGAATCAAGAGATAAATGATTCTAAATAATTGCCTGAGGACCATAATTCCACTCAGATCTTTCTTTAGGAGAGAATAATAAAAAAGGGCTAATTCTACAGTTTTAGCATCACATCATGAATGCAGAGTAACCACAGGGTCGCCTAGAGGTTAATTAGAGGTCAATCGAGCAATAAAGACTAAAAAGTGGATCCACACAGACAAAAATAGGATTTCACACATTTTGAGAACCAAATCAGAACACAAAACCTTAATTTCAACCATACTTGAATTGCAGAGGTTTTGGTTAGGATTAAAATTCATCTAAACCTTCTAATTTCATAGAAAAATATTCTATGAGGTTTGGCACTGATAAGACGATTTTCGCTTTTGAATAATGTATCAAGATGATTTGTCGTTGTAGGATCAAGGTGGTAGAAAATCACCTAACAAAATAATTAAAATTAAAATTAAACCACTCACAGAAGAGCGGATCATGTCCACAGGGAGACAATGATGCAATAAAATTATGAATATTTTTTTTTCTCGTATTCATTCAATCAAGTGTGAAATCCATAGTCAAATCTAACATGAAATGCGACGATAAGAAGATACACAATAACTCGAAAATGTAAGGGTATATGTGTAATTTTTCCTTACTAAAATATTCAATAAATATGTGATGAATTTATGTTATTTCCAATTGACATGCATTAGAGAGAATTTGTGCACATCTTAATCCAAAACCAATGTCAAAAGTTGTGAATAACAAAAGCCACGGAATTATAAGAAAGCATGAGTATGAAGTCGCAATTTCACCACAATAAAATAATCATAAATTAAAATTCATTTTTGTAGCAATGGCATGAAATGTAATTATTAATTGCGAGTTTCCTGTAGCAAAACAGGGGAGAACTCCCCTTGGCGTGCACGAGAAGAGGAAGGATCGGCTGGAGGCATGGTCGCGCAAGAAGGTCGTCAGTGGTGAGGGCTGCGCGTGGAGGTCATGGCATGGTCGTTGGTGGTCGATGGCGGCCGGCCGAAGGAGATGAAGCGGCGACGGCAGTGGCTGCTGCTGCTGCTCTTGTGCGTGCTACAGCTGGAGGTGGGCACACAAGTGCTGCAGGCAGTAGGGGCTAAGGCGTAGATGCACGCATTGAGGTGTGCATGGGCTGAAGTGGCTGCAGGAAGGCGAGTGGGCATGGTCTGATGGTGCCAGCTGCAGGTGCTGCAGGGAGGTGTGAGGAAGGGCTAAAGTAGGGGCACTAGGGCGCACTGAAAGCACTGCTGGAGGGTGCTCTGCAGACGCAAAGGCGCACGGGTGTGCTGGCTGCTGCAGGCAGGAGGCGCTGAGGAACGCGCGCTGTGTGCAAGCGGAGGTGGCAGAACTGCAGGGGAACTGGAGGTTCTGGTGAAGGCGAGGAGGCACAGGCGTGCTGGCTGGGGTGGAGGCACGCGGTGGGGTCTGATGGAGCGGGGGGGCTGTTGGCGCGTGCGCTGGCTGAGGTGAGGGAACTGGGGTGAGAGCTCGTGGTGCGCAGGTGGCTAGTGAGGGCGCTGGTGCTACTGGTGATGTAGTGAGGGCATGCGGTGGTGCAGGTGCTAGTGCGTGGGTGGATTGGAGATGAAGGCGCGCAAGGGTAGGCATGTGCACTGGAGGTGGGTGTGCTGGAGGTGGGATGCGTAGAGGTTGGCGTGAGTCACTAACTGAGGTGAGGAGTAGCAGACACTCTTGGCGGTGTGGGCTGTCACCCCACATGCCCACGGTGGTGGAGTCGTACTGCCGCGGTGGGAGGCCGATGGTATGGAATGGAAGAGGAGCAAGGTCCTCTAAGCACAGTGAGGAACAAAGGGGTGGTGACTTCCTCCTCGACGGCGGCTCTTCCTTCTCTTTTGTAGCCACGGCTACCAAGATTTGAAATTCAAAACACCGTGGAATCAATGTGATGCACAGGAGGAGGAGGCGGAGTCGGAGGAGTTACCTGCAAAGGAGAAGAAGAATAAAAGAATAAAATAATTAGAGTTATTTATACATAACTCCTTAACTTTTATGTTAATTAAAATAGTGCACCTAATTAATTAACTAATTAAATGTATGCAACCTTGGGTTAATTCTAAATGCATGAATTATGCACTTAAGCTAAAAATATGAATTAATTTATTTACATCCTAATGTATGCTATGTAAATGTTAAAATTAACTTAATGTCTAGACATTTAGATACTTAAATAGCCCACAAATATGGGCTAATCAAATACCCCCATACCTAGTTTTTGCTAGTCCCTAGCAAATCCAAGCAAAACCTAGCACTCCAAGTAAACTAGCCAACTCAATCAGTCTTCCTTTAGAAACATATTAAGTTCAGACTTTAGACCTAAGGTTCTCAAGCAGTTGCTAAGTTACAAACTAGATCGGCTAAAGACGAGTTGCAGGCACAAGTTTCCTTGATTTCTGACTCTACCCTAAGGTTTATTAATCCTTGAGATTAAAGCATTCGTGCATGTGCATTGGTCAGAATTATTTGAGGTTGGTATGACTGCCAACCTAGAGAGGAAAAAGGATATATATATATATATTGTTGTTTGATTCCTCTAAGTCTAACCTCAGATTAGCTATCAACACGGTCTGTGTCAGATTCATTGTCCCTATCACCGTACCTCGAAGGGTGCCTAGCTTTCGATGCTTCGAGATAGCACCGCCCATAGTGACCCCAAGAACTCCTAGCAATCAACACTTCGAGATACTATCGCCCATGGATTTCTTAAGCGAATTCAGGCCTGTGGCAATCGGCACTTCGAGATAGGGCCACCCATGGTACCTGAACTGCATAATGCGCTTACATGCCCCCAGTAGGATGGATATCCTAAAAGACAAGCACCAAGGAGGTAATATGTTATCATCGCATCCTCAAGGTGAGTATATACTCCACCTCTCTTGCGGCAGGAACTCTTCCAATCAAATTGTGTTTTCAAGCCTCTCCTAAGTCAAAACTAAGAGAACCAAATTTCTTTTAAGAAAGGAATTAAGGTGATCACTTACTTATACAAGACCAAGTGTGTGAAATTTGGATGCTTGGGTTACAAGGACCCGTAAACCAAAAGGTAGAACAAGACTCCAAGTACTACCCCACCTTTTAACTCAATCCCTAGCCTTCCTTCCTCAACCTCTTGAGGAATGATCCGCAACTTAACTCCTACTTAAGTTTTTAAGTCCACAAAGGACCTTAAAGGTCTAAAGCTAGTAGCTCATTTAACTTCTAAAGTTCGACCCTAGAATCAACTTAGTCTTACCTAGAGTTCTGATTTGCTTAAGAATGCAGGGCCTAGCCAGTTAAGCTCAAATCCTTTTTTTTTTAATATATTTTTATTTTTTTTAAATGCAATATGCATGAATGAAAGCAAAATGTAGACATGCTATAAACAAATGTCTTAGGTCCTCTCCCCTATGCCTGGTTCAAACAATGTCCTCATTGAAAACAAAAACAGTTAAAGGAAGATATTACCTGAGGCAGAGAATTGTAGGAGCTCAAGCTCCTCAAGAGTGACCTCGTCAACCAAATGGTCATCTGAGGTAATGTATGGTTTTAACTGTTGGCCATTGACGATAAAGGGAGTTGCTGAAAAGGAAGGGATTTTAATCTCCACAGCTCCATGCGGAAACACTTTAGTGATTATGTAAGGCCCATCCCCACGAGATTTTAACTTCCCAGGAAAAAGCTTAAGTTTGGAATTGAAAAGCCAGACTTGTTGGTTGAGATCAACGGTCTTTCGAAGTATATACTTATCATGCAAGACCTTAGTTCTTTCTTTATAAGCTTGAGAGGTGTCATAAGCATCATTCCTCAGCTTCTCAAGCTCACTTAATTCCAGAAGTCGTGCCTTACCTACCTTCTCTAAATCCATGTTAACACTTCGAATAGCCCAAAGTGCCCTATGTTCCAACTCAATGGGTAAATGGCACTCTTTCCCATACACAATCAGAAAGGGAGAAGTACCCAAAGGGGTCTTATACACCGTGCGATATTCCCACAAAGCATCATCGAGCTTTTGGGACCAGTCTTTCCTATCAGGTCTAACGGTCTTTTCTAAAATATTTTTTATCTCTCTATTCGACACTTCAACCTGGACACTAGTCTG
Organism: Thalassia testudinum; assembly: GCA_037157565.1. Taxonomy (NCBI): domain Eukaryota; kingdom Viridiplantae; phylum Streptophyta; class Magnoliopsida; order Alismatales; family Hydrocharitaceae; genus Thalassia; species Thalassia testudinum. The sequence goes on from JAZHRO010000025.1 coordinate 5,368,633, forward strand.
AGGATGGTAAGGGGTAGCGACCTTGTGAGTCACTCCTAGACTTCTGATTAGCTGATTGAAGTGGTGGTTTCGGAAATGAGGTCCCCCATCATTTATAATGGTCTTGGGGTAGCCGAAATGAGATATGATATTGGCCTTCACAAATTTCAAAACCACAGAGTGGTCATTTATGCGTGTAGGAATGGCCTCTATCCTTTTAGAGACATAATCAACTGCCACCAAGATATATTCATAACTATGGGACGAAGGGAAGGGACCCATAAAGTCAATTCCCCACACATCAAAAATTTCAACAGATTGAATAGGGTGTTGAAGCATTTCATTCCTCTTCCCAATCGTTCTAGTCTGTTGACATCTAATACAGGCCTTAACAAAATTATGAGAATCCTTAAATAATGAAGGCCACCAAAAATCGGACTAGAGAACCTTAAAAGCAGTTTTCTTAGCACCAAAGTGTCCTCCACAATGAAGTTCATGGCAAAAACTCAGCACACTTTGTTGTTCCTCTTTAGGTACACAACATCTCAATACTTGATCTTGTCCAATTCTAAATAATTCAGGCTCTTCCCAATGAAAATATCTTGCTTGGGAAATGAATCTCTTTCTTTTCTACTCATCTCAAGAGCCAGGAGTTTCTCCAGTGACCAAGTAATTTACGGTATCAGCATACCAAGGTAAAGTTGGTGTTACCGCCATCAAGGTTTCATCGGAAAATGTCTCACGGATGTCTTTGGAAAGAGAGTAATTAAGTGGAAGGCGAGACAAGTGGTCAGCCACAACATTTTCTACTCCTTTCTTTTCATGTATCTCCAAGTCAAATTCTTGAAAGAGTAGGATCCACCTAATTAGACGTGGCTTAGAATCTTTCTTAGCAATTAGATGTTTCACTACCGCATGATCAGTGAAAATAACCACCTTAGACCCAAGCAGATAAGACCTAAACTTCTCCAGAGCAAAAACTACAGCAAGTAATTCTTTTTCAGTGACGGTGTAGTTTTGCTGAGGTTCAGTTAAAGTCTTGCTGGCATAATGCAGCACATAGGTCTTCCTTCAACCCTTTGTCCAAGGATTGCTCCCACTGCATAATTCAAAGCATCACACATCAGCTCAAATGGGAGTGTCCAATCAGGAGCTCAGAGAATATGCGTAGAGATCAAGGCCTCCTTCAGAGTTTGAAAGGCCTCGACACACTTTGAATCAAAATTGAAGGAAGATTCCTTCGCTAACAAGTCACAAAGTGGCCTAGAAATTTTACTAAAATTTTTTATAAAGCACCTATAAAAGCCGGCATAGCCCAGAAAGGATCTAATCTGTTTGAGGTTCGTGTGCAATGGGAGTTTGGAAATAGAATCAATCTTGGCTTTATCTACTTCCAAACCTCACTCGAATACAACATGCCCAAGTACAATTCCTTTCTGTACCATGAAATGACTTTTCTCCCAACTGAGGACTAAACCAGTCTCCTTAGATCGCTTCAACACATTCTCCAGGTGCAGGAGACATTGGTCGAAAGACGAGCCATAAATGGAGAAGTCATCCATAAATAGTTCAACACACTCGTCAATCATGTCCAAAAAAATAGACATCATACACCACTGGAAGGTTGCAGGGACATTACATAATCCAAACGGCATACGCCTGAATGCAAAAGTACCGTAAGGATTCGTGAATGTCATCTTCTCCTGGCCATCAGGGAAGACTGCAACCTGGTTGTACCCAGAATATCCATCGAGAAAGCAATAGTACTTATTCCCTACCAATTTCTCGAGAATTTGATCAATAAAAGGAAAGGGAAAGAGATCCTTCTGGGTAGCGGTGTTCAACCTGCAGTAATCAATACAGACCCTCCATCCAGTTGAGGGTCTAATGACAACTTGTTCACCTTGGTCGTTGAATTCCACAGTAAAGCCTGCCTTCTTTGGCACCACATGAATAGGACTTACCCATTTACTATCTGCAATGGGATATATGATCCCAGTGTCCAACCACTTCAGGATTTCCTTTTTAACCACCTCCCTCATATTAGGGTTCAGACGTCTCTGCATGTCCCTAAATGGCTTGATGGTATCATCAACATAAATGTGGTGCATGCAGAGTGTAGAGTCTATACCCTTAATGTCAGCAATGCTCCAAGCAATAGCTTCCTTGTGCCTAGACAAGCATTCAATTAGGGCTCCCTCCTGTGCCTCAGATAGCACAGCCGAAATGATAACGGGGAGCATATCATTGGCACCTAGAAAGACCTACTTAAGAGTGTCAGGGAGGGGTTTCAACTCAAGGTCGGGGTCTTGTATGGTTGAGGGTTTCATAATAGATGTCCCCATCTTAGGTAGCAGGTCTACCTTGGGAAAAGATGATGGGGGAAGAGACTCAGCAGAAACACCCAGCAACTCCTCAAGTTTAAGTATATCCCCTTCACATTCCTCCAAGAGATGGGAATGCTCATTTAACATGACATGCTGAAGGGGGTCATCACAAAACATTGCAGGGGTTGCCTCTTCAATCAGGTCATCTATCACCTCAACTTGAGAACAATCCTCAAGTCTGGCTTGTTTGTAAGCATCAAACACATTAAGCTGGATTTTCTTATTCACAAAGCCCATTTTCCATGCCCCAGTATTGCAATTGATTGAAGCATGCGAAGTTACAAGGAAGGGCCGGCTCAAAATGATGGAGGGTTTGGTTGGCTTGTTGGTAAGATCAGTGTCCAAAACTAAGAAGTCAATGGGAAAGAAGAAATCCTCCACTCTTACGAGGACATCTTCCAAAATTCCTCGCGGTGTCTTAAGTGATCGATCTGCAACTTGAAGGATTACGGGACTAGGCTTCAGATTGCCTCCCCCAAGTTGTTCATACACGTAGCTCGGAAGGATGTTCACCCCCGCACTCAAATCAAGTAGAGCTTCATCAATCTGTAAGTCACCAATAACTACTGAGATGTATGGGGCTCCTAGGTCCTTAAGTTTCGGGGGTGTGCCATGTTGAACAATTGAGCTAACAGAATAAGGCAGGAGAACTTTTGATTGGACCTGTTTCCTAGATTGCCGCTTTTTCGTGCACAAGTCCTTTAAGAAGAGGCCATAAGACGGAATATGCCTGATAGCTTCAAGCAAAGGTAAGTTAATCTGCACTTGCTTGAAAGTTTCCATGATCTCATCCGTCTTATCTTGGGCTCTAGATGAGCCAGCAAAAGTCTGCCCAGATGTGGATAAGCGCTCTGGAAAGGGCACTCTCGATCTCTAAGTGGAAGGGTTGTCATGTCGAGTAAGGGGTGGAACAGGGGCAACATCTTCCGGTGAGGTGATTTCAAGCGGAGAAGATTTGGGCAAGTCTTCTCCGGTGGGGGTGAAAGTTGGGGTGGATAGTTTCTTAGGAGGTGAGACTATAGGAGCAGTGGGTTTGGAAATTTCTTTCCCAATCCTCAGAATAGTCACCGCTTGAGCATGCTCCCTAAAGACAATCTCTTTTCCTTTAGGATACGCCTCAGCAACACTAGGGAGCTTCCCAGTTTCCCTCTGTCTAACAACCTCAACAAGGTGTCTTATTTGTGATTTCATCTCATGTATAGCCTTGTCATGAGATTGGATGATGGCACTTTGACTTTCTTGCATAGTTCTCAACATCGCCTTCAATTCATCCATCTCAGAGGTCTTAGATTGGGCAAAGGTCTGAGGTTGGTTCATTTGATGGTTTTGAAAGGAGTGTGGCTTATAATTCCCTAAATTTGAGACATTGCCTTGTCTCCATGAAAAGTTTGGGTGGCCGGCTGGAGGAGATGAAGCGGCGGCGGTAGTGGTTGTTGTTGCTGCTCTTGTGCACGCTACGACTGGAGGTGGGCGCACGAGTGTTGCAGGCAGCAGGGGTTGAGGCGCAGATGCACGCAGGGAGGTGGGCGCGGGCTGAAGTGGCTGTAGGAAGGCGTGCGGGCGTGTTCTGATGGCGCCGGCTGCAGGTGCTGCAAGGAGGTGCGAGGAAGGGCTGAAGCAGGGGCACTGGGGCACGCTGAAGGCACTGCTGGAGGGCACTCTACAGACACAAAGGCACGCAGGTGTGCTGGCTGCTGCAGGCGGGAGGCGCTGAGGAACGCGCACTGTGCACAAGCAGAAGTGGTGGAAGTGCAAAGGCGCTGGAGGTTCTGGTGAAGGCGAGGAGGTGTGGGCATGCTGGCTGGGGTGGAGGCACGCGGTGGGGTCTGATGGAGCGGGGGGGGAGCTACTGGCGCATAGCTGAGGTGATCGTGCTGGGGTGAGAGCACGTGGTGTGCAGGTGGCTGGTGAGGGTGCTGGTGCTGCTGGTAATGAAGTGAGGGAGTGCAGTGGCGCAGGTGCTGATGCATGGGTGGATTGGAGATGAAGGCACGTAGGGGTAGGCGCGTGCGCTGGAGGTGGGTGCGCTGGAGGTGGGATGCGCAGAGGCTGGAGTGAGTTACTAGCTGAGGTGAGGAGGAGTTGCAAAGACTCTTAGCGGTGTGGGCTATCACCCCACACGCCCACAGTGGTGAAATCGTACTGCCACGGTGGGAGGCCAGTGGTATGGAATGGAAGAGGAGCAAGGTCCTCTAAGCACAGTGAGGAACAAAGGGGTGGTGGCCTCCTCCTCAACGGCAACTCTTCCTTCTCTTTTGTAGCCACGGCTACCAAGATTTGAAATTCAAAACACCGTGGAATCAATGTGATGCGCAAGAGGAGGAGGCGAAGTCGGAGGAGTTACCTGCAAAGGAGAAGAAGAATAAAAGAATAATTAAAATAGTGCACCTAATTAATTAACTAATTAAATGTATGCAACCCTAGGTTAATTCTAAATGCATGAATTATGCACTTAAGCTAAAAACATGAATTAATTTATTTACATTCAAATGTATGCTATGTAAATGTTAAAATTAACTTAATGTCTAGACATTTAGATACTTAAACAGCCCACAAATATGGGCTAATCAGGTACCTTTGGTTTAAACATCTGAACCCAATTTGACCTAGAACAGTGTTAGATAGGATTTTGCCCTAATTTGGGCTTCTATGTAATTTTCCTAGTAAAAAATGGTCAAAACTCAAATCCAACCTCACCATTATATTCCTTGTATCCAAATTAGGTTAGCACCAAAATTTGGGCCCAATCAGAGTCGATCATGACCTAGTTTACACTACAGTCCCTAAAACCTCTATTCTTCACATCCAAGCCCCTAGGTTTTAAAATTTCTTATGTTTAGGTCCCTAGGTTTCTTGTCTTCTACACAAATGGGTCCTTACCACCATTGTTAAGTCAACCGACTATTGGGACTCGAACAGGTTGTGTTAATAGGGTGAAATTATCGTTGAAGTGAGTATAATGGTTAACCTAAATCGAGCCTAACCATCTTTTTACAAAATTTTTAACTTGGCCTACTTAAGTTTATCTTGGTCACTTTTAGGCCCAGGGTCAAACTCAGGGAGGCGGCGATTAAGGGTGAATAAGTTTCTATGCCTTTCCTACAACAAATCTCTTCCGTGCATTTATTATGTTTTTGATTTTTTTCTATTTAAGATTTTTTTGCTGATAATTTTGTCCTTGAGGTACACCCTCAAAATCAGGCCTTGGCTTCGAGCCAAATTGTTCTTGGCTTTGAGCCAACTTAAGGTTTCCAAAAATTGATCTTGCTGATCGTAAGATCGAGTACCTGCAAGACAAGGATTATCTTTTCTCTTTTACTCTTTTTTTTTTTATCTTTTTAATAGCGAGAAACAAAAGAGAAATAAAAACCAGATAGGTTACTTGTAGAGAAATATATATATATATATATATATATATATATATATATATATATATATATATATATATAGGGGTGGGGGTGGAGGTGGAAATGGTGTGTAGCACAGGATCGAGTTGATCCACGTCTAGGAAGACGCAACCAACAAGACGAAGTGCCACGTAGAGTGTAGGATGGATGTGTGGGAGTGTGTGCGGAGGCGCTTTCTTTACGTGGGTATCGGGGAATATCAACAACTGGTGCAAATATTCCCGCGATATAACGCATGGTGGAGTGACTAGTGCATATGGATACAGGTAGGTGATATGAATGTAAATATATATACATATATGTATATATGTAAATATATATTTATATGTATATATATAGATAGGGTTGTAACTATATAGGTGTATATGTAGTTATGTATATATAGATATGTAAATATACATATATATATATATATATATATATATATATATATGTATATGTATTTATAGCTAGATATATATATATATGTATGTATGTATGTATTTATATCTATAAATATATATGTATATATGTATGTATATATGTATATATGTATAAATATATATATATATATATGTATATGTATGCATATATGTATGTATGTATATATAGTTATATATAGCTGTATAGGTATTAATATGTATATATATATACAGATATATATATAAATATATATATGTATATATATATATATAAGTATGTATAGGTGTGTACAAGAGAGTGTAAGTGTACAAGTCTGTGTGTGTGTACGAGTGTGGTGTGTGTATGAGTGAGGGAGTGTCTGCTGGAGAAGAGTGTGAGAGAGAACGGCGAGTTTAAGACGTCTGGCAGTCGCAAGCATTGTCTGATGGCGCGGGAGCAAGGACGCAGGCGCGGGCGTAGAGGGAACGCGCGCACGTTGGAGGGAGTGCACGGGCAAGAGAGTGCAGCGCAGCACACTGCGTAGCACAGCACACAACGCTGCGGGCTGGAAGGGGTGCGGGTGCAGATGCAGGCGTAGATGAAGGCGCTGGCGCTGGAGCGGGCGATTGGCTGGAGGCGGTTGTGGCGAGGAGAGAGAGCGCACGGTGACAGGATAAGTGAGAAACTCTCTGGTCACCGCACTGTAGCTACAGTGTTGCGCTGAGAAGCGTGAACAGTAGCTATAGTGCCGCGCGCAATGGACAACCGGTTGCGGCCGGTTCTGCGTGCGCGGGCACGCTGGAAGGCGCTTGCGTGCGCGGAAAGGGGCTACAGGCGTTGCAGGCGTGTGCGCGGAGGCTGCCGCTGCTACTGAGCTTCAGACCTTGGCGCGTTTACAATGGCATCGAAGGTGTTGAGTGGTGAAAACAGAGAGTTAAACCACCATGCCCACCTGCTCTTGGATGAGCTGAGCGATGGTGGAACTCACAGTGGTGGTCGTGGAACCACTGTGAGCCTGTTCCTACCCGCATTGTATCTCTTCAGTGGGAAGAGGTACTGCGTATGGAGGGGAAGAGGGGAGGAAGATGGCCTGGACGAAGGTGGCTGCTGGTGTTGTGTTCCAAGCTCTCTTCACAAGGAAGAGGGCAGGGCTTTTTAAAGAAGAAGATGCCTGCCCCAGCCATGCTATAGGCAGAGAGCAAGTCTAGCCATGCAGTTGGCAGAGGAATGTCGTGAAGATGAGCATGCCCATGCCCTGAGCCACGCGAAGGAGAAGAAATTCAAAGTCAAAATAAAAAATGAGGATGGTGAATTTGCAACGCAACCCTTGATGAAGACGTTAATTACATGGCCAATTATTTGCATTATCCTCCCCTCTCAAATAAATGCATGCATGTGTCAATTTTACAAATGCAACTATGGCTATCTAATATGCAGTGGCAGTGCTAGGAAATAACACAAGATGGCATATTTGTTGGTGTATTTTTGTTGTGCAATCATATACCCCTATGCCTATCTTTTGCTAGTCCCTAGCAAAACATTTTGTATTGTATTTAGAAATGATCTTAAGCTGAAGATTTTCTTCCGAGGTAACATGGGTGTGTTCATTGTTGGATATTGTGAGAACCAATTGCAGAGAAGACCACCAGTACTTTAAGTCTTACGTGACATAGGCCATCTCTTGACTAACCTGGACTCTTGATATTTAAACCTTAAGTACGATTTCCAGGATTCAGAAGGTTTTTGCCGTACTTGAGAGCTCAAGAGATTATGTCTTGTGCATAGTGAAGGATCAAGACTGACCAGATGAACATTAAGACAAAAGCCCAGGGTTTCACGAATCTTTATGTGTAGGTTGTCCCAATTTCAACTCATATTTTCGGATTGACCCTAAAAAAAGTTGACATAAAACTCAACCCTCATTTTTTTTTTGTGGCTTAAAGAATATATGGTAGAAATAGGGTATTTGTAACTTTGCCCTGAAACATTTTGAGGGAGAAGAATTTACAGACATTTGTGAGATATATTGACTTATTTGCACAGTTTTTTTTTTTGAAACACGTGTTAGTATATCTCTTACAACTTTATTTGGAGGAGCACACTTTTCTTTTGGTGGGAGAGTTCCTTTTTGGTGGAAAGGGTTTCTCCTAGAAACATGACTAAAGCCTGGGATAAAAAGTCTACTTGCACGCATAGGTAAGGACTCCACCTTCCCTAATGAACACTAGGGTTGGATCTTATGTTCACCTGGTCTTTCTTGATCTGTGTAGTGTGAACCAAGATTACTTAGGCTCTCAAATAGAAGCAAACCAACGGATCATGTACTGATATCTCAGGTACAAGAATACATCCTTAGTTAGGAGAAATTCTGATCTATCTTGTCAATGCTCAAGTGAATTAAGCCGAGCCTGAGCAAATCAAGCTTCTATGGCCTGGAAAGTCTTCAAAACAGTGGTTGAATATCCATAAACATTTATGTATTTTTGTTTCAGCCTTCAGATCATTACTAAACACCTTTTCTTTTATGCTATGTACATATTTATAGATGGATGGAAGCTGCATGATACCATATAATACCCAGATCCTATAGATGATTATCCACCCCCCCTATGCCAAACGATACTATGTCCTCATATGCATGCAGGGTAGATAGAGGAAGGTCCAAAGATTGGGGAGCGAGAGCTGAGGTGCAGGGTATATAGCAGGGTGGTAGGGTGGGTGGATGGTGGGTGGTGAAGTGAAAAGGTGCAAAGTGAAGTGTACATGACAGTGGAGGAATGATGTTGGGGTGCCTCCCAACGAGCGCTGAATTTAACATCCCCAGCTGGACTCAGAATGAGGCATGAAATTAGTTACCCTCTAGCAGGGCAACAGTTTCTCCAACGGGTGCAGGTTCATGAGTAAGATAAGGTTTTAAATGCAGCCCATTGACCGTAAATTTATGTCCAGATTTGGGATCTTTAATTTCAACGGCCCCGTTGGGAATTGGTCTCGAGACCAAGAAGGGACCAGTCCATTTGGACTTCAATTTCCCAGGAAAAAATTTGAGCTGGGCATTGTAAAGCCAAACTTGCTGAGATGGCTCAAATTCCTTCCGTCGAATTCGACTGTCATGAAAAGCCTTAGTGCGTTGATTGAAAGTTAAGGCAGAATCATAGGCTTCACGACGGAGCTCTTCTAGCTCTTGGAGTTGGAGTTTCCTTTCTCGACCACACAGGTCTGGGTCGAGGTTACATTGGCGAACCGCCCAATAAGCGCGGTGCTCCAGCTCCACGGGCAAATGACAAGGCTTTGTAAACGATTCTATAAGGAGACATACCAAGGGGAGCCTTAAAGGCGGTCCGATACGCCCAAAGTGCGTCAATCAGCTTGTCGGACCAATCCTTACTGTCAGGCCGAACCGTTTTCTAGAGAATTTGCTTGATTTGCCCGTTAGACACTTCAGCCTGACCGTTCGTATGAGGATGATATGGAGATGCGATACGATGGTGGACTCCATATTTCCTCAGAAATACCTGAAAAGAAGCATGGGTAAAATGGCTTCCTCCATCTAAGATAATGGCTCGAGGGATCCCAAAGCGTGCAAAAATGTGGTCTTTGACAAATCGGGTGGATATGACATGGTCAGCATGGCATGTGGGAATAGCCTCGATCCATTTCGAAACATAATCAACAACCACGAGGATGTATTCGAAGCCGTTGGAAGGAGGAAAGGGACCCATGAAATCGATTCCCCAAATGTCGAAGATTTCAACAGTTAGGATGGGTTGCAAGGGCATCATATCATGACGTGACATTGACCCTAACGACTGGCACCTAGTGTAATGTTTGGCATAATTGTGTGCATCGTAGTGAAGGGACGGCCAAAAGAAACCGCACTGCAACACCTTGGCTGCAGTTTTCCTCCCAGAGAAATGGCCTCCACAGGCTTGATCGTGGCAGAAGGATAGCACACTGGGGAATTCGCTGTCAGGAATACAGCGACGGATGATCTGATCAGCACCTATTCGAAAAAGAAGTGGATTATCCCAGAAATAATACTTTTCTTCTGCAATGAGACGCTCGTGCTGGTTTTTAGGCCAGCCACGTGGAAAGGAACCAGAAGCAAGGTAATTGGCAATGTCGGCATACCAAGGTCCACTTGCCACATTAATTGCCAATAGGTGCTCATCGGGAAAAACTTCGTTAATCGGCAGGGTAAGTCCAATGTGGTCAAGGTCCAGTCTAGAAAGATGATCAGCCACAACATTCTGGGCTCCGGCCTTATCGCAGATCTCAATGTCAAATTCTTGGAGCAGAAGGATCCAACGAATCAGTCTAGGCTTGGCATCCTTCTGGTGCATGAGATGGCGAATGGCCGCATGGTCAGTGAATACAATAACATGTGAGCCCAGAAGGTAAGACCGAAATTTCTCCAGCCCAAAGACGACTGCCAGTAGTTCTTTCTCAGTGGTAGTATAATTACGCTGGGCCTCGTCCAATGTCTTACTGGTGTAGTACACCACAAAGGGGTGTCTATCGCATCTTTGTCCCAGGATGGCTCCGACTGCAAGGTCGGAAGCGTCACACATGAGTTCAAAGTCGAGGGACCAATCAGGTGGCTAGAGAATAGGGGCCTTGGTGACAGCGTCACGCAGCTGCGTGAATGCTCGTATGCAATCGGGGCCCATATCAAAGGGAACATCGATCGATAGGAGATGAGTTAAAGGTCTAGAAATCTTGAAGAAGTCTTTGATGAATCTCCTATAGAAACCGACGTGTCCCAAGAAGGAGTAGATTTGTTTGACAGAGCCAGGCACAGGTAAATGAGAAATTACATCGAGCTTAGCTCGTGTACCATAAAATGACTTTTTTCCCAGGAAAGCACGAGGTTCACATCAATACATCTCCTAAGGATACAAGTCAGGTTGGCAAGAAAGTCATCAAAAGAGGGTCTAAAGATCGAAAAGTCATCCATGAAAACCTTTAGAAAGTCACCCACCATGTCATGGAATATTGCCAGCATACATCTCTGAAAAGTTGTTGGCGCGTTACAAAGTCTGAATGGCATCCTTCTAAATACAAAGGTGCCGAAGGGGCAGGTAAAGGTGGTTTTCTCTTGGTCCCGAGGGTCAATTGCCACCTGGTTATATCCAGAGAATCCATCCAGGAAACAAAAAAATTTATTTCCCGCTAACCACTCCAGGATTTGGCCAATGAAAGGTAGTGAAAAGTGATCTTTCTTAGTTGCAGCATTCAGTTTCCTATAATCTACACACACTCTCCAAGATGTAGGAGTGCGTGTAGGGATGAATTCGCCCCTATCATTGATACGGATGGTGAGTCCCACCTTTTTGGGTACGACGTGAATTGGACTCACCCAAGGGCTATCGCTGATTGGGTAGATTATACCTGCATCCAGCCACTTAATAATTTCCTTTTTGACGACCTCTCGCATGTTAGGGTTGAGTCGTCGCTGCATCTCGCAAGAAGGTCCAGCCTCCTCCTCTGTATATATACGGTGAGTGTAGTAGGAGGGGCTAATGCCAGTTAAGTCTGATAAAGACCATCCAGTGGTTGCCTTGTGTTCCATAAGGGCCTTTGTTAGTTTGCACTCTTGCTCCCTGGTTAATTTTGTACTAATGATTACAGGGAGCATTTCATTTGGTCCCAAGAAAACATACTTAAGCGTATCAAGCAACTCTTTCAGCTTGGGAGTGGATAGTCAGACATCTGGCATTCCTTGGGATGAGAGTGTCCCAAGCGGATCGGAAGAAAATAAGTCAGGAAGAAGAAGTTGGCCCTCAGTTTGGCCAAGGAGAGGGACATCTTGGATAGATGGATCCAAAAAGGGATAGCCCCAGTAAGTAGTATGTGGGCTCAAGGTCCCAGTGTGGAGTTGCAATTCCACCTGATTTTGCGGGAAAGAAAGGGTGATCCGGTCTTCAAGAGTGTGGACCGGTGGTGAGTAGCCCGAATATGACTCAGACCATGAGGTATGGGAAGCGGAGAAAACCTCGTCAGAAGTCTAATCAGGAGAACGTATGGGCGTGGGTGCGGGCGCAGATGCGGGTGCTGGCGCTGGAGCGGGCGACTTGCTAGAGGTGGTAGCGGCGAGGAGAGAGAGCACGCGGTGACCGGATAAATGAGAAACTCTTCAGTCACTGCACTGTAGCAACAGTGTCGCGCTGAGAGGCGTGAACAGTAGCTACAGTGCCGCGTGCAATGGACAACCGATTGCAGCCAGTTCTACGTGCGCGGGAGCGCTGGAAGGCGCATGCACGCACGGAAAGGGGCTGCGGGAGTTGTAGGCATGCGCGAGGTGGCCGCTGCTACTACTGCTAAGCTTAAGACCTTGGCGCATTGACAATGGCGGCGAAGGTGTTGAGCGGTGAAAACAGAGAGTGAAACCACCACGCCCACCTACTCTTGGATGAGCTGGGCGGTGGTGGAACTCACAGTGGTGGTTGTGGGACCACTGTGAGCCTGCTCTTGCCCACAGTGTATCTCTTCAGTGGGAAGAGGTACTGCGTATGGAGGGGAAGAGGGGAGGAAGATGGCCTGGACGAAGGTGGCTGCTGGTGTTGTGTTCCATGCTCTCTTTGCAAGGAAGAGGGCAGGGCTTTTTAAAGAAGAAGATGCCTGCCCCAGCCATGCTGCAGGCAGAGCAAGTCCAGCCATGCAGTTGGCAGAGGAATGGCGAGAAGATGAGCATGCCCATGCCCTGAGCCACACGAAGGAGAAGAAATTCAAAGTCAAAATAAAAAATGAGGATGGTGAATTTGCAATGCAACCCTTGATGAAGATGTTAATTACATGGCCAATTATTTGCATTATTCTCCCCTCTCAAATAAATGCATGCATGTGTCAATTTTACAAATGCAACTATAGCTACCTAATATGCAATGGCAATGCTAGGAAATAACACAAGATGGCATATTTGTTAGTGTATTTTTGCTGTGCAATCACCGACCTAAGCACCTTCTTTGACCAAACCAAAACCTCCTCAAATCAACTCCAAATCCCACCAAATTTGGTGGGATTGGTGTTCACATTACAGGGAATCGATTAAGCAAAATCTTAGACCTTGATTCGTTATACAGAGCCCCAGCGAACCCATGAAAATTGTGGGGTCTCTTGTTTCCAAATCTCAACTCAATTGAGCTTCTTTCCTCAATTAAAGCTTGATCCTAAGCTCTATAAAGAGCCACAATAATCCCAGCGTGCTTCTTAGCTCGATTCCAAGCCAAAAAGCCTCTTCCACTTCTTCCTCGGCCACCTGCGACTGCAACTACAATGAGCTCCTCAAATCCCCTTCGTCGCCTTCTACCACGTACAATAGGCAAAGGGAACATCTTCCTCTCTTTTGTCCACTCCTTGCTTACCATCGCAGGTGCTCCTACCTCCTCTATCATTGCCGTCCTCCCTCATCGGAGATTTCATCCTCTCCAGTGCTGGCCAATCACAGCCGATGCCAACTCCTATCCTCTTCGTTCATAGCTAGGTCTCTCTTCCTCCCCTCCTTCTTTAGGTTAGATTCGACCCCTTCCCAATCCAATTCAACCGTCGAAACACTCTCTCCCCCTCTATCTTCTCCGCCTCCGGCGAAGCTGCCACGCTACTACACATGTCATGCCACCACCTACACTAGTTCCGCCGAATTGTACTGAGTGGAAGCCCTCAAGAAATTTTGGGCTCCACACTCTCCCTCTCCCTGTCGAGCAACCCATCACACGACCACCTTCTTCGACGTCGTCCAACCATTACACCGCACCAACCATCAAATCTTCACCACCAACACACTCCTCGCTCCAAAGCGAGTCTTTGAACCTTCTAACTTGGGCTTTTAGCCCGTATTCCATGTTTTAGGGTGTTAAGACCCGTTCTGTCCTGAGCCTTTTAAGATGTTTAGACTGTCGGTCAGACGTCTAGTCAGACGTCTGGACACCTTCCCAGATGTCTGAAAATCAAAATTTTAGGGTACGAGCTCGCATCTGCATGCGGGCCGTGCACAGACAGTACCTTCTCTTTTTCCTTCCCTTCTTCTCTCTCTCCCCACCTCTAGCAAACCCTAACCCATCACCTTATAAAACCCCTTCCCCCTCTCTCGTTCTCCTTACACCAGCCACATTCCTCTCTTCTCTACTCCAACGAGAGAGCCAACGCGAGCAAGTGAGCGCGAGAGTGGTGACGAGGAGGAGCGGCGTGAGAAGAAGAGGAGGAGTTGAGCTTGCGAGCTCGTGTGGGAGCTCACCGGAGGGTGCACTGCTGGAGCGATGCGTGCGGGAGGAGTGCTTCGAGGAAGTCATCCCCAACACTGCTGCAGCCGGAGCTGCAAGTGAGGAGGCGAGCCGTGGCCGCACGCGGTGGGAGTGAGTGAGAGCAGGTTCTGGTTCTGGATTTTTGGTAGAATCAGACGTCTGGAGTCATGTCCAGATGACTGAGTGGACGTCTGGAGGCGATTCCAGACGTCTGAGGAGAGAGCTTCGCAAAGGTACGTTCCCTTTGTAGATACGGCCATGCAGGCCACTCGACAGGAACACTTTGCGTACCTATTTTGAGGAGATTTTGTGGTGGCGTGCAGGTTTTGCTTCAGGAAGGTGCGGGGCACGCCTTTCCATGCATTTCAAATGTCTGGGAGGCTTACCAGATGGCTAGAGGCACTTCCAGACGTCCGGAGAGGAGGTCGGACGTCTGGAGCTGGGTCCAGACGGTCCAGAAGAGTTCCTGGACATCAGAGGTCGACGCAGATCTTGAGGTGCGTTTCTGGACACTTTTAAGACATATGGAAGTTGTTCTAGATGTCTGATTTGAGTCAGTAACCCTGTTTTTGACTCGTTTAGGGTCCGTTTGAGGTCCATTTTACGCAAACAAGATACCGATGTTTTCCTTGTGAGTTCCTCTACTGGTTAGAAGGCTTTCTATACCATTCTGAATGATCCCTTGTGATCATTCCTTGTTATAGGACTTCGTTCCGTTACAGGTTCAGGGCTTGTTGAGGCATGTGAGCCTACCGTTCCAGCCCCCAATACTCCTGGGTTGACTGGTAGAGTGGGTTCCCTTAAATTTAATTATTATAAACCTGAATGCATGTGTGAAATGAATGAGTAGAACTTAGGATGTGGCATGAATCCTAGGATGAGAAACAATTGAAATGTCTGTATGCATGTTTTGCAGTCTTGAATGAGTAGATAGAAACAACTGCCTATTAATGAATAAGAGCTGCCTGTGAAATATGAATTAACTGTGTCAGTAAAACAATTGCATGTAATCTTACTTGTTGTATATGTTAAAAGATATAACACGAGCTGCATGTGTATAATCTGAGAATGGAAATGTGAATGATGGAAATATGAGCTGCATGTGTATAATCTGAGAATGGAAATGTGAATGGTAGAAATACGAGCTGCATGTGTAGAACTTGAGAACAAGAATAGAAATGATGGAACTTGGTATGGAATGGCATGAGAAACATGAGCAAGAACCCTACGGGGAAATTAGGAGTAGAGCTCCTGGAAATGAATGGAATAGATCTGGAAATGTGAGTGGGGAAGTGTGCTGGCCCTTGAGTATGTAGTACCAAGGAGAGTGACTATCCCCTGTTTAGTATAAAGCAGAGCTAGCCACCGCACGGGGCCCGGGGTTCAGCTAGACACCCTACACCGACTTGTTAGACCCACTGGGCAAACCAGGGTAGTCAGGTGAAAGTGCGCGGACTGTGGAAGGGCAAGATCCTTGTTTGGTTCTTAGGGGCTAGATCCCTGTTACTGAGAGAGCTAGGCCTTATACTGGTCCGTGCTGTACTTTGGGCGCACCCGTTAGCGGAAATGACTGACCGTGTGCTAGTGCGGGGTAGCTACCCGTGCGTTTATCGCACGTGCCGTAGTCACCGTTACGTTTGTCCGTGACCTTGGGGTGGTTGACTAGGTGTAGAACCACCACAGGGGACTCTCCCGGCCAGTAGAGCACCACGTGCGACTTCTACTCTTCGGAAAAGACTGCAATCAAGATCTTTCCCACAAGGAACATTCGAGATCAAGAAAGAGATCTGATAAATAAACCAATGGGTGAAAAGGAATATTTTGTGAAATAAAGTAAATGGAATAAATAGCTACCTATCCACTTTTACTGCTTTAGTTAGTTGGTTGCCACTCTACTCAGTGTTCGCTGACTTTGTGTACTCATAGCCCCTTTTCAGGTCCAGGTGTTGAGTAGCCCGAGTCTACGGCTGCAGAGGGTGTTGGGCCCAGTAGAGCCCAGTAGCAGTAGTTTCTTTTGTTGTACCTTTTTGTAGTAGTGAGTTCAGACTCTTGTTCTTTTATGTTCTATACCTTTACTTTTCTGTACCTTTATGTTTCTGTACCTTGATACTGTTCTATTGTTGCAGTGGTGACATGTACTGTAGTAGCTTTTACTTCTTTACTGTTGTACTCTTTTACTGTTAGTTGCTTAGCATAGTGAATGTGGTTTAATTTCCTGCTTTTTGGTTATTTCTCATTGGACGACTGAGTCTTAGGATTGGTCGAGTCGGTCCAGTCTTGTGTCCTGTAGGAATTCGAGAATCGGGTCGTAACATAGGGAATCACCGGAGCTTCGCCTGCCACCACCATCTCATTCGCTTCCATTCGCCATGTTTCGGCTGCCATCATCACTAGCACAGCCCTCAGTTGGAGCAAAACACATTCGCGAAGCTATCCAGGCTTCCAATTGGAGAGAAGAGCTCCAGCAATAGCTCAATTGAGGCAAAACACTTGACACAGCTTCATGCAAAGAAGGGCTGTGGGATTAATCCCACATCGGATACTGACGAGGTTCCCACAGCATATAAATTATTTTCATTGCCTCAGCTACTTGCCTCTCACAGCAGGGGTGAGGTCCCCACCTCACGTGCCCATGCACTCCTCGCCCACCATACACGCCGGTGGGTCTAGCCACTATACAAACCCGATTACCTCATAACTATGCATACCCGTATGCCCGATTAGAAAAATGGACAGAAATATGAGGGTAGGGGTAGGTTTTGCATTGGGATTCATGCCCTGTGCCTCAAGATGTGCGTCACTATGCCCAACACTTACTGTCTCTAAGGCCTGCTATGTGCTTGGCATGTTTGTGCCTGTTTTGAGGTGTGGACACTTAAGGCGTCTGATGATTACTTCCGATGTTTGGTTGTGGCATTGATCAAATACTGTGGAGTTATTTAATATGTCATCTAATGTGGAATTGAGACATTAATGATTCTAACCACTATTGGAAAATTTGATTGGCTGATTTGCTTGAGATATGTGCTTAATTGTGGGATCTAAGTGGTTATCTAAATCACCATTTTCAAAGCTTTTATTCTTCTTTTTTATCCCACTGATTTCTTGAGATACTATTGTTACTATTGAATATATTTTTGAGTATATTATTCATTGAATATCTTCAATTGTGATTCATTATAGTACTCATCTATTTTTAATGGTGATTAGTGGATTGAATTGCCAATTTTCTCCCTACGAACGACCTCAGACTCAATTTCTGTTTTTGAGCACTTTACAAATTTAAATGCTGTAGCATTTTTGTTGACTGTACTACAACGTGCTGTTGGTGCTAGTACACCGCGATCGTTTATTTTGATGATAACAAAACACGTGTCATTTAACATTTGCACTTGAAGTCTTCGATTTCAGGCAAATTACAAATGGAGACGTGATTAGAAGGAATTCGAGCTCACATCCAGGATGGATTGGAGGAGCTTAATGGAAAACAGAGGAGATTCGCGAGGAGTGAAATCAGACATCCAGACCTTAGACCAGACGTCTTAGAAGACGTCTGATGTTTTTGCCATACGTCCAATTAGTGGACCATTGGCTTCCTTACCAAACACTGGAGGATATGATCGTTAGAGCCTTATCAGACGTCCTTAAGTCTTTCCAGACGTCTGATAAATGATCGTTTTGCCTCGGCTGACCCGAAAATCTCTTCTCAGAGATTTTCTAGCCGTTGCACTCTCTTGGAAATCCATTCCCGCAGAAAAGTAGGTTTCCAGACGTCCAGACATAGTGCCGACGTCCTGTATGTCGTCTGATAGACTTGCACTAGAACCCCGTTTAAATTTGATTCAAGTCAGGAAGAAACCCGCCTAAAATCAGACATCTGACTTTGTTCCCAGACGTCTTAAACTGGTTTTCCAGACATCCGATGCCAGGATCAGACGTCTGATTACCCTGTCAGTGCAATGATTGTTCCTGATTTCGGCCTGATTCTCTTGGGCTTTGCACCCAACGGCTATGGAAGCTTTCCAAAGCCTTCCAAAGCCTTCCTAAGGCCTCTATAAATAGAGGGGAGCCTTTGCCACTCAACATACACCAAGTCACACCTAGTAATACACTTTCACACCATTTTGTGTCTCTTGATCCTAAGAAGAAAAGCTCTTGCTCTCCAAGTTCAAGTTCTTCATCTTGAGAGCATCAAGCCTTTGCGCACCCGCTCTCCCGCCGTAATTCACGAGAGCGATGTTGCGCCGTCGTGTAGCTCGCGCACCCGCGTCATCGATTCGACGCACTCCTTGTAAAGGGAAGCATCTTAATTCCTATAGAAGCTTAGGTTAAAAATTACTTTGTTGGCTCTATAGGATTGTTGTTATTTATCTTTGTTATTTGGTTGGGTATTCGCTTTGCGAATTCCCGTCTCCTTTGTGGGACAAAATCCTTCTCGTGAAGAGAAGGGGTTTGAGGTACACTACCCTCGTATAAAGTAGCGTGGTTGTAATTTAGGTTGAATCACCCTCGTTTAAGTGATTCGCTTAGTGGATTTGATCAACTTGGTTGATCGGAAAATCCTAACTCGAGAGGGTTAGGTGGTGGTTTTCACCCGGTTTGGGCTTCCACCTAAAAATCATTATGTACATTGTGTGATTGTTTATTTTGTGAGATTGGTATATATTTTATTCCGCATTTTATTACGTCACCCCCTCCTAGTAGGGAATCTACATGTGCATCTCTTAAAACTCAACAAAAGCATTATAACATTTGGGTGTCATTGCCGGGGAGCAACGCGCAATTCACCACTAATCTTTTCCTTCTTGATTGATTGGATTGCTACGTTGCCCTATTTGCTTTGCTTGGATTTTGCGAGGTACATAATGAGCAATCAACCACTCTAGGGGCAGGTAAAAATTTCTCTTCTTCCTTAATCACCTCCTAATCTTGGGAAGGAGAAAAAGGAAACAAAATAAATTGGGATCCACTTGCCATATTTCTAGTAATATCACTTAAAGGTAAAGTTTCCTGATTTGTGAAATTGATTAATATCTTATTGAAGTCAAATGATTTGGTTAGAAAATCCCCATCCTGATTTCTCGTACCTATTAGGGATTTACGCTAAAATTTCAAAGCATCTTGGACTATTCACATTCTTATTTGTGTCCAAGATGTCATATTTGAGATTAAATTGGACTTGAGAATAGAGCCAACTAGGGTTTCCACATTAAAGTTCTGAAGTGTTAGTATACACTTGCATGTAATAGAGGAAACTAATCTTCCCGCATTTGTGTGCCACCCAAGCCCTTGTCTGAATTGATCTATTCAAGCAAACCCTAAAATCAAGGCTCCAAATTCACTTAAACCTGAAAATTTGGACCTAATAACTTGAGAGTCAATTCAAAGTGAATTGGGTCTTGACCCAAATTTCATCCTCAACTTTAGGATAGGTCTGGTAAAGTTGATCCACTTTGTGGGTCAACCAAACTCCAAATTAGGCCACAATTTGAATCAACTTCTAAATGAAGTGGAATTCACGGAACAAATTAGGGCTAAAATTGGTAGACTTAGGTCTCAATTCTTACATTCCGGTCTACTTGAATCTTCGGTGATAAGGAGTGTCGGGTAAGGGAAAGCCTGTAACCCGTGGGGACGCTCTACCATATAGGGGCCTTTACGGGACTCTCCCTTCCTGGTTGCCCAAGTAATTCTCGGGTGTGTGGATTTCTGATTCAGAGGTATCATCCACCTTGAAACAGCCTTAGTCATCCAAAATTTTTTTGGGTGCCTTGATTGGGCCCTGATGAGACCACATTTGTGGGCTAATCGTATGCATAAATACCTAGTTATTAGAATAATGTCTACATGTAAATAGCATACTTAAATTTATAAATAAATTAGTTTATAAAAATGATTGCATGCATATTTTATACATTGCATTCATAAGTTTTAGAAGGTAATGTGCATTATGGTGACATGCATGCATTACATGAATTATTGTGGATTACCTTTGTAAATAACCCATTTATTATTTTTTTCTTTCTTTTCTTCTTTTCCCCTGTAGAAGCCACCGCTTCAACGAGCTGCATCCACCGTCGCCAGACTTCTCGCAACAGCCACAATGCATCCCAATGGTTTAGAGTTATTCGTTGGGTTGCAGGTCGAGATGCACGGCAAGGGAGAAACAAACGGGAGAGGCGAGGCATTTAAAAGAGGGCTAGGATCTCCATCTTTGGGTCTCTGGCTCTCGACCGTGAAGAGACGTCTACACCATACGTCTCCTTCTTACAACGTAAGTGGGGCGTGCCCTGCTTCCTTCACCACCGACGAGCGCACGGTGACAGCGTGCACTCATCAAGCACCACTAGCCACCTCGCCTTCCCCTCACGGGCAGAAACCACACGCACCAGCAGCAACCACGTGCCTGCGCTTCAGCCCGCGCGCACCAGCAGCCGGCCTTCTTCATCCTCTCTGTCTTCTTCTTCTTCCTCTCCTTTCCCCCCTACAACATCTAAAGAAGCCCAATAGCAATCACACTACGTGCCACCAGCTCCTTGCGCACAACCTTGTGCACGCACTCGTGCTTCCCAGCTACCATGCCCTTGTGTGCTCCTTCATGCTCGTGCACTCCCATGCATGCACAGCCGGGCCATCGATAGGGAGACACCATCCTCGCGCACTGTTCATCATCTTCCCCGAACGAAACCCATCATCGACGCTACCTTCCTCTACGCAGCCGACTCCATGGATCTCCAATCTCTACTCCATTGATGCCGTTGAACTTGCATCGCCCTCACTAAGCCACCCACGTCCACGAAAGTCGCCATCGATCACCCACACGACTGCCAACCGCACCCACCACTGCCGGCTCCCCCCGTCACCGGCGAGAGCTCCAGCCACCGTTTGTCGAGCCACCATCACCATCAGATTCCTCTTCGCATCCTCGACCACCTCCGAACACGGCAAGGCCAACCGTGGATCCTCCCTCGCACATGAGCCGTCGTGAGCAAATGCTTTGTTTCATGACAAATTGAAAATTACAATTTAATGACATTGTTGGGATTTTAATTTTAAGATATTAATATTTTATTCCATGGATTTTATGAGCATATTCCTCTTATTCTGCATAAATACTATTCTAGCATATGTTGCATTGATTGGTTATTTAAAAGGGAATTTTAACTTGATTTTTTAGGGAAACAAATAGTGAACCTTGGATTTTCATGATAACGAGTTTTAATAGGCCATTGCCTCCCTGTGGATAGGACCTGATTCTCATGGTTAGAAATATTAAATGTTTCGATAGTCGATTTTCTACCACAAAAGCTTAACAACGACACGTCATTTTATGTTTAAAATTTTAACGAAAGTGAAAATCGACTCGTCAGGTCCAATTCACATCCAATCCCTCATCTATTCTCTAGTGCACATACACAGGAAAGGTCCCTAGGTTTGACCTAGAGGCCTCCATTAGAGTTGACCTTTCAGGGAAATTCCAATCTAATCTGATCAATTCGATCTAGATCTGAATTTGATTCTACATCTTGATCCACCACTTGATTTGAAAATGCAATCTGACAACATAGGAAGACCGTTTAGAAAACTTGAATCCCATATGAGCATCAAGGAAAAAATGATCGAGGCTTCTCTTAGACATCATGATGAGTACTATAAAACCTTAGATCCCTTTAGCAAAGTTCAGGTTAATGTATCAGAAACAACAAACCTCATTATGAACCGTGCTAAAATGATAGTTACACAAATGATACATGGTTCAACCTGGGATGATCTTTTATCAGAATAAAGTGAATTGTGGAGACTACACAATATTGAGTATATACAATGTTTATGAAATCCACAACTTTAGGAGATACACCAGGTCTCATTGAGAAATGTGGGTATATGCTAAATACGTTACATGAAGCCATTGATCAGCAATACCCATATCAAAATTCAGAAATTGATGAGACATCTTGGAGCAATGTTGAGGATCAATATGATTTCCTAGAGCCTGGGTTTGAAAATCGAGGTTGCTGTGGACTGATTGATGATAATATCATCATGAGCCACAACTAGCTTTAATTAGTTAGGATCAAATGACAAATACTCCTACATTGTCACCTAAGAGTCATAATTCCTATATCCCTTCTAAGATAACACTAAATTAGGGTTAATTCTGCAGTTTTAACATCATATTATGAAAGAAAAATAATCACATGATTTTCCATGGGGTTAATCTAAGGTCTAATAAGAATTAAAGTCCAATAAGAGGGCCCACACAGATAGAAACGGGTTTTTACACATTTCGAGAAAAAATACAGCACCCAAAACTCTAATTTCAGACCTGCTTAAATTACAGAGGTTTTAGTCAGGATAAAATTGATTTAAACCTTCTAAAATTCATATAAAAATATTCCTGGAGGTTTGGTATCCTTTATTTGACCTTTAGAACCTATTTTGACCTTAAATAGAGTCATAAATAGAGTTCTGCCCTAATTTGGGTTTCTACGCAAATTTTTCAGGCAAACTTGGTCAAAATTGAAATCCAACTTCACCATTATATTCCTTGCGTCCAAATTGGGTTTGTATCAAAATTTAGGCCCAATCAGAGTCCATCTTGACTTAGTTTGCATTCTAGTCCCTTAAAATTCTATTCTCCACATATGGGCCCCCAGCTTTTGAATTATTTGTGATTAGCCCACTAGGTTTGCTTTCTTCTTCACAAAAAGGGCCTTTCTGCCATTGGAGGTCAACCGACCTCCAAGAAAACTTTGACCACTCCTAATCCTACTTGGATATCATCAAATCCCACCAACTTTGGTGGGATTGACGTTCACACTCTGAAGAAGAGATTGGGACAGATCTTGGCTCTTGAATCGCACATATTAGGTCGTGCAAACGCATGAAAATCATGGATTCTTCTTGACTCCTAATGATGCCAATTAGCATTGTTTCCCTGTCTAGAGCTCAGCTAGAGCTCTATAAATGCTTCCCTATTTCAAAACCAAGCTCTTTAGCAAGGTTTGAGGCCAAAATCCCTCTTCAACTCCTTCCTCTGAACACTATTCTTATTCCATGCCTCACCTCCACCATCAAAACCCCTCTTCTTATTCCATGCCTCACCCACCATACACATCCATTGAACACCTCCTTCACCGTGCTTCCTCTCCGGCTCCGACCGGTCGCCATACACCATCACCCACCAAATGGACATCACCACTCCATTTCACACCTCACGATGACACTTCTGAACTAGCTAATTGGGGTGATGAGCCCATCCTTTGGATTTCAGGTACCATCACCATCAACGTAAGTGCAGCCGCCATCACCGTCATTAAACACCTCTATCCGACTGCCAAACAATCTGCCACTAATAGCAGGAGGTGCGGTTTCACCTCACGAACCAATTCGCATATCCAATTGAAGCTTCCAGTAGTAATAGCAGTGGACATTCAACGACCCTTCAATGCCTGCTGTTGCGCGAAGGAGAAGTGGGGAACATAGTCCCACATCGTGCAACCACGAGCTTCTGATGGCACATATAAGTGATACGTGCTATACTCTTTTCGCCCGAGACACTGGGGGGTCGGGTCCCCCATGCACCTAACTTCACTCCTCGCTCACCTCTCAGACTGGTAAGCCTGGACCTGATATTGCATAGATCTGATAGCCCGCGTACATGCCCGATTAGCCCCGGGTCTGAGAGAGAAGAGAAGAGAGCTTTGTGAGAGGAGGGGGTGGGTTTTACTCTGAAGTGATTGGGCTTGTGCTGAAGGGAGAGAGAGGCTCTCACACTTAGCCTCTAAAGAGAGAAAATCCTGTGCTTGAAAGCTTGAGAAAAGAAGGCTTAGAAAAAGAAAGGCTCCTGAGAGAGACTTGTGCTCTGTTGGAAGTTACGTCGTCTGATTTACATAGGTGACGTCTGATTGAGCCTTTGATGATGGCACTGTTGAATTATTTAAGTACCTAAGTTAATATTGATTATCTGATTGAGATACTGTTGAATGATTTAAATGTTGGGGGTATATGCTTAATTAAGATGAATAATTGGTGATTCAAATCACCATTATTTTATCTTTATATTTCTTTTTACCCTATGACTCTTAGAGATATTGATGATTGTTATTAACTATCAATTTGAGAAGTTGTATTCATGGAATATTTGTTATTATACTCAATTAATTATGCTTATCTATTTTAAATGAAGATTAATGTGGGTTACACATTTGCTCCCTGTGAACGACCTTGGACTCCAATTAGAATCTGAGTTTTATAAATTTAAATATTTTGTTGTGAGATTTAGGAGTGTACTACAATGAACGCATATTTAAATATCCTCTTTCACCACACAACACTGATGCAGGAAATACACGTTTTGTTTAAGATGCAAATTAGTGTCATATGCATAAATCTGCAAACTTTTACAATTTATAATACCTAGATAGTGGAGTATCTAGGGTCGTCCAAGGAGACCAATTCGTTAATCACATGAAGTGGTTCTCTCTCTTGCCTCTCAAACCTGCACTTGTCTTTTTGTAATTTTGATTTTTGTTGTGTTTTAGGATTTTCAGAAACAATCGGGTTTTTGATGCAAAGATTAACTATGCCAAAACTATGCCTAGGTGACAAGAATGAAACCTTCTCTTCTAAGCTCACCCTAGGCAAGTGTGCCTAGGGTAATTAGAAGAGTAGAGTGTGGTGCACTAAGCTACTAAAAGCATGAAAAACACATTAACATAAAAATAGAAATTGGAAGGCAAATTGAAATCTTGTATTGCTAGAATTTGGAGTACATGTAGAGGAATGCTTCTTGCAATAACAACAAACTACCAGTTAATACAAAATATAAAGTAGAAAATAAAGAAGAGAGGGATTTCTCGATGGCTCTTGCTCCAACTACAGTTGTTCCCATAGTTGAAAAGAGTTCTCCTTAGCTTCTTCCTCCTCCAAGCTATCTCCTCAAGGTGGGCGTCAACCACCTTGTTCCTCCTTTTGCCTGGCTGCCACCTCTATGTAGATGACCTCCTCCTTGGTGTGGCGCAAGGGAGAAGAAAGAAAGGAAGAAGGCACCAAGGGGGTGGGTAGGTTGCTCCCTTAATCTTCTTCTCTTCTTTTTCCTTGGCTTGGGATATGGTGGAGTAATGGTGTACCTAACTAATGGAAGAGATGGGAATTATGTGGTGGTAGGGTATTTATAGGATGGTAAGGGGGTGATTATGGTATTTTTTGGAGGGAAATGAAGGGGCGCTTGGATATTTTTGGAGGGAAAAATGGGAGGTAAATGAAGAGGTGCCTTGGTTATCCCTCCAAAAATACCTTCCAGAAGGTGTTGATTTTGGAGGGAAAAAAAAAGGAGGGTGGAGATGGGTTGAAGGGGTAGGGTTGGAATTCAAGGGATTTTGAGGGAAAAAGCTGGGACCATTTCTAGGTGGTTTTGGAGGGAATTTGGTGGTGTCTTTTGGTGGCAGAGAGGGGTGAAGGGATGTATAGGGTTGGTGCCAAGATTGAGGTGGAGTGGGGGTAGCTTAGGTGAACTTAGGTAAGGTTAGTTAGTGGAGCTAGTTAGGTGGGTTTTAGGGTTAGGTTTTGGTGGCCAAGGAGGTGACTAGCTAAGATAAGCTAGCTTAGCTAGCTTAACTAGTAGGGAGTAGGGTAGAGAGGTAGAGGGAGCTAGGGTTTTGGAGGTGATGAGCTAGAAGTAGCTAGAAGGAGCTGTACTGGAGCTTTTGGTTGTTGAAGAGAACTGCAAGGAGCTATATTAGCTAGCTTAGCTTGCTAGTTCTTTGCTAGCTGCTAAGCCAAGCTAAGATGAGCTGGCTTCTGTTGATATGAGCTAAGGTGAGCAGGTGATGTAGATACATCCATTTAGGTCAAAATGCCTATTTATGCATGTTCCTAGGCTTAGATTTGCATTCTATATTATAAATATTGCATAGCATCCATCATTCTGCATTTAGAGTAGTGTATATTTTAGGTTAATTGCATCCCTTTTGTGGTCAGGAGAGGAGATTTCTTTTGGAGCCTCGGATTGATGATCTGACCATACGGATTCGATCAAGATGACAATCGGAGTCCAACGCCTCCGAAATCGCCTTGATCAGAGTCCCATAGCACCACATGTAGTCCGAGGAAGATCAACAGCCAAGGGACTAGGTGACATAATTCAAAGCTTCAACCGACAAATCTGACTGCATGGATGGATTCGGGTCGACGATCATAGCCCAATGGTGCGAAAATCGACTCAATCCGACCTCTGTAGCAGCCCATACAATGAAAAGAAGATGGACGGCCCAAATCGCGCCACGTGGTGCAACCCAGGGCACCCATGCGCACACACGCACCACAGCACACGCACAGTAGCATGGGCACGCGCACGTGTGGAGGCATACACGTGCAGCAGCGGTAGCGCACGCAGGAGCGTAGCACGCGGAGGCTCGCTGTGCAGGTGCGCGAAGCACGTGCCAGCGCAGCGACAGTGTGGGTGCGTGGGCTGTCTTTAGCGATGTTTGTGGCGGATCTTCAACGACGTTTATGACCATCACTAAATGTCTTATATACGAATTTGATTCTTTCCTCCATTATAAAAGGACCCCTACCCCTCCCATTTTTCTTCATCTCTTCCTTTCTTCCTCTCACCACCTCCAAGGCTCTAGAGAGAGCTTGTCCCAAGCCCGAGAAGCTCCTCTAGAGTAGAAAAGAAAATAGTTTTCCCACCTCTCATCCCCATTTGTGGAGCATCCCATGGCCGTCACCTTACCTCCCTTCGAGAAGAAGATCCTCGCTGCAACGCCGTCCTGCCCCATCCTCCGTCCTCCGGCTTCGTCCTCCTTCGTCCCGCACCTCACCACCTTCCTCTAGGTGACGTCAGAGCGAGTCATCCTTCGAGTAACCATCGAGGGGGATTCTCTCACCTCCTTCCATCTTTTTCGCTTTCGTAGTGTAATCTTTCCCGCTTTCGTAGTTGTAAAAAAACATTTGATTAGAAATCCATGATTGTTCCTCTCTCTCTCTCTTATATTTTCGCAACTAGATTAGCTAGATAAGCAATTGTCGATTCGATCTCTTACTTTTTAAAAAATTCCAAAAAAATTATAAAACATAAAAATGACAAAAACAAATAAAAGCAAACTGTGGATTTTTCAAAACCAAACATCTCCTCCCCGTGTTCGACCCGGGACTCACTTTTCGAGTTTCGGTTATAAATTCTATCTGATCAATGGATTTTCTCGCAAATCGAGCTGCGACAATGGGTTTTCCAAGCTCGAACCCTTTCTGCGACAAGATCCATCGCGAATCATTTTGGCGTCGTTGCCGAGGAGGCAACGCTCTTTGATTTTTCTCGCATTTTTTCACCTTAACATTTTAGCTCACTTTTCTCCTTTCTTACTGTGATTACAGGTACCTTTTCAAGGCGAGCCAAAGCGGATAGATCAAAGTAAAGTGCGGTTAAAGAGTTTTGTAAGTTTATCCCCACCACCCCCACCCTAAATTTCATTTCACCACACTAATAACTCAAACCCAAATCAACTTAAGTGCTTTTTATAAACCCTATGATAGATTTGATTGTTTGATTGTCACTTCGCCTCACCTCACTCACCTGCATATATGTTTTTAAAAAAATACTCTTCTCTTGTGGGATTTAACTAAAAGATACACACTAAACACCCACAACTTCTCATCCTAAGGTGCACAATCACATCAATTCTACCACTTAACTGGAATCTGACCTGTGGATCTGGTACACCTTAACTCAACACACAAATAAGTGAGTATACAATTTGAATATGTGATGGGAACACCATCATGAGCCCTAACTAGCTCATTTTGACACAATGAAGAGAATAAAAGCTCCTACATAACCAACTGAAGGTCCTAATTCATTACATAACCTTTTTGAGAGAAGAACAAGAAATAAGGGGTAAAACTGTAATTTTACCATTGCAGTGCAACCATGGGTTTTCTCAAGGGCTAAACACAAGTCAAATGATCTTAACAAGATAATAAGTGGGTTGAATCAGATAGAAAAGGAGTTGGCCATTAGAACCCATCTTGACCTAAAATGGGGTCTCAGATAAATATTTGCCCTAAATTGGGTTTTTGCATAAATTTCCCATTCAAAAGTGGTCAACCCAAAATCCAACTTCACCATTGGATTCCTTGGGTCCAAATTAGGTTTCTACCAAAATTTGGACCTAAGGGAAACTCATCTTGACCTACTTTGCAAAAAGGTCCAATCTGATTGCATTTCTACCCCTATCTTTCGAAAACCCTTGCATTTGACCCCCTAACATCTTCATCGTCCTTGCAAATAGGTCCCTTCACCATTATAGCGGAGGAATCCTACTCCAGCGAGCTTTAGAAGGTGATTTCTCCTTGATTACTCAAAGAATCCCTCCCAAAATTGGAAGGGAGATTCTCTGAGTAATCTCCTCTAGTCTGAACTTATCAGTGAGCCCTAATTGTTTCCCAATCTCTCATGTGAACACATGAGATATTTGGGACTTTTTGAAGATTCCATCTCCGACGACTATACCTTGCTTGGAAGCTTGGCTTCCAAGCACAAATCCCTCTCCATAGACCTATTTAAGACTCCCCAGATTCAACCGAGTTTCCTCAGCTTGAAATTGGGTCGGAATCCCCCACATTCTTCTCTCCTCGCCAGCCGCAAAACCTCCGCAAGCTTCGGCAGTTCTTCCCTCACTCTCTCGCCGCCCAACCACAATACCAGTGGTTGGGTTGTCTTCCTCTCATTCATCCGCATCGCGTAACACCGGCCGACATCGCCTCTTCCCTCGTCTTCGCCACCGCCTCATCTACGGAGATCTTCATCTCCGGTGTCAGCCATACCAGCCTCGACATCTCCCCTATCCCTTTCGTCCTTTAGAGGTAGGTATTAGACTCTCTCTCTCCTACTCCCGTTCCCTCTATTTCTCAAAAAAATCCCTTGATTGCACAGTAATCATAGGTCTTAATTGACCTAAATTAGGCTAGGACTTAGCATAAATTAGGGTAATTCATGCATGCATAAGCATTATCTACATCTTTAGTGCTTTCTTTTAGCTATGCATAAAATAATGCTATAATGTGCTGATTAGGTGCATTATGTCAATTACAAGTAATAAGCTGGATCTAAAGCTGGATCAGAAGAATGAAGGAATAATTGGTGTTGCAGCAAAGCTGGAGTAGAAGACTTAGATTAGATGTAGTAGATAATAATGTAAGGGAGTTAAGGTAAGCCTTTCTATTAAGTAGGAATAAAGCAATAAAATGTGAAGAACTTAGGACCATCCTAGCCCTAGGATAGCCTAGAAGCTTCCCAAGCCTTAGCCACCCTTAGATTAGGTTACCACACCCTAGGAAACCTTAAAACCCTAATTCCAACCTTTATCTGGACGTCCAGAACCCTTAGCCAACTCCCACACACCTTAACCCACTTCTGCATTGTTATTGGATGTCCAGACACTTGGTCAGACGTCCAATTTCTGCAGAATACCCAAGACAGAACCTTGAATCCTTCCTGACTCTGATTAGACGTCCAGACAAAAAGTCTGGACTTCTAATTTTTGAGTATAAGTTGTCTGACACATTTATCAAACGTCCAGAATTGCCTCCAGTTCCTGTTTTGAGATTCAAGCCTTGATCTTGGATCTCTAGCTCCCTAAACCCAATTCCAAACCAATAGGAACCTAAATTAAGGTACCCCAACCCTAGTACATCACCTCTAGACCTCCCTAAGGACCTAATTAGGTCCTCACTAAACCTAATTTACTTAGATAATAGTCAATTACCATGGCATAGTCAATTGGACTGATAGGGTCCAATTGAGCTCAGATCTCAACCCACACAAGTCCAATTGGACTTAGGGAGAGTCCAATTGACCTAAGCCCAACCTAATTGAGTCATTTCACTCTCAATTAGGTTCACACCCATTCAATTAAACTTTTGTTAAGTTTAATTGCAATTCCTCCTTAGCAATTAGGGTTTTCAACCCTAATTTACGGCCTACACCAGCCTAAACCCCTTAGGACCTAACCTAGACCACTTAGCCACATAGAGCACAGCCACACACTCACACACACACATCCATTCACACACACACACACACTCATATAGAGTTCTCTAGAACTCTCTTCCAAAGGTGGCGCCACTCTTGGTTGCCAAAATTAGCAACCAAGAGCCATTCAAATTGAGATCCACTTTTTATGGATCTAAGAACCACCTCTCTCTCTCTCTTGGCCGGTCACTTATGGGGCTCTCTCTAGAGAGTTCCACACTTCTCTAGAGAGTCTCCCTTAGGTCTATAAAAAGACCTAAGGGGTGACCATTTGCACCCATCCATTTCTTGGCATTCATTCACATTCACTTCCATTTAGGTTAGCTACATTCCACCTCCACGGGTTGCCTCACCATGGCCACCACCATCTCCACGCCAGGATGCTGCATCACCTCTCCAACCTCTCTCCAAGGGTCGGCCGAAGCACCATTTGTTGCCCCTCCTCTCAACCACTCAAATGCCACCGGAGACCACCTCCGAATGCCCTTATTTCTGCTAGACTAGTAGTTAGTTCTTCATAGTTTACATGCTTTTATTTACTGCTTAGTAGTGTAGCTCTTTACTCTCCCCCAATGATGCATGCCAAATCTCCCCATAAATTCTTGTATGCAATCATTTTCTGTTAGCTACATTGATGGTTTTAAACTTTCCTCTATAAGCTTTCCTCTAGTTCCATGTTGCAAACACTCTCTTGAATGAATGAAAGAAATTTTTCTATATATATATGTCTATGTGTTGAGAATCACCATGAGCTTGTTGCAATATATTTTGTGTGCTTAAAGTTGCCTGCTTTTACTTTCTGATATTCTTGCAACTAAGCATGTCGTGTTTAAATACGCAATAACCATAAACCGCCATGCGATTTTAAGTAGAGCTAGAAAAGATCGATTTCAGATTTACATAAACGCCTCCCAGAGATGAATGACCGGAACTCAAAGTCTCGTTATCTTTAGAAATTATTTTTGACGACCGTTTAGCGCGACTATACTATGATTTCTGACGACTTTAAAATACATGAAAATGGCTTCTGTTACCCCTTGACGTCACTGATAACCATCACCTTCACCTCCGACGATCCCTCCAGCGAGGTGCTCCCGTCGCTCCGCACCACCATCCACCTCTCCAACCACCCTACAACCTCCGCAATGACTCACTAATCATAAACCCCCACTCCATTCACTCCATCGACCACCAAAAAGCACCCCCAAACAGACCCACTCACATGGCCACAGAGAACCCTAGACACGCCATCACAGCCATCCCCATGCCTCGCCAACCACTGCAATACACTTGCTGTGCCTCGGCGAAGCTCCCTGGATGATTTGACATGGCCGCGAGGTTGTGCTCATGTTTTCAGGTACCCGACCACCGACCACCATGGACGAAGGAGCTTGAAGCTCGCTTGCTGTGCTCCAGCTGCTACTGCTCCAAGCGAGAGTAGCCTAGGCGAGAGTAGCAGCTGCTACTGCTCCAAGCTCCAACTTCAGGTTCCCAATTGGAGTCAAGGGCAGCTGTAGCTTCACAATTTAAAGGAGACATCTAATGCTGCGGTGCGCGAAGGAAGGTGGGACATTTAGTCCCACCTCGAAATTGGACGAGCGAGCTTGTGCACATAAATTGATTTTGTGCCATAGCTTTGTCACCTCCAAGTCACGGGGTGAGGTCCCCCTCTCTCCCTCTCACGGCCTCGTCTGCGGCACTGCCCACACGGACCTGGACACGACCCGTTTACCCGACCAACTCACTCCTCGCTCACCACTCACGTCGGTGAGCCTGGACCTGGGTCTCCGTTAGGTTCAATTACCCGAACCGGCTGTCGCTCTGGGAGAGCGAACCTGAAATAGAGAAGAGAGAAAGAGAGGAACACTATGCAAGGGAAGGGGTGTTTTGCCTTAGGAAGCTTAAGCTGGACACTTAGCCAAATCAGAGAGGAAGAAGAGGAGGTAAGGCAAAGAAGGAAGGAAGAAGGGAGGAGAAGGACCAGAGAAGAAGGAAGAAGCCAAGGAAGAGAAAGAAAGAAGAAGCAAGAAGCTGAGATTCGCAATGCAAAGGAAGAAGCTAAAGAAGTAGAAGGCAGAGAAAGAGAAGGAAGAAAGTCAGAGAAAAAGCAAAGAAAGGAAGGAGAAGCCAGAGAACAAAGAAGAAAGAAGCTGAAGTGAAGAGAAGGGAAGAGAAAGAAGGAAAAATCAGAGCAATGCACTGTAGCACATAACCTTTAAGACATTTGATTTTGTAATCAGACATCCATTTTTTCATAAGCTCTCCATTGTTTTATTTACAATTATTTTTATTCTTCATATACTCATGCTTTACAATCTTAATTAGATTTTGAGTAGTATTATGTGTTCAATTTGCATTTATTATTGAGATTAATGCGTGAATTCCATTTGCTCCCTGTGTTCAACCTCAGAATTCAAATTCGATTAATAAAATTGTATTTGTTTTGAATGCTTTTTCGACTATACTACAACGCGACACTTTTAAAACCCGATCTAGCATTGTAAACATTTTTGGCACCATTGTCAGGGAGCAAGGCACAATTCACCACTATTCTCTGCATTATTTGATTATATTTGAGCACTAACTTGCCCTATTTGCTTTATTGTGATTGTGAGAGGTACTTCACGAGGCGATCTCCTACGCAAATCAACCACTCCAGGGCAGGTAACTTCTCTATTCTTCCCTAATCAACCTCCTAATCCAGGGAAGACAAAAAGGAAGCAATCAATTAGGAATCACCTACCTTCTTTTCATAGTAATTATCATTTCAAAGGCAAAAGTTTCCTAACTTGAGAAATTTTTTTCAAATTTTATTTAAGTTTGAAGCGATTCTATTTAGAGATCCTACCTCAAAATTCCTGTGCCTATTAGGGATTACACTTAATTTCTAATCTTCTTGGACTACGCACTTGTTTGAAGCCTAAGGAGAACATTTTTGAAACTCAAAGTAGACTTGGAAATAAAGCCAATTAGGGTTTCTACATTAGGGTTTTGGAGTACTAATTCACACTTGCCTGCATAAAAGGAAACAAACCCACCCACATTTGTGTGCTACCCAAGTCCTTGATTGAAAAGATTTAATCAAGAAAAACCCTAAAATCAGACTCTAAACTCACTTGAACCTTAAAATACTTGGACCTAATAACCTGGGAGTCAAATTAGGGTGATTTCTAGGTCTTGACCTAGAGTCATTCTGCCATCTTTAGGGTAGGTCAGGTGAAGTTGGATTACATTGTAGGCCAACCAACCTCCAAATTGGGTCACAAGTCAAAACAACTGCCAATTCAAATGAAATCAAAGGCACAAATTAGGATATAAAACTGGTAGACTTAAGAGGTCAAGTTATCCATTCTGGTCTACCTGGACCCTCAGTGACAAGAGAGGTCGGGTTAGGGAAACCCTGTAACCAGTGGGGGTGCTCTACCGTGTAGGGGTCTTTGCAGGACTCTCCCTCTCTGGCTGCCTAGGTAATTCTCAGGTGGACGGCTTTTTGACTAAGGGGTATCATCTGCCCCAAACCTCTATAGTCATCCAAAAATCTTTGGGTGCCTTGATTGGGTCCACATCACATCCAGTCCCTCATCCCTTCTCTTTAGAATACACACACATATCTTTAGTGGGATTCTCTGTCAGATCAAATCACTTCGATCCAAACCTAAATTCTTATTCTACATATTGATTCCACCATTTGATTCAAATATGCAGCCTGGGTACTTAGGAAGACCATTGAAGAAACCTAAATCACAAAGATCCATGAGAGATAGAATGGTTGAGGATGCCCTTGATATTATGAGATTGAGTTAAAAACCTCAAAACCAGTAAAAGACATTCAAATTAGTGTACTAATAACAACAACCTTCATCATAAACTGTGCCCAATTGTTATTAACAGAAGCAACAAAGGGATCAACCTGGGACATTCTCATAACAAGATACATTGAGACAGAAAAATTGCATAACTTTGAATACCTCCAATGCATGATAAATCCTGTACTTTGGGAAAAACACCAAGATGATCTTGAAAAATAGGAAGAAATGATGAAATTGTTGAAACAAGTTATAGATCAAAAATACCCGTGCATGCCCCAAACAATTAATGAACCATCTTGGAACAGTATTGAGGATCAACATGATTTCCCAAATCCCATGTTTGAGGCACAAGGTTGTTGTGGATTCCCAATCCAGATGGAATACAACATGCCTAATCTTGAATTAGGTTGGGAAGTCCCAATTGCAAGAGAACATGATTTTCAGCCAACACTAGAAAACCAAAATCCTGGTTCACAAAGCATGGAACGTTGAGACTCCTGTAATGATGAGATTAAAACAGAACCTCTCGAGGGTGTAAATCCTACCCCTTATTCTGACAAGGTAACCCTCAAAGGTAACTTTGACCTAGATTTTAGTAATTCAACCCACATTCTCAGCCTAGAATCTGGATCTGAAACTTATTGGGAAGATTATAAGGCCCCATATGACGAAGATCAAAGTTTAAATTGGAATTATGATTCTGGGCCTTTATTTGATGAATATCCCTCTCCAACATCCTCAGAGAAACAGATTGATTTTTTAGAGGTCGTGCCAATCTACGATACAGAAATCAAGGAGTTGGATGAGTGGGTTTTGATTGGATCTTTCCTACAAGCCTAGAACTCAAGACTAGACCAAATAAGGACACCTCTTTGAGCTCAGAATCGAAGAATAGGCTGACCCAAGTCAGGTTGCTGAATCTACATCTTTTTATGGTGGAACCTCTGATCTCGAATCGAACTCAAAATTTGATTCTCGCAATATTTCCGACGATTTCGAATCTTACCATGATTTCGGAGGACCGTTGTTTCCTGACGACTATGAGCCAATCTACGACCTCAGCTCACATGATTCATTCTTCGACTCTGACTCTGAGGTTCCTGATCCCGAGATCACTGATTTAAATTCAAGTTCCATTGAGATGGAATCATTTCTTTTTGGTCCTCAAGAATCAAAACCAGAAAGTGTCGAGAGTGACTACAACCCAGAATTCGAATATTTTCTTGACTCAGATTTTCTTCATCCTATATACACTTTTTAGGCATTCACCTTCGAAGTTAATGGCTACTATGCGGACTCTCTAAATGAACCTACCTTTAATTCCTTTTTAGAGGAGCCCTCATACACAATTTTTATTGATGCCACCTCCTCTACATATACAGAACCCATCCAAACTCATTTTCAACCCCGACCAGCAACCGAACTCAATTTCTATTTTGGTTTCCCTCTTACTGAGCCGATTGCAGATGATTCACCTCCACATCTCTATCAAGTTTCGGACATTGATCAAACCACAAATCATGCTCCATCATTCTCTGATCACTCCTGTAAGGTTTCCACATCATCCACTGATTATTTTGAGGATCCCTACTCTGATCAGGCTAATTCGACCCAGCCAAACCCTAGATTCACACTTCCGTATCATTCTGAGCTTCATAGCATATGGTGGGTTCCACACCTCTTGATCAACAATTATCAACCCACCAGAGTGATTGGGTTTGGGCTGCATCATCAGCTTGTTGATCTAAACAAGCACCTGGTTGGACCAACCAGGCTCTTGATCAAGGTGCTTGTTCTACAAAGCTCAGCTGATTTGACCACTCCCTCTCCATACCATTTCCCGCTTGGCTGAAGGCATTGAATTTAGCAATTAACGAGAGGCAACCCGTCATTCCAAAAACCTGAGATCCTTCTAATTATCCTTTCTGTACCTCCCGTCTATTGCACCCTGAGTTCAGTCTTAGAATAGTCGATCCCACCTTTGGTACTCATGCCAAAGCTTGAAATCATCCGCAACAATCATTTCCGACCCATTCACCCACCCGATAAATCTTGTTCTAGTTCCTGAAACCCAAACCTATTTCACACCCTCCATTTACAATGAGGACATTGCAAAACTTAGGCATGGGGGTGGTAAAGTGCAAACATACAAAAATCAAAAGTTTAGAAGGGTTCTCACAAAAAAATCACATATTCCAAAAATACCAAGAAAATAGAAAATCGTGAAAAAAGAACAAAAAAATGGGGGGGAGAAGATTTTGAGGCCATACAAATCTTGAGGAGAAAAAGGGAAAAAATGAAAGGAGCACAAGTTGAAAAGAAAAGAGACAATCATTAGTAAGAAATTAAGGGATTAACTGAATTCTAGACCGTATCAAGAAAAAGAAAATGAAAGAAACGAAAAGTGCTAATGAAACACAAAAGAGATTAGTAGGAACGCAAATCTTAAGCCTCTTAGGCTATACTCCTAGGCTTAAAAATTCAAGTAACCACTAAGATCTGGATAGTCCTCAAGAGGTTGGGGAAAATGTGAAGCTTAACTATTAGGTCTAAGGCTTAGAGAGTATTCGACCTCGTTAATTGACCTCTGATTTACGGGACTCAGTAACCTAATCACCCTAATCCACACACAGTTTGGTTCAATGCGCATAAGTATCAAAATCATGCAAATGCATTTAAATTGTTTTGAAAAAGTCACCTAGATTAGGAGCGGCCAATCAACACAAGTTGATTTGGATGAGTTCTTGACACAGAGAGGTGAGAAATTTCCCTTAAAGATGTGCAATAACATATCGTCTCCTTGGTGCTCGTCTCCTAGGATATTTACATATCCTAATGGGGGCATGTAAGCACCCTATGCTAGTTCATATGCCATGGGCGGCATTATCTTGAAATATAGATTGCTAGGGTCTAGATTTAGCTACAAAATGCCATGGGTGGGATTATCTCGAAATCTCGAAAGCCAGGGTTTTGGGGGTTGCCATGAGCGGTACTATCCCGAAGCATCGATTGCTAGGGACCCTTCGAGGATTGATGATGGGGACTAGGAATTCGATACAGACCATGTTGAGAAGCCAATCCGAAGCTAGAAATAAAAAGAAAGAGAGAGAAAACTTTCCAAACAAGGAAAATTCCTCTGTTTCTTCTTACAAAAATGCACTGCAAACTGAACCAAGGCTAAAATATGTTACAAGCATGGGTGCTTTAACTGCAGAGTCCAACAAACCTTAGGATAGTTCCTGTGGGCCTTAAAAACCTTCGTGGCAGACTGAAGCTAGAGCTGGTTAGGTCCGGATCTTGGTTGGTACTTGAGTACCTCTAGGCCTACTATTGGCATTCTAACTTAATCTACAGAAGAAAGCACTCATCATAGTTTTTTAACATCAAAAGAACTCATGGTCTAGAATCAACATTAAAACCTTAAAATTTTGCTAAGGACCTTGCAAAAGCTAGGCATAAGGGTATGATGGGAACACCATCATGAGCCCTAACTAGCTCATTTTAACCCAATGAAGAGAATAAAAGCTCCTACATAACCAACTGGAGGTCTTAATTCACTGCATAACCTTTTTGAGAGAAGAACAAGAAACAAGGGGTAAAGCTGTAATTTTTCCATTGCAGTGTGACAGAGGGCATTTCTTGCACGTGTTTTAAAAATAGAGATTTCGTCGTAGTATAGTGTGCGAAAACGCTCGTCAAAAATAATTTATAAAGATAACGAGACTTGAGTCCCTATTGTTCGTCTCTGGGAGGCGTTTATGGAAATGCAAGTTTGAAATCGATCTCTTTCGCTCTACTTGCTTAAAATCTGATGTCGATGTATGGTGATTTACGTATTGATGTACGACATGCTAGATGCCAAAAGATAGTAATTAAAAGCAGGCAACTTTAATCACACAAAATATATTGCAATAAGCACATGGTGATTTTCACACAGATATATATATAGAAAAAGATTTTTATTCATTCAATTCATGACGGTGGCTACAACATTAAGCTCGTGGAAAGCTTATAGAGGAATGCTTAGAAATATAAATCTAACTAGCAGAAAACGATTGCATACATGAATCTAAGGGGGGATTATGCTTGCATCATTGGGGGAGAATATAGAGCTACACTACTAAGTAGTAAATAAAGCATGTAAATCTAAGAAGAACTATAATCTAATCTAGCAGAAATAAGGGCATTTGGAGGTGGCTCCGATGGCCTTTGAGTTGGTTGAGAGGAGGAGGGGCAGCCAATGGTGCTTAGGCCAACCCTTGGAGAGAGGTTGGAGAGGTGACCCAGCATCTTTGTGTGGAGGTGGTGGTGGCCATGGTGAAGCTACTCGTGGACATGGAGGTGGAGTGGATGTGGAATGAAACTACGCTAAATGGAACCAAGAGTGGATGGGTGCAAATGGCCACCCCTTAGGTCTTTTTATAGACCTAAGGGAATCTCTCTAGAGAATTATGGAATTCTCTAAAAAGGCCTATGGTGGGAGCTCGTGAGAAAGTGAGAGAGAGAGAGAGGATGGATGGTGGTTTTTAGATCAACCAAATGTGGATCTAAAAATTGAATGGCTCTTGGTTGCTAATTTTAGCAACCAAGGCAACAACACATGGTAGAGAGTTATAGAGAACTCTAGGCTAGGTATTTTTGTGTGGATGTTGTGTGTGGGTCGAAACTTAGGTGGCTAGGTTGATTAGGTTAGGTTCTAGTGGGTTTAGGTCAAGGTAGGTCACAAATTAGGGTTGTAAACCCTAATTCACAAGGTAAAGTGCAATTAAACTTAATACAAGTTTAACTGGGTGTGTGAAAAGATAATTGAGAGTAAAATAACTCAATTAAGTCAAGTCTAGGTCAATTGGACTCTCACTGGATCCAATTGGATAGTGTGTGCTGAGATCAGGGCACAATTAGACTCAATGAGTCCAATTGAATAGGCTGATGGAATTGACTAAGATCCAAGTCAATTAGGTTTATTGAGGACCTAATTAGGTTCTTAGGGAGGTCTAGAGGTGATGTACTAGGGTTAGGGCACCTTAATTTAGGTTCCTATAGGGTTGGAATTGGGTTTAGGGACCTAGAGATCCAAGATGAAGGCTTGAATCTCAAAATAGGGTATGGAGGGTAGTTCTAGACGTCCAATAATAGTGTCAAACGCCTTATAGTGAAAAATCAGAAGTCTAGACTTGTTGTCTGGATGTCGAATCAGAGTCAGGAGGGTTTCTAGGTTCTGTCTTGGGTATTCTGCAGAAATTAGACATCTGACCAAGTGTCTGGATGTCCAATAACACTACAGAAGTGGGTTTAAGGTGTGCGGGAGTTGGCTAAGGGTTCTAAATGTTCTATAAATGTCGAGATAGAGGCTAGAATTAGGGTTTAAGGGTTTCCTAGGGTGCGATGACCAAATCTAAGGGTGGCTAAGGCTTAGGGAGGCTTCTAGGCTGTCCTAAAACTAGGATGGACCTATGTTCTTCACAATTTATTGCTTTATTCCTACTTAATAGAATAACATACCTTAACTCCCTTACATTATTATCTACCACATCTAATCTAGGTCTTCCGCTCCAGCTTTGCTACAACACCAGTTATTCTTTATTCTTCAGATCCAGCTTTAGATCCAACTTCAGATCTAGCTTCTGATCAACTTATTACCTGCAATTGACATAATGCACCTAATCAGTACATTATAGCATTATTTTATGCTTAGCTAAAAGAAATCAATAAAAGTACTAGTAATGCTTATGCATGCGTGAATTACTCTAACTTATGCTAAGTCCTAGCCTAATTTAGGTCAATTAAGACCTATGATTGCTGTGCAATCATACACTCATGCCTAAATCTTGCTAGTCCCTAGAAAATACAAGACTAAATTATTCACAGAAGGGTCCCTAAGGGATTGATTATTTTATCAAGTGTATGTCTAGAGATTTTTCTCCTTTTTGTTTTCATCCTATGCTCTAGAAATCCAGACAATAGTGAAAGTGTAGCTATGCGGCTTTTGCAACGGATTCGAGTGAAAAACTAATTCACCTCTAAAGCCTATACTTAACCCCTAGTAAAAATTCTAGCGGGATAGGCGGACTTCTTCCCTCAGGGTATTCAAGATATTCTATGAATTTCACTCGGCTTTAAGCTTAGGTAGAGAATCTTAGAGGGAAAAGATTATATATTTGGTGACTCACTCTCGACAGGTGCTATGTAGAGATTAACACTATAGATTCTAGATTCCCAAATTATTACGTAACTCAACTCAGAGAAAGACAAGAAAAACTATGCTCTCTTTTAATTCCTTTGTATTCATTCTCTCTTACTCTTTTTCTTTTTCTTGTCTTTTCTTTCTTTTTCTTAGAGCTCACAATCTCACCAGATTCACACATATGACCTGTATTTGGTGGTCTCACTTGACATTAACACTTTAATTGAGTTTCCATAACCCTAACACTAAGTCGGAATTCCCCAGCCAGTATTCGAGCGGTCAGAAACACAAAAAAATAGGTTAAGGCCATATTTGGTGGATCTCAAATTTATTTTGTGGTATTGCCTCAATGCAAATGAAATAAACACTAAATATTCACAAACTCTTTTTTTCTTGATTTTTCTTCTTTTTCTATTTTTTTTTCTTTTTCTTATTTTTTTCTTCTATGTAAATTTTTTCAACACAACACATGTTAGCATACATTCATGAACTTTATTGAGGAGGCATTATTAAGGATTGGTGGTATTCAAGAGACATTGAGTGGCTTATTTGGTGGAAGTGCCTACTCACGACACCAGGAGAGATGGATAGGATGGTGTATTTCTGACCTTGACATCAATACCCTCCTTTAGCCGAGGATTTCATAAAGAATGGTCGTAACCATCCACCTTAGTCCTAATTTTATGAAAACTCACTCTCCGTGTATTTGCCTTATTTGATGGCTCTCAAAATTTCACACAAAATGTATACGCAGGAACCGAGAGCGAAACTATGCCTAATCTCTGAGTATCATTACCTAATTATCTAGGATTCTGGATTCCTTGCACTAATCTTAGAGCACCAGTACACTCTACTCTTATCTCACACTATTTGGTGGATTTTTGGAGGAAAATCTGCCTAGCTCCCAAAACACTGTCCAGAGATTTAGG
Source organism: Thalassia testudinum (assembly GCA_037157565.1). Lineage (NCBI taxonomy): Eukaryota > Viridiplantae > Streptophyta > Magnoliopsida > Alismatales > Hydrocharitaceae > Thalassia > Thalassia testudinum. The sequence goes on from JAZHRO010000025.1 coordinate 5,409,985, forward strand.
AGAAGCATTGCTTCTTCTCAACACACTAAAGATGTTTATCGGCCTTCACTGTGAATCCATTGCAAATTCTACATGTGAGAAATTGTACTGGATTTCAGATTATAGGAATCAACTAAAGGATAAAATCCCTAATGCATTCTTAATAAAAATCTTATTCATGAATGCAATATGTATAAATGCTATAAACAAGTAACCTCTTATAATTTGTACTTCATAAAATTCCCGCATCAGGTTACATTCAGCTTGATACTAAATTTAGAACATGAGGTGAGCGAATGAGTCGGAAATGGCTGTTGCGGATAATTTCTAGCTCCAATGCAAGCATTGGAGGTAGAGCTGGTTGTTCTTATATTCAGGATCCTAAAGTATGTATAACATGCAGTTTCAAGGTTTTTCTAATGGTTGGCATAAAAAATTTTTCAGTTTTACTGTATCTACCCCCCCATGCCTAAGTTCTTGCACGTCCTCATGTATGAATATAAAAGAAGATAAATACAGTAGGGAGTAATGGGTAGAAATCACCTGGAATTACTCCTGAAATTTTAACGTTTAGCACCAACCAACCTGATATGTAATATGCAGCAAGAAAATGTGCTAAAAGAAAAATATGTTATGTATAAAAATGAATATGTATAAATGATGGATGCGGAGAAGATGCTGAGTTTAACGCCTCCAGCTGGGCGAAAATTCAATCACACGTCCTCAATAAGATGAATGATCTCATCAGCTGGAGGAGGTTCCTGGGTCAAAAATGGCTTGAGGCGCTGTCCATTTACCATAGATACATGCCCTGATTTTGGGTGCCTGATCTGGATCGCCCCATTAGGATACGGGTAAATCACAGCATATGGGCCAGTCCACTTGGACTTGAGCTTCCTTGCGAAAAGTTTCAGTCGCGAATCAAACAACCAGACTTGCTGGTTGGGCGTGAATGTTTTTCTCCGGATGTGGCGGTCATGAAAGGCCATGGTCTTGTCCTTGTATATCAATGCATTCTCATAGGCCTCCTGCCAGATCTCATCTAATTTGCTGAGCTGGAGTTTCCGTTCTTGACCTCCTGCATCAAGGTCAAGGTTACATTTTCACACTGCCCAAAAGGCATAGTGTTCCAGCTCTACAGGAACGTGACAGGCCTTGCCATATACCATACGATATGGTGACATTCCGAGTGGGGCCTTGTACGCGGTCTGATATGCCTAGAGTGCATCAACTAATTTATCGGACCAGTCCTTCCTATTTGGTCTAACCATCTTTGAAAAACGCCAATTTATCATTCTTCTTATGCATTAAAATAAACCTAGCTCTTAGGATTTTACTCTGCAAACGGGTTTTTGGGCTGCATTTAGGCATTAATTAGGTTAGGCATGCATTGCATTTTTTTATTGTCTTTTTGATGTGTTTTTGTGAGTGTTAGGGACGAACAGATATACAGATCCCTAAAACCCTAGCACTCAAGAAGGCAACTGGTGAAGGAGAAGCTCTCACCAGCTGGAACTCAACTTGATCCAGCTCACCATAACTGAAATTCATCTCACCTAAATAAGGGTTAGCTCATCCTAGCTCCATTCAGCTCATCTCACCTAAATGGAAGCTCAAGATAGTTCATCTTAGCTTACCTTAGCTCAAGTCAGCTCAGATCCAGCTCAACCTAGTTGAGTCTAGCTCATTTTAGCTCCCACTAGTCCACAAGGAGCTCTAGCTAGCTCAGCTAAGTTGACTGGAGTTCACCTTAGCTCAAGTCCAGCTACATCCAGCTCCACTCAACTCTAGCCAGCTGAAGATGACTTCATTCCAGCTCAAGAAGCTCAAGTCCAGCTCCCGGGGACGTAACCTAGCAAAACTCAGTTGAGCTAAGCTACCTTAGCTGCCTCAATCAGCTTAATCGTCCCTGGGAGCACCAGACCCAGCTCACCTCAGCTCATTATGGTAGAAGCCAACTCACTTTAGCTTGGCTTAGCAGCTAGCAAAGAACTAGCAAGCTAAGCCAGCTAGAGTAGCTCCATGCCAACCTCTTCAGTAGCTGCAAGCTCTAGTTCTAGCTCCAGACTTCTCCTCCTCAGCTCCTCTCTTCAAACCCTAGCTCCAATACCTCCTCCTCTACTCCATAGCTAGCTAAGCTAGCTTAGCTTAGCCTATCTTAGCTAGCAACCAGCTCCTTGGCCATCCACCACCTTCAACTCAACCCTAGCTAGCTCCACCAACGTAAACCCTACCTAAGCTCGCTATCCTACTCCAAGTTGGCGCCACCACTTAGCCACCTCTTCACCCCATCATCACCACCAAAAGGTACCAATTTTGGCACCAAAACCTAACCCTAACTACCACCCATTTTGGCGCCAACATCCACCCCCACATCCACCATACAGCTAACCCTACAACCCATCCTAGCCACCCACCTACACCTCCTTCTAGAACCCTACTTGGCGCCACCTAAGCCCCCCTTCTAGGAGCCATTTTGGCACCAACTTCAAGGGGTGCCACCACCCATAACCACCCCCTAGGTGTCCCTTGGGTTGGCGCAATTGACCTTAGCCATAGGATCCCCAACCACCTCCATCTTCCCATCTTAGCCCTCCATTTCAAGAGTCACCTTAGCCCCCTTCCTACTCTATATAAACCCACCACCTACCACCATGTTAGAGCATCCTCCATTAGTGTATTATTCTACCTATACCCACCTACACCTACGGCTAAGAAGGAGTAGAGAAGAAGATTAAGGGGGCACATCACCAGCCCCATTGGTGCCTTCTCCCCACTTTCTTCAACTTGTGCCACGTCAAGGAGGAGGAGCTTTCCACTTCAAGGAGGACGGCAAGGCAAAGGAGAAGAACCTAGGGTGGAAGTTCACCCTTGGAGGAAGAGAATTAAAGGTGGTAGCTACCACCATGGAGGACATCATCTTAGAGGAGCATAGCAAGGAAGGAGTTGGAGGACTCTTTTCAAGCTCGGGAGCTACCAATCTTGGAGCAAGAAGCCCTCTTCTTCACCATCTATCTAGAGGATTTGTGTTTTATTTTATTTATTGCAATTCTTTAGTAGTAGAAGCATTCATCTACTAGGTTTTTCTATAAAATACTTTCTCATTAATCTAGTTGCCTTCTTTGAAATTTTTTTTAGTTGCATTTTGATTGTTGTGATTCTAGCACTGTTCACTCCCTCTCCCTAATTACTTTAGGTCTCCACGTGCCTAGAGTGAGCTTAGGAAGAGGAATCACTTGTCACTTAGGTGTTAGCTTAGTAATCGTAGTTGTTATTTACTTTTTCGCCAACAACACGTGTTTTCTCTCGTTATTTCAAAACCCTAAAAAAATGATATAGTTGAAAAGACCAAAAGGAAAGGTGATTTCTATTTCAAAGCAAGAGACCTGAATTTTGCAAACATATTGCGTCCTTGGACGACCCTAGATACCCCACTATCTAGGTCTTACAAATTTAAAAGCGAAAGCGGATTTACCCGCTGCAACGACACTAAATTGCCTAATTAACCGCGTATTTTTGCAGTCACTTTTTGGCACTGTTGCCGGGGAGGCACGACTTTGCTTAATTTTATTTTCTCTTATTTGAAGTGAATCTCATCCCCTTCTCTTTCTTTTCTCTAGTGTGTACATGAACTACAGCGGGAAAGTGGGAATTGAGAAGCGAAAGCTCAAAGTTCCTTTTCTCCACACGATTTCAGGTTAGTTCCCCATTTCTTATCACATTTAGGCTAAAAGACTACCAAAAACATATTAAACTTGACTTTCAGGACCCTAAACACTTTAATTAAGTGGAGTGGTGCCCATAAAAATCCATTGTTTTCTTGTATGCTTCACTAAACACCACTCTAATCCAAGTATTGGTGTTCTATTTTTCGGGTCCAGATTTCTGTTCGGACTTGAAAAATCAATCACTAACACCAAAAATCTCCTAAAATCATAAAATTTCATACAGTGATTCCAAATTAAGTTAGAAACATCTGTTCCAAATTTTAGATCAATTGGATTTGTATTTAATTTTTAAAAATTCATGGACTATAGAAAGTTCACACCCTCTAGTCTTTCTGTTTTGCTACTGTCCATGAATTTTTAGAATTTTTATGCTCATCTAATTTTTTTGAAATTTAGTTTTCTGGAATCCTTGTGAAATTTTACATATCATAAAAAATCATCAAAATTTTCTGAGGTCAGTGGTAATACTGAAAAATCTAAAATACCCACGAGTATCATTTCTAGACTTTGACATCAGTACAAATAAAAATTTAAAATAATTATCAAACAAATTCCTAAAATCATACAAAAATCTTTTCTGGAATCCTTGTTTGATTCTCTTCAAAGTAGTGTGTTGTTTGAATTGTTTGGACCACTACTTAATACAGAAAGCTTAAAAACAAATCATTAGTAGTTAAATTTCTGTCGTAGGACTAATTGGATTAGGGTTTCTTTTCTCATTTTTAGAAACAAACAACAAAAAGGAAACATATCTTCATCCATACAACTTGATTTCCTCTTGTTTGTGAAATCTCAAACTTGTTTGGAAACTTAAAAAGAAAACCCTAAAAAAATAAACTAAGTTAAATCCAATCCTAAAAGACAGAAATACAATAATTGTGTGACAACTTGCTTTTCATTGGAACCACTTTCCAATTTCTGCACACACACTAAAAAAATTGAAATAACAGGGCAACAACCCAATTAACGCCCTCCACATTCCGTGTGCACTATAATATCCTAGCCCTAACTAAAATTTGTAGCAATTTGACTCCTAAGGTTTCATCAATTTAGGCTTGTAATATAGGACTTAAGTTTTCTCTAGTTAATACCAATTCTGTCATTTATATCTGGTGTTCAAGCTGAGGGGTCATGTCAAACGACCAGGCACGGGTTTGTACAAGCACCTAGGGATTTTCCTGGGAAACGCTTGGGCCCAAACCTCCCCTTAAGCAACTTGGCAAGATTTGTTGACATAACGGGTATTTACTGTTGATTACTTTTTTCCTAGGTAGACCAAGTCTTAGGTTAAATTCTAGAGAGACAATTAACTTAGGTCTAGAATTTGATTTCTTATGTGCACACTTCTCTCATCCCCATCTCTTCTCCTCCCTTACCATTTCTTCCATTTTGCACGGGTGACGATCCAAAACTCCACACTTGGAGGGACCACTTGATTTTGCCTCCCCAAAAAAGGACTTTTCATACATTCTTCCTCTTCTTTAAAAATGGAAAATCAAAATTGGTCCTCTAACCCGCATGCTAATTTTTCTTTCCCCTATTTTTCCACCCAGGAGCTACTTAATCAGGCCCCTCCACCTAATCTCTACTCTATCATGGCTCAGCTACAAGTTAAGCAACAATAGTTGCATAAGGATTTAACAAACCTAGCCAACTAGGGGAGTCCTGCCACACCTGCCCAAGCTCCACACATTCCACATCTCACCCCTTTTAACACCCGCAAGAGAGAAAATCTGCATAAATCCCGTACTGAGTATAATTATTATTCTGAGGCTTTCTATGGTTCAACAGGGAATTATGTTTATCCCAATCATCACCCCACCTAAAATGTCTCTACTTTCCCGGAGAAATTGAAAAATTCCTCTAATGGGGGGAATTATCCGGTTCACTCTTAGACCAATCCGGTCCCACACCAACAACAGAACCCGTTTGGAGGGTATGGTTCAAATCAGACTTATCAATCTGGGCAATCTCAAGAAGACATTAATGGCCAGATGGTGAAAACCCTGCAGGAGTTACAAATAAAAACAAAGGAAACAACCCGTCTTATTAACAATCTCAATAATCAAATTGGGGATATTCCAACCCAAAGACCTGCAGGACACTCACCATCCCAACCCACACCAAACTTTATTAATCCCAGGAACTAACACCTGGGTGGATACCAACATCAGAACCACATGGTTCAGCTTCCTATTAACCCAATATCGCAGCACCAACCCAGTTTCTATCAAAATCATGCCCCCCCACCTCCTCCCAGTGATCACCAAGCTACGTATGCAGAGACTTTGAGGAGTGAGGAAACCACCATGGATTTAAGGCCTTCACATTCAAATGATGAAATTGATTCTCAACCAATGCAGATTGACTCCCCTAACCTCAATAAGGAAGAAGAAAAAGAAATCCCAAAAACACCTGATTCAAACCCTATTTCCCACTCTCAAAAACTGCAATCCAACAATCCAAAACCAGAGTCCTCTGACCACAATCCTTTGGACTTATTTAATCAAGTCAAGAGGAATATTCCCTTCCTAGATTCTCCCCATGCCTCTAAAAAATTTACTTCAAAAGGGCATGATCAAAATCTAGAAAGGTTGGCCCTTTCAAAGACAGTCAGCTCAGTTTTTCAGAGCACGCTGCCTTTTTCAAAAAAGGACCAGGGCACATCACTCATCTCAGTTGTCATAATTGACACCATTTTTTTTCGCGCCCCTCTCGACTTAGGTACCTCTAGTAATCTCATCCCCCCGGTCTTATTTGAGGAATTTCGATTCAGTGATTTAAAACCTACTAAGGTTCAATTTCAATTGGAAGACCGATCTACCATTCAACCGTGGGGAGTTGTTGAGGATAGTATCATCAAGGTCCAGAATTGTCTATTTTCGGTAAATTTTCTGGTCCTTGACATAGAGGTACCTAAGGCTCTCATTAATGCCATCCATGGAAGACCTTTTCTGATTATGGCAACAGCTAATATCAATTCTCATTCTGGGAAAATGAATATAAGTTGCAGTAACCAGACCTTCTCATTAGATTTATTTCAAGCTTCCAAGAGGTCCATTGATCACAAAATTTTTGAGGACACTGATAATGAAATGGAAGCAATATTTGAGAAGTCTATGTTGATCAAATCTCATTCACCTTTGACCACTATTGATCTAGATTTTATTGATTCTTATTCTAAGGATAATTACGTGGTCCAGGACTTTCCAGATCAACTAGGGTCTGACTTTCCCCCCTTTTCATCTTCCTGATTTTTCACCAAAAACATCCACACTAACTTCACCCACCCTGCATCTCATTGACTCCATTCCCCATCCCTTTCCATTGGACCTATCACCCGACCCACCACAGTATGGCATTTTACAAGCACTTAAACCATGGCCAGATCCGGGTCATTTTTCCATTTTTCTATTTTATTTTGATCCCTTTATCTTTACCACTCATCTTTTTAGGGATCTTGAGGAAGACACTTTTATTAAAGACATTCAAGTATCCAACTTTTTACATGATTTTCCATTTTCCATGCATACCTTCACGCCCAGCTGAATGGCGTAAAAGATAGCACTAGATGGGAGGTAACCCATCATTTTTTTCCTACTTTCCTTTTTTCTTCTTTTTCCAGGTTTTGATCATCCTAAACCCGACCGTTCTTCACTAAGGTGATCCCTTTTCCCTCCTAATGCATGAGGACATTGCATATCTTAAGCATGGGGGATGTTTTTAAAATTTGATGATCGATTTAGGATTTTCAAAACCTAAAAACATGCATTTTTCTTTAGTTTATTTCCTGCTTGCATACCCAATATATATATATAAGTGTTGAAAACTTTTTAAGGAAAAATTTTGAAATAGGGACTAAGGTTGAAAAACTCACTTTTGGTACAATGGGATTTAATCTTTAACAAATTAGGGATGAGGATGCGAATCTGATCATTAGAATTTTAGGGTCTATTTTAGACTAGATCAGATATCCTTCTCTAAAATTCCACCTGAACCCATGATAGTTCAGGTGACTTGATCCTATTTTGTAATGTGGAAAGTATTTGGCTTAGTTTCTGATTCAAAAACTTACATTTCTTGAGGAACTTCTTGTGTCAATTTTCACACACAACCCAACACTTAAAAATAACTAAAAATTGAAAAACTCCCTTGTTTGGACTTAGTAAAAGTCTGAAGCAGATCATTGGTTTGAGTTGCCACCATCGAGGAGGAAAATGCCTCCTTTGAGGACGTGATGTCAACATGTTACCACCTCGACGCTGCTCCATATCTATATTTCATATCTTTAGATGGAGCATTAAAGCGCATTTTAGAAGCTCAAGTGTCTTGGACGGTGCTCTACCTACAGTGTCGGAGCAAGAGCTTGAGTTTGCTTGGAGCACCCCTTTACACCGCATTGTGTTTTGGGGTTGTGAGCTCCTGAGTGGTGTCATGGACAGTGTTATCCCGAAGTACTGGCACCAGAGCCCCCTCAAGGATTGGTAACGGGAATGATGATCCCGACACATCTGTTATAAGACTAAGCTAAAAATAAGCATGAGGGAGAAAAAAAAAGTAATAATAAATAAATTAACACGCCCTTATAAATGTTGGATTTTCATAGGTATGGACACAAGGTTTTAAAGGATTTTACAAGTTGCGAATCGGATTCATGAACTAGGAAAATCCAAAAAATATTTTTCAAGTCATCTGAATTAACAAGCGGTTAATTTGTGAATTTTCTGGAGGATATATTGATATCGTTTTGTCTAATGGTTGGATCCGAAACAAATCCCGATGTTTATCTTTAACAAATCCCATACCTCCTGTGTTTAGTTCAACCAAGGTCCCTTAATCTCTTTCTCCTCAAAAGTAGAAAAAACTAGACTTCCCAAAAATTCCGTTTTCCAAAAAATTTAAAGTTTTTCTAAGAGACTAGCAAAAGATAAGCATGGGGGTGTGATAAACGTCAATTTATCATTATTCTTATGCATTAAAATAAACCTAACTCTTCGAATTTTACTCTGCAAAATGATTTTTGGGCTGCATTTAGGCATTAATTAGGTTAGGCATGCATTGCATTTTTTTATTGTCTTTTTGATCTATTTTTGTGAGTGTTAGGGATGAACAGATATACAGATCCCTAAAATCCTAGCACTCAAGAAGGCAACTGGTGAAGGAGAAGCTCTCACCAGCTGGAGCTCTGCTTGATCCAATTCACCATAGCTGAAATTCAGCTCACCTGAATTAGGGTTAGCTCATCCTAGCTCCATTCAGCTCATCTCAGCTGAATGGAAGCTCAAGAGAGTTCATTTTAACTCACCCTAGCTCATTTTAGCTCCGACTAGTCCACAGGGAGCCCTAGCTAGCTCAGTTAAGTTGACTGGAGTTCACCCCAGCTCAGGTCCAGCCACATCCAGCTCCACTCAACTCCAGTCAGCTAAAGATGACTTCATTCCAGCTCAGGAAGCTCAAGTCTAGCTCCCGGGGACTCAACTTAGCTCAACTCAGTTGAGCTAAGCTACCTTAGCTGCCTCAACCAGCTTGATCCTCCCTGGGAACACCAGACCCAGCTCACCTCAGCTCATTATGGTAGAAGCCAGCTCACTCTAGCTTGGCTTAGCAGCTAGCAAGGAACTAGCAAGCTAAGCCAACTAGAGTAGCTCCATGCCAGCCTCTTCAGCAGTTGCCAGCTCCAATTCTAACTCCAGACTTCTCCTCCTCAGCTCCTCTCTTCAAACCCTAGCTCCAATACCTCCTCCTCTACTCCATAGCTAGCAACCAGCTCCTTGGCCATCCACCACCTTCAACTCAACCCTAGCTAGCTCCACCAACTTAAGCCCTACCTAAGCTAGCTATCCTACTCCAAGTTGGCGCCACCACTTAGCCACCTCTTCACCCCATCAACACCACCAAAAGGTACCAATTTTGGCGCCAAAACCTAACCCTAACTACCCCCCTTTTTGGCGCCAACATCCACCCCCACATCCACCATACAGCTAACCCTACAACCCATCCTAGCCACCCACCTACACCTCCTTCTAGAACCCTACTTGGCGCCACCTAAGCCCCCCTTCTAGAAGCCATTTTGGTGCCAACTTCAAGGGGTGCCACCACCCATAACCACCCCCTAGGTGTCCCTTGGGTTGGCGCCAATTGACCTTAGCCATAGGATCCCCAACCACCTCCCTCTTCCCATCTTAGCCCTCCATTTCAAGAGTCACCTTATCCCCCTTCCTACTCTATATAAACCCACCACCTACCACCATTTTAGAGCATCCTCCATTAGTGTATTAGACTACCTATACCCACCTACACCTACGGCCAAGAAGGAGTAGAGAAGAAGATTAAGGGGGCATATCACGAGCCCCTTTGGTGCCTTCTTCTCCCCACTTTCTTCAACTTGTGCCACGCCAAGGAGGAGGAGCGTTCCACTTCAAGGAGGACGGCCAGGCAAAGGAGAAGAACCTAGGGTGGACGTCCACCCATGGAGGAAGAGAATTAAAGGTGGTAGCTACCACCTTGGAGGACATCATCTTAAAGGAGCATAGCAAGGAAGGAGTTGGAGGACTCTTTTCAAGCTCGAGAGCTACCAATCTTGGAGCAAGAAGCCCTCTTCTTCACCACCTATCTAGAGGATTTGTGTTTTATTTTATTTATCGCAATTCTCTAGTAGTAGAAGCATTCATCTACTAGGTTTTTCTGTAAAACACTTTCTCATTAATCTAGTTGCCTTCTTTGAAATTTCTTTTAGTTGCATTTTGATTGTTGTGATTCTAGCACTCTTCACTCCCTCTCCCTAATTACTCTAGGCCTCCACGTGCCTAGAGTGAACTTAGGAAGAGGAATTACTTGTCACTTAGGTGTTAGCTTAGTAATCGTAGTTGTTATTTACTTTTTCGCCAACAACTCATGTTTTATCCCGTTATTTCAAAACCCTAAAAAAATGATATAGTTGAAAAGACCAAAAAGAAAGGTGATTTCTATTTCCAAGCAAGAGAGCTGAATTTTGCAAACATATTGCCTCCTTGGACGACCCTAGATGCCCCACTATCTAGGTCTTACAAATTTAAAAGCGAAAGCGGATTTACGCGTTGCAACGACACTAAATTGCGTAATTAACAAATAGCGTATTTTCGCAGCCAGTCTTTTGGTGAATCAGCTTGATCTGACGGTTAGACACTTCAGCCTGCCCATTGATCTGCGGGTGATATGGGGTGGCTATATGGTGATGTACACCGTATTTCTTTAATAATGACCTGAAGTGGGCGTGGATGAAGTGGCTTCCCCCATCGCTAATCACAGCACAGGGTATTTCGAATCTCACGAAGATGTATTCCCGTATGAAAGAAATGATGGTCTTATGATCAGCCCATCTCACCGAGATGGCCTCGACCCACTTCGAGACATAGTCAATAGCAAGTAATATGTACTCAAAACCATGCGAGTTCAGAAAAGGGCCCATAAAATCGATGCCCCAGACGTTGAACACTTCTACAACCATGATGGGCTGGAGTGGCATCATGTCTCTCATAGTCATAGAACCGATCGACTGGCATCGTTTACAGTGCTAGGCGTATTCGTGTGTGTCTCTGAAAATAATTGGCCAGAAAAATCTCGAATGCAAAATTTTTGCAGTGGTTTTCCGTCCCGAGAAATGATCACCACAAGCATCATTATGGCAAAAAGATAACACACTGGGGATCTCAGAATCTAGGATGCATCTTCGAATAATCTGATTCGCTCCAATGCGGAAGAGCAGTGGGTCATCCCAGAGGTAGAATTTGGCCTCCGCAGTAAATTTGAGTTTTTGATCCTTGGATAGGTTCGCGGGAATCTTGCCTGCAGCAAGATAGTTTGCGATATCCACGTACCAGGGGAACTCGACAAAGTGAACTGCCAAAAGGGATTCATCCAAAAATTGGTCATGGATAGGTAGGGAATAAGGAATGTGGGCTGGGTCTAGTCTGGATAGGTGATCCGCTACAACATTCTACTTTCCAGCTTTGCCACGGATTTCAATATCAAATTCTTGCAATAGAGAGATCCATCTGATGAGCCGGGGTTTGGCATCCTTCTTTGCCAACAAATGCCGAAGGGCGGAGTGGTCAGTGAAGATGATAACTTTGGACCCTAATAAATAAGATCTGAATTTCTCCAATCCAAATACTACTACTAGCAGTTCCTTTTTGGTGACAGTATAATTGCGCTGAGCCTCATTTAGCATCTTGCTAACATAGTATATGACAATAGGTTATTTCTCCCGACGTTGACCTAAAATAGCACCGACGGCGAAATCAAAAGCGCCGCACATCATCTCGAAGTCAAGCGACCAATCGGGTGGTTGGAGAATCAGGGAATCACAGACAGTGCTTCGTAAAGTCTCGAAGGCGCTGAGACACGAGGTGTCGAATTCGAACGGGGCACTGGCAACAAAGAGATTCGTCAAAGGTCGTGCAATTTTCGAGAAATCGCGTATAAATCTCTGATGTAAACATGTTTATATTACATAAAATTTCTATTTATGCATGTTCTTAAGCATAGAATTGCATTACATACTATAAATATTGCATAGCATGCATCATCTTGCATTTAGATTACTTCGAATAAAATTGAGGTTAATTGTCACTTTTTATGTGCAGGGACAAGGAAAATTTTATCAGGGCGTCAGATTGAAGATCCAATCGTACAGATTTGATAAGGGCGACGATTGGAGTTCAACGACTCCAAGATCGCCCTAATCTGACATCTGTAGCATCAAATAAAGATCAAGGGCCAAGATGGTATGAATCCACACTTCAAATGATAAATCCAACAGCACGGATGGATTCAGATCGACGATCGCAGCCTAACGGGACGAAAATCGACTCAATCAGACATCCGTTGCACCATCTACATCATCCAGAACAAGGACGGCCAAGATGGCGCCACATGGTGCCATCTCGGCTGCCCAACTAGCCACCCTCAACTTCTGAAGCCGCTAGCGCCCACGCATCTCCGCCGTTGGATCAAGATCCAATGGCTGAGAGTGCATCCCAATCGGAGTACCCATTCTCTGAAGCATCAACCGAAGACCTGCCTCGACCGTTGGATCTCAATCCAACGGTCCTGATCGCATGCTTAGAAGTCGACCTGCCTGCCGATCCACGCGTGTAGCGCAGTGGATAGAGCGCTCACTCACCATCGGGTGCACGTTTGAGTCGCAAGTAGTAGGCACTGAGGCGTGGATATGCAGGTGCAATTGACCGCCCAATGGTGATCCAGCGGCCACAAGCGCTCAATCCAGATCACACGCCAACGCACGCCCACGCGTAACACGAGATCACACGCGCTAAACACTCATTAAGGCACTACGGTTATTAAATCTTAGCCGTTCGATCTCACAATTGAACGGCTGAGATTTGATGAACGTGGGCGGTGTGGGAGGTGAGCGGGCGGCAGGCACGACACACGTCGCCCACAACTGGGGCTTTAGTGATGCTTAATTCAATCACTAAAGACCCCTTATTTAATATTTTGAAATTGTAAAGATCAAATTGCCCCCACTCCTTGCAACTATAAAAGGAGACTCCCTCCATACGAAATTGGCATCCCTTCCTTCTCTCCCTCTTTAAAGCTCAAGAGAAGCTTGTCCCACACCCGGGATGCTTCTCGAGAGATAAAGTCAAATTTTCGCCCTCATTTCGGAAGTGAATCCTGCGACGACGATGACATGTTGCCCCATTCTCATTCCTCCTACCTCGAGTTCCTTCTTCCCGCTCCGTCCTCCTTCCAGGCAGCATCTCGTCCGACTCGTCTTCCAAGTGATCGTCGCAGAGGATAACTTCTCTCCCATTCCTCTTTTCAGCTTTCTAGAGTAGAATTTTCCTACTTTCTAGTGTAATTTATTTCCCACTTTCTAGTGTAACTTTTATCTGACTTTATTGTATAAACATTTTGAAATATTAAGTGCATGTTTCTCTCTCTCTTTCTCTCTCATTTATTCTGATTGTTAATATTGCTTCATTGTAATTATGTCGCTTCGCTTTTAAACAAAAACTTTCAAAAATATAATTGTGAATATAGATCGACGTAGCCTCCCTGAGTTCGACCCGAGATTTCTATTCCGGTATAAATTTTATTTGTTGAACACGAGTTTTTCGCTTTTAAACTACGACAGGTTTTCAAAAACCAAATACGATAGCGTAGTAACTCGTAGCTTCAACATTTTTGCGCCGTTGCCAGGGAGGCAACGATTTCCAATCTTTTCGCATTTCATGCACTTTATTGTCTTCCAACTTGCTTTCTCTTGTATCTATCATTTTGCAGAGATCTCCATTAGGGAATCGTCAAGCGGTAGACTAGAGTAAAGTGCAGTTGAAGACAACTGTAAGTGCTCCCCATTTTTTTCCCCTCCATAGATTTCATTTGTCACATTAAATCCAAATTACAATTAACTTTTTGCATAAATCCTAGAATTAGTTTGGTTGTTTGGATTCTCACTCACATTCATTCCACCCTCGTTTATAAAAAAAATAAAAAAATAATCTTGTGGAGTAATTTTCAACAAACACACAACATACACCCACATTCAAGGCACTTAACCTAATTGATTTGTTTCTACTCAACCGGGTTCTGATCTATGGAACCGGTACACACAAAGAAACCCATAAAAGAGTAGAAATCATTCTAGATTAATCATCTCTGTGTGCTTAACTTAGTGGTGCATTTGTGCCAATTATTTGAGTTGTTTGGGCCGCACCACTCTACTTAAAATCAACTCATCAAGTAGCTCGTCAAGGTTTTCAATTTAGGTCTATTCTAGGCACTCCACTTTATTTCTAGTTTTAAAGGAAAGCAATCTTCACCTGTGTTTGACAACTTGGTTTGCCTCAAAACTTGATTGCAATCAACCTAATTTTAAACCCTAAAAGCTACTTAAGCAAGATTTGAATATTAAAATCCACACATCACAAATAATCTTACTTAAAAACCCTAGTTTTGCACGCACTTACACAATTCTCAATCAATCATTAAGGGCCCATCACATTCCATAAGCACCACAATCCCAGGCCTTAATAAAATTGAGTAGACGTTGGCCTTAAGGATTGATTCACTCTTCAGGGCCTAGTCTGAGATTGTCGTTGATTAACCTACTTGTATTGATTAATTTGAGGTCTAACTAGGGGAGTAGGGTCAAACAACCGCGGCTGGGGGTTATGCTAGGAACCAGAGGCAAAAGCCAAAGGAAGAACCTTCTCCCTAGTCCCTCCTTCTAACTGGTTGGATTGAGCAGACGCAAGTAGAGTAAATCATTTACAATCTTAAGGCGGGTTTTGGGAGTCTGTAGATCCTTAAGCTACCTCACTTAAGGATAGCCTTATTTTGTTGTGTTGCAGGGTCCCTATCCCCAATCCTTCCGACCTTCTCCTAGTTTATCCTGGGAAGATGGTCATTGAATCCCCGATTGGAAGGACCACTAGAGTATTCTAGGAGGCGCAAATTGGATTTTGGTCAAATTGATCCCATGGCCGACCAATAGCCTCCTCTGCCTAGGGATCCACAGGAGGAATTCTGAAGGAAGCTGGAACAAATGCAGAGAATGGAGGAATGGTTCCAGAGAATGCAGGACGCTCAGCCCTTGAAGGATTTTTATGATCCTTCAAATTATGGAGAACATCCAAGCGTCTAGATTCTAGCCGGCGACGTAGAAATCAAGCCCCAGGTGTTAAGCCTGAGCAAACATTATCATGGGCTTGGCTCCGAAGATCCATTTCAGCACTTGGAAGACTTGACCATTTTGGTCCAGACCACCAAGGCACGAAATGTGAACGAGGAGCAAATGATCATGAGGCACTTCCCCCACTCTCTTAGGGATAAGGCCGCACATTGGTACAGGACAATAGGAATACCAATTGCAAGTTAGAATGAGTTGAAATCGACTTTTCTGAAGAAATTCTTCCTAGTCGGACGTACCAATGCCTTGAGACGGGCAATCACTACCTTTACCCAACAGCCGAGGGAGCAGTTTCATGTGGCCTGGGAGCGATTCCAAGACCTATCATGGAGGTGTCCACATCACAAGGTGCCGAAATGGTAACTCGTGTAGATCTTCTATCATGGGTTGACTGAGCAACTCAGAAATTATGTGGATGCTTCTTGTGGAGGCAATTTCCTCAATAAAGATGCAGATAGTACACACGATTTGTTTGAGGAAATGAGTGAGAATTCAATCAATCATGCCTCCATGGATACCTTTAACTGGTCCTAGCAGCCCAGATCAAATGTCAATGAAGTCCATGACTCTCATTCATTTGATATGGAATTGATTTGTAACAAACTTGACAAGGTGGACTTGGTTGCTGAGAGAATGGAAGAGTGGATGGCAGGAAATTCTTTGAACAACTCTCGATCCACTTAATCCCAAAATTCGGGATTCCATTCTTCACGAGCTCCTTTTGGACAGGAGTTCGTGAATCAACTTGATGTAGCTCAACCTACGAGTCAGCATCTTTCGGAACCTCACGGGTTCCAAACTGGGGCCTTTGATCCCAGTTTTTCTGATCCTTCCCTTTCTTTCTCTCCATCCTCACCCTATGAGGATGTCTGTGCTGTACAAGAGAATGTTAGATCCAACCCCTACTCTAATGCTTATAATCTGGGTTGGAGAAACCACCCTAACTTCTCTTGGAAAAACTCGGGGCAACAGACCCAATTCCGACTTAGCAACATGCTCCACAACGACCAATAGGTCAGGGTTATGTATATACTCAATTTCCCCCAAATCAGGTCAATTAGTCAGCTTGGAATGCCCGTCAACCCGTAGGGCAGGCTGATTTGAACCGACAAATGATAGAGATGCAAGGATCCATGCTCCAGCTCATGCAGCAAATGAAAACCTCGCTGGACAACTTGCAGATCGGGCTCATTACTAATTCTCATCAACCCGGATCTCTACCATCCTAACCCGTACCCAACCCGTGAAATATTCTGAATCCGGGCAACTAAGCCCATGGGTGCGGAAATCAGAGGGATCCACACGCACATGCTCAGGTGGTTGAGCAGGGTCCTTCCTCTTCTTCTTCTTCTACAAATCAATAATTCCTGGCTAACCAAGCCCCTCTAATCTTTCCTAACCCTCCCTAAGACCCAAACTCTTATGCATCTGCAAATTCTGTCACCTTGAGGAGTGGTAAGCAGACTCAGGATCCACAACCACACTGTTCTGATTTACTGAATCCTGAAGAACTTGAGGAGAGAGGAGAATTCTGGAGAAGAAATCAAGGCTCAGGAACCTGATTCCAAAGATCTGACTCATGTTCCTTTTCCTGAAGCCTTGATCAAATCAAAGAAGAAGTCTGTTGATAGCAATGAGGAACTTCTAAATATCTTTAAGAATGTTGAGATCAATATCCCGCTCCTCGATGCTATCAAGTATATATCGGCTTACGCAAGATTTTTAAAGGATTTATGTACAAAAAAGCATACGTCAAGAGAATTTGTTCAGAGGAAGGTGGTACTCTCCGAGTAGGCTATTTCTATTATCCTGCACCACCTCCCTCACAAAAAGAGAGATCCAGGTGCTCCGTTGATTTCTTGTGTCATCGGAGACTACACGTTTGATAGAGCACTTCTTGATCTGGGTGCATCCATCAACCTAATTCCGACTTCTCTTTACGAGAAGTTTGGATTAGGTGAACTTCAGCCAACTTCAGGAACGCTACAATTAGCGGACCGCTTGGTCACAAATCTGCGAGACGTTATTGAAGATGTTATAGTTAAGGTCATGAATTTCTATTTTCCTGTAGATTTCCTTGTCCTTGACATGGATGTACCTAAAAATCCGAGGAACACGCCCATCATTCTGTGGCATCTGTTCCTAGCTACTGCTAAGGCCAACATTAAAGCGGTAGCATGAAAATCACCTTTGGGGATCAACGAATGAAATTGGATATTTTTAAGGCGATTAATAAATTTGAGGATTGTGGATTTATTGAGGAACATGAGGAGGATAATGTAAACATTGAAACTTGTTTGATGTTTTCTTCAATTGAAAGTCCCTCTTTTGATGACAAATTGCATCTGCAACCCTCTATGGCAGACCTGCCATCTTCTGAAGAGTTTATTGATTTTGTTCACTCACAACCTCTTCCTCTTATTGAGTCTTCAGCATCTTCCTTACCATCAATCATCAACCCGCCCTAGCTTGAACTAAAACCATTGCTTGAGAATTTGAAATATCAATTTTTAAGACCTCAGAAGACGCTCCCTGTGATTATCAGTGCTAAATTAACAAAGGAGCAAGAGATTAAATTGATCAAGTTCCTGAAGGAACACAAGGAGGCAATTGGTTGGACCATTCATGACCTTAGGGAGATCGAGCCATCTTACTGCAATCATAGAATATTCTTGGAAGATGGATCCCACCCTTCTCGCCAGATGCAGAGGAGATTAAATCCAAATATGTGAGAAGTGGTCAAAAAGGAAATCATTAAGTGGCTCGATGTAGCAATTATTTATCCAATCTCTAATAGTCCCTGGGTAAGTCCGGTGCAGATTGTTCCGAAGAAAGCTGGGATTACCGTTGTAACTAACGAGAGAGGAGAATCTGTCACAACTCGTTTAGCTTTCTCTTGGAGGGTTTGTATTGATTACAAGAAGCTGAACATAGCCACTAAAATGGATCATTTTCCCCTGCCTTTCATTGATCAAATCGTGGAAAGACTAGCCGGGCAGAAGTACTTCTGTTTTCTTGATGGCTACTCGGGATACAACCAAGTTCCTATCCATCCTAAGGATCAGGAAAAAATTACTTTCACCTGTCCCTACGGAACCTTTGCTTTCCGTAGGATGCCTTTCGGTTTATGCAATGCACCTGCAACTTTTCAAAGGTGTATGTTAGCCATATTCTCTGACATGGTGGGAGAGTTTATGGAAGTCTTCATGGACGATTTCTCTATTTTCGGAGAATCGTTTGACTCTTGTTTGGCTAATCTGGAAATGATTCTTAAGCGATGTATCAAAACACGATTGGTCCTTAGCTAGGAAAAGAGTCATTTCATGACCTAAGAAGGCATCGTCTTGGGTCATGTAATCTCTGAACGGGGAATCGAAGTGGATAAAGCTAAGGTTGATGCTATCACTAAACTTCCTCCTCCCACATCTGTTAAACAAATCCGATCATTTCTTGATCATGGGGGATTCTATAGAAGATTCATCATGGATTTCTCGAAGGTTGCACATCCCTTGAGCAATCTCCTCGCCAAAGAAATGTCGTTTGTTTTCAACGAATCATGCCGTAAGGCATTTAATTTCCAGAAAACGGTAGTCACTTGTGCTCCAGTGTTGCAACCACCAATTTGGATAGCCCCTTTTGAGATCATGACCGACGCTTCTTGTTACGTGGTCGAGGCTGTCTTAGGTCAGAAAATTAATTGAAAGCCCTTTGTCATCTACTATGCTAGTAAAACTCGGGATGAAGCCCAGAGGAATTACACTGTTACTAAAAAGGAATTACTAGCCGTAGTGTTCGTTTTGGAAAAATTCAGGGCTTATCTCTTAGGGTCTCATGTTATCATCTATACCGACCACTTGGCTTTGAGACATCTCTTGGCCAAAAAGGATGCCAAACCCCAACTTATTCGTTGGATTCTTCTTCTTCAAGAATTGATCTTGAAATCAAGGATAAAACCAGGGTACGAAATGTGGTGGCGGGTCATTTGTCGAGACTCCTAAGTGATTCTTCTTGTCGGGACATCCCGATGGATGATACTTTTCCGGACAAAGCTATCCTTACAGTTTCAGGTGTCCAAACCCTGTGGTTTGCTGACATTGTTAACTATTTGGCCGTTGGTCAAATCCCCTAAGATTGGACCAAGCAACAATGGGATAGACTCAAATTTGAGGCTAAATACTACTTCTAGGAGGACCCTGAACTGTACCGCACCAGCTCTGATCAAATTATTCGCCGATGTGTTCTGAAAAATGAATTCAACAGTATTCTCGAGTTCTGCCATGCATCTACGTGTGGTGGACATTTCTCCAGGAAAAAGACGGCAGCAAAAATTTTGCAATCTGGCTCCTATTAGTCGTCTTTGTTTAAGGATGCCCAGGATTTCTCAAGGTCATGTTCTCGATATTAGGCACTCGGGAGCATAACTAAGAGAGATATGATGCCCCTAAACCCAATTCTTCCTATTGAAATTATCAATGTTTGGGGCATCAATTTCATGGGACCCTTTCTCCCTTCATTTGGACATCAGTATATTCTTGTTGCTGTTGATTATGTGTCCAAATGGATTGAGGCAATTCCCACCTGAACCAATGACCACAAGGTGGTCATTGATTTTGCTAAGAAAAATATCTTCAGTAGGTTCGGGATTCCGAGGGCCATCATCAGTGACAGTTGCACTCATTTTACTAATACCCAATTTCAAAATTTGTTGGCCAAATACGGGGTTAATCACTAAATTTCCACATCTTACCATCCCCGGACAAATGGACAAGCCAAGATCTCCAATCAGGAGGTCAAGAACATTCTGCAAAAAACGGTTAGGCCAGATTACAAGGATTGGACTCAAAAGCTTGAGGACGCTCTTTGGGCCTACCATACGACGTATAAAACGCCCATCGGCATGTCTCCGTTTCGATTGGTATATGGAAAGGCGTGCCATCTACCCGTAGAGATTGAACATAGGGCATTCTGGGCGATCAAACAATGCAATTTAGATCTGAATTTAGCTGGGAAGACCAGGAAACTCCAACTATCTGAGTTGGAAGAGCTTAGAAATGATGCATATGAGAATACCAAGATCTACAAGACTCAGAACAAAGCCGTACATGATCAATTAATTTCTCGCAAGAGCTTTGAGCCGAATCAGAAGGTCTGGTTATTCGATTCTCGACATAAGCATTTTCCTGGCAAACTTAGATCTAAATGGAATGACGCATTCATTATTGACCAGATTTTTCCAAATGGAGCCATTCAGATCTCTGACCCAAAGATGGGTAATAGGTTCAAAGTCAACGGTCAATGTCTGAAGCCTGTTATTGACCGAACTCTTCCAGAACCTGTCTTAGATACGGTTGCTCTAGCCATATTGTGACTTCTTTGGCTGGACTTCTCCTAGCTGACGGCATTAAACTCAGTAGTTGTACATATAATACAAAGCTGACATGAGCTTCATATTCAGGTGACAACTTTCATACTCTACCCTTTCTTTCATGTCTCTTTCTCAATGTGGACATTGCATCAGCTAGGCATGGGAGGGTGGATTCATTTTTGAATCATTTTGTCAGCTTTGTGAAATTCATATAAATTATTTCTCTTCTTATTTATACATAAAAAAAAAATTGAATTAGGAAGGAATAGTTAGACATTAGGATTTTTCAATCTTAGGAAATATTACATTAGGATCTGAACACAAAGACCCTTCAAGTCTTTGGACTTAATCGGCTTGTGTATCCACTAAAATGTGAATTTGTTTCTCGAGTTCTCGCCATCTTAATTCTATTGTAATTTGAGTAAATAAGTTCGGGTGATAAGTACACGACTTATCAATCCACCCTCTGATTTGAGGGAACTTTGAGTTTTAAGCATCTACACACTTTCTTTTCACTGACTTGTTGTTCGACGAATTTAACGGAAATTGGATAGCTAATGAACCTTCTAGGGTGATATGGCTGGCAAGTTATCGTGGGTAACAGCTCATAGGTAGGTTGTCCAGAGCCCAGTCAATGGACTATTCTTTTCTTGCTGCCTTTAGGTAAATCTTAGACCAGGGAAGCCACCGACTTTAATAAAAAAAAGAAAGTCAAAAAGAAAAGAAAAAGAAAAGGAGAAAAGAAAAGAAACAAAAGAAATAAGACACACTTCGTCGTACAAGTATGGCTGGAAAGTTTTTGGTGATAACAGCTCTTCGACCGGTTGTCTAGAACCCAGCTCAACAAATGCACTGAAAATTCCCAAAACACTAGGAAGAAGCGGAGAAGTAGAATAAACCGAGGAGATACACTGGATTCACCCTTGTGTTGACCCCATAAAAATAAAAGTAGGGAGAAAGCTACCGGTTGTAAAGATACACCTTTAGGTAGAATTCTCTTTTTGAGGTCACCTAGAGGCGTAGAAACCAGAAGTCCGTTTTAACTGCCGATCAATGAGTCTATCACATTCACAATTAGATGCTTAGAACTTAGGGTTCTCATCAAATTTTGGGTGAGTTGAATGGCAGTAGAAAGCCACTCTTAAACCCTAAAACTCGAAAATACAAAAAAATTAGAAAATAAGAAAAAGAGGAAAGGAAATTTTTCTGAGAATAAGGGGAGGGCTTGAGGTGGTCTGCATTTTAGCAGATACCTGAGCACTGTTGTGTCTTTGAAAGTTTAGATCCTAAGTAAGCATTTTCTTAATTGTTGAAAATAACTTATGCCTAAACAATCCAACCTAATTCTTTTATAAATAGCATATAGTTTTTGTTAGGGACTCGCAAAAGATAGGCATGGGGGTGTGATGTAAACATGTTTATATTACATAAGATGTCTATTTATGCATGTTCTTAAGCAAATAATTGCATTACATACTATAAATATTGCATAACATGCATCATCTTGCATTTAGATTAGTTCAAATAAAATGGAGGTTAATTATCTCTTTTTATGTGCAAGGACAGGGAAAATTTTATTGGGGCCTCAGATCGAAGATCCAATCGTACAAATTTGATCAGGGCAACAATTGGAGTTCAACGACTTCAAGATCGCCCTAATCATATATCTGTAGCATCAGATAGAGACCTAGGAACCCTAGAAGATTAAGGACCAAGATGATGTAAATCAACACTTCAGATGATAAATCCAATCGCATGGATGGATTCGGATCGACGATCGTAGCCTAATAGCGCGAAAATCGACTCAATCAGACACCCGTGTCACCATTTACATCATCCAGAAGATGGACAGCCAAGATGGTGCCACATGGCGCCATCTCGGTTGCCCAACCAGCCACCCTCAACTTCTGAAGCCGCTAGCGCCCACGCATCTCCTCTATTGGATCAAGATCCAACGACTGAGAGTGCATCCCAAACGATGTGCCCATTCTCTGAAGCATCAACTGAAGAGCTGCCTCGACCGTTGGATCTCAATCCAACGGTCCTGATCATGAGCTCAGAAGTCGGCCCGCCTGCCCATCCATGCGCGTAGCGCAGTGGATAGAGCACTCGCTTGCGATCAGGTGCACGTTCGAGTCACAAGGAGCAGGCGCTGAGGTGCGGATGTGCGGGAGCGATTGATCGCCCGATGGTGATCCAGTGGCCACGAGCGCTCAATCCAGATCACACGCCAACGCATGCCCGCGCGTAACGCAGGATTGCACGCGCTAGGCATGCGTTGAGGCGCTGTGGTTATCAAATCTTAGCCGTTCGATCTAGGAGAGAAGGGATGCCAATTTCGTATGAAGGGGTCTCCTTTTATAGTTGCAAGGAGTGAGGGCAATTTGGTCTTTACAATTTCAAAATATTAAATAAGCGATCTTTAGTGACGGAATTAAGCATCACTAAAGCCCCAGTCGTGGGCGACGTGTGCCGCGCCTGCCGCCCGCTCACCTCCCGCGTCACCCACGTTCATCAAATCTTAGTCCTTCGATCTCACGATAGAACGACCGAGATTTGATGAACGTGGGTGGTGCAGGAGGTGAGCGGGCGGCAGGCGCGGCACACGTCGCCCACAACTGGGGCTTTAGTGACGCTTAATTCCGTCACTAAAGACCCCTTATTTAATATTTTGAAATTATAAAGACCAAATTCCCTCACTCCTTGCAACTACAAAAGGAGACCCCCTCCATACGAAATTGGTATCCCTTCCTTCTCTTCTCTCCCTCTCCAAAGCTCAAGAGAAGCTTGTCCCACACCCGGGATGCTCCTCGAGAGATAAAGTCAAATTTTCGCCCTCATTTCAGAAGCGGATCTCGCGACGACGATGATGTGCTGCCCCGTTCTCATTCCTCCTGCCTCGACCTCCTTCCCGCTCCGTCCACCTTCTAGGAGACGTCTCGTCTGGCTCGTCCTCCAAGCGATCGTCAAGGAGGATAACTTCTCTCTCCCATTCCTATTTTCAGCTTTTTAGAGTAGAATTTTCCTGCTTTCTAGTGTAATTGATTTCCCGCTTTCTAGTGTAATTTTTCTCTGGTTTTATTGTATAAACATTTTGAAATATTAAGTGCATGTTTCTCTCTCTCTTTCTCTCTCATTTATTCTGATTGTTAATATTGCTTCATTGTAATTACGTCGCTTCACTTTTCAACAAAAACTATAAAAAGTATAATTGTGAATATAGATTGACGTAGCCTCCCTGAGTTCGACCCGGGATTTCTACTCTGGTATAAATTTTATTTGTTGAAAACGAGTTCTTCTCTTTCAAACTACGACAACAGGTTTTCAAAAACCAAATACGATAGCGTAGTAACTCGCAGCTTCAACAATCTCTGATAGAAGCCGATGTGACCCAAGAATGATCTGATTTGCTTGACCGAGCTTGGTGGGGATAAGTGGGAAATAATCTCAGATTTAGCTAGATCAACCTTGAGTCCATTTTTAGAGATCCTGTGCCTTAGTACTATGCCATCCCTCACCATGAAATGGATTTTCTCCAGGATAGTACTAAGTTTACCTCAATACACCGTTTCAGGATTTTGGTGAGGTTATCAAGACAATATCAAGACAAGATGCGAAATCATCTCCAAAAATGGAGAAGTCATCCATGAACACCTCCACATAGTCCCTAATCATGTCAGAGAAGATGGCCATCATACAACACTAAAATGTTGCTAGTGTGTTGCAGAGGCCAAAGGGCATCCGCTTGAAATCGAATGTTCCAAAGGGGCATGTGAATGTGGTCTTGTCTTGATCTTCTGGGCTAATTGCTACTTGATTATACCCAGAGCATCCATCCAGAAAGCAAAAGAGACTATGTTCAGCTAATAGTTCCAAGATCTGATCAATGAAAGGCAAAGGAAAGTGATCCTTCTGAATAGCCATGTTCAGTTTCCTATAGTCGATGCAAACCAGCCAAGATGTCGCAGTGTGGTCGGGATGGATTCGCCTTTATCATTTTTCACTACGGTGAGTCCTACTTTCTTTGGCACTATCTGGATCGGACTCACCCATTGGCTGTCAGAGATTGGGTATACAATACCTGCAACCATCCATTTGATGATCTCCTTCTTAACAACCTTTAGCATATTCGGGTTTAGCCATCTTTGAGGTTGTCTCGAAGGTTTCACCCCCTCATCCGTGTAAATGTGATGAGTGCAAAATGAGGGGTGAATACCGCGGAGATCAGCAATGCTCCACCCTATAGCAGCCATATGGTCTTGTAGCGTAGAAATCAATTGATGCTCCTGTTCTTAGGTTAAGTGGGCACTAATAATGACAGGTATGTCTCACTTTTGCCCAAGAACACATACTTAAGTGAGTTAGGTAAGGGCTTCAATTCAATTACGGGTGGGTCAAAGTCAAAGATGGGAATAGGAGCATACTCGAAGGTGGAAATCTGATGATTCGGATGCATGTGAATTCCCACTAATTCGTGACCTGTGAGATAGTCAGTTGTGACTGTGCCAACAGGAAACCCATTAGCTGTGGTCACATCTTCTTGTAACAACAGGGGCGATCCAGTAGTGTACGAATCAGGATAGCTAGATTCAAGGGTGCTGTGGTCAGAAACACACCCTAAACAATCGAATCCTCAGGGGGATATGTGTAGTGTAGTGGTCTCAGTCCCGTGTGGATCGAGGTCCAAGAACCCTGATAGTGCGAGCGAATAAGACATTGGGTCATCACAAAGGAGCCCAATGCTACCACAGTTTGCCGAATCTTCGTCTTCACCATCCTCTATGCGATCATAGTCAAAATTCCTTGATGCCCTGAATATGTCAAGTCAAAGTCGCTCATTACCTAGGGTTGTCTCCATACACCCGGATGCACAATCAATGTTTGCTCAAGCTGTCGCTAGAAATGGACTACCCAAAATGATTGGTGCATCTCGAAGATTAGAAGGAACCTCCATATCGAGAATGAAAAAATATGCAGGAAAGCAGAATCCGCAGACTTTTACGATCACGTTCTCAACCACCTCCCTCGATGTTTTTACTGATCTATCAGCTAGCTGAATCGTGACCGAGGTAGGCTTTAACTCCCCAAATTGAAATCGATCAAATATGGAAGTGGGAATTAGGTTAATGGATGAACCTAGATCTAGAAGGACCCGATCAAATGGAGAATCCTGCAAGAAGCAGGATATGAGTGGGGTACCAGGGTCTTTCTTTTTTGGCAGCAAGTCGACTAGAATCACGGCGCTAACTTCTTTTGACAGTACTGCCTCTCGTCCAATTCTAGGCTATCGCTTCAGGGTACAATAGTCCTTGAAGAACCTAGCAACAGCGGGGATGTGATCAATTGCCTCGAGGAGGGGGACCTAAATATGTACTTCCTTGAACATTGACTTCAAGCCCTCAAAGTTCCGCACGTCCTTCTTCCGTACTACATTTCGTGTTAAAGCCTCGGGAAAAGGGACGGGAATCTCAGGGTCAAGTGGTCTCTTACCCTTATCTATCATAGGTGGCTTCTGAGATGGAGTCGATCCTGCCTGTGGCGAAAAGTGAGAAAAATCAGGACTCGCCTACCTATGTGGTGGGTCGAATGTCTTCCTTCCACTCCTTAATGAGACAGCATTTGCATCAGCTTGCTGTCCATGAGGTCGTAGGGGAGGGGAAGGGGCAGAGTATGCAGGGTTTTGCATCAAAGGCGGCTGGCCTTGAGCATAGCCAGGTGGTGTAGGAGGCACCTGTAATATGGCGTGTGCTTGTCCTTGTGGTGCCTGAAACTTAGGCGGGGTGCCTTGGTTCTACACATACCGAGGGTTCGGGACAGGTTGGGAAGGCAAGGCTCCCTGAGTCTTATGCTCCTGCAACAGCTAGTTTTGCGTGTTCTATATAGTATGTATCTGGTCAGCCATCGCCTTCATTATTTGCAAGCTATCCTACGCAGACTTCCTCATCGATTCTTGCAGCTCCTCTTTCAGTGCCTCCAGAGGGTCAGCCCGCTTTGAAGGGTAACTGGTAGCTTGGTGTAGCGGCTGGAATATAGAATGGGGTTGCTGCTGCTGAGACGGGAATGGCTGCTGCCTAGGGTATGTGTTTTGTGCATTCCCGTATTGCCTGGTCTGGTAGTATGGATCTTGATATGGTCTCTGTGAGCTACTAGTCCAGGAGAAGTTCGGATGCTGGCGCAAACCAGGGTTATATGTCTCTGAATACGGGTTATTACGCCCGTATCCTTGAATAGCACTGACGTCCTCGCAAGCCTAAGACATCTGAGACGTATATCCATCAAGGGGATACGTATTATAGTCAGCGGGTGGTGTGTAACCCTGGTCATATGGTGCCAGATCGAGACTGTTTACGGGATCCTAATATGCAGGATCTCATAAATAAGGAGAAGATGCATCCCGAGTGAGTAGATTAACTCGAGCAGGAGGGGCTCGGGGTGCATAGAAGGGTCTTGGTGTAACAGAGTTCAGGTCAGATTGGCCCTGACTAATTTGGTCAATCATTTTCTCAATTAGGTTTATTCTATCCAACTACTTGATGATGATATCCATGTCGGCTTGAATAGACTCGGTGTGAGCCTCATGGACACCAACCAACTGCTGACTAGGCTGCTGGAACTGGTTCATGGACGTGGCATTCATCGAGTTCTCCACCAAAGATTCGAACAACTCAAATGCACTGCTCTCATCTTTCGTGAGGAAATTCCCGCCACTAGATGCATCAGCCAGATACCAATGTGTGTCATCCAGCCCATGGCAAAAGATTTGAGCTAGGTGACATCTAAATATACCATGGTGCAAGCATTTTCGGAGAAGGTCGTGAAAGCGATCCTAGGCATCATGCAACTTCTCCCCAGCTCCTTGGGAGAAAGTCATGATCGCACACCTCATCCCGTTCATTCGACCCATCGAGAAGAACTTTTGCAGGAATTCACGTCGTAAGTCCGACCAGGTTCCAATCGTCTTCCCAATGGTCTTGAACCAGTATGAAGCTTTGTCCCTTAAAGAAAATGGGAAAAGCTTCATCAGAACAATCCCAAGATCAACATTCCATGGTCGAATCGTTTCTGCAAGTTGACTTAGGTCCTCTAAGTGCTGGAACGGATCTTCGCATGAGTTTCCATAAAAATGATTATTGATCAAACCAATCACATTAGGCTTGAGCTCAAACACGTCTCCGCCTATAGGAATCCTGACTAAGGGTGCGACGATCGGTGCAGCTAGATCATAGAAATCCCGAAGTTGTTCTCCTCGTGGTGGATGCTGCATTCTGTTAAGCGTCGTCAAGATACGGTCCATGCTCTGTTGATGCCGCTCCTCAGATTCAATAACTTGGGCCTCCAGACGAGCCATCAGGTCCAGATTACCAACATCCTAACCCGGTCTAGGTCCAGGATTAGCCATTGCGACTAAGGGAGTAGAAGAAGTGGGGGGACAAGATGGTCCTGGAGAGGTGACTCACTTCCTTGGGAGTGGCTCCCAAGGTCCAACCAGTTGAGGTCTAAGTGACATCCTTCCTTGCATGCACCACCCAACCCCTGGGTTGGTGTAGACAAGCCAGACAAGGCTAAGGCCCTATCAATCAGATGGTCCTTATGATCGGATGACCAGATTTTTCGTTTTAAGTTCGAATTCCTGAAGAAAAATTCATCGTACAACCGACTGAAAGTGATTTTCGCCTCTCAAGCTAACCCAGCTAGTCTGGTTACGAGGGGACTAAGGAGAAGGTTCTTCCTTTGGCTTACGCCTCCGATTCTATTACCCCTTAGCCACGATCATTTGACACTACCCTGCAAACTTAGTCACCAGGTTTGGCAAAAGAGATTGAAAACACCCAGTAGTATGACAACGAATTCGGGTTAATTTCGTGTTTCAAAATTAATTTTAGCCCTTGTTTCTTCAACTAGGGTATATGGTGAGAGGCCCAAAAGGTGACCAAGCTCACCGGCTAAACCTTAGACTTGATTAAGTTTAGTCTAGCCCAAATGTATGGTCTCTAGAGTGTAACCCTAAAGATGTAACCTAGGGTTCAAGCAATTCTAGGATTTTTTTTTGTTCTTCAGCAGACCACGAAATTAAGACCAATTCTCTGATAAAAATTGGAGTCAGAATAAGTTGAAATTTGGTAAGTAGATTCCTTCTTCAATTATCTTTCCAGAGAATAATTTTTTACAATTTTTACTATTTCAACCGAATTTATAGAGATTTTTAAATGTTAAGGGATCGGATTTAGAATTTTCACCTCTGATTGATTGGTTTCTCAAATTGAAATAGTATCAAATAATTTTCAAAAATTCATAAAAAATATGGAAATTAAATCCAATGAGATTAGCTTTCAAACCCTATTGCTTTTAGTCAAAACAGATTCATGAATTGCTCAGAATTGCTTTATGAATTTTGAAAATTCTCAAATCTGGGTCAGTCTGACCTCCTTGCACTTCACGAATTTTTAAAAATTTTGTACTTAAAATTTTTTCAAAAGAATGGTGCCCTTTGAAAGTTGGTTTGAAAATGAAAATATAACCCAAATTTCAAAATTTCTCACTAATTGATTCTGAATTCGAGGTCTGAGGGAAAATCAGAGGGTTATGAGAAAGCTTTTAAAAGGTGTTTGAGTTTAAAATTTAAACTTTCCACCAAAGTTTTTTATTTTTTATTTTATTTTAAAAAAATTTTGAAAAAATAATTTTTTTCTCAAGAAATATTTTTTTCTTTTTTAAAGGATTTTCAATTTTTTTTTTTCAAAACTAACCTAGGATTAAAAAAGAAACCTAGTCTGACTACCTAGATTTTTCTTCTTTAATTTTTTTCTCTTTTACACCAAAATAAATAGGCACTTTTTTCTTTTTATTTTCAAATAAATCTAACCTAGAGTTTAGAAAGGGAAATCCTAATCTAAGATGAGATGTGCACCTGATTTTTGTTTTAATCTATGCTTGTTGCGTGTGCAGATTCCCATTTTTTCTATTTTCCTGCTCATCAAAAGACAAGCAGAGGAAGATTTGTCAGTGATACCACAAAAGATCGAAATAAAAAATGACGTTGCCTCCCCGGCAACGATGCCATTTGACAAAGGGCATTTCTCGCGCGTGTTTTGAAAACAAAGGTTTCATCGTAGTATAGTGCGAAAACGTTCGTCAAAAATAATTTATAAAAATAACGAGACTTGAGTCCTGGTTGTTCATCTCTGGGAGGCATTTATGGAAATGCAGATTTGAAATTGATCGCTTTCGCTCTACTTGCTTAAAATCTCATGTCGATGTATGGTGATTTACGTATTGATGTACGACATGCCAGTTGCCAAAAGAAAGTAATTAAAAGCAGGCAACTTTAATCACACAAAATATATTGCAATAAGCCCATGGTGATTTTCACACACACAGATATATATATATAGAAAAAGATTTTTATTCATTCAATTCATGATGGTGGCTACAACATTAAGCTTGTGGAAAGCTTATAGAGGAATGCTTGGAAATACAAATCTAGCTAGTAGAAAACGATTGCATACAAGAATCTAAGGGGGATTATGCATGCATCATTGGAGGAGAATATAGAGCTACACTACTAAGCAGTAAATAAAGCATGTAAATCTAAGAAGAATTATAATCTAATCTAGCAGAAATAAGGGCATTTAGAGGTGGCTCCAATGGCCTTTGAGTTGGTTGAGAGGAGGGGCGGCCAATGGTGCTTAGGCTGACCCTTGGAGAGAGGTTGGAGGTGTGATCCAACATCTTGGCATGGAGGTGGTGGTGGCCATGGTGAAGCTACTAATGGACATGGAGGTGGAGTGGATGTGGAATGAAACTAAGCTAAATGGAACCAAGAGTGGATGGTGTAAATGGCCACCCCTTAGGTCTTTTTATAGACCTAAGGGAAGCTCTCTAGAGAATTATGGAATTCTCTAGAGAGGCCTATGGTGGGAGCTCGTGAGAAAGTGAGAGAGAGAGGATGGATGGTGGTTTTTAGATCCACCAAATGTGGATCTAAAAATTGAATGGCTCTTGGTTGCTAATTTTAGCAACCAAGGCAACAACACAAATTGAATGGCTCTAGAGAGTTCTAAAGAACTCTAGGCTAGATATTTTTGTGTGGATGTTGTGTGTGGGTCAAAACTTAGGTGGATAGGTTGATTAGGTTAGGTTCTAGTGGGTTTAGGTCAAGGTAGGTCATAAATTAGGGTTGTAAACCCTAATTCACTAAGGTAAAGTGCAATTAAACTTAATAAAAGTTTAATTGGGTGTGTGAAAACTTAATTGAGAGTAAAATAACTCAATTAAGTCAGGTCTAGGTCAATTGGACTCTCATTGGGTCCAATTGGATAGTGTGTGTTGAGATCAGGGCTCAATTGGACTCAATGAGTCCAATTGAATAAGCTGATGGAATTGACTAGGATCCAAGTCAATTAGGTTTAGTAAGGAACTAATTAGGTCCTTAAGGAGGTCTAGAGGTGATGTGCTAGAGTTAGGGCACCTTAATTTAGGTTCTTGTAGGGTTGGAATTGGGCTTAGAGACCTAGAGATCCAAGATCAAGGCTTGAATCTCAAAACAAGGTCTGGAGGGCAGTTCTGGACATCCAATAATAGTGTCAGATGCCTTATAGTGAAAAATCAGAAGTTCAGACTTGTTGTCTGGACGTCCAATCAGAGCTAGGAGGGTTTCTAGGTTCTGTCTTGGGTATTATGCAGAAATTGGACATCTGACCAAGTGTCTGGACGTCCAATAGCACTACAGAAGTGGGTTTAAGGTGTGCGAAAGTTGGCTAAGGGTTCTGGTCGTCCTATAACTCATTTAGATGTCCAGATAGAGGCTAGAATTAGGGTTTTAGGGTTTCCTAGGGTGCGGTGACCTAATCTAAGGGTGGATAAGGCTTGGGGAGGCTTCTAGGCTGTCCCAGGGCTAGGATGGACCTAAGTTCATAATTTATTGCTCTATTCCTACTTAACAGAATAGCATACCTTAACTCCCTTACATTATTATCTACTACATCTAATCTAGGTCTTCCGCTCCAGCTCTGCTGCAACACCAGTTATTCTTTATTCTTCAGATCCAGCTTTAGATCCAACTTCAGATGTAGCTTCTGATCAGCTTATTACCTGCAATTGACATAATGCACCTAATCAGTACATTATAGCATTATTTTATGCATAGCTAAAAAAAAGCAGTAAAGGTGCTAGTAATGCTTATGCATGAGTGAATTACCCTAACTTATGCTAAGTCCTAGCCTAATTTAGGTCAATTAAGACCTATGATTGCTGCGTAATCACAGTGCAACCACGGGTTTTCTCAAGGACTAAACACAGGTCAAATGGTCCTAACAAGATAATAAGTGGGTTGAATCAGACAGAAAAGGGTTTGTGTGAGTTCTGGGAATTAAATGACTTCTTGAAACCCTAAAATAGACCCACTTGATTAAACAAGGTTCTGGTTAGAATAAAATTAACCTAAATCCTCATAAAATCATAGAAAAATATTCTCTAGGGTTTAGAACCTTTAAGTTGGCCATTGGAACCCATCTTAACCTAGAATGGGGTCTCAGAAAGATATTTACCCTAAATTAGATTTTTGCATAAATTTCTCAGTCAAACATGGTCAAACCCAAAATCCATCTCCACCATTGGATTCCTTAGGTCTAAATTAGGTTTGTACCAAAATTTAGACCTAAGGGGAGCTCATCTTGACCAACTTTGCAAAAAGGTCCAGTCTGATTGCATTTCTATCCCTATCTTTCAAAAACCCTTGCATTTGGCCCACTAGCTTCTTCATCATCCTTGCAAATAGGTCCCTCCACCATTATTGCGGAGGAATCCTACTCAGGTGAGCTTTAGAAGGTGATTTCCCCTTGACTACTCCGAAAATTCCTCCCAAAATTGGAAGGGAGATTCTCTGAGTAATCTCCTCCAGACTGAACCCATCAGTGAGCCCTGATTATTTCCCAATCTCTCATGCGAACACATGAGAGATTTGGGTCTTTTTGAAGCTTCCATCTCCGGCAATTATACCTTGCTTAGAAGCTTGGCTTCCAAGCACAAATCCTTCTCCATAGGCCTATTTAAGACTCCCCAGATTCAACTGAGTCTCCTCAGCTTGAAATTGGGCTGGAATCCCCCACATTCTTCTCTCCTCGCCGGCCACAACACCTCCGCAAGCACCAACGGTTCTTCCCTCACTCTCTCATCACCCAACCACAATACCAGTGGTTGGGTTGTCTTCCTCTCATTCATTCGCGTCGCGCAACACCGGCCGACGTTGCCTTTGCCCTCGTCTTCGCTGTCGCCTCATCTACGGAGATCTTCGTCTTCGGTGTCAGCCACACCAGCCCTGACATCTCCCCTATCCCTTTCATCTTTTAGAGGTAGGTATTAGACTCTCTCTCTCCTACTCCCGTTCCCTCTATTTCTCAAAAAACACCCCTCGATGCCACTGATCACCATCACCTTCTCCACCTCCGGCGATCCCTTCGGCGAGGTGCCCCCGTCGCTCCGCACACCATCCACCTCGCCAACCACCCTACAACCTCCACAACGACTCACTGATCATAATCCCCCACTCCATTCACTCCGTCGACCACCCAAAAGCACCCCCAAACACACCCACTCACATGGCCATAGAGAACCCTAGACACGCCGTCACAGCCATCCCCACGCCATGCTAACCACCGCAGTACACTCGTGCCTCGACGAAGCTCCCTGGATGAGTGGACGTGGCCATGAGGCCATGCTCATGTTTTCACGTACCTAACCATCGGTCGCCATGGACGAAGGAGCTTGAAGCTTGCTTGCTGCGCTCCAGCTGCTGCTGCTCCAGGCGAGAGTCCCAGGCGACGCAGACTTAAGGCACGAATGCACGCAGGTTCCCAATTGGAGTCAAAGGCCGCTGCAGCTTTGCAATTTGAAGGAGACATCTGCTGCTGTGGCGCGCAAAGGAAGGTGGGGACATTTAGTCCC
The DNA here is from genome assembly GCA_037157565.1 of Thalassia testudinum. Taxonomy (NCBI): domain Eukaryota; kingdom Viridiplantae; phylum Streptophyta; class Magnoliopsida; order Alismatales; family Hydrocharitaceae; genus Thalassia; species Thalassia testudinum. The sequence continues at coordinate 5,443,697 of JAZHRO010000025.1, forward strand.
ACCTCGGAACTGGACAAGCGAGAGTGTGCACATAAATTGATTTTGTGCCATAGCTTTGTCGTCTCCAAGTGATGGGGTGAGGTCCCCCTCTCACGGCCTCGTTCGCAGCACTACCCACGTGGACCTGGACACAACCCGTTTACCCGATCGACTCACTCCTCGCTCACCACTCACGCCGGTGAGCCTGGCCCCGGGTCTCCATTAGGTCTGATTACCTGAATCGGCTGTGGCTCTAGGAGAGCGAACCTGAAATAGAGAAGAGAGAAAGAGAGGAACGCTACGTAGGGGAAGGGGTGTTTTGCCTTGGGAAGCTTAAGCTCGACACTTAGCCAAATCAGAGAGGAACAAGAGGAGGTTAGGCAAAGAAGGAAGGAAGAAGAAGAAGGAAGGAGAAGGGCCAGAGAAGAAGGAAGAAGTTAAGAGAAAGAAGAAAGAAGAAGGAAGAAGCTGAGATTCGCAATGCAAAGGAAGAAGCTAAAGAAGAAGAAGCAGCAGGCAGAGAAAGAGAAGAAAGAAGAAAGTTAGAGAAAAAGCAAAAAAAGGAAGGAGAAGCCAAGGAACAAAGAAGAAAGAAGCTGAAGAGAAGAGAAGGAAAGAGAAAGAAGGAAAAATCAGAGCAAAGCACTGTAGCACATAACCTTTAAGACATCTGATTTTGTAATCAGACATCCATTTTTTCATAAGCTCTCCATTATTTTATTTACAATTATTTTTATTCTTCGTATACTCATGCTTTACATTCTTAATTAGATTTTGAGTAGTATTATGTGTTCAATTTGCATTTATTATTGAGATTAGTGCGTGAATTCCATTTGCTCCCTGTGTTCGATCTCGACCTTCAAATTCGAGTAATAAAATTGTATTTGTTTTGAACGCTTTTTCGACTGTACTACAACACGACAATTTTAAAACCCGATCTTGCATCATAAACAATAGGTTAAACATCTTGTATGCCTTAATCAAGTGGTGCAATAGGACAATTGATTGAACTGTTTGGGCCACATCACTTAAGATAAAAGTGATTCATTAGTAGCTTGCCACTTAGGGTAGATTTTTAGGGCAGAACCAGGTGCTCCACATTTTCTCTAATTTCTAAAGGAATACCGATCCCCAGTGCTTGTAAAACCTGGAGTGTTATACTGAACCCTAATTGAACCAACCTAAGGATTAAACCCTAAAAGCTACTAAACAAGGTTAAACCCTAAAAGACACATCATCAAGTAACCTTGTTTGCAAACTCTAGTTGTGCACACACATTTGAATTGATCATTAAGGACACAACCCATCTGAAGGGCCCATCACATTCCAAGAGCACAATCATCCTTAAGCCTAATTAAAACTAAGTAGACGTTGGCCTTAAGGATTGATTCGCTCTTCAGGGCTCAGACTGAGATTTCTTTCGATTAATCTGCTTTTGCTGGTCTATCTGATGTCTAAGTAGGGGAGTACCATCAAATGACCGTGGCTGGGAGGTACACTAGGAACTGGAGGTGCAAGCCAAAGGAAGAACCTTCTCCCCAGCCCCTCCTAGCTGGTTGGATTGACTGGATAAAAGTAGACCAAATCAGTTATAATCTCAAGATGGGTCCTGGGAGTCTATAGGTCTTTAGGCTAACCCACCCAAGGACTGGGTTGATTGCTTGTATTGCAAGGCTCCTTTCTCTCTTCTGATTTCCCACCTATTCTACCATGTATCCTTCCACATCTTACACTCATTTCTCAGCCTACCCTCCTACCAACACTTATCCCCAAGATGATTATTATCCCGACTTGACTTATGACTACCCATCTCCTAGCCGGGACAACCTTTATTGGGGATATGAATCCGGACCTCAGTGTCCAGGGTCTAACCCTAGACAACAAGACTATGATTACTATCCTTCCCAGAGCTACAATAATTATATATCTCCACCCTTCGATGATCAACCTAACCAGATCTACAACCATGAAGGATATGCTGATTATAACACTTACCCTCCGAAGAATTATGCTGAACATAGGTCGCTACCATTCTTTAAACAACCTAAAACAACCTACTATCAGGGAGGGACCTGAGAACCTCAATATCTTGACTCCTCTAGATTTAACCCAAACCCACCCAAACCTGAATCGAACCATTCGGTTCAAGTGAGCTAGGTCCAAGACAAGGTGTTGGCTAACTTAAGGAAACCATCCAATCTTTAAAAGCTCAGCCAATACCATACACTAAAGCATTGGAGCCTATGATCAAAATGATTGATGAACTTAATAGTTCTCTATTGAATTTGCTCCAAAATGTTAGGGATAAGGGCCTGGGTGAGTTTCTACTTGGGAAATTGTCGAGGTTGAGGATGAAATTTGTGGTTGCCCTAGTCAAATCTTGGGATGATTCTCAAGATGAACCCCCTTCAGGAGAGCCAATGTCTGAACCTGCTCAGGCGCCTGTCAGGAGGGATACATTTTCTGAGACTGGGGATGACCAGGTTGGGCTAGAGCAACCCATTGAGGATGAACCGATTGATTCACCCGAGATCCCTGAGGTAGGGAGCGGGGAAAAATATGTTTCTTTGAACCAGGAAATGACAATCGATTTTAAGACATATATAAACGAGGATCATGAATTCTTTGACTCTGAGGATAAAGAATCTTTTAGTGAAGTCTCACTTGAGCATAAGGAAGATGATTTTAGTGAGACAAACGAGCTTGAGGAATCTGATGAACCATTTGATAGCCCAATCATTGAAGAGTAAGATCATGTTGGGGCTAACTTGGACGATTTGAATTTTGATGATTCAATCTGTAGCCCCATTCCTCAACCACACCCTAAAGAATTGAATGATGATATTTTTGAGATCACCAAACCCAAGTCAATCCTGATTCAGCCACAATTGTTGGACTTGGGTACTTGAGATGGGGTGTACAATGATTTGGAGATCTCAGAAACATTGATTTTAGAGGGTAGAAATGCGAAAATGAAAATTTGGGAAGCTACTTCTGAGGGAACTATGATTTTGGATCTAAGGGTTCCTATTGACCTAAAACCACCAACTTTTTACTAAGACCCTCATGATATCTTTGACATGCAAGCCAAGCTTGGAATAATTGATTATCTTCCTGAGTTGAACATTAAGTGGACATCCGAACTTATTGAACCTTCTCTAGTAGTAGTCCGACACTTTGGTCTTGGGTTGCATACCATCAAACCGCAGGCCTGGCCCTGCAAATACAATAATCTTAAGTTCTGGGCGATTTTCATCCATAACCTTAGAACCACTCGACCTTGGGGCATGGGTCTACACCATAATCTGGTCCACATCTGTAGACAACTTCTGTTGGCAGATCTGAGGATTAATCTTTTGATTTTGATTCTGACATGCACTTGTGAATTCTCAATTTCTTCCTTGTATGTATATTATGCCTAGCTAAAGGCATTAAACTTAGCGCGTGCTTATACTCTCTTCTCTCTGCAGAGCTGACCGGGTTGTCACGAAATTCAAGTGATATTCTGTTTACACTTGGTTCGCCCTTGTGTTGATTCCATAAAAAATTTTAAAAGTAGGGAGAAAGCTACCATTCGGAAAAATAAACCTCTAAGCAGAAATCTTTAAGGCCACCTAGGGTCGTAGAAACCCAAAGTCCGTTTTAACGGCCACCTAATCAATCTATCACCCTTTCATAAGATGCTTAGCCCTTAGAGTCTTTTTTAAGTCTTGGGCGGGTTAGGTAGCCATAAAAAGTTATACTGAAACTCTCAAACTCCAAAAGTCCAAAAAAAATAGAAAAAAAGAAAAAATAAAAAAAATGTATCTTCCCTTTCCAAATAAGGCGAGGACTTGGGTGGTCTGCATTCTGGTAGACACCCAGGTACTATTGAGTTTTCGTAGTTTAAGATCTTAGTTGAAATTTTCTTTTGTTAATAAACGACTTAGGCCTAAGCGATCGAATCCAAATTCTGTTTTTATACATAGCATGTAGTTTAATTTTGCTAGGGACTAACAAAAGATAGGCATGGGGGTATGATGTAGACAAATCCATTTAGGTTAAAATGCCTATTTATGCATGTTCTTAGGCTTAGATTTGCATTCCATATTATAAATATTGCATAGCATGCATCATTATGCATTTAAAGTAGTGTATATTTTAGGTTAATTGTGTCCTTTTTGTGGTTAGGAGAGAAGGAGATTTATTTTGGAGCCTCGGATTGACGATCCGACCATACGGATCTGATCAGGACGACAATCAGACTCCAACACCTCTAAAATCGCCTTGATCGGAGTCTTGTAGCACCTTATGCAGTCTAAGGAAGATTAACGGCCAAGGTACTAGGTGACATAATTCAGAGCTTCAAATGACAAATCCAACATCGCGGATGGATTCAGGTCGACGATCACAGCCCAACAACGCAAAAATCGACTCAATCTATCCTCTATAGCAGCCCCTACAACAAAAAGAAGATGGACAGCCCATATCCTGCCACGTGGCGCAACCCAAGCCGCCTATGTGCACACACGCGCCACCGCATGCATATAGCAGCGTGCAGGTGGAGGCATGCATGCGTAGTAGCGGCAGCGCACATGGGTGCGTAGTGCGTGGAGGCACGTGACACGAGCACGCGGAGTGCGCGCCAGTGCAGTGACAGCGTGGGCACATGGGCCGTCTTCAGTGACGTTTGCGACGGATCTTCAGCGACGTTTATGACCATCACCAAATGCCTTGTATACGAATTTGATTCTTTCCTCCACTATAAAAGGACCCCTACCCCTCCCATTTTTCTTCATCTCTTCCTCTCACCACCTCCAAGGCTCTAGAGAGAGCTTATCCCAAGCCCGAGATGATCCTATAGAGTAGAAAAGAAAATAGTTTTCCCACTTCTCATCCCTATTCGTGGAGCATCTCATGGTCGTCTCCTCACCTCCCTTCGAGAAGAAGATCCTCGCTGCGACACCATCCTGCCCCATCCTCCGTCCTCCGTCCCACTCCTCATCACCTTCCTCCAGGCGACATTAGAGTGAGTCGTCCTCCGAGCAACAATTGAGGAGGATTCTCTGAGCAACGTTAGAGTGAGTCGTCCTAGTCAAGTTGAGCTTCCAGTGAACTGTTCTGGGCTGGAGGAGCTGGAATGGAGTTGGTATCAACTAACTTGAGCTAGTTTGAGCTGCCATTCAACTAAGGTGAGCTGAATGGAGCTAAGGTGAACTAACTAGAGCTACCATTCAGTTGAGATGAGCTGAATGGAGCTAAAGATAAGTTGATCCAGCTAGAATGAGTTGGGATCCAGCTGGAATGAGCTGGATCTAGTTGGGATCCAGTTGAAAGAAGCTTCTTCATCTTCTGCCTTCCTGAGTGCTAAGGTATGCGAGATCTAACTTTCTATCTATCCCTGACGTTCAACTAAATGGATCAAAAAGATAATAAAATGCAATGCATGCCTATCCTAAGTAAATGCCTAAATGTAGCCTGAAAACCCGTTTGCGAAGCTAAAACCGTAAGAGCAAGATATGTTTTAGGGTATAAGAATGATGATAAACTGACGTTTATCATAGAGCCCCAACCCAAATGGAATCAGATTCAAACTTTGTACAAAATGACATACCTAATCAAAATGAGGGTTGGGTGGATCCAGTTGCAGTGTTCCCAATTATGAACTAGCCATAGAGAGCCATGAAGCTAGTCCATCATTCCTTGATTTACCAAACAATTGTGATGAGCTTGAGCCAAAACCTCTCAAGGATGTAATTCCCACACCTTGTCAGTTAAGGTAATTCTCGAGAATGATTCTAACATCCTAATAGAACCATGTCCAAATTCTAGTGACCTAATTCCTACCCCTGACCTAGAATCTAGATCTGAACTTATTTGGGATGATCATGAGGTCCAATGTGATGAGAACTGGATTTTAGATCTGAGTTATGATTTTGGACCAATATTTGATTATTATACTTCTTCAGACTCCTCAGAGGAATAAATTGATTTTTCGGAAGTCACACCGATTTACAATATAGAAATAGAGGGGTTGAAAGAGTTAAGATTTGATTGGATCTACCCTGGGTGCCAGAACCTGAGCCTATGCCTAATAAGGACACCCCTTTGAGCTCGGAATTTGAAACTAGGCTACATCAAAGTCAAGTTGTTGATTCCATGCATCATAATTTGTCCAGTGGTGGAATCTAGATCTTGAATCTGATTCAAAAGCTGATTCTCACATATTCTTCAATGATTTCGAATCATACTCTAATTTTAGAGAACATTTGTTTCCTGATGATTATGAGCCAATTTACGACCTCAGTATCCATGACTTGTTCTTTGATTTTGATTCTGAGGTCAACGATTTGACCCTCAAAGCAGCCACATCTATCACAGAGCCTTTCAAAACTCGATCCCAACCCCGAACCGCCACCGGAATCAACTTCTATTCTGACTCACCCTTTCTGATCCGGTCGCATATGATTCACCTCCATCTTTTGATCGAGAATTGGACACTGATTAGACTAAGAATCACGTCTTATCCTTCCCTGATCTCACTAGTAGGGTTCCTACATTTTCCATAGATTCATTGACTTTTGAAGAACCACACTCTGATTAGGCTGAGCCGATTCAGCCAAACCTGAGATTCACATTTCCAAACCTTTTTGAGCCACAAAGCATTTGGTGGGCTCCATAACTATTGATTCTCATCGATCAACTCACTAGACTGATTGGGTTTGGCCTGCATCATCAGCCTGGTGATCTAAACAAGCACCTAGTTGGACCAACCAGGCTACTCATCAAGGTACTTGTTTTACAAAATTCCTCCAATCTGACCACCAGTTCTCCTTGACCACTTTCTACTTAGCTAAAGGCATTGAATTTAGCACTTAACGGAAGGCAACCTATCATTCCAAAAATTCGAGACCCTTCTGATCATCCTTTTGAGCTTTACTCCTACCGTTCTTTTTGGGTTCAACTTTAGAACAACCGACTCCACCTTTGGTACTTGTATCAAAGCTAAAAATCATCCACAACAGTCATCCCGACCCATTCACCCACCCTTTGACCCTGTTCTAAACCTTGAACCAAGTTGAATTCGTACCCACCTAGTTTACAATGAGGACATTGCAAAACTTAGGCATGGAGAATATTAAAGTGCAAACAAATGGGAATTCAATTCTCTGAGGGATTCTCACAAAAAAAGCATATTAAAAAAAGGGAGAAAGGGGAGGAGAATTTTAAGAAATGATTGAAAATCTTGAGAAGGAAAAGCGGATGAAATACAAAATGCAAAAAGGAGCAAAAATCAGAAACAAAATCGATAGTTTTAGCATTTGATTATGGGATCTACTTAAGTTCTAGACTAAATCAAAATAAAGATTAAGTCCTGAGGAGCTAGAGATAAGGAGATTAGTAACGAGTACTAATCTTAGGCCTCTTGGGCTTGTTTTAGGGCTTAAACACTCACATATTTGTTAAGATTCGGATTAGTCCTTAAGAGGTTGAGGAAAGTGCGAGGTTGATGTAGTAAGACAAGGCTTAGGGATTATTCGACCCCATTGCCTACCCTTTAGTTTGCGGGACTTGGTAACCTAAGCACCCAAAAACACACATTAGTCTAGTTCAGTGCACTTAATAAAGAAATAATGCCAAAAGTATTCTATTCTGAAAAGTCCTCTCAAAGATCTAGCTTAGAAGTGGCTTGAAAACACAAGTTGATTTGATGAGTTCCCAGTGCTGAGAGGTGGAATGAAAAATACTCCCCTCGAAGATGCGTATTAACATATTCTCTCCTCGGTGTTTGTCTCCTAGGATATCTAAATATCATACCAGGGGCATGTAAGCACCTTGTGATGATTCAGGTGCCATAGGCGGGATTATCCCAAAATGTCAATTGCCAGGGCATGAATTTAGCTATAGAACGCCATAGGTGGCATTATCCTGAAGTGTCAAAAGCCAGGAGTTTCGGGGGTCACCATGGGCAGTGTTATCCCAAAACACCGAAAGCCAGGGACCCTTCGAGGATTGATAGTGGGGACAAGGAATCCGATACATACCGTGTTTAGGGCCAATTCAAGGTTGAATTTAAGGAAATATAAAAAGAAAAGAAAGAAAACTCTCAAAATAAAAAATCCTTCTCTATTTCTCTCTCTTATCAAAATGTACTAGCAAAACTGAACCTGGACATGATACATTCTACGCACGGGTGCTTTAACTGCTAGGGTCAACGAACCTCTGGGTAATTTTTGCGGGCCTTAGAAACCTTCGCGGCTGACCCAGGCTGAAGCTGGTCAGGTCTGGATCTTGGCTGGTACTTGAATACCTCTAGGCCTATTGTTGCATTCTAAACTATTTTCTAGAGAGTGGCATAAATTAGGCATTTGAACATCAAAAGCAAGGTCTAGAGATCTAGTTCTTTCCATAAGACTTTACTAGAGACTAGCAAATATTAGGCATGGGGGTATGATGGTAACACCATCATTCCTCATAACTAGCTTGAATTAGTCAGAATCAAGAGATAAATGCTCTTAAATAATTGCCTAAGGAGCATAATTCCACTCAAATCTTTTTTGATGAGAGAACAATAAAAAAGGGCTAATTCTGCAATTTTAACATCACATCATAAATGCAGAGTAACCACGAAGTCACACAGGGGTTAATTAGAGGTCAATTGAGCAATAAAGTCTAAAAAGTGGGTCTACATAAATAGAAATAAGGTTTCACATATTTTGAGAATTAAATCAGAACACAAAACCCTAATTTCATCCCCACTTGAATTGAAGAGGTTCTGGTCAGGATTCAAATTCATCTAAACCTTCTAAAATTCATAGAAAAATATTCCAAGAGGCTTAGTACTTTTTCTTTGACCATCTAAACCCAATATGACCTAGAACAAAGTGTCAAATGTGATTTTGCCCTAATTTGTGCTTCTGTGTAATTTGACTAGTCAAACATGGTCAAAACTCAAATCCAACTTCATTATTAGATTTCCTGGGTCCAAATTAAGTTAGCACCAAGATTTGGGCCCAATCAGAGTCCATCTTGACCTAGTTTACACTTCAGTCCCTAAAACCCCTATTCTTCACATCCAATCCCCTAGGTTTCAAAATTTCTTATGTTTAGGTCCCTAGGTTTCTCATCTTCTTCACAAATGGGTCCTTTCCACCATTGTTAGGTCAACCGACCTAAGCACCTTCTTTGACCGAACCAAAACCTCATCAAATCAATTCCAAATCCAATCAAATTTGGTGGCATTGGTGTTCACATTATAGGAAATCGATTGAGCAAAATCTTAGACCTTGATTCATTGTAGAGAGCCCCAGTGAACCCACGAAAATTGTGGGGTCTCTTGTTTCCAAATCTCGACTCAATTGAGCTCTATAAAGAGCCATAATAATCCGAGCGTGCTTCTTAGCTCAGTTCCAAGCCAAAAATTCTCTTCTCTTCTTCCTCAGCTGCCTCCGACCGTTGCTCCAACGAGCTCCTCAAATCCCCTTCGTCGCCCTCTGCCACATACAATAGGCAGAGGGAACATCTTCCTCACCTTCGTCCACTCCTTGCTTACCATCGCAGGGGCTCCTACCTCCTCTATCGTTGCCGTCTTCCTTCATCGGAGATTTCATCCTCTTCGACGTTGGCCAATCACAGCCAGCACTGACTCCTATCCTTTTCGTCCGTAGCTAGGTCTTTCTTCCTCCCCTCCTTTAGGTTAGATTCGACTCCTTCCGAATCCAATTCAACCGCCAAAACACTCTCTCCTCCATCTTCTCTGCCTCCGGTCAAGCCGCCACGCCACTACAAGCCACCAAACATCATGCCACCACCTCCACTACCTCTGCTGAATCGCACTGAGTGGAAGCCCTTAAGAAATTTTGGGCTCCACACTCTCCCTCTCCTTGTCGAGCAACCCATCACATAGCCACCTTCTCCGACGTCATCCAACCACTACACCTTACCAACTATCAAATCTTCATCACCAACACACTCCTCGCACCACGGTGAGTCTTCTGAACCTTGTAACTGAGGCTTTTAGCTTGTATTCCATGTTTCAGGGAATCACCGAAGCTCCACCTTCCACTGCCATCTCCTTCGCTTCCGTTCGCTATGTTTCGACTGCCATCGTTACCAACATCGCCCTCAGCTGGAGCGGAACACATTCACAAAACTATCCAGGCTTCCAATTGGAGAGAAGAGCTACAGCAGTAGCTCAATTGAGGTGAAACACTTGATGCAGCTTCGTCCGAATAAGGGCTGTGGGATTAATCCCACATTAGATACTAACTGGGTTTCCACAGCATATAAATTGATTTCGTTGCCTCAACTGCTTGCCTCTTACAACGGGGGTGAGGTCCCCACCTCATGTGCCCATGCACTCCTCGCCCACCATAAATGCTGATGGGCCTGGTTACTACACAAACTCGATTACCTGGTTACTGTGCATACCTGTTTACCCGATTAGAAAAATAGAGAGAAATCTGAGGGTAGGGGTAGGTTTTGGATTGAGATTCGTGCCATGTGCCTCGAGTGGCATGCTGATATGCCCAACACTTAGCATCTCTGAGGCCTGCTCTATGCTTGGCACCCTTGTGCTTGTTTTGAGGTGTCGACACTTAAGGCATCTGATGATTATGTCTGACATCTAGTTGTGGCATTGATCTGATACTGTGGAGTTATTCGATATCTCATTGGACGTGGAATTGAGACATTAATGGTTCTAACCATTGTTGGAAAATTTGATTGGCTGATTTGCTTGAGATATGTGCTTAATTGTGGGCTCTAAGTGGTGATCTAAATCACCATTTTCAGAGCTTTTATTCTTCTTTTTTATCCCGCTGATTTCTTGAGATACTATTGTTATTATTGAATATATTTTTGAGTAGATTATTCATTGAATATCTTCAATTATGATTCATTATTGTGCTCATCTATTTCTAACTGTGATTAGTGGATTAAATTGCCAATTTACTTCCTGCGAACGACCTCGAACTCAATTTCTGTTTTTGAGCACTTTACAAATTTAAATGCTATAGCATTTTTGTTGACTGTGCTACAGCGTGCATCTCTTAAAACTCAACAAAAGAGTTACAACACCACCACCGATGCCAAGTGGAAAGAACCCATCAACTCCACATTGCCTAGAAAATGATTAATCTTGGAGAGCAGTCCCCCTCCATTCGTCCACGTGTACGGTGCTCCTGATGAAGGAATGTCCACCAGTTCCAAATTTGACACCACATCTTGAAAGCCAAAAGTAGAGGAGTCAGCCCTACCATCCAACCTGTCATCTGAATAGAGAGTAGCTTTAAAGTCACCACCCAAAGCCATGTTGTTCCCTACACCCAAGCTGACAAATCCCTCAACTCATCCCATAGAAATGGCCTATCACTCTGAGCACACGGCCCATAAATAGAGGTCACATAGATATGACTACTATCTGATTCTCTGGCAAACCTGCACACAATAGAAAATCTGCCAACCTTACTATCTTCTAAATGAAGAACACTTGGCCTCCAGCACACACATAAGCCCCCAGATCTCCCACATGATCGTATGCACTTCAAAGAAGCCTCTATAGGTGCACTAGAGGGGGGTGAATAGTGCGGTATATAAAAATGATACGAATAAAAATCAATCACGCAAAGCAATCACCACAATGCACAAGGATTTTAGGTGGAAACTAAACCCACGTAAAAACCACCACCTAGGACTTCTTGACTTAGGATATTTTGATCTACCTAGTAGATCAAATCCACTAACGTATCACTTAAATGAGAGCGATACAACCTCAATTAGAACCACACTACTTTAACCTGAGGGTAGTGTACCTCAAAACCCTTCTTCATGAAGAGTATTTTGTCTCACAAAGGAGATGGAAATTCACCACGCGAATTGATGTAGACACATATTAGGTTAAAATGCCTATTCATGCATATTCCTAGGCTTAGATTTGCATTTCATGTTATAAATAGTGCATAGCATGCATCATCTTGCATTTAGAGTAGTTGTGTATATTTTAGGTTAATTACGTCCTCTTTTATGGCCAGGTGATTGCATAGCAATCATGCAACCTAAATCACCTGAATTAAGCTAGATTCTAGCATAAATTAGGAATAATGCATTCATAGGCATCGTAATTTGCACAATAGCTAGTTTATTAGTCATATAGGTAATATCGTCATTTTATGACCTAAAAGCGAGATGATTTTAATCGTAGATGATCCGAAGCCGTGGATGTCAGATCAGACCGGACATATCTGATCAGAACGACGACGAGAGTCCAATGGTTCTAAAATCGTCACAATCAGACAACTAGAGCATCGTGTGCAGTCCATAGAAGAATGGAGATCATGGAGCCAAAAGACAAAGATCGGAGCCTCAGATGAAGAATCCAACCGAACAGATGAATTCGGATCGATGATCGCAGTCCAACGACGTAAAAATAAACTCGATTAGAGGTCTAAATCATCAGATACAAGGAAAAGAAGATGAACGGCCATGATGGTGCCACGTGGAGCCATCACAGCCGCTCCCTCTCCACTGCCCCATCTAGGAAGGCCGCACCGCACACTGTAGGCTGTTGGATCTCCATCCAACGGTCACGAGTGCGTCACGTCACCCACCCAGACTGGATAAGCATAAATAGAAATAAACAAGTATATATAACAAAAGGTTCGCGTTGCGCATTGGCTCGCGCGTGTGCGCCAGATCTGGAGACACCCATTCGAGCCACAATCTGCACGAGGGTGGGGGTGAATTAAATCAGGTCGTTCGATCGCGAGGAGAGGGCAAAGATTAGACCACGTGGCGCAACGAGGGTGCTGCGTGGCCGAATGCGTAATCCGGTGCGTTTTGCAAAATAGAAGGCAAGCGGGAGAGCACATAAGCCATCCGATTGTAGGCGGGATTAAGAGGCGAGCGACGAGCAGCAAAAGAAATAAGCATGCTACAGGCGTTGAAGCGAGAGCGCAAGGAGAAAGCAGGGTCGTGTGACCTCGATCTGAAGGCCAAGAAGCTGCCATGTGTCAAGCCCAAGTTGAATCCAAGCATTTTAGGTACAAATGAAGGTATTTTGAGGCCAAATCAGAGCCGTTGATCTCCCGATCAATGGTTCTGATCAAATAAGAGTTGTTACACGAGATTAAGGCCTCAAATACCCTTTTTGCCCTCTATAAAAGCTATAAAAGAAGGCCCAACAGTTGAGGCATATCTCTCTCTCATCAACTCTAGATCTCTCCTACCATCTTCTCTGCAATTCTCCATCAGTTTGCAACTCCATCCTGATGCTTTGGATCTGAGGTGCTGCCACATCTCGTGCAAACATCCCACGAGCGACGTCGTCTCTCTGCCTCCTTCTATCTATCTTCCTCTCTTTCTCTATCTCTTTCTCTATCTATCTCTACTTTTTGCATAGCAATTTATATTGTGAAAAACTCTTTATCAATGCAATTAAATTTGATCTTATGGATATCTGATGCCCCTTTATACATATATACATATATAAATACCTTTAGAACTAGTTTATTGAAAAGCTTCTATTAAAAATCGAGATTGCCTCCCTGCAAACGACCCGGTACTCACAAGAGTTTTATAAATTTATTTGTCGACGTGTTTTCGCTCTATACTACAACTGAATAATCTTTTAAAATGTGAATTATGTGCCGAACACCAGGAGGGAAGGAGATTTATTTTAGGGCCTCGGATTGGTGATCCGAATGTACAGATCTAATCAGAATGATGATTGAAGTCCAACGCCTCCGAGATCATCCTAATCGAAATCCTGTATCACCTTATGCGATCCGAGGAAGATCAATGGCCAGGGGGCAATGTGACATCCTTACGGGCTTCATATGAAAAATTCGACCTTACGGATGGATCCGGAGCAACGATCGCAGTCCGACAGTGCGGAAATCACCTCGATCCAGACACCCTAGCACCCTCTGCAACAAAAAGATGGATGGCCCAGATGGTGCCACATGGCACCATATCGACCACCCAACACCGGCCAACAGCAACCACAGGCGCCCCCTCATCATCGTTGATCTCGCACCATAGCCGTTGGATTAAGATCCAACGGCTGGGGTTCGACTGCACCCTCAACACCCATGCTCTTCTCGAGACTCATCTGCGCCCCTGCCTCAATGGTAGCATGTTTGGCTTGCAAAGAAGCAGTGCCGGTTCGATTCCTCCAAAGGCCTTCAATCTTCAATCAAGCATGCGTGGAGCAAAAAGGCGCCAGCACACGAAGCCACCGCACATGCATGAGACGCGCGCGCACTAGCCCGTGCACTCGCAACACAGTAGCGCTCAGTAGCCCAACGCCAGCGCGCACGTGTGCGACACGGCACGTGATGGTTGTGCAAGCACAGCAACAGCAAGAGTGAGTTGGCGCGGACCTTCAGCGACAGCTTGGGTGGGCCTTTAGTGATGCTTACAGCCGTAACTAATTGCCTGTAGGCACGAGGATAGCTACGGGCGTAAGCGGTGGGGGCATGAACTTCAGCGACAGTTGCAGGGGTCTTTAGTGATGCTTGCAGCTGTCACTACAGCCCTCTACACAAATTTCTTCTTCTTCCCTCCACTATAAAAGGACCCCTACACCTCCATTCTTCACTATCTCTACCTACTCTACTCCCACATACTCCTAAGCTCTAGTAGCCTACCAAAGCTCCATTAGAGCTTACTCTCAAGCTCCAAAGGCCTCTTATTAGTGTAATATTCCTATTTCCCACCAAATATTCATCCTTCATCCCACCACCTTCATAGGTTGCCTTGGAGCCGTCCTCCCACCTCCATTCTGGTAGAAGATTGCCTTCATCTCCTCACCTCCATTCCAAAGCCTCGGTGAAGCATTCCTTTACCTGGCATCCTCCTGCATCTTACCTCTGTCGTCCTGCATCTCACCTCCATCTAAGCTTCCGCCAGGCACCGTTGTCTTACCGAACAGTCGATTTGGGAGATTTCCTCTCAACCGTATCTCTTTTATGCTTTCATAGATTATTGCAATAAACATTTGCATGATATATCATAGTTGTTCCATCTTTCTTGTGATCTATCTTGCTTTCTTCTTCTATAAAAATAAAAGAAAAAATAACAAAATCCCAAAACACCAAAAAGAAACAAAATGAAGCGTGGATTTCAAACAAAGTAAACGTCGCCTCCCTGTGTTTGACCCGAGACTCCCTTGGAGTTCCGGTTATAAATTGTATTTGATAGATGCATTTTGCGAGCTACAATGACGAGTTCTCCAAACCCCGATTTTAATTCGCGAAACATGACTGATCAGGAATACCCAACCAAAACCAAAAATAAGAACAATAAAACCTATAGAGCCCAAATATAAAGTTTAACCTAAGCTTCTATAGGCAAGGATTACTTCCCTTAAGGTGGAAGTGGATTTACGTAAGTGCGCAACAAAGTATCGATGCTCTTGGATGTGAAGTATAGAGCTTGGAGAGCAAGATCACAATTTTCTTCTTTTGATCTCTCACAAAATGGGTATAATAGTGGGAAGAATTATCTCTATGTATTGTGGAACAAAGGAAAGGCTCCCATTTATTTATAGATGTGTTAGAAATCTTTAAGAAGGCTTGGGAGGCTCCTTGTAGCCGTTGGGAATAATTCCCAAGGGATTTAGTCAAAATCCAAATAAAATCAGGCTCATCATGACTCTGACAACAGAATCAGACGTCTAATTTTTGGGTCAGACGTCATATCAGACATTTAACTGGATTTTTGGATGTTTGTTCTTGAAGGGTGGTCTTCCTGAAAATATTTAGATCTAAATAAGAATCTTGTCAAAATAGATCTGACATCGGAACAGGAGTTTTAAGACGTCTAATACTAATATTGGATGTTTAATCATACAGGGGTTGGTTCCTGGATTGAACCGGATCTAAACATGGTTCCAGTGTAAAGTGGTCAGACGTCTTACTGGATGTTTGGTCAGACTACTAGACGTCTGATGGTAAAGGTTCTCTATGGAAATTGATTCTCGAGAAGCCAACGTTAGATTTGGTTTGACAATGTTGAATTTTGGTTTAACATTTCTTTATCAGACATCTAAAGATCTCTCTGGACAACTGGGAACAATAATAAAATATTTCTAAGTGGGTTTGCAAAGATGTTGACCTGATAGGCTAATGATCCTATTAATGGTCATCTCTCAAGGTTATCAGACGTCTGAAAGGACGTTCGAAAAAGGTCAGGTTGTCTAAATACAAAGATCAAAGATAGCTTTCCAGCCTAGGTTATTGGACTTCTGGCCAAAGACCAGATGACTTAGAAGCTGAGATCAGACACTGTTAGCGGAGAATCATCGCAAAAAGATAGAGTTTGGAAAACCCGTTGTCGTAGCGTAATTTGCGAGAAAAATCTATCAACAAATAATTTTAACCAAAACTCAAAAGGAATTCCAGGTCAAACATAGGGAGGCGAACGATTGATCACAAATCACATTTGAATTGTTGTCACGAAGTAGATTAGTTAGTTGAATTAAATCTACGCTAGCTATCTACTTAAAAAATAATGAATAGAAAAGAGAGAAAAGAATGATACAAAAAAGAAAAATAGAGATAGAATAAGCATGAATTTCATAACCACTGAATTGAGTTCATTACATCTAATCATTACACTAGAAAGCAAGAAATCCACACTAGAAAGAGATAAAAGAGAAGGTGGAGAGAGGTTATCCTCCTTGACAGCTGCTTAGAGGACGAGCCGCGTTGACGGATCACTCAGACGAAGGTGGTGAGATGCTGGACAAAGGAGAACGATGACGGATGACGAACGACGGGGCAAGGCGACATCACACGGGATCTGCTTCTCGAACAACGGTGAGAAGACAACTGCGAACACTCCACAAACGAGGATGGGAAGGTGGAAAAATTCTAATTTTAACTCTAATGGAGCATCCCGGGTTTGGGACAAGCTCTTAAAGCTTTGGAGGGGGTGAGAGAAGAGAGGAAGGGATGAAGAAAGTGTGGGGGTCGTAGGGCTGTTTATAGGTGAAGAATGGAGGGACAATTAGGTCAATTCATGTTTAAAATATTAATATCAGGGTCTTTAGTGACGGATTTATTCGTCACTAAAGCCCTAAATGTGGGCTTAGGTCACTTGCTCGCATGCCTCTTCATCTTCAATGGTTGAGTGCCTCAACACCTTCAAAAGATCTCAACCATCCAATCTTCTCATTCGACGGCTTAGATCACACGCGCCTCATTGCCTTTGATCGTTAAGAGGCAATGCGGCCTCTTCTTCGTCGTTGGATCATGATATGACGCTTGAGAATCGCGCTCGCCAGCACTTCAAATCGTAAGCTTGGTGCGTCTGATCGAGCATGTGCATCAAGTGTCGAATCATGCACCTGCCTAATCTGAAGATTTTGTCCATTGGTGCTCAATCGGACGGCTTGATTTCCTCCTTGCGCGTAAGGAGGAGGGGCACTGTGCTTGATTTGAATGCGCGACCTCTACATGCTTAATGCCTCGACCACTGCGCTACGGCCTCTCTTGAGCCACACTCATATTTTAAGGTGCTTCACTCTTGACCGTTGGATCTCGATCTAACGGTCAAGATCAAACGCCCTTAACCTTTAGCAGATGAGAGCACCGGCTTGAGGGAGAGCGACGTGGCATGTTCATGGCCGTTGGATCAAGATCCAACGACCCAAATCTAATGAGTGCATGAGGAGAGAGAGAGTAGTGGCGAGCCTTGGACGGTTTAGGCAACTGAGATGGTGCCACGTGACGCCATCTTGGCCGTCCATCTTCTTTATGTTGTAGATGGTGCCACAGATGTTGGATTGAACCGATTTTCCCATCATTAGGCTGCTATTGTCGATCCAAACCATCTGTGTGATTGGATTTGTCATCTAAAGTACGGATTTACACCACCTAGCCCCTTGACCTCTGATCTTTCTCGGACTGCATCTAATACTACAGAAGTCTGATTAGGACGATCTTGGAGTTGTTGAGCTCCGATCGTTGCCCTTATCAGATCTGTATAGTTGTATCTTCAATCTGAGGCCCCGATTAAATACCACCTTGTACCCTAACCACAAAAAGGGAAAATTAACCTAAACTTTATACAATCTAAACTAAATGCAAGATGATGCATGTTATGTAATATTTATAATGTATGATGCAACTATACGCCTAAGAACATGCTTAAATAGATGGTTTATGTGATATAAACATATTTGCATCATACGTCTCGTAAATAGATTGGATGTCTAATCAAGCTATCTGATTAAGTTTTGGCTTTCTAAGTCGATTCTAGAAATTGCCTAAATATCCTAAGATTGTGTAGGTGTTCTTAGGACTAAGGGTGTTTATATTTTAGGCTGTTTACAACAATTCTAAAGAAATAAAGAGCAAAATGAAAGGCAAATACAAGAACATTTAAATAGGAACTTCTAAGTCCTATTCTTCTTCTTCAAGCTTTTGCTCCACAATGCTTTTGTTCCCCCATTAAGCTCCTCCATGCTCCTTGATAGACTTGAGCATGAGCTCCTCACACTTGCTACTATTTGCATTTAACCTGAAATCTTAAACTCAAATGCAAATGTTAAATCACAAGCATTTTTTATCATCAAAATAAATGATCGTAGTATACTTGTACCAACAATCTTCCCCTTTTTGACGATGATAAAATCATAAATAATACTAAAAAAATTCTCTCCCTTTTTGATATTATCAAAAAGGTTTACTTAATTTTAATCAATTTATCCTATAGCCCCCCCTAAAAACATGCTTTTCCTAACATAAGTTTAACTCCCCCTTATTGACAATATAATACAAGAGATGTGTTTTTTTTTAATTCATTTACTCCCCCTTTTTGACATAACATATCTCAAAAAGCTTTAAAATCTCCCCCTGGATACATGCATTTCTATGTAGATTTTCAATTAACTATTTTTAAGGATAATCTCCCCCCTTTTTAATGAAATTATATCCTATAACAAGTTTAAACTTCTCCCCTATCTTGATGCTGATTAGAAATAGATCATCAAAATCAAAGAAGGGTTTTACCTAACTTACTGATAAGGCGAAGTTTCGTCACGAAAAGGTTCGGAGTTTGGAAAACCCGTCGTCATAGTTCGATTCACGAGAAAATCCGTTGATCAGATAAAATTTATAACCGAAACTCGAAAAATGAGTCACAGGTTGAACACGGGGAGGCAAACATTTGATTTTAAAAAATTCACGTTTGGCTTTTATTTGGTTTTGTTGTTTTTTGTCTTTTCTAATTTTTTTGGTATTTTTAGCAAGTAGGAGATTAGGTCGATGAATTCTTATCTAACTAATCTACTTGCAAAATACAAGAGAGAGAGAAACAATAACATATATTTCTGAAGTAAATGTTCTCTACAACTAAGAAAGCAGAAAAGCTTACACTACAAAAGTAAAAAGAGAGATATAGATGAGAGAATCCCCCTTGATGGTTGCTTGGGGGACAACTCGCCCAGACATTGCCTGGAGGAAGGTGGTGAGGAGTGGGACGAACGAGGATGGAGCCGAAGGATGGAGGGTGGGGCAGGACGGCATCGCAGTGAGGAACTTCTTCCCGAGGGGAGGTGAGAAGACGGCCACGGGATGCTCCATGAAGGGGGATGAGAGGTGGGAAAAATATTTGATTTCTACTACAAAGGAGCATCCCAGGCTTGGGACAAGCTCTCTTTAGAGCCTTAGAGATGGTGAGAGGAAAAAAGGAAGAGATGAAGAAAAATGGGAGGGGTAGGGGTCCTTTTACAGTGGAGGAAAGAATCAAATTTGTATACAAGACATTTAGTGGCGGTCATAAACGATGCTGAAGATCTGCTACAAACGTCGTTGAAGACAACCTTGCATCCACGTTGCCGCTGCGCTGGCACGCGCATCACGCACTACACGCCCACGTGCATTCTTGCTACTACGCATGCGTGCCTCTGTGCGCACGCACCCACCTGCGTTGCTGTAAGCATGCAGTGGCACGTGCGTGCGCATGGGTGGCCTGGGTTGCACCACGTAGCTCGATTTGGGCCATCCATCTTCTTTCAGTTGTAGGGGCTGCTATAGAGGTCGGATTGAGTCGATTTTCGTGTCGTTAGGCTGCGATTGTCGACCTGAATCCATTCACGTGATCAAATTTGTCGTTTAAAGCTCCAAATTACATCACCTAGTCCCTTGGCCATTGATCTTCCTCGGACTGTATATGGTGCTATGAGACTCCGATCAAGGCGATTTCGAAGGTGTTGGACTCCGATCATCGTCCTGATCAGATTCATACGATCGGATCATCAATCTGAGGATCCGAAATAAATATCCTTCTCTCCTAACCACAAAAAGGATGCAATTAACCTAAAATATACACAATTACTCTAAATGCAGAATGATGGATGCTATGTAATATTTATAATATGGAATGCAAATTTAAGCTTAGGAACATACATAAATAGGCATTTTAACCTCAATAGATGTGTCTACATTACTTACCAAGGCCAATAATATGGTCCATATGGAAGTTGCCACACGCAATCATCTCTCCATCCATAGCTTTCAAATCCAGGAAATGGTACTTGATTTCAGTTGTATTCCATTAGCCTCCTTACCATCCATCTCGGGTTTCTTCGTGTTTGTTGAGACATCTTAGATCCGTTCTTTGGTCTTGCTAATTTGAGTTGTCCATCTTTCAATTTGTAGATCTAACTCTTCACATTGTAATCTCTTTGCAATCCTACAAAATAAAATTTGAGTTGCTTTTTTGGTATCCAAGTTAATTTAGATACAGATTTGTTATTGGGTCTCCTTAATAGAGATTCTTTCTCAACCTTTTCGCTTGTGCTAGCCTCATAATAGCCAAGCCCAAATTTACTAGAGGTTGGCTTTTGATGGGCAATCAATTTATCCAAATTTGCCTTCCCTTTAGTGAATTTGGCTAGATTATCAAGGAGTTGATTTGACTTCTTCTTGAGATGGGCTATTTTAAGTTCCAAATGTTGAATATTATCTTTGAATTCTTTAATGTCTTCTTTCAAACTATGATTTTCAAAGCTAAGCAAAGGCTCATTTGCTTCTACTTAATTTTCTCCAAATGAATTTTATTTTTAGAATCTAGTTCTTCTAACCTATCTAAGAAAGATTTATTTTCATATTTAAGCTTCTTGCATTCATTTTTAACAATCTTATACTCAGAAAATAAGGATTCAAAGGCATCCTATAGTTCTTCTATTGAAAAAGAGTCTACCTCATAGTTGTCATTGCCTTCTTTCTCACTATCATCCATGATGGGCATGAAATTGAGGCACACAGTTTTATTCTTTGGTTCTTTCTCAGGTTCTTCCTCCTCTGAGCTCGTGTTGTCCCATGTAGCTTTTCTTCTTTTCTTTTTCTCTTTTTTTTGGAAATACGGGAGCAATTCTTCTTGTGGTTCTTAACCTTCTTCTTCTCCTTCCTTAAGAGAGGGCATTTTGATCGAAGATGCCCTTTCTTGTTGCAATGATAACAATAGAATAGGCTTTCCTTCCTTTCCTTCTTCTTGCATTCCCTAAGCTTATGAAACTTGGCAAACTTATTGGCCAAAAAATCAAGTTCCTCATCATCGGAAGTGGGTTTGAAGGCGAGGTTCTTTATCTTTGGTTCCTATGTCTCCTTCTTCTTCCTTTGTTTCATCTTGTTCTCGTAGGCCATGAGGTTTCCTAGGAGATCATCCATGTTGAGCTCCTCTACATGGTGTGCTTCCTCGATGGCAGTGACTTTTTTTCTCCCACTCAGGTCTAAGGGAACGTAGGAGCTTAAATTGGAGCTCTCCTTGAAGGAAGGTCTTCCCCAAAGATTTGAGGTTGTTCACAATAAGAGTGAACCTAGTAGACATCTCACTTAAACTTTCAGTATTTTCCATAACAAAAGACTCAAACTCATGAGAAAGTATATTAATCTTAAAAGCTTTTACCTTAGATGTACCTTCTGTTGGTGTAAGGGCACTATGATTGTTAATTTTGATGATAACAAAATACTTATTATTTAAC
The DNA here is from genome assembly GCA_037157565.1 of Thalassia testudinum. NCBI lineage: Eukaryota > Viridiplantae > Streptophyta > Magnoliopsida > Alismatales > Hydrocharitaceae > Thalassia > Thalassia testudinum. The sequence goes on from JAZHRO010000025.1 coordinate 5,465,646, forward strand.
ATTTGCAATTTGAGTTTATGAGTTTCAGGATATTTGCAAATGAATACAAGTGTGAAAGAGTAACTCAAGCTCACATTCATGGCAAGATTACAAGAGCTTGATGGAGGAGAAGAAGCTTCACTTGGAACGAAAGTTAGAAGACAAGAAGAATAGGATAGATTTCTTTTTGTCTTGTACTATGTACTTTTTATCTTTGTTCTTTGCTCTTTATTTTGTCTAGATTATATGTTAAAGAGCCTCAAAGTATCAAAACAATAGTCTTAGGAACACCGACACAAATCTAGGATGCTTAGACTTTTCGTAGAGAACTTAGAAAGCCAAAATAGGCAACAGACAGCCTGATCAAACGTCTGACCTTAGACTTTAAGACATCTAACTGTTTGATCAGACATCCAATACACATAGGCTAGAGAACCTCTCTCTGTCCGCCAGTTTTAGATGTCCAACCCTTAGTCCAGATGTTTGATAACCTTGCCAGATGTCCAACTAAAGGACCATTGGCTTTATCAGATTTGATCATTAAGGATTTACCTTTAATCTTACCAACTTTCACTTTCAGATGTCTGATAAATAGACATTACGCTCAATCCATCCCCAAATCACTTTTGTCAGTGATTATAGCCATTTAAGCTTCGAGAAATCAATTCTCACAATAAATCTTATTTCCAGACGTCCAGACTTCGTGCCAGACGTCCAACCTCTCATCTGACTAACAAGACCTAGAATCTTGTTTAGGTCTAGACAAAACAGGAAGGAAACCCATCTAGAATTAGACATCTAATTTGTTTCCCAAACGTCTTATATTTGATATTTAGACGTCCGTCTTGATCCAATTTTTATCAGATCTTCCACTCTTCTATATCAGACAACTGATCATAGAATCAAATAGTGACCCAGATGTCTGTTCTTAATCCCCAACGTCTGATAACACAGAATCATTAATAGCCCTGATTCTGACCTGATTAGCCTTGGATTTGTTTCCAACGACTACCTTAGGCTTCCACAGCCTTCCTAAGGGTTCCTAAGCCACCTATAAATAGAGGAGGACCCTTCCTTTGTTAGACACCAAGCAATACTACTTTCCACTCCTTTGTGTCCTATAAGAGAAAGATTAAAGAATGCTCTTGCTCTGAAGGCTTCCAATCTGAGAGCATCGAAACACTACCAAGATCACCTACGCACTTCCTACTAAGGGGAGATCCTTACATATAGTATCATAATATTACATTTACTTTGTGGCTCTATAAGTCCTTGTTTATTTTCTTTGTTCTTAGTTGGTTATTTGCTTTGCGAATTCCTATCTCTTCGTGAGACAAAATACTCCTTGTGAAGAGGAGGGATTTGGGGTATGCTACCCTCGTCTAACTACTGTGGTTGTAAGAGGTTAAGTCATACTAGTTTAAGTGACTTAGTGGATTTGATCGACTCAGTCGATCGAGAAATCCTAAACTGAAAGATTTAGGTGGTGGTTTTTACCCGAATTTGGGTTTCCACCTAAAAATACTTGTGTTTTTGTGAGATTAGATATTTGTGTGATTGTTTACTTTACTTCCGCATTATTTCATTTATCACAAAAATCTCATCCCCTCTCCATTAGAACCTTTAATTAGTATCAGAGCAGGTCTTGCAGTTTGGCATCACACACCAACAAGCAATCATGGAGGGAAGCATCACCGTGACGAGACACATCGAGGGTCAATCCACTACCCGTCCTCCTTATTTTAACGGAAGCAACTACGGGTATTGGAAGCTCAAGATGAAGATGTGGCTTCATGCCAACGACTTCACCATTTAGGCTAGGTGCAAGACCCCATTTGACATCCTGGAGAGACCTGCGGGAGGCTACTCGCAGTAGCAAATTCGGGAGCTTTCTCTCAACGCAAAGACAATGAACGCGTTATATTGCGCATTAAGCCTGGAGAAGTTCAACCGCATCTCGCAATGTGCCACAGAATACGAGAGATGGCATACTCTAGAGGTAACGCATGAAGGTACTTCAAAGGTAAAATCCTCTAAAATAAATTTACTTTCTCAAGAATTTGAATCTTTCTTTATGAAATCTAATGAATCCTTGAGTGAGATGTATACTAGGTTCACTCTTATAGTGAACAACCTTAAAGCCTTAGGTAAGACCTTTATCAAGGGGGAGCTTCAAGGAAAGCCTCTCCATTCCCTCGGATCAAAATGGGAACAAAAGATCACTGCCATAGAGGAGGAAAATGAAGTAGAGGAGCTCAACATGGAATACCTCTTAGGCAACCTCATGGCTTATGAGACGAAGATGAAGAGGAAGGGCACACCAGAGCCAAAGCCAAGAAAGAGCTTGGCATTCAAAGTTGCATCAGATAGTGAGGTAAGTTCCAATGACGAGGACTTTAAAATTTTATTTAAGAAATTTTCCAAGTTTTGTAGGGATTCAAAGAGAGAAAAGAAAGAGAAGGAGGAGAAGAAATGCCCAAGCTGTTGATATCATTGCAATGAAAAAGGGCATCTTCGACCCGAATGTCTTCTTCTTAAGAAGGAGAAGGAGAAGGAGAAGTACAAGAAGAAAGCATTCCAAGCTACTTGGGATGACTTGACCTTGGAGGAAGAAGAAGAGGAAGATCCTGAAGAGAAGAATGAAGTTGCCTGCTTGGGCTTCATGGCCATCACAAGCGATAACGAAAGTGATGATGACAACAAGGAGGTAAATTCTGAATTAAAAGATGCTTTTGATGAACTTTTTGAAATTAGTAAGTCATTAAAAGTAGAAAACAAAAGAATTAAAAATGATCTTAATTTTCTAAATTCTGAAAATGAAAGATTAGAGATTAAAATTAAGGATCTAGAAAGTAGTAACTCTGAAAATGATAATTTGTTGTTAGAAAATAAAAACATAATCAATGAAAATAGTAGATTGATTGAGGAGAATACTTGTTTAAAAATAGAAATTTCCAGTTTTAAAACAAAGATGCATGTTATAGAAAAAGAACTTGCATGTCTTAGGGAAAATTCTGATAATTTGATGAATAAATTAGACAATTTCTCTAATGATAGAGTTAGCACTAGACATAAAGTTGAGAAAGGATCTCCTTCAAGGAGACTCACTAACAAATCCGGATCTAAGCTAACTTGGATACCAAAAAAGTCAATTAGACTCTTGTTCTGTAGGTTTCAAAGGAGACTATAACATGAAGGATTGGACCTACAAGCTCAAGGATGGTCTACTCAAACTAGGTGGACCAACGTCAAGACCAAAAAGGAAGATAAGAAGATCGACGAGAAGACCGGCAGGTGATCGAACCACCATGCATTGACCGCTCGATTGGAGACCGACTTCGATGCTTGGACCTCCAAGCTATAGATGGGAGCCCCATCCATTTTGGAATCAACCTCCTTTTGGGCCATGCTATTGACCATGGTAAGTGAGGTAAAATCTTTACCCTATCTTTTCAACTATAGCATTTAGATAGGGGAGTTAAAAATTTGATAAAGCTATTTGCCCATCAATAAGGGGGATTTTTAAATGAATATAGCTATAGTTCCATTAGAAAGGGGGAGTTAATGGATAAATGAATAGCAATCTTGTTATTAGAAGAGCATGTTTTAAGGGGGAGGATAGGATAACTAAAATTGATTAAACCCTTTTGATAATGTCAAAAAGAGGGAGAACTTTTTGGATTAATATTTATGGTTTTGTCATCATCAAAAAGGGCGAGATTGTTGTTGCAAGGGCACCACGATCGTTAATTTTGATAATAACAAAAACACTTGTTATTTAACATTTGCAATTTGAGTTTATGAGTTTCAGGATATTTGCAAATGGATACAAGTGTGAAGGAGTAGCTCAAGCTCACATCTATGGCAGGATTGGAGAAGCTTGATGGAGGAGAAGAAGCTTCACTTGGAATGAAAGCTAGAAGACAAGAAGAATAAGATAGATTTCTTTTTGTCTTGTACTCTGTACTTTGTATCTTTGTTCTTTGCCCTTTATTTTGTCTAGATTATATGTTAAAGAGCCTCAAAATATCAAAACAATAGTATTAGGAATACCTACGCAAACCTAGGATACTTAGGCTTTTCGTAGAGAACTTAGAAAGCCAAAATAGGTATCAGACAGCTTGATTAGACGTCCAATCTGGACATCAAACATCTGATCTTAGACTTTTAATACGTCGACTATTTGATCAAACGTCCAATATACATAGGCTGGAGAACCGCTCTCTGTTTGCCAGCTTCAGATATCCAGCTCTTAGTCTAGACGTCTTATAAGATGTCTAATGACCTTACCAGATGTCTAACTAGAGAACCATTGGCTTTATTAGACTTAATCATTGAGGATTAAGCTTTAATTTGACCTACTTTCACTTTCAGATGCCTGTAGAAATCCCTAGACGTTTGATAAATAGACGTTAGGCTCAATCCATCCCCAAATCACTTTTGTTGGTGATTATAGCCGTTTGAGCCTCAGGAAATCAATTCCCACAGTAAATCTTATTTCTAGACGTCCTGACTTCATGCCAGACGACTGACCTATCGTCTGACCAACATGACCTAGAATCTTGTTTAGATTTGGACAGAATAAGAAGGAAATCCGTCTAGAATTAGATATCTAATTTGTTTCCCATATGTCTTATATTTGATTTTTAGACATCAGTCTTGATCCAATTTTTATTAGATCTTCCACCCTTTTATATCATACGACCAATCATAGAATCAAACGATGACCCAAACATCTAACCTTAATCCCAGACGTCTAATAACGCTGCCAGAATCATTAATAGCCCTGATTCTAGCCTGATTAGCCTTGGATTTGTTTCCAACAGCTTCCTAAGGGTTCCTAAGCCACCTATAAATAGAGGACCCTTCCTTTGTTAGACACCAAGCAATATTTCTTTCCACTCCGTTGTGTCCTATAAGAGAAAGATCAAAGAAGAAGTACTCTTACTCTTAAGGCTTCTAATCTGAGAGCATCGAAACTCTGCCAAGATCACCTACGCACTTCCTACTAAGGGGAGATCCTTACCTATAGTAGCATAATATTACATTTACTTTGTGGCTCTATAGGTTCTTGTTTATTTTCTTTGTGCTTAGTTGGGTATTCACTTTGTGAATTCCTGTCTCCTTCGTGGGACTAAATACTCCTTATGAAGAGGAGGGGTTTGATGTATGCTACCCTTGTCTAAGTAGTGTGGTTGTAAGAGATTAAGTCACCCTCGTTTAAGTGACTTGTTAATGGATTTGATCGACTTGGTCGATCGGGAAATCCTCAACCGAGATGTTTAGATGGTGACTTTTACCCAGGTTTAGGTTTCCACCGAAAAATACTTGTGTTTTTGTGAGATTGGATATTTATGTGATTGTTTACTTTACTTCCGTATTATTTCTTTTATTGCGTAAATCTCACCCCCCCTTCATTAGAACATTCACCTTCATGGGTTACCTCTAGAGTGTGCCATATTTCATAAGTGGTGGCACATTGCGAAATCCGGTTAAACTCCTTCGAACTTAATGCGCAATACAATGCATTCATTGTCTTTGCGTTGAGGGAAAGTTCCTTGATTTTTTGTTGTATCCTGTCACGTTTCTCTAGGATATCCTAAGGAGTCTCTCATCTCTCCCAACTCGAGTAGTCATTTTCCTGCAACCACATATGCATGTGTAATTTCCAATAGGAATAGTTTTTACCCTTAAAAGATGGTGGTTGCATGATGGATTGCCCCTCAGCTTGTCTCGTAGCAAAGATGCTCCCCTCCATGTTCGGATCCTCGTCGATTTGTTACGTCAAAATTGCAAGTCCTTGCTTTAATGCCAACTGTAGGTGCACTAAAGGAAGGGTGGATAGTGCGGTATATAAAAGTGATACGAATTAAAATCAATCACACAAAGCAATTACCACAATGTCACCAGAATCCACAAGGATTTTAAGTGGAAGTCCAACCCAGGTAAAATCCACCACCTAAGTCTTCCTGACTTAGGATTTTCCAATCTATTTAGTAGATTAAATCCATTAACATATCACTTAAACAAGGGTAATATGACCTTAATTACAACCACACTACTTTAATTTGAAGGTAGTGAACCTCAAAACCCCTCTTCTTCATGAAGAGTATTTTGTATCATGAAGATGGAAATTTGCTACGCGAATACCCAACCTAAAACTAAAACAAGAACAATAAACCCTACAGAGCACAAATATAAAGTTTAATCTAAGCTTCTATAGGCAAGGATTACTTCCCTTAAGGTAGAAGTGGATTGATGTGAGTGCGCAACAGAGTATTGATGTCTCGGATGTGAAGTTTAGAGCTTGGAGAGAAAGACCACAATTTTCTTCTTTTAATCTCTCACAAAATGGGATAATAGTGGGAAGAATTATCTCTATGTTGTATAGAATAAAGGAGAGGCTCCCATTTATTTATAAATGTGTTAGGAACCTTCAAGAAGGCTTGAAAGGCTCCTTGTAGCCATTGTGAATAAATCCAAAGGGATTTGGTCGAAATCCAAATAAAATCAGGCTCATCATGTCTCTAATGGAAAAATCAGACATCTGATTTTTGGGTCAGACGTCTAACGGGATTTTTGGACGTCTGCTCTTGATGGGTGGTCTTCCTGGAAATATTTGAATCTAAATAGGGATCTTGTTAAAATAGATCAAACATCTAAACAGAAGCTTAATGGGAACACCATAATGAGTCCTAACTAGCCCATTTTAGTCTAGAATAAAAGATAAAACCCCTGCATATTCATCTGAGGGTTATATCTCCACTATATTATCTTTTGAGAAGAAAACAAGAAACTAGGGTTAATTCTATAATTTTAACAGCATATCATGAACACAGAATAACCAAGGTGTTGGCTAGGGGTGAAATAAAGGTCAAATGAGTATTAAAGTCTAAGTGGATCTATGTAGATAGAAACGGGGTTTTGCGCATTTCGAGAACTAATACAGCATCCAAAATCATAATTTCAGACCCACTTAAATTACTGAGGTTTTGGTAAGGATAAAATTCATCTAAACCTTTTCGAAATCATGGAAAAATATTCCATAAGGTTTGGTAACCTTGGTTTGACCATCTGAACCTATTTTGACCCCAAACAGTCTCTAACAGAAAGTTACTTTAATTTTGGGTTTCTGTGCAAATTACCCAGCCAAACTTGGTCAAAACTCAAATTCAACTTCACCATCAGATTCTTTGGGTCCAAATTAGGTTTGTACAAAAATTTAGGCCTAATCAAAGTCCATCTTGACCTAGTTTGCATTTTAGTCCAAGCTAACTCTTTCTCTCATTCATGCCCCTAACTTTCAAAATTTTTACAAATAGGCCCCCAACTTCTCTTCATCTTCTTCAAATGGGTCCCTACTGCCATGGCAGGTGTGAACCCATGAACCTAAGCTTCCAATCAAGGATTCCTCCCTGATTGCTTGGTCAATCCCTTCCAAATTTGGAAAGGATGATCCTGAGGAAGTCCTAATTCATCTAAACCAATTCTAGACTCCAAATCCCCTCAACAAACCCATGCGAATCCTTGCATTTCAAGGATCTTCTTCCTAAAAATCTGAGCTTCTCAAGCTTGTTTCCAAGCTTGGAAGCATGCTTGAAGCTCTATAAAAGCTTCCCCAACGCATAACCGTGCTCCTTAGCAAGTTTTAGCTGGAGAAACCCCTCTTCCTTCCCTCTCCGACCACCTTCGCACCTTACTCCGGTGACTCCTCTCCGCTCTCCTCATCCGGTCGTCCAACAATCAAATTGGATGGCCCCCTGCCTTCCTCCATATCTTCCGCATCTCTCGGGCCAAAGAGGGATTGCTCCCTGCCTCTTCATCATTGCCGCTACCTCACCAGCCTCCCTTATCTTCTTCGACTCTGGCTTGCCAACGCCAACGCTCTCCATCCGCCTCCTTCCCCCCTAAGTCCCTCTATCTCTTCCTTTTATCCTCTACTTCTTACTAACAACACCATCACGACCACTGCATTGCCCACTACATCACCTTCGTCCTCTGCTTCGGCGACACTTCGGCAAAGCATCCTTGATGCCACACACCTCCAAACATCCCCACACCACCTCCACGAGCTTTGCTGCACCACCCTCTACAAAAGCCCTCAATCAATTTCACCTTCCACCCACTGAAACTCCTCCCCGAACACCACCTTCTCTACTCGTCGTCTCCATCACCATCAGTCCTCCTCAGACCACCATACACCACACGACAAACACCACTGCACTCGCCGCTTCACGGCAAAGCTTTTGAACGTATTTGACGTGGCCAAAAGACCATATTCGTGGGTGCAAGTGTCCGCCGGACCTTTGCCACCGCCCTCGACTTCTCCAACTTCGTTCGCCATCCTCCAGCCATGAACCCTCCAGATTCCAACTCCAGGCTTCGCGGCTGATCTCCAGGTCCTCCTCTAGGCGTTCAATTGGACTCAACAGGTGCTTCCTTCGACTGAAATTGGAGCTTCAACCTCCAACTGCACACATGGAAGACTGTGGGACATTTAGTCCCACATCGTAAATTCTGAAGCCACCTGTGCAAGATATAAGGGATTTGGCTCCTCGACCCCTCATCCAAGACACGGGGGTTGGGTCCCCATTAACCCCTCACATCTCCTTACCTGACCAAGCACTCCTTGCTTACGACCCATGCCCGCAGGCTTGGTCTTGTTCACGCCCATTTACCCGACCGATTACCTGGCTTAACCTAGGTCTTTGAGGAAAGAAGAAGAGGAAAGAGAGAGAGGGGGGGGTTTGCCCTCTATTGTGCTCTCTAAGACTTAGCCGATTTGAGGAGGCCTTTGCCTCTATGCTGTGGTGCTGTGGTTGCCTCTCTCTTGAGGCACGAAGAAAGAAGGAAAGAGAGGAGGCCTTTGCCTCTTCTATTGAAGCTGAGACTTGAGCACTTAAGGCGTCTGATGCCTTGTGCATCCGTCTGACCTCTGCTGGTGCCTTAGTTCTGAATACTATTGAGATATTGGTTGACGTGGGATATTTGATTGAGAATTACTGTTCAAATATTTGAGATACTTGAGCTTAACTTCAAAGAGTTAATTGGTGATTCAAATCATCATTTTAATTCATTCTTTTGTATTGTGATACTTGATTTCATCTATATAACATTTTGAGTTTTTCTAAATAAAGCTTTGATTATAATTGCTTATATTTCTTTTGATTAGTGAGATTGAATTACCACTAATTGCTCCCTGTGTTTGACCTCGGACTCTTCTTTGATTCTGAGTTATAAATTTAAATGATGAGTGATTTTGTCCTATACTACAATGCATCTTTTAAACAATGATGAATTCGCTTAAATAGAGCGTTAAGACGTCTGGCTAATATTAGGCGTCTAATCATATGGGGGTTGTCCTGGATTGAACCAGATCTAAATAGGGTTCTAATGTAAAGTGGTTAGATGTCTTACTGGACGTATGGTCAAACTACCAGACATCTGATGGTAAAGGTTCCCTACAAGAAGTGATTCTCATGAAGCCAATATTTAGATTTGGTCTAATAACGTTGGATTTTGGTATAGTGTTTCTTTATCAGACATCTAAGGGTCTTTATGGATGTCTGGGAACAATAATAAAATATTTCTAAGTGGGTTTGCGAAGATATTGACCTGATAGGCTAACGATCCTATTATTGGATGTCTGTCAAGGTTATCAGTCGTCTAAAAGGATGTTGAAATAAGTTCAGGTCATCTGAATACAAAGATCAGAGACCAAGGTTTCCAACCTAGGTTATTGGATGTTTAGCCAAAGATCAGATGACTTAGAAGCTGAGATCAGACATATGGTAAATAGACTGGACGTCTGATCAGGTTGTCTGATTAGGTTTTGGCTTTCTAAGTCAGTTCTAGGAATTGCCAAATATCCTTAAGATTGTGTAGGTGCTCCTAGGAGTAAGGGTGTTTATATTTTGGGCTCTTTACAACAATTCTAAAGAAATAAAGAGTAAAATGAAAGACAAACACAAGAACATTTAAATAGAAACTTCTAAGTCCTATTCTTCTTCTTCAAACTTTCATTCCATAATGCTTTTGTTCTGCTATCAAGCTCCTCCATGCTCCTTGATGGACTTGAGCTTGAGCTCCTCACACTTGCTACCATTTGCATTTAACCTAAAATCTTAAACTCAAATGCAAATCTTAAATCACAAGTATTTGTTATCATCAAAATCAACGATCGTAGTACATTTGCACCAACAGCCTCCCCATTTGTCAGCAGGAACCACAACCCTTCATCATCCCCTTCAATGTGCATCACCTGCAAAAGTGCGCAATCTATCATCCACTTCTTGAGATATTTGGCAAGAATACTCCTTGTGTGGTCCCTTAAACCACAAACATTCCACGTTAATATTCTTAACATAAGGATACCTGCTTATCCCCCTTTGTCACTCCCATGCGTGACACATTCAGGATACTAGCAACCTGGTTCACATCAACCTGCGAGGTCCCATTACAGCAGAGATTGTATCTTCCCCTGCTTAATGATCCTCCTCTAGGTGACGCATTGGAGCCAACATTATACGTAGCCCCCGTAGGGGTTGAAAAAATAAAGGTGTTGTCATTGTCTTTATCATTATGTTGAACACGAGGCTAAGGTTCTTCATTTTTTTTGGAGGCCAAATTCACCACTTCCCTATGAAGCACTATAGCTCACTCATCCCCACATTCCATCATCCCACTATCCACAGTCTCATCTCCAACCTTTGTATGCTCCGTAATAGAATCATCACTGACCTTTCGATTTTTTTGAGTGGTACTAACAGAAGCTTGCACATCCTGCACCTTGTGTCGTTATATGTTGACCTCTCTATCATCATTAGGAGGTTTTCTCTCCCTTCCATCTTCCTCCCTTCTATCCACAGGACTTACTCTCATGTTGATAGTAAGGAGCCAAGAGGATCCCCCGCATTTGAGGACAACCTTCTCATGGAACGACCCCCTATGTCTCAAGTTCACGTCGACCTTCGTCATGCTGCCATCACCTTCCACAAGTCACACAACAAACCCCTCCATTAAGGAGGCAAACCCAGCTATCACACTGCTTACAACAGCATTGGGTGCAAATGCAAGGGCAAACCTCGAATCTCCACTGAGCCTTCTCTGACATAGACTCGCTAAGGAGGTCTTTCACTCAAAGGCCCATCAAATGAAGAAATCGATCGCCATATAACAGAAATAGAGCCAAAACACAACAATCGAAATTTCAAAACATCCACATCCACATCAAACAAACCAAAAACCAAGAAGCTCAAAGGGTTCAACACCGAGATCTTCCACAATGAAGAAGAAAGAGATAGAGACCTTACAAATCCTTGGAGGTGACCAAGGATGGTGCATCAGCCATGATCTCTCTAATAAGGGCTCCACGCAAGTATGCTTCCATAGCAAGAGCTTCCAGTGAAAAGGGAACCTCCATGTCCAAGGAAGGTGTTGTAGGGGGTGGGGGGGATGCCATGCACGTCCATGTCGATCAAGGCTTTGACCCTTCCACTGATGTGGTCCCCGATGACCATCACCCATGCCGCCCACATGGTGGCTACGGTTTGGGTTGTCTCCAAGTTATGACCGAGCAACCCCACCACGGTCACCGTTAGCCCTATTTGATCTTCTCTTGCACGTGCTTTGTTTGTACCCCAAGCCTCCATACTCGAGGCACACAGTTGCATTACAACACACGACTGCCATCTGCCCGCTCTCCTTACACCTATAACAAATCACCCCCCCATCTCCCCCATGCCAACCAAACCATCTCCTGGAATCTCCACCCCTCACCATCCCTTGGCCACCATCTTCTCGACAAACGCCCCCTACGCGCCGCCCCTTCGTCGCCTCTCCACCCTCATCCACTTGCCCTCCATCCTTCTAGTCCTTCAGTCTCCTTCAAGCTTGCTCGATCAAGCCATAAATTGATTTTTTTGTTAGTCTGATAAATTAATAATATTTATTTCTTATTATTAGATTAATTTGTAAATAACTTAATTTTTTTGTTAAAATTAACAATTATCATAAGTTTTTAAATGTATTGCGTCAAATATTCAAAAAAGTATAGATTTCATTCATGTCGATAACTAATTCAATCAAACAATTGAAAGGAATTAGATCCATCTTTAATGATTCTATTTATACCTTAACCCAAACAAAGGGATAGAATCAACCATTCCTTTCCATTCTTTACCCATTTAATTCTATACTTGATTCCATTCCATCCTCATTCCTTTCCTGTGAAACAAGCGCACCGTAAAGGGCTTTATTCCTTACGCAGTGTATAGGGATCACTCTCCTCACTCGACACTTGCGACGCCCATCCCATTCCCACTCACAATAAGGGCCCCTCCCAGTTCTTGTCTCACAAGCGTGAGACCACCCTTGAACTCTTCTCCAAAGTGCAGGCCCTAATGCTCATGATCCACTCTATGCTAGCAGCAACCCATCGTCCCTACTCCTTCATTGCATAGGAACACAGTGACACTTATCCCATCCCATTCCATCAAATGCTCCTTACTCACCATCACTGTCAGTCCATCTCTCCTCACGTTACCACATATCACACCCCTCCCCATTCCCATCTTCACACCATAGCCTACACAGCAACACACACACACACATACACACATAGGGATGCCCCCTTCATTCCATCACACAGCCACCTCTTATCTTCACCTGACAGCCACCACTTTCACAACCACCTCCATAGCCATCAAGCCACCCACTGTTTATGTCAAAAATCGTCGTAGTTTAGGAAAACATCGCATCGTAGTATAGCGATGAAGATCGAATCAACACTTAAATTTATAAAGCTCAAAAAATCATGAGTTCCGAGGTCATTCGCAGGGAAAACATATGGAATTCAATCACTAGTCAAATATGATAAATAATGAGTACAATAATCAATCCACAATAATGATATGCAATGAATAAATAATCCACTAAAAATATATTCAATATGGAGAAGGAGAAGACTTTTCTTGGCCTAAATCGGGCTCATTTGGACCGATGAACCTCATGGAGCATTTATAGAGCTTGATCAGACCCTCAAACGGCCCAATTCCACGAGTTTGCTCATGGATTTGGAAGCTAGAAATCCTACAATTTCTTTGAGTTCACCATCGCTTTGTGCAGCATATCAGGAGCCAAAATCTAGTTAAGTTGATTTTCCATAATGTGGACACCAATCCCACCAAATTTGGTGGGACTTGGTGATGATTTGAGTCGGTCAACATCGGTCTTTATGTGGGTTGACTCTACATTTAGGAACCAGGGAGTAGGGACTGAATTGCAAAGAAGAGGACAAAGTTAGGGGCTTCTGTAATAAACTAGAAACCTAGGGGTCTAGATGTGAGAAATAAAATTTTTAGGGGTTAAAATGCAAACTAGGGCAAGATGGACTCTGATTGGGCCCAAATTTTGGTGTTAACTTAATTTGGACCCAAGAAATCTAATGGTGAACTTGGATTTGGGTTTGACCATGTTTGATTGGGTAAATTGCATAGAAGCCCAAATCTAGATAAATTCCCGTTTGAAACTCTGTTCTTAGACAAAATGAGTTCAGATGGTCAAACCAAAGGTACCAAACCTTTTAGAATATTTTTCCACGAATTTTAGGAGGTTTAGATTGATTTATCTTAACCAGAACTCTTTCAATTTAAGTGGGGCTAATAATAAGGATTTTCAGTCCTATTTTAGTCCTCGAAATGAGTGAAACCCTAATTTAGTCAGTGTGAGCCCACTTACTGGTATTTTAAGTTTATTTGACATTATATTAACCCCTAAGTAACCTCATGGTTAATCTACATTTTTGATGTGCTGTTAAAATAGTAGAATTAACCATATTTTCTTATCTTCTCAAATTTGATTAGTACGGAATTATGATCCTCGGATGATCATTTAGGAGCATTTATCACTTGATTTCAACTAAATTAATTTATTTATGACAAATAATGGCATTACCATCATACCCCCATGGCTAACTTTCGTTAGTCCTTAGCAAAATCTTATGGACAAAACTAGATCTCTAGACCATATTTCTAATGTTCAGATGCCTGCCTTTTTTCTAGAAATTATATCAGAATACCAATAATAGACCTAGAGGTACTCAAGTACCAGCCAAGATCCAGACCTGACTAACCTTAGCCTTGGGTCTGCCACGAAGGTTTTTAAGGCCCGCAAAAACTATCCAGAGGTTCGTTAACCCCAACGGTTAAAGCACCCGTGTGTATACGTAGCAAGTCCAGGTTCAGTTTGCCAGTGCATTTTTTATAAGAGAGATAGAGAGGGATACTTCTTTTGAGAGTTTTCTCTCTTTTCTTTTTACAATCCCCTAAATCCAACATCGGATTGGCCCTAAACACGATTTTCTATCGAATTTCTTGTACCCATCATTAATCATCGAAGGGCTCCTGGCTTTTGATTCTTCGGGATAGCACCGCCCATGGCAACCCCTAGAACCCTAGCTTTCGACACTTTGGGATAGTGCCACCCATGGCATTTTGTAGCTAAATTCAGGCCTTAGCAATCGACATTTCAGGATAATCCTGCCCATGATACCTTAACCGGTACAAGCTGCTTATGTGCCCTCGGTAGGATATTTAAATATCCTAGGAGACAAGCATCGAGGAGAAGATATGCTATTATGCATCTTCGTGAGGAGTATTTTTCATTCCACCTCTCCGCATCGAGAACTCGCTTAATCAATTTATGTCTTCGAGCCACTCTTAAGCCAAATCTTTGGGAAAACATTTTCAGAACAGAACACTTTTGGCATTGTTCTTCATTAAGCGCATTGAGTGAGACTGATGTGTGATTTTTAGGTGCCTAGGTTACCAAGTCCCGCAAACCAAAGGGCAGGTAACGGGGCTAAATAATCCCTAAGCCTTAAACTTAATACATCAGTTTTGCACTTTCCCTAACCTCTTGAGGAGTAGTCTAACTCTTAACTATTACATAATGTTTAAGGCCTAAAATAGGCCAAAGAGGACTAAGGTTAGTATTCTTAACTTATCTCCTTGTCTTTAGCACTTCAGAACTTAATCCTTATTTTGATTTAATCCAGAACTTAAGTAGATTCCATAATCAGTTGCTAGGACTATCAATTGTTTCTGATTTTGCTCCTTTGACATTTTTTGTATTTCCTCCTCTTTTCCTCCCCTCAAGAAAGATTTTTCATTCATTTTCACAAAATTTTCCTCCCCTTTACTCCATTTTTTCCCCCTTTTTTCCATTTTTTTGTAAGAACCCCTTAGAGAATTAAATTTTTCATTTGATTTTCACTTTAATACCCCCCATGCCTAAGTTTTGTAATGTCCCCATTATAAACTAGGTGGGTTCGAATTTAGCTTAGTTCAAAGATTAGAATGGGGTTAAAGGGTAGGTGAACGGGTTGGGATGATTGTTACAAGCGATTTCAAGCTCTGATACGAGTATCAAAGGTGGAGTTGGTTGTTCTAAGTTTGAACCCTAAAGTGCAATAGGAGTGTAGCTCAAAAAGAATAAGAAGGGTCTCAGGTTTTTTGAATGACTGGTTGCTTCCCGTTAAATGCTAAATTCAATGCTTTCAGCCGAGCAGAAGGTGGTCAAGGAGAAGGGGTGGTTAGATTGGAAGAATTTTGTAGAACAAACACCTTGATGAGTAGCCTAGTTGATCCTACCAGGTGTTTATTCAGATCAATTGGCTGATGATGCAAACCAAACCTAATCAGTTTGGTGGGTTAAGGGATGTGAATCAATAGGTATGAAGCCCACCAAATGCTTTGTGGTTTAAATAGGTATGGAAATGCAAATCAAGGGTTTAGCCGTATCAGCTTAGCCAGATCAGAGTAGGGGTCCTCAAAAGATAATGGATCTGTGGTGAATGTGGGAACCCTACCGGTGGGATCAGAAGGAGCAATATGTGGTTGTCAGTTTGATCAATGTCCCATTAACTGTCGAAACACGGTGGTGAATCATATGCAACCAGATCAGCAAGAAATAAGTTAGAATAGAAATTGATTTCGGAGGCAGGTCGGGGTTGGGATCGATTTTTGAATGGTTCCGTAGGAGGTAAGGCTACTTCGAGTTCTAAATCATTGGCCTCAGAATCTCAATCGAAGAATGAATCATAGATACTGAGGTCGTAAATCATCTCATAGTCATCTGGAAACAAAGATTCTCCAAAATCAGAGTATGATTCAAAATCATCAGAGAATTTACGAAACTCAGCTTCTGAACCTGATTCAAGATCGGGATTTCCACTACAAAATAAATCAAGATGCATGGAGTTATCAACCTGACTTTGGTCTAACATAACTTCAAATTCCAAGCTTACTGGGATATCCTTATTAGGCATAGGCTCGGGTTCAGGGTATCTTGGGTAGATCCAATCGAATCCCAACTCTACCAACTCCTCTGATTCTGTATCATCGATTGGTTTGACTTCCAAAAAATCAATTTGTTCTTTTAAGGAGCCTAGAGTGGTATAATCATCAAATATATGCCTAATACCATTATTCGAATATAAAATCTTGTTCTCGTCACATTGAGCCTCATGATGATCCCAACTAGGCTTAGCTCTAAATTCTTGGTTAGGTGTAGGAACTGGATCACTAGAATCTACACTTGATTCTATTGGGATGTTAGAATTATTTTTGAGGAATACCTTAACAGGGTAAGGTGTGGGAGTTACATCCTCGAGAGATTCTGAATCAAACTCATCACAGGTGTTTGGGAAATCTAGGCATGATGGACCAGCTTCACAACTTCCCATGGTTGGCTCGTAATCAAGAACACTTATAACTGGATCCGCCCAACCCATACCATGATTAGGTATGTCATTTTATCCAAAATAAAAATTTTGTTCCATTTAGGTTGGGGGTCCATAATAACAACCTCCATTTTCATACCCAGGCTTTGGGAAAGTGTATTAATCTTCAAAATTACCCCGAGATATCCCATTGGTTTTTGAGTGGTGATATGGGTATTTCTGATCAATGACTTGTTGCAATATATTTAGCATATTCCCATGTTTCTCAATGAGATCCTGGTGTATTTCCTAAAGGGGTGAATTTGTCAAACATTGTAGATACTCAGTGTTATGTAATCTCCACAATTCACCGTACTCTGATAAAAGAGCATCCCGGGTTGAACCACATCATTTGTGTTAACATCATCTTAGCATGGTCCATCATGAGGTTTGTTGTTTCTGATTCATTAACCTGAACTCTGCTAAATGGATCTGAGGTTTTGTCAAATTCTTCCCTATGCCTAAGAGCAGCCTCGATCATTTTCTCTTTTATACTCATACGGGATTCAGGTTTATTGAACATTTTTCCCATGTTGTCAGGTTGCATCTCCCAATCAGGTGGTGGATCAGGATGGAGAATCAGATTCAAGTCTAGATTGATTTGATTAGATCAAATCAGACTTTACCCACAAGATCAACTTGATGATAAAGTCATCATCAACCATATCTAGCTTTAATTAGTCATATTCCATTGATAAATGCTCCTACATAACAAGAATATCCTAATTTCAGAACAATCACGAGGTTTCTCAAGGGATAATTTAAGGTCAAATGGTTATAAATGCCTAATAAGTGGGTTCATGTAGAACAAAATGGGTTTTTCACGCATTTCAAGATTAATGGACATTTGAAATCCTAAAAAAGATCTACTTAATTAACTGAGATTTTGGTCAAGATAAAATTCACCTAAACCTTTTAAAAATCATATAAAAATATTCTCTAAGGTTTGGTACCTTTGATTTGACCATTGGAACCCAATTTGACCTAAAATAGAGTCTTAAACAGATAGTTGCCTAAATTTGGATTTCTACGCAAATTACCTAGTCAAACTTGGTCAAAACCAAAATATGACTTCACCATTAGATTCCTTGGGTCCAAATTAGTTTTGTACCAAAATTTGGACCCAATCAAAGATCGTATTGACCTAGTTTGCATTTCAGTCTAGTCTGACTCTTTTTATCACATATGCACCCCTAGCTTTTTGAATTCCCTACAAATGGGTCCCTAAGTTTGTCATCTTCTTTGTAATCATGTCTCTATGCCATTATCATGGAGGAACTCCTACTCCAGTGACCTTCAATCAGAGATTTCTCTCTAATTCCTTGACAGATCTCTCCCAAAAATGGAAGGACTCCTGACGAGATCCTCTTCCATTTGAGCTTCTTCATGAGCTTCCAAATCCATCCAAAGGCTCATGAGAACCTTTTGAAGGCTCGGGTCTCTTATTTCGTAAAGCTTTGAAGCTTTCCAAGCTTGGTCTCCAAGCTTGGAAAGCTCCCTTGAGGACTATATAAGGAACCCTGAGGACAAACCGTCCTCCTTAGCTAGGTTTGGGGCCAAAATTTCTTCTTCCTTATCTCCGACCCCTCTCTAACCAATCTCCAGTGGTCCTCTTCATTCTCCATCTGCGTCCCCAACCGTCAAATTGGAGGCACAGCTATCCTGCCCTCCTTCCTCCGACAGTGGCCAGCCAAAGCCCCGTCATCCCTCTCTGGAGAGTTCATCTTCCCCATCTCCGGTGAGGTCTTCCGCACGCTCCGCCGCTCCAAACACCTCGCCACCTACACCAAAACCTCTGCCTTGACCATCCGCATAAAACCCCTTTACCTATTCGTCACTCCACCCACCCAAAAGCTCCATCGAACAACCCACCTCACGACCTTTTCTGCCTCTGTCCGACCACCTCATGGCCTAATTCTTCACGCAACCACCACCATTGCACTCTACACCCTCTGGTGATGCTTATGAACTATTTTAATGTGGCCGAGAGGCCTTATTCATGTTTTTAGGTCACAGGTCGTCATCGCCATTGTTGAAGCTCCTTTGAAGAGCTTAACGCCATGTTCTTGCGGTGCTCGCTCTAGGTCATCATTCCAAGTGAAGCGTATTCGTCTCAGGAACATCCCCAGGTGGTCAATTGGGAGAATTGAC
This sequence comes from Thalassia testudinum, assembly GCA_037157565.1. NCBI lineage: Eukaryota > Viridiplantae > Streptophyta > Magnoliopsida > Alismatales > Hydrocharitaceae > Thalassia > Thalassia testudinum. The sequence continues at coordinate 5,484,556 of JAZHRO010000025.1, forward strand.
CGCTTTAAGGATGCCAATTGAAGGCCACCTGCTACTGTTGTCTATGCGAGGAAGGCAGGGACTTTAGTCCCAGATCGTGAGAATAAGAGCGTGCAGTAGCGCATAAATTGAATTTTCGCTCTGGGCTGTTTGCCTCAGAACACTTAGGGGTGAGGTCCCCTTCACCCTTCACATGCCCGACCTGCCTACTCACTCCCCGGCAATGACTCCAAAATGTTGATAGAGCTATTTGTCAGTTATACTACAACGCATTTCCCTAACATTGACAAAAAGCCCTATCAACACGACTCTAATAGAGGCCTCTAAGTCAAACCTAGGGACCTCTGTTGTGTATGCACTAAAGAATAGATAAGGGATTGGATGTGTATTGGACCCAATCAAGGCACCCAAAAATTTTGGTGACTAAGGCTATTTAAGGCAAATGAGCCTCTTGATAAAAAATCCACACACCCGAGAATTACTTGGATAGCCAGGAAGGGAGAGTACCGTAAAGACCCCTACACGGTAGAGCGTCCCCATGGGTTATAAGGTTTTCCCCACCTGACCTTCCTTATCACTGTGGTTCCAAGTAGATCGAAATGTGCGAATTGAGACCTAAGTCTACCAATTTTAGCCCTAATTGTGTCTTGAATTTCACTTGATTTATAAGTTATTTCAAATTGTGACCTAATTTGTAGGTTGATTGGTTCACAAAGTGAACCAACTTCACCTGACTTGTCCTAAGGTTGAGGATGAAATTTAGGTTAGAGCACCCAAATCACCCTGAATTAGTTCTCAACAGGTTATTAGGTCCCAAGTTTTATGGTTCAAGTGAATTTAGAGCCTTGATTTTAGGGTTCACTTTGTCAGATCAATTCAAACAAGGGCTTGGGTAGCACACAAATGCGGGAAGATCAATTTCCTTAATTGAAGGCAAGTGTGTACTAACACTTCAAAACCCTAACGTGGAAACCCTAGGTTGGCTCTATTTCCATGTCCAATTTGAACCCAAATATGACACCTTGGACTCAAAAAAGAAAGTGAGTAGTCCAAGAAGTTGAGAAATTTTAGCACGACTCCCTCATAGGTACAGGTAGTATGGATGGGCAATCTATAATCAAATCAAATCAAATCAGGAAACTCTTTGCCTTTAAATGATAATTACTAGGAAAGTAAGGCAAGTGGATCCTAATTGATTTGTTTCTTTTTTCTCCTCCCAAGATTAAGAGATGATTAGAGAAGAGAAATTTTACTTGCAGTTGGAGTAGTTGATTGAGCGAAAGATCTCCTCGTGATTCATCTTGCGACAATAAAACAAAGCAGATAGGGTAGGTTAGAAATCAGCTCAATGATCAAGAAAAATATGACTAGTGGTGAATTGCGTCTTGCTCCCCGGCAACGGTGCCAAAATGTTGATGTCGAAAATCATCATAGTTTAGGAAAACATCGCGTCGTAGTATAGCAATGAAAATCAAATTGACATTTAAATTTATAAAGTTCGAAAAATCGTGAGTTCCGAGGTCGTTCATAGGGGGAAAATATAGAATTCAATCATTAGTCAAATATGATAAATAATAAGCACAATAATCAATCTGCAATAATGATGCCAATGAATAAATAATCCACTAAAAATATATTCAATAAGAATGAAATTATATCTTAGAATCAATGAGATAAAAATATAACAAGAGCCTAAAAAGTGGTGGTTGAAACCACTATTTATTCTTCAAGTTAAGCACAATTCCCAATGATCAAATCTTAATTAAGAGCCAATAGTATCCTTAAATCAGAGCCTCAATTTTCCCAAATCAGACGTCGGGAGCAAGGATCAGACGCCTTAAAGTATCAAGCCAAAGCACCTCAAGAATGCACCTAAGTGTTAGGCACGATTCCCAAGAATGAATAGTGCAAATCCCCCCAATCCTCTCAGAAATTCCTTCTCTCTCTCAATTAGAATCGGGTCAGGGTAATCGGATCTTGGTCTAGGCCTGTGATGTGCGGTGGTGGGCGAGGGTGCGTAGGGGTGAGAGTGGGACCTCACTCTGTGTTTGGAAGCAACGAGCTAATGCAAAAAAAACCTTATGAACCCAAATTTGTTTTTTCTTTCTATGATGTGGCACCAAACGTGTTGCTTCTTCTTCGCTCAGCTGCAGCTGAGAATCCTCTCAAATCGACGTTGCTGCAACTATTGTTTGCCTCGATTGAGAGCGTGGATGGCTTCACGACCTCAATTTCTAGTTATTGACGACAGTAGCATGGTTGTTAATAGCCGGAGTACGGTGGACGGAGGTGGTGGAAGGCTGAGGTCCAACGAAGTACCTGCACGACAAATACGGGCTTAATGTCCCAATTAGAAGGCTTAAGTGAATTGTCGTGGCCCATGGAACATGATGGCGGTGGTCTTGAGGAGTTTGGAGCACTATGGAGGTCAGTTGGAGGAGATGATGGCGGAGGCGTGGTGATGTGCATACATCTGATTAACCTAAAATATCTATTAATGAATGTTCTTAGTACGATATTAGCATCATGCATTGTAAATATTGCATAACATGCATCATCAAGCATTTAGGTCAAGTTGTATAAATTGTATAGTAATTGTCTCCTTTTATGGTCAGGGACAGAGCAACTTGTTAATCGAGGCATCAGATCAAAGATCCAGCCATACGGATCTGATCAGGGCGACGATTGGAGTTCAATGACTCTAAGATCTCCCTGATCGGACATCCATATCACCAGATAGAGATCGAGGAACCCTAGTGATCAAGGGCCAAGATGGTGTTAATCCACACCTCAGATGACAAATCCAACCACACGGATGGGTTTGGATCGACGATTGCAGCCTAACGGCGTGAAAATCGATCACATCCGACACCCGTGGCACCATCTACAACACAAAGAAGATGGACAGCCAAGATGGTACCACGTGGCGCTATCTTAGCCGCCCAACCGGCCCCAAGGACTTGCCTCCGCTTCTCTTCTTCACCCGCTCGACGAATCTCCATCGTTGGATGCCCATCCAACGGTCGTAGAGCTACGCACTCAATTCCACCGCACGACAAGATGGGCGCGTAGCGCAGCGATCGAGCACCCCTTCGCGAGTGAAGGGCGCGCGTTCGAGCTGCACTGAGCGCCTCAAATCAGATGGGTGCGGGTGCGGGAGTAGGCACGATTCAACCGTCAGATGAAGATCGGGAGACCGAGGGGAGGAGGCATGGTGCGCGGAGGATCCTTCGATCGCGTACGTGTACGATGACGTGCGTTTGTACGCCTCATCGCACGCGGGCACGCGACAGAAGAGTTTTGAAGGTGCAGGCGAGGATTAATCTCGACCGTTCGATGTCACGATCGGACGGCTGAGATCAATCCAAACATGCGTAGGCGTTAGGGCACGAAAGCGGAGCGGGCGCAAGCAGCGCGCACGCACGTCAGCCACGTTCAGGCCTTTAATGACGGATAAATTCATCACTAAAGGCCCTAAATTAATGTTTTTGAAATTAAAATGTCCAAAATTCCCCCACTCCTTGCAACTATAAAAGGAGATCCCTACCCTACGAATTTCTGATCCCTTCTCCTCTCTCCCTCTCCAAAGCTTAAGAGCAGCTTATCCCATACCTAGGATGCTCCTTAAGAGCTAAAACCAAGTTTTCGCCCCAGTTCCGGAAGTGGATCTCGCGACGACGATGACGTGCTGCCTTGTTCCCATTCTTCCGACTTCGTCCTCCTTCTTCCTGCCTCGTCCTCCGTCTTCCAGGTGTCTCCTCCATCCAGCTCGTCCTCCAAGCATTCGTCGAGGAGGATAACTTCTCTCTCCTTTCTTTTACCGCTTTCTAGAGTAGAATTTTTCACTTTCTAGTTGTAACAGTTTCCCGCTTTCTAGTGTAAGCATTTCCCGCTTTCTTAGTTGTAAAACATTATTCAAATATCAAGTGATTGTTCTCTCTCTCTTATTATTTATATTGATTCCATTGTGATTATTTCGCCTTTTAAACAAAAATACAAAAAAATATAACTATGGATTTTGAGATCGACGTAGCCTCCCTGTGTTCGACCCGGAATTTCTTTACGGATTTTTCGGAATAAATTTTATCTGTTGAATGGATTTCTTCGCGACTCGAACTACAATGACGGGTTTTCGAATCCAACTCCGAACGCATAGTTTTCCACCATCAACATTTTGGCGCCGTTGCCGGGGAGGCGACGCTCTTTGATTCTTCACGTTTTCCGACCTAAGAATCGTTTGCCTCATTTCTCTCCTTATTGTGATTGCAGGTACTCTTTTGAGATGAGCAGAAGCGGTAGATTGGAGCAAAGTGTTGTTGACGGTTTTGTAAGTTTACCCCCACCTCCCGCCTATTAGTTTTCATTCCACCACATAATAACACAAACATAAATCAACCTAGGTGTTCTTATAAACCCTAAGGTTAGTTTTGTTTGTTTATTTGACACCTACACATGCCTTACCCTCCGCATTTAAAAAGAAAATTTTAAAAAATCTCACAGAGGTACACAACCTCATTTGATTTTCAAACTTAACCGGTAAACCGATCTTTGGAATCGGTACAAACACCCAAACACATAATCGAGTAAAAATCAAATTAGGTAATCACTTATGTGCCTAATTAAGTGATGCAACAGGCCGATTGTTTGAGTTGATTGGGCTGCACCACTTCAACTAAAATCAACTCATCAAGTAGCTATCACATAGGTTCAACTCTTAGGGATTTACTAGGTACTCCACATTCTTTTAAGCTTCAAAGGAAAACAGCTTTACCCATGCTTTCAAAACCTGGTGTGCCAACAAAACTTATTTGAAAATACCTAAAGTTGAATCCTAAAAGCTACTAAGCAAGATTTGAACCCTAAAATTCACCGCATCAAAAATAATCTTACTTGAAAACCACTGGTTGTGCACGCACACACACATCAATAAATCATTAAGGGCACAACCCAGATAAAGGGCCCATCACATTCCAAAGCACATTCAAACCTAACCCTAATTAAAACAAAGTAGACATTGGCCTTAAGGATTCGACTCGCTCTTCGAAGCCCAGAACGAGATTATTTTCGATTAGTCTGTTTTTACTATTCAATCTGATGTCTAGATAGGAGAGCAGAGTCAAACGATTGCGGCTGGGGGTACACTAGGAACCAGAGGTGCAAGCCGAAGGAAGATCCTTCTCCCTAGTCCCTCCCTCTAACTGGTTGGATTGAACGGATAGAAGTAGATCAAATCATTTCTTTATCTCAAGACGGGTTCTGGGAGTCTATAGGTCTTTAGGCTACCCCACTTAAGGACAGGTTCGATTATTTGTATTGCAAGGTGCCTTTCTTCCTCCCGTCTATCATGAATCCTTCAACATTTTATATGCATTCCTACTCCTTCCCTCATGTTATGTCTTATCCTCAACATGATGATTATCCCGACTCCTACTGTAATCAACCATCTCTTAGTTGGGATAACTCAGATTGGGGATACAGTTCCGGACTTCTATGTTCAGGATCTGACCCTGGACACTCTCATCAAGATTTTTATCCTTCTCAGAGCCACATCAATTATAGATCGTCATCCCTTCATGGACAACCTAATACGATCTACAATCAAGAAGGATACACTGATCTTTATCCATCCTATGAATACACTGCCTTTAGGTCATTACCACCTTATGAACAATCCGAAATGACCTATTATCAGGAATGGTATCACGAATCTCAATTCGCTAACTCCTCTGCACTGATCCCAAACCTGCCCAACCCTGAACTAAACTATTTGGTTCAAGTTAACCAGGTCCAAGATAAGGTTTTGGCTAACTTAAGAAATACTATACAATCTTTAGAAGCTCAGCCAATACCCTGAACTGAAGAATTGGAGCCCCTAATTGAAATGATTGATGATCTGAACAAGTATTTGTTGGATTGGCTCTATAATGTTAAGGATAAGGACCAAGGTGAGTTTTTACTTGGAAAGTTGGTGAAATTGAGAATGAGATTTGTGGTTACTTTAGTTCAATCATGGGATGATTCCCAAGATGAACCCCCTTCAGGAGAGCCAATGTCAGAACCCGCTCAGGCACCTGTTGGGGGGGACACATGTTACAAGGCTGACCAGATTGATTTAGAGCAACCAATTAAGGAAGATTTGATTTCTTCACCTACGATTCCTAAGCCGGGGTACGAGAAAACGTATGTCTCCATGGATCGTAAAGTAATTTATGATTTTGAGACACATTAATACAGATTTAGATTTCTTTGATTTTGAGGGTGAAGAATCAATTTGCGAAGTCTCACGTGAGTTTACAGAACACGATTTCTGTGAGACGATTGGGCCTGCGGAATTGGTTAAATCATTTGATAGCCCAATAACTGAAGAAATTGATCTTATTGGGGCTCACATGACGTATTCAGAATCGCATTTTCTGTAGGATGCAATTCAATGCCTCAATTGTCAGTTACACCCCATTGAGCTTACTGACGATTTTGTTTTTGCGTTAACTAGACCCAAGTCAATTCTGATTCAATCGCATCTTTTAGACTTGGAAATTTCAGATGAGGTGATTAATATACAGGAGGTCCTGGAATTTGACATTCTGAATGAGAAGGATAGGAGCTAGGAAATTTTGATTTGGGAAGCAAGCTCCGGAGGAAGTAGAAGATCAAGTCTAAGGGTTCCAATTAATCTGAAACTATCAAACCAGGACCCTTACGACACTTGTTTTGAGGATGTCCAACCCAAGCACACATTCAATGATTATCCTTTTGAGCTTGATTTCTTGTAACCTGACTTTTTGTTCTTGGGTTGCATCCGCATAAATTGCAGGCCCGACCCCGCTTGCATATTGATTTTAGATATTCTCGACCATAGGGTATGGGTCTGCATCATAATCTGGACCACATCTGTGGACATCTACTGGTAGGTCTTAGGTTACATCTTTTTATTCTGATTCTGACATGCACCTGTGAATTCGTTATTTATTCTTCTTTGTATAGTGTGCCTAGCTGAAGGCACTAAATTCAGCACGTATACAGTTTCTGTTTATCTCGGAGCGGACCTGTTATTCATGCAATTCAGCTGCTTTCTACTCTACTCCACTTTGTTTTATGTCTTTTTAATACAATGAGGACATTGCATTAGATAGGCATAGGGGGTGGATATTCATCTCTGAATTATTTTGTCAGCTCCGTAGATTCATTTTGTTTTCCTTTTATTTATATATATATAAAAATTGGAATTAGGCAAGAGAACTTGGGCTTTAGAAAATTTTCAATCTTAAGAAATAAAACTGTGTGATTTAAATACGAAGACCCTTCAGGTCTTCGAACTTAATCAGCCTGGGTATCCACTAAAATATAGATTTGTTTCTCGAGTCCTTTCCAATCTGAAAATATTTCTAATTTGATTAAATAAGTTTGGGTGATAAGTACACGACTTATCAACCCACCCTCTGATTTGAGGGAACTTTAAGTCTAAGCATCTACACATTATTCTTACTGACTCGTTTTTCGACGATTTTAAAGGAAATTGGGTAGCTAATGAACTCTCTGAGGTGGTATGGCTAACAAGTTATCATAGGTAACATCCCATAGATAGGTTGTCCAGAGCCTAGCCACTGGACCATTCTTTTCCTACTTCCTTTAGGTAAATCTTAGACTAGGGAAGCCACCTACTTAAAAAGAAAAAGAAAGTCAAAAAGAAAAGAAAAAGAAAAAGAAAAAGGAGAAAAGAAAGAAAAAGAAACAAAAGAAATAAGCTACACTTCGCCGCACGAGTATGGCTGGCAAGTTGTCGGCGGTAACAGCTCATCAACCGGTTATCCAGAACCCAGCTCAAGAAATACACTAAAAATTTCAAAACACTTAGGAAGAAGCGGAGAAATAGAATAAGTTAAGGAGATATACACTGGATTCACCCTTATGTTGACCCTATAAAAAATAAAAGTAGGGAGAAAGCTACCGGTCGTATAGATACACCTTTAGGCAGAACTCTCTTTAAGGTCACCTAGGGGCGTAGAAACTCGAAGTCCGTTCTGATTGCCGATCAACGAGTCTATCACATTCACAAAAAGATGCTTAGAACTTAGGATTCTCATCAAATCTTGGGTGGGTTGAGTGGTCGTAGAAAGTCACTCTGTAACCTTAACTCAAAAATCCAAACAATTAGAAAAGAAGAAAAAGGAGTAAAAGAGATCTTTCTTTGAATAAGGCATGGGCTTGAGGTAGTCTGCATTTTAGCGGATATCTAGGTGTTGTTGTGTCTTTGAAAGTTCAGGTCCTAAGTAATAATTTCTTAATATTGAAAATGATTTGTGCCCAAGTAATCCAACCTAATTCTTTTATAAATAGCATGTAGTTTTTGCTAGGGACTAGCAAAAGATATGCATGGGGGTATGATGTGCATACATCTGATTAACCTAAAATGTCTATTAATGTATGTTCTTAGTACCATATTAGCATCATGTATTGTAAATATTGCAAAACATGCATAATCATGCATTTAGGTCAAGTTGTATAAATTGTATAGTGATTGTCTCCTTTTATGGTCAGGGACAAGGAAACTTGTTAATCGGGGCCTTGGATAAAAGATCCAACCGTACGAATATGATCAAGGTGACGATTGCAGTTCAACAACTTCAAGATTGCCTTGATCGGACATCCGTAGCACCAGATAGAGACCGAGGAACCCTAAAGATGAAGGGCCAAGATGGTGTTAATCCGCACCTCATATGACAAATCCGACCGCACGGATGGATTCGGATCGACGATCGCAGCCTACCAACGTGAAAATCGGTCCAATCCAACACCCGTGGCACCATCTACAACACAAAGAAGATGGACGGCCAAGATAGAACCACATGGCGCCATCTCAGCGCCCAACCGACCCCAAGGACCTGCCTTTGCTTCTCTTCTTCACCCACTCGACAAATCTCCACCGTTGGATGCCCATCCAATGGTCACAGAGCCACGCACTTAATTCCTCCGCACGACAAAGATGGGCGCGTAGCCCAGTGGTCGAGCGCCCCTTCGCAAGCGTAGGGTGCACGTTCGAGCGGCGCTGAGCGCCTCAAATCAGATGGGTGCGGGCGCGGGCGCGATTAAACCGTCAGATGATGATCGGGTGGCCGAGGGGAGGAGGCGTGGCGCACGGAGGATCATTCGATTGTGTACGCACGCGATGACGCGCGTTTGCACTCCTCATCGCACACAGGCGCGCGGTAGAGGAGTTTTGAAGGTGCGGGCGAGGATTGATCTCGACCGTTCGATCTCACGATCGGAAGGTTGAGATCAATCCAAACGTGCGTAGGAATTAGGACACGGAAGCGGAGTGGGCGCGCGCACGTCGGCCACGTTCAGGCCTTTAGTGACGGATAAATCCATCATTAAAGGCCCTGAATTAATGTTTAGAAATTAAAATATCCAAAATGCCCCCACACCTTGCAACTATAAAAGGAGACCCCTACCCTATGATTTTCTGATCCCTTCCTCCTCTCTCCCTCTCCAAAGCTTAAGAGAAGCTTGTCCCATACCCGACTTTTGCCCCCGTTCTGAAAGTAGATCCTGCGACAACGACGACGTGCTGCCTCGTTCCCGTTCTTCCGAATTCATCCTCCTTCCCGCCTCGTCCTCCGTCTTCCAGGCATCTCCTTCGTCTAGCTCGTCCTCCAAGCATTCATCGAGGAGGATAACTTCTCTCTCCTTTCTTTTACCGCTTTCTAAAGTAGAATTTTTCACTTTCTACTTGTAACAGTTTCCCGCTTCTAGTGTAATCATTTCCTGCTTTCTTAGTTGTAAAACATTATTCAAAAATCAAGTGGTTGTTCTCTCTCTCTCTTATTGTTTATATCGATTCCATTGTGATTATTTCACCTTTTAAACAAAAATACAAAAAAATATAACTGTGGATTTTGAGATCGACGTAGCCTCCCTGTGTTCGACCCGAAACTTCTTTATGGATTTTTCGGTATAAATTTTATCTGTTGAACGAATTTCTTCGCTAATCGAACTACAACGGTGGGTTTTCGAATCCAACTCCAAATGTGTAGTTTTCCACCATCAATACGTAGGTTATTTGTCGGAGGTGTAGAGTGGCCAAAACAGTCAATTATGTTAGGGCTTTTGGTCACTAGAGCGTAAGGAAGGTAGTAGTGGTGGTGGTTGCATGCTTCGTGGTTGGTGGTAGTTAGGTAAAGCTCATTGGAGCTTTGCCGGCCATGGAGAAGATGAGGGGGGAGAGCGGTGAGCGAAAGGTCGAATTGGGGTTTTAAAGGCCTAAACCAAAACTAGAGAGTAAGAGGGAGAGAGAGGACCTAATCTAAAGGATAAAGCGGGTAGAATCCATGCCGACGTGGCTTGCTAGACATAGACAAGATGAATCTCTCCGGTGGAAGGAGCAGCGAGGAAGAGAGGGGTTCGAGACTCCTGCTTTGGCCGGCAAGCAGTGGAGGAAGGCAAGGAAGGAGGGCCGACATATTTTGTCGTTGGCTAGCCTGAGGAAGGAGTTGAGGAGGCTCGCCGAAGCCATGGTCGAAGGCAGCCAGAGGGAGAAAGAGAAGACTTTTCTTGGCCTAAATCAGGCTCATTTGGACCGCTGAACCTCATGGAGCTTTTATACAACTCGATCTGACCCTCAAATGCTCCAATTCTGCAAGTTTGCTCAAGGATTTGGAAGCTAGAAATCCTACAATTTCTTCAAGTTCACTGCTTCTTTGTGCAGCATATTAGGAGCCAAAACCTAGTTGAGTTGATTCTCCATAATGTGAACACTAATCCCACCAAATTTGGTGGGACTTGGAGATGATTTATTGTCGATTTGAGTCGGTCAACGTCGATCTTTATGTGGGTTGACTCTGCATTTAGGAATCAGGCGTCAGGGACTGAATTACAAAAAAGTCGACAAAGTTAGGGGGGGTTCTGTAATAAACTTGAAACCTAGGGGTCTAGATGTGAGAAATAGAATTTTTAGCAGCTAAAATGCAAATTAGGTCAAGATTGACTCTGATTGAGCCCAAATTTTGGTGTTAACCTAATTTGGACTTAAGAAATCTAATGGTGAACCTGGATTTGAATTTTGATCATGTTTGACTAGGTAAATTGCACAGAAGCTCAAATGAAGGTAAATTTCCATCTGAAACTCGGTTCTTAGTCAAAATGGGTTCAGATGGTCAAACCAAAGGTACCAAACCTCTTAGAATATTTTTCCATAAATCTGAGGAGGTTTATATTAATTTTATCTTAACCATGACCCTTTCAATTTAAGTGGAGCTGATAATTCATTGTTTTCAATCCTGTTTTAGTCCTCGAAATGTGTAAAACCCCAATTTACTCAGTGTGAGCCCACTTCTTGATCTTTTAAGTTCATTTGACCTTAGATTAACCCTTGAGTAACCCTGTGGTTAATCTACATTTGTGATGTACTGTTAAAACAATAGATTAACCCTATTTTCTTGTCTTCTTCTCAAATCAGATTAATATAGAATTTTGATCATCAAACGATCATTTAGCAGCATTTATCACTTGATTCTAACTAAATTAAGTTAGTTATGATGAATGATGCTGTTACCATTACCGATTGACCGACCATCCAACACAACCACACAATAATCATCATCATCTGGGTGTGTGGAGGTAACGTAAGGAGGTACAGCTTGGGGTACTGTCTCCGCCATTGTCACTGTCACCATCATCGAGGAACCCACCAAATCATCTCAATTTTCTGAGCTCTTTCTTACTCTTGTTCTTATTTGATTGAGAGCTCTTTTTATTGCATCTAAATGAATGCATATATTTTTTATGAGATGATGTGTGTTTTTTATATCGATGAGTGGCTAGCTTCCTTAGGCGTGGGAGTAGGGTGATGGTAATACCATCAACTGTCATAATTGGCCTAATTTAGCCTAATTCCAAGGTTAAATACTCCTTAATAATCATCAGAATGGTGTAATTTAGTTCTGACTTAAATTTGAGAAGAATAAGAGAAATTGAGTTAATTCTATTATTTTAACGCATAATAAAAAAATGTATATTAACTAAGAGGTGAATCAGTGCCTAATGTAAAGTCAGATGAACTTAAATTCCCAAAAAGTAAGCTCGAACTAACTGGAACAAGGTTTTCTGATAATCGAAGATTAATGTAATAATAAAAATCCTAATTATAGCCTCACTTCAATTGAATGGGTTCTGGTGGAAATAAATGTAATCTAAACCTCCTAAAAATCATTGAAAAGTATTTTATAAGGTTTGGAACTTCCACTTTGACCAAATGAACCCATTTTGACCAAAAATAGAGACCTAGGCAGGAAATTACTTCATTTTGGGCTACAATGAAAATTACCTAGTCAAACTTCATCAAAACTCAAATTTTAGGTCACCATTAAATTCTTTAGGTCGAAATTAGGTTACTTCTAAATTTTTTTGCCCAATTAGAGTCTATCTTAACCTAATTTACATTTTAGCCCATTTATTTCTGTTGTTGGCATAAAACCTCCTACCTTTCAATTTCACCTACATCTAAGTCCTTGGCTAACATCATGAAGATGTTAGTCGGTCATATTCCTCCTTCCAAATGTATCAATTGCAGCAGCAACTACCCAAACATGCTAAGATTTGAGCATCAATTTGTTCCCTCAAATCAAGCTCAAATCCCACCAAATTTGGTGAGATTGATCTTGAGATCATCCCAAATCCATTGAGCATGCTCTCAAGATCCAATTTCAAGAGAATCATCGCTGGTGAGCTGTGAATTGTGTGACCCATAGTTTCCAAAGTTCACATGCTAAACTTGCGAATTTTGGCTCATTTGTTGAGGAAATCATCTCTATATAAAGGCCTTGACATCTACAAGTCGACCTTGTGCTCTATTGGCCGATTATCTCCCTCTTTCTTCCTCCTTGCCATCGGAAATTGAAACACCATTGAAGCTTGCCGTCCTCCTTCCTTACCCTCTACCACGTACAATAGGCAGAGCGATTTTGTTCCCCGTGCTTCCACGAAGCTTCCCACAAAGCTTTGGACTCTAATTCACACTACAAGGAAAGTGAGAATTGGTGATGGGTATTTGGTGACGGTTTTGGGAACTGTCACCAAAAGTAACCTATGGTGATAGTTCCACTCAAAACCGTGACTATAGTGGGAGAGTGAGCTTTGCTTTCGGCTTTGGTGATGGTTCCAAGTAGGACCGTGACCATAGGATACCTTTGGTGACGGTTCCAAGTGGGACCGTGACCATATCCTTCCCTTTGGTGACGGTTTCAAGTGGAACCGTCACCATAGCCTTCCTTCGTGAGTGCGTCCTCTCCCACATTTCCCTTTGGTGACGGTTTCAAGTGGAATCGTCACCATAGCCTTCCCTCGCCCACCCGCCCTCTCCCGCATTTCCCTTTGGTGACGGTTTCAAAATTTCCCCCTCCCTCCTGTGCATCCTCCTCCGAATTTCCTCACCGCTGACTTCCCCAAAGCCCACTCCTGCCCCCATCACCTTCCCCCTCCCCCGACTCCCCGGCCCCCTCGTCAATGGCGTCAACGCCCTGACCATTGCCTACCCCCTTCCCTCTCCCAACAACGATGCTTCCCTTAACTCCCCCTCAAGATCGCCAGCAGCACCTCGCCTACCCCTCAAGATCACCACCGAAAACCAACTCCCACTACCATTACCTTCCCCCTCCCTTGACTCTCCAACTGAATCCCCGACGACGTCACCTCCCCGGACCATCCCCAACCCCCTTCCCTCTCCTGACGAAGGTGCCTCCCCTTACCATCCCCTCCCCAGTAGCACGTCTCCTCCCCCTCAAGACCGGTACCTCTCTCCCTCCCTCATCTTCCCCAACAACACCTCCATTACCACTGCCGCTGCTACAAGTAGGGTTAATCCACCACTCTTCATTTTATTTATTCGTTCATTTCATACCTCCTCCTCCAACTCCACTTCTCCTGATCTCATGTTATTATTGTTGTTACAGTACTTGGTGGATCTATTGGCTGCGGGGTGGCTCAAGGAGATCTACTGACCTCGGATTGGCTCAAGGGTTTACACGCACGCCAGGTGTTTGATGGTATGCCAACGAGTTTTGAAACTAGGAAGCTTTTTTTGGTCATAGACAACATGCATCTAGGAAGCTTCTTAGATAATCTTATCTACATCATGGTAGTTTTGCCACATACCAAACCATTATTAGATGGTTAAACCCTCTACCCATGATGGGTTTTGTTAGTGTGGAGATGAAGAAGAGGGTGTTTGTTGCTCATGACCAAAAGGAAATCCTCTTGTTGCCTTCTTTTTTTTTTCTCTCTCTTCTTGTTTTCTTGAGGTCACATGATGAGTTTCCAATATTAGGTCTTTGCACTGCTCTGTGTGTTTGATTCTTTTATTGCTGTTGTTTGGTGGTGTGTGTGTGTGCATTTAAATATCTCCAAGGGGGGTTGTTGATTGGTGGACGTGGTGGATGGATGTACCATGTAATTAATGAGGTGTAAAGTAGAAGGGAATAAAGCTCCAGCAGATCAACTGCAATATGCGGGTGGTAGAGGGTTGGGGGGCCCGAAAGGCTAAGGGAGACTAGGATGGGAGGAGGGGAGATCTCCATTGGTTGGAGCCTATCCTAGAGGGGAGGAATCTGGATGGTACCTCCAAAGCTGTTAATGGAAGAGTCAAACATGCAGTCTACTTAAAATGTTATGCTATTGATCCATGGAGAGACAAGAATCGAAGCTTACAGCCTACAAAAAAAAAGTGTTAGCCGTGAGAAATGGAACATTCTGCAAAGAAGTAATTAAAATTGTCAGTGGCCTTTTTGACCATCTCTTGGGAGTTGATAATCATATGCATGGTTACTGCATGCTAAGAGGTGGGTATCAAGGTGTAATGTCTCTATGAATGGCTGCTAAGTTGGGTGGCAGAAAGGAGGTGTATGTAAGGAATATGATCGCAAGCTTGGATACTTATTCTGTTCATTTAACTTGGGCACTGAAGGAAGATGCAGGTGTTGCTAGTCTACTCCTACGGGTCCATTTGTCATAGAATTAAAAATGAGGCATTATCTTTCACCTCAAGGGTAGTTACTGCATAAATGAATAATATATGGCATTAAGGGACATCATATAATTTTTTTTTTGTTCTTACTTTCATCATCTCAAAGTATACTTTACATCTACCTTGACAAATTTCTATTTAAAATGAAAACAAAAATTACTTGCATCATATCCACTTATATATTGTATCTATTTTCATTAATCTACTCATAATACAAATGAAAACAAAAAAAAAGAATAATATAAGAATTTAATCATCACTTCTATCATTTACTAATCCATCACATACTTCATCACTTTTAAACCCTACATCTTTCTAAAGTTTGTCTAGTTTTGAACTTTAAACCTTTATTAAGTGGGGCTTTAAGTTTTTTCACTACTGCATTCGGTAAGAGTTGAGTTTAGATTTGAGGGACCCAATTGGGGAGGTTTGCATTTATTTTCAAGCTTAGATCCTTTAAAGTGTGGCCCTTCATGTAATTCCAAGCTTAGATCTAGGCAACGTCCTTTGGCCGTATCGACAAGGTTATGGAAGAGCGTCTGGACAGCAGAAGAAAAAAGACAAATTGACTTGGATCTTTTGATATGCATTAGGGTGGACCACGCATCTAATATTCTGTGGGTAAAGGGTATCTGTCTTGCAATCATGTATTAGATGCAAATGAAAAATTGGTCTTGCCTATAAGGTTTGAATGCAATTTGCCCTGAAGTTCACGTAATATGATCTAAGTGTCGACTATTCTAAAAAACTTATCCTATCATTTGATACAATTCAAATACTTCTTGATTTGGTTGGATTTTTTTGGTCAATTAAAACAAAACAACTGGTTTCCTTTGTTTGCTTTCCCTAATGTACATCATGAACTTTTGAAAGTTTATGAATGTTATTGCTACATTTATATTATCCTGATAGAATCGTAAA
This sequence comes from Thalassia testudinum, assembly GCA_037157565.1. Classification (NCBI taxonomy): domain Eukaryota; kingdom Viridiplantae; phylum Streptophyta; class Magnoliopsida; order Alismatales; family Hydrocharitaceae; genus Thalassia; species Thalassia testudinum. The sequence continues at coordinate 5,500,472 of JAZHRO010000025.1, forward strand.
TGTTGGGAAGAGAGGGTGGAAGAGAGGAGCATCATTATCCAGGCTGAGTAGGATAGGTCGAATTAGGCAAACTGGTGGCTCAACATGGATGGGCAAACAGGCATGGGAGGTGTTACACTTTAGAGGGTTAAGCAATCTTTGATGTTTTAATTTAGGTTCAGTTGCCATATTATTCTAAATAAAAATCCATATAATCATCCTTTTAACAAGTAGATCTTGACCGAATCTACTTCAAATTAACTAACAAGATATTCTTAATTGCCCTTGACGTTAAAGGTCAACCAGTGGGAATTCCTAACTTTGGTAAAAGGGACTTGGGTTTCAATCAGTGCATTTGAGAGACAAGATGGTAATTTTTCCCCTTGCTTTGCTCTCACCATCACGAAGCAGTGGTGGGCCCAAGGTTTTAAGTTATAAACAAGGACTTATTTATGAGTGAGTTCATTTGACAATATAATTCAATCCCTAAAAATAATTCAAATCCGACAAGATAGCCTTAAATAGGATGAGGTCATAGACTCAAAGATCTTTCTTGATTCATGTACATCCTTAGCAATGGAAATAGTAGTGATGAGTGATATCTACCTAAGAGTCATTTAGTCATTATTAATGACAAAGAGAACTAAAATATTTTACTAATTTTGATATCCACACTTTTTTTTGTGGTGGAAGGATTTCGTGGATTGCGTGGTGGAAAAACTTTTTTTTTATGGGAGAAGGATTTCGTGGATTGCAGTTGTTATGATTGTGGATTTTGTAAATTTTTATAACACAATATCTGACTTATGTTATTACTGTTCTTTTCTTTATTAGTATTTATTTATACAATTTGTAGATATCCACACTTGCACAACCTTAGACGCACTCGATGACAAACAATAAGAAATATAACCCTTAGGGTACAAGTTGAAAGAGTAGGTAAATTTGTATTAATATACCTGGTCATTCAAGGCTTATAATCGTGTCATACGGACAATGCGTTAATGTATGTATATCTCACATAAATGTATGATGTGTTGTCTTTATAATATGCCCTAAGTCTTGATCATCTTCAATTCGATAAAGTTCTGAACTAAGGAGGGTTCTTGAAGATTTGATCACAACTTAGATGTTACTTGTTACATGTAATCTGTGCTTGGAGAAATCTCGGTGATATTTTTATGCTCTTCTCTGGTATACTAACTAAACTTACCTAGGTTTCTTAAGTACCTTAAATTGGGTGTTAAAGGAATCTAGTTGAGGTTAGTCTTAGGGGTATACTGGAAAAGCACCATAAATTTGATCACAACTTAGGTGTTAAATATCTAATGTTTCTTTATGTAACTAACTTTCATTGTTTGTGGGTTTATTTGATTATAGGTTTCCATGGATAAGTCTTGGATTGGTTCAAGGATTTCTAATTATTTTCGATATAAGAGTGGAGTGATTTCATTCTTAGACTAGGCATTCTATGAAGATAGGAAGAAATATATAAGAGGAGACTTCTACGAGAGAATTTGTTGTCCATGCAAAAGTTATTTGAATAGATTTATGTATGATTATAACACAGTATTTGAGCATCTAATTTGTACTGGTTGGTGGGCTCACTACACAGTCTAGACCTCGCATGGAGAAGAAATCACTTATCCTTCTATTAATAATAATGTTGAGAATCACATTGAAGATATTGGAGGTGATAATGTTGTAGAGATATTAGAAGAGATAAGAGCTGCAAATGCTGGTAGTCATGATAATGATAATATGTTTGGAGATTGTAATCATTTTTATGATGCACTGAAGTCAGCAGAGGAACCCATTGCACTTGGAATTAATTTCATGTCAAGGTTGTCATTTCTTCTGAGAATATTTCAAATTAAAGCGATGAATAAGGCAACATCTAAGTTAATGTTTAATGTCCTTAAGTTCATAGAAGAGTTGTTGAATAATCCCAAAAATTTTCCTCAGTCGTGATATGATGCAAAGAAACAGTTTCGCGTACTTGGCTTAAAGTGTGAAAATATTGATGCTTGTAAGAATGACTGTATGTTGTACACTAAAGAAAATGCATGCTTGAATAGTTGCTTGAAATGTGGAGAAGGAAGATATGAAGAAAATATCAATTCAAATGCACGAGGGAAGAAACGATCAAGGAAGGTAATGCGTTACTTTCCTTTGATTCCTAGGCTACGTCTTTTCGTGTCGAGTAAGACTACAAAGTGGATGACTTGGCATCATAACAACAAATCACGAGATGAACTTATGCATCATCCGACAGATTCGGACGAGTGGGCTGCATTTGATAACAAACATGCTCTATTTGCAGAGGAAACACGTAATGGTAGGCTTAGTCTTGCAAGTGATGGATTCAATCCTTTCAAAAATATGCATCCGTCATATTCAAAATGGCCAGTGGTGATATTTACATATAATTTGCTGCCATGGATGTGTATGAGATCTTCGTTTATGATGCTGACGCTTCTCATCCCTGGGAAGAAATCACCAGGAAATGCAATCAATATTTACATGCAACCACTCATCAACTAGTTGAAATTGCTATGGTATAACAGGGTTGAAACATATGATGCAACTAGAAAATAATTTTTTCAGATACATGCAGCACTGTTGTGGACTATTAATGATTTCCCAACCTATGCAAATTTATCTGGTTGGAGCACTAAAGGCAAGTTGACGTATCCTATATGTATGGATGATACTCATTACTTGTGTTTACCTGAAGTAATAAATTGTGTTATTTAGGGCATTGTAGATTCTTACCAATTGAATATAGATGGTGACAATTTAGGTTTAAAGACAAATTTGATGGTAAACCATGCCGCTATTTATCAAAAAATCCAAAAAATTTTCTAAGAACATATACAATTAGGTTGTTAGGATACAAAATAATAGAGAAGTTACAACATATTGGCAATATCTGATTGGGTCATTTGTTTCAAAAAGATCTTAAAGACTTACGTAATTCTGAATTTAAAAAGAAAAGCATATTCTTCATGGAGCTCCCTTATTGGCAAAATCTTGCAGTTTATCATAATCTTGATGTGATGCATATCGAGAAGAATGTTATGGATAATATTTTAGATATGCTAAACTTAACGGATAGTCCAAAAGACACGTTGAAGACCCGTAATGATTTGAAGATGTTGAACATTCATCCTGAGTTACACGTAAATCATAAAAATGATGGCAGTTATGACTTTCCTCAGGCATTATATACTTTCAAAGATGTGCAATGACTGAAGATATTATCTTTTCTAAAAAATATCAAGGTTCCAGATGGATTCTCGTCACAACTTTCTACATGTGTAAATGAAGCATTAAATAAGGTAAGTGGGTTAAAGAGTCATGATTGCCATGTTTACATACAAATCTTGTTTCCATTAGCAATCTGTGGAATGCTTCCTCAACTAGTGGTTGACTCTGTGACGGAAATAAGCTAATTCTTCAAGGTTATATGTTCAAAGACATTCGATTTTCAACTGTTAGAGTATTGAGACAAGCAAATTGTGATCACACTATGCAAGATAGAGCAGATTTTTCCTCCTGCATTTTTCGATGTCATGGTATATCTTATACTCCACCTAGCGGATGAGGCAAGGATTGCTGGACCAGTTCAATATAGGTGGATGTATCCAGTTGAGCGCTTCTTGAAAAAATTGAAAGACTACAACTCCAATAAGGCTAAGCCAGAAGATTCAATTGTCGAAGAGTATCTTGTAGAAGAATGCATCAACTTTTGTGCGATGTATATAGATGGTCCAAATAATCGATTTAATCAATTGAAAAGGAATGATGATAGACAAAATGGTGAAAATGTAGAAGATTATTTTTCTGTATTTGATATCCGAGAAAGGCCAATCATACGAACAGAATTTAAACCAATGTATGAACATGATCGACGATTAGCTCATATATATATTAAAGCAGATTCTGGATTTTTACAATGAATTTCGACAATCTTCGCACATTTCTAGATGTGAAGAAGACTTTATTGATTGGTTTAGAACTCGTGTGCAAGAAATGAAACAAAACAATGATCCGCAAGGAATAGAAGATTTTGATATAATGATGAACATACCTTTAAGTCATGCACATTATCACTTTGGATATATAATAAATGGGTTCAGATTTAGAGTACAATAAGTTGATGATGTGAAGGCTACACAACATTCAGGCATTATTGTGAAATGTGATGGCATACAACTGGTTGTAATGATTACTATGGGAAAATCTAAGAGATTGTGGAAATCAGCTATAGTCATGATCGCCGAGTCATCTTGCTTAAGTGTGATTGATTTGATATTTTTAACAGCAGATATGGTGTTAAAGTTGACAAAAAAATTGGTTTCATAAGTTTGAACAAGGATCATATAATTCTTAAAGCATTTGAACCGTTTACATTAGCTTGTCAAGTTGAACAAATTTTTTACGTGCCTGATAATAGTAGAAATGGTTGATAGTACCAATAAGAATAATGCCGCATGATTATTATGATATACAACATGATAAAGATCCCGACTTTAATTCAGAAGCATACCAAGATGTGCTACAAGATGGAGGAATAAGTCATAGTCCAATGGATATTGATATTTGAGGTAAACGTTTTCAATTAAGCTATTTTGTAGAGTTAACTATTTCATTCTTAAAAATTTTTTCATATATTTTTTCCATTACAGGTTTTCTTATTGTACTGGGTTCATCTTTTACTTGCTTTGGCATACTTCTTTCATTACAGTTGACTATATAAAAAGCATGACATTATCCTTTTATAATTTGTAGCTCCTCTCTTATTTCATGTAACCAAAGTTATGATTTTTTTTTTTAATGAATCATATAAGAGTAAGCTTTCTATTTTCAAGTTTGTGCTTTCTCTACATAGTGGCATGAAGTATAATCAAATTGAAATTATTCTATTAGAATAATCAAAGTGAAATTATCTAAAAAGTGGCATCAAGTTGGAGTAAATAAGTTGGTCACATTCAGTAGTCCTGAAATTTGGAGAATTTAATAGTACCTTCCATTTAGATGTGCTTATTCACTTTATGAAAATTTATCTTTTAGTAAATAAATTTGATGATGTAATCATCCTTCTATTGTATCTTTTTTAATTAATATCTTTTTTTTCATCGGTAGATGGCACCTAAGAAGTTGATAGCATGCAAAAAGCGTCATCTTGATATGTGCAGTGATGACTCTTCATTTGAGCCAGATAACCAGGTCGACGGACACGAGGGTGGCATCGACACCCAGCCTGAGCCCCAACATGATCCTCAACCCCACTCATAGCATGACAATCAACTCCAGTTGCTTTCCCCCATGCCCAATCTTCAGACTTCACCACTACCTCATACTCAACTTCGATCTCATACTCGACATGCTATGATCCCACCTTATACTCTTACAAAATCTAGGCCTCAATATAAACCTCAATAAAATACACAACCTCACTCTAAGCTTCCACCTAGGCACACACACCCTCAGCCCTTAGACCCTCCCCTGAGATAGTCCCAGCCCCAACACCCACCCCAGAGCCAGTCCCAGCAGCAGACACCAGCTCAGCCCTTACACCTTTCCTAGAGCCAGACCCAGCAGTGGACATCAGCTCAACCCCTACACCCACCCCAAAGCCAGTCCCAGCAGTAGACACCAGCTCAGCCCTTAACCTTTCGCAGAGCCAAACCCAGCAACAGACACTAGCTCAGCCCCTACACCTTCCCCAGAGCTAGTCCCAGCAACCAACACCAGCTCAGTCCCTACACCCTCCCCAGAGCCAATCCCAGCAACGGACACCAGCTCAACTTGTACATGCTCCCCAGAGCCAATCTCAGCAACAAACACCAGCTCAGCTCCTACACTCTCCCTAGAGCCAGCCCCAGCATCAGACACCAGCTCAGCCCCTACACCCTCCCCAAAGCCAATCCCAACTGCAAACACCAGCTCAGCCCCTACACCCTCCCCAGAGCCAATCCCAACTGCAAACACCAACTCAGCCCCTACACCCTCCGCAGAGTCGAACCCAGCAGCAGGCACCATCTCAGCCCCTACACCCTCCCTAAAGTCGATCCCGCAGCAAGCACCATCTCAGTTCGTAGACCCTCCTTAGAGCCAGTCCCAGCAGCAGACACCAGCTTAACCCCTACACCCTCCCCAAAGTTGATCCCAACAGCAGGCACCATCTCAGCCCCTACACCCTCCCCGGAGTCGATCCCAACAGCAAGTACCATCTCAGTTCGTAGACCCTCCTCAGAGCCAGTCCCAGCAGCGGACACCAACTCAGCCCCTACACCCTCCCCGGAGCCAATCCCAGCAGCGGACACCAGCTCAGCCCCTACACCCTCCCCAGAGTCGATCCCAGCAGCAGGCACCATCTCAACCCCTATACCCTCCCCAGAGTCGATCCCAACAGCAGGCACCATCTCAGTTCATAGACCCTCTTCAGATCCAATTATATGGCCAATCTTAGCAGAATAGCCAACCACAGAGTCAGTCACGAAGCCAATCTCAGGAGAAGAGTTAAGCAGGGTCTAATGGTATATAAATTCTCACATTAATTTTCTTTGATATTATTTCTTTATAATAATTTTATTTTGACTATTTGTTTACTGAAGGTATAAAATCAAAGCCAAAAGGTAAGACAATGAATTTGGAATTGAGAAAATTAACTGAAGGGACTCGAATAACGGTTGATGTAAATTGTAGCGAAAGATATTCACGTTACGCACCCTTTAATAGCAGGATCCCTACACTTGTGAGACTGTTGATACCCCCATGTTATTTTGATTGGAGGTAGGTCCCTCAGCAACATAAGGATGAGTTCATTCATGAGCTAGGGGTATTAATATGATATTGTTGTTATGTCATTTATTTGTTTTACTTAAAATCCTTTATCTATTTATTCATTATAATATAAAATGCAGGTGATGTATGATTGGGGAACAAATCCAATGACGACTACATATATTCTCCAAGCAGCAGGGAGGGCACTTCGTAGTTGGAGAGAACAGCTTAAAAGCCAAGTAAGACATAAGCATAGATATAGAATTCATAATAACACAATAACACAACTATTTACTTTTAGGTGTTGCTAACTTCTCTGTATATATAAATAGTTCTTTATTGGTAAGAATTATGAGGATGCACTGAGAGACGTGCCATCAAGAGTACAAGCTGATCATTGGGTGGAGTGCTATGAATATTAGGATCAAGAAAACACGAAGGTAATTATTATTTTATATTAATAACTTCTATTCTAACAGCAAAATGATTAAGTACCAATTTCCATAATTTGTTGTTATAGGAGCAAGCTAAGAAAAATAAAGCTAATAGGGCGAAAGCTCCGACTGCAACCCACTACTTGGGACGGATGAGAATAGATACCTTGAGGGATACTTATGTAAGTACATTTTCACCAGCTTAATTGACGATAGAAAGATTACTTATTATAATATCTATTATAAAACTTACAAGTTACGCGACTTAAATAAGAGAAGCTTAATTTTAGGATAACTTAATTCATAATCACATTTCAAATATGCAATCAAATACCCATAACGGTGTACAACATGATCGTGTTTCAATTTATGAGAGGAGTCATAGCAAGTCTAATACTGATAGCCATCATGTTTGGATTGATCAATTTTATCAAGAGTGACATGTAAGCTCGTTGATGCATCCTATGATGAATAACTTAGTGATAAACATTTAGGAGAACTTACCATAAGCTCAACTATGTGCAGGGTCGCATGATGGAGTTGATGGATCCTTCTAGTGATGATATGAATGAGCAATCAGAGACTGGCCCATTACAGCCTATGACAACAAAGCAAGCATTTAGGACAGTTATGCCCCTCGAGCATGGTGGTTTTGTTCGTAGTGCTGATGTGAGTGAGACTGTTACTAGTTGGTATGGAAGAAAGGGATGGGGGGGTTCAAAGAGGTTGTAACAGTTACAGACACAGGTGGAGATCTTTCAAGAGAAACTAAACAATGTTACGTCGAAGTTGGACAAGACAAATGATATACTAAAACAACAAAGACATGAAGCACAACAAGAACGGGAGAAGATGCAGGCACAGTTTTAGGCAATCTTAAGTGCATTGGGACGAGGTGGTGTAGATCATGCTTCTTTTCACTTCTCACCTCATCCGCTTGATGATGACTACAGAGGTTCTGGAACAGGCAATATAGAAGCCACTACATAATTGCTTGGATTTTTTTTTATTTTCACATGTCTAGTTTTATGCATACATTTCAAAACATGTGATATATACATGTGTTTTATTTATAAATGAGTATCATGCATGTGGTGAATGATGGAACATATATATGAATGCTAGAATATATATTCGCACTTGTGGTATATGAATGTGAGAAATAATGATATGAGTATGTTTGCATTTGTGGTATATGAATTTGGGAAATAATGATATGAGTATGTTTGTATTTGTGGTGAATGTATGAGGCAAGTTAACATATTTCTTTGTAAAGTATATCTGTTAACATATATGATAATAAATGCTGAGGAGAAATGGTTGATCATTCCACACAACCACCAATGGGATTGTTGAAAATAAAGGAGGCGATGGTGTTGAAAGCTTTCACAGTGGTAGTAACACCAACAACAATAGTGGACTTTGGTTATTATTTTGAAATTGGAAATAAAGAGCTCAGGTATCAGATCTACCTACCCTTTTTTCCTTCGTTCACCCTTTTTTGTTTAACTCTGACTTGTACTGTTGTCCCTGTGCAATCTTGGTTCGGTGAAAATGGAGCCTTAGCAGCTTCAGGCTGTGAGGAGGTTGGGTCCTGTCAAGTTATAGTCTCAGCATTTTGATTCATCGATGTTTTTGCAACAGCGGCCTGCAGTTATTTCAGCAGACGTCTTAGGCTGCAATGCAGGTGAATCTTCTGCAGCAGCAATGACTCTTACACATGCAGCAGCAGCAACAACAGTAGCACCAGCAGTAGCAGCTTCTCCTCAAGGTATTGCCCTAGCAAAGGCCTCAGCTACCACAACCCCAATAGCAGCAACACCAACACCAACAGCAACAACTACAGCCGCAAACAATCTCCTTGAGGTCTCTAGCAAAGCCTTCTGTTTATGAGCCAGGAATGCGCCCGACGTTTGACTCAGTATATGTATCACCAGCATCATAGATCTTCTGTAAGATTTTCATGTCGTGGGCCTTCTTGTGTTGGGTCTGCTTATGAGTCATTTATGAACTTTCTTTATTCTTATGCTTCTGTTCTATTGGCTTGTAGGATAACAATATTGAGTTTTGGAGGAAATTTGTAAATGAGTACTTCTCACCGCATGCCAAGAAAAGATGGTGTGTCTCTTTAGGGGAGTGGAAGACAAACTACTCGTGTTTTCCCACAGGTCTGCTTCATTTTATTTTCTATTTTTTTTATTTTTAACTCTGACTTGTTCTATGTTCTAACCTAATTATGAACTTTTGTGGTTAGAAAAGAAGTGATCAATCTGAAATTCTCCAGTTGACTTTTCGTTATTATCTATATTCCTTTTGCAACTACTGTCCGCTTAGTGCTTATACATGTGCATGAATTTCTAAAGGCATGGTGTCATATATTATGTTCCCTTACCTAGTGTTTGATTTGTGCTTTCAAGTACAAATTTGCAGGATGTTTGGCACTGTGAAATATGCAACCGAAAGGCTAGAAGGGGTTTTGGTAGGTGTTCTTTTATGTAGTTTCATTGCATATCTTACGTAGCAAATTTGATGAACCCCTCTGTTTTGGATCTTTAATATGATAACACACTATGCCTTATGCCTACTATGAGGCTATCCTAAGTGATCATTAAAATCTTTTCTGTGATTTCTTTCAATCTTTGCATTGAAAGATTTCAACAAGATCGAGTTCAATGTCTTACATTATTATTGGCTGGTATGGTCTTTTACCTTCACAATGTCCATAGTGTAAGGTGAGAGTTAGATTAGGGCTTTTTAGGTTCTTTCAAATGGATTTTGGATGAGTTGAAGTTGGTAATGATTTTTCTGCAATAGGATGTGCATAGAGTTGATTCTCAGAGGCTGGAACAAGAGTGGGAATGCACAGGCTAACTCTTAGATTGATATGAAGATGTTTAGACAGTAACAACTACATTAAAGACTGATTGAACTGATGGAAGAAGAATTAGGAGAGATATTAGTCATGTTTAGAACTTAAACAAATTTTCCTAGTTAATCTGATGTAGAACAACGTTTATAAAGCATTCATTTACATTTGAGCTGCTTTAGAATTAATTGAAAGTCAGTGTAGAATTTTGTGTCAATAATCACTTACCTGCTATCAGTCTAAATTGATCAGTCATGTTTAATTTAGTGATTAAAGTAGGTTTTATGTTTGAATCTGATCTAAAATGATGTCTGGAAGTTTATGTTGTCATATCCTTTGTTTCCGGCATTCTTATCTGATTTACTTGGCTTGAAATCAATTATGGTAATCTCTAATGATTGGCCATGATATGGTTATCTGATCTTGTTGATGCCCTGCAGATTGCTATACCAAAGGAGTGCAAGGGAACTAATCATGTTGAGCTGCAAACTGAGAGAAGATCTAGCCTTCAAGCCTTCACAGAGGCAGACGTTCCCTGAGAGAAAATCCATTATGGTTATGTGAGTTGAATTGATCTGTAATACGGTAACCATTTCCCTTCCCTGCCCCTACTTCTTGTTCATCCTTTTTTCTCACCCATTCTCCTCTCTGTTGAACCACCAACCATTATTAGTATATCTAGCACTGCCATCGTAAGTGGCACATGCCTTATGTCCAACCTTGCTGTCTCTTTTCCAGTGAAGCATCGTCAAGTAACTGGACCAGAAGTAAGTGATTCAGAGGAAGAGGACCTGAGAGAACTATGTCGATGTGTCAAGGTAAACTTAGCCACTTGTTAATTATCCTATTTTTAAAACAAAGATCAAAATTAACTCTGACAATATAATATCTTTTGAACACTATTGCAAGTAGAACCTAGTTTCTTGTATTGTTCCGTATTGTTCCCTAGTTTGTCTCTATATATAGTCTGCCATATAGACTACTACACTTTTCTGACATTTGCACAATATGCTAGTTGAAATTGTCTGCAAACAGCATCAACTGTGTTATTGGTTGGCATCTGATTATTCACCAGCACCTTCATATTTGCTTGCAGGGTTTAGATGGTGAAGCTACTGAGCCAATGATTAAAGAATTAGAAGAGGAAAGAGAAGAATCACTGAGAGGAATTGGGCTATGTTCTCAACCTGCTTTTGTATTGCTACAAAATACGGGAGAATAGATGGGCCTTGTTGAGACTTGGAGCTTTAGGTTTGCTTGTTGAGACTGCTAGTTGATGCTATTGAACCGGCTGAAGGCATTCTTCTGATTGTTGAGAGTCTTAAAATCGAACCTAATGAAAGTGATGTTGGCACTGCTCAGGGTGTTCTTACGGTTAGTAATGAAGAAGCTGGTGCTGGTGATCAGGGTAAGAAGACTGTTCTGATGTTTTTAGAAAGACTTTCTCACCCTTCAGGTCTCAAAATGTCCAACAAGCAGCAAAGGAATAATGAAATGGTTGCACGGATCGTACCATACTTGATGTATGGGGAACTAGCTGAAATGGATGCTCTTATTGACCACTTCAATCCTTACTTGCAGGATTGGATTGCATTTGATTGTTTGCAAGAGAAACACCGGGACAATCCCAAGGATGAAAATTTGGGACAGCAAGCTAGTACACAATGATCTGAAGTGGAGAACTTTGTGTGTGTCTCTGAAACACTTAAACCAGTTCTTGTGGAGAAAGACTAAAAGACATTATACTGGAGAAGGGCATAACTGCTGCTGCTATTCAACATTTGAGACAATGCTTTGCAGTTACTGGCCAAGCTGGATTTAAGACAAGTGCAGAATGGCAAAATGGATTCCAGTTACCATCAGTTCCACTGATCTTGTCCATGCTAAGGGGTGTGTCTAGGGGACATTTTGCTACTCAAAACAATATTGATGAGGTTGGGATCTTACCTTTGTTGCATGCATTGGAAGGAGCTTCTGGGGAAAATGAAATAGGTGCAAAAGAATTTACTTGTGTGTGAGGTAACCCCCTCCCCACACACACACCGAGAAGGGGGCCCCACAACAGGGAGGGCACCTGCAACAGCACCCAACAATGAATAACTACTCTGCAACAACACCTGCAACAGGGGGTCCCAACAGGGGGGCCCCACATCAGGAAAATGAATAGGGGATTTTCATGATAAAAGAAACTTTTCTAGGTTTATATCCAGTATTAAGAACATAACTACTCTGAACAATGCCTGATAAAAGTTAGTCTCCTTTTTTGAGAAAAAAAATGTCACAGGTTTTCATGTATGCTGTTCACCTAGTTGCTATTCTTGTGAAATTGGTTCTCTCTCTATCTGCCCTTTTAATTCCCCTCTGCTTTACTAGAGGCTTGTTTCCTATTTAAATTGTCATATGTTTATCCTTCTGTTACTAATGAATACTGAAGTGCAACAGACCTCCATGGTTATAATGGTCATGATAAATGCACTCTTTCATTTCTAATACTGTTGTTTGCATGTGTGGAGGGTATATAATAGACTAAAATCAATCATAGGCACAGGTCGGTTGAAACTTGTTTCTCCTCTTGCAAGTTCACATTGCAAGTTCACGTTCACTGGAAGATAAGAAGGTTTGCGAAGCCAGCTATTCAGTCTCCAGCATATTGAATTCAGTCTCCAGCTATTAGGTATTGATATTATACTTGTGATGCTTTCCTCTGTTTGATATCTGAAAGGTTTATACTATAAAGGATTAATAAGAAACATGACTAATTTAATTATTAGTTAGGTTCATGCAATTGAAGAAAATTGAAGAGTTTTTTTTTTGAGTAAAATCAAATTAAACAATAAAATCATATCTGTTCATTAGGTTTCTGAATTGTATTTTTGGTTTTTGAATTGTATTTTTTGTTTTATTGTTGGGACTGTAACCTTAAATGACAAGTGGAACACTCAACTTGTTTACATTGGCTGTGTAGCAAATAGATTTTGAAGTTCAAATCCTTTTGATCCAACTTGAAATGATTCACCTATCTAGTTGAATGATCACCAACTCTTCTGCATGAACAAGTCTAAGTGCATATCAATAATTGATCTACATCCCCCTTTAATCTGCAGAACTGTCAGTGTCATCTTCATCCATAAGATTATCCATTAAAGCTTTGGCTTTGTTTAGTCAGTAAGGTTGCTTAAAAACCAAATAACTTTTTTTCATTTAAGGTTGCTTGGAAACTAAATAACCTTTTTTCTGTACTGTATATAAAGGTTGGCCAAGGTCCCAAAGAATTACCAATGTAAATCAGTTAGTTGATTCAAAGTTTGTCAACCTGATTCTTATTTTATTTTTCTTCTACTTTTCTTTAAACAAAGTAGAAAGTTAGGCATCCTAAACAAATTATTTCAAGCAGATGTAGATGTGCTTTTGACACAAATGAATACATGAGTTTCTTCTGTCTCATCCTATCATTTAATGCATGTTAAAAGATTGGAAAAACAGAAACTGAAAACAAAATGCTTAGGAAGAACATTTTAGTATAATGCTTAGAAACTGAAAAAACACAAATACTGGAAAAGGAGAAACTGAAAACAAAATGCTTAGGAAAAACACAAATTACCTACCTAAAATAGTCATTAGCAGTGGCATAATGAAAGAAAATTTTAGTATGACACCACAAAAAGCCAAAGAATCAAAGGAGATTCACAAGAAAAATAGGCAAGTTCATACCTGAGGAAACGGTTCTGTCTGTTCTTTGTCAATCCCCTTCACATTAGTATCCGGCACTTCTCCTGATGTTTTTTGTTCTTTATCTTTCAATTCCAACTCTTTTATTCTATGCTCCTTTCTCCTTTCTCCTTCTATCTCAATCTGTTCTTTGTGCTCTACAAGGCAGAGAAGTACAATACTCAATAAGCATAGAGTTATGAGATACAAAATCACAATGCATGCCTAAATAGGTACATAAATTTTACATTGCTTTTTTATTTTTGAGATAGCAAGCACATAATAGTTCTAAACTGCTGGGGCTTTGATTCAGTTGAAAATGTTCAGATATTAAACCATATACAAGGATTCAGATACTCTTCATATTTTTGTTTTAAATGGGATTAATATTCAGATACATCCATTAGGTGGGATAGGAATTTAATGAGATTAATATTTTTGTTTTAACAGACCTTTGGTCATAGTTTATTAGCCATGACCAAAGGTAGCCTTTGGTGACGGTGGCCCCTTTGGTGACGTTTAATGAACCATGACCAAAGGAACCATTGTTCTTCCACACCAAACTCTGGTCATGGTTATTAACCATGACCAAAGCTCTCTCTTCGGTCACGGTTTTACATCTGTGACTAAAAGTCTTTAGTCACAATTTATAACCATGACCAAAGCTGTAGAAAGTAGCTAATGGTGGGGCTTCGATGACGGTTCCACCCAAAACTGTCACCAAAGCCCTGCGACTTCGGTGACGATTCCACCCAAAATTGTCACCAAAGCCCTGCGACTTCAGTGACGGTTTTTGGTGGAACCGTCACCAAAGACCCTTTCACAACGCAACTTTTGCTGTCGCTAATTGATGACAGTTGTAACCCATTTCATCACAGTTGTTAACCGTAACGAAAAACCTTATTTGTTGTAGTGTCATCTTCTTCAACTCTGGCCACCTCCACCATCTTCTTCCTCATCGACGAACATCAGCGACCTTCTCCCCCTTTTCTCTCTCAAAATTAGGTTAAGGATTTTGTTTATTTCCTCCTTAATAAGGGTTAGGGAGCTTTATATCTCAATTCAGAGTCTTCTCCTTCTCCTCCAACCTTTGTCGCCACCGTCACCACCATCTTCATCGACCATCTCCTCCACCTTCCTACCACCAAATTACATTGGGCAAAAGCAACTCCACACCTCCACGAAGCTTTTGCCCATGGTAATTTAGGCCTAAATCACCTATGCCCTCCACCATACACACCGGTGAAGCTCCTTCGGATCTCGTCGGCCGTGCATGTCCACTCATCCCAACACACAATCACATTAGGGTTCTTACTCTGCGTGTTCGCCAAAGGTTCTTGTGTGCTTGATTTGGGCCATAAGGCCGTATTCATGCTCGCAGGTACTTGTCAATTCTTTCATATTCTCTGATGACCAACGACCACCTCCAGCGAGCTATCCACGATGACACCTCCCTCTCCTCATGCGAATTTGTTGGAGATTCCATCTGGACCGTGGATTTCCCATCCCACAATCGAGCTTCATCCAATTGAGGAGCACCTCCTCTATGCTACGCCAATGAAGTCGAGGGACATAGTCCCACATCAGTGGGAGCTGGAAATGGAGATTTAAGGAATTATGTGCATAGGTTGCTCGCTTAACTCAGGGGGGTCGGGTCCCCATATACACATGCATGCATGACCGCACATGCACGAGTGTGAATCAGATTTGGGTTAGTTTTGAATTGGCTTGGCTGGGCTTAGACCGACTCAAGGCTTTGGCTTTAAGAGGCTTTTTCTTTGGCTGAAATTTGATTTTACTTGAGTTGAAAAACATTTTTTTCTTTAACATTCTTATTTATGTTTGAGTTTGATAGTGATATTCATTGAGTAATATATTTATTTTTGCATCAAACTCTTGTGCCACATTTCGTATTTGTTTGATTAGTGGTTAATTGCGATTAATTTGCTCCCTAAGATGACCTTGGACTCACAATTCGAGATGTAAATTTAAATATTTTTGTCGCTTTAGTTGCTATACTACGACGTGCATTTTAAAACCGACTTCAGCACGATCAGCATAGGGGGATGAACTAGGTAGGCTAGGGTGTGCATTGGGTTGAGTAACCGCAATACACGGGAACCTGAGTGGCGGGTGCTACTGATCATTTGGAGATAGCTCGAGCCTTGGAGCAAGCCCCGAGCTGAGCTATGCCTCGGATGTGAAGTTGACACATGCCAAGCCTAGGGGGACGTGTATTGCAACCACCACGCAATCCAAGATGCACCTTAGAATGCCTAGGAAACACCCTGAACCCCATGGAATTTCCTGCATTGGTTGCTTTCTGTGTTCGTTGCATTTTTGTTATTATATCAGTCCGGATAGATTTGGTGGTTCACTTTAAGAATCTATTTCTTCAAAGTTTGTGCCACCAAAGCTGCCATACTTTTGCAGCAGATAGATCTTGAAATGAGGATTCCATAAATATAAGTTTCTTTGTCTAACTTTTTCTATAGAAAAAGATAAAATTCTTGAAATGGAAGTATTTCTATCTGATTTTCAGAATCTGAATTCAACCCTCGTTGGAATTTGGACGAAATTTGTGGCCTCAGTTTTTTAGACAAACCTAGTTTCTTGACGAAAATTCCTAAAAAGTCTTGATTAGGTTAGACCTACGGACCAATATAAAAACCATCAGAGAATCATTTCTAAACATTTGCCCTAATTTGAACATCAATTCCCAAATAAATATCTAAAGGCCCTATAAAATTCTAGGAAAATTCATAGGCACTCCTTATGATTGTAGGCCAACTCTCCTTGAGGATTTAACTTGACTTGCCTTGTACTACATAATCTTAAGTTGGAACTTTTAAATTGGTGTGTTTTTCACGTAAAAACCCAATGACAGCACCAAGCAACGGCTTGCTAGAGAAGCCATGAATGCAGCTTTTGTTACTCGCCTCCCCAATCACAATGTAAGGCTTTAATAGTTGTGCTAAATTGAGTTTGAATGAATTGATGAAATTGAATGAAAATAGAGCAAACATCACATTTCTGAGCAATAGGAAATAAGCAAGCAAACTTTGTATTGTCATCAATGAAGGTTACAAAATACTTGGTATTATCATAGCCCACCACCAGGAGTGTTCAAACATCTGAAGAGACCATATCAAAGGGATGTGAACTAATATTCCCAGTAGCTGAAAGTGAAATTCTATGCGCTTGACTTTGCATACAAGTGTCACAAAGAGCATGATGCATGTCATCTAAAATTGAATGACCACATGAGGTAACGATTTGTCTGACAGAACCAATATTGGAGTGACCCAATTTGGAGTAAAGTGACAAGGAAGCTTTATTGGAGGAAGAAGTAGTAGCAACCTTTGGAGCAAAATGCGAGCCTTTACCAGGGAATCTCAAGGACTGGGGGAGCCAAAGTTGGTAGAACCCATCACAAGCTTTTCCTTTAAGGATTGGGGTTCAGGTGGTGCTATCCTTAACAAGATAGGAATCATCATGAAGTTCAAAGAAACATTTATTATCTCTCACAAAGTTACAAATAGGGAGCAATTTTTTGACTTTCGACACATGAAGAATGTGATTGAGATAGAGTTGGGGATTATGAATCTTAAAAGATGTATTACCAACATGTGTGATAGGCTCACCTTCATCGTTGCCAAAAGTTGACTTCTTCTGACCCCATGTAATTAGATGCAATGCTAAGATTATTCAAAGCACTAGTAACATGATGGATGATTGCGCAACAATCATGTCTTAAATCACCTAAATTATATTAGAAACCTAGCTATTTTGTTTCTATTGCATTCATATCATGCATACATGAATTGCATTATTTTGTATAGCTATAAATAAAATAATGTTAGAATAGTTTGTTATTTGATGCTTTTAACTATGGCTGTAGGTAATAAGAAGAGCAGGTAATGATGCAAATGCAGAATAAAGCTAAGCAGAGGAGCCATGGACACCTGCAGAAGAATAAAGTACATGGAAATAAGAAAAGAAGGAAGAGAAAGCACTAAGAGAGGAAAGGATGGAGGAAAACCCTAAACCCAATTACTTGATCCTAAACTAACATAAACCCTTGACCCACAAAAAACAAGCCATTCTAAGCCCTATTCCCTTAACCCTAAGCCTATCTGCACTTTTCTCCACCTTAATTAACCCATCCGTAGCCTAATTTTCCATTTCCACACACAATTGATCTAATAGGCTCTAATCGGGTCTAGTAGTTACTCAATTAGGCTCAGTTGATTAGGTTAGAGCCACCTAATTAGACCCACTTAAACCTAATTCAGCTAGCCCTTAAGCTAGTCCACCATCTAACCTTAAGTTATACCCACCTAAACCTAGTCCTAAGTTAAACTCTAGGAACATTACACCTAGCCCTACTTCTATAAAAAGACACTAAGGCTACCACCACCAAGGCTTCCCAACTCTTCTTCCTCTCTTCTTTTTATTGTGCCACCCTCACCATCCCTCCCACCATCTTCAAGCTGCCAACCAGCCCTCCATCATAAGTGGCCATTGGCCACCCCCACCACAAGCCAAGGATGGTGATGCCTCCCTTTAAGGAGGAGTACCACCACCACCCTCTCCTCCTCCTTAGGCCCCATAGCCATAGCCCCTCCTGTCACACCCTGGAAATCCTCCCGACGGATCAAGAGCAGATCGTCGAATGTGCATGCCAAGGTCCTAGCTACCGGGTGGTTCGGGTTATAATTCATAGTCCTATTAATTAGGTATGTCACAGAAAAGTCAATCTTTAAAATTGATCACAGGGTCGAAACTTGTCGAAAATTCGGTACAGTTTCCCCTATTTAATTGATATTTTCCCAAAAATCAATACCTCTAACTTGTAAAGGTGCATGCATACCAAAAGTTATATAGATAGGTACACCCCACATCAACACCAAGAAGCAAAATAAAAATGATAAAACACAGGCAGGCACACCTCGCAACCAAAAGCGGTAACAACATGGGAAACGAGTAAACAAAGCTGAGTCACTACTAAAACATTATCACAAGCATCCACATGTCCATATCGTCTATCGACTATCAACTTACATGCAAAAAGTTCACGGATAAATATACATCCCATAAACAACAGAAACCAACATGCTACAATCTAACAAAAGTCACCAACTAAGATTTACAATAGATACCAACTATCTAACCAAAAAGAGACAAGCATCAAAACTCGTTAATCCACCCAGGTCCTCCTGGGCCCAAATCCCACGTGAAGTGTCGCTTGCGCCACAGCAACGGATACCTGAAAATGGGTCACAATAGCAGGGATGAGCCAAGTGGCTCAGTATGGACAGAATGCGTGTGACAATCAAAAAAAAGAAGGGTAGTGTACATATTTCTGCTCTATAAACTAACCATAAGCCATTTCCCCTATTTACTTATGCCTTGGTTACGTAATAAGTTAACCATAGGTCATTTTACCATTTCCCGTAATTAACCCAAATTATATTAACATTTCAAGCTAGCCATGAACCTTTTTCCCTATTAACAAAGATTTATCCACATGATTAATCAGCTTGATTATCACAGGGCTTATTTCCTCACTCGCCTTAGAAGCCAGATTTTAAGAAAATCATCCCTCTCTACTAGAGGAGATTGAGACATATCCTTACCTTGGATTCCAGCCTGATAGCCTCTCCCTGACAAGGGGAGGAGCTAGCAAAGTTGATAACCCTCACGAAAGGTGTACCTATTCTTGGCGTATTGAGAATGTTGCTGACCTCAGTCAGAAAAGTCAGGCCTCTTGGGAGTTACCCAGGGCAATGCATTGCGACAGCGAAGAACAAGCTTGATTCGTACCTGACAAGGTGCAGTCAAAGATTATTCCAGATCAGAAATCGCAGGGTTGGTCAGAATTTTCGGGTCAAACCAATCCTCCTGCTAGAGCATGGTCATCGGGTGTACCCTCTCAATCCGTCGTAGGATGAGATCTCAACCAAACCCCTCACGGTACCATGACGTCTTCCACTCATGCAAGCGGCTAGCGAGCCTCTAACTGCAAATATCAAGTACCCCGGTGCCTTCTGCTATGCATGCAAGCGCCTATACAACCTAGAGCTACGAGTACCTCCGCATCGAGTTGGATTTGGGTACTTCCAAGTACCATATCTCAGCGATAGCACGTAGCTCGTCACTATACCTAGGAACAATGCGTGTTTCGAGGTAGAACTCCAGTAGCTTCTAGCCACCGCATATCCTCGGGTCTCTAACCCGAACAGTGAACTCATGGTTCACGACGTTAGTGGGTTGATAAATGCCAATTTATCATCATTCTTATGCCCTAAAATTGATCTAGCTCTTAGGGTTTTACCTCTGCAAATAGGTTTTCGAGCTGCATTTAGGCATCATTTAGGATAGGCATGCATTGCATAATTTTTGTATTTTTGACATGTTTGTTTGAGTGTTAAGGATGAACAAATAGCCAGATCCCTAAAATCCTAGCACTCAAGAAGGCAGCAGATGAAAGAGAAGCTCATTCTAGCTAGACCATAGCTGAATCCAGCTCATCACAGCTGGATACCAGCTCAACTCAGCTCAGATCTAGCTCAACTTAGTTGAGTTTAGCTTATCCTAGCTCCAATCAATTCACTAGGAGCTCATGCTAGCTCAACTTAGTTGATAGAAGTTCACTCCAGTTCCAGTCTAGCTCTCCCCAACTCCACTCAGCTCCTGGCAGCTGAACTCCCTCTAGTTTAGCTACTACTTGTCAACTTAGTAGCTAAGCTAGCTTGTGAGTTCTTAATAGAAGCAGGTCCAACTCAACCCAACTTCAAATAAGTTGAGACTAGCTCTACTACTCAAGCTTAGCTTCTAGCAGAAGAATTAGCTAGCTAAGTTGAGTAGCTGAGCCCCTGAGAAGACCTTTTCAACCATCATCAGCTCTGGGAAGAATTCTTCAGTTCCAGACTACCTCTACTCAACTCCACATCACTTCACCTCAGCTCCTCCACTACTACCCTACTAGCTAAGCTCCCTCTACTCCATGGTCGACCGCTACCTCCTTTAACCAACACTAACTCCCCCCTTTGGTGCCAAAATGACCAACCACCACCAACCTATACACCCCTTCAAGGGTGGCGCCAAAACCAAGCAACCTTCCACCATATAACCACCACCCTAACTACCATTAAATTGGCACCAAAAAGCCCCTCATGGCCCTCCAAAAGTGGTACCAATTTAAGCCCCCATCACAACCCTACACCTACCCCTTTTGGTCCATCACCACCCTCCATTCTTGGCCCCAAACCTTTAACCCCTAACCACACCTAACTCCATGCCAAAACAACCCTTAACTAAGCCTCTCCACACCCTCTCAATTGGCACCAAATTTCCCTTAAATCACAACCCTCCATACCACCACAACACCCATCGAAACCCTCCACATATGGCTCCTTCTAGAAGCACCCAAGTTGGCGCCAACATGGTGGTTTAAAACCACCATGGATGACCACCAAAAGGGTGCCTCCAACCCTTAACTATCTCCCTTCAAAACCCTTGAGTTGGCACCAAGAAACCTTGGCCCTTGGATCACCTAACTACCCTCCAAAACCTATCCTAACCATCTACCTACTCCACACCAACATCTCCCATCACCACTCCTACAAATACCCCCATCCTACCACCACTTCAACCACCCTTGGCTACATTTTTCTAGCATAATTCTACCTATAGCCATAACCTAAATTCGTCCAAGATAAGAAGAAGAACATTAAGGTGACAACCTTGTCTCCTTGGTGCCTTCCCCTCTTCTCTTCTCTCTTGAGCCAAGCCAAGGGGTCAATTTCCAAGGGATGGCCAGTCATTGAAGGAGATTTTAGGGTGGTCCACATTCACCCTAAGGAGGAGTTTAAGAGTGGGAGCCATCCACTCTAGGAGGAGCAAGGCACGCCCCATCTAAGGCTTTCCAAGAGGACATTCATCAACCTAGAGGAATCTTTCTAAGCCCAGGAGCAGCTAAGCTTGGAGCAAGGATTCCTTCCTCCTCCTCATCATCATTAGGAGAATTTTATTTATTTCTTTTGTATTTTACTTTTGTAGTAGAAGCATTCCACTACAAGCTTTTGTAAATAATTTTTCTCCCTTAAATATAAGTTGTGTTAACAAAGTTTTTGTTGCAATTTATTTATTTACTTTTTCTTTAGTTAGTGCACTCACACTTTCTCTAATTATCCTCGGTCTTCACGTACCTAGGGTGACCTTAGAGAGAGATTCTTCCTATCAGTTAAGTTTTTGTGTTAGGCATAGTTTCATTTCACTTATTAATATTGCCCGTTATTTCAAAACTCCAAAAAAATTATATATCTAAAAACCAAAAAGAAAGTGATTTTCGTTTTGTCAAGCAAGAGATTATCAAAATTGCAATCTTGCCTCCTTAGACAACCTTAGATACAACTGCTATCTAGGTTTATAAATCGTAAAAGTTGATTTCGAAATGTGCATCTCAACGATAAAAACCCTAATTTACAAATCACATGTTTTTTGCAACCATGGGTGTAGCCCTACGATCTCACCAAGTAAACTTATTCATCTTTTAGTCCATTTTGAATTTAGTGTTAAGAACAAAATCCTAGGGACCTACTGGATCACCTGGGGTCTAACTGCAGACCTTAGGATCCAAGCTTCCTTTTGAGACTCATAATTGATTCACCAAGATTTGATATTCTGGGTCTTGCTTGAGATTTAGAGGGTTATATTTTGACTTTTAATCCATTTCCTTAGGGGTGCCCATACGCTTAACAAACCCATCCATCATTAACACAGGTGACATTTAAGTCTTCAAGTTCTTAATAGTTATTAGTTTATTAGTTTTTCCTCTTGTTTTCCCCATTTCTCTTCCGTAGATTAGGGCAAGATTCAATAATTGCATTATCAATTCTAAGGAACCCATACTATTACTAACAATTAGTAATTCCAAACTCGTACATATGATCCATCGAGTAGCAACCATCCAAGATTATTCCAATTAGCTCTTTTTCTATTATGTTTACAACTCATGAATAGCAAGAACATATTGAGATCTGAGATAAAGTTTTTCTAACCCATACTGTTACTAACAATTAGTAATTCCAAACTCGTACATATGATCCATCGAGTAGCAACCATCCAAGATTATTCCAATTAGCTCTTTTTCTATTATGTTTACAACTCATGAATAGCAAGAACATATTGAGATCTGAGATAAAGTTTTTCTAATGTTGTAACACAAATGGATCCAACCTGACCAACCCTTACCTTTATAACCACCCAGTACAAATATAACAATGGAAGCTTACCCATGAGTTGATATTTGACAAGCGTGGAAATCACGAGTTTTAGGAAAATGTCATAGTATAGTCACGAAATCCCATCGACAAAAATATTTGTAATTTAACGAGACCGAGTCCTAGTTGTTCGTCTCTAGGAGGTGTTTATGGAAATGCTAATCTTGATTTCGATCTTTTCCTCTCTACTCTCTTAAAAATGCATGCCAATTTGTAATTATTTACGTATTCATGCACGACATGCTGTTGCAATAATATCAAAAATCAAAGCAGGCAACTTATTATCACAAGAGAGATATTGCAAGCAAGCTCATGGTGATTTTTCACACATAGATATATATATAGAAAGAACTCAGAGGTTTTCCGTTGATTGCATGATGGCAGTTACAAAGCGAATTTCGAGGAAAGCTTATACATGAATGGTTAAAGCGAAAACTAGCTAACAGAAAATGCGTACACGTGTGGATCTACGGGAGATTGCACATGCACCATGCAGGAGGGAGAGAGTTACACTACTAAGCATAAAATAAAGCAGAGAGAGATTAGAAGAACTACTTATCTAAGCTATCAGAAAGAAGGGCATTCAGAGGTGGTCTCCAATGGCCTTTGAGGTGGTTGGGAGGAGGGGCGGCCAATGGTGGGTAGGCCGACCCTTGGAGATGTAGAGGAGTGCTTTAGCCTTGGTGTGGAGGTGGTGGAGCTCGTGGAGGTGCACATGAAGGTGTAGGGAAAGGCTACTAATGGAGGTGGAATGAAGCCAAAATGCTAGATGGGGTCCATGGCCGTCCAAGAGAGTCTTTTTATAGACTCTTGGGCGGCTATAGGTGTGGCTCTCTAGAGAAGTGTGGAACTCTCTAGAGAGAGCTCTAAGGTGGCTGTCCAAGTGAGAGAAAGAGTGGTTCTTAGATCCACAAAATGTGGATCTAAGAGTTGAACATCCCTTGATTGCTATTTTTGGCAACCAAGGTGGCACCAACCTTAGAAGAGTCTAGAAGGCTCTAGGTGTGTGTGCAGCTAGGAAAGTGTGCGTGTGTGTGTGACCTAGGTGGCTAGGTGGTCTAGTGGTCTAGGTTAGGTCCTAAAGGTTTGGGTTAGGGTAGGTCTAAAATTAGGTTTGTAAACCCTAATTGCTATAAGGAAAGTGCAATTAAACTTGACGCAAGTTTAATTGAGTGAGTGTGAACCTAATTGAGAGTGAAATTACTCAATTAAGTTGGGCTTAGGTCAACTGGATTCTCACTGAGTCCAATTAGACTTGTGTGGGTTGAGATCTGAGCTCAAGTGGACTATTGACTAGGCAATTGTAATTGACTATGATCTGAGTCAATTGGGCTTAGTGAGAACCTAATTAGGTTCTTAGAAAGGTCTAGAGGTGGTGTCCTAGACTTAGGGTACCTCAATTTAGGTTCTCAAGGGATTGAAATTGGGTTTAGGGACCTAGGAACTCAAGATCTAAGCTTGAATTCCAAAACAAGGTCTAGAGAAGAGTATCAGATGTCCAATTTAAGTGTCAGATGACTAATACTCAAAAATCAGAAGTCCAAACCTCTTGTCTAGACGACCAATTTGAGTCAGGGAAGAATCAGAGTTCTGTCTTGGGGATTCTATAGAAATTGGACATCCGACCAAGTGTCTGGACATCCAATAACACTGCAAACATAGGTTTAAGGTGTGTGGGTTGTAGCTAAGGATTCTAGACATCCAATAACTTATCTGGACATCCAGATAAGGGTTGGAACTAGAGTTTTGGGGTTTCCTAGGCTATGGTGACCTAATCTAAGGGTGGCTGAGGCTGAGGAAGGCTTCTAGGGCTATCCTAGGGTTAGGAATGATCCTAAGTTCTTCAAAATTTAACTCTGCCTTACTTTTACTTAATAAAGTAATATACCTCAACCCTTACATTATTTCTCAACTACATTTAGTCTAATCTTCTACTCCAGCTCTGCTGCATCGCCATCTTCAGATCCAGCTTCAAATCCAACTTCAGATCCAGCTCCTGAGCTTCTTATTACCTACAATTTATATAATGCACTTAATTAGTACATTATATCATTATTTCATGCATAGCTAAGGGAAAGCAATAAAGATGCAATTAATGCTCATGTATGTATGGATTACACTAGCTTATGCTAAGTTCTAGCCTAATTTAGGTCAATTAAAGCCTATGATTGCTGTGCAATCAATATTGGGATCAATTTGGCCAGACACGAGGAAAATCCAACTTCACGAAACGTAACCCAATCATGCCTATACTAGAATCGTTGTAGAGGTAAGCCATATGGAAATAATGGTGAACCATAGAAGTGCATAACAACCAAAGTGGTTTCGATGGCTAAATGAAAATAGGTAGGTACCATTGGATCTAGTTTAGCCCACAACTTGAAGCTTGTGATTAAACAAGGTAAGGTTCAATTGACTTGCAAAGGGTAAAACAAACAAAAATAGCACCAGCAGGATCCAATACACAATCATCATGAAAACTGCAGAGTTCCCTTTTTCATCTTAATACCAACATAGCTATCAAGGAGAAAAACCCTCATTCCTACTTACAAGAAGATGGGCAATAGATGGTCTGTAGAAAATGGAGGTGAAAATTTACCAAAGGCTAGTAAAAGTAGTAGAAAAAGAAAGAATTCTTGGAATTGAAGAGAAATGGAAAATGGAAACAAACCCCTTTTGATTCTTTGTTTCCATTTTCTTTTTATTGGTGCCTTATAGATAAATAGAGGGAAACCAACCCCCCTCCACCTCTCAAGTAGGTAGAGGTAAAAACAACCATGGAAAATATATGGAAACCTCTGCCACTTTCCCAGTGTTTGAAAAGGGGCACATTTTCTTTTCAAACTTTCACCTCTCATCCAAGAAGCACAAATCCTTGTTTATGAAATATTGCAGAAAGGGGAGAGGAAACAAGAATGTTCTCTTTCACATACCATTTGATCACTAAGTCAGATAAGATCTCAATGATCACTAGAAAAGAAAAGAACCATTGCTCTATATTTGAGGTCTAAAATTTATGGTGCCTGCTCATCACATATTTGAACTAAATTAGGCATTCAAAAAATAGAAACAACAATGAGGGGAAAAATAAGAGTCCCTACCTCGCCTTGAGCTCACTCTTTCCATGAGGTGGCTATCCCTTCGAACCCCTCAAAATCAACAACAAACAACAATCCACATCAGTTTACACCCACCAATTCAGTCCCTAACTCACTAATAAAAATTCCCAAATCCCTAAAATCAAAGATGCCTAGGCTAGGGATTTAAATCAGAGAGAGGGATGGTGATGCACCTAAGCCATGCGAGATCTTGACGGGGTCCTAAGCTCCTCCTACACCCATCAATTTCAGCAAAAATAGCAACTACAGCCGCCATTGCAACAAGCAGTAGCAACATCAGCCGCACGGCTGCAGCCTGCGTGTGCACAAGGGCGGTTGCAGCAACGACGGCAAGGCACGGCAGTGACGGCAGCTGCAGGCAATGGCACTGTAGCTAGCCGGCAAGCATGAGGAAGAGGAGGTGGTTGGCAAGGTGAAGGAGATACGGTAGCCAGTGGTTGAGTACGTGCTTCCCCCTCGTTCCTCCTCGCAACATCTAGACCTTAGGAGAATTGCTACCATCTTATGTGCTTAAATGATAGGGATCACGGGAGGACCACTTGCTATATTGGTCAGATTTGCCTATAATTAGTGCTACCATGCTAACATAAGCATTACGCCTTTTGAGGCTTTACATGGATAAAAGTGTTTTTCACCGCTCTGTTGGGTCTAAGGTTGGATTGTGGATTTCATAACTCCACCTCTTATAGATGTGAGGTATGTTTGATCTGACCTCACAGATAAAATCTTTTTAAGGGAGTTAGGGTTAATAGTTTCAAATTTTTATGACAATTCTGAAACTTAACAAACCCTTACTAATTCTATTATTTAATAATTTGGAAACCAATTAGAATTGAACTTATGTTTGGCCTTGACCTTTTATATTGAGGGTCTTTTGAGAGAGGTCTATGGTCATGGGCTGTTATTGAATGGAAGTTTGTTTCTTTTTTTTCCTTTAATTTTTTTGTTTTCTTGGGTGGCTTGCATAAGAAGCCACTCCCCAATTTTTTTCCCTTGTTCTTGTTGGTGGGTTAAGTGAGGGAAAGGGAGAGCAACTCCACCTCGTTGTCACCTCTCCTCCCTATTCTTCTCCTCGTTGATCCTCTTCCTCCCTCTTTGGTGATCGCAGCTGCTACTGTGTCTCCAAGGAACCACTGCTACTACTGTGGGTCTCAAGAAGGAGGAACGGGAGGGAAGCACCACCTCAACCACTGGCTGCCCTCTCACGACCCACAGCAGCAGCAACAGCTACCTGGAGATGCAATAGTAGCTGCGATCACTAGAGAGGGAGGAAGAGGATCGACAATTAGAAGAGCAGGGAGGAGAGATGACAACGGGGGTGGAGTTGCTTTCCCTCTCCCTCACTTCACCCATCGACAAAAACAAGGGAAAAAAATTGGGGAGTGGCTTGTTATGCAAGTGATGAGCGAGATTCCCGATGCAAAAAGATTTGAGTTAGAAAACCCATCATTGTAGTGCGTAGAAATCTGCTACTAGATAAAATTTATAATCGAAGCTCGAAGGGAGCCCAGGTTGAACATGGGGAGGCGAACATTTGATTTTGAGAACCCATGCTTTCGTTTTATTTGTTTTTAGTGTTTTTATCTTTTGCATTTTTTTTGATATTTTTATAAGGCAAGAGATCAAATTGACAAAACTTTATCTAGCTAATATACTTGCATAGTAAGAGAGAAAGAGAGAGAGGGAGAGAGGGAAAAAAAATATTTTATAGAATGGAGCAATGTCTATTACAACTAATTAAAACTACACTAGAAAGTGGTAAAAGATAGAATGAGTTGAGAAGAATCCCCCTCGACGGCTGCTTGGAGGATGACTCGCTTTGATGGCTCTTGGATGAAGGCGATGAGGAGTTGGAGGAAGGAGAACGACATCGAAGGAAGGAGGATGGGGCAGGATGGCATCACGGTAAGGATCTTCTTCCGGAAGGTGGTGAGAGGATGGCCATGGATGCTCCAGAAATGAGGGTGAGACACGGGAAAAAATATTTACTTTCTACTCTAGAGGAGCATCCCAGGCTTGGGAAAAGCTCTCTCTAGAGCCTTGGAGGTAGTGAGGGAGAGAAACGAAGAGATGAAGAAGAATGAGAGGGGTGGTGGTCCTTTTATAGTGGAGGAGAGGAGGCAAAATAAGGTCATGGGTCAATAGCAACATTTATAATCATCGCTAAAGCCTCGCAGCAAATGTTGCTGAAGGCCCAGCTCATGCTCGCTCACGCCTGCTTGCACAGTTGCTAAGGCATGGTCAAAGGAAAGCCATCTGATCGAGATCGTGCGGCTAAGGATGCGCGAAGATCGCACCTCTTGATCACATCAGATGGAGCTAGGATTTTGTGTGCCATCACGCATGCTGGCTGAACAGATCCGATCCCACCACACGGCCCGTTGTATGCGGCTAAATGAAGATCGAGCGGCTTCAATTGAAATGCATCCACGCATTGGGGATGCAGGGGCATGGGGGGATTCGAATGCTGGTCGATCATTTAGGAGCACCCTCTGAGACCATTGTGCCACGATCGCTTTTGTGTCGCAAGGACAATATCATGGCTGGAAGCTCTTAACCATTGGATCTCAATCTAATGGTCGAGATCACTTGGTGGAGAGGCTCTTTGAGGCAAAGAAGGGGCTATGACCAGTGTTGGGTGATTGTGATGGCGCCACGTGGCACCATCATGGTCGTCGATCTTCTTTGCCTTGTAGATGGCACTATGGAAGTCGAATTGGATTGATATATGCGCCATTGGGCTGCAATTGTTGATCCAGATCCATCCGTGAGGTCGGATTTGGCATTTGAGGTTCAGTTTGGTACCACCTTGCCCCTTGGCCCTTGGTCTTCCTTAGACTGCATAAGGTACTACGGGGCTCCAATCAAGGCGATTTCAAAAGCGTTGGACTTCGATCGTCGCCCTAATCAGATCCGTATGGTTGGATCGTCAATTCGAGGCCTCAGAATAAATCTCCTTCTCCCCTTGCCACAAAAGGACATGAATTAATCTATAATTTATACAAACTATTCTAAATGTAGTATGATGTATACTATGCAATATTTATAATATGTAATGCATATATAAGCTAAGGAACATGCATAAATAGCATTTTAACCTAGATGGATGTGTATACATAGGTAAGCCACCCAAGAAAACAAAAAAATAAAAGAAAAATGAAAAAGAATCAAACTTCCATTCAACAATAGTCTATGACCATAAACGTCTCTCAAAAGACCCTCAACATAAAAAGATTGAGGCCAAAACATAGGTTTAATTCAAAGTGGTTTCCAAATTATTAAATCATGGGATTTTTTTTTTTTGAGAAAGAAAGGAATGTTATTGAAGACGATAGCAATCCGGAGGAGATTTTATTGAATTATCTAAAAGAAGAGCCTTACAAATTAGACCCCCACACTTGTATGTGAGATTGGCAGTAATTCACAATTTGCACCACGCAAATTGGTCTCCACTAAAATAGACTCTCATTTCTCGCCCTCCACACGAACCACAAAACCACCACCATACAAACTCGTAGCTTATTATAACACAAAAAATTTTACCGCAAGACATCCCATGTGGGGAGAGACTCCCTACAAATCGATCTCCATATAGATTCTGTCACTAAGCACGATGAGAAAATATGTCTGGTGCTATAATATGGTAAACCGCAAAGCTGATAGAATTGGGCAAGCGTATCCATTCTTCTGTGTCTCAAGTCACCTGTAATTAAAGCATCTCTTCTACACAACCAAAGGAAGATCTACTCCTTCATTGGGATCTTCAACTTCCATAAGCCCCTGCAAACATGATCAGCCTACTTCAATCTCCCCTACATGATGAGTTTATCGTATGCTTTGGCAGGCATGAAAAGATCAGTCCAAGCATATCTATCGAGCTCCCCTACTTCTGGTTTGAATGCTTCTAGCATTTGTTGCATCCTCTCATATTCCTCACAAGTGTGGTTGCCCTCCCTATAGTGAGCGTTGATCAGCCACCTGCCATAATCACCATCCCAATTTGCAGCCACCATGCAGCCTTTACTCCCAGCAGCTCCAAAGGTGATGGGAACACCATCATAGGCCTTAACTGGCCACTTTTAGTCAAGTTTAAAAGATAAATGCTCCTACATAACCATCTGAGGGTTATAACTCCACTTCAGGTTATTTTGAGAAGAGAATAGGAAACTAGGGTTAATTATGTAATTTTAACAACATTTCATGAACACAGAATAACTAAGGGGTTTGCCATGGGTGAAATAAAGGTCAAATGAGCATTAAAATCTAATAAGTTGGTCCATGCAGACAGAAACGGGGTTTCGCACATTTCGAGACCCAATACAGTACGCAAAATCCTAATTTTAGACCCGCTTAAATTAATGAAGTTTTGGTCAGAATAAAATCCATATAAACTTTCTAAAATTTATATAAAAATATTCCATGAGGTTTGGTACCCTTGTGTTGACCATTAGAACCTATTTCACCCTTAAACAGAGCTAAAGACACAGTTCTGCCCTAAATTGGATTTCTATGCAAATTACCTGGTCAAATTTGGTCAAAACTAAAATCTGACTTCCCCTTCTAATTTGTTGGGTCCAAATTAGGTTTGTACCAAAATTTTGGCACAATCAGAGTTTGTCTTGACCTAGTTTGCATTTTAGTCCGTGTAAACTTTATTTCTCACACTTAAGCCACTAGCTTTCGAAATCTTTGCATTTAGCCCCCCAACTTCTCATCATTTTCTTCAGAAAGGTCCCTGCTGCCATTAACAATGTGAACCCATCAACATCGACCTTCAATCTAGGATTTCTCCCTGATTTCTCGATCAATCCTTTCCAAAATTGGAAGGAATAATCTTGAGAGAATCCCTAATTACCTAAACCTTGTCTTTGGCTCCAAACTCTTGGATTCTAGGGATCTCTTTCTCTGGAAATTTGAGCTTCTCAAGCTTGTTTCCAAGCTTAGAAGCTTTCCTGAAGCCTTTAAAAGGACCTCCATCGCATCGCCTAGCTCTTTAGTGAGTTCTAGGCCCAGAAATCCTCCATCTTCTCTACCTCTAGCCTGCTCCAAAGACCGCTCTGGTGACCTTCTCCTCCAGTCTCCTCTCCTGCTGCCACGTAATATAGGCAACAGGTTTGCCTTCCCTATCCTCATTCGCATCTCGCCATACCTACGAGAAGCTCCTTTCCCTTCAGATGTCGTCGTTCCTCTCCCTGAAACCTCCTTTGTCTCCAGTGCCGGCCAATCATAGCCGGCGTCGTCTCCTCTATCTCGTCGTCTGTAAACTCCTTCCTTCGACACCTCACCTTCCCTTAACTCTACTCACACACTTACACTCCAAATTCTCACGCCCACACCACCTACTATCATTACCTTCCCCAACTCCGATCGCACTCCAGCAAGCATGCCGCACACTCCACTTCACCAAACAGCCTCGCAACTCCCTCAAAAGCTCCGTCATGTCCTCACAACCAAAACTCCTTAAGAAATTGAGGGGATTACACCTCCGAAACCTCCACCGAACTCGATCTCCTCTGCACCACCTCCTCGACTCCGCCAGGCCACCACATGCCTCCTCACAGCATGCCACACCTACAGCACATTCGCTTTTCCCAGGCAAAGCTTCTGAGCTTCTTTGACGTGGACACAAGGCCATATTTGTGATTTCAAGTTGCCACCGGAGCTTCGTCGTCGCCACAACCTTCTTCAACTCCGTTCGACATCTTCAAGCCAAGTTGTTCCTTGTGGATGCTCCTAGGTGTTGCGGCCCAGCTCCAGGAAGCTTCCCAGATCGTCAATTGAAGAGACCAGGCACTCCTTCAACCTCAATCGAAGCCTTCATCTCCTACTGTTGCTGCGCAAAGAAGCTTCGTGTGATTAATCCCACATCGTAGAATACAGGAGCCCCAGCAGCACATAAGTGGAATTTTTGCTCCTGCCTGTTCGCCTCAACACACGGGGTGAGGTCCCACTCACCACACATGCACTCACTCCTCGCCTACTACATCTCATAGGAGGGTTTGGACCTCTGACTGTATATCCGATTACCCGATACTATTCACCCTGGTCTGAACTAACAAAGAAGAAAGAGAATCAGAGAGGGGGGGAGAGTTTTGCTCTTGTGCCCTCATCTCCTCTCAGGACTTAGCCGCTAAAGGCTTTGTGCGAGGCCCTTGAGCCTTGAGCCTTGGTTGTTGCTGTTGTGTTCGTAAAGGAGAGGAGCCTTCCAGAGATGAATGATTGGGACTCAAGTTATAAAAGAGAAAATCTACGCGAGTTTCATTAAAACAATTATTTTTGAATGAAGGTTTAACACGACTATACTACAAATTTGATGTATTTCAAAACATGCGCCAAAGCTGCTTATCAAATGAAGTCATTGCCTGGGAGGCAACAGGCAAGTTTTTAGATTTGGATTTGCTTAACATCTTTGTGTTTGGATTGTAGGTCAAGACGAGGATCTGTGCACACATCGACCTGTGGTGAATACCATAGGTATTTGTCTTAATCCTCTATTTTGTTATTTTCTTAGGTTTAAAAAAAATATAAAAAAATCTAAAAATCAAATTAAAATTTAAATTTTGAATTTACAAAAAGTAATCTCTTTATTTGGTGAATGTTTGGTTTGGACATTACTTAAAATACATCAACTCTATATTTAGAAACTCGACCTAAGATTGAGTGTGATTTTCAAAAATTAATTCCCATCAAATTAGGAATCCAAAAATCTTGGGATTTGGTCCGATATCAGGGTTTCAAACCAGCTTTCCAACACTACCTTTTGTGTGAAAAATTCATAATGTATGAATTGTAAAAATTCATATAGTGGTCAAAATAGTCCGCACATTGATTTTATTCAACTTTAAACACTAATTCTGACCTCTATGTAAATCATATTGCTTTGAAATTTGTGGGGTTGGAAAGCCACTGAAACATATCTTTCTTTATAAGTTTTCAAGAATTTTTGGATTTATTTTGATACTATTTCAAACTGAATTACTTGCTGGGCTCCATCTAGCTTGTTTAACCTCCTGAAACCTAAAAGTTCGTAATAAATTGTTTAAAATAGTAAAAAATTCAAAAAAAATACTCCCTGGAATGCCAACTAAAATAAGAATCAGTGTATCAAATTTCAAATCATTCTAATACTGATCTTATCTTGTGGAGTGATTTAAAATCTGATCTGGGTTTGCAAGTGTTAATTTCATATAAATAAAACATTAAACCCTGATTGTGGTATTTGGTTAGATCGAAACCTAATTTTCAAAAATTCATGCAGTAATTATTTGAACATCATAAAATCATGAATTTTTTACTGTAGATATCCTTTCTAATTGGCTTTCATTTGGTATCTATCTAAAGCCTTAATTTGCAATATATTTTTTTAATTAATTCATTTAGTAAAGGAGAGTCAAAACAATCCAAAGTGACTGATCAACCAACGTTGGAGAATTCTTCCCACCTCTACGCAACTCAGATTAATCTAAAATCAGTGGCATTTGAAATGCTATTAAGCCTACTATCTTTAGTAAGATTTTCAGAAATTTTGTATATTATTTGATCAACTCTCTACCTGCTTGTTTGAGATACTGTCAATCTACCCTAATTGGTCACTAGTTACTATTAAACCTATACAAAATCAGGGATATCAATAAAAATCTGAAAAAAAATATTTTAGTGAACCTAACCTAGTGTGTGAATAGTACCATAAAATTAGGATCATTTTGATATTATTTGCACACCTTTCAAATTGAAACTTGTTGATATTGGGTGAATTTCCAAAGCTGGAAGAAGCATAAACCCTAGGTGCTTCACATTAGGGTTTATTTTTAGAGACCCAAAACAAACTTGTTTGAGCCTAATATGGGTGTGATTACATAATAGGTGGGGATTTGCTTTGCTTGGTTGTCTACCCCCTCACCTACTTGAATTGAAACTAAGTACATTTCAACTTAGGCAACTGCTTAGGTCTGTTTCACTTGGTAGTGGTGCATTAGGACCATTGTTTTCTCTGATTGGGTCTCACCACTTCTACCTTGTTGGACTTAAAATCATCATCTAGACCTATCTGATATTAGGGTTTACACATTAAGGTAGAGCACATCAGCATTCCATGCTTAAAGGAAATTCATAAAACAAATTGGAACTTGTAAAACCTGTTGTGTGCTTCACTATAACCTTGTTTGAATTTACTTAAACAAGGAAACCCTATGTTTATGGTGCGAATGAGGAGATTTATGAAATGGTCATCGTAGTACACTCCCCAAATAGCACAACAAACACTTAAATTTATAAAGCTCTAAATTTATTTAGAGTCTGAGGTTGCTCATAGGGAACAAATGTAGAATTCACCCACTAATCTCAATTCGGAATAAATGAGCACAGTAAATTTAGCATAATAAGAGATATGCAATGAATAAATTGTTCAGATTAATATTCTAATATAAAGCATTGTATCTCAAAAGATCCTTGAGATAAAAAGAATTAGAGAAGCAAAACAATGGTTATTCGAATCACCAATTAAATCCTCTTAATTAAGCATGCATCCCAACTATTCACTTCATTCAAATAATTCAAATAAATCAACAGTGCCTCAACCAGATAATCCACATCAACTTAAGCACTTAAATGTTAAGCACAAAATTTCACCAGACGTTGGCTCTTATTTTCAGACAACTTAAGTGCTAAGGCACTAAGGCACAGCAGCGCACAAGGGTGCCTTCCTTCTTTCAAGGCTAAGTGTTAGCCTCTTCTTCTTCGGCACACACCCTGAGGCAGATCAAGCCACAGAAAAGCCCTCCCCCTTCCTCTCACAAAGCCTCTTTTTCTCATAATCGGGCCTAATCGGGTATACAAGCAAGTTATCAGGTCATGAACATTACCGGGTATGGGTCCAAGCTCGCGTGCATGTGTGCATAGGCGAGATGTGAGAGTGCAAGGAGGTGTGTGCGAAGGGGGACCCAACCCCTCATATACTGGGCAAGGAGTCGATGGCAGATTTTCCTTTTATATGTGATTGGTAGCTCCTCTACTCACCATGTGGCACTAAATGAGCCACTGTTCTTCGCGTGCAAGTTGCTACTGAGATCACACTGATTGAGATCTAAGGTGATGCCTTCTGTTGCAATTGAATGCTTAGTGAGAACCTTGGAACTGCGCTGTAGCACCTAGAGGTGATATTGAGGATGAATACGGCTGGAGAGCTGTAGCTGGAGTCAGAGAAGATGGTGGCGATGGTGGCACTACGGCGAAACCTGAAATTCAATAACACAAGCTAAATGCTCCAATTAAAAGTTCAAGGAGCATCGCCTCGAGATGGCGAAGGTGGCTGTGGGGTTTATGTGGCGAATCATGGTGTGTAGTGGCCGGATGGTGGCTGGGTGGTTGGCGGAGTGAAGGGTTGTTCGGCCGACGATTTTGGTGGGTGAGAGGGAGAATAAGGAGAGGGCTTTTGCTCATGGTGTGCTAGTAGAGGTTTGGGGAGTGTTGATGGAGTGGGTGGTGGTCTGTAGCGGGAGAATGGTCATGCTGGAGCACGACCATACGTGGGGAAGACGAAGGTAGAACAGGTGATTTGTCGGTCAAAATAGGGAGAGAAAGAGATAAGAAGATCCAGGAGGAGAGGAAGGATTATACGTTGCTAATGGATGAAGGGGATGAGGACTTGGAGCCGGCTGTGATTGGCTGGCGCTGGAGGAGATGAAGGCATCATTGAGGGAGACGACGAGGAAGAAAGGGAGAGGCAGCTCCTGAGTTGGCCGTCGAGGAGCAGATGAAGTCAGGGAAGATTGTGTAGATTCGTGTCCCTACTAGGAGGGGGTGACGTAATAAAATGCCGAAATAAATATAAACAATCTCACAAATAAGCAATCACACAAGTACACAAGTATTTTTAGGTGAAAACCCAAACCGGGTAAAAATCACCACCTAACCCTCTCGAGTTAGGATTTTCCGATCAACCAAGTTGATCAAAATCCACTAAACGAATCACTTTAAACGAGGGTGATTCAACCTCAATTACAACCACGCTACTTAAACGAGGGTAGCATACCTCAACCCCTTCTCTCCACGAGAAGGATTTTGTCTCGCGAAGGAGACGGGAATTCACAAAGGGAATACCCAACCAAATAACAAAGATAAAATAAATAAGTAATCCTATAGAGCCAACAAAGTAATTTTAAACCTAGATTCTATAGGAATTAGGAAACTCCCCTTTGCAAGGAGTGCGTCGAGTTGATGACGCGGTGCGTGAGCCACGCAACGGCGCAACTTCACTCTCGTGAACTACGGCGGGAGAGCGGGTGCGCGAAGCTTGATGCTCTCAACATGATGGAACTTGAGCTTGGAGAGCAAGAGCTTGTTTTCTTGGATACAAAAGAGTGAAACTATGTTGCTTAGGTGTGTCTAGGTTTCTCTTGGTATATTTTTGTGTTGTAAAGGCTCCCCTCTATTTATAAAGGCCTTAGGAAGGCTTTGGAAGGCTTGGAAAAGCTTCCATAGCCGTTGGGTGCAAAGCCCAAAAGAATCAGGCCGAAATCAGGACAATGATTACACTTGACAGGGTAATCAGACGTCTAATTCTGGCATCAGACGTCTGGAAGACCACTTTAAGACGTCTGATTTAAAGGACAGACGTCTGATTTCGGGCGGGTTCCTTCCTGACTTGAATCAGATCTAAACAGGGTTCTTGTGCAAGTCCATCAGACGACATATAGGACGTCTGGAAACCAACTTTTTCGTGGGAATGTATTTACAATGGCTAGAAAATCTCTGAGAAGAGATTTTCGGGTTAGTCGAGGAAAAACGGTCAATTACCAGACGTCTGGAAGGGCTTAAGGACGTCTGATAAGGCTCTAACGGTCATATCCTCGAGTGTGTGCTAAGAGAGCCAACGGTCCACTAATTGGACGTCTGGCAAAGTCATCAGACATCTTCTAAGACGTCTGGACTAAGGTCTGGACATCTGATTTCATCAGACAGAATACTAAGTCCAGCCTAATAGTTATCAGACGTCTGAAACAACAGTCAGACATCTTAAAACCCTTTATCAGACGTCTGATTTGGGAATTAGACGTTTGGAAACTCTGTTTGAACCCTATATTGGTTTACTAAGTATTCTACAGAAAACCTAAGTATCCTAGGGTTGTGCGGGTGTTCCTAGGACTACTGTTAGGGTACTTTGAGGCTCTTTAACATGATGTTCTAAGGAAATAAAAAGAGCAAGCAAATAAAGACAAATGTACATGAAAGGAATAAAATGGAATTCTATCCTATTCTTCTTGTCCTTCCATCTTCAATCTATCGCTCGTCGCGAATCCCCTCTGTTCTCCATCAAGCTCCTCCAATTCGTCCTGGATGCGAGCTCGAATTCCGTCTAAACACGTCTACATTTGCAATTGACCTGAAATCTAAGACTCAGTGCAAATGTTAAATAACACGTGTTTTGTTATCATCAAAATAAATGATCGTGGTGCTCTAGCACCAACAATCTCCCCCTTTTTGATGATGACAAAATCGTAAATAATAATGCAAAAAAAAAATCCTCTCCCTTTTTGACATTATCAAAAAGATTTAATTGATTTCCTATAACTCCCCCTTAAAACATGCTCTTCTATAAATTTCTTTTAATAAAGGTAATGTCCTCCCCCTTTCTTATAACAAGATAGCTATTATTTTTCTCCCCCTTTCTAAAGGAAATTTAGCTACCTTATATCTCCCCCTTAAAAATTGACAATTAGCTTATAATTTTTTGCTCCCCCTATCTAAATGCTTATGATAAAAGGATAGGGTAAAGGGTTTTACCTCACCTACCATGGCCAATAAAATGGCCCGAATGGTGGTGGTGGATGCCACATCGGATGGGGCTCCCATCTGTAGCTTGGAGGCCTGGGCATCGGCGCCGGTCTCCAATCTGGTAGTCGACGTGCGGCGGGTCCATCGTTTGTTCACCATCTCGTCGGTCTTCTTGTTCTCCTCCTTGGTCTACTCCTTGGTTCTCCCAACTTGAGTTGACCAGCTTTGAGCTTGTAGGTCCAGTCCTTTGTGTTGTAGTCATCCCTGAAACCTATAAAACAGGATTCTAATTCTTTTTTCGGTATCCAAGTGGGCTTGGATCCGGATCTGTTAGCGGGTCTCCTTGATGGAGATCCTTTCTCAACCTTAGGGTTATAAAAATTATCTACTTTATTGATTAATTTGTTGGAGTTTTCTCTAAGACATGCAATTTCTTTTTCTATAGTATGCATCTTAGTCTGTAAGTCAGAAATTTTTAATTTTAAACTATCATTTTCTTCAATCAATTTATTATTTTCATTGATGAGTTTATGATTTTCTAATAATAGGTTATCATTTTTAGGACTAGCTTCTATGTCCTTAAGTTGTTTTTCTAACCTATCATTTTCATTTTTAAGAAAACTAAGGTTCTTTTTAATGCTATTATTTTCTCTTTTTAGTGATTTACTAACTTCAAAAAGTTCATTAAAAGCTTCTTGTAGATCGAGATTTACCTCGTTGTCGGAGTCGCTTCCGCTTTCGCTGTCGCTATTGCTTCCTCTGGCCATGAAACCAAAGCAAGCGGTTTCCCCCTTCTCGAGATCTTCTTCCAAGCTCGTCTCCTCATGAGTGCCTTCCAACCTCGTCCATATCTCATGGGCGGTGGTGCATTCTTGAATTCGTTCGAATTCCTATGGACTCAACGCGCAATACAAGGCATTCATTGACTTTGCGTTGAGGTTGAGATTCCGAACCTGATCTTCTGAGTAACCTCTTGCGGGTTTCTTGGGAATCACAAATGCGGATTCGCATTTTTCCCACACCCAGAAGTCGTAGGCCTGCAACCACATAGTCATACGATTTTTCCAATAAACAAAATCTATACCTACAAAGTATGGTGGTCGCGAGGTATCGTGTCCTTCGGTGTACACAAACGCTTTTCCCTCCATATCTAGATCCTCGCCGATTTGTAATGCCGATAACGCGAGACCTGCTCTGATACCAACTGTAGATTCGTGTCCCTACTAGGAGGTGGTGACGTAATAAAATGCGGAAATAAATATAAACAATCTCACAAATAAGCAATCACACAAGTACACAAGTATTTTTAGGTGGAAACCCAAACCGGGTAAAAACCACCACCTAACCCTCTCGAGTTAGGATTTTCCGATCAACCAAGTTGATCAAATTCCACTAAATGAATCACTTTAAACGAGGGTGATTCAACCTCAATTACAACCACGCTACTTAAACGAGGGTAGCATACCTCAACCCCTTCTCTCCACGAAAGGATTTTGTCTCGCGAAGGAGACAGGAATTCGCAAAGGGAATACCCAACCAAATAACAAAGATAAAATAAACAAGTAATCCTATAGAGCCAACAAAGTAATTTTAAACCTAGCTTCTATAGGAATTAGGAAACTCCCCTTTGCAAGGAGTGCGTCGAGTTGATGACGCAGTGCGTGAGCCACGTGACGGCGCAACTTCGCTCTCGTGAACTACGGCGGGAGAGTGGGTGCGCGAAGCTTGATGCTCTCAAGATGATGGAACTTGAGCTTGGAGAGCAAGAGCTTGTTTTCTTGGACACAAAAGAGTGAAACTATGTTGCTTAGGTGTGTCTAGGTTTCTCTTGGTATATTTTTGTGTTACAAAGGCTCCCCTCTATTTATAGAGGCCTTAGGAAGGCTTTGGAAGGCTTGGAAAAGCTTCCATAGCCGTTGGGTGCAAAGCCCAAAAGAATCAAGCCGAAATCAGGACAATGATTACACTTGACAGGATAATCAGACGTCTAATTCTGGCATCAGACGTCTGGAAGACCACTTTAAGACGTCTGATTTAAAGGTCAGACGTCTGATTTCAGGCGGGTTCCTTCCTGACTTGAATCAAATCTAAATAGGGTTCTTGTGCAAGTCCATCAGACGACATATAGGACGTCTGGAACTATGTCTGGACGTCTGGAAACCTACTTTTTCGTGGGAATGGATTTGCAACGGCTAGAAAATCTCTGAGAAGAGATTTTCGAGTCAGTCGAGGCAAAACGGTCAATTACCAGATGTCTGGAAGGGCTTAAGGACGTCTGATAAGGCTCTAACGGTTATATCCTCGAGTGTGTGCTAAGAGAGCCAACGGTCCACTAATTGGATGTCTAGCAAAGTCATCAGACGTCTGATTTCATCAGACAGAATACTAAGTCCAGCCTAATAGTTATCAGACGTCTGAAACAACAGTCAGACGTCTTAAAACCCTTTATCAGACGTCTGATTTGGGAATTAGACGTCTGGAAACTCTGTTTGAACCCTATATTGGTTTTCTAAGTATTCTACAGAAAACCTAAGTATCCTAGGGTTGTGCGGGTGTTCCTAGGACTACTGTTAGGGTACTTTGAGGCTCTTTAACATGATGTTCTAAGGAAATAAAAAGAGCAAGCAAATAAAGACAAATGTACATGAAAGGAATAAAATGGAATTCTATCCTATTCTTCTTGTCCTTCCATCTTCAATCTATCGCTCGTCGCGAATCCCCTCTGTTCTCCATCAAGCTCCTCCAATCCGTCCTGGATGAGAGCTCAAATTCCGTCTAAACACGTCTACATTTGCAATTGACCTGAAATCTAAGACTCCAAGTGCAAATGTTAAATAACACGTGTTTTGTTATCATCAAAACAAATGATCGTGGTACTCTAGCACCAACAGATTGTGGTGTTCCCAATTTGGCTGTTGGGAGGCTGTAGGAAGATGGGGGGAGAGGACTCACTTGAGCAGGTCGGAGCAGGCCGATGGAAGGAAAAGAAGAATGATTTTGGCCCAAAACCTTGCGAAGGAGCTGGGTTTCGCAAGAGGAACCTATTTAAAGGCCTCATAGGGTGTTCCAAGCAAGGTATGGAGCTTGGCAAACTCACAAACTTAAGGAAAAGGATCCCTAAGATTGCGAGCATTCGCATGAGGATTCTAGAGCAAATCAAGGTCCAAGACCTGATCTAATCAAAAGAGGATCTCTCAAGGATTCTCCCTTCCAATTTTGGGAGGATTTAACTGAGAATTGTGCGAGAAAACCTCGCTCGAATCTCGACAGAGGAGCTCCGTTCACACTAATGGTGGTAGAAATCCTTTTGCAAAAATGATGATAATGTTAGGGACCTGATCGCAAATATTTCAAAAGTTAGGGGCTTAATTAAGAGGAATAGAGTTTAAATGGACTAAAATGAAAACTAGGTCAAGATGGCTCTGATTGGGTCCAAATTTTGGTACAAATCTAATTTGAATCCAAGAAATCTGATGGTGAAGTTGGATTTGAGTTTTTACCAAGTTCAATTGGGCAATTTGCGTAGAAATCCAAACTATGGTAAAATTCCATTTGAGACTCTATTCAAGGTCAAAATAGGTTTAGATGGTCCAACCAAAGGTACTAAACCTCTAGGAATATTTTTCTATGAATTTTATTTTGACTGAAACCTCTATAATTATTGAGCAAATCAGTTAGGAGTTTATAAGTCATTTCGTTGTAGTAAAGCCTCCTAAATAGTTCAATCAACTGATAAAATTTATTACTCGAAATCTAAGTTGAAGTTTGAGGTCTAAATAGGGAGAAAATATGGAATTCACGAGATAATCTTTAATTGCATATAAATAAGCACCATAATCAAAGCACAAAAGAGATATTCAATGAATAATATCTACTCAAATTGATATTTAATTATAAGCATGAGTATTTCAATATATTATAATGATAAAAAGTAATCTAAGATAAAATAATGGTGATT
Organism: Thalassia testudinum; assembly: GCA_037157565.1. NCBI lineage: Eukaryota > Viridiplantae > Streptophyta > Magnoliopsida > Alismatales > Hydrocharitaceae > Thalassia > Thalassia testudinum. The sequence continues at coordinate 5,542,387 of JAZHRO010000025.1, forward strand.
TAGATCACAAATTATTAGCCTTAATCAAGCATACATATCAGACATCTCGTAATTGATTTAATCAAATGTTAACTTAATGCTTAAATCATTCAACAATGTTAGAACTTAAGATCAGATGACAGATGTGATAATCAGATGACTTAAAGTGCACAAGGCATAAGGCTTCTCAAAGCCTTTCTTCTTTTTAGCTTCTCTCTCTCTCTCTCTCTCCTTCTTCCTTCTCTTCTTCTACTTCAGCTTTCTTCCTTCAGACCTTCCTTCTCACGGCTAAGTGTTAGCCTTCCATCACACAACACAAGAGATTAAGCTTTAGAGAGCAAAACCCCCTCACTCTCTCACAACTCTTCCTTTCCTCTTCTCTCAGACCCAGTGCATAGTTGGATCCATACTCAAGTATACAGGTCGTGTACAATGTCCAGGGCCACCGGCGTGTGTGGTGACCAAGGAGTGAGTAGGTAGGTTAGGCGGGTATGTGCGAGGGTTTTAGGGACTCGACCCCTCGTGACTTGGGCAGCCGGATGATAGCACAAAATGAATATAAGCGTGGTCGTGCACCTCTCATCCGTCGATGTAGGACTATCCCACTACAACTTTCCCTTGCATGTGACTGCTACGAGTCCTTCTCTAATTGGTGCAGCAACTGAGGAGAAGGCTTCCAATTGAAACCCTGAGCATGGACTTGGAAGGTGTCCACGTGACTTGGAGGTGGAATTGAAGGCTTTCATGGTCGGAGCGTGATGAACGAGGGTGTAGATGATGTCAGTGATGGCAGAGCATCAGCGAGTACCTAAAACAACAAGAACGGCCTCTCGGCCACGTTAAAATACTTCAACAGCTTCGCCAAGTATTGGTGAATGTGATGGTGGTATTTGCGAGACATGGGAGTGCATATGGTGGTCTGCGGAGGTCGGCAAAGACCGTGTGAAGTTGGGTTGGTTGAGGGTACGTTTGGGTGATCTATTGATGGAATTAGGAGAGGGCTTTGGTTCACGGAGGTGTGGCGATGCTTTTAGGATCGGTATCAAGGTGTTTGGTGGCTTGTGGAGGTACGGAGGCCTAGCCGGAGCTCAGTTGTGCGTAGGGAAGACGAAGGGTGTGAGGCAGCGTCAGAGGTTAAACTGAGGGTTTGAAGGAAGGAAAAGATAATAGAGGGAGGAAGGGATCTAACTACACTAACCTAATTGGATGAAACGGATATGATGGCACCGGTTATGGTATGGCCGGCACCGGAGAAGGTGAAACCTCTGGTGGGTGAAGTAGCGATGACGAGGGGAGGTAGGTGGCACTCGCTGGTATTGCGAGATGCAGAGGAGTTTGAGGAAGATGGTACTGCTGCCTATTGTATGTGGCAGACGGCGAAGAGGTCAGATTAGGAGGGTCTCTAAAGTTGGTGGAGACAAAGGTCGAGGAGAAGGGAAGAAGGAGATTCCGACCTCCAAACCAAGCTAAGGAGGTAAGGAACTTGATGTAGAGCCTTTTATAGGCCTTTAGGAGGCCCTCCAAGCAAGGAAAGAAGATTTCAAGAATTGGGTCCTTCGCACACAAGGGATATCCAAATCTTCCATGTGTTTTCATGGGAGATTGGGAAAGACTTAGGGTCCAAGGCCGGATCCATATGGAAGAGAATTCCTTAAGGAATCTCCGGTTCAAATTTGGGACAATGTGATTGAGAATCTAACGAAAAATCCTCACTTGAATCTTGATGGAGCTTGTTGTGTTCACACAAATGGCAGAATGGACCTGTTTGAAAAGAACAAAGAGAAATATAGGGGCCTGATTGCAAACAATTCAAAAGCTGAGGGGCTATTTGAGAGAAGAAGAGTCAGACTGAACTGAAATCCAAACCAGGTCAAGATGATCTCTGATTGGGCCCAAATTTTGATACAAATATAATTTTGAATCAAGAAATCTGATAGTGAAGTTGTCATTTGGTTTTGACTAAGTTTGCTTGGGTAATTTACGTAGAAACCCAAATTAGGGTAACTTCCTGTCTGAGACTCTATTTTAGGTCAAAATGGGTTCCAATGGTCAAATCAAGGATACCAAACCTTATAGAATATTTTTCAATAATTTTTAGAAGTTTTAGGTGAATTTTATCCTGACCAGAACCTCAGTTAATTAAGTAGGTCTGAAATTAGGATTTCGAATGTCCATTAATTCATGAAATGGGCGAAAACCCGTTTCTGTCTGCATGAACACTCTTATTAGACATTTATGATCATTTGACCTTGAATTAACCCCAGGGAAACCTGTGGTTACTTTGTATTTAGGATATGATGTTAAAATTGCATATTTACCCTTGATGTAATGCATTTCTCTTAGAAAGAATATGCAGTAAATTACGATTCTCTGGTGGTTATGTAGTAGTTGTCTCTTGATTGTGACTAATTAAAGATAGTTATGGATGATGATGACATTATCATCATTAACTCAAGCGAGTCTGAAATTAGGGTTTTAGGTGCTGATGCGATTCTCGAAATGCGTGAAACCTTATTTCTGTCTATGTGGACCCACTTATTAGACTTTAATGCTCATTTGACCTTAGATTAACCCCTAGCAAACCCCATGGTTACTCTTCTTTTATGATGTGATGTTAAAACTGCAGAATAAACCCTATTTAATGCTCTTCTCTCAAAATGGATTTGCGTGGAATTATGGCTCTCAGGTGATTATATAAGAGTATTTGTCACTTGATTATGACTAATTAAAGTTAGTTATTATTCATGAAGGCGTTACCATCATACCCCCATGCCTAACCTTTGCTAGTCCCTAGCAAAATCCTATGGAAAGAACTAGATCTCTAAACCATGCTTTGAAGTTTCGATGCTTGATTTGTGCCATTCTTTAGAAATTAAATCAAAATGCCAACAATAGGCCTAGAGGTACTCAAGTATCAATCAAGATCCAAACTAGACCAACTTCAGCTTGGATCTACCGCAAAGGTTTCTAAGGCTTGTAAAAACTGCCCAAAGGTTCATTGAACCCAATGGTGAAAGTACCCTTACGTAGAATGTAGTAAGTCCAGGTTCAGTTTGCCAGTGCGTTTTTGGTAAGAGAGATAGAAGGATTTTTTTCATTTGGAGTGCTTTCTCTTTTTGCATCTTAGATTTTCCTAAATCCAGCCTCAGATTGGCTCTAAACATAATCTATATCGAATTCCTTATCCCCACCATCAATCCTCTAAGGGTTCCTGGCTTTCGATGCTTTAGGATAGCACTGCCCATGGAAATCCCCAGAACCCTAGCTTTCAACACTTCGGAATAGTGCTGCCCATGGCATTCTGTAACAAATTCAAGACCTAGCAATCGACATTTTAGGATAATCCCGGCCATGTCACCTAAACCAGCACAAGGTGTTTACATGCCCTCGATAGGATATTTAGATATCCTAAGAGGCAAGTACTGAGGAGACGATATGTTATTATCCATCTTTGAGGAGAATTTCCCACCTCTTCGTAACGGGAAATTGTCCAATCAACTTGTGTTGTCGAGCTGCTCCTAATCTAGATCTTCAAGATGACTTTTCATAACAGAATACTTTTGGCATGATTTCTTTGTTAAGCACACTCAACCAGACTAGTGTGTGGTTTTTGGGTGCTTAGGTTACCAAGTCCCGCAAACCAAAGGGTAGGCAACGGGGTCGAATAATCCCTAAGGCTTAGACCTACTACATCGGCCTCATACTTTTCTCAACTTCTTGAGGATTAGTCTGGATCTTAACAAATACATGAGTGTTTAAGCCCTAAAACAAGCCCAAGAGGCCTAAGATCAGCACTCATACTAATCTCCATGTCTCTAGCACTTTAGGACTTAATCTTTCTTTTGATTAGGTCTAGAACTTAAGTAAATCCCATGATCAATTGCTATGACTATCATTTTTTTTATTTTGCTCCTTTTTTGACATTTGAAGTTCCTCATCTTTTCCTCCTCAAGAAAGATTTGCAATCATTTCACAAAATTTTCCTCCCCTTTCTCCATTTTTTTCTTTTTTCATTTTTTATATCTTTTTATTATTTTTGAATATGTATTTTTTTTGTGAGAACCCCTCAGAGAATTGAATTTTCATATGTTTGCACTTTAACACCCCCCCCATGCCTAAGTTTTGCAATGTCCTCATTGTAAACTAGGAGGGTACAAATTCAGCTTGGTTAAAAGTTTAGAACAAGATCAAAGGGTGGGTGAACGGGTTAGGATGACTGTTGCAAACGATTTCAATCTTTGATACAAGTACCAAAGGTGGAGTTGGCTGTTCTAAAGTTGAACCCAACAGTGCAGTAGGAGTATAGCTAAAAAGGATGATCAGAAGGTTCTCGAGTTTTTGGAATGACAGGTTGCCTCCTGTTAAGTGCTAAATTCAATGCCTTTAGCCGAGCATAAGGTGGTTGATGAGAAGCTCATCATGATCTCTAATTACCCCTAATTAACTAGTCTTCCTAGTTAATTAGCTAGGATTATATGAATATATGGGTTAATTATTAAATAAGGGATAAATAGTAAAGGACCTTAAAATAAGTTAAAAATGCTATTTTATCATCCAATTAATATTATTAATAATCTAATTAATAATTGGACTCGAAATATTACTAATCATTCATCTAATTAATATGTTAACTAACTTAAGCATAATATATACCTAAGTATGTACTAACTTAAGTAACATTAATTAATTAAATAAATTAATCTAAAAAGGTCAACGTAAATTCAAGGTCCAAATATAATAATTGTCTTATTTACTATCATATATAAAAAGTTGAAAAAGATCTAAATTAAAATAAACCTTGAAAACCTAAGTTTACATTTTGGTTCTTATATTTCATTCCAATCGGGTCCTTATTTTTCATTTAGGTTCTTAAGTTTCATTGTGAGCAAGTCCTTGGACTTCTTCTTCTTCTTCTTCTCTTCACCCGACTGGACGGTTGACGACTGAAGGTGCAACTACCGCACGATCACCGCCAATCCGACGTCATCTCTTCTTCTCCAAGCTCCTGGAGCTTGCGCTCACCATCCCATTTTCATCCATCGGTCTGGATGACACCTTTATCCTAATTTAGGGTTGGAGATAACCTCACCGGCGTTGGAGAAGACGCTGGTGGTTATCCTCCTCCTAGCCACAATTGCGTCTAGATTCCACTTCCTTCTTAGTCGCCGTTGACTATAAATACCCCCTGACCCCCCTGATTTCCACCAAGTTGGCTCCCTTCCCTCTTCACTGCAGCTGACTTCGATAGGCTATTCACTCCACAACTCCAACAATCTTCCACCACACCATCCGACTTCCTCCATCCACTTTTATCAGCTCTGGAACTTCGCTGAGGTCAGCCGCGTCTCTTGACACAAGCGCTAACTAAGGAGTCTCCTCTGCTTCACCTCACAACCGTCGTCGGAGATCTTTCGACAACCCTCTGATTTCACTCCTCCGTCATGAGCCGTCGACGGAGATCCTCTGACCCCTTTGTCCAGGTAACAGTAGGCTAGGAGTAGGAGTATGATAGTTTAGTTAGTTAGTTAGGTAGGTTAGTTAGCCGTAATGTTGGATTTTAATTTCGTCTTCCTCGACTCCAGCGAGCTCCTTTTGCTTGTCATAGCATTAATTTCATCTTTTTAAACCACTGTTCATCTTCCTTTATCTTCCACGATCACTTCTATCATATTTTATTTTTGATCACTAATTTGCCTAAGTCATTTCCACCTCCATCGACTACTTCTGCTGTCCATGGCAGCAGTAGTTGACCGTATCTGCACCTCCATTGGGTCCTCCATCATCTATTCATCACTAAAGGATCCTAATCATCGCTATAACTAGAGTAAATACCACATATAACTTAAACGCCTAAATCTAATTAAGCTCCTGAGTTCACTGTCAATGGCGGCTTAGGAGTAGTTGAAATCTTTAATTAACTATATATTTATGATTGCAATCACTTGTTGACTTGTTTTGACCACTCAATTGAGTGGGAGAACAAGTCCTGGACTTCAACCAACTTAGACTTCATATAAAATGAATTCATTATTAAATCTTACTTTTAATGAGCAAATGAAGAAATTAACTTGATCCTGAGGTTCCTTGTGACCTTAGGAATCTTTTCGAGTCATTAATGGTACAATTTCTCATTTTGTGCACAAAATTCACTTTTTCTGGACTCACCGGAGCTCCGGTGAGTCAAAAGTGTTATTCAGCATGTAGAAATTGATAAAGAAGCTCCAGATCGATGAAATATGGATTACTGATTATTCTGAGGTCATTTGTTTGAGATTTTGATGACTAGAGTTGTAGATAGGAGTTCATCTTCCCCAACTCCGGTGGAGTTGGAGAAGTCTGACAGAAAGCTTTAAGTTGCATTTAAAGGATCTAGAAGCTTTAGTGCATTGTACTGAAGTCATTTCTACCCTTAGATCACTGTAACAACCTCCTGGTTGTTCTGACGAACAAACCACTTCAGACTCTCATGCGACGAGCCTGAAACCCTAAAATCCTAAGTTCAAACACCTATTGAAGGGTCTGAACATGTTTCTGAGATTGAGGAGAAGATATTTGAGGCTTTAATTTCTTGAGAAAAGATTCAAAATAGAAAGTCAAAATTTGAAGCTTTCCAGTCAAACATGAGTTTGATTCTCTGATTTTGGATTCAATCTGACTAATTGATGAGTTTGAGTTGATTCTGAGATTTATGTGAATGATTTTAAAGTGATTTGAGTGAGCTCATATGGTTAATTTGATTGGGTTTCGATTACTGCCAGTTTGGGTTGTTTTTGAACCTAAACTGTTGGCAGTAGATTTTGGACGAGATTTGATTGCAAATTCTGCCCAGATGAGTAGATAACAACCTCTAGAAGTTGTTTCAATTGATTAATCATGACTTTAGATGCCTGTTAGGTCTTTTTCAAATCTATTTTTCACTTCCTGAAGCTTTCAGAGAAGCTTTGAGCTTCTGTGCACTTCCTGAAGCTCCCGAGAGCTTGAAATCCACACCTGAAGCTGTGGAATTCCCTGTATAACCTATTTAGAACATTAACTGAGAGAGAAAGTCCAGTATGAGGACTTAGAATAAGGAAAACCACTGTAGACAAACCCATAGATTTGCCCTTTTAATAGAAGAGGAAAACTTCCCCTTCACATTAAATTGACACTATAATCTTGTAGAGCAACTCAAGAGCTTTCCAATAAGCTTTTGTTTGCTTGAAATGGAGCTCTGAGCTAGGAGAAATTATTGTTTAAAGTTTGCTTTGGGAGGGGGAATGATAGTCCCACATTGAGAATTCATGAGCAGGCGCCTTAGTATAAAACGAATTTGTTAAGTGGGCATATCAGTTGTCAGCGCTCAGTGCACGGTTACCGAATGAAAATTGATCTGAGCATGTGTGTGTGTGTGGGCATGTATGTGCCTAGGAGTGTGCGCCTGTGTGGCGTGAGGATGCGTGGCCCTGGGAGGGCGTGTGCGAGGCTTGGGAGGCGTGAGCTAGTTTGGCTTGAAACTCTGAACCGGAAATAAATCGAACTATAAATGAACCAGGCTTGGACCTAGTAGGGTCTAGTCCCGCCCTGCAAAGGGTGCTGCGTATCCCTGAAAAGTCTAAGCCTCAAATAAATAACTAATTCTTGGTTGAAGAGAGAAAACCCAGTTCAGTTCAGAAGGTTAAGGAAGAAAGGTTCAGAAGGAAGAAGTGCTGAAGGAAATATTTTAAGGAAAGAAGGAGAAGGAGCAATGCAAGGGAAGAGAAAGGAGAAGGAAGATAGGAAGAGTTTGTAAAAGAAGGAAAAGAAGGAACAGGCACTGAAGAGGCAAGGCAGAGACAAGGCAGAGAAGAAAGAGGGAGAAAAGAAGAGCTCGAGAAAATAAGAGATATAAGAGGAAAAATAAGAGAAAGAATGAAGAGAAAAAGAAAGAATAAAAGATAAGTAAAAAGAGAAAGAAAGAAGAATGAGAGAGAGAGGCTGAAGAAAAGAGAATAAAGGATTTACTTTCTTGCATTATTTTAAATTTCTTTTTGCTTTTAATGATGTAATAAGGCATGTTTTAATTAGAAAAATTCTCTATTGCCTTAATACCTTTGAAATAAATTGAAAATTAACATGTTTACTTGCTATTAAAGTAGATCATTTGAGTGAATATGTTTTCTTATGGAATTTTACATATTTCTTAAATTTAAATCATTAGGAAAAATTCATGTTATTAAAATTAACTTAATTATACCTCCTATGAGTTATTTTGAATTGATTGGTGAATTCTAAATAATATATTCCTCCCAGCGAATGACCTGGACTCAACCAGTTAAAAGTAATAAAATCTAAAATGTTAGGTTAACTTGACCCTATACTACTCAACCGACACAAATTTGAGTTAATCTAATTTACTTTCTTCTACACTTAATTAGCAAAATTAACTTAATCAACTGTGTCAAGGAGAAGGGGTGGTCAAATCAGAGGAGTTTTGTAGAACAAGCACCTTGATAAGTAGCCCGGTTGGTCCAACTAGGTGCTTGTTCAAATCAACAGGCTGAAGATGCAGACCAAACCCAATTAGTCTAGTAGGTTGATGGATGTGAATCAGTAAGTGTGGAGCCCAACAAATACTATGTGGCTCAAAAAGATGTGGAAATGTGAATCTAGGGTTTGGCTAAATCGGTTCAGCCTGATCAGAGTAGGGATCCTCAAAAGAAAATGCATCTATAGAGAATGTAGGAACCCTACGGGTGAGATCAGAGAAGGATAAGAAGTGATTCTCGATTTGATCAATGTCCGATTCCCGATTAAAAGATGGAGGTAAATCATTTGCAACTGGATCAGAAAGAGGTGAATCAGAGAAGATCAGATTTTGGAAAGCTCTGGCTCTATGATGGAAGATGTGGCTTTTTCAAAATCTGGGTATGGAGAGGGCACTTCTAGAAATGACTCAAAGATAGGTTCACCTAGAGAGTCTTCTTGATGATCATTCAAATCAAATGTAAATGCCTGGAGAGTGCTTATAGGATCATGGAATTCTGAGTTAGTGAAAGATTTGAACTCTAGATTGTGGACACTCTCAGCACTTACTGTTTCTGATTCCTGTAGATCAAAACAGAATGATTCCAACTCAGTGGAACATGATTTTCAATCAATGATCTTAGGATCAGGGACCTCAAAGTCAAAATCAAAGAACGGGTCATAGATGTTGAGGTCATAGATTGGCTCAGAATCATTAGGAAATAGAGGTTCTCCGAAATTAGAGTATGATTCGAAATCGTAGAAGAATCTATGAAAATTAGTTTCTGAACCTAATTGTAGATCTGGAATTCTACCACAGGATAAATCATGATGCATAGAATCAACAACTCAACTTCGATTTAACCTAATCTCAAATTCCGAGCTCAAAGAGGTGTCCTTATTAGGCATAGGCTTGGGTTCTTGGCTCCTAGGGTAGACTCAATCAAATCCCAACTCTTCCAACTCCTCAATTTCTGTATCGTAAATCAGTGTGACTTTTGAAAAATCATTTGCATTTCTTAGGAGTTTGGAGAGGTGTACTCATCAAATATAGGCTTAGGATCATGATCCAAATATAAAATTTGATTCTCATCACATTAGGCCTCTTGATCATCCCAAATAGGTTCAGATCTAGATTCTAGGTTAAAGGTAGGAATTGGGTCACTAGAATCTGGACTTGGTTCTATTGGGATGTCAGAATCACTCTCGAGGATTCAGGAATTACATCCTCAAGTGGTTCTAACTCAAGCTTACTATAGGTGTTTGGGAAATCAAGGCATGATGGACCATCTTTGTGGCTCTCTAAGGATAGTTTAGGATCAAGAACACCTGCAATTGGATCCACCCAACCCACATTAAGATCAGGAATGTCAATCTGCACAGAGTTTGAATTTGATTCCATTTGTGTTGGGGTCCCACAACAACCTCTATTTTTGAACCCGAGCTTTGGGAAATCATATTGATCCTCAATATTGCTCCAAGATGTCTCATCAATTTCTGAGTGTTGGTATGGGCATTTTTTATCAATGGCTTGTTGTAATGTATTTAGCATATACCCATGTTTCTCAATGAGACCTTGGTTTATCTCCCAAAGTTGTGGATTTGATAAACATTGTATATAGTCAATATTGTGTAGTCTCCACAATTCACTGTATTCTGATAAAAGCTCATCTTGGGTAGAACCATGTATCATTTATGTAAATATCATTCTAGCATAGTTCATAATGTGGGTTGTTATTTCTGGTATATTAACTTGTATTTGCCTAGATGGATATGAGGTTTTGTAATACTCATTATGATGTCTAAGAGTAGCCTCAATCATCTTTTCTTTCGTGCTCATTTAGGATTCAAGTTTCCTAAATATTCTTCCTAAATTGTCAAGTTGCATTTTCAAATTAGGTGTTGGATCAAGATGTAGAATCAAATTCAAGTTCAGATTGTATCGATCAGATCAGTTCAGAAATCCCCAAGAAGATCAACTCTAACGAGGCCTTTAGGTTATCAACCTAGGGACCTTTCTTGTGTATGTGCTCTAAAGAATAAAAGAGGGACTGGATATGAATTGGACCCAATCAAGGCACCCAAAGATTTTTTGATGACTAAGGCTATTTCGAGGCAGGTGATAACTTTGAATCACAAATCTACAGTCGAGAATTACTTGGGCAGCCAGGAAGGAAGAGCCCCGCAAAACCCCTACTCGGTAGAGCGTCCCCATGGGTTATAGGGTTTCCCCCACCCGACCTTCCTTGTCACTACAATTCCAAGTAGACTAGAATGTATGAATTGAGACCTTAACTCTACCAATTTTAGTCCTAATTTTGTGCCTTGTATTTCACTTGATTTAGAAGTTGATTCAATTTGTGACCTAATTTGGAGGTTGATTGGCCCACAAAGTATACCAACTTCACCTGACTTGCCCTAAAGATGGAGGATGAAATTTGGGTCAAGATCCAAGATCACCTTGAATGGACTCTCAGGTTATTAGGTCCAAAGTTTTAGGATTCACGTGAATTTAGAGCCTATTTTTAAGGTTTTCCTTGAATAGACCTTTTCAAATAAGGGCTTGAGTAGCACAAAAATGTAGGAAGATTAGTTTCCTTTAATGCATGCAAGTGTGAATTAACACTTCAAAACCCTAAAGTGGAAACCTTAATTGGCTCTATTTCAAGTCCAATGTAATCTCAAAGGTAACACCTTGGACTCAAATAAGGAAGTGCGTAGTCCATGATGTTTACAATTTAAGCGCAAGTCTCTAATAGGTACAGGAAATCAGGATGGGGAATCTCTAATGAAATCGACTTACTTCAATCAGATATAGATCAAGTTTGCAAATCAAGAAACTTTTGCCTTTGAATGATGATTACTAGAAAAATAAGGTAAGTGAATCCTAATTCATTTGTTTCTTTTTTCTTTTTCCCTAGATTAATAGATTGATTAGGGAAGAAGAGAAATTTTACCTACCCCTGGACTGGTTGATTGCGTGGAAGATCTTCTTGTGATCTACCTCGCAAAAATCATAGCAAAACAAATAGGGAAAGTTATTAATAAGCTCAATCAAATATGATAAGACTAGTGGTGAATTCCGCATTGCTCCCTGGCAACGGCACTAAAATGTTCTGTGGCAAATGAGGAGATTTATGAAATGGTCATCATAGTATACTCCTAAAATCACACCATAAACACTTAAATTTATAAAGCTCAGAATCTATTTAGAGTCTGAGGTCGTTCGTAAGGAGCAAATGTGGAATTCACGCACTAATCTCAATTCAGAATAAATGAGCACAGTAAATTAAGCACAATAAGAGATATGCAATGAATAAATTGCTCAAATTGATATTCTAATATAAAGCAATGTATCTCAAAAGAACCTTGGGATAAAAAGAATTAGAGAACCAAAACAATGGTTATTTGAATCACCAATTAAATTCTCTTAATTAAGCATGCATCCCAACTATTCAATTCATTCAAATAAATCGACAGTGCCTCAATCAGATAATCCACGTCAACTTAAGCACTTAAATGTCAAGCACATAGTTTCATCAGACGCTAGCCATTATTTTCATACGGCTTAAGTGTTAAGGCACTAAGCCACAACAGTGCACAATGGTGCCTTCCTTCTCTCAAGGCTAGGTGTTAGCCTATTCTTCTTTAGCACGCACCCCGAGGTAGATCAAGCCATAGCAAAACCTCCCCCTTCCTCTCACAAACCCTCTTCTTTGTCTCAGAATCAGGCCAGATCAGGTACACAAGCGAGTTATTGGGTCATGAACATTACCGGGTTTGGTACCAGGCCCGCGTGCATGTGTGCACGGGCGAGGTGTGAGAGCACGAGGAGGCGCGTGCGAAGGGGGATCCGACCCCTTGTGTATTGGGCGAGGAGTTGATGGTATATTTTCCTTTTATATGTAGTTAGTTGCTCCTCTACTCACGATGTGACACTAAATGAGCCACTGTTCTTCGCACGCAAGTTGCTGCTGAGATCACTCTGATTGAGCTCAAAAGTGATGCCTTCTGTTGCAATTGAAGGTGATGGGAACACCATCATGAGCCCTAACCAGCTCATTTCGACCCAATGAAGAGAATAAAAACTCCTACATAACCTACTGAAGGTCCTAATTCACTACACAACCATTCTAAGAAGAAAATAAGAAAATAAGGGTAAAACTGTAATTTTACCAATGCAATACACCAAGGGTTTTATCAAGGGCTAAACAAAGGACAAAGGTTTTTAATAAGATAATAAGTGTGTTGTATCAGACAGAAAAGGATTTGTATAAGTTCTGTGAATTAAAAGACTTCTTGAAACCCTAAAACAGACCCACTTGATTAACCAAGGTTCTAGTTAGGAAAAAATTCACCTAAACCCTCTAAAAATCATAGAAAAATATCCTATAGGGTTTAGCACCTTCAATTTGGCCATTAGAACCCATCTTGACCTAAAATGTGGTCTTAGACAGATATTTGCCCTAATTTGGGTTTTTGCATAAATTAGCCAAACAAAAGTGGTCAAACCCAAAATCCAGCTTCTCCATTGGATTCCTTAGGTCCAAATTAGGTTTGTACCAAAATTTGGACCTAAGGGGAACTCATCTTGACCTAATTTGCAAATAAGTTCAGTCTGATTACATTTGTACCCCTATCTTTCAAAAACCCTTACAATTAGCCCCCTAGCTTTCTTATCATCTTCACAAATAGGTCCCTCGACCATTATAGCGGAGGAATCCTACTCTGGCAAGCTTTGAAAGGAGGTTTCTCCTTGATTGCTCAGAGAATCCCTTCCAAAATTGGAAGGAAGATTCTCTGAGTAATCCCCTCCAATCTGAACCCATCTGTGATCCATGATTATTTCCCAATCTCTCATGCGAATGCATGAGAGATTTGGGTCTCGTTTGAGTTTCCTTCTCTAGTGAGCATGCCTTGCTTGGAAGCTTGGCTTCAAAGCACAAATCCTTCTCTAGAGACCTATTTAAGAAGCCCCAGAGCCAACCGCATTCCCTCAACTTGAAATTGGGCCGGATTCCCTTACATTCTTCTCTCCTCGCCGGTCGCAACCCTTCGCAAGCTTCGGTGGCTTCTCCCTCGCTCTCTCATTGCCCAACCACAATACCAGTGGTCGGGTTGTCTTCCTCACAGTCGTCCGTGTGGCGCAACACCGGCCGATGTTGCCTTTGCCCCATCTTCATCGCTGCCTCACCTACGGAGGTCTTCGTCTTCCCCACGTTTGGCAACCATACTGGTGTGGGTTCTCTATCCCTCTCCGTCCCTTAGAGGTAGGTCTTAGACTCTCTCTCTCATACTTTCTTTCCCTCTCGTTATTTCCCAAAACGACCTACCGACGCCACTGACCACCGTCACCTTCTCTACCTCCGACGATACCTTCGGCGAGGTGCTCCCATCGCTCCGCACCTCCATACACCTTCCCAACCACCCTACGAGCTCTGCCTCGACTCCCTGATCACATCCCCTCACTCCAATCTCTCCATCGACCACCCAAACATCCCACTAAACACACCCACACCTTCACCCACAGTAAGCCCTAGATATGCCACCACAGCCACCCACATGCCATGAGACCATGGCCATCACATGCCTGAGTGATTTGACGTGGTCGTGAGGCCGTTCTTATGTTTTCAGGTTCATCTCCCATCTGCCATTGCTGCCGAGCGTGAAGCTCGCTTGCTGTAGCTCTAGGTGCTGCCAATCCTAGGAAGACACTCCCAGGATGCGTAGAAGACTCTCGTGTACAGTTCCAGACCTTTGATTAGAGTCAAGAGCCACTGCAGCCTCACCAATTGGAAGCCTCATCCTACGGCAGATGCGCAAAAGGAGGTGGGACATTTTGTCCCACCTCGGAACTGGAAGGGAGACTGTGTGTGGATAAATTGATTTTGTGTTAAAGGCTTATCACCTCCAACATTGAGGGTGAGGTCCTCCTCCACCATCTCACGGACTCGTCCGCGGCACTGCCCATGCGGACCTGGCCACGACCCGACTGTTGGTGCTAGAGCACCACGATCATTTGTTTTGATGATAACAAAACACGTGTTATTTAACATTTGCAATTTGAGTCCTAGATTTCAGGTCAATTGCAAATGTGGACTTGTTTAGACGGAACTCGAGCTCGCATCCAGGACGGATTGGAGGAGCTTGACGGAAAACAGAGGAGGTTCGCGTGGAGCGACAGATTGAAGATAGAAGACAAGAAGAATAGGATAGATTCTTGTTAATCCTTTCTTGTATCTCTTGTCTTTATTTTCTTGCTCTTTTTATTTTCCTTAGAATATTATGTTAAAGAGCCTCAAAGTACCCTAACAGTAGTCCTAGGAACACCGGCACAACCCTAGGATACTTAGGTTTTCTGTAGAATACTTAGAAAACCAATATAGGGTTCAAACAGCACTTCCAGACGTCTAATTCCAAAATCAGACGTCTGACTGTTGTTTCAGACGTCTGATATCTGTTAGGCTGCAGATAGCTAGTTCTGTCTGATGAAATCAGACGTCCAGACCTAATACCAGACGTCTTAGGAGACGTCTGATGGACTTGCCAGACGTCCAGATAGTGGACCGTTGGCTAGCTTAGCAGGCACTCAAGGATATGACCGTTAGAGCCTTATCAGACGTCCATAGGACTGACCAGACGTCTGATAATTGACCGTTTTGCCTCGGCTGACCCAAAATCTCTTCTCAGAGATTTTCTAGCCGTTGCAACGGTTGGAAAATCCATTCCGTAGGAAAAGTTGGTTTCCAGACGTCCGGGAATAGTGCCAGACGTCCTGTATGTCGTCTGATCGACTTGCGCAAAAACCCTGTTTAGATTTGATCCAAGTCAGGAGGAAACCCGCATAGAATCAGACGTCTGACCTTTAAATCAGACGTCTTAAAGTGGCCTTCCAGACGTCTGATGCCAGAATTAGACGTCTGATCACCCTGTCAAATGTAATCATTGTCCTGATTTCGGCCTGATTCTCTTGGGCTTTGCACCCAACGGCTATAGAACCTTTCCTAAGCCTTCCAAAGCCTTCCTAAGGCCTCTATAAATAGAGGGGAGCCTTTACACACCTAGATACACAAGAAAAACACTTGGATACACTTAGCCACACACTTTCACACTCTTTTGTGTCCAGAAAAGATCTTGCTCTCTAAGCTCTAGTTCTACATCTTGAGAGCATCAAGCCTTCGCTCACCCGCTCTCCCACCGTTGTTCACGAGAGCGACATTGCGCCGTTGTGTGGCTCACGCACCCGCGTCATCGTCGACGCACTCCTTGCAAAGGGGAGTTTCCTAAATCCTATAGAAGCTTAGGTTTATTACTTTGTTGGCTCTACAGGTTTGTTGTTTATTTATCTTTGTCGTTTGGTTGGGTATTCGCTTTGCGAATTCCCGTCTCCTTCGTGGGACAAAATCCTTCTCGTGGAGAGAAGGGGTTGAGGAACGCTACCCTCGTACTTGTAGCGTGGTTGTACTGAGGTTGAATCACCCTCGTTTTAAAGTGATTCGGTTAGTGGATTTGATCAACTAGGTTGATCGGAAAATCCTAACTCGAGAGGGTTAGGTGGTGGTTTTCACCCGGTTTGGGTTTCCACCTAAAAATCTTTGTGTACTTGTGCGATTGTCTTTCTATGTGATTGTTTATTGCTTTATATTATTTCCGCATATTATTACGTCACCCCTCCTGGTAGGGCCCGAAAACCTTCACCGACTACCCGATTACCTTCACTCCTCGCTCACCACACACATCGGTGAGCCTGGACCCGGGTCTCCGTTAGGTCCGATTACCCGACCGGCTGTGGCTCTGGGAGAGCGAAACTGAAATAGAGAAGAGAGAAAGAGAGGAAAGCTACGTAGGGGAAGGGGGGTTTTGCCTTGGAGAGTTTAGTTTGACACTTAGTCGAATTCAGAGAGTACCGCAGGGCTTAAGGAAAAGAAGAAGAAGAGGAGGTCAGGCAGAAAAGAAAGAAGGAAGGAGAAGGGACAGAGAAGAAGGAAGAGGCTAAAGAAGAAGGATCACAAAGGCTAAAGACAAAGGAAGAGAAGGACCAGAGAAGAAGGAACCAAAGACAAAGAAAGAAGAGAAGGTCAAGAAGAAGAGAAGAAGAGAAAGAAGAAGGCAGAGAAAGCTAAGGAAAAAAGAAGAGAAAGAAGAAGAGGACTAGTAAAGGCCAAACGAAGAAGAAGAATCAAGAAAGAGAAATCAAAGCAAGGCACTGTAGCACAAGACTTTTAAGACGTCTGATTGCAAAATCAGACGTCCAATTTTCATAAGTCTCCATTATTTTATCTACAATTATTTTTACTCTTCATATACTCATGCTCAACATTCCTAATTAGCTTTTGAGTAGTATTATGTGTTCAATTGACATTTATTGTTGAGATTAGTGCGTGAATTCCATTTACTCCCTATGTTCGACCACAGAATATATTCGAGTAATAAAATTGTATTTGTTTTGAACGCTTTTTCAGCTATACTACAACGCAACACTCTTAAATATCGATTCAGCGCTCTCAACAGAAGGCTTAGGGAGACTCCTGGAACTGGGCCGCAACACCTGGAGGTGATATTGAGAAGGAATACAACCGGAGAGCTGCAGCTGGAGCTGGAGAAGATGATGACGATGGTGGCATTCAAGCAAGACCTGAAATACAATAGCATGGGCTAAACGCCCAAATCAAAAGGTCCAGGAGCATCACCTTGAGATGGCGAAGATGGCGGTGGGGTTTATGTGGTGAATCATGGTGTGTAGTGGCTGAACGGTGGCTGGGCGGTCTGTGGAGTGAAGGGTTGTTCGGCTGATGGTTCTGGTGGGTGAGAGGGCAAATAAGGAGAGGGCTTTGGGTCGTGGTGTGCTGGCAGAGGTTTTGGGAGTGTTGATGGAGCGGGTGGTGGTCTGTAGCGAGCGAATGGTCATGCCGGAGCACGGCCAGACGTGGGGAAGATGGAGGGAGAACGAGTGATTTGTCAGTCAAAATAGGGAGAGAAAGAGATAGGAAGATTCAAAAGAAGGAGAGGAAGGATTATGTCTAGCTAATGGACGAAGGGGATGAGGACTTGGTGCTGGCTGTGATTGGTTGGCACTGGAGGAGACAAGGGCTCCATTGAGGGAGACAACAAGGAAGAAAGGGAGAGGTAGCTCCCGAGTTGGACGTCGAGGAGCGGACGAAGTCAGGGAAGATTGTGGCATTCCCAATTTGGTTGTTGGGAGGCCGTAGTAGGACGGGGGAGAGGGTTCACTAGAGTAGGTCAGAGCAGGTCGAAGGAAGGAAAGGAAGAATGATTTTGGCCCAAAACCTTGCTAAGGAGCTGGGTTTCGCAAGAGGAACCTATTTAAAGGCCTTAGAGGGTGTTCCAGGAAAGGTATGGAGCTTGGAAAACTCGCAAACTTAGGGAAAGCGAACCCTAAGATTGCCAGCATTCGCATGAGGATTCTAGAGCAAATCAAGGTCCAAGACCTGGTCCAATCGAAAGAGGATCTCTCAAGGATTCTCCCTTCCAATTTTGGGAGGATTTGACTGAGAATCGAGCAAGAAAACCTCGCTTGAATGTCGGTAGAGGAGCTCTGTTCACACTAATGGCAGTATTGACCTTTTTACAAAAATAATGATAAAGTTATGGACCTGATCGTAAATATTTTGAAAGTTAGGGGCTTAATTAGGAGGAATAGAGTTTAAATGGACTAAATTGCAAACTAAGTCAACATGGACTTTGATTGGGTCCAAATTTTGGTACAAACCTAATTTAGACCCAAGGAATTTGATGGTGAAGTCGGATTTGAATTTTGACCAAGTTTGATTGAGCAATTTGTGCAAAAATCCAAATTAGGGTAGAATTCCATTTGAGACTCTATTTAAGGTCAAAATAGGTTCAGATGGTCCAACCAAAGGTACTAAGCCTATAGGAATATTTTTATATGATATGAATTTTAGGAGGTTTAGATGAATTTTATCCTGACCGAAACCTCTGTAATTCAAGCGGGTTTGAAATTAAGGTTTTAGGTATTGTTGTGATTCTTGAAATGCGTGAAACCCTATTTTTGTCTGTGTAGACCCACTTATTAGAATTTAATGCTCATTTGACCTTAGATTAAACCCTGGTAAATCTTGTGGTTACTCTACTTTTATGATGTGATTTTAAAACTGTAGAATTAACCTTGGTTTAATGTTCTCTTAAAATGGATTTGCATGGATTTATGGCTCTCAGGTGATTATATAGGAGCATTTGTCACTTGATTATGACTAATTAAAGCTAGTTATGGTTCATGATGGCATTACCATCACCCTAAAAGAAATTAATGCAAGCACTTGAACCATAAAGGCCACTACACCAATTAAAGCTTGTATTGCAAATCCTTTGTCTGTGCACTTCACACTACTAAATCTAATTTTAAGGGCAACACCCCCATAATGCCCAATCACATTCCAAGAGCACTTAACGCCCAAACCTAAAACTAAGTAGACGTGCCTTAGGCAAGACTAACTTACTTGGTAATCGAAGTTTAATTGGGTGAAAATTAAGGTCTTGTCTATTTGGACCAACTAGTGACAAGAAAGGTTGGTGCAGTAACCGCATTAATCTCTAAGGGTGTCCCACCATGTGGGGTGTCCTAGGGGGTCCCACCCTTCTGGCCAGCCAAGTAATTTAAGGGTTGGTTTAACCCAAGTCCATTTCAGGGTACCAGGTTTAGGTCCATTTAGGGTATACAATTTAGGGCTAGCTTGTTTGCATGATTTGGGGCTTTCACTCATTTTAGGCCCTTGCCTTATTTTCACCAACCCTGTGTAGCTGGTTGTGTCTTCCTGAGGAAGACCTTCTCTTATCTCTATTCTCTTCTTTTCTCGAATATCCATGAACCCATATCATCCTTTTGACCCTCAGGGTTCTCCCTCTCCCAACCCAACCATGATTCCGACTCCTCCTGGTTGGGAAACTCATCCTTAGTAGCTGGGATATGATTATTCTCATGGTCCTTATCCCCCAGCGTATTTAGAACTTGAACCTCATGAATCCGACCCTTATCTAGATTGGAACCAACTGAAGGCCATAGTTGTTGAATTCCAGGAGTATAATAGGAAATATACGGATCAATGTGCCAAGCTCCTAGAGCAAATTAGACAATGCCAGGCACATTCTCAATATTATCACTCCTCTCAAGTACAAGAGACCTAGAATATCCAGCTTAGTGGATCTAGTGACCCATATTTTGGATCTAATAGCTAGTCTACTAACTCTTGCTACCCTAGGGAGGCATCCTGGACTCAGCCAACCCAAAAGGCACCTTTGGACCTACTTCATGATTTGGGTAAATCATTTCGGAAATGCACCATTTTTGATACACCTGTACTTGATGATATATCACTTAAGAATTGGAACAATGGATTACAAGTACAGTACCATGATTGCACAGCAATCATAAGTCTTAATTGACTTAAATTAGGCTAGTACTTAGCATAAGTTAGGATAATTTATGCATGCAAAAGCATTACTTGCATCTTTACTGCTTTCTTCTAGCTATGCAAAAAATAATGCTATAATGTACTGATTAGGTGCATTATGTCAATTACAGGTAATAAGCTGATCAGAAGCTAGATCTGAAGCTGGATCTAAAGCTGGATTTGAAGAATAAAGAATAACTGGTGTTGCAGCAGAGCTGGAGTGGAAGACCTAATTAGATGTAGTAGATAATAATGTAAGGGACTTAAGGTATGCTATTCTATTAAGTAGGAATAAAGCAATAAATTGTGAAAAACTTAGGTCCATCCTAGTCCTAGGACAGCCTAGAAGCCTCCGCAAGCCTTAGCCACCCTTAGATTAGGTTACCGCACCATAGGAAAAATTAAAACCCTAATTCTACCCTCTATCTTGACATCTAAATGAATTATAGGACATCTAGAACCCTTAGCCAACTCTCGTACATCTTAAACCCACTTCTGCAGTGTTACTAGACGTCCGAACACTTGGTCAGACGTCCAATTTCTACAGAATACCCAAGACAGAACCTAGAATCCCTCCTGACTCTCATTGGACGTCCAAACAACAAGTTTGGACTTCTGATTTTTCACTATAAGACGTCTGACACTATTATTAGACATCTAGAACTGCCCTCCAAACCCTGTTTTGAGATTCAAGCCTTGATCTTGGATCTCTAGCTCCCTAAACCCAATTCTAACCCCCTAGGAACCTAAATTAAGGTGCCATAACCCTAGTACATTACCTCTAGACCTCCCTAAGGACCTAATTAGGTCCTCACTAAACCTAGTTACTTGGATCATGGTCAATCTCTTCATTTTATTCAATTGGACTCATTGAGTCCAATTGAGCCTTGATCTCAGCACACACTGTCCAATTGGACACAGTGAGAGTCCAATTGACTTAGTCCTAACTCAATTGAGTTATTTTACTCTCAATTAGGTTTCCACACACCCAATTAAACTTGTATTAAGTTTAATTGCACTTTACCTTAGTGAATTAGGGTTTACAACCCTAATTTGAGACCTACCTTGATCTAACCCACTAGAACCTAACCTAACCAACCTAGCCACCTAAGTTTCGACCCACACACACCCACACACACCATCCACACGAAAATACCTAGCCTAGAGTCCTCTAGAACTCTCTACCATGTGTTGTTGCCTTGGTTGCTAAAATTAGCACCTAAGAGCCATTCAATTTTTAGATCCACATTTGGTGGATCTAAAAACCACCATCCATCCTCTCTCTCTCACTCTCCCATGAACTCCCACCATAGGCCTCTCTAGACAATTCCATAATTCTCTAGAGAGAATCCTTTAGGTCTATAAAAAGACCTAAGGGGTGGCCATTTGCACCCATCCACTCTTGGTTCCATTTAGCTTAGTTTCATTCCACATCCACTCCACCTCCATGCCCACGAGTAGCTTCACCATGGCCACCACCACCTCCACACCAAGATGCTGGATCACCTCTCCAACCTCTCTCCAAGGGTCGGCCTAAGCACCATTGGTCGCCCCTCCTCCTCTCAACCACTCAAAGGCCATTAGAGCCACCTCCGAATGCCCCTATTTCTACTAGACTAGATTATATTTCTTCTTAGATTTACATGCTTTATTTACTGCTTGGTAGTGTAGCTCTATATTCTCCCTTAATGATGCATGCATAATCCCCCCTTAGATTCATGTATGCGATCGTTTTCTGCTAGCTAGATTTATATTTCCAAGCATTCCTCTATAAGCTTTCCACGAGCTTAATGCTGTAACCACCATCATGAATTGAATGAATGAAAATCTTTTTCTATATATATATATATCTATGTGTGAAAATCACCATGAGCTTATTGCAATATATTTTGTGTGATTAAAGTTGCCTGCCTTTAATTATTATCTTTTGGCAACTAGCATGTCATACATCAATACGTAATAACCATAAACCGACATGTGATTTTAAACAAGTAGAGCGAGCGAGATCGATTTCAAATTTGCATTTCCATAAATGCCTCCCAGAGACGAATGACCGGGACTCCAAATCTCGTTATCTTATAAATTATTTTTGTTGATTGTATTTCGCAACTATACTATGACGCATTCTGATGAAATACACGATCTACGATTCTCAACAAATGGTTCTGTTGCCGGGGAGGCAATGTCATTTTTTATTTTGATCTCTTGAATTATCACTAATAAATCTTCCTCTGCTTGTCTTTTGATGTGCTGGAAAATAGGAAAAACGGGATCTGCGCACACATTGAGCGCAAAAAAATCATCAGGTGCACATCTCCTCTTAGATTAGGATTTCCCTTTTTTTTGAACCCTAGGTTAGATTTCCTTCTAGCAATTTCATTTGAAAAAAAAATAGCCTATTTATTTTCGTGAAAAACAAAGGTCTAGGTAGTTAGATTTGGTCTCCATTTGAATCTTCAATTAATTTACTTAAAAAAAAAATTATTTTGAAAAAAAAGTTTTTCCTTCAAAAAAAAATTTCAAAAGTTTTTGAAAAAAAAAATTATCTTGGTGGAAAGTTTGAATTTCAAATTCAAACACCCTTTCAAAAGCTTCTCCACCACCCTCTAATTTTCTACTAGGTTTCAAATTCTGATTTAAAAATCAATTGCTAAAAAATTAATGACCAAACAATTATGAAATACGGGCTAGACCTTTATTTTTAAACCACCTTTCAAACGGCACTGTTCATTTGAAAAAATTTCAAGTACAAAATTTTTAAAAATTCGTGAAGTGATGGGGGTCAGACTGACCCAGATTTGAGATTTTTCAAAATTCAAAAAGCAATTTTGAGTAATCTGCGAATCTGTTTTGACTAAAAATAGTGGGGTTTGAAAGCTAATCTCATTGGCTTTAATTTTCATATTTTATCCAAATTTTTAAAGATCATTTGATACTATTTCAATTTAAAAATCGACTAGGGGTCACAATTCCAGTCCTGACCCCCTGAGATTCAAAAATCTCTAGAAATTTGGTTGAAATAGTAAAAATCACAAAAAAAATTCTCTGAATAGATAATTGAAAAAAAATCTACTTACAAAATTACAGTTTATTTGGATTCAAATTTAATGTAGAGAATTATTTGTGTTTCATTGGTCTGCTGAAATCGCAAAGAAGAAAACCTTAAAGTTGCATGAACCCTAGGTTACACCTTTAGGGTTACACTCTAGAGACCATACATTTGGGCTAGACTAGACTTAGTCAAGTCTAGTGTTTAGTTGGTGAGCTTGGTCACCTTGTGGGCCACTCATCACCAACCCCAACTGAAGAAAAACGGGCTAAAATCAATTTTGAAACACGAAATCAACCCAAATTCGTTGTCATACTACTGGGTGTTTTCAATCTCTCTTGCCAAACCTGGTGACTAAGTTTGTGGGGTAGTGTCAAACGACCGCGGCTAAGGGGTAACGGAACCAGAGGCGTAAGCCAAAGAAAGAACCTTCCCATTAGTCCCCTCGTAACCATACTGGCTAGGTTAGCTTGAGAGGCTGGAATCACTTTCAGTTGGTTGCATGACGAATTTTTCTTCAGGAATTCGAACTTAAAATGAAAAATCTGGTCATCCAATCATAAGGACCATCTGATTGACGGGGCCTTAGCCTTGTCTGGCTTGGCTACACTAACCCAGGGGTTGGGTGGTGCATGCAAGGAAGGAGGTCACTTAGACCTTGACTGGTTGGACCTTGGGAGCTGCTCCTAAGGAGGCGAGTCACCTCGCTAGGACCATCTTTTCCCCCCACTTCTTCTACTCCATTAGTCGTAATGGCTAACCATGGACCTAGACCTAGACCAGGTCAGAATGCTGGTAATCTGGACTCGATGGCTCATCTGGAGGCCCGGGTGGTTGAATCAGAGAAGTAGCATCAGTAGAGCATGGACCGTATTTTGACAATGGTTGACAGAATGTAGCACCCACCGCGAGGAGAACAACTTTGGGATTTCTATGATCTAGCTGCATCGATTGTTGCACCCTTAGTCAGGATTCCCATAGGCGGAGACACGTTTGAGCTCAAGCCTAATGTGATTGGTTTGATCAATAGTCATTTTTATGGAAACTCAAGCAAAGATCCATTCCAACACTTAGAGGACCTGAGTCAACTCGCAGAAACGATTCGACCTAGGAATGTTGATCTTGGGATTATTCTGATGAAGCTTTCCCCATTTTCTCTGAGGGACAAAGCTTCATACTGGTTCAAGACCATTGCGAAGCCAATTGGAACCTGGCCGGAATAACGACGTGAATTCCTACAAAAGTTCTTCCCGATCAGTCGAACGAACGCGATGAGGCGTGCAGTCACAACTTTCTCATAAGGAGCTGGGGAGAAGTTGCATGATGCCTAGGGCTGATTTCACGACCTTCTCCGAAAATGCCCGCACCATGGTATACCCAGATGGCACCTAGCTTAGATCTTTTACCGTGGGCTGGATGACACACATCGGTATCTGGCCGATGCATTTAGTGGCAGGAATTTCCTAGCGAAAGATGAGAACAGTGCATTTGAGTTGTTCGAATCTTTGGCGGAGAACTCGATGAATGTCGCGTCCATGAACCAGTTCCAGCGGCCTGGTCAGCAGCGGTTTGGTGTCCATGAAGCTCACACCGAGTCTATTCGATCCGACATGGATATCATCGTCAAGCACTGGATAGAATAAACTTGATCGAGGAAAAGATTGACCAAATTAGTCAGGGTCAATTTAACCTGAACTCTACTGCTCCAAGACCCTCCTATGCACCCCAAGCCACCCTGTTCGAGTTAATCTACTCACTCAGGATGCATCTTCTCCTTATTTATGAGATCCTGCATATCAAGATCCCGTAAACAATCCTGATTTGGCACCATAGGACTAGGGTTACGCACCACCCGCTGACTATAATACGTATCCCCTTGATGGATATAAGTCTCAGACCCTAGGCAACAGCCATTCCTGTCTCAGCAGCAGCAACCTCGATCTATATACCAGCCGCTGCACCAAGCTATCAGTCAACCTCCAAAGCAGGTTGACCATCTGGAGGCACTGAAAGAGGAGCTGCAAGAATCAATGAGGAAGTCTATGTAGGATAGCTTGTAGATAATGAAGGTGATAGCTGACTAGATACAAACTATACAGAACACGCAAAACTAGCTGTTGCAGGAGCATAGGACTTCGAGAGCCTTGCCCTCCCAACCTGTCCCGAACCCTCGGTATGTGCAGAACCAAGGCACCCCACCTAGGTTTCAGGCACCACAGGGACAAGCACACACCATATTACAGGCGCCTCCTGCACCACCTGGTTATGCTCAAGGCCAGCTGCCTTTGATGCAGAACCCCACATACTTTGCCCCTTTCGCTCCCCCACCACCTCATGGACAGCAAGCCGATGCAAATGTTGTCTCATTGAGGAGTGGAAGGAAGACATTTGACCCACCACATAGGCAAGCGGGTCCTGATTTTTCTCACCCTTTGTCGCAGGCGGGTTCGACTCCTTCTTCATTTCAAGAGACACCTATGGTAGATAAAGGTAAGAGACCACTTGACCCTGAGATTCCCGTCCCTTTTCCTGAGGCTCTGACGTGAAATGTAGTACAGAAGGACACGTGGAATTTTGAGGACCTAAAGTAAATGTTCAAGGAAGTACAAATTCAAGTCCCCCTCCTCGAGGCAATTGATCACATCCCCTCTGTTGCTAGGTTCTTTAAGGACTATTGTACCTCGAAGCGACAGCCTAGAATTAGACGATAGGCGGTACTGTCAAAAGAAGCTTGCGCCGTGATTCTAGCTGACTTGCCATTGAAAAGGAAAGACCCTAGTACCCCACTCATATCCTGCTTCTTGGAGTATTCTCCATTTGATCGGGCCCTTCTAGATTTGATTCGTCCATCAACCTAACTCCCACTGCCGTATTTGATCGATTTCAATTTGGGGAGTTAAAGCCTACCTCAGTCACAATTCAGCTAGCTAATAGATCAGTAAAAACACCGAGAGGGGTGGTTGAGAATGTGATCGTAAAAGTCTGCAGATTCTCCTTTCCGCAAACTTTTTCGTTCTCGATATGAAGGTTCCTCCTAATCTCTGAGATGCACCAATCATTTTGGATCGCCCATTTCTAGCGACAGCCCGAGCAAACATTGATTGTGCATCCGGGTGTATGGAGATAGCCCTAGGTAATGAGTGACTTCGACTTGACATATTCAGGGCATCAAGGAATTTTGACTGTGACCACATAGAGGATGGTGAAGATGAGGATTCGGCATACTGCGGTAACATTGGGCTCCTTTGTGACGACCCAATGTCTCATTCGCCTGCACTATCAGGGTTCTTGGTCGATCCACACAAGACTGAGACCATTGCACTGCACATATCTCCCCGTGGATCCGGTTGTTTAGGGTGTGTTTTTGACCACGACACCCCTGAATCTAGCTATCCTGATCCACACACTACTGAATTGCCCCTGTTGTTACAAGAAGATGTGACCATAGCTAATGGGTTTCTTGTTAGCATAGTCACAACCGACTATCTCATAGGTCGTGAATCAGTAGGAATTCACACGCATCTGGATCATTAGATTCCTACCTTCGAGTCTGCTCCTCCTATTCCCATCTCTGACTCGAACCCACCTGTGATTGAATTGAAGCCCTTACCTGACTCATTTAAGTATGTGTTCTTGGGCGAAAGTGAGACATACCCGGTCATTAGTAGTGCCCACTTAACCCAAGAACAGGAGCATCAATTGATTTCTACGCTACAAGACCATAGGGTTGCTATAGGGTGGAGCATTGCTGATCTCCGCGGTATTCGCCCCTCGTATTGCACTCATCACATTTACACGGATGAGGGGGTGAAACGTTTGGGACAACCTCAAAGATGGCTAAACTTGAATATGCTAGAGGTTGTTAAGAAGGAGATTATCAAATGGCTGGATGCAGGTATTGTATACCCAATCTCTGACAACCAATGGTTGAGTCCGATCCAGATAGTGCCCAAGAAAGTAGGACTCACCATAGTGAAAAATGATAAAGGCGAATCCATCCTGACTCGCACTGCGACTTCTTGGTGGGTCTGCATCGACTATAGGAAACTGAACATGGCTACCCAGAAGGAGCACTTTCCTTTTCCTTTCATTGATCAGATCTTGGAATGGTTAGCTGGCAACAGTTTCTTTTGCTTTCTGGATGGATACTCTGGGTATAATCAAGTAGCGATTAACCCAGAAGGTCAAGACAAGATCACATTCACATGCCCCTTTGGAACATTCATTTTCAAGTGGATGCCCTCTGGCCTCTGTAACGCATTAGCAACATTTCAGCATTGTATGATGGCCATCTTTTCTGACATGATTGGAGACTATGTGGAGGTGTTCATGGATGACTTCTCCATTTTCGGAGATGATTTCACATCTTGTCTTGATAACCTCACCAAAATCCTAAAATGGTGTATTGAGGTAAATCTAGTACTATCTTGGGAGAAAAGCCATTTGATGGTGAGGGATGGCATAGTACTAGGGCACAGGATCTCTAAAAATGGACTTGAGGTCGATTGAGCTAAATCTGAGATTATTTCCCACTTATCTCCACTTAGCTCGGTTAAGCAGATCAGATCATTCTTGGGTCACGTCGACTTCTATTGGAGATTTATACGTGATTTCTTAAAAGTTGCACGACCTTTGACAAATCTCCTTATTGCCGATGCCCCATTCGAATTTAACACCTCGTGTCTCAGCGCCTTCGAGACTTTATGAAGCGCTGTCACTGATTCCATGATTCTCCAACCACCCGACTGGTCGCTTGATTTTGAGATGTTGTGCAACGCTTCTGATTTCGCCGTCGGTGCTATTGTAGGCCAGCGTTAGGAGAAACAACCTTTTGTCATATACTATGCTAGCAAGATGCTGAATGAGGCTCAGCGCAATTATACTGTCACAGAAAAAGAACTGCTAGCAGTAGTATTCGGGTTGGAGAAATTCATATCTTATTTATTAGGGTCCAAAGTTATCATCTTCATTGACCACTCTGCCCTCCGGCATTTGTTGGCAAAGAAGGATGCCAAACCCCGACTCATCAGATGGATCCTTCTATTGCAAGAATTTGATATTGAAATCCATGACAAAGTCGGAAAACAGAATGTTGTGGTGGATCACCTATCCAGATTGGACCCAGCCTACATTCCTTATTCCCTGCCTATCCATGACCAATTTCTGGATGAATCCCTTTTGGCAATTCACTCTGTTGAGTTCCCCTGGTACGCGGATATCGCAAACTATCTTGCCATAGGCAAGATTCTCGTGAACCTATCCAAGGACCAGAAACTCAGATTTATTGCGAAGGCCAAATTCTATCTCTGGGATGACCCACTACTCTTCCACGTTGGAGCAGATTAGATTATTCGAAGATGCATCGCAGATTCTGAGATCCCCATTGTGTTATCTTTTTGCCACAATGATGCTTGTGGTGGTCATTTCTCAGGACGGAAAACCGTTGCAAAAATTTTGCAGTTGGGATTTTTCTGGCCAACTATTTTCAGAGATACACACAAATATGCCCATCACTGCAAATGATGTCAATCGATCGGTTCTATGACCAGGAGAGACATGATGCCACTCCATCCCATCAGGGTTGTAGAAGTGTTCGACATCTGGGGCATCGATTTTATGGGCCCTTTTCCGAACTCACATGGCTTCGAGTACATATTACTAGCCGTTGACTATGTCTCGAAGTGGGTCGAGGCCATCCCAGCGAGATGGGCTGATCATAAGACCATCATTTCTTTCGTACGAGAATACATCTTCGCGAGATTCGAAATACCCCGCACTCTGATTAGCGACGGGGGAAGCCACTTCATCCACGCCCACTTCAGGTCATTATTAAAGAAATACGGGGTACATCACCGTATAAACACCCCATATCACCCGCAGACCAATGGGTAGGCTGAAGTGTCTAATCGTCAGATCAAGCTGATTCTCCATAAGACAGTTAGACCAGACAGGAAGGACTGGTCCAATAAATTAGTTGATGCACTCTGGGCATATCAGATCACGTATAAGGCCCCACTCGGAATGTCACCATATTGCATGGTATATGGCAAGGCCTGTCACCTTCCTGTAGAGCTGGAACATCGCGCCTTATGGGCGGTGTGAAAATGTAACCTTGACCTTGATGCAGGAGGTCAAGAACGGAAACTCCAGCTTAGCGAATTAGAAGAGATCCGACGGGAGGCCTATGAGAATGCATTGATATACAAGGACAAGACCAAGGCCTTTCATGACTGCCACATCTGGAGGAAAACATTCACGCCCAACTAGCAAGTCTGGTTGTTTGATTCGCGACTAAAACTTTTTTCAGGGAAGCTCAAGTCCAAGTGGACTGGCCCATATGTTGTGATTCACCCATATCCTAATGGGGTGGTCCAAATCAGGGACCCAAAATCTGGGCATGTATCTACAGTAAATGGCTAGTTCCTCAAGCCATTCACGACCCAGGAACCTCCTCCAGCTGACGAACTCATTCATCTTATTGAGGATATTTGAGTAGGTTCTTGCCCAGCTGGAGGCGTTAAACTCAACACGTATAGATAGCATATCCCACATTCTACCATCATCTATAACCATTTTTATACATAGCATATTTTTCTTTTAAGCATATTTCTTTTGCATATTACATATTGTCAGGTTGGCCGATGCTGAACGTTAAAATTTTAGGAGCAATTCCAGGTGATTTCTACCCATTTATTCCCTGCTGTATTTATTTTCTTCTATATTCATGCATGAGGACATGCAAGAACTTAGGCATGGGGGGGTAGATATGACAAAACTGAAAATTTTTATGCTAACATTTAGGAAAACCTCAGAGCTGCATGTCAAACGTACTTTAGGACCCTAAATAAAAGAACAACCGACTCCACCTCCAATGCTCGCATTGGAGCTAAAAATCGTCCGCAACAGCCACTTCCGACTCACCCGCTCACCTTTTGTTCTAAATTTAGGGTCAAGCTGAATGTAACCCGAAAGGGAAATTTCATGAAGTATGAATATAAGAGGTTACTTGTTTATAGCATATATACATAGTGCATCCATGAATAAGATTATCTTATTAAGAGAATGCATTAGGGATTTTATCCTTTAGTTGATTCCTGTAATCTGGAATCCAGTACAACATTTCATACACACGTAGAATTTGTAATGGATTCACGATGAAAGCTGATAAGCGTCTTTAGTTTGTCGAGAAGAAGCAGTGCTTCTTTACCTGAACCCTTAGACAGTGTTTTGGGAGTTAGGCAGATTTTCTTCCAAAAATCCACCAAATAGTGTGAGATGAGAGTAGAGTGTACTGATGCTCTATGATTAGTGAGAGGAATCCGGAATCCTAGATAATTAGGTGATGATACTTAGAGATTAGGCATAGTTTTTGCTCAAGGATCCTGCGTATATATTTTTGCGTGAAATTTGAGAGCCACCAAATAAGACAAATACGCAGAGAGAGTTTTCATAAAACTAGGGCTAAAGAGGATGATTATGACCATTCTTTACGGAATCCTCGGCTAAAGGAGGGCATTGATGTCAAGGTCAGAAATACACCCTCCTATCCATCTCTCTTGGTGTCGTGAGTAGGCACTTCCACCAAATAAGCCACCCAATGTCTCTTTGAGTACCATCAATCCCTAATAATGCCTCCTCGATAAAGTTCATGGATATGTGCTAGTTGTGTTGTGTTGAAAGAAAAAAAAAGAAGAAAAAAGAAAAAAAATGATGAAAAGAGAAGAAAAATTGAAAAAGATTAGAAAAAGAAGAAAAAGCAAAGAAAAAAAGAGTGAATATTTAGTGTTTATTTCAGTTGCATTGAGGCAATACTACCAAATAAATTTGAGATCTACCAAATATGGCCTTAACCTACGTTTCTTGTGTTTCTGACCACCTGAATACTGGCTGAGGAATTTTGACTTAGTGTTAGAGTTATGGGACCTCAATTAAAGTGTTAATGCCAACTGAGACCACCAAATATAGGTCATATGTGTGAATCTAGTGAGATTGTGAGCTCTAAGAAAAAAAAAATAATAGAGAGAGTAAGAGAGAATGGATACAAAGGAACTAAAAGAGAGCATAGTTTTTCTCATCTTTCTTTGAGATGAGTTACTTGATAATCCAGGAATCTAGATTCTGAAGTACTAATTTCTATGTAGCACCAAGTGAGAGTGAGCCACCAAATAAACACCCGTATCCCTCAGAGATTCTCTACCCAAGCTTAAAGCCGGGGTGGAATTCATAGAATATCTTGAATACTTTGAGGGAAGAAGTCTGCCTATCATGCTAGAATTTTTACTAGGGGGCAAGTACATGCTTTAGAGGTGAATCAGGTCTTGCACTCAAATCCGTTGCAAAAGATACGTAGCTACACTTTCACATTTGTCTGGATTTCTAGAGCATAGGATGAAAACAGAAAGGAGAAAAATCACTATGCAAACACTTGATAAAATAATCAATCCCTTAGGGACCCTTCTGTGAATAATATAGTTTTGCATTTGCTAGGGACTAGCAAGATTTAGGCATGGGGATATGATTGCACAACAATCATAGGTCATAATTAACCTAAATTAGGCTAGGACTTAGCATAAATTAGGATAATTCATGCATGCAAAAGCATTACTTGCATCTTTACTGCTTTCTTTTAGCTATGCAAAAAATAATGTTGTAATGTACTGATTAGGTGCATTATGTCAATTACAGGTAATAAGCTGATCAGAAGCTAGATCTGAAGCTGGATCTAAAGCTGGATCTGAAGAATAAAGAATAACTGGTGTTGCAGCAGAGCTGGAGCGGAAGACCTAGATTAGATGTAGTAGATAATAATGTAAGGGAGTTAAGGTATGCTATTCTATTAAGTAGGAATAAAGCAATAAATTGTGAAGAACTTATATCCATCCTAGCCCTAGGACAGCCTAGAAGCCTCCCCAAGCCTTAGCCACCCTTAGATTAGGTCACCGCAACCTAGGAAACCTTAAACCCTAATTCTAGCCTCTATCTGGACGTCCAAATGAATTATAGGACGTCTAGAACCCTTATTCAACTCCCGCACACCTTAAACCCACTTTTGTAGTGTTATTAGACATCCAGACACTTGGTCAGACGTCCAATTTCTGTAGAATACACAAGAATAACCTAGAATCCCTCCTGACTCTGATTGGTCATCCAGACAACAAGTCTACTTCTGATTTTTCACTATAAGACGTCTGACACTATTATTAGACGTCCAGAACTACCCTCCAGACCCTATTTTGAGATTCAAGCCTTGATCTTGGATCTTTAGCTCCCTAAACCCAATTCTAACCCCCTAAGAACCTAAATTAAGGTGCCATAACCCTAGTACATTACCTCTAGACCTCCTCAAGGACCTATTTAGGTCCTCACTAAACCTAATTGACTTGGATCATGGTCAATCTCTTCAGTCTATTCAATTGGGCTCATTGAGTCCAATTGAGCCCTGATCTCAGCACACACTATCCAATTGTACTCAATGAGAATCCAATTGACTTCGACCTAAATTAATTGAGTTATTTTACTCTCAATTAGGTTTCCACACACCCAATTAAACTTGTATTAAGTTTAATTGCACTTTATCTTAGAGAATTAGGGTTTACAACCCTAATTTGAGACCTACCTTGATCTAAACCCACTAGAACCTAACCTAATTAACCTAGCCACCTAAGTTTCGACCCACACACACCCACACACACCATCCACACGAAAATACCTAGCCTGTAGTTCTCTAGAACTCTCTACCATGTGTTGTTGCCTTGGTTGCTAAAATTAGCAACCAAGAGCCATTCAATTTTTAGATCTACATTTGGTGGATCTAAAAACCACCATCCATCCTCTCTCTCTCACTCTCCCATGAGCTCCCACCATATGCCTCTCTAGACAATTCCATAATTCTCTAGAGAGCTTCCCTTAGGTCTATAAAAAGATGTAAGGGGTGGTCATTTGCACCCATCCACTCTTGGTTCCATTTAGCTTAGTTTCATTCCACATCCACTCCACCTCCATGCCCACGAGTAGCTTCACCATGGCCACCACCACCTCCATGCCAAGATGTTGGATCAGCTCTCCAACCTCTCTCCAAGGGCTGACCTAAGCACCATTGGCCACCCCTCCTTCTCCTGTCAACTACTCAAAGGCCATCGGAGCCACCTTCGAATGCCCCTATTTCTACTAGACTAGATTATAGTTCTTAGATTTACATGCTTTATTTACTGCTTAGTAGTGTAGATTTATATTTTCCCCCAATGATGCATGCATAATTCCCCCTTAGATTCATGTATGCGATCATTTTTTACTAGCTAGATTTGTATTTCCAAGCATTCCTCTATAAGCTTTCCACGAGCTTAATGTTGTAACCACCATCATGAATTGAATGAATGAAGATCTTTTTCTATATATATATCTATGTGTGAAAATCACCATGAGCTTATTGCAATATATTTTGTGTGATTAAGGTTTTCTGCCTTTAATTATTATCTTTTGGCAACTAGCATGTCGTACATCAATACGTAATAACCATAAACCGACATGCGATTTTATGCAAGTAGAGCGAGCGAGATCGATTTCAAATTTGCATTTCCATAAACGCCTCCCAGAGATGAACGACCGGGACTCCAAGTCTCGTTATCTTATAAATTATTTTTGTTGATCGTATTTCGCAACTATACTATGATGCATTCTAATGAAATAAGCGATCTACGATTCCCAACTAACCACACATTAGGTTCTCAATCAACTCCCTCTATAGTCAGCCCCACTCAAGATGATACACACTTTGATTCATATCTTGATTCTTATAACCCTGAGTGGAGATATAATTCTGATTTTTCATGGCCACCACAGAGACCAATTCTGACTAAATGTCAATCTATGCCAACCTAGTATTCCACTCAAACCACTTTAGGGTAACCATCTAATCCAACCCGACCCACAACCACCCTTGAGGATATCATGAACCTTTTGTTGGACTTTGATAAGAAAAATGAAGAAAGGCTGACTAATTTGGAAAATCAAGTGAAGTCTCAAAGGGATCAAGTCAAGAGACTTCAAGAATCATTTTATCCCCATATGCACACTCCTCTTCACTCCTATTCTCCACCTATTCTTTCGACCCCTCCTCCAATTATCATATGTGCCATTGTGCAAGTGCCCATTCTTTGGCCTCTAAAAGAAAGAGGAAAGCTGAGCCCACCCAAATGATTTGATTCGAGCTCAACCAAAAATCTTAAGACCAAACCTACATCTAGCTCTGACTCAAACTCTAGGGACAAAAAGAAGTAAAAGGCTCCTAAATTTGATCTGACCTATTTACCCTTTCCTAGGGCCTTAAAGAAAAGTCACAAGAAAAGAAAAAGACTTGCACACCTAAAGAGGTGGCTTTATCTGCTAAGATAAGTGCATTTGTTTCTGGTGCTCTGCCACCCAAAAAGACTGACCTTGGAAGACCATTCATATTTTGTGCCATCATGGGATTCACCTTCAATAGAGCCCTTGTAGATCTAGGGTCTTCCATCAACTTGATTCCTACTGCTCTTTTTGACTGCACTAGACTTGGAGATCTGAACCACACACCTGTCACAATTAAAATGGCAGATGGCTCCATCAACACACCTAAGGAGGGGGTTCATGATGTGATCATTAAAGTGCAAGGTCTTAGCTTTTCGGTTGATTTTATTATTTTGGACATGGATATACCAGAGAAGCTAAGTGATTCACCCATCATTCTGGGTCTCCCTTTCTTGGCTACGGCCAATGCATGGATTGACTGTTACTCAGGATGTATGGAAATGAGTAGTGGCAATGAGAAGATTCGCTTTGATATTTATGCAGTCGCTAAGAAAATGAAGTCAGGGTATTTTTTGGATGATACAGAAAGTGATTCGGAGGATAATTTGGAAGAAACCATGGCAATTGACACCTGGGTAGGACCATATGACCTTAATCAAGAATCCACTAAATCACAAGAGTCACCCTCTCGATCAAATTTTTGATAACATGGCTGACTATCTTAACCAACCTAGCCCAATTCAAATGCTTGCCCCTTGCAATGCATCCCAAATTACTCAATTAATCAAAAGAGCTCATGAAATAGAAGAAGCTAGTGCTAGAGAATATGATGATATATGAAAAGAGCTTCATAGAATCCAGGATGAGCAACAAAAATTAGAAATGCTAGAATTTGGGTCAGGTGTGCCACAACAGATTTGTGATTTTGAGGTGGTCATTGAGGATTCTGTAGATCAAACACCCGAGGTGGATGATATTGATGTTCCTATTGAAGTTGTGGAGGGGGATTCATTTTAGGATCTTGATCTTGATTTAGGGCCTAAATATCAGTCATTTTATTTTGAAGAACCAAGCATTAATGGGATTGAATATGATTTTGTTGTATTTGAGGGTACCCATGTAGACGTTGATGAATTGATTCAAATGATCACATACACGGAACAAAAAAATCAAAAACACCTTCACGACTCCTCAATTAATGATTCAGCCCATTCCACTTTCATTAGGGACTCATTAATGAATCTAATGCCCAATTCCATCAAAGTGACCAATAGGAAATATCCCCTTATGAAAAAGATATTCAAGAGATTGAAAGACTATTGGGGATTACATATGATGAGTTATCGGAGGAAGCTAAAAATTTTGCTGAATCATGTGATAATTGGGAATTGGAATTGAATGATTTGAAAGAGGAGAAAGAAAAAGATGATACTCAAACATCTTTGGGAGAGACAGAGATTAATCACTAGGCCTTGATTTCTAGATCTAACCACACCACTTGGGTCATGCCTTCCATTTATCACCATTATCAGGACCCATATGATTTTACCCCACACGACTCCACTCATACCACAACTACCCACATTCTCCATCACCTCTTCGAGATGCCTTCATCTTCATTTCTTCCAGGCACCCGCATTTATCTGTATTTCTACTGTAGCACTTGGTTGCAGATAATCCCAAGCCCCATCTACAGATTTTTCTGATTTTTTAGGCTTGGAATTCATGGATAGCTTATTTGCATTTGCGGCCCACTGTTAGTGAACGAGATTAAAATTCTTATCATTTTACTCACCGTTCTCAATATTGTATTGATATATCCTTTTTGAGTTTACACCCAGCTGGAGGTGTTAAACTCAGCACTTATATATAGCATATTTTATTTATCATATTTTCCTGCATATTTATTTTACTTCTTAGGTGTTGGAAGAAGTGGAAAAAAAAATTCAGAAGCTATTCCAGGTGATTTCAACCCATTTACACCCTGTCTTAATTTATTTTTCATTATATTCATGCATGAGGACATGCAAGAAAGTAGGCATGAGGGGGTAGTTGATGATAACATCATCATGGGCCATAACTAGCTTTAATTAATTATAATCAAGTGACAAATGCTCCTACATAGTTGCCTGAGAGTCATAATTCCTTGCATATCCTTTCTAAGAGAAGAACATTAAAACAGGGTTAATTCTGCAGTTTTAAAAGCACATTATGAAATTAGAGTAGCCACGGGGATTGCAATTGGTTAATCTAAGGTCTAATGAGCATTAAAGATCAATAATTGGGTCCATACAGACAGAAACAGAGTTTCGTGCATTTCGAGAACTGATATAGCTCCTAAAATCCTAATTTTAGACCTGCTTAAATTACTGAGGTTATGGTCAAAATAAAATTTATCTAAATCATATAAAATTCATGGAAAAATATTCCTTGAGATTTAGTACCCTTAATTTGACCATTAGAACCTATTTTGACCTTAAACAGAGTCATAGACAAAGTTCTACCCTAATTTGAGTTTCTACGTAAATTGCCCAGTCAAACTAAGTCAAAACTCAATTCCGACTTTACCATTAGATTTCTTGGATCCAAATTAAATTTGTACAAAAATTTCAGCCCAATCAGAGTTCAACTTGACTTAGTTTGCATTTTAGTCCTTTACAACTCTGTTCTTTACATCCAACCCCTAACTTTCTAAAATCCTTGCATATTAGTCCCTAGCTTTGTCATCTTCTTCATAGATCATCCCCTACCGCCATTGGAGGTCAAGCGACCTCCAGGTTGGCTTTGACCACGCTTAAACCCATTCAAATCATCATCAAATCTCACCAAATTTGGTGGGATTGATGTTCACACCATGAAGAAGAGATTGGGACAGATCTTGGCACCTGATTTGCCCCAAGAAGGTTGTGCAAATGCACGGATTCCATGGGTTCTTCTTGATTCCTAATGAAGCCAATTAGGCTTGTTTCCTTGTCTAGAGCTTGCCCCAATCTCGATAAAAGCTTCTTCATCACATTTCCAAGCTCCTTAGCTTGGTTTTGGCCACAATTCCTCACTAAAACCTCTCCCTCCAGGCTCCTTTGACCAACTCTAGCGACTCCTTATTTTTGCGAGGCGAGATCAATGTAAATTCAATGCGTCGTAGTATAGTTGAAATCGCTCGAAAACAAATGAATTTTATTACTTGAAGTTTTAAGTTCGAGGTTGAACACAGGGAGCAAATTGGGGTCTAAAAATCAAGAACACAATTCTAAGATTGAATATAATATGCAATGAAAATCAAAGTATAGTGCAAAAAACACAATGTCAATGTATAAGGGAGTAGCACAAAAAATATGGATGTCATATTTTGAAAATCAAACGTCTTAAATATGAAATTGCTACAGTGCTCCAATTGCGTGGCTGTCTGATCTCCTTCTTCTTTCTTTTCTTTCATCTGTTCTCTATCTCTGACAGCTTTCTTTCTTCTTGGCTTCTTCTTCTTCCTTCTGTGATTTCTTCTTTCTTCTTTGATTTCTTTCTTTGTTCTTGCCCTTGTCTTCTTCTTCCTCTTCTTTCTCCTTTCCTTTTGTCTCTGACTTCAGTTTCTTTTCAGCTTTGCCTTCTCTTCAGCTTTGCCTTCTCCTTCCTTAGCTTCTCTGGTTGTCACCCTCTCCCTCCTTGGCTTTCTATTCTTCTCCTGAGAGAAAAACCTACCCCTACCCTCCCCCGCGATTTCTCTTCCTCCTTCTCTCTTTGGCTTGCTCTCCCAGAGCCTCCTCGAGTTATCGGGTCGGGTATGCATGCCCGGGACCAGGCCCACCGTCGTGTGTGGTAGGCAAGGAGTGCAGGCTAATCGGATATATGGGTCAGAGACAGATCCGCGGGACGTAGGGTCACGGACGAGGCAGTGAGGGTGAGTGGGACCTCACCCCGTGGTCAGGAGGCGATAAGCCTCTGTGACTTTTTCAACTTATATCACTGCGCCTACTCACAATCTTCTGAGGT
Source organism: Thalassia testudinum (assembly GCA_037157565.1). NCBI lineage: Eukaryota > Viridiplantae > Streptophyta > Magnoliopsida > Alismatales > Hydrocharitaceae > Thalassia > Thalassia testudinum. The sequence goes on from JAZHRO010000025.1 coordinate 5,580,595, forward strand.
GGGACTATGTTGTCCCACCTTCTTCGCGAACGCCCGCAGCAAACATTCTCCTCCAATTGCAGCAGCTACGTGGGCGTCGATGCCAATTGCTGGCTGAAGATGTGCACGAAAGGAATTCGCACAACCTGGGACTTCTTGCTTGGAGCGAGGAGTCCTAGATGAAGTTTCCAAGCAAGCTTCGTGCTTTGTCAATGGCAGCTTAGGCCTCGAACCCTGTCAACAAGAAAATGGCCTTGCGGCCTCGTCAGAACATGCAGGGAGCTTCACCTGAACACGGTGAAGGTGGTACGGTGGTCGGGGTGGCGTGGGGTGGCCTGAGTGTGCGTGCCTAGGTCACCTTGTGGGTGCGAAGGTAGGTGTGTTCGAGGGGCGTGCTGGGGGCTTGGCGTAGTGAATGGAATGAGGGGTTAGGGTCAGTGAGGTGTGGCGGTGCTCGTGAGGTAGTTGGCGAGGTGGATGGAGGCATGGAGCGGCGGGAACACCTCACCGGAGGTCTGGTCATAGATGGAGAAGGTGACGGTGGTGTGCGAGCGTCGAGGCATATTTGCAAAAATAAATGGTATAAAAATGATGAGAAGAGAGAGAGGACTTAACTGAGTATGGATGGATGAAGGGGGATGAAGAGGAGGCGTCTAGCTCGTTTTGCCATCGCGGGAGATGAAGGATCCAATAGGAGGGGAACGACGACGATAAGAGGGTTGTAGGGACGTCGGCTGGTGTGGCATGACGCGGACGAAGAGGATAAAGGGAACCTTGCCATTGGTATTGTGGCAGAGTGATGAGAGAGAGAGAGAAGGGTTGCCAGAGCTTGCTGGGTGGTTGACCAGAGGGGGAAGAGAAGAATTAGGGGTATCTCAGGCCAATTTCAAGCTTGGGAGATGCAGAATGATCTGGGCAGGCTTTTATAGGCCCTGTTAGGAGGTCTTGTGCTTGGAAGCCAAGCTTCCAAGCATGGTCATGTCACCAGAGATGGAAACTCAGAGCGACCTAAATATCTCATGAGTTCGCATGAGAGATTGGGTAAGAATTAGGGCTTGATAATGGGTTCACATGAGAGGAGATTTCTCAAAGAATCTCCATTTCAATTTTGAAGGGGATTCTCTGAGGAATCAGGGAGTTCTTTCCCTTGATACCTCGCCGGAGTAGGATTCCCTCCGCTATAATGGTGGAGGGACCTAATTGCAAAGAATGACAAGGAAGTTAGGGGAGTTTTTGCAGAAGTTTTCAAAAGTTAGTGGTAGAAATGTAATTGAGTTGGACTTGTTTGCAAAGTAGGTCAAGGTGAATTCCCCGTAGGTGCAAATTTTGGTACAAACCTAATTTGGACCTAAGGAATCAAATGGTGAAGTTATATTTTATTTTTGACCACATTTGAATGGAAATTTACATAAAAACCCAATTTAGGGTAAACATTTGACCGGGACCCCTATTTAGGTCAAAATAGGTTCTAACAGCCAAATTAAAGGTTCTAAACCCTAGAGGATATTTTTCCATGATTGTTAGAGGGTTTAGGTGAATTTTATCATGACCATAACCTTGTTAAATTAAGTGGGTCTATTTTAGGGTTATAAGAAGTCATTTAATTCCTAGAATTCACATGAACCCTTTGCTATTTGAACCAACACACTTTTTATCTTGTTAAGATCATTTGACCTTTGTTTAGCCCATGAGAAATCCCTTTGTTGCACTGCAATGGTAAAATTGCAGTTTTACCCCTTGTTTCTTGCTTTTCCTTCAGAAGGGTTATCCATTGAGTAAGAACCTCCAGTTGGTTATGTAGGAGTTTTGTTCTCTTTTTTGGGTCAAAATGAGCTAGTTAGAGCTCATGATGGTGTTCCCATCATACCCCCATGCCTAGCTTTTGCTAGTCCCTTAGCAAAATTTTGAGGTTTTAACTTCTGTTCTAGACCATGAATTCCTTTGATGTTCACAAATTATGATGACTGCTTTTTCTTTTCTTTTTGATTAGGTTAGAATGCCGACAGTAGGCCTAGAAGTACTCAAGTACCAACCAAGATCCGGACCTGACCAGCTCTAGCCTCGATCCTTCGCGAAGGTTTTTAAGGCCTACAGGAACTCTCCTAAGGTTCGTTGGACTCCGCGGTAAAAGCACCCGTGCTTGTAACATATTTTAGCCTCGATTTAGTTTGCAGTGCATTATTTTTGTAGGAGAGATAAAGGATTTATTTGTTTGGATAGTTTTCTCTCTCTTTTCTTTTTATTTCTAGCTTTGGATTGGCTTCTCAACATGGTCTGTATCGGATTCCTCATCCCCATCATCAATCCTCGAGTGGGTCCCTGGCAATTGATGCTTCGTGATAGCACCACCCATGGCAACCCCATAACCCTGGCTTCGAGATTTTGAGATAATCCCACCCATGGCATTCTGTAGCTAAATCCAGACCCTAGTAATCGACATTTCATGATAATGTCGCCCATGGCATCTGAACCAGCACAGGATGCCTACGTGCCCCTGGTAGGATATGTAAATATCCTAGGAGACAAGCACCGAGGAGTTGATATGTTATTACGCATCTTCGAGGGGAATTTCCAACCTCTCCGCACTGGGAACACGTCCAAATCAACTTGTTGCGACTTTTTCAGAACGCTAAAATGCTTTTGCGTGATTTTGATAGTTATGTGCACTGAACCAGACTATGTGTGGATTGGGGTGCTTAGGTTACTGAGTCCCGCAAACCAAAAGGTCAGTTAACGAGGCCAAATACTCCCAAAGCCTTAGACCTAATACTTAAGCTTCGCATTTTCCCCAACCTCTTAAGGACTATCCAGATCTTAGCAGATACTTGAATTTTTAAGCCTAAGAGTCTAACCCAAGAGGCCTAAAATCAACGTTCCTACTAATCTCTTTTGTGTCTCATTAGCACTTATTCCTTCATTTTTTTCTTGATATGGTCTAGAACTTCGGTTAATCCCTTAATTTCTTACTAATGACTATCTCTTTTTTATTTTTCATTTTATGCTCCTTTTTTGACATTTTGCTCTTTTCCTCCTCATTTTCTCCTCGTGATTTGTATGGCCTCAAAATTTTCTCTCCCCTCAGTATTTTTTTGTTCTTTTTCAAGATTTTTTCATTTTTTTGGTGTTTTTTGTGATATGTGATTTTTTTGTTGAAACCTTTTCTTAGGAGATGAGTTTTCATGGTGTTTTACACTTACATATCCCCCCATGCCTACGATTTGCAATGTCCCCATTGTAGATTATGTGGGTTTGAATTCATCTTAGATCATTCATTAGAATAGGTTTTGGGTGGGCGAATGGGTCGAGGTGACTGTTGCGAACGATTTATAACTCGGGTACGGGTACCTAAGGTGGGGTCGGCTGTTCTAATGCATGCACCCTAAAGTGCTATATGAATTCAGCATAGGAATTTCAAGAAAGGTTTCAGGTTTTTCAAGAATGACGGGTTGCCTCTCGTTAAGCGTTGAGTTTTACGCCATCGGCTGGACGCAATGAGCTCAGGGAGAATGGAGGGTAGAGGATATCTTAGCCAAATTTGTATTGGTCAAGTCAATGAACGGTTTGAGTCTCTGACCGTTCACGATGAAAGGTTCGGAATCATGGCTGAGTGGACCGATCTCAATGGCTCCATTTCCAAAGATTCGTCAGACTATGTAGGGTCTGATCCATTTTGATCGTAGTTTTCCTGGGAACAGTTTAATCTTGGCATCGAAGAGTAGGAATTTTTGACTAGGATGGAAGATCTTTCTTGATATGTGCTTGTCATGAAAGGCCTTAACCCGCTCTTTGTAAATTCGCGAGTTCTCATACGCGTTGTGGCATAATTCATCGATCTCGCTCATTTGAAGCTTTCTATGGGTTCTTACCTTAGAAAGATCTAGGTTGTAGCTCTGTACTGCCCAATAGGCTTTGTGCTCCAATTTGACGGGGAGGTGACATGCCTTCCCATACACTAATCTGAAGGGAGACATGCCTAATTGGGTTTTGTGGGCGATCCTATAAGCCCACAAAGCTTCCAGAAGCCAGGATGACCAGTCCTTCCTATCAAGTCGAACAGTAACCTGGAGGATTTTCTTGATCTCCTGATTTGATAGCTCAGCTAGACCATTAGTTTGGGGGTGGTAAGGAGTAGAGATTCGGTGTGACACCCCATATTTGGTCATCAGTGACCTGAACTGAGCGTTAGTGAAATGGGTCCCTTCGTCAGAAATTATAGCATGTGGAATCTCGAACTGTGGAAAGATGTTCTGATGAATGAATTTGATAACTACTTTATGATCATTGGTTCAGGTCGGAATGGCTTCGATCCATTTTGACACGTAGCCAACAGCAAGTAAAATGTACTCGAAGCCGTCCGAAACAGGGAAGGGTCCCATGAAATCAATCCCCCATATGTTGAAGATTTCGCATACCAGAATTGGCTGTAAAGGCATCATATCACAATAGCTCATGTTGCTGAAGGTCTGTGATAAACGCCAGTTTATCATCATTCTTATGCATTAAAACAAACCTAGCTCTTAGGATTTTTACTCTGCAAATGGATTTTTGGGCTGCATTTAGGCATAAATTAGGTTAGGCATGCATTGCATTTTTTATTATCTTTTTAATGTGTTTTTGTGAGTGTCAGGGATGTACAGATACACAGATCCCTAAAATCCTAGCACTCAAGAAGGCAAATGGTGAAGGAGAAGCCCAGACTAGCTGGAACTCAGCTTGATCCAGCTCACCACAGTTGGAACCTAGCTTACTTGAACTAGGGTTAGCTCATCCTAGCTCCATTCAGCTAATCTCAGCTAAACGGCAGCTCAAGAGAGTTCATCTTAGCTCACCCTAGCTCAAGTCAGCTCAGATCCAGCTCAACTTAGCAGAGTCTAGCTCATCCAAGCTCCCACTAGTCCACAGGGAGCTCTAGCTAGCTCAGCTGAGTTGACAGGAGTTCACCCCAGCTCAGATCCAGCTACATCCAGCTCCACTCAACTCCAGCCAGCTGAAGAAGAACTCATCCCAGCTCAGGAAGCTCAAGTCCAGCTCCTGGGGACTTAGCTTAGCTCAACTCAGTTGAGCTAAGCTACCTTAGTTGCCTCAACCAGCTTGAGTCTCCCCTAGAGCACCAGACCTAGCTCACCTCAGCTCATCATGGTAGAAGCTAGCTTACTTTAGCTTGGCTTAGCAACTAGCAAAGAACTAGCAAGCTAAGCCAGCTAGAGTAGCTCCATGCCAGCCTCTTCAGCAGCAGCCAGCTCCAATTTCAGCTCCAGACTTCTCCTCCTCAGCTCCTCCCTCCAAACCCTTGCTCCAACACCTTCTCCTCTACTCCACCTTTAGCTAAGCTAGCTTATCTTATCTTATCTTATCTTATCTTAGCTTAGCTAACAACCAGCTCCTTGGCCATCCATTACCTTCAAAATCAACCCTAGCTAGCTCCACCAACTCAAGCCTACCTAAGCCAGCTACCCTACTCAAGTTGGCGCCACCTCCTAGCCATCCCTTCACCCCACTATCTCCACCAAAAGACACCTAAAGTTGGCGCCAAAAACCACCCCTAACCACCTCTATATTGGCGCCACTTTCAGCCCCTTCATCCACCTTACACCTATCCACATAACCCATCCTAGCCATCCACATACCCCCCTTCTAGAATCCTAAGGTGGCGCCACCTAATAGCCTTCTAGAAGGCTCATTTTGGCGCCAATTCTAAAGGGCACCAAAGCCTTAACTACCCCCTTGGTGTCCCTTAAAGTGGCGCCAACTCACCTTGGCCATGGGATCTTCAACCACCTCCACCAACTCATCTTGGCCATCCATTTCAAAGGTCACCATAGCCCCCTTCCTATTCTATAAAAAGCCACCACCTACCACCATTTTGGGGCATCCTCCATTAGTGTAATTTGCTACCTAAACCACCTATACCTACGGCCAAGAAGAAGGAGTAGAGAAGGAGATTAAAGGGGCACATCACCAGCCCTTTTGGTGCCTTCTTCTCCCCACTCTCTTCAACTTGAGCCACGCCAAGGAGGAGGACTCTTCCACTTCAAGGAGGATGGCCAGGCAAGGGAGAAGGACCTAGGGTGGACGTCCACCCTTGGAGAAAAGCTTAGGGCACGCCCCCTTTGGGCTTGCCTTGGAGGACATCACCTTGGCGGAGCACTGCAAGGAAGGAGAAGAAGGAGGCCCTCTTTTCAAGATTGGGAGCTACCAACCTTGGAGCAAGAAGCCCTCTTCTTCACCATCTATCTAGAGGATTTGTGTTTTCTCTTCTTATTTGCATTTTTATAGTAGTAGAAGCTTTCCTCTACTAGGCCTTTTTGTAAAACAGTTTTTCAGTTATCAAGTTGCCTTCTTTGCAAGTTTTCTTGTTTGCATTTCTATTTCCTTGTTTTTAGCATTATTCACTCCCTCTCCCTAATTATTCTAGGCCTCCACTTGCCTAGAGTGAGCTTAGGGAGAGGCTCTACTTGCCACTAAGAAGTAGTATTTAAATTGAAGTGTAAATCACCTTTTCCGCCACAAGTTCGCATGTTGCCTTAGTTTAAAATAAAAAAAAATGATATATTAAAAAATTACCAAAAAGAAAGTTGAGATTTGTATTTTGAGCAAGAGAATCACTATTGCAAACCTATTGCCTCCTTGGACGACCCTAGATACTCTCCTATCTAGGAATATAAATTTAAAAGCGAAAGTGGATTTACGCGTTACAACGATCTAATTAACAAACCGCGTATTTTCGCTATCAGTCTGGCAACGAGTGCATGCCTTACAGTGATTGTATGCGTCTTTGAAAATTGTGGGCCAATAGAAGCCGCACAGGAGGACTTTCGCTGCGGTTTTATGACCTAAAAAATGTCCACCACATGCCTGGTCATGGAAGAATGACAATATGTCTTGAATTTCCACTTTTGCGACACATCGTCGAATGATCTGATCAACACCCATGTGGAAAAGATACGGGTCTTCCCAGAAGTAGTACTTGGCATCGGAAAGCAATTTGTCCTTCTTGGCCTTCGGCCAATTGGATGGGATCTGATGTGATGCCAGGTAGTTTACTATATCAGCAAACCATGGAAGCCCTGCATTGATAGTCAGAAGGTGCTCATCAAGAGAATGTTTCGTTATAGGTCCGGAAGGGTCGATAATTTCAGAAGGAAGGCGGGACAAGTGATCAGCTACCACGTTCTATTTTCCCACTTTATCACGAATCTCGAGGTTAAACTCTTACAATAGCAAGATCCAGTGAATTAATCAAGGTTTCGCGTCCTTCGCAAGGAGATGCCTCACAGCTATGTGATCCGAGTAAATGATAACACGGGAACCAGGAGATAAGATCTAAATTTTTCCAGGACAAATACTACGGCTAGCAGCTCTTTCTCAGTAACTGTGTAGTTACGCTGAGCCTTGTCAAGTGTCTTACTAGCGTAGTAGATGACCACGGGTTTCCTGTCAATTTTCTGCCCAAGTACCGCTCCTACAGCGAAATCAGATGCATCGCACATGATCTCAAAGGGTTGAGACCAATCAGGGGACTGTAGGATTAGGGCTTGGGTAACTCGGTCACAAAGGATTTTAAATGCTTGTGTGCATTCTTTGGGGATTTTGAAATGTACATTCTTAGAGAGTAGAGAGGTCAAGGGGCACATGATTTTCAAGAAATCAGGAATAAATCAACGGTGAAAATCGACGTGCCCTAGAAAAGATCGGATGTCCTTGATCGAGCTAGGCATAGGGAGTTGGCTCGATCGACTGGGATGCCTTTTTCTGAAATAAGATGTCCCAGGACAATTCCTTTAGGCACCATGAAATGGCTCTTTTCCCAAGAAAGAACCAGATTCACGTCAATGCACCGCCTGAGGATTTGGACCAAGTGCAGGAGACAATCGTTAAATGATTCTTCGAATACTGAAAAGTCATCCATGAAGACTTCCGGATAATCACCTACCATATCTGAGAATATAGCAAGCATGCACCGCTGAAATGTAGCAGGTGCATTGCAGAGATCGAATGGCATCCTTCGGAATGCGTACGTCCCAAAGGGGTTGGTGAAAGTGGTCTTTTCTTGGTCCTCAGGATGGATTGCCACCTGGTTATAACAGGAGTACCCGTCTAAAAAGCAAAAGAACCTATTTCTTACTAGTTTCTCGAGGATCTGATCAATAAATGGGAGTGAGAAATGATCCTTCTTCATGGAGGAATTGAGTCTTCTGTAATCAATGCAGACTCTCCACAAGTTTGCCACACGGGTCGGTATGACTTCTCCGGTTTCAGTCGTGATAATGGTGAGTCCTGCCTTCTTAGGCACAACCTGGATTGGACTCACCCACCGATTGTCGGAGATCGGGTAGATGATCCCTACATCTAACCACTTAATGATCTCCTTTTTCACGACCTTCTGCAGATTGGGATTTAAACGCCTTTGCATTTCACAGGAAGGTTGTGTGCCCTCTTTGGTGTAGATACGGTGTGTACAGTAAGAAGGGCTAATACCAGTCAAATCATCGAGAGTCCATCCAATAGCTCTACGATGTTGCTGGGGAACAGTAATTAGATGGGATTCCTGGTCAGGTGTGAGTCCGGAGTTGATAATCACAGGAAACGTCTGATTGGAACCCAAAAAGATGTACTTCAGATGGTCGGGAAGAGGCTTGAGTTCCAGAATGAGGTTATTAGCAGCAGCGGGCGGTTCAGGGTGTGTGTCAGGAGCAAGGGAAGGAGTTATGGGTGTATCTAGATCAGGGTCAGACTCCTCTGATTGTGGGTTTTGATCTTCTTGTGGTTGATTGGGAGTGATCAGGTTGTCCTCGATATACGGTTCATCAACCATGGACTTGATATCATATATTTGTTCTATAACACCGCAATTAATCCCTTGTTGGGCCTTAAAAATGTCAATTTTCAATGTTTGGTTCTCGAATTTGAGTTCAATTTGGCCCTCCTCACAGTTTATAGTGACCCTAGCAGTGGTTAGAAAGGGTCTCCTCAGTATAATTGGTGCATCCCTTGGGTTTTTAGGAGCATCCATATCCAAGATTATAAAATCCACTGGGAAATAGAAATCCTGTACCCTAACGATGACTTCCTTGAGTACTCCTTTAGGTGACTTAATGGATCGATCAGCTAACTGCAATGTCACCTTTGTCGATTTAAGCTCAGATTCTTCAAGGTGGTCAAGGAGGGATGTAGGTATTAGGTTTATGGAGGCACCTAAATCTAATAAGGCTCTGCCGAATTGGGTATCACAAATGGTACATGAAATCAGGGGAGTACTAGGGTCATTAGCCTTAGGAGGGAGTTTGCTTAAAATTACAGAGCTGGCTTGCTCTGATAGTACGTTCGGACTCTCACTTTTGGTTCGCAGCTTATGCTTGGGTGTACACACGTCCTTCAAAAATCGTGCTTAGGCCGGTACATGGCGGATTGCATCCATCAAGGGGATGTTTATATGGACCTGTTCAAAGAGCTTGACCATATCCTCCTCAGGAGCCACGGGTTTGGTTATCCTCTTTCCCTTGGTCAAGGCCTCAGGAAATGAAACCTTGGTTGGTTCATCTAGAATAGGTCTAGGTTCTTGATCTGGGACAGGGGTGTCTTGGATAACTATCCTAGGGCTTGGGTTACTACCAGGATTATAGTGGTTTGGATAAGGTGGTCTTAAGTTGCTTTACCACTACGAGTTGTTACAGAGTTTAGTCCTGCCTGGTTTTGGTTTGGGGTTGGTAAAATAGGTGGCTGCTATTGAAATCTCGCATACGATGTCGAAGCTTCCATCCCGTCGGGTGATGGAACAGAAGGGGCCTGATAAATCATGAGGGCTTGGCCCTGATCTGGGTTCATAACGTGCCTCTGGTTCAGCACGTTATTTGGATTCGGCAAAGGTTGAGAAGGGAGTGTGCCAGGTTGGCGGGAATTCGCCATTTGGGCGAGTTGATTGCGAACCTCTGTGATCTCGTCCTTGTGCTGTTTCTGCATAGCCGCATTCGTCTTCTGAATGTCAGTCAGAGTCTGAAGGATAAGAGTCATTTGATCTGCTTGGGTTGGCCCAGATTGATAGGTGGGGTTGGGCCGAGGCTGAGGCGACTGATATGGATGAGGAGCTTGTGGACGAGGTTGATATGGTGGTCTTTGATTCTGAGTATTTCCTGCCCACTGGAAGTTGGGATGATTCTGCCATTCAGGGTTATAGGTATTAGAGAATGAGTCATTCTGGATGGCATTGAGGTCCTCGCAGGTCTGAGGAACCTCAGGAAAATCAGAGTACGAGGGTTCAGAGTTCCCCCAACTAAAGTAGCTCGGATCGGAGTTTCCTCTGGTCCTGGAGTCAGACGGGGGTGGATACGGGTCCATCCCCTGAGAAGATCGGTGATAGATGTTCTGCACAGTTTCCCTCCCAAGAGATGGCTGTCCAAACGGGTTTTGCGCAGAGGTGGCTCGCTGCAGATGTCGAGTCAGCTCGTCCACCTTCTTCTCGATGATAGAGACCTTGTCCAACCGAGTGGCCATCAGTGCCAAGTCGACGGATGCGGATAGGCCTTGCATCTCATGTGTTCCCCTTGGATTTGTCGATGCGTACCATTCGTCCGGTCGAATAAGCCCATGGAGTCATTATTGATGGAGTTCTCTCACATATTCTTGAGAATCTCCCACACAGTGTCTTTGTGTTGACCCATGACATTTCCTCCGCAGGTTGCATTGACGAATAAGAGGATGTCTTCATGGAGTCCCTGGTAAAAGGACTTGACTTGTTCCCATTTAGGAACTCCGTGATGGGGGCACTTTCGCATGAGATCCAAGAAATGGTCCCGTGCCTCATGAAGAGGTTCTCCAGATTGCTGAGTGAAGTGTGTGATCTGGTGGCGCAAGGCATTCGTTCGACCAACTAAGAAGAACTTTTTCAAGAATTTGGATTGCAGTTCAACCCACGTGTTGATTGGACGCATCTGAGTCTGATACCAATGAGTTGCCTTGTCCATGAGAGAGAAGGAAAACATCTTCATAAGAAGAATATCCCGATTTTGTACATCTGACCCGGAGGTCTGGGCTAGATGTTTGAGTTGTTTGATGTGCTGGAAGGGATCCTCGGAGTTAAGCCTATGAAACTTTGGGATAGCATGAATCATGTTGGGCTTGAGTTCAAAATTAGGACCTCCAGCTGGGATTTGGACTCGAGGTTCGATCGCCACTGCAGTGGGATTATAGTGATCTCGCATCATAGGATGCTGCGGTGGGTTTACAAAGTTCTGAAATTGATCATTCAAGTGCTGGAGTTGGTGTTCTAGATTGTTCTCTTCTTCAACTGGTTGTGCCATGATGATGGAAGGAGAATTTGGTTCTGATGAATCAGAGGAGAGGTCTATGTGGTAGGGTTGCTGCATAAACACGGATGTCGAGGCTTGGCCTCGGCGGGAGTGGATTGCTAAAAGAGGTCTTAAGGATGGTCTCAAGTACCTACTACCAAACATGCACTGATGGTTTAGATGAGATTAGAATGTGCTGGACCCAATCAAGACACCCAGAAAAATTTGGATGACTATAGAGGTTTGGGGCGGATGATACCCCTTAGTTAGAAAAGCCATCCACCTGAGAAATCCTAGGTAGCCAGAGAGGGAGAGTCCCACAAAGACCCCTACACGGTAGACCGTCCCCACGAGTTATAGGGTTTCCCTCACCTGACCTCTCTTATCACTGAGATTCCAGGTAGACCAGAATGGGGACCTTGACCTCTTAAGTCTACCACTTTTATTTAAGATCAAAGGTGCTTAGGGTTCCACTTAAACTTTAGATGTTTTGAGTGCAAAAGTGACCTAATTTCAAGGTTGGTTGACCCAACAAGAGGTCAACTTCACCTATTTGTCCTTTGAGAGCTTTAGGTCCTTTCTTCTAGGGTTCAAGTGAAGTTAAGACCTTGATTTTTTTTTTTAGGGCTTCTCTTGAATAAGTTTTTTGAATCAAGGTTTAGGCACACCTCTTTTTGGAAAATTGATTCTTGCTTAAAAAGATGTGTCTCTAAAATCCTAAATTGGAATCCTTAATTTGGCTCTAATTGTGGTCCAATTCAGTTGCCATAGATATGGTATCTAGGGCTCAATCAAGAAGGTGGTAGCTGATAAGTCCACTTTTGTGGACTATTATTTAGCTTAAGTACTATTTAATTATTTGTTCTTAGTTGTTAATTAATTAGGAGTTATATGGCAATTCGCCTTGGCCTGCATTTAATTTTATGCTTCAATTATACATTTAATAGCATATGTTATGATAATATAATTTATTTGATGAATGCAGGCTAGGTACAAGAGTCAGGCGCTCATTTTTACTTATATAAGACGTCTGGGACTTGGATTGGACGTCTGGAATTGCTGTCACAAATTCACGGCTTTACATTTTTTTAAGACGTTTGATGCTCTAGTTAGACGTCTGAAGAAGAAATCGCCCGTGCTTATCTGCTGTTCCAACCACTCGCGATCGTCGTGAGTAGTTGGAGAGACTTGCGGCCGAAGGAAAAGGAGGAGGGTTTTGTTCAAAAAGAAGCCGCGTCCACCGAGTTGAGGGTCTGATCTTCCTCCCCTGGCGGGGATCTTCTCCCTCTCACCACTATGGAACAACCGCACCCTGTGTTTCAAGCTTGCACCGTGGTCTCTACGCACCAACTTACACCATCCTGTCCACCGCATGTGCGCACCCTTGCAGTGCCCACAAACGCCGCACCAAGTGCCTGCAGGCGCCGCACCTATCAGCCTATCCACCGTGCGCGTGCGCGCCCTTTCAACCTCGCCAGCGCTCGCAGGCGCCGCACCATCATCAGCCACGCACGGCCACAGCGTAGGTGCCGCGCCCTTGCAGCCACACGCAGCGCGAAACAGCGTAGCACGCAACTGCGCAGTGCACAACTGTGCAGCACGCACAGCGTGAGCACACAATCACGCCCGGCTGTGCTTAAGCTGCCACGCGCAGCACGCCTCACATCGCACTGTTCATCTTCTTCCCCAAAGGAACCCATCGCTGGCAGTCCACCTCCACGTGCAGCCACCTCCACGCGCCATGAAGCTTCGCTCCAACAATGCCATCGACTTTACCTTGCCCTCACAAGGCCGCCCATGCCCACAGTAGACCTTCCTATCGTCCATATGCACCCACGCGCAAGCCGTCGCCGACAGCATCCAAAGCTCCGACCAGCCTTCGCCAGCCACCTTCGTCGATGCTAGGACCACCAACGTGAAGCCCGCATCCCGGCCGATCTACTCCGAGCACAGTGCCCCCAGCCGCGCCTTCTCCTCCGTGTGCGCACGAGAGGAACAAAATCCCCTGTTTTGCTACAGTAACACCCCCAATTAGTATTTACATTAAATGCCATTACGGGGTTGCTATTCATTTATTTAAGGCATTACATTATTGAGGTGAATTTGCATAGTTCTCCTTCTACTTCATCTAAATTATTTGCATATGCATATCTCACATGAATGAGTTAGTGCATGTCATAGATACTATGGTAAACAAGTTATATTCTAGAAATCAGTATTTACAGTGTTTACTAGTATCAAAATCATTATTTTACATGATATTATATAGTGGTGATTTTGCATATGCACACCTGTATTCTTGATTAATTATTTGAAGTAAGAAATCATGTTGAAAACACATGAACCAGTTAGTATGCATACACATTGAGATTCCCGAATAAACAAAGCACAATGCACTAGTTTAAATAGGCTAATTCCTCCCTGTGGAGACGACCTAACTATTCGTGGTTAGATTCTAAAAATTAAAATGTTTTGAAAAGCGATTTTCGACCACACGATTAAATACGACACATCATTTTATGTTAAAGTTTTCATCGAAAATGAAGATCGCTCTTTCAAATGGCACCCTTGCTAGGGAGGAAACATGCCTATTAATTTTTTCGGAAATTTTATATTATTTTGATGCTATTTTAAAAGCTTTTCTGAATTATTGACATTGGTTCTCTTTGTGTGCATGAATCAAACGACGAACGCGATGGGTGCATACTGCGGAGATGATCTTTTTGGTGGACCTTGACGCCACCTGGAGGCTAGCAACAGGAACACGTGGGCCTTGATCCCACGGGCATAGGCTTACGGAGAAGTCTGCTTTTGATTTAGTCAGTAGATCTTAGTTTAGATTTAGTTTAGATAGACATTAGAATTTAATTACTGTCTTTTTGGACCCTTGCCGAGTATTTTTGGAAATGTGTTCCCAGTGCTTCTTTATTTATTATCGCTCTTGTATGCGGGAGCATATTTTTGGGAGCGAGTTCCCATTTATTTAGATTATAGGATTATTTGAATTATTTGAATTGCATGTTTGTTAGTTAGTTAGATTAGGTATGTTTGCTTATTATTATTATTATTATTAAAAAAAAAAAATGAACTACCTGCTAGAAGCTGCATATCTATAGGACAACCATCTAGGACTGAATGAGCAGCATCTAGTTTATTTTTACTGCATTGCATACATTCCTGCACGAAGAAAGCTGGAGTAAGGTACATCTTCTCTTGAGCATTAATTACCTGTCATGCATATGCATTGAACCTAAATCTAAGACCACTAAAGTGCTTGAATCAAATTAATTCAGTGGTCACTTTAAAAATTGGGACTGCTAAGAGGTTGGACCTTAAAATCTGTGACTTAAAATTGTGTGCAAAAGGATCTTGTTTACAAAATTTCAAAAAATCAAAACACGATCTTATGTTTGCACACTTGAGACACTGTGCACCTCACACATAAGTTCATTAGATAAATTTCTACCTCTCCTCTTTTTCACCACAAGGGAAGTTAGTCAGAAATCAACATGCCTATCCGCCAAGTTACTTCGGTTCCTCGTGTGTGGGCTCGATTCGAGACTTCCATCCCTTGCGAGTAGGTTATAGGTGCCAGCGAAGGTTGGCCTAGGAAGCGTAATTTTTTGCAAAACTTGTTTGGCCACCAACTGAGCATTTAATTCTAAGACCTACAATCTATTAAAAACAAGATCCCACTGAATTTGCATTTGCTTTGATAGTAGAACTCTCTAGGAAGTTTCTGCTCGTGTTCTGAATTCTTTTAAATCCTAAGAGAGTTAAAACTGTTTTGCTTAAAGAAATGGATCACCCTTACTCCTATTATTTAGATTATCAGAGTCAATACTTCCCATCTTTTAATCAGGATCCCATGCCCCGAGCGTATCCATCCTTTGATGGGCACATTGACAATTCATGGGATCATTCTTATTCTTATCCTGGGAGTACTGGGTTGATAACTCCCACTTTTGAGCAGAGACTAGGAGCGGGATTTTCCAACCCTGAAATCCCTACTTCCATGCAAACACCCAACCCTCCCACCCTTCATGATTTTCCGTATCGAGGTTGGACCGATACCCCTAGGCAACCAGAGCCTGAAATTGACTATCCTCCCCAACTTGATAATAGTAGCCTCTCCTCTTTTATGATAGAAATGCAAAAACAACAAAAGGAAATGATGGAATCAATGGGAGAGATGTTGAGGAATAGTCAATAGTTAAATGAAGAAATAAGACAGCTTAGCTACATGCTTCCCAATAATTCTAATCCCTACCCATACGACCATGATCATGAAAATAATTCTGAGGAAACCATTGACAATAGGGATCCAGATTTATGTCACTATCACTTAGACTCTCCCAATGAGACACGGCCACTAGAGCAGAATGATCATAGTGATTATCCACCTGATCTATATTGGAGTCAAAAGCGAGGGAAGATGGTACCTTTTGAAGACCTTGACCCCAATGACAGTGTTCTCCTTACCCCTACCAAACCGTGTCAAGGTTGTATTGTTCCTATCACTTCCCCTATTGATTATCTGGTGGAATCCCATTCTACCCTTAGTGAGCCTACTCCTGACCCTCCTCTTAGGGAATTAACACCTACCATTCAGTTTCCTGAGGATTTAAATGCACCCAATGAAGGTGACCCTAAGGGAATGGAGGATGAATTAGATCAATTTTGGTCTTAGGGATATGAAGAGTCTATTTCCGAGGACGAGGATGCCCCAATAGAGGAACCTGGACTGAAAATCTGGAGTGAATCACAATGGAATTATTTATTATTTGAGGATTTACCTCTAGAGGATATAAATACTATGGTGAAATCCATATTCCTCCCTTCTTTTGAGAGTCATCCTCCATCAAAATAGGAGTTGCTATTAGAGGAGTGATTAACCCATAGTTGTGGGCTATTTAAGTATTTAAGTGCCTACACATTAGGTTAATTCTAACATTTATTTAGCATAAATTAGGATGTAAATAGATTAATTCATAGTTTTAATTTAATTACATAATCCATGCATTGCATTCATATCTTAAGTGCATTTAGAATTAGCTTAGAATGGCATTCATCTAATTAGATAACCAATTAGGTACATTGTTTTCATTAACATAGAAGTTGAGGGTCTGTATATAAATGACCCTAATATTTTAACATTATTTTCTTTATTCTTCTTCTTGCAGGAACGGCTGTCTGCCGCTCCAACGCCACCAGCTGCCGCAGTGAAGAACCCATTCAAGGAGGAGTGGATGTATTGGATCTGGTCGGGCAGCTAATTTCAAATTGGTACAGGACACTACAAAAGGAGGAGGGAGGCAGCCGAGCTCGGGAGGCCTCCACCACCGACCCACCACTGTGCAGAGAGACCTTCTCTCTTCCATTCCATACTGCCGGCCTCTACCGTGGCGGCGAGTCTCCACCACCGTGGGCGTGTGGTGTGACAGGCCACACCGCCATCCGGAGCTTGCCCGCATTACCGTGAACACCTTAGCGTGCATCTCCCTCGGCGTCGTCACCAACCACCATCACCGCAGATACCATTCAACCACCCTTTCAGTCACTTAAGACGTCCGGAAAATTTCTCGGACGTCTGAAGCTACCCGCTCACCTGCAACCACTCGCCTGCATACTCGTCTCAAGTCTACCCGCACCCGCACAACCACATCCACCCACTCCACCTTCCGCGCACGCCCCCTCCAACCGCACCCGCACCTGCTTAGCCTGCAGCCGCACTCTTCCCGTGCCTGCAGAGCCACCCGCTCACCTCCAGCCGCTCCCGCGCCCTCTGCCAAGAGGCTGCCCACCTGCTCATCTCCAACCACGCACGCCCTCCTCAGCCTGTAGCGCCCTCTTCCCGCGCCTGCAGACCCGCACAACCGCGCACACCTTCCCCGCGCCTGCAACCTCAACAGCACCTGCCGAACCTCCTCCCGCACCTGCAGAACTGCCAGTAGCACCCGCTCTCCATGCTCACCAGCTTGTGCACCCACCTGAAGCCACATGCGCGGCAGCACCGGCTGAAGCCACGCCAGCAGCAACGCGCGGCAGTTCTCACCGCCAACAGGCCGCGCGCGCTCACTGGCTGCAGCACCTCTGCAGGAGCTCGTTCGGCCGCCTTCGGCCGCTGCACGACACGCCGCCACCACCGCTTCGAAGCCCTCGGTCCAAGGGACTTCCTCCGAGCTTCCCGCGCCCGGCCATCCACTTCTCGTCGCGCAAGACAAAGGGGAAAAATTCTCCTGTTTTGCTACAGTAACCTGCCAATTAGAAATTACATTTTCTGCCATTGTCACTTTTTAATCATATTTTATTGATTCTGCATTGCGGAAAATATCCTCTAGTTTCTCAGAATTGCTATTTCAGCATTGTTTCTTGCTTAAACCTTAATCTGAAGGCAATCTTGGCTTGATTCTTGTCCAAACTGACTGCGAACAAACGTTTTTATCTGGTGCGAATTTTAATACGTCATTGCCTCCCTGTGGATACGACCCGCTCCTCTGCGAGTGGTTATTTCTTCTTAAATATTGATTAGTCGATTTTTCCACCACATTAAACTGCAAACTACTTTAAAGCGAACAGTCGACCAGTCAAGGAGTAAAAACAAAATAGTGAGAAGTCTATAGGAGACTCTCAGGGACAAAACACGTCAATTGAGGATTTATACCTCGAGAAGAATAACAAATTCAGTGATATAGGCTTGCTCCAAAACATTAAGACTGATCCTCCTTCGGGAATAATTGAGGATACTGATCCAACTCCTAATGAATCACATATACGCCTTGACAAAAATTTGAGTGAACCAAACGAATCTGGGGATGAGCTGAATGATAATGATTCTGACATTTTGACCCTACCATCAAAGAGTTGTAATTTTGAGTCTACCCTTGATTCAAATATGATTCCGATCATTAATGCTAGGCAGGGTAACGTGCAATTGTCTACAACTGTTAGGGAGTGTACACAATCTGAATCATTGTTGGAATTGGACCTGACACCGATAAGCCCTCATTGGACTTAAGCATTACCTTCCAACACTACAAACAACCCTTACACTCCCTAACCGATCCCTGGCTCAGATCTCTGCTCATGTACATTCTTTCTGGAGAACATATCAGGCCAGTACATCCTCGGGTTGAATGGCGAGTGTGGATTGATGCTTGTACTTTTACTCTCGCCATTCAAGGGTTTGAACTATTAATGTTTATATCTTTTAAAAGCCATCCTGCTTTGGAGGATCCTCGTTATCCTCCACTTATTCCATTTCGGGAGGTCCCTTTTCATATTCCTTTTATTATTCCTAGACCTCCCAAGGTAGCCAATGAGGTTCTTCGCTTTCATATCTTCTAGTGAGCATTTGGTATTACGTTGCATCATCAGCTTGCCAACATCCGTGGCTACCTGTTTTCTAGGCCTGCACTGTTACGCATATTTTTAGGGCCTAACTTTTTCTGTCTGGAACCAGACTTACAGGTTCCTTCTAAGTCTGGCTGCTGACAGAAAATGCAGCGCTTGTTGGGAGGCAACCCAGCAGTCGGAATAACACCGTCTTCAGGTGATTTCTTTCCTTTCACCTCCTATTTTAATTTTACAAAGGGGACATTGTAGGATTTAGGCATGGGGGGGTGCATTTTGCATTTTAGGAAGTATTCATGCATTTAGGTTAGCATATAATAATAATAATAATAAATTTCTTTTCTTGAGCTGAATGGGTTAGTCCCTAGTAGAATACCTTTGTCATTGGAGGTTTTTCTTCTTGAATTATTTCTTAAGTTTAGAATCCAATACATTTATTTCACGTGCACGTAAACTTGGTAATGGATCCTTGAGGAAAACCAATAAACCTTTGTAGTCTACTGAACCCTTGGACAGTTAATAGGGAGTCAAGCATACTTTCTTCTAGTAGATCCACCTCATATTTGAGAGAAGTAGAGAGATTATTGGTGCGCTAAGTCTAGTGCAAGGACGCTTAAGTTTTGAACAATTAGATGATGATACTTCAGAGTTAGGCATAGTTTTCACTCTCTGTTCCTGTGTGCGTACTTTGTGTGAATTCCTGAGAGTCACCAAATAAGACAGATACACAGAGATTGAGTCTTAATAAATCTATGACTATGGTGGATGGTCACGACCGTCCTTCATAGAGTCCTTGACTGAAGGAGGGTAATAGTGTCAAAGGTCAGAAATACGCCTGTCCTATCCATTCCTTCCCGGTGCCAAGAATAGGTACTTCCACCAAATAAGCCACACAATATCCTCTTGACCATCATCATCCCTAATAATGCCTCATAAATAAAAGTCTGTATCGTGTTGTGTTGATTAATAAAGAAAAAGAAAAAGAAAAAGAAAGAGAAGAAGAAAAAAAAAACAAGTGTGAAAAAAAAAGAGAAAGAGAAAAGAGAGTGAGAAAAGAAAAAAAAAGAAAAAAAAGAGTCCAGGATTATAATTTTATCGTTGTAACATTATTTCTGAGGCAACAAAACATCTATTGCATTCCACCAAATATGACCCATACCTACCTTTCAGTATTTTTGATCGCCCGAATACTGGTTGAGGACTCTAACTTAGTTGTAGAGTTATTGGGACTTTAATTAAAGTGTGGATGCCATGTGAGGCCACCAAACAGTGAGTACAGTTACTAAATCTGGTGAGATTTGTGATCTTAGAAAGAAAAGAAAGAAAAGAGCGAGCGCCCAGGAACATCAAGAGAGCACAGTTGTTTAGCCTCTCTTTGAGTTGACTTTTCTAATAGTCTAAAGATCTAGAGTCTATAGTACTAGATTACATGTAGCACCAGATGAGTGTGTGCCACCAAATACAGATCCATTCAACTCGATATCTCTTACCTAAGCCAAATGTCGGGGTTAAATTACAGATTATCTTCTGCTTTATCCCTAAGGGAAGTAGTTGCCTATCCCGACAGCAATATTTACCAAGGGTGAAGTACAAACTCCAATGCGAATTGGCTTTTTCACTTGGATCTGTTACTTAGGCTATTCTCACGTCACATTTGTCTAAATCTCTAAAGTTTTGAAATAAGAAAAGAAGAAATCTTCTGGTTACTTCTATTGTTTTTCATTTTTGCTCGAGACTAGCAAAACTTAGGCATGGGGGCATTTGATAAGTCCACTTTTGTGGACTATTATTTAGCTTAAGTACTATTTAATTATTTGTTCTTAGTTGTTAATTAATTAGGAGTTATATGGCAATTCACCTTGGCCTGCATTTAATTTTATGCTTCAATTTTACATTTAATAGCATATGTTATGATAATATAATTTATTTGATGAATGCAGGCTAGGTACAAGAATCAAGCGCTCATTTTTACTTATATAAGACGTCTGGGACTTGGATTGGACGTCTGGAATTGCTGTCACATTTTTACTTATCAGGCTTTACATTCTTTTAAGACGTCTGATGCTCTAGTTAGACATCTGAAGAAGAAATCGCCCATGCTTATCTGCCATTCCAACCACTCGCGATCGTCGCGAGTAGTTGGAGAGACTTGCGGCTGAAGGAAAAGGAGGAGGGTTTTGTTCAAAAAGAAGCTGCGTCCACCGAGGTGAGGGTCTGATCTTCCTCCCCTGGTGGGGATCTTCTCCCTCTCACCACTGTGGAACAAGCGCACCCTGTGTTTCAAGCTTGCATCGTGCTGTCTGCGCACCAACTTCCACCATCCTGTCCACCGCATGTGCGCACCCTTGCAGTGCCCACAGACGCCGCACCAAGTGCTTGCAGGCGCCGCACCCATCAGCCTATCCACAGCGCGCGTGCGCGCCCTTTCAACCTCTCTAGCTCTCGCAGGCGCCGTACCATCATCAGCCGTGCATGGCCAAAGCGCAGGTGCCGTACCCTTGCAGCCACGTGCAGCGCGCAACCGCGCAACACACAACTGTGCAGCACACACAGCGCGAGCACACAATCACGCCTGGCTACGCTTAAGCCGCCATGTGCAGCGTGCCTCACATCGCATTGTTCATCGTCTTCCCTAAAGGAACCCATTGCCGGCAGCCACCTCCATGCGCCACGAAGCTTCGCTCCAACAACACCATCGACTTCGCCTTGCCCTCACAAGGCCGCCCACGCCCGCGGCAGACCTTCCCGCCGTCCATATGCACCTGCGTGCAAGCCGCCGCCGACAACATCCAAAGTTCCGACCGGCCTTCGCCGGCCACCTCTGTCGATTCCATGACCACCAACGCGAAGCCCACATCCCGGCCGATCTACTCTGAGCACAACACCTCTACCCGTGCCTTCTCCTTTGCGTGCGCACGAGGGGAACAAAATCCCCTGTTTTGCTACAGTAACACCCCAATTAGTATTTACGTTAAATGCCATTGTGGATGTTTCTATTCATATATTTAAGGCATTACATTATTGAGGTGAATTTGCATAATTCTCCTTCTACTTCATCTAAATTATTTGCATATGCATATCTCACATGAATGAGTTAGTGCATGTCATAGATACTATGGTAAACAAGTTATATTCTAGAAATCAATATTTACAGTGTTTACCAGTATCAAAATCATTATTTTACATGATATTATATAGTGGTGATTTTGCATATGCACACCTGTATTCTTGATTAATTATTTGAAGTAAGAAATCATGTTGAAAACACATGAACTAGTTAGTATGCATACACATTGAGATTCCCGAATAAACGAAGCACAATGCACTAGTTTAAATAGGCTAATTCCTCCCTGTGGAGATGACCTAACTATTCATGGTTAGATTCTGAAAATTAAAATGTTTTGAAAGGCGATTTTCGACCACGCGATTAAATACAACGATACATCATTTTATGCTAAAGTTTTCAACAAAAATGAAGATCGCTCTTTCAGTAGCCCTATTTACCTTAAATGGATGCGCAATTCAATATTTGCTAAAATCAAAATCAGGCAACTTGGGTGAATTAGCTAAATATGGAAAGCAGGTAGCCCTAAATTGATTTTTATCTCATTTTTCCTTTTCAGAATGAGGGGATTAAGAGAAAGGGCTAATCAGAGATTACCTACCCTAGGTGTGGTTGTTATGCGGCTATCTTCTTTTGAATCTTCTCCCTGAAACAATCACAACAAAAGAGATGTTTCAAGTTAGTATCAATTCAGAAGTTGTGATCAAGATTTGTAAATTGCCCGTTGCTCCCCGGCAACGGTGCCAAAATGTTTTTGCAAGGTGAGATCAATGTAAAATCAATGCATCGTAGTATAGTTGAAATTGCTCGAAAACAAATGAATTTTATTACTCGAAGTTTTAAGTAGGAGGTTGAACATAGGGAGCAAATTGGGGTCTAAAAATCAAGAACACAATTCTAAGACTGAATATAATATGCAATGAAAATCAAAGTATAGTGCAAAAAACACAATGTCAATGTATAAGGGAGTAGCACAAAAAATATGGACATCTAATTTTGAAAATCAGACGTCTTAAATATGAAATTGCTACAGTGCTTCAATTGCTTGGCTGTCTGATCTCCTTCTTCTTCTTTCTTTTCTTTCTTATGTTCTCTATCTTTGATGGCCTTCTTTCTTCTTGGCTTCTTCTTCCTTTTGTGATTTCTTCTTTCTTCTCTGATTTCTTTCTTTGCTGTTGCCCTTGTCTTCTTCTTCCTCTTCTTTTTCCTTTCCTTTTGTCTCTGACTTCAGCTTCTTTTTAGCTTTTCCTTCTCTTCAGCTCTGCCTTCTCCTTCCTTAGCTTCTCTGGCTGCCGCCCTCTCACTCCTTGGCTTTCTCTTCTTCTCCTGAGAGCAAAACCTACCCCTACCCTCCCTCGCGATCTCTCTTCTTCCTTCTCTCTTTGGCTCGCTCTCCCAGAGCCTTCTCAGGTTATCAGGTCGGGTATGCGCGCCCGAGACCAGGCCCACCAGCGTGTGTGGTAGGCAAGGAGTGCAGGCTAATCGGGTATACGGGTCAGAGCTAGGTCCGCGGGCAGTGGGGTCACGAACGAGGCAGTGAGGGTGAGTGGGACTTTACCCCGTGGTCAGGAGGTGATAAGTCTCTGTGACTTTTTCAACTTGTATCACTGCGCCTGCTCACAATCTTTCGAGGTGGGACTATGTTGTCCCACCTTCTTCACGAATGCCCACAGCAGGCGTTCTCCTCTAATTGCAGCAACTACGTGGGCGTCGATGCCGATTGCTGGCTGAAGATGTGCACGAAAGGAATCTGCACAACCTGGGACTTCTTTCCTGGAGCGAGGAGTCCTGGATGAAGCTTCCAAGTAAGCTTCGTGCTTTGTCAATGGCAGCTTAGGCCTCGAACCCTATCAACAACGGCCTTGTGGCCTTGTCAAAACATGCAGGGAGCTTCGCCTGAACATGGTGAAGGTGGTACAGTGGTCGATGTGGTGTAGGGTGGCCTGAGCATGAGTGCCTAGGTCACCTTGTGGGTGCGAAGGTAGGTGTGTTCGAGGGGCGTGCTGGGGGCTTGGCGCGGTGAATGGAATGAGGGTTAGGGTCAGTGAGGTGTGGCGGTGCTCGTGAGGAAGTTGGAGAGGTGGATGGAGGTGTGGAGTGGCAGGAACACCTCGCTGGAGGTTTGGTCAGAGATGGAGAAGGTGACGGTGGTGTGCGAGCATTGAGGCGTATTTGCGAAAATAAATGGTATAACAATTATGAGAAGAGAGAGAGGACTGAACTGAGTATGGATGGATGAAGGGGGATGAAGAGGAGGTGGCCGGCTTGTATTGCCATAGCCGGAGAAGAAGGACCTAGTGGGAGGAGGAGGATGACGACGAGAGGGTTGTAGGGACATCGGCTGGTGTGACACGACGCGGACGAAGAGGATAAAGGGAACCCTGCCATTGGTATTGTGGCAAAGCGATGAGAGAGTGAGAGAAGGGTTGCCAGAGCTTGCTGGGTGGTTGACCGGAGGGGGAAGAGAAGAATTAGGGGTATCTCAAGCCAATTTCAAGCTTGGGAGGTGCAGAATGATCTAGGCAGGCTTTTGTAGGCCCTGGTGGGAGGTCTTGTGCTTGGAAGCCAAGCTTCCAAGAACGGTCATGTTGCCAGAGATGGAAACTCAGAGCGACCCAAATCTCTCATGCGTTCGCATGAGAGATTGGGTAGGAATTAGGGCTTGATAATGGGTTCACATGAGAGGAGATTTCTCAGAGAATCTCCCTTTCAATTTTGAAAGGGATTCTCTGAGGAATCAGGGAGTTCTTTCCCTTGATACCTTGCTGAAGTAGGATTCCCTCGGCTGTAATGGCAGAGGGACCTAATTGCATAGAATGATGAGGAAGTTAGGGGGGTTTCTGCAGAAGTTTTCAAAAATTAGGCGCAGAAATGTAATTGGGCTGGACTTGTTTGCAAAGTAGGTCAAGGTGAATTCTCCTTAGGTCCAAATCTTGGTACAAATATAATTTGGACCTAAGGAATCCAATGGTGAAGTTAGAATTTAGGTTTTACCACGTTTGACTGGGCAATTTACACAAAAACCCAATTTAGGGCAAACATTTGACTGTGACCCCTATTTAGGTCAAAATAGGTTCTAAGGTCCAAATTGAAGGTTCTAAACCCTAGAGGATATTTTTTAATAATTTTTAGAGGGTTTAGGTGAATTTTATCCTGACCATAACCTTGTTAAATTAAGTGGGTCTGTTTTAGGGTTACAAGAAGTCATTTAATTCGAAGAATTCACATGAACCCTTTTCTGTTTGAACCAACCCACTTTTTATCTTGTTAAGACCATTTGACCTGTGTTTAGCCCATGAGAAATCTCATTGTTGCATTGCAATGGTAAAATTACAGTTTTTCCCCTTGTTTCTTGCTTTTCTTTCAGAAGGGTTATTCATTGAGTTAGGACCTCCAGTTGGTTATGTAGGAGCTTTTGTTCTCTTTTCTTGGTTAAAATGAGCTAGTTAGAGCTCATGATGGTGTTCCCATCACTCCTCTCCCTCCAACTTCTTCTCTCGCTACCACATACCATAGGTAGTGGGAACGTATTCATCTCCTTCTTCCGCTCCTCACCAGCCACAGCAAGAGTCGTTAGACCCCTCTCATCGTTGCCGCTCCATCACTGGAGGTTTTATCTTCTTTGGTGTTGGCCAATCACAGCTGGCGCCCTCCTTGCCCTTTCATCCCTTAGTTTAGGTCGCACCCTCTCCCTCTTCTTCTCCTAAACCTTCCTAACCTATTCCTTTCCTTTTTCAACCACCGACACAATCGCGTGCTCACCATCTTCCTCCACTCCGATCGAACTTCAGTGAGGTTGTTTGCACTCCAAAATCCACCAAACACCCCACTACCACCTCCATAAGCTCCACCGTCCCTCGCCCACCAAAACCCCTCAAGAAATTGAGGGGATTGGCTTCTCAAATGCTCCATCGAACATGCCCTCCGCTGTACACCTTCCCCGAGGTTGCTAGGTCTCCACATGCACTCCCATGCCACGAGGACTCCACCATCACCTTCGCCATCCTCAGGTGAACCTCTTGAACTGTTTTGACATGGCCATGAGGCCTTATTCCTTATTTTCAGGTATCAACCGAAGCTCGTTGTTGCCTCCACCACGTTCGCTATGCTCCAATTAGGTTTGACCTCAATTCCACTTCCAAACATTGCAGCCTAGCTCCAAAACCCTTCCTAGGTCCTCAATCGAGGACTTCAGTGCCAGCAGTTTCTCCAATTGACGAAGCATCATTTGCAGCTGTGCGCGAGAGAATGGAGTAAAAAGGATAGTCCCACATCGTGTGGGTCAAAATCCTGACAATACATAAAAGGCAAAAGTGAATCCACCTTATTGCCCAAGACACAGGGGGTTGGGTCCCGGTGCACTTGCCCTCACACCTCACCTGTGAAACATGCCTGCGGGTCTAGCCAATCTCTAGGATCTGTTAACCCGCATACTTAATCCAATTGCACCTGGGTTTGAGAGATAAGGAAGAGAAAAGAGATCTGTGAGAGGAGGGGGTGGGTTTTACTCTCTAAGGAATTGGCCTTGTGCTGAAGGATGGCTAACACTTAGCATGTGCTTGTGCTTGAAGGCCTTGGTCTTTGAAGGCTTTGAAGAAGAAGAAGGGCTTATGATTTGTTAAGGTGTCTGATATAGAGAAGGCGACGTTTGATTGAGGTTTATGCTGGCACTATTGAATGATTTAAGAACCTAAGTTAAGTTGATTGAGATACTGTTTGGTTGTTTAAATAATTTGAGTATGAGATATATGCTTAATTAAAGATGAATAATTGATGATTCAAATCACCATTATTTTGTCTTTTTATTCTTTTTGTCTCATGATCTTTTGAATATCAACCTGATCAGTTTCATTAATTGAATATCTGTTATTGTGATCAATTGATTGTGCTCATCTATTTCAAATGAATATTAATGTGTGAATTCCACATTTGCTCCCTGTAAACGACCTTGGACTCTATTTAGATTCTGAGTTTATAAATTTAAATGTTTTATTGTGAGATTTAGGAGTGTATTACAATGAATGCATATTTTAAAATCTCCTATTTGCCTAACATTTTGGCGTCGTTGCCGGGGAGCAATGTGCAATTTACCATTAATCTTATCTTTCTTGATTTATCTGAGCATTAACTTGCCCTATTTGCTTTGATTGTGATTTTGTGAGGTACATCACGAAGAGATCTTCCACTCAATCAACCACTCCAAGGGCAGGTAAACTTTCTCTTCTTCCCTAATCAACCTCCTAATCTTTTGGAAGAGATAAAAGGAAACAAATCAATTAGGACCTACCTATCTTATTTTCTTAGTAATTATCATTTAAAGGCAAGTTTCCTTATTTGCGAATTCAAATCGATATCTGATTAGAGTTGAGACGATTCTGTTGAGAGATCCCTACTCTGATTTCCTGTACCTACTAGGGAATTATGCTTAATTTTGGATCATCTTAGACTACGCACTTCTTGTTTGAAGTCTAAGGTGTACATTTTGAGATCAAATTAGACTTAGAATAGAGACAATTAGGGTTTCTACTCTAGGGTTCTAAAGTGTTAGTTCACAATTGTCTGAATTAAAGGAAATTAACCCTCCTGCATTTGTGAGCTACCTAAACCCTGGCTTGGAAGGATCCAATCAGAAGAACCCTAAAATCAGGCTCTAAATTCACTTGAACCATAAAATTGTGGACATAATAACCTGAGAGTCAATTCAGGGTGATCTTTGGGTCCTGACCCGAATTTCATCCTCAATCCTTTAGGGCAGGTCAGGTGAAGTTGCTCTACTTTGTGGGCCAATTAACCTACAAATTAGTCACAAATTGAATCAACTTCTAATCAAGTGAAATCTGAGGCACAAGTTAGGACTAAAATTGATTGACTTGAGGTCTCAATTCATACATTCTGGCCTACTTGGAATCGTAGTGACAAGGAAAGTCGGGTGGGGGAAACCCTGCACCTAGTGGGGATGCTCTATTGTGTAGGGGTCTTTATGGGGCTCTCCCTTCCTGGCTACCCAAGTACTTCTCGAGTGTGTGGATTTTTGATTCATAGGTATCATTTGCCTCGAAATAGCCTTAGTCATCCAAAAATCTTTAGGTTCCTTGATTGGGTCCAATTCACATCCAGTCCCTCATATGTTATTTAGAGCACATACACAGGAAAGGTCCCTAGGTTGTTAACCTAGAGGCCTCATTAGAGTTGATCTTCTGTGGGATTTCTGATCTGATCCAATCACTTCAATCTAAACCTGAATTTGATTCTACATCTTGATCCACCACCTGATTTGGAAATGCAACTAAACAATTTAGGAAGAATGTTTAGGAAACCTAAATCCCAAATGACCATGAAAGAGAATGATTGAGGCTGCCCTTAAACATTGTGAGGATTATGACAAAATCTCAAATCCAGTTAGCAAGATTTAGGTTAATGTATTAGCAACAACAACCTTCATTACAAATCATGTTCAACTGATATTGGCACAAATGACAAATGGTTCAACCTGGGATATTCTCATGACAAGATACATTGAAATAGAAAGATTACATAATTTTGAGTATGTTCAATGTCTGACAAATCCACAACTTTGGGGAAAGGACCAAGATGACCTTGAGAAATGGGAGAATTTGATAACTATGTTTTTTTTTGAGTAGGAAAGGAATGCTATCGAATCATCGATAGCAAACTAAGAGAGCTTTTATTAATAAAGAATAATGAAATAATTACATGATTGAACCCTATTGATGTATGAGATTCCAGCAGCTATTGACAATCTTATCCACATTCACTGGACTCTCCTGAAAAACACACTCATTCCTAGCCCTCCAGATAGACCATAGAACAACCACCGTAGATAAACATGGCTTATTCACCCTCACAAGAGAACTCCAAAGATTATCCCATGTGGGAAGAGAATCTCTACAAACTCTCCTCCAGACATAATCTGTGATCACACACGAAGAAAAAATATGAGTGCTGGAATCGTTATGCATCCCACAAAAGTGGCAAAACCGGGTAGGAGTTCTCATTCTCCTGTGCCTCAGATCTCTAGTAATTAAACCATCCCTTCTGCATAGCCACAAAAAAATTTGTACCTTCAATGGTACCTTTAATTTCCATAACGTTTTGCCCACCTCATCAACTTCCACCATCCTAGATGAGTTAACCGACTTGTCATAGGCAGCCGTTGAAGAAAAATTACCCTCCCACTTGTATGTGTCATATTCATCAGGTGTGGGTTTGAAGGCAGCAAGTTCTTGCATGAGGCACTCGTTTTCTGCTCGTGTTCTTGTTTCATGGTTATTCCACATAGCGTTGTTCAAAGACCACTTTTCAGAAGCCACGTCCCAATAATCAGAAACCATAGCATTCTTATCAGAAGCAGCTACGAAAGCAAGGGGGTACCTGTCTTTGATCACCCCCCCAGGCAACCAATTCTCCAGCCAGAATTTGAAGCTTTTCCCATCACCTAAAACAGATTTGAACAAAATCCAATTATCCGCCAAGGCACGCATCATAGAAGACCAAAAAGGAGAGGGTTTGTGGGGATTTAGGCGGTTCTTCTCATCATTGGCAGCCCCATAACTATCTTGAACAATCACTATCCACATTTTTTTTCCCCTTGCAGCAGTCGAATAGCCCACTTCAACAACAAAGCATGATTAAATTCTTTGAGGATCTAATACCCATGCCGCCAATCTTCTTTGGCCTATAGATCGAATCCCATTTTATTGGTTGGAGGAAAGCCTCTTGGTGAGAGGCCCCTTTCCAGAAGAATCTTTTGCACATCACATCAAGTTTTTTCCAAATAGATTTTGGGGCTCTGAGAATAGAAAAGAAAAAAACTAGAATCGATGTAATGACCGAGTTCAGTAAAATATACCTCCCACTTTTAGAAAGGTAGCGACTACTCCAACCCTCTAATTTCGTAGCCACCTTTTCATATAGGAAGGACCAATCTGCTTTCCTCAGTTTAGTGCACTTCAGAGGCAACCCCAGGTATTTGACAGGTAGTGTGACCACAGGTGTGCCCAAGATGGTAGAAATGTCATCAATCAAATTTACCCATATCAACAGTCAAAAATTGATGAGAATAATGTTGAAAATCAAAATGATTTCCCAAATCCTGGGTTTGAAAATCAAGGTTGTTGTGGACCTCCAACCCAAATGGAATCCGATCCAAACTTCATACAAATTGACATGCCTAATTTTGATATGGGTTGCGAGGATCCGATAGCAGATGTTCCCGATTCTGAACCATCCTTAGAAAGCCATGAAGTTGGTCCATCGTGCCTTGATTTTCCAAACACCTATGATGAATTAGACTTAGAACCTCTCAAGAGTGTAATTCCCGAACCTTATCCTGTTAAGGTAATTCTCAAGAGTGATTCTGACATCACAATATAACCTAGTCCAGATTTTAGTGACCCAATTCCTACATTTAACCTAGAATCTAGATCTGAACCTATTTAGGATGATCGAGAGGCCCAATATAATGAAAATTAGATTTTTGATCTAGACTATGATTCTAGGCCCATATTTGATGAACACACCTCTCCAAACTCCTTAGAGATACAAATTGATCTATTAGAAGTTATATCGATTTGCGATACAGAAACAAAGGAGTTGTAAGAGTTGGGATTCGATTGGGTCTATCCTAGGAGCCAAGAACCTGAGTCTATGCCTAATAAACACACCTCTTTAAGCTCAAAATTTGAGATTAGGTTAGATCCAAGTCAGGTTGTTGATTTTACACATAATGATTCCTTCTATGGTGGAAATCCCGATCTGGAATTAGGTTCATAAATTAATCTTAGCAAATTCTTCGATGATTTCCAATCCTACTCTAATTTCAGAGAACCTTTGTTTCCGAACGATTACGAGCCAGTTTACAACCACAACATCCATGATTCGTTCTTTGATTTTGATGCTGATGCCAATGATTTGGATCTCAAAGAAGCCACATCTTCCATCATAGAGCCAAAGCCTTCCAAAATTCGATCCCAACCTCGATCCGTGATGACTCTACAATTATCAGTGTTAATATTATCAATTAGATTCCATTTCGAGGGTATTTGTGCAATAATGACATATTATAATGGGCTCCACCATGGAAAGGGTGGACAACCATGGAGGTGGAGCTAGTTAGGAGCTTAGCTAAGCTAGCTTAGCTAGTAGAGTAGAGGTGGTGGAGCTAGGGTTTTATGAAGGGAGCTGGAGGAAATAAATCTGGAGCTGGTGGTTGCTATATCTGGAGCTGGATTTGATGAGGCAGCTTCATGGGGAGCTCAACTACTTAGCTAAGCTACCTAGTTCTTATGCTAGTATCTAGGCTTGGGTAGTTGAGCTAAGCTGAGTTGGCCTCAACTTAGTTGGAGCTAGGTTGAGCTGGAATTGCCTTAGTTGAGAACTCTAAAGCTAGCTAAGCTACTAGTTGAGAAGTAGTAGCTTAGCTAGCATGGAGTTCAGTTGCCATGAGCTGGGTGGAGCTAGAATGAGCTAGGGCTGAGCTGAGGTGGACTTCTGTCAACTTAGTTGAGCTAGCTAGAGCTCCTAGTGAACTGATGGGAGCTGACTGAGCTAGACTCAACTAAGTTGACCTAGATCTGAGTTGGCTTGAGCTGGGTTGAGTTAAGATGAGCTGCCTTGAGCTACCATTCAGCTAAGGTGAACTGAATGGAGCTAACCCTAGTCCAAAGGAGCTGGTATCCATCCATGATGAGTTGGAATTAGCTGAGTCCTAACCTTATTAAGCTTCCTCTTCATCAATTGCCTTCAAGAGTGCTAGGGGTTTTAGGGATCTATCAATTTGTTTATCCCTAACACTCCAAGAAACACATTAAAAACACAATACGAATGCAATGCATGCCTAACCTAATTTATGCCTAAATGCAACCTAAAAACCCATTTGCGGAGAAAAATCCTAAGAGCTAGGTTTTTTTTAATGCACAAGAATGATGATAAACTGGTGTTTATCAATGAAAGTCTTCCACAACGAGCCAGTTTACAACCTTCGAGCCGAATCAGCAAGACTGGCTTTTTGATGCAAGACTTAAGCTCTTTCCCAGGAAACTAAGATCTAAGTGGACAGGACCATATCAAGTGGTCAGACCTTATCCCAATGGGGTAGTAGAAATTGCCAATCTCAAGACTGGGCAAAACTTTACTGTTAATGG
The DNA here is from genome assembly GCA_037157565.1 of Thalassia testudinum. NCBI lineage: Eukaryota > Viridiplantae > Streptophyta > Magnoliopsida > Alismatales > Hydrocharitaceae > Thalassia > Thalassia testudinum. Next base: position 5,612,439 of record JAZHRO010000025.1, read on the forward strand.
CCAAAGATTGAAACACTTTCTTGCCCAGATTTCCTTGAAGGAAGTTGTAACCCTCATTGAGGGTTGAACTGGAACTATGCCCAGCTGGAGGTAGTAAACTCAGCGCTTCCTGGGAGGCATCCCAGAGATTTCAAGCTGACTAGATATATGATTACAACTCAGGTGATTTCTTTCCTTACTCCCTTGCATACATTTATTTTTCAATGAGGACATTGTCCAACTTAGGCATGGGGGGTCGTAATTTGTATGTTCTGAGTGCATATTTTCAGCTTGAATTATTTTTAAAAAAATGAAAAAAAAGGAAAAGAAAACTTAGGTATTAGAAGCTTGTCAACCTTAGGAAATGATACGTAGGGACCTTAACGCATAGACTCTTCAGGTCTTCGGACTTAATCAGTCTAGGTGTCCACTAAAATGTAAACTTGGTCTCGAGTGCTCGCTTTTGGTCAATAAAGTAGGGTGATAAGTATACCACTTATGAACCCTCCCTCTGATTTGGGGGGATTTTTAGTCTAAGCATCTACACACGTTTTTCATTGACTCACTTATCGGCGGTTTTAATGGAAATTGGCTAGCTAATGAACTTCTAGGGTGGTATGGCTGGCAAGTTATCGTGGGTAATAGCCCATTGGCTGGTTGTCCAGAGCCCAGCCACAGAACCATTCTCTTTTACTACTGCCTTTAGGTAAATCTTTGATCAGGAAAGCCACCTACTTAAAAAAAAAAGGAAATAGGAAAATAGACAAGGAGAAAAGAAAAAAAATAAGCCTCACTTCACTGCACGAGTATGGCTGGCAAGTTGTCATGGGTAACTTCTCATTGGCCAGTTGTCTAGATCCCTGCTCATAAACTACACAAGAATTCCAAAACACTTAAGGAAGAAGTAAGGAAGTAGCATAATCTGGGGAGATATATACTGGGTTCATCCTTGTGTTAACCCCATAAAAATAAAAAGTAGGGGGAAAGCTACCGGTCAGATAGATACACCTTTAGGCAACATTTCTCTTTCGGGTCACCTAGGGGCGTAGAAACCAGAAGTCCATTTCAATCGCCGTTGAGTGAGTGTATCACTTTCACAATAAGATGCTTAGTACTAAGAGTCCTTTTCGAGTCTTGGGTGGGTTGGGTAGTCACAAAAAGTTTCCCCGAAATCCTCAACTCCAAAAATCCAAAAAATTAGAAAAGATGAAAAAGAAAAAAAAAATATAGTTGCTTCTATATAAAATAAGGCGACGACTTGGTCGATTGCATTTTGGCAGGAAAACTGAATGCTGTTGAGTTTTTGTGAGTTAGGTTCTTAGTAGAAATTTCCTCCGGTTGACAAGCAACTTCTACCTAAGTGATCAATTCCTAATTGTAAATAGCATTTAGGTTGAACCTTGCTAGGGGCTAGCAAGGGGTGGGCTTGGGGGTATGATGACTCTACAATGATCAGTGTTAATATTATCAATTAGAGTCAATTTCAAGGGTACTTGTGCAATAATGACATATTATAATGGGCTTGGGAGCATTTCATGCATATTGCATCTTTACATTTAAGTTGCTTAAAATCAATGTTTAACGACCTTGTGTACAAGTCCATATTGAAATAGGTCTCAGATGAGCAATCAAACCATATGGATGGATTCAGATTGACGAACAGAGTGCAATGGACTCAAAATCACCTCGATCTGACCTTCGTAGCTCCTACAACAAGCCCAAGAAGTTCTGATCATTGATCTACTGAATAATGGCCCCAAATGCAACACGTGGCACCCACTCTCCATCGTGCTTCAGTTGATCCTTCATCACGTGTTCACCACCACACGATCATCATCCGACGGTCGCCACCGTTCCATCACCTCATCGTCTTTGTGACAAATCGCGCTTGCAGCACAGCGGGTGGGCAAGCCACTCGCAATCAAGTAGCGAGGGATCGAATCTTGCCTCGCACTCCATGGTGTGTCAATTGAAATTGGATTGTTCGATCATGACCGAACGATCACGAAATGGGCGCGTTGAGTGCCATCCAGTACTTCGCGCGAAACGCACGCAATCACGCATTCAAGCATGCTCAATCCAATGTGCGCAGGGCGGGATTTGAGGCAGCGGGCGAGATGGGATCCTAGCCATCTAATCAAGGATTGGGCGGCTTAAGTGATGCACACGCAGATCGCATGGATAGCAGCTGTGTGTAAGATGAAGGCGCGAGGGTGGGGATTAGGGCGATGATTGCTACGGGTCTATGGTGACATTTTAAATGTCACTATTGACTCGAGGATGAATTTTAGCCCTCTCCTCAACTATAAAAAGGGACCTACCCCTCCCATTTGTGCCAATCTTCTACTTAAGCAATTCCACCACTCCATAGAGCTCCCAAGCAAGGTTCTGAAGATGTTGAGCCACCGACAGAAGTCCTTCCACCGCCTTACATTTAGTTTTAATTCTTCGATAGTTGTAGTTATTCCTTATATTCAAGCATTCATTTATATTTGGTTGAACGTGACATTTGATAATCAATTGAATATGTTTTTGATATCTTGTCTTTCGAACGAGTTATTGTGATTCTCTAACCCTATCTCCCCCTCTCTCTCTTTCTCTCTCTCTCCTTATCTCTCCCTTTCTTTCTCTATTCATTTTGCAAGCGAACAAATCGATATATTTTTGACATTGAAGCGAGTAAATGAGTCGAAATCTTGCCTCCCTGTGTCCAACACTCGGACTCATGTCTGATAACTTTATTTAAAATTGACATCGTAAAACGTGCTACAACGAGTGATTTTACACAAATGCGTTCGTCGACGTCAACCCACCACCGGAATCAACTTCTATTCTGATTCACCTCTCTCTGATCTGGTTGCATATGACCCATCTCCATCTTTTGGTAGGGTTTCAAACGTTGATCAGACTAAGAATCACTTCTTATCCTTTTCTGATCCTATCAGTAGGGTTCCTACATCCTTCACAGATCCATTTTCTTTCGAGGATCCCTACTCTGACCAGGCTGAGCCGATTCAGCCAAACCTCAGATTCTCATTTCCATATCTCTTTGACCCTCAAAGTATCTGGTGGGCTCCACATCTACTGATTCATATCCATCAACCCACCAGACTGATTGGGTTTATGCTACATCATCAGCTTGTCGATCTAAACAAGCACCTGGTTTGACTAACCAGGCTACTTATCAAGGTGCTTGTTCTACAAAACTCTTCTGATTTGACCACCCCTTCTCCTTGACCACTTTCTACTCGGCTAAAGGCATTGAATTTAGCGCTTAATACGAGGCAACCCATCATTCCAAAAATACGAGACCCTTCTGATCATCCTTTTGAGATACACTCCTACTGCACTTCTGAATTCAACTTTAGAACAGTCGACTCCACCTTTGATACTTGTATCAAAGCTTGAAATTGTTTGCAACATTCATCCCAACTCATTCACCCACCCTTTGCCCTGTTCTAATCTTTGAACCAAACTCAATTTGTACCCTCCTGGTTTATAATGAGGACATTGCAAAACTTAGGCATGGGGGGTATTAAAGTCCAAACATATGGAAATTCAATTCTCTAAGGGGTTCTCACAAAAAGATACATATTAAAAAATGATAAAAAATAAAAAATGAGAATAAAAGGAGAAAAAAATTGAAGGGGAGGAAATGTTGTGAACTAAATTGCAAATCTTTATTGAGAAGGAAAAGATGAGAATGTTCAAATGTCAAAAAGGAGCAAAAGCAAGAAAAAAATGATAGTCATAGCACTTGATTATGGAAATTACTACGTTCTAGACCTAATCAAAAGAAAAAAATTAAGTCCTAAAATGATAGAGACAAGGAGATTAGTATGAGTGCTGATCTTAGGCCTCTTGGGCTTGTTTTAGGGCTTAAATATTCATGTATTTGTTAAGATTTAGATTAGTCCTCAAGAGGTTGACCAAAGTGCGAGGCTGATGTAGTAGGTCTAAGGCTTAGGGATTATTCGGTCCCGTTACTAGCCCTTTGGTTTGAGGGACTTGGTAACCTAAGCACCCAACATCACACACTAAGTCTGGTTCAGTGTGCTTAATAAAGAAAAACATGCCAAAAGTGTTATGTTTTGAAAAGCCATTTATAAAATCTAACTTAGGAGTGGCTCGACAACACAAGTTGATTGGACGAGTTCCCAATGCGGAGATGTGGGAAATTCCCTCGAAGATACATAATAACATATCATCTCCTCGATGCTTGTCTCCTAGGATATCTAAATATTCTACCGGGGGCATGTAAGCACCTTGTGCTGGCTCAGGTTCCATGGGTAGGATTATCCTGAAATGTCGATTGCCAAGGCTTGAATTTAGTTATAGAACGCCATGGGTGGCACTATCCTGAAGTGTCAAAAGCCAGGGTTCTGGGGGTTGCCATTGGCAGTGCTATCCCGAAGCATCGAAAGCCAAGGATCCTTCGAGGATTGATGGTGGAGACAAGGAATCCGATACAGACCATGTTTAGAGCCAATTTGAGGCTGGATCTAAGAAAATCTAAGAAGAAAAAAGAGAAAACTCTCCAAACGAAAAATCCCTCTATCTCTCTCTGACAAAGATGCATTGGCAAATAGAACCTAAACATGCTACATTCTAAGCATAGGGTGCATTAACTGCTGGGTTCAAACGAACCTCTGTGTAGTTTTTGCGAGACTTAGAAACCTTTGTGACAGACTCAGGCTGAAGTTGGTTAGGTCTGAATCTTGATTGTTACTTGAGTACCTTTAGGCCTATTGTTGTCATTCTAACATAATTTCTAAAGAGCAAACAAAAATTAGGCATCTGAACATCAATGCATGGTCTAGAAATCTAGTTCTTTCCATAAGATTTTGCTAAGGGACTAGCAAAAGTGAGGTATGGGGGTATGATGATCACATCATCATGAACCATAACTAGCTTTAATTAATTAGAATCAAGTGACAAATGCTCTTACATAGTCGCCTGAGAGTCATAATTCCTCGCATATCCTTTCTGAGAGAAGAACATTAAAACATGATAATTCTACAGTTTTAATAGCACATTATGAAAGCAGAGTAACCATGGAGATTGTTAGGGGTTAATCTAAGGTCTAAGGAGCATTAAAGATCAATAAGTGGGTCCATGCAAACAGAAATGGGGTTTCACGCATTTCAAGAACTGATACAATACCTAAAACCCTAATTTTAGACCTGCTTAAATTACTGAGGTTCTTGTTTAAGCAATAGATCAGTGTTTTAAAATAGCTTCATTGTAATATGGCCAAAATAACGCTCAAACAAATAAATTTATTACTCGAATGAAAGTCCGAGGTCGAACACAGGGAGCAAAATGACAATTTAAAACTTAAGATCACAATTTGAATCAAAGAGACGAAAGATTTCAATAATAATAATGTCAAATATTAATGTGCAAAAGGATTGCAGTAAAATGGTGATTTCAATCACCAATTACTCCTCACACTAATAGCAACTAAATCAATAGTATTAAGGAAATAAAGCCTCAAATGTATGTAATCAGATGATCTAGGCTTGTATCAGACGGCTTAAACAACTAGTTGCTGCAGGGCTTCCAAGAGACTCAAGGGTCTCTTTTCTCTGCTGCTTTCTTTCTCATCTCCTTTCTTCTTCTTTAGACTCTTTTCTTCTTCTTTTTTTCTTGGCTTCTCTTTTCTTCTTCTTCTTTCTTTCTTTCTACTGTCCAAGCCTTCTGATGCATAGGGGGAGACTTACGAAATTGGCTAAGTGTTAGCCAACTCCTTTCAAAGCAAAACCCCCTGTCCCCGTGCACTCTCTCTTTCCTTCTCTCACTAGGATCCACCCTCCCAAGGTCAATATCAGGAGAGTCAGGTTATCGGGTGGGCACGCACTCGAGTCCAAGCTCACCGGCAGTGGGTGGTGAGAGAGGAGTGAAAGCTTAGGTGGGTCGGGTGCACCAGGTTCGTGGGGGAAATGTCGTGGACGAGGCATGTGAGGGCTGTGAGGGACCTCACCCCTTGTGTCTGAGGCGATAAGCCCCAGACACAAATTCAATTTATGCGGCACAAGAAGGGCTTCCGTATCTGATGTGGGACTATCCCACAGAGCTTTCTTCGTGTAGTAGCAGAAGGTGGTTGCTCGCCAAATTAGTGTGCTGCTGCTGTCTCATGGTCTGATTGAAGGTTCGTGGAAACACATGGAGATGAGTCTGTGTCGATTGGGAGCTGCAGCAAGTGAAACCAAGACCTTGAAGTAGCTGTACACGTCAGAGAAGACGTTGGGGCGCCGACGTCTAGTGGCAGAGAGATTTTCACTTTTTTATGATAGCAATAGAATGATGTGTCGTGTTTTATGTGGTGGAAAATCTCTCAATCAAAACTAAATATCAATTTTAACCACAATAAAGAATGTCGTATCCACAGGGAGGAATAGACCAATAAATTCATGAGTCGAGGAATACACAGTTCGCAGACTCTTCCGCAACTTTAATGCGTGGAATATACTATTTTAAATGAAGCTTGCAATTTCCTTAAAGGTTCAGGGGTATTTATGTAGTTTTCACATCAGGAATTAAGCTCCAAAAATATGTGTATGATGCATGTGTAATGACTTATCATGTAAATTCTACTTTCATGCAATTCTAATTTGAAATTCAAGGTTAAATCATGCACATTACATAAATGAAATAATTTTAGGAAAGTATGAGTGCATCAATGCAATGTGGCCTGAATAAAGTATGAATATATAATTGGAAATGGCATTGAATGTAATTATTAATGGAGAAGAAAACAGAGGATTTCTCCTCTCTTCCTCGCGTAGGTGGCCGTGCATGGTTAGCGGCGAGAGTCGACAGGGAGGTGCGCCTCGACGAGGGCTACGCAAGGGCGGTGACGAGGTGGCCGGAGGTGGCTGGAGGAGAATGGCCACCGGCCTGTTGGAGGAGGAGGAGAATAGCCACGCGTGGATGCGCGGGCACCCTACTGCTGCAGCGCACTGGGCGTGCGCGCGCTCAAGGCGTGCAGGACAAGCGCGGGAGTGGCCTGTAGTGCCTGTGGGGCTGGTCACTGGATGCGGTGCCTGCGGGCATGGGTCTCCTACAAGCTTGTGGTGCTGTATCTGCTGGTGATGGCAGGCTGTTGCTTATGGGCTCTTGGCGTGGGGTGATGGCATGGGTGTGCGTCTGCAGAGGATGCAAGTACATGCGGTGGAGTGTGCTTGCAGAGGATGCGCAAGGGCGGTGAGCGCCTGTGGGGCACGGTGTAGCACCTGCAGTGAAGGGTGGTTGGCCTGCAACGCCTGCAGAGGGTGCACAAGGCGCTGGAGGTGGAAGGCGATGTGTGGGCGTGCGAAGGCGCTGGAGGGGGTTGTGCCTGCGGGTGCCTGGCTGGAGGTGTGAGCGCCTGCGGGTGTTGGTTGGAGGTGTGAGCACCTGCGGGCGTTGGTTGGACGCAGGCTTGAAGGGCGGTGAGGCTGGAAAGGTGCGGTGTGGGCGCACAAAGGCGCTGAAGGGTGCAGTGCCTGTGGCCGCTTGGCAGTAGGCGGGGATGGGTGCGGCGATGGTTGGAAGGCTTGGCTGTGGGCAATGCAAGGGCGCATGCACGCAGGAGGTGGAAGGTGGCTTCAGTGCACGCTTGGTTCACAGGGTTCGCCCTCTCCATGGTGGAGAAGGTGGAGATAATTCCCCGCCAGGGGGAGGAAGAAGATCCCCAGATCCAGATGCCTTCCTCTCCTGTGCAAGTCCCCTCTTTTATCTCCTCTCTCTGCCTCTCAAGGAGTTTTCAAAAATCCTTTTCTAATTTTGGCTGGCGGCTGTTGGGGGTGTTGAGGTCGCCGGAGATTGGGTGAGGCGGTTCTTGGGGTAAATTTCTTTCACCCCCTCCTGTTCTTTTCCAACTTTATATCTACAACAACAAAACATAAAATCATTACATATTAAGTTATAGAATGCGATAAAATAGATGTAAACCTAAATAATGATGCATGCAAACATTCTATAACTTAATGTAGTTATTAACAAACCTAAAAGGTAAGATTAAAGTTAACTTAGTCGTAACAATAGTCCATTAAAATGGACTCTTCATCTGGTCATGCCCTGAAACACAAAATAGGGCCTTGCGGCCACATTAAAACAGTGCAAACTGATCGCCTGAGGACGACGAGGGTGGTTGTGGTGATTTTAGGGCGAATTGAGGTGTTTGGTGGCTGGCAGAGGTTAGCGAAGGTGGACGGCGATGGGTTTGTTTGGTGGGTGATTTGGGTGAGCGAAATGGCAAATAGAAAGAGGGATTTTGAAGAGGGTGGAGAGGTGATGGTTGTGAGCTTGTCGGCGAGGTGGATGGAGGTGCGTAGAGATGGAAACACTTTGTCGGAGGAGTGGCTGGAGCAAAGGACGAAGAGGGTGGTCAGTGCGATACAGTGGTTGAAATGAAGTGTGGTTTGTGTGTAAAGGGAGTAGAGGAGCTAGGGAACTTATCTAGGTGATTGGTGGACGAAGAGGGGCAGAAGCGACATCGGTTGCGGTATGGCCGACGCCGGAGACGAAGGTGACTCCGGTGAGAAGGAAACGATGAGGAAGACGGAGGAAGGGACGCTTGCTGGTATGGCATGACGTGGAGGAAGACGAGGAAAATGAATCCACCACTGATATTGCAGAAGGACGATGAGGGAGGTTGGAGAGGATCGTCGGATCTCGAGGAGCCTTTCGGCTGGATTAGGAGAGAGGAATTTAGGGTAGATCCGGTCGAAATCAATCTTGAAGAGAACGATTTGATCTAGAGGTCTTTTTATAGGCGTTTAGAGGAGGTTTTAGGCTTGGGAAGCAAGATTCCAAAGCTTGGAAAGCTTCACTGGAGTTGGGATTTTTTTTGATACCCAAATCTCTCATGCATTCGCATGAGAGATTGGGAAGGTTTTGGGGCGTGGGATTTGGCTCAAAAGAAAGGGAATTCCTTGATGAACTTCCCTTTCAAATTTGAAAGGGATTCGTCAAGGAATCATGGAGTTCTTGCCAATTTTAGGTCACCGAAGCTTGTAGGAATAGGATTAATGGTGGTAGAGACCTATTTGTGAAAATGATGATAAAGTTAGGGGGTTTTTTGTAAAGATTTTGAAAGTAAGGGCATAAATGTAATTAGATAGGACCAAGTTGCAAACTAAGTCAAGACAATTTCATCTTGGGTCTAAATTTTGGTAAAAACCTAATTTGGACATAAGGAGTCCAATGGTGAGGTTGGATTTTGGTTTTGACCACGTTTGACTGGGTAATTTATGCAAAAACCCAAATTAGGGTAAATGTCTGTCTGAGACTCTGTTTTGGGCTAAAACGGGTTCTGATGGTCAATTTGAAGGTACCAAACCCTATAGAATATTTTTATATGAATTTTAAATGATTTAGGTGAATTTTATTCTGACCAAAACTTTATTTAATTAAGCAGGTCTATTTTTAGGGTTTCAAAAGTCATTTAATTCTTAGAATACACGAAAACCCTTTTTTGTTTGTTCTAACCCACTTGTTAGCCTTTTAGGATCATTTGACCCTTAGCTAACCCCTGAGAAAACCCATGGTTTTACTATATTCAAGTTATGATGGTAAAATTACAGTTTTAACCTTGGTTTCTTGTCTTTGTCTTAAAATGCTAATGCAATGAATTATGACCTTCTGAAGGTTATGTAGGAGCATTTAAAGATTTAATCAGATCAAATTGAGCTAGTTTATGGCTCATGATGGTGTTTCCATCATACCCCCACGCCTAGCTTTTACTAGTCCCTTAGCAAAATTTCATGGAATTAACTTTAATTCTAGACCACATGTCTTTTATGCTCAGAACTCTAATGTGTGCTTTCTTTTGTAGATTAGGTTAGAATGCCGATAATAGGCCTAGAGGTACTCAAGTACCAACCAAGATCCGGACCTGACCAGCTCTAGCCTTTGTCTACTACGAAGGTTTCTAAGGCCCACAGGAACTAACCTAAGGTTCGTTGAACTCTGCAGTTAAAGCACCTGTTCTTGTAACATGTTTTAGCCCAGGTTTAGTTCACAGTGCATTTTTGTAAGAGACAGAAGAATTTTTCTTTATTTTTGGAGAGTTTTCTCTCTCTTTTCTTTTATTTCTAGCCTTGGAGTAGCTTTACAACACGGACTATATCGGATTCCTGGTTCCCACCATCAATCCTCGTAGGGTCCCTGGCAATCGATGCTTCGAGATAGCACTGCCCATAGCAACCCCCATAACCCTGGCTTTCGAGATTTCGAGATAATCCCGCCAATGGCGTTCTGTAGCTAAATCCAGACCCTGGCAATCAACATTTCGTGATAATGTCACCCATGGCATCTGAACGAGCACAAGGTGCTTACATGCCCTCGGTAGGATATTTAGATATCCTAGGAGACAAACACCGAGGAGATGATATGTTATTGCGCATCTTCAAGGGGAATTTCCTGCCTCTCTACATCGGGAACTCATTCAAATCAACTTGTGTTGATCAGTGGTCGTGTGTGCTTCGCTTGTTAGAAATTGAGGTTACAAGTAACCTGTCGTCGTAGTTGCAAAACACATCGATCAAATAAAATTTATACCGAAACTCTAAGGGAGTCCTGGGTCGAACACAAGGAGGGGACGTTTACTTTATTGAAAATCACGCTTCGTTTCGTTTCTTTTTGGTATTTTAGGGTTTTGATTTTTTTTGTATTTTTGGAATAAAAGAAATCAAGCAAATGTATCACAAGATAGAGATCTGGAACAAATCTGATATATATTACTTCTAATTTCAATTACAAGAAACTATGAAAGCATATAAAATGAGGGAGGTGAGAGGAAATCTCCCGAATCAGCTGTTCGACGAGAAGACAGCGCTTGGCGGAAGCTCGGACGAAGGGGGTGAGGAGCGGGACGATGGAGGTGAGATGCTGGAGGACGTCGGGTTGAGGAAAGCTTCGGCATAGCTCTGGAATGGAGGTGAGAAGATGGAGTTGATCTGCTACCGGAATGGAGGTAAGAGGACAGCTCCAAGGTGACCTATGAAGGGAGATGGGAAGTTGGAGGAGTATTTGATGGGGCAGAGTTTCGCTACACTAATAGGCACCTTGGGAGCTTGAGAATAAGCTCTAATGGAGCGTTGGTAGGCTTGCTAGAGCTTGGGAGTAGGTGGGAGTAGAGTAGGTAGAGATGGCTTGGAAGGGAGGGGGTATAGGTCCTTTTATAGTGGTGGAGAAGAGGCAAAAATCGGTATCGGACCATTAGTGACATCCAGGCCGTCACTGGAAACGTCGCTGCAGGTAGCTCATGGCCGTTGGCACCCACAGCTGGCTCTGCTAGCATGCGATGAATTACCAACAGCTGTAAGCGTCACTGTAAGTCCAGCTCATGCGTCGCTGTAGTCCACCTCACTTTGTGCTGCGCGCCCCCATGTGGTGGTGCTGCGCTCATACGTGCTTGCGTGCCCATGCGCCCGCGTGAGCACCCGCGCTGCTGCGCGTGTGCAGTGCTGCGTGTGTGTGCTGGCGGCCTGGGTTGCTCCACGTGGCGCTGTCTGGGCTGCACCACGTGGCGTAGTCTGGGCCGTCCATCTTCTTCGTGTTGTAGGGGCTGCTACAGAGGTCGGATTGAGTCGATTTTCATGCCGTTAGGCTGCGATCGTCGACTCGAATCCATCCGCGCGGTCGGATTTATCATTTGAAGCTCCGAATTATGTCTCCTAGTCCCTTGGCCATCAATGTTCCTTGGACTGCATATGGTGCTACAGGACTCTGATCGAGGCGATTTCAGAGGCGTTGGACGCCGATCGTCATCTTGATCAGATCCGTACGTTTGGATCATCAATCCGAGGCTCCGAAATAACTATGCTTCTCTCCTAACCACAAAAAAGATGCAATTAACCTAAATTATATACAACTACTCTAAATGCAGAATGATTCATGCTATGCAATATTTATAACATGAAATGCAAATCTAAGCCTAGGAACAAGCATGAATAGGCATTTTACCCTCAACAAATGTATTTACATCAATCAGCCACTCCTAATCTAGGTAACTTTTTCAGAACAGATTTAACGCCTTCGCGTGATTTTGATAATTAAGTGCACTGAACCAGACTGTGTATGGATTGGGGTGCTTAGGTTATCGAGTCCCGCAAACCAGAGGTCAGTTAATGAGGTTGAATAATCCCTAAGCCTTATACCTAATACTTAAGCTTTGCATTTTCTCTAACCTCTTGAGGACTATCCAGATCTTAATGGATACTTGAATTTTTAAGCCTAGAATTACAACCCAAGAGGCCTAAGATCAGCGTTCATATTAATCGCTTTTTGTCTCTTAGCACTTTTTGTCTTTCATTTTTTTTCTCTTTGATTTGGTCTAGAACTAAGTAAATTCATTAATCTTTTACTAATGACTATCTTTTTTTTTTCTTTTCAAATTATGTTCCTTTTTGACATTTTTATCACATCCTCTTTTCCTCCTCAAAAATGATATGCAATCAATTCATTCAAAATTTCCTCCCTTCTCCTATTTTTGTTCTTTTTCAATTTTTTATTATTTTCTTATTTTATTTTTTGGTTTTTTGGAATATGTGATTTTTTTGATGAAACCCTTTATTGTGAAATGATTCTCACAGCGTTTTGCACTTTAATACCTCCCATGCCTATGATTTGCAATGTCCTCATTGTAAATTAGGTGTGCTCGAGTTCAGCTTAGATCATTCATTAGAACAGGTTTTGGGTGGGTGGCCAGGTTGGGGTGATTGTCGCGGGCGATTTCAAACTCGGGTACGGGTACTTAGAGGTGGAGTCGGCTGTTCTAATGGATGAACCCTAAAGTGCAATATGAGTTCAGCATAAGATGTGTCAGGAAGGGTTTCAGGTTTTTCAAAAAGATGATGGGTTGCCTCCCGTTAAGCACTGAGTTTAACACCATCAGCCGGGCGCAATGAGCTCAGGGAGAATGGAGATCAAAAGATACCTCAGCCATGTTCGTATCGGTGGGTTCAATGAATGGCTTAAGTCGCTGACCGTTCATGACAAAGAGTTCTGAATCAAGGTTGGGTTGGCTGATTTCTACGGCTCTATTTCCAAAGATTCGTTTGATAAGATATAGTCTAATCCATTTTGATCTGAGTTTTCCTGGGAATAGTTTGAGTTTGGTATCAAAGAGTAGGACTTTCTGACCAGGGTGAAAGATCTTTCTAGATATGTGCTTATCGTGAAAGGCCTTAACTCGCTCTTTGTAAATTCATGAGTTCTTATATGCATCATTGTGTAAGTCATCGATCTTGCTCATTTAAAGCTTTTTGTGGGTTCCTGCCTTAGAAAGATCTAGATTACACTTCCGTACAGCTCAATAGACTTTGTGCTCCAACTCAATAGGAGGTGACATACCTTCCCGTACACCAATCTGAAAGGCGACATGCCCAATTGAGTTTTGTGGGCGGTCCTATAGGCCCACAAGGCTTCTAGAAGTCGGGACAACCAATCCTTGCTGTCAGGTCGAATAGTAACCTGAAGGATTTTCTTGATCTCTCGATTCGATAGCTCAGCTAGACCATTGGTTTGGGGGTGATAAGGAGTAGAGATTTGGTGCGACACCCCGTATTTGGTCATCAGTGATTTGAACTGAGCATTTATGAAATGGGTCCCCCCATCAGAGATAATGGCACGTGGAATTCCAAACTGATAAAAGATGGTTTGATGAATAATTTGATTACCACCTTATGATCGTTGGTTCGGGTCAGAATGGCTTCAATCCATTTGGACACGTAGTCAATAGCGAGAAGAATGTATTCGAAGCTGTTCGAAATAGGGAAGGGTCCTATTAAATCAATCCCTCAGATGTCTAAGATTTCGCATACGAGAATCGACTGCAAAGGCACCATATCACGATGGCTCATGTTGCCCAAGGTCTGGTAATGAATGCATGCCTTATAGTGATCGTATGCATCTTTGAAAATCGTGGGCCAATAAAAACCACACTAGAGGACTTTTGCTACGATTTTATGTCCAGAAAAGTGTCCGCCACAGGCTTGGTCATGGCAGAAAGACAAAATGTCCTGAATTTCCGCTTCCGGGATGCACCGTCCGATGATCTGGTCAGCACCAATGCAGAAGAGGTACAGATCTTCCCACATGTAGTACTTGGCATCGGAAAGCAATTTGTATTTCATGGCCTTTGGCCAATCGGACGGGATTTGATGTGATGCCATGTAGTTTACTAATAGTTAGGAGGTGCTCATCGGGAAAATGTTCTGTGATGGGTCTGGAAGGGTCGATACTGTCAGAAGGAAGGTGGGATAAGTGGTCAACTACCACGTTCTGCTTTCTCGCTTTATCGCTAATCTCGAGGTCAAATTCTTGCAACATCAAGATCCAGCGGATTAATCAAGGTTTCGCATCCTTCTTCGCAAGGAGGTGCCTCACTGCAGTGTGATCTGAGTATATGATAACACGAAAACCCAAAAGATATGATCTGAATTTTTCTAGGGAAAATACTACGGCTAGCAGCTCTTTCTCAGTAACTATATAGTTATGCTGAGCCTTGTCAAGTGTCTTGCTAGTGTAGTAGATAACCATGGGTTTCCCATCTTTCTTTTGCCCAAGTACTACTCCTATTGCATAATCAGATGCATTGCACATGATCTCAAAGGGTTGAGACCAATCAGGAGACTACAGGATAGGTGCTTGGGTAACTTGATCACGTAGGATTTCAAATGCCTGAGTGCACTTCTTGGAGATTTCAAAAGGGACATCCTTAGATAGAAGATTAGTCAGGGGGCGCACGATTTTCGAAAAATCGGGAATGAATCGACGGTAAAAACTGACGTGCCCCCAGAAGGATCGGATGTCTTTGACCAAGCTAGGCATAGGGAGTTTGGAAATCAAATTCACCTTGGCTCGAACAACCTGGATGCCTTTTCCAGAGATGAGATGTCCCAGGACAATTCCCTCCATTACCACGAAGTGGCTCTTTTCCCAGGAAAGAACCAAGTTCACATCGATGCACCGCCTGAGGATTTGGACCAAGTGCAGGAGGCAATCATCAAATGATTCACCAAATACCGAGAAGTCATCCATGAAGACTTCAAGATATTCACCTACCATATCTGAGAATATGGCAAGCATGCACCGCTGAAAAGTAGTAGGTGCATTGTAGAGACCGAACGGCATCCTTCGGAATGCGTATGTTCCGAAGGGGCAGGTGAAGGTGGTCTTCTCTTGGTCTTCGGGATGGATTGCGACCTGATTATAACCAAAGTACTCGTCCAAAAAGTAGAAGAATCGATTTCGCGCTAGCTTCTCGAGAATCTGATCAATGAACGGTAGTGGGAATTGATCCTTCTTCATGGAGGAATTGAGTCTTCTATGATCAATGCAGACTCTCCACGAGTTTGCTATACGGGTTGGTATGGTTTCTCTGGTTTCAGTCGTGATGACAGTGAGCCCTGCCTTCTTAGGCACAACTTGGATTGGACTCACCCACCGACTATTGGAGATCGGGTAGATGATCCTTGCATCTAACCACTTGATGATCTCCTTTTTCACGACATCCTGCAGATTTGGATTTAGGCGTCTTTGCATTTCACGGGATGGTCGTGAGCCCTCTTTAGTGTATATGTGATGTGTGCAGTATGAAGGGTTGATGCCAGTTAGATCATCGAGAGTCCATCCAATGGCTCTTCGATGCTGCTGGAGAACAAAAATCAGGCGTGTTTCCTGATCAGTGTGAGTCGGGAGTTGATAATCACAGGAAACGTCAGATTGGAACCTAAAAGGATTTATTTTAGATGATCGGGAAGAGGCTTTAATTCCATAACTAGGTTGTCAACAGCAGCAGGTGGTTCAGAGTGGATGTCAGGGGCAGAGGAAGGAGCTATAGGTGTGTCTAGGTTAGGTTTGAACTCCTCGAATTGCGGGTTTTGATCCTCTTGTGGTTGATCAGAAATAGTCGGGTTTTCCTCGATACATAGGTCGTCAACCACAGCCTCGATATTGCAAATCTGTTCTATAACTTTGCAATTAATATTATCGATCTTTGTTGGGCCTTAAAGATGTCGATCTTTAGTGTCTTGCCCTCAAATTTTAATTCAATTTGGCCCTCCTCACAATTGATATTAGCCTTAGCAGTGGCCAGAAAGGGTCTCCCCAGTATGATCAGTGTATTCTTCACATTCTCAGGAGCGTCCATGTCTAAGACAATGAAATCCACTAGAAAATAGAAGTCATGTACCCTAACTATGACATCCTCGAGAATTCCTTTTGGTGACTTAATAGATCGGTCGGCTAGCTGCAAAGTCATTTCTATTGGTTTAATCTCAGATTCCTCAAAGTAGTCTAGTAGGGATGTATGTATCAAATTTATGGAGGCTCCTATGTCCAATAAAGCTCTGTCGAATTGTATATCATCGATTGCACAAGAGATTAAAGGGATGCCTAGGTCTTTTGCCTTAGGCGGGAGTTTGCTCAAAATGTTGGAGCTGGCTTGCTTTGACAGTACGATCGGGTTCCCACTTTTGGTTCGTGGCTTACGCTTAGGTGTACACATGCCTTTTAGAAATCATGTGTAAGCCGGTACATGCTGTATCGCATCCATCAAGGGGATGTTTATATGGACTTGCTCAGAGAGCTTAACCAGGTCCTCCTTAGGTGCCACGGGTTTGGTTATCCTTTTTCCCTTTGTCAAGGCCTCAGGAAATGGAACCCTAGATGGTTCCTCTAGAATTGGCTCAGGCTCTTGATTTGGGATGGGCATGTCCTGGATGACCAATCTAGGGTTAGTGTTTGTATTACCAAGTTGGGAGTGGCTTGGATAAGGTGGGTCTTGTGTTGCTTTGCCACTATGGGTAGTAACAAAATTCAATCTCGCTTGGTTCTGGTTTGAATTGGGAAAAATAGGTTTTTGCTGCTGAAATCCCGAGTATGAAGTTGAAGCATCCATCCCGTCAGGTGATGGGGCAGAAGGGGCTTGATAATGAATTTTACGCGGTTTGTAAAATGTGTCGTTGTAACATGCAAAACCAATCAACTCTTAAATTTATATACCTAGGTAGTGGGGTATCTAGGGTCGTCCAAGGAGGATAAATTGTTTGCAAAAAATACGTCTCTTGATTGGAAATGAAATTTACCTTTCTTTTTGGTCTTTTTAATTTATAGTTTTTTACGATTTTGAAATAACGAGCATTTGCAAAGTTGTTGATGAAGAAAAATGTGATCTAAACCTAATCCACTAAACTATTGCTAGAGTGACAAGAAAGGCCTCTCCCTAAGCTCACTTTAGGCACGTGGGGGCCTAGAGTAATTAGGGAGAGGGAGTGAAAAAGTGCTACATCAAGATAAAAAAAAACAAATGTGACAAGAATTTAAAAGAAGGCAACTTGAATTGAATTGCACTTGTTCTACATAAAACACATAGAGGAAAGCTTCTAATCTACTTGAAATACAAGATTCTAAATGAAATGGTGAAGAAGATGATGGCTTTTTGCTCCAAGCCTGGTAGCTCTTGGGCTTGAAAAGAGTCCTCCAACTCCTTCCTTGTAAAGCTCCTTCAATTGGTGTCCTCCAAGGTGGAAGCTTCCATCTTAACTTTCCTCCTCCAAGGGTGGGCGTGCACCACCCTTGCTCCTCCTTGCTTGGCCATCCTCCTGGTGGGGAAGTTCTCCTCCTCCTTGGCGTGGCACAAGGGAGAAGAAGGCACCAAGGGGGCGGGTGATGTGCCCCCTTAATCTTCTTCTCTACTCCTTCTTGGCCGTAGATATGAGGTGGGTATGAGGTAGATTTAACTAATGGAGGATGGGAAAATGTGGGAAATTAGGTGGGTCTATATAGTGGTGGAGAAGGGGTAGTTGGCGTGGGGGTAATGGGTGGCTAGGATGGAGTTTGGGATGATGGTTAGTTTGAAGCTACGAGTTACTATACTATCGTATTTGGTTTTGAAAAACCTATCATTGTAGTTTGAAAGCGAAGAACTCATGTTCAACAAATAAAATTTATACCGGAATAAATCTCAGGTTGAACTCAGGGAGGTAGACGTTTGATTAAAAATACGCGTTTGTTTTATTTGTCACGAAGCAGAATAATTGATTAGAAACTATCTATCTACTTACAATAAATAGATGAGAGAGAGAGAATATTACAAACAAAAATCAAAAAGAGATGTAGAATAAACATAGAATTCATTATCAAAGAGATTGTTCGTTACACTATTCATTATGACTAGAAAGCAGAAAATGATTATACTAGAAAGCAATAAGTCTACTCTAGAAAGCATTAAAAAGAATGGAGAGAGGAATATCCTCCTCGACAGTCGCTTGGAGGATGAGCCAAATGGGACGACACCTGGAAGATGGGGAACGGAGTAGGATGAAGGAGGACGAAGCGGGAAGAGCGGGAACGGGGCAGCACATCGTCGTCGTCGCGGGATCCGCTTCTGAAATGAGGGCGAAAATTTGACTTTATCTCTTGAGAAGCATCTCGGGTGTGGGACAAGCTTCTCTTGAGAGAGAAGAGAAAGTGGGGATGAGAATTTCATATGGAGGGGGCCTCCTTTTAAAGTTGTAAGGAATGAGGGCAATTTAGTCTTTTTAATTTGAAAAAATTAATTCTGGACCTTTAGTGACGTATAAATCTATCGCTAATGGTCCGAACATGGGTGTAGTGGGGGTGACGCGTGCATGCCCGCTCGCCTCCTCAAGCGCAACGCTCAAGCACATTCTTGAAATCTCTACCGTTCGATCATGAGATCGAATGGCTGAGATGCATCCTCGCCGTGCCTCCACATTGCATGCTCACCGCGTGCGATCCTGCGTTACGCACGGGCGTCTGATCGCAATCGAGTGCTTAATAGCGCCTGCTCACCGCACCTCAGTAGCCGCTCGCCAAGGCTCGATCGCACGCCCCTTCATCACGTAAGCGCGTTCGACCAACATGCTACAAGCGCATTTGTGTCGTGCTTGCATTTTGTGTGTGTGCATCCACGGTCGTTGGATGATCATCCAACGACGGAGAAGCGATGCACAGATTGAAGAAGAAAGGGAGTGGCGGGTGCAGCGGTTGGTTGGGTGGCTGAGATGGCGCCACGTGGCGCCATCTCAGCTGCCCAACCAGTAGTGGTGCCATCTTGGCCGTCCATCTTCTGGATGATGTAAATGGTGCCACGGTTGTCAGATTGAGTCAATTTTCATGCTGTTAGGTTGTGATCGTCGGTCCGAATCCATCCGTGCGGTCGGATTTATCGTATGAAGTGTGGATTCACACCATCTTTGCCCTTGATCTTCTAGGGCTCCTAGGTCTCTATATGATGCTACAGATGTCTGATTAAAACAATCTTGTAGTCGTTGAACTTCAATCGTCGCCTTGATCAAATCTGTATGGTTGGATCTTCGATCTGAGGCTCCGATAAAAATTTGCCCTGTCCCTGAACATAAAAGGAGATAATTAACCTTCATTTTATTCAAACTAATCTAAATGCAAGATGATGCATGCTATGCAATATTTATAGTATGTAATGCAATTCTATGCTTAAGAACATGCATAAATAGACATCTTATGTAATGTAAACATGTTTACATCACACCCCCATGGCTATCTTTTGCTAGTCCCTAGCAAAAACTACATGCTATTTATAAAAGAATTAGGTTGGATTATTTGGGCATGGGTTATTTTCAATCATTAAGAAAATGTTTACTTAGGATTTGAACTTTCAAAGACACAACAGTGCTCGGGTATCTGGCAAAATGCAGATCACCTCAAGGCCTCGTCTTATTCAAAGAAAACTTCCTTTTTCTCTTTTTCTTCGTTTCTATTTTTTTTTTTGGATTTTCAAGTTTAGGGTTTTAGAGTGGCTTTCTATGGCCATTCAACTCACCCAAGATTTAATGAGAATCCTAAGTTCCAAGCATCTTATTGTGAATGTGATAGACTCGTTGATCGATAGTTAAAACGGACTTCGGGTTTCTATGCCTCTAGGTGACCTTAAAAAGAGAATTCTACCTAAAGGTGTATCTTTACAACCGGTAGCTTTCTCCCTACTTTTATTTTTATGGGGTCAACACAAGGATGAATCTAGTGTATATCTCCCCGGTTTATTCTACTTCTCCGCTTCTTCCTAAGTGTTTTGGGAATTTTCAGTACATTTATTGAGCTGGGTTTTGGACAACCTGTCGATGAGCTATTACCACCGACAACTTGCTAGCCATACTCGTGAAGCGAAGTGTGGCTTATTTCTTTTGTTTCTTTTCTTTTCTCCTTTTCTTTTTCTTTTCTTTTTGACTCTCTCTATTTTTTTTTTTAAGTAGGTGGCTTCCCTAGTCTAAGATTTACCTAAAGGCAGTAGGAAAAGAACGGTCTAGTGACTGGGCTCTGGACAACCTACCTATGGGCTATTACCCACGATAACTTGCCAGCCATATCACCCTAGAAGGTTCATTAGCTACTCAATTTCCGTTAAAATTGTCGAATAATGAGTTAGTGAAAAGAAAGTGTGTAGATGCTTAAGACTCAAAGTTCCCTCAGATCATAAGGTGGATTGGTAAGTCATGTACTTATCACCCAAACTTATTTACTTGAATTAAAATAGAATTCAGGTTGGCGAGGACTCGAAAAACAAATCCACATTTTAATGGATACACAGGCTGATTAAGTCTGAAGACCTGAAGGGTCTTTGTGTTCAGATCCTAATGTAATATTTCCTAAGATTGAAAATTTTCTTAAACCCAAGTTCTCTTTCCTAATTTTCATTTTTTTTAATATATATAAATAAAAGAAAATAAAATAAATCCATGGAGCTGACAAATAAATTCAGAGATGAATATCCACCCCCCCATGCCTATCTAATGCAATGTCCTCATTGTATTAAAAAGATATAAAACAGAGTGGAATAGAGTAGAAAGCACCTGAATTGCGTGAATGTCGAGTCTGCTCCGAGATAAATAACAACTGTATATGTGCTGAATTTAGTGCCTTCAACTAGGCACAATGTACAAAGAGGAGAAATAAAGAATTCGCAGGTGCAGGTCAGAATCAGAATAAAAAGATGAAACCTCTGACCTGCCAATAGATGTCCACAGATGTGGACCAGATTGTGGTGTAGACCGATATCTCATAATCAAGAATGTCTAAGGTTCTGGATAAAAATTACCTAAAACCTAAAATTAGTATGTAAGCAGGGTTGGGCTTGCGATTTATGAGGATGCAACCCAAGACCAAAGAGTCAGGTTACAGAGAATTCGATATCAAAAGGATAATCAATGAATGTATGCTTGGGTTGAACATCCTCAGAACAAATGTCATAAGGGTTTTGGTTTGATGGTTTCAGATGAATTGGAACCCTTAGACTCGATCTTCTATTTCCTATGGAATTTGTTTCCCAAATCAAAATTTCCCAGCTCCTATCCTCCTTATTCAGAATATCAAATTCTGGGACCTCCTGCATATTAATCACCCCATCTAAAATTTTCAAGTCTAAAAGATGTGGCTGAATTAGAATTGACTTGGGTCTAGTTATCTCAAAAATAAAATCATCGATAAGCTCAATGGGGTGTAATTGACAATCAGGGCATTGGATTGAATCCTCCAGAAAATGTGATTTTTGATCCGTAATGTGAGCCCCAATAAGATCAGTTTCCTTAGTTATTGGGCTATTAAATGATCTATCAGATTCCTCAGGCCCATTGGTCTCACAGAAATCATGTTTTATAAACTCGTGTGAGACTTCGCAACTTGAATCTTCACCATCAGAATCAAAGAAATGAAAATCCGTATTAATGTGTGTCCCAAAATCATCTGTCATTTTCTGGTTCATGGAGACATACGTTTCCTTGTACCCTGGCTCAGGGATTTCAGGTGAAGAAATCAGACCATCCTTAATTGGTTGCTCATTCTGGTCAGCTTCGTAACACGTGTCCCCCCTGACAGGTGCCTGAACGGGTTCTGACCTTGGCTCTCCTGAAGGGGGTTCATCCTGGGAATCATCCCACGATTGAACCAAAGCAACCACAAATCTCATTCTCAATTTCGCTAACTTCCCAAGCAGAAACTCACCCAGGTTCTTATCCTTAACATCCTGGAGCCAATCCAACGAATACTTATTCAAATCATCAATCATCTCAATCAGGGTCTCCAATTTTTCAATGCATGGTATTGGCTGAACTTCTAAAGATTATATGATTTTCCTCAAGTTAGCCAAAACCTTATTTTGAACCTGGTTAACCTGAACCAAATGAGTTGGTTCAGGGTTGGGTGGGTTTGGGATTAGTGCAGAGGAGTTAACAAATTGAGATTCGTTATACCGTTCTTGATAATAGGTCATTTCGGATTGTTCAAAAGGTAGTGATGACCTAAAGGTAGTGTAATCAGAGGATGGGTAGGGATTGGTGTATCCTTATTGATTGTAGATCATATTAGGTTGTCCATGAAAGGGTAACGATCTATAATCGATGTGGCTCTGAGAAGGATAGAAATCACAATCGTAGTGTTCAGGGTTAGACCCTAAACATGAAGGTCCGGAACTGTATCCCCAATCCGAGTTATCCCAGCTAACTGATGGTTGATTATAGTATGAGTCGGGATAATCGTCATGTTGAGGATAACTCATGACAGGAGGGAAAGAGCGGGAATGCGTATCAAATGTGGAAGGATTCGTGATAGACGGGAGGAAGAAAGGTGCCTTGCAATACAAGCAATCAAACCTGTCCTTAAGTGGGCTACCCTAAAGACCTACAGACTCCCATAACCCATCTTGAGATTAAGAAACGATTTATTCTATTTCTGTTTGTTCAATCCAACTAGTTAGAAGAAGGGATTGGGGAGAAGGTTCTTCCTTCAGCTTGCGCCTCCGATTCTTAGTGTACCCCCCAGCCGTGATTGTTTGATTCTGCTCCCCTAGCAAGACATCAGATTGAATAGTAGAAATAGACTAATAAAAAATAATCTCGTTCTGGGCTCCGAAGAGTGAGTCAAATCCTTAAGGCCAACGTCTACTCTATTTTATTTAGAGGTAGGTTTGAATGTGCTTTGGAATGTGATGGGCCCTTTATCTGGGTTGTGCCCTTAATGAATGATTGATTTGTGTGTGCGTGCACAACCAGTGATTTTCAAGCAAGATTATTTTTGATGCGGTGAATTTTAAGGTTCAAATCTTGCTTAGTAGCTTTTAGGATTCAACTTTAGGTATTTTCAAACAAGTTTTGTTGGCACACCAAGTTTTGAAAGCACAGGTGAGGATGTTTTCCTTTGAAACTTAAAAGAATGTAGAGTGCCTGGTAAATCCCTAAGAGTTGAACCTATGTGGCAGCTACTTGATGAGTTGATTTTAATTGAAGTGGTGCAACCCAATCAACTCAAATAATTGACCTGTTGCACCACTAAATTAGGCACACAAGTAATTACCCAATATGATTTCTACTCAATTATGTGTTTGGATGTGTGTACCGGTTCCAAAGATCGGTTTACCGGTTGAGTTTGAAAATCAAATGAGGTTATGTACCTCTGTGAGATTTTTTTATTTTTTTCGTTTTAAATGTGAAGGTTGAGGCGGGTGTGGTTGTCAAACAAACAAACAAAACTAACCTTAGAGTTTATAAGAACACATAGGTTGATTGATTTTTGTGTTATTATGTGGTGAAATGAAAATAATGGGTGGGAGGTGAGGGTAACTTACAGAACCTTCAACAGCACTTTGCTCCATTATACTGCTTTTGCTTGTCTCAAAAGAGTACCTGCAATCACAATAAGAAAGGAGAGAAGTGAGGTAAATGATTCGTAAGTTGGAAAACGCGAAAAAAAATCAAAGAGCGTCGCCTCCCCGACAACGACGCAAAAATGTTGAAGCTACGAGTTACTACGCTATTGTATTTGGTTTTGAAAAATCTATCGTTGTAGTTTGAAAGCGAAGAACTCGTGTTCAACAAATAAAATTTATACCGGAATAGAAATCCCGGGTTGAACTCGGGGAGGCGGATGTTTGATTAAAAATATGCATTTGTTTTATTTGTCACGAAGTAGAATAATTGATTAGAAACTATCTATCTACTTACAATAAATAGAAGAGAGAGAGAATATTACAAACAAAAACCAAAAAGAGATGTAGAATGAACATGGAATTCATTATCAAAGAGATCATTCGTTATGCTATTCATTACGACTAGAAAGCAGAAAATGATTACACTAGAAAGCAGTAAATCTACTCTAGAAAGCATTAAAAAGAATGGAGAGAGAAATATTCTCCTCGACAGTTGCTTGGAGGACGAGTCGGACGGGACGACCCCTGGAAGACGGGGAACGGAGCAGGACGAAGGAGGACAAAGCGGAAAGAGTGGGAACGGGGCAGCACGTCGTCGTTGCGGGATCCACTTCCGAAATGAGGGTGAACATTTGACTTTATCTCTTGAGAAGCATCCCAGGTGTGGGACAAGCTTCTCTTGAGCTTTGGAGAGGGAGAGAAGAGAAAGAAGGGATGAGAATTTCGTATGGAGGGGGTCTCCTTTTATAATTGCAAGGAGTGAGGGCAATTTAGTCTTTTTAATTTGAAAAAATTAATTCTGGACCTTCAGTGATGGATAAATTCGTTGCTAAAGGTCCAAACGTGGGCGTAGTGGGAGCGGCGCACGTGCGCCCGCTCACCTCCTCAAGCGCAATGCTCAATCACGTTCTTGAAATCTCGGCTGTTCGATCATGAGATCGAACGACTAAGATGCATCCTCGCCGCGCCTCCTCATCGCTCACTTGCCGCGTGCGATCCCGCATTACGTGCGGGTGTCTGATGGAGCGTGCGTGCTTTTGAGCGCGTGTGACCGCTCGATCACGATCGAGCGCTCAATAGTGCCAGCTCACCGCTCCTCAGCAGCCACTCGCCAAGGCTCGAATGTGCGCCCCTTCAATGCGTAAGTGCGCTCAACCCATGCGCTACAAGCGTGTTTGCGTCACGCTTGCGTTTTGTGCATGAGCATCCACAACAGTTGGATGATCATCCAACAGTGGAGAAGTGGCACTCAGATTGAAGAAGAAAGGGAGCGGCGAGTGCAGTGGCCAGTTGGGCGACTGAGATGGCACCACGTGGCGCCATCTTGGACGTCCATCTTTAAGATGATGTAGATGGTGCCACAATTGTCGGATTGAGTTGATTTTCCTATTGTTAGGCTGCGATCGTCAATCTGAATCCATCTGTGTGGTCGGATTTGTCATCTAAGGTGCAGATTCACACCATCTTGGCCCTTGATCTTCTAGGGTTCCTCAGTCCCTATTTGATGCTACAGATGTCTAATTATGGCGATCTTGGAGTCGTTGAACTCCAATCGTCGCCCTGATCAAATCTGTACGGTTGGATCTTCGATCCGATGCCCCGATAAAAATTTTCCCTGTCCCTGAACATAAAAGAAGATAATTAACCTCCATTTTATTCAAACTAAACTAAATGCAAGATGACGCATGCTATGTAATATTTATAGTATGTAATGCAATTCTATGCATAAAAACATGCATAAATAGACATCTTATGTAGTGTAAACATGTTTACATTAGTTAGGAATCCAAAGGTGGAGATCACTTGGCGCCACCTTAAAGGGTGCAAGGGGGGGTAGTTATAGGTTGAATCCACCCCTTGGTGGATGGCCATGGTAAATGGGGTGCCTCCATTTTGGTGCCAAAATGGTGTTCTAGAAGGGGGCAATTTTGGAGGGTAAATGGAAGGTGGAGATGGGCTTTAGGCTTAGGTGTAGGGTGGAGATTAGGGCATTTTTAGAGCGAAAAGTTGACGCCAAAAAGGGGGGTAGTTAGGGTGGTTTTGGTGCCAACTTCTTGGTGCCCTTTGGTGGTGGTTGAGTGGTGAAAGGTGGTGATGATGGTGCACCAACTTGGAGTGGATGGAGCTATTAGGTAGGGCTTGGTTGGTGGAGCTAGTTAGGTAGAGTTTTAGGGTGGTAAATGCCAAGGGAGCTGGAACCTAGCTAAGCTAACCTAAGCTAAGCTAGCTTAGCTAGTAGTGGAGTAGAGGAGTAGGTAACGCGAGCTTAGGGTTTGAAGAGAGGAGCTGAGGAGAAGTCTGGAGCTTGAACTGGAGCTAGCAGCAGCTGAAGAGGGTGGCATGGAGCTACTCTAGCTGGCTTAGCTTGCTAGTTCTTTGCTAGCTGCTAAGCCAAACTAAAGTGAGCTGGCTTCTACCATAATGAGCTGAGGTGAGCTGGGTCTGGTGCTCCCAGGGAGGATCAAGCTGGTTGAGGTTGTTATGGTAGCTTAGCTTAACTGAGTTGAGCTAAGCTGAGTCCCTGGGAGCTGGACTTGAGCTTCCTGAGCTGAAATGAAGTCATCTTCAACTGGATGGAGTTGGGTGGAGCTGGATGTAGCTGGACTTGAGCTGGGGTGAACTCCAGTCAACTCAACTGAGCTAGCTAGAGCTCCCTGTGGACTAACGGGAGCTGAGATGAGCTAGACTCAGCTAAGTTGAGCTGGATCTGAGCTGACCTGAGCTATGGTAAGTTAAGATGAGCTCTCTTGAGCTTCCATTCAGCTGAGATGAGCTGAATGGAGCTAGGATGAGTTAACTCTAGTTCAGGTGAGCTGGATTCCAGCTATGGTGAGCTGGATCAAGCTGAGTTCCAGCTGGTGAGAGCTTCTCCTTCACCAGTTGCCTTCCTGAGTGCTAGGGTTCTAAGGATCTGGCAATCTGCATATCCCTAACACTCACAAAAACACATTAAAAACACAACAAAAAGTGCAATGCATGCCTAACCTAATTAATGCCTAAATGCTACCCAAAAATCGATTTGCAGAGCAAAATCCTAAGAGCTAGGTTTGTTTTAATGCATAAGAACAATGATAAACTAGCATTTATCACACCCCCATGCTTATCTTTTGCTAGTCTCTTAGCAAAACTTTAATTTTTACAAAATAGAATTTTTTTTTGGGAAATCTAATTTTTTTAACTTTTGAGGAGAAAAAAGATTATGGGAACTTGGTTGGCTTAAATATAGGAGGTATGGGATTTATTAAAGATAAACGTCGCTATTTGTTTTCGGATCCAAAAATTAGATAAAAACGGGATCAATATATCCTCCAAAAAAATTCTCAGATTAACCACTTGTTAATTCAAATGACTTGAAATTTTTGTTTTTAGGATTTTTCTAGCTCTTGAATCTGATTCGTAACTTGCAAAAATCTTTAAAACCTTGTGTCATGCTTGTGAGAAGCCAAAATTTATAAGGGCGTATTTTTGGTTTAAAACTTTTTTTTTATCTCCCCCTTGCTTATTTTTAGCTTAGTCTTACAAGAGATGTGTCAGGATCATCATTCCCGTTACCAATCCTCGAGGGGGCTCTGGAGCTAGTACTTCGAGATAGCACTGTCCATGACATCACCCAGGAGCTCACAACCCCAAAACATAATGCGGTGTAAAGGGGCGCTCCAAGCAAACTCAAGCTCTTG
Source organism: Thalassia testudinum (assembly GCA_037157565.1). Taxonomy (NCBI): domain Eukaryota; kingdom Viridiplantae; phylum Streptophyta; class Magnoliopsida; order Alismatales; family Hydrocharitaceae; genus Thalassia; species Thalassia testudinum. Next base: position 5,639,784 of record JAZHRO010000025.1, read on the forward strand.
CTCTAACACTATAGGTAGAACACTATCCAAGACACTTGAGCTGCAAAAATGCACTTTAATGCTCCATCTAAAGATATGAAATATAGATATGGAGTAGCACCGAGGTGGTAACATGTTGACATCGCATCCTCAAAGGAGGCATTTTCCTCCTTCTCGGTGGTGGGAACTCAAACCAATGATCAGTTTCAGACTTTTACTAAGGCCAAACAAGGGGGTTTTTCTAATTTTTAGTTGCTTTTAAGTGTTGTCTTGTGTGTGAAATTTGACACAAGAAGTTTTGCAAGAAATGCAAGTTTTTTAATCAGAAACTAAGCCAGATACTTTCCATATTACAAAAGAGGATCAAGTCACCTAAACCATCACGAGTTCAGGTGGAATCTAGAGGAGGATATCTAATCTAGTCTAAAAATAGACCCTGAGATTCTAATGATCAGATCCATATCCTCATCCCTAGTTTGTTAAATATTAAATTCCATTGTACGAAAAGTGACTTTTCCAACCTTAGTCCCGATTTCAAAATTTTCCTAAAAATTTTTTCAATATTGTTATTTTCTTGGGTATGCATGCTAGAAAATAAAAGTGACTAAAGAAAAATGCATGTTTTTTTTAGGCTCTGAAAATCCTAAATCGATCGTCAAAATTTTAAAAACACCCCTCCATGCTTAAGATATGCAATGTCCTCATGCATTAGGAGGGAAAGAGGGATCACCTTGGTGAAGGGCGGTTGGGTTTAGGATGGTCAAAACCTGGAAAAAGAAAGGAACAAGGAAAGCAGGAAAAAGGATGGGTTACCTCCCATCTAGTGCTATCTTTTACGTCATTCAGTCGGGTGTGAAAGCATGCACGGAAGATGGGTAATCATGTAAATAGTTGGACACTTGGATGCCTGCATAAAATGTGTCTTCTTCTGGATCCCTAGAAAATTGATTAGAGGAAATATAGGGATCAAAGTTGGATGGAAAATGATAAGTGTAGCTCGAGTTTGGCCTTGGTTTTAAATTAGGTTGAATGCCAAACTCGGACAGGGCTGGTGGTAGGTCCAAAGGAAAGGGGTCGGGGAGGGGATGGTGAGCATTGGGTGAAGTTAGTGTGGAAAGGTAGGGTGAGGGAAGAGTGGGTGGGTCAGGGTGATGAGGGGGTTCATCAGAAATGGATTTTTGGTCAAGACAAGTTTCTAAATCATAGATTTTGCCAACCACAGATTCTGAATCTGATTCCTCAAAAATATTATGGTCGGTAAGGGTATCTATCAACATTGTCTGCACCACCATATTTGAAATTTCAGTATCTGAGTCCTCAAAAATGTTAACATCATGGAATCTCTTGGAGGATTTGAAAATATCTAGAGTGATAGTTTGGCCTTCGCAGGTGATATCCATTTGACCTGTGTCGATATTGATATTTGCCTTTGCAATGGCCAAAAAGGGTCGTCCATTGATTATTGGGGCATTCAATAAAGATTCAGGTACCTCAATGTCAAGGACCAGAAAGTCTACAGGGAAGACACAATTTTTGTAACGACTCGGTTCCCGAGTCCCTACGAGACACGAGAACCGGACCGACTCAACTAATCCCAAGACCTAGTCGTCCAACGAGGAAGTAACCAAAAGAGCAGTAAAATAAACCACATTCAGCATGAATATAACTAACAGTAAGAAAGTACAGCAGTAAGGAAAGAAACTACCACAGTAGGTACCACCACAACAGTAGAACAACATTCATAATATAATTTGAACTGCAGGTAAAGAAAGTACAGCGGAAACAAGAACTACTCACTACAACATAACAAAAAGAGGTACAAGAGACAGTGGTAACTCTACTGGACCCTACTCGGCCCAGCGTCCTCTGCAGCCGCTGACCCTGGCTGCTCAACACCTGGTCCTGAAAAAGGTAACGAGTGTAACACGTCAGCAAAACGCTGAGTAGAGTGGCAACTAAACTAAAGACAACAGTAGAGTGTACAGTAGCTGTTATGTTCGATTACTTTCTTTATTCACATCTTTCAATTGTCTCACTATTTCATTTATTCCTCAGATCTTTTTCTTGATCTCGAATGTTCCTCGTGGGAACGATCTTGATTGCAGTCTTTTCCAAAAAGTAGAAGTAGCACGTGGTGCTCTCCTGGCTGGGAGAGTCCCCCGTGGTGATCCTACCCTCAGTCAACCACCCCAAGGTCACTGACAGACGTAACGGTGACTACGGCACGCGCGATAAACGCACAGGTAGCTAACCCGTACTGGCACGCGGTCAGTCGTTTCCATTAACGGGTGCGCCCAAAGCACAGCACAGAACCAGTCCAGGGCAGAGCCCTCTCAGTAACAGGGGTCCAACCCCTCCACAGTAACCAAATCGGGGCCTTGCCCCTCCACAGTCCGCGCACCCTCGCCTGACTACCCTGGTTTGCCCCAGTGGGCCTAACAAGTCGGTGTGGGAGGCTAGCAGAACCCCGGGGCCCGTGGGGTAGCTAGTACCTCCCTACACTAGTAGCTCTCCTCGGTACTACGTACGCGAGGGCCAGCAAGTCGGTACAGAGTGGCCAGTCCTAACCCCGGGTCCCTGGGGCGGCTGGCTCCGCTCTGCACTAAACAGGTACAGGTACTTCCCTTGGTACTACGTACCCAAGAGACAGTACACAACAACATCTCAGTTCCATTCCTTTCTCTTTCCAGGAGTTCCACTCCTAATTCCCCCGTAGGGTTCCATCCTTTTTACTCAAACATCCAGGTTTCACTTTCCAGTTTCACATTCTTACAATCCATGTTCTCAACCACGTTATTTATTCACAACAAGCAGCTGTTAATTCAAATTACAGGCAGCTTTATATCTCTTTCCATTTTCCAAGACTGCAGTATTATACATTCCACTAGTTTTCCCATCCTAGGATTCATGTCATATCCTAGGATCTATCATACAATCTAGTTTTCCAGCCCTAGGATTCATGCAACACCTAGGAGCTATCATTCCATCTATTTCTCATTCCTAGGATTCATGCAATGTCCTAGGTTCTATTTATGGTTCCATAATTTAACAGATTTTATTAATAACTTAAAGCCACTCTACCAGGTACAACGGGAGTAATGGGGGCATGATCGGGAATCCCGCGTGCCTCCGCGATCCCCGAGACTGCAACAGAACGGGGTCCTATCACAAGGATCAAACACAAGGAGTGTCTCAACACAGTGCATAGCTACTGTAGACGGGTAGAGGAATTGATTCTGAAAAGAACGCAACTCGAATCGCGGAAAACGAAACCCAAACGGGCCCTAAACGGGTCGAAAACGACGAAACTGTGCAAAATCAAACTTCTGGAACTCCTTCCAGACGTCTTAAAAAGTGGATCAGAGAATTACCTTGTTCAACGTGGTTTCCCAGACGTCCAGAAGTCTGCGGGGACGTCTGGCCTAGCTCCCAAGCGTCCGATGGTCACCCCGGACGTCTGGAGGTCGCTCCCGCCGTCTGGTACTATAGCCAGATGTCTGATTTGCGTTGGATGGCGAATCACCAAGCCTACGCACACCCATCTCTCTCCCTCAGTACGGTCAGTCGACAGGAAGGAAGAGGAAGACAGAAAACTCACCTTTCAGACGTCAGGACAGTCTTCCAGACGTCGACCTTGCCGTCTGGCTATCAGCACAGATGTCTGATTCTGGAAATTTTTCCAGAACCAGGGCGCGACTCACCCTCCGCTCGCGACATCGCCCGCGTCGCACCTCGTGCGCCTGCTACTCGAGCCGCAGTAGGCCTCCCGCGTCGTTCCGCGCCCGCTGCGCTCCCCGCCGGCCGGCCCTGGCAGCCCCGGCGAGCTCGACCTCACGGCTGAGCGCCGCTCTCGCACGCAGCACCCCCTCCGCGCTCACTGCGGCCGTCGTCGCCGCAGCAACCCCGCGCCCGCTCTCGCGCTCGCTCACTGGAAGAAGAGGAAAGGGGTGGAGGCGACGGAAGAGAGGGGAGCCGTGGTCTTTTTAAGGAAGCGCGAGGGGGAGAGAGAGAGAGCACGACAGCGGCATCTGCAGCCACAGAGAGAAGAATAAGCGAATATGCGGTCTGCGTGCTCAGGCGCGCAGACGACCCACGCGTGTCGAAAATAACTGATTTCCAGACGTCTGGAAACGATCCCAGACGTCTGGTCAGACGTCTGGATGTGATCCCAGATGTCTGGTCTGACGTCTGGGCCACCTCCCAGACATCTTAAAAGACGTCTGGGGCACGCGTTCGTAACAATTTTGGACCTTGACCAAAACATCCTCAACAATCCCATGAGGTTTGATTGTAGATTGGTTTGCTAATTGCAGGGTAACCTCAACGGGTTTTAATTCACCGATCTGAAACTCTTCAAATAAAATCATGGGAATGATATTAACTGAGGCATGAAGATCAAGGAGGGTGCAATCAAAGGTAGTATCATCAATAATCACTGAAATTAATGGCGCCCCCGGATCTTTCATCTTAGGAGGCAGCTTGCTCTATATGACAGAGCTTACTCTCTTCGAAAGATGTACCTATCCAAGATTTTTGGCCTACATTTTAGGAGTATAGATCTCCTTCAAAAATTTGGCGTAGGCAGGTATATATTTTATGGCATCTAGGAGAGGTATATTGATTTGAACTTGCCCAAATAGATCCATGAGTTCTTCTATGGTGGGCTCAGATTTCCTTTTTCTATTCATAGTGGGGTGGAGAGTTTATAGAAAAGGGATAGGAGCCATGTCTTGAGATTTTTATTTTTCTTTTTCTTCCTAATAGGGAGGTGGAGAGTCAATTTGCATAGGGATGGGGATTTCGCTAGGTTTTTGTGAAGGCCCGGGATCAGTGGTGGTTTTCCCACTCTTCAACATAACTGCATATATAGTTGGATTATTATTTGGAGGAGGTGGGGGGGCATATGGTTGTGGAAACCTAGGAGGCTGCTGAGGTGGTGGATTAGTAGGAGGTTGAGTCGGGTAGTGTGGATTTCTGCCCAGATATTGGTTCCTTTGCTGATTAGGGTTGGGCATGGGTTGGGAGGGAAGATGTCCTGTAGGTCTTTGAGTGGAAGTAACCCTGATTTGATTATTTAGATTTATGATGGTGTGGGTTACTTCCGTCATCTTTGTCTGCATATCTTGTAGGGTTCTCATCATCTGGGCATTGATGTCTTGTTGGGATGGCCCAGGATGAAAGGTCGAATTACATCCATACCCATTAAAATAATTTGGTTGGGGAGGAACCTGATTATTCCAGGAGTAGTTCAGGTAATTCTTCCAATTGGAAGAATTTTTAAATGGCTCCTAGATAGCTAAAATATTTTGAGTGGGGTTAAGATCTGGATAGTTGTAATTCCCCAGTGAATCATGGGCAACCTCAGAATACTACTAATAATCAGCAAGAGTAGTGTTGAGATTGTGCAAATTTTCTCTTCGTGGAAAGTTAGGTTGGGTAAGATGTTGACTATGTGGAGCTTGGGTTGATGTGGCAAGTCTTTCCTCAATCTTCTTTTGATTAATGTGTATCTGGTCGTGTTTTTGGGTGATCATTTGAAGATCATCTTGGGTGACAGGGATAGCTTGGGTACCTACTTCATGAACACCGAACTACGGGTTTGGAGTTCTGCAAAATGTGTTCATGGAAGCTTGATTAAATGAGTTTTCTCTTATTTCTTCAAAAAGGTCATAGGCACTCTCATCATCCTTATTTAGGAAGTTGCCACCATACGAGGCGTCCACGAAACGTTGGATTTGATCTTCTAATCCATGATAGAAGATCTGCACGAGCTACCATAAAGGTATCTCGTGGTGTGGACAACTTCTTAGGAGATCTTGAAATCTTTCCCAAGAATCATGAAAGGCCTCACCAGATTTCCGTTGAAAGATCATAATAGATCTTCATAGGGAATTAGTATGACCTATGGGAAAGAATTTCTTGAGGAAGGTGCCCTTGATCTGAGGCCAAGTTGTGATGGGTTGGCCAATGGTCCTGGACCAATAAGCGGCCTTATCTTTAAGAGATAAAGGAAATAGACACATCAGCCACAGGTCTTCTTACACATTTCGGGAATGGATTGTTTGTGCAAAAAGAGTTAGCTCTTCAAGGTGGCTGAACGGGTCTTCCCTAGGAAGGCCATGGAAATGTTTAATCAGGTTCAAGACCACTGGCTTGATCTCGAAGTCCCCTTCTGGTATGACAACCCCTGGTCGTTCCTCATAATAAGAAGGATCATAAAAATCTTTTAGAGGAATCACAGGCTGCTAATGGGGTGGTGGGTTTGGCCTTTGATTGGCTAGGTTTTGGATGTTCCTACTTATTGTTTGTTGATTGGCATTCAATTTAGCAATCTGCTCAGCCATCCTTGTCAAGAGATCAGGCGGGGGGGCTTGATGTTTTGATTGAGGCAAATCATCATTAGGGAGCTCTAAGTGAGAGAAGTCAAAGGTGGGGGGGTTGTGGGTGGAAGGGTCAAAATGAGGGTTAGTAGTGGGGTTAGAGGTGGGATTAGAGATGGAAGTGGAAGGGTTAGTGGACCTATTTTGTTGATTTTCCAGATTGTGAGAAGAAGAAGACAGAAAAAGTGATCTTTTTGCACATGGGGCAAAATCAAATGGTCCCTCCAATTTTTGTCTTTTATGATTGGATTTAACTTAGTGTATTTTTAGGGTTTTCTTTTTAAGTTTTCAAACAAGTTTGAGATTCCACAAACAAGAGGAAATCAAGTTGTATGGGTGAGTATATGTTTCCTTTTGGTTGTTTGTCTCTAAAAATGAAAAAGAAACCCTAGTCCAATTGATCCTAGGATAGAAATTTAACTACTAATGGATATTTTTTAGGCTTTCTATATTAAGTAGTGGTCCAAATAGATCAAACAACACCACTACTTTAAGGAAAATCAAACAAGAATTCCAGAAAAGATTTTTTTAAGATTTTAGAAGTTTGTTTGATATTTTTAAAGAATTTCTCTTTGTGCTGGTGTCGAAGTCTAAAAATGATACCCGTGGGTATTTTGGACTTTCCAGTACACCACTAGCCTCAGAAAATTTTAATGATTTTATGAGATATGTAGAATTTTAAAAGGATTCCAGAAAGCTAAATTTCACAAAAAATGGATGAGTATAAAATTATAAAAATTCACGGATCGTAGCAAAATAGGAAGATTAGAGGGTGTGACCCCTTTACAGTCTACAAATTTTTAAAAACTAAATACAAACCCAATTAGTCTAAAATTTGGAACATATGTTCTCAGCTTGATTTGAAATCTCTGGGTAAAATTTCAAGATTTTATGAGGCTTGTGCTATTCGAAATTGATTTTTTAAATTCTAATAGAAGTCTAGATCTGAAAAATAGAACACCAGCACTTGAAATGGAGTGGTATTGAATGGTGCAAATAAGCAAACAATGAGTTTTAAATTGCACCACTCCACTTAATTGAGATATTTAAGATCCTAAAAGCCAAGTTTAATATTTTTTGTAGTTTTTAAGGATAAATGTGACAAAAAAGGGAGAACCAACCAGAAATTCTTCGGGAAGACAAGATACTTCAAGCTTCTCAAAATTTACAGCTACCTTTCTACAACCGACTCCTACACACAAAAGAGAAAAGAGAGACAAGGGATGAGATCCACTTCAAGCAAGAGAATTAATCAAGCAAAGCTGTGCCTCCCCGGAAATGACGCCAAAAAGTGATAACGAATTTTACGTGGTTTGTAAAATACGTCGTAATGCATAAAATCAATCAACTCTTAAATTTATAAACCTAGATAGTGGGGTATCTCGGGTCATCCAAGGAGGCCAAATTGTTTGCAAAAAATATGTCTCTTGTTTGGAAATGAAATTCACCTTTCTTTTTGGTCTTTTTAATTTATATTTTTTTAGGGTTTTAAAATAACGAGCATTCGTAAAGTTGTTGACGAAGAAAAAGGCGATCTAAACCTAATCCACTAAACTATTGCTAGAGTGACAAGAAAGGCCTCTCCCTAAGCTCACTTTAGCTACAATGGGGCCTAGAGTAATTAGGGAGAGGAAGTTAAAAAGTGCTAGATCAAGATAAAAAAAAACAAATGCGACAAGAATTTAAAAGACGGCAACTAGAATTGAATTGAACTGGTTCTACACAAAACACATAAAGGAAAGCTTCTAATCTGCTTGAAATACAAGATAAAGACACAAATCCTCTAAATGAAATGGTAAAGAAGATGATAGTTTCTTCCTCCAATCCTGGTAGCTCCCGGGCTTGAAAAGAGTCCTCCAACTCCTTCCTTGTAAAACTCCTTCAAATGGTGTCCTCCAAGGTGGAAGCTTCCACCTTAACTATCCTCCTCCAAGGGTGGGCGAGCACCACCCTTGCTCCTCCTTGCTTGGCTGTCCTCCTGGTGGGGAACTGCTCCTCCTCCATGGAGTGGCACAAGGGAGAAGAAATGGGGAGAAGAAGGCACGAAGGGGGTGGGTGATGTGCCCCCTTAATCTTCTTCTCTACTCCTTCTTGGCCGTAGATATGAGGTGGGTATAAGGTAGATTTAACTAATGGGGGATGGGAAAATGTGGGTAATTGGGTGGGTCTATATAGTGGTGGAGAAGGGGTAGTTGGCGTGGAGGTAATGGGTGGCTAGGATGGAGTTTGGGATGGTGGTTAGGAATCCTAAGGTGGAGATCACTTGGTGCCACCTTAAAGGGCGCAAGGGGGTAGTTATAGGTTGAATCCACCCTTGGTGGACGTCCATGGCGAAGGGGGTGCCTCAATTTTGGTGCCAAATGGTGTTCCAGAGGAGGGGCAATTTTGGAGGGAAAATGGAAGGTTGAGATGGGCTTTAGGCTTAGGTGTAGGGTGGAGATTAGGGCATTTTTAGAGGGAAAAGATGACGCCAAAAAGTGGGGTAGTTAGAGTGGTTTTGGTGCCAACTTCTTGGTGCCCTTTGGTGGTGGTTGAGGGGTGAAAGGTGGTGATGATGGTGCGCCAAGTTGGAGTAGATGGAGCTAGCTTAGGTGAGCTTAGGTAGGGCTTAGTTGGTGGAGCTAATTGGGTAGAGTTTTAGGGTGGTAAATGCCAAGGGAACCAGAACCTAGCTAAGCTAACCTAAGCTAAGCTAGCATAGCTAGTAATGGAGTAGAGTAGGCAATGGGAGCTTAGGGTTTGAAGAGAGGAGCTGAGAAGTCTGGAGCTTGAACTGGAGCTAGTAGCAGCTGAAGAGGGTGGCATGGAGCTACTCTAGCTAGCTTAGCTTGCTAGTTCTTTGGTAGCTGCTAAGCCAAGATAAAGTGAGCTGGCTTCTACCATAATGAGCTGAGGTGAGCTGGGTCTGGTGCTCTCGGGGAGGATCAAGCTGGTTGAGGCTGTTATGGTAGCTTAGCTCAACTGAGTTGAGCTAAGCTAAGTCCCCGGGAGCTGGACTTGAGCTTCCTGAGCTGAAATGAAGTCATCTTCAGCTGGCTGGTGTTGGGTGGAGCTAGATGTAGCTGGACCTGAGCTGGGGTGAACTCTAGTCAACTCAGCTGAGCTAGCTAGAGCTCCCTGTGGACTAATGGGAGCTGAGATGAGCTAGACTTAGCTAAGTTGAGCTGGATCTGGGCTGACTTGAGCTAGGGTAAGCTAAGATGTGCTCTCTTGAGCTGCCATTCAGCTGAGATGAGCTAAATGGAGCTAGGATGAGCTATCCCTAGTTCAGGTGAGTTGAATTCTAGCTATGGTAAGTTGGATCAGGTTGAGTTCCAGCTAGTGAGAGCTTCTCCTTCACCAGTTGCCTTCCTTAGTGTTAGGGTTCTAAGGATCTGGCAATCTGTATATCCCTAACACTCAAAAAAACACATTAAAAAAATAACAAAAAGCACAATGCATGCCTAACCTAACTAATGCCTAAATGAAGCCCAAAAACCCATTTGCAGAGAAAAATCGTAAGAGCTAGGTTTGTTTTAATGCATTAGAATGATGATAAACTGGCGTTTATCTGGCCTGATAAACAAAGTGAGCTTGGTTCTTATTTGTGTTCATAATGCGCCTCTGGTTTGGCATGTTATTTGGATTAGAAAGAGGCTGAGAGTGAAGTGCACTAGGCTGGCGAGTACTTGCCAGTTGGGCCAGTTGATTTCGTAACTCAGAGATCTCTTCTTTGTGTTGTTTTTGCATGTCAACCAGGGTCTGGAGAATTAGAGATGTATGATCTTCGTTAGGTGGTCCAGATTGGAAGTTTTGAGTGATCCTTGGTTGGGTGGGTTGATAAGGTCGCGGAGCATGTGGTCGGGGTTGGAATTGAGGTCTTAGATTTGGGTTATTTCGTGACCATGAAAAGTTAGGATGATTATGCCATTTAGAGTTATAAGTGTTGGAGAAAGGATTATTCTAGACGGCGTGAAGATCCTCACAGGTCTGAGGAGCTTCGAGATAATCAGGGTACGGGGGTTTAGAGTTCCCCCAACTAAGGTGGCCTGACTCGGAGTTGCCTCTGAAGCCATAATAAGACGGAGGTGGATATGCATCCATCCCCGGGGAGTGGTAGATGTTGTGCATAGCCTCCCTTCCTGTGGGTGGGTGTGTGTTTGTGCCGTGAAGTGCAGAGGTGGATTTGTGTAGATGACGAGTGATGTCATCCACCTTCTTCTTGATAATGGAGACTGTGTCCAATTGACTGGCAACCAACTCCAGATCAACGGATGTAGAAAGGCCTCAAGATTCATGTATCCCCCAATTATTTATTAATACGCGGGTGGACGTCCAGTCGTACGCACCCAATGACTCATTGTTCAGGGAGTTCTCGCACATGTTTTCGAGAATTTCCCATATCATGTCTTCATGTTGACCCATGATGCTACCACCATAGGTTGCATTGACAAAGAGCTTGATATCCTCACAGAGTTTGTGGTAAAAGGATTGGACTTGTTCCTACTTTGGAACTCCGTGATCGGGGCACCTATGCATGAGATCCAAAAAGCGATCCCATGCTTCATGTAGAGATTCTCCTGCTCCTTGGGAGAAGTGCATGATTTGATGCTGCATTGTGTTGGTATGACCAATGGGGTAGAATTTTTGCAGGAAGGCAGTTTGAAGTTCTCCCCATGTGTTGATCATGTGTGGTTGAGTCTGAAACCAGTGAGCGGCTTTGTTAGCCAAGGAGAATGAGAAGAGCTTTAAGAGTAATCCATCCCGATTCTGTACATCTGCCCCAAAGGTGTGGGCCAGATGTTTTAGGTTCTTGGTGTGCTAGAAAGGATCCTCAGAGTTCAAGCCATGAAATTTTGGATTCATATGAAGCATGCTAGACTTGAGATTCACCTCGGGTCCTCCCACGGGAATATTGATTCAGGGTTCAATCTCCACCGCTGTGGGATTATAGTGATCTCGCATTTGAGGACGTAGCAGTGGGTTGATGATGGCATTGATTCGATTTTAGAAGTCATGGAATTGTTGCTCAAGATTAGGTTGTTCTTCTTGGTGATCCATAGCTGATGAAGGGGAAGTAGGTTCTGAATCAGACGATATGTCAATGTGATCAGGTTGTTGCACAAACATGAAAGTTGAGGCTCGACCTCGACGAGAGTGAATATCTAATGGAGGCCTCAAGGATGGTCTTAAGGACCTCCTCCCAAACATGCACCGATGGATTAGATGAGAGAAAGAATGTGATGGACCCAATCAAGACACCCAAAAAATTTTGGATGACTATAGAGGTTCGGGGCGAATGATAACCCTTAGTCAGAAAGCCGTCCACCTTACAATTACCTCGGCAGCCAGAGAGGGAGAGTCCTGCAAAGACCCCTACATGGTAGAGCATCCCCACGAGTTATAGGGTTTCCCCCACCCGACCTCTCTTGTCACTGATGATCCAGGTAGACTAGAATGGGGACTTGACCACTTAAGTTTACCAGCTTTAATTAAGAGCAAGGGTGCTTATGATTTCACTTGAACTTTTAAGATGTTTTCGTGAAAAGTGACCTACTTTGAAGATTGGTTAACCCAACAAGGTGGGTCAACTTCACCTGTATTGTCCTTTTGAGAAATTTAGGTTCCTCTTTTAGTGTTCAAATGAATTTAAGAGTTTGATTTTAGGGTTTTGCTTGAATAGATCAATTTAATCAAGGCTTAGGCACACATTGTTTGGAAAGATCAATTCTTGATTAAGCAAGTGTGTCTCTAAAATCCTAAATTGCAATCCTTAATTAGCTTTGATTTGGTCTAATTTAATTTGTCAAAATGTGTTACCTAGGGCTCAAACAAGAATGTGATAGCCCTAGATACCTTAGCTTCAAGTGGGTGCACAGATCAGGATTTGGATGTTGTCTAAATAGAATGTATCAAATCAGGCACTTGGTGATTTGTCTAAGAATAGAATGCAAGTAGCCCTACTTGTTTTTTTCCTTTTTTTTGTCTTTTTTAGCTTTTTAATATTCAGGGGCTTAGAAGAAGGTAGATGGAATTTACCTACCGCTATAGTGGTTGATGCGTGGCTGATCTTCCTTTAATGAGTCCCCAAAATAGATCACAATCAAAAGAGATGTAGCAAGTTAGAATCCAATTTGATATTGCAATCAAGAGATCTGAATTGCGTGTTGCTCCCTGCCAATGGCGCCAAAATGTTTAAGCGATAGATCAGTGTTTTAAAATAGCTTCGTTGTAATATAGCCAAAATAGCACTCAAACAAATAAATTTATTACTCTAATGAAAGTCTAAGGTCGAACACAAGGAGGAATATGGCAATTTAAAACTCAAGATCACAATTTGAATCAAAGAGATAAAAGATGGCAATAATAATAATGCCAAATATCAATGTGCAAAAACAATGGAGTAAAATGGTGATTTGAATCACTGATTAGTCCTCATAGTAATAGCAGCTAAATCAACAGTATCAAGGGAATAACGCCTCAAATGTATGCAATCAGATGATCTAGCCTTGTATCAGACAGGTTAAACAGCCGGTTGCTGCAGGGCTTCCAAGAGACTTAAGGGTCTCTTTTCTCTGTTGCTTTCTTTCTCTTCTCCTTTCTTCTTCTTCAGACTCTTTTCTTCTTCCTTTCTGCTTGGCTCCTCTTTTCTTGTTCTTCTTTCTTTCTTTCTACTGTCCAATCCTTCTGATGCATAGGGGAGACTTATGAAATTGGATAAGTGTTAGCCAACTCATTTCAGAGAAAAACCCCCCTGTCCCTGCACACTCTCTCTTTCCTTCTCTCACTAGGATCCGCCCTCCCAGGGCCAATATCAGGATAGTCAGGTTATCGGGTAAGCGTGCACCCGGGTCCATGTTCACCGGTAGTGGGTTGTGAGTGAGGAGTGAAGGCTTAGGCGGGTCGAGTGCACCAGGTCCACAGAGGAAATGTCGTGGACGAGGCATATGAGGGGTGTGAGGGACCTCACCCCTTGTGTCTAAGGCGATAAGCCTCGGACAATTATAAAATTCAATTTATGCGGCATAAGAAGGGCGTCCGTATTCGATGTGGGACTATCCCACAAAGCTTTCTTCACGCAGTAGCAGCAGGTGGTTGCTCGCCAAATTGGTGTGCTGCTATTGTCTCTTGGGCTGATTGAAGGCTTGTGGAAACACCTGGAGATGAGTCCGTGTTGATTGGGAGTTGCAGCAGGTGAAACAAAGACCTGGAAGTAGCTGAACATGTCGGAGAAGATGCTGTGGACGGCAGCTGTCCGGTTACGCCCTAAAACACGAAATGGGGCCTTGTGGCCGTGTTAAAATAGCACAAGCTGATCGCCTGAGGACGGTGAGGGTGGTAGTGGTGATTTTAGGGCAATTGAGGTGTGTGGTGGCTGGCGGAGGTCAGTGAAGGTGGACGGTGATGGGTTTGTTTGGTGGGTGATTTGGGTGAGCGAAGTGGCAAATAAGGAAAGGGATTTTGAAGTGGGTGGAGAGGTGAAGGTTGTGGGCTTGTCGGCGAGGTGAATGGAGGTGCGTAGCGGTGGAAACACTTCGCTGGAGGAGTGGACGGAGCAGAGGATGAAAAGGGTGGTCAATGTGATACGGCGATCGACATGAAGTGCGGTTGGTGTGTAATGGGAGGAGAGGAGCTAGGGAACTTATCTAGGTGATTGGTAGACGAAGAGGGGTGGAAGCGACGTCGGTTGCGGTATAGCCGACGTCGGAGACGAAGGTGACTCCGGTGTGAAGGAAACGACGAGGAAGACAGAGAGAGGGACACTCGCTGGTATGGCGTGACGCAGAGGAAGACGAGGAAAATGAATCCGCTGTTGGTATTGCGGACAGACGATGAGGGAGGTTGAAGGGGATCACCGGAGCTTGAGGAGCCTTTCGGCCAGATTAGGAGAGAGGAATTTAGGGTAGATTCGGTCAAAATCGAGCTTGAGGAGAATGATTTGAACTAGAGGCCTTTTTATAGGCCTTTAAAGGAGGTTTTGGGCTTGGGAAGCAAGATACCCAAGCTTGGAAAGCTTCACCAGAGTTGGGATTTTTTTTGATACCCAAATCTCTCATGCATTCACATGAGAGATTGAGAAAATTTTGGGGCATGGGATTTGGCTCAAAAGGAAGGGAATTCTTTGACGAACTTCCCTTTCAAATTTGAAAGGGATTCGTCAAGGAATCATGAAGTTCTTGCCAATTTTAGGTCGCCAAAGCTTGTAGGAATAGGATTAATGGCAGTATGGACCTATTTGTAAAAATGATGATAAAGTTAGGGGTTTCTTTGTAAATATTTTGAAAGTTAAGGGCATAAATGTAATCAGATAGGACCAAGTTGCAAACTAGGTCAAGACAATTTCAGCTTGGGTCCAAATTTTGGTACAAAACTAATTTGGACCAAAGGAGTCCAATGGTGAAGTTGGATTTTGGTTTTTACTACGTTTGACTAGGTAATTTATGCAAAAACTCAAATTAGGGTAAATGTCTGTCTGAGACTCTATTTTTCTGCCAAAATAGGTTCTGATGGTCAATTTGAAGGTACCAAATCCTAGAGAATATTTTTCTATGAATTTAAAGGGTTTAGGTCAATTTTATTCTGACCAGAACTTCAGTTAATTAAGTGAGTCTATTTTTAGGGTTTCAAAAGTCATTTAATTCTCAAAACACGTGAAAACCCTTTTCTATCTGTTCTAACCCACTTGTTAGCCTTTTAGAACCGTTTGACCCTTAATTAACCCCTGAAAATTCCCGTAGTTTTACTATATTCAAGTTATGATGGTAAAATTACAATTTTAACCCTGGTTTCTTGTCTTTCTCTCAAAATGCTAATGTAATGAATTATAACCTTCTGAAGGTTATGTAGGAGCATTTAAAGACTTAATCAGATCAAATTTAGCTAGTTTATGGCTCATGATGGTGTTCCCGTCAGTTCTGGTTAGGATAAAATTCATCTAAACCTTCTACAATTCATAGAAAAATATTTCTTGAGGTTTGGTGCCCTTGATTTGACCATTAGAACATATTTTGACCTCAAACATAGTCATAGACAAAGTCCTACCCTAATTTGGGTTTCTGCATAAATTGCCTAGTCAAACTTGATAAAAACTCAAATCTAACTTCACCATCAGATTTCTTTGGTGTAAATTAGGTTTTACCAAAATTTGGGCCCAATCAGAGTTAATTTTGACCTAGTTTGCATTCTAGTCGTTTAGAATTCTATTCTTTACATCCCAACCCCTACTTTCAAAAATCCTTGCATAGTAGTCCCTAGCTTTGTCATCTTCACAGATCAACCCCTACTGTCATTAGAGGTCAACCGACCTCCAGGCTGGCTTTGACCGTGCCTAAACCCATTCAAATCATCATCAAATCCCACCAAATTTGGTGGGATTAATGTTCACACCATGAAGAGATTGGGATAGATCTTGGCTCCTGATTTGCCCTAGGAAGGCCGTGCGAACACACGGATTCCTTGGGTTCTTCTTGATTCCTAATGAAGCCAATTAGGCATGTTTCCTTGTCCAGAGCTTGCCCCAAGCTCTATAAAAGGTTCTCTATCTCATTGCCTAGCTCCTTAGCTCAGTTTTGGCCACAATTTCTCACTACAACCTCTCCCTCCAGCCTCCTCCATCTAGCTCTGACGACTCCTCTCTCTTTGACTTTTTCACCCGCTACCACATACCATAGGTAGCGGGAACGTCTTCAGCTCCTTCCTCCGCTCCTCGCCAGCCATAGTAGGAGTCTTCAGACCGCTCTCGTATTCGTCGCTCCACCATCGAAGGTTTCACCTTCTCCGGTGCCAGCCAATCATAGCCGTCGCCCTCCTAGCCCATTTGTCCCTTAATTTAGGTTGCACCCTCTCCCTCTTCTTCTCCTAAACCTTCCTAACCTTTTCCTTTCCTTTTTCAACCATCGACACAACGGCGCACCCATCGTCTTCCTCCTCTCAGGTCGAACTCTGGGGAGGCCGTACACCCACCACAAACCACCAAACACCCCACTACCACCTCCATAAGCTCCGCCGTCCCTCACCCACCAAAACCCCTCAAGAAATTGAGGGGATTGGCTTCTTAAACTCTCCACCGAACATGCCCTCCACCGTACACCTTCCCCGAGGTCGCTAGGCCTCCACACGCACTCCCACGCCTATTGGAACCTAGTTCTACTTCTGTTCTACGTTTTGGTGTTAACAAAACTATTTTAAAACTAATGAGTTTATGAAGTGTCACTTATAGAAAATCACAGAATTTAGGAAGTATAGAGGAAGTGTGGAAGGCATGAAGAATGAAGATTGATTTATATTGTTTTTATATGTTGTAATATAGATTTCTGAATGTCTCCTTACAAGAAAAATTAATTTAGGAGTTAAAATCAAAATAGAGATAATTAGGTATCATATTCACGTTCTATCATCCGTTTGAAAAACTAAAATCATTTCTTTGTCATAATAATCATATATTTGCATTCAAATATCACTAAGATTTATGAATAAATTTTATTCAAAGTACTTGTTGCAAGTACCGGTACTATTCACCAGTACCAGAACCTCCTAGGCATAGGTTTGGGTCCTAGTCCCAAACTATGAACAACAAGTACCGGTACTCATTATGAGTATCGGTAGCAGGTGCTCAGAGTTTGTTGACAAAGGTAGTGCCTAGACCTTACAAGTATCGGTACTAATCACCGGTACCGGTACATGTAGGTCACAGTTTGTAACTTGACCCAAATCTGTGAGTCACATGTACTAGCACCTGGTGACTTAGTTGGTACTCAACTGTAAGCATTGAGTACCAGTACCTATGATGAGTATTGGTACCCAGGCTTTGTTGGGTTGGCTGTTGGTTAACTATGAGCAGTCAATACCAATACCACAACATTAGTATCGGTACCAACTAACCACTGTGTCTTATCTGAATGGCCATTTTGCAATTAATCCTATCTCTAATCTTCCCATTTTGCCCCTAACGACTAGTAAATGTAGGGAAGGTGTTTAGTGGCCTATATAAACACCTTGTGCGTGTCATTTGCAAATAACATAAGCATAAAAATTCTCCTTGCTCAAATTTCTATATTTCTCAATTGAAGCTGCAAGGGCTGTTGATTTGTTGCATTTTTCTTCAAGGCGATTCACACTTTGCAACAAGTCTTTTCTAGCAAATTTGTTCTTCCTCATAAAATCACTCTTTTTTCACTTTAGTATTTTTCGCTAGATTGATCAACTTTCATTTAAGATAATTCTTGTTGGAGACTTAGGAACTTAGTTGTAAGCTAATTGTTTCTTGCTTACACCTTTAACTTTTTTGTTTTTATCTGATCTTGTAATTGGGTTGAGGTAACCCGTTAATTACCTCCATTTATAGTAAATTGATTCCCTCCAGGTTGAGGGAATCAGCTTAAAAATTCTAAGTCGGGAGACTTAGGTAGTGGAGTACCCTTGTGAGGGGAACTGATATAAACACGTTTACACTACTTAAGATGTCTATTTATGCATGTTCTTAAGCATAGGATTGCATTGCATGCTATAAATATTGCATAACATGCATCATCTTGCATTTAGAGTAGTTTGAATAAAATGGAGGTTAATTGTCTCCTCTATGTTCATGGATAGGGCAAATTTTTTTATCGGGGCCTCGGATCGAAGATCCAATCGTACAGATGTGATCAGGGCGACGATTGGAGTTCAACGACTCTAAGATCACCCTAATCAGACATCTGTAGCATAGATAGTGACCAGGGAACCTTAGAAGATCAAGGGCCAAGATGGTGTGAATTCGCACTTCAAATGACAAATCCGACCGCACAGATGGATTCAGATCGACGATCGCAGCCTAACGGCATGAAAATCAACTCAATCCGACAACCGTGGCACGATCTACATCATCCAGAAGATGGATGGCTCAGATGGTGCCACGTGGCACCATCTCAGCCATCCAACTGGCCCTCAGGATCGCAGCTGCCTCTCCAAAGAGAATCCGACGCACGATCTGGGCCGTTGGATCTTGATCCAACGGTCCTGAACACGTGTTCAAAACTTCGGCCGCCCGACCATCCATGTGCGCAGCGTAGTGGATAAGGCGTTCAGCTGACTTTAGACGCACGTTCGATTCGCAGGGCGTGGGCGAGCCGGTGCGAGCGAGCAGGCGCGGGCGAGCGTCGGATCATCATTGAACGGTTGTGCGTGCCCGGTAGTGCTCACGCGCTATTAGACGCGCGGCGAAGACGTGGCATCGCACGCGATGGGGTGCGCAGAGGAGGCGGTCGGAGGCACGATCTAAGCTGTCCGATCTCGCGATCGGACGGCTGAGATCAGCTAGATGTGCACGTGCATTGAACGCACGGGCAAGTGAGCGGGTGCGCACGCGCCGCCCACTACGCCCACGTTCGGACCTTTAGCGATGGTTTTATCCGTCACTAAAGGTCCTGAATTAATTTTTTAAAATTGGAATGACCAAAATGCCCCACTCCTTGCAACTATAAAAGGAGACCCCCTCCACACGAAATTCTCATCCCTTCCTTCTCTTCTCTCCCTCTCCAAAGATCGAGAGAAGCTTGTCCCACACCCGAGATGCTTCTCGCGAGATAAAGTCAATTTTTTGTCCCCCTTTCGGAAGCGGATCCCGCGACGATGACGTGTGCCCCGTTCCCATTCTTCCCGCTTCGTCCTCCTTTGTCCTGCTTCGTCCTCCTTCATCCAGGCATCGTCTCGTCCGGCTCGTCCTCCAAGCGACCGTCGAGGAGGACATTTCTCTCTCCATTCTTTTAATGCTTTCTAGAGTAGATTTACTGCTTTCTAGTGTAGCTGATTTTCCGCTTTCTAGTGTAATGAACAATCGTTCTGATGATGAAATTCCATGTTTATTCTACATCTTTTTTGTGGTTTTCATTTGTAATATTCTCTCTCTCTCTTACTCTCTCTCTCTCTTATATTTATTGTATAGTTAGATAGTTCTAAACAATTGAATTACTTCGTGACAAATAAAAATAAACGCGTTGTTTTTAAATCAAACGTCTGCCTCCCTGTGTTCGACTCGGGATTTTCATTCCGATATAAATTTTATTTGTTGAACACGAGTTCTTCGCTTTCATACTACGACGGCAGGTTTTTAAAACCAAACACGTTAGCGTAGCAACCTGACGGTCAACAGGAACCACTATACATCTGGTGTTATATTTTTTATGGTTGGCTTTATTTGCATAATTTTTGTTTACCACACTATTCATCTCCCCTTCAAGTGTCCTTGTGCCTTTTAGATCCTTCAACGCCATGAGGACTCTGCCATCATCTTCGCTGTCCTCAGGCGAACCTCCTGAACTGTTTTGACATGGCTGTGAGGCCTTATTCCTTGATTTCAGGTATCGACCGGAGCTTGCTGTCGACGCCATCTTCCCTAACCACTTCTGCTATGCTCCGATCAGGTCTGACATCAATTCCACTTCCAAGCACTACAGCCTAGCTCCAGGGCCCTTCCCAGGTCCTCAATCGAAGACTTCAGCGCCAGTAGTTGCTTCAATTGGCAAAGCATCATCTGCAGCTATGCGCAAGAGAAGGGAGCAGGAAGGATAGTTCCACATCGTGTGCGAAAAGATCTTGACAATGCATAGAAGGAAAAAGTGAATCCATCTTATCACCCAAGAACTGGGGGTTGGGTCCCCGCGTAGTTGCCCTCATGCCTCACTCGCGAAACACGCCCACAGGTCTGGTCAATCTATAGGATCTGCTAGCCCACGTATTGAACCTGATTGCACCTGGGTTTGAGAGATAAGGAAGAGAGAAGAGATCTATGAGAGGAGGGGTGGGTTTTAATCTCTAAGGATTGGCCTTGTGCTGAAGGATGGCTAGCACTTAGCCGTGTGCTTATGCTTGAAGGCCTTGGTCTTTGAAGGTTTAAAAGAATAAGAAGGGCTCCTGAGAGAGCCTTGAGTTCTATTGATCTATTAAGGTGTCTAATACATATAAGGCAACATCTGATTGAGGTTTATACTGGCACTGTTGAATGATTTAAGAACCTAAGTTAAGTTGATTGAGATACTGTTTGGTTATTTGAATAATTTGAGTATGAGATATATATGCTTAATTAATGATGAATAATTGGTGATTCAAATCACCATTATTTGGTCTTTTTATTCTTTTTGTCTCATGATCTTTTGAATATCAACATGACCAGCTTCATTCATTGAATATTTATTATTGTGATAACCAGCTTCATTCATTGAATATTTATTATTGTGATCAATTGATTGTGCTCATCTATTTTAAATGAAGATTAATGTGTGAATTCCACATTTGTTCCTTGCGAACAACCTCGAACTCTCTTTAGATTTTGAGTTTATAAATTTAAATGTTTTTTTGTGTAATTTAGGAGTGTACTACAACGAATGCATATTTTAAAATCTCCTATTTTGACTAACAATAGTAGTATATTTAAATTGAAAATTTTTCTGCTAACACCTAGGAAAAACCTTTCGTACATTATGCTAATTGCACTTTAGGGTCCTTAAATTAAGAACAACCAACTTCATCTCAAAAGTTTGCATTGGAGCTAGAAATCGTCCGCAATAGCCACTTCTAACTCATTCGCTCACCTTTTTATTCTAAATTTAGGGCTGAGCTAAAAGTAACCCAAATTAGGGAAATCTTTGAAGTGCATCTTTGAAAGGTTATACATAGCATTTATATATATTCATGCATTAATTCCTATCAAGGAAGTTTTATTAGGGATTTTATTCTTGAGTTGCTTTTGAATCTAGAATCTAGTACAATGTTTACACTTTCACGTATATTTTGCAATGGATCCATTATGAAGACCAATAGACATCTTTAGTTTGTCGAGAAGAAGAGTTGGTTCTTTTCTTGAACCCTTGGACAATGGTTAGGGAGTCAGGCAAACTATTTTCCAGTAGATCCACCAAACATTTGTGAGGTGAAAGTAGAATGTCTATTGGTGCTCTAAGTCTAGTGCAAGGATTCTTAGTCTATGGATAATTAGATAATGATACTTGGAGTTAGGAATAGTTTTCACTCTCAAGTTTCTCGTACCAATCTTGTGAGAATTCTTGAGAGCCACCAAATGCGGTAGATACACAGAGATCGAGTTCTAATAAAACTGAGTAAAGTGGATGATCATGACTGTCCTCTACAAAATCCTCAGTTGAAAGAGGGTATTAGTAACAAAGGTTAGAAAATACACTATCCTATTCATTCCCTTCTCGATGCCAAGAGTAGGTACTTCCACAAAATAAGTCACCCGATATCCTTTTGAACATCACCAATCCTTAATATTGCCTCGTGAATAAAATTTGAGTGTGTTGTGTTGTGTTCATAGATATGCAAAAAAGAAAGGAAAAAAAAGAGAAAAAAGAAAGAAAAAAATATATATATGAAAAAGAGAGAAAAAGAAAAAAAGAAAAAGTCTGAGAAAAAGGCATTGAGTTCATAATTGTGTTTATCTAATTATTTCATTTTTGAGTCATTTACATTGAGGCAACAAAACCCATTGCCATCACCAAATATGGCCCTTCCCTATTTTTTTGTATTTTTGACCATCTGAATATGGGCTAAGGAATTCTAACTTAGTTGTAAGGTTATCAGAATTTTAATTAAAGTGTTAATACCATGTGAGGCCACCAAATATTGAGCACATTGAAAAAATATGGTGAGATCGTGAGCTCAAAAAGAAAAAGAGAAGAAAAAGAGAGTACGAAGGAACTAAAGAGAGCATAGTTTTTAGCCTCTCTCTAGGTTGATTTGTTTGATAGTCTAGAAATCTAAAATCTGTAGTACTAGATTATATGTAGCAATAAATGAGTGTGAGCCGCCAAATAAAAAATCACTTGACTCAGACATCTTCTATCTAAGATAAAAAGTCGAGGTAAAATTACAGATTACTTGTTACGTATCCCCAAGGGAAGAGTTTGCCTATCCCAATAAAATTTTTACTAAGTGTTAAGTATGAACTTTAAGTATGAATCAGCTTTTCACTTGGATCCATTGCTTAAGCAACCATCACGACACTTTCACAATTGTCTAGATTTCTAGATTTCTGAATGAAACAAAAGGAGAAAAATCTTTAGTTAAACTCTTTGATAAAAAGAATAAGCAATCCTTTAAGGACCAAACTTGTACATAACTTAGTCATGCATTTAGTCTTGTATTTGCTAAGAACTAGCAAAATTTAGGCATGGGGGTATGATTGTGCAGCAATCATAAGTCTTAATCAACCTAAATAATGTTTAAACCTAGCCTAATTTATAAATATTGCATTCATATCATGCATATCATGCATTGCATCATTTTATAGAGAATAAGATGAGATATCTTGCTATTTAATGTTTTTGTTATTTGCAGGTACTAAAGTGATCCAGGATGTGAGATATAGTGGAATAAGACAATAAAGAGAGAAGACTGAATAGGACTATCCATGTTCTTACCCACCTTATCCCTCCCCCAAACACTTAGGAACCAAAACCTACCTTAGAAAACCCAAAACCCACTCTCCAGCACCTTTCTGAACATCCAGATATTAAGATGGACGTCCGATTTCTGTAGAAACTCAATCTAGGAAGCCAAAACTCGCACTGACATAGAATTAGACATCCAACCTAACTTCCAGAAGTCCAATTTTGGAGTATGAGACATTTGATCACTTGTCTGGACGTCTGAAGGTCTTCTCTGGTTCTTGTTTTTGGTGCTAAAAGCCTAAGCTTGCCTCTTTAGACCTAGAAACCTTACCAAACACCTTAGGAAACCTAATTAGAGACCTCCTAAGCCTATATCCCACTATCCATACCCTTAGTTATCCTATCTCTAACCCAATTGAACTAGCCCATACATAATTGGGTGCATCTACAGTTGATTGGGTACACCTGTACCCAATTAGATCCACCTAAGATCAAATTGACTCCTACCTACCCATACAAGTCTAACGCTACAACAAAATAGACTTGTAGTGACAGCCTTTGGAGATGGAATTGAAGGCTATGGGGATAAATTTTAGGGCAGGGGATGGATTTTTCCATCCCCAAAAATCCGTCCCCAAAATGAGGATCACTAAAAGTTTTGGGGATAGATTTTCCGTTTTCAAAACTATTGTAATAGAAAACTGGTCACAATAGATTAGACACAAAAGAAGATAATGACTTGTCATTTGATTTTCTTAGCGACGAATTAGTCTATCTCTACAAGTTTTAGGAACAAAAATATGTGCTCTTCATAATCTTTTAAGGAATATGTAATTATGACTGTTAATTATTAAGATAAAACATCATAACATTCTTAATTGTAGTAACACATATAACATGCATAGCTTGACAAAAGTAATCTTTGACAAAAGACATTTTTATTGAAATGAAAATGCAAAGTACTTATTACAATGTTATGAAGAAATTACAAAATAGAACAATAAAAAAATACATCATAATACAAAAGAGCACTGAACTCTTTTTTTTGTCTTTACAATAGAAGTTAAAACTATTCCAATCTAACACCATGAAAAAGCTCGAGAAGAAAGTCATTGCTTTGATAAGGGATCTTCATCTACTCAGATATTTGTGAAATTTCCAATTTGCTCTTTCTTGAGGGATGTTTAGCGACAGTGTTTGCCTGGAGTAGTTCTTTCCTAATCCTTGCACAACCCCCCTGATCCCGTGCTACTATAGGAGGTGAACCCTCTACTGGTTGCTGCTTTTACTACTTTACTATAACTGTTACCTTATGATGTTAACCCACATCCATCCACACTGCCAAACTTTCCATTGTCAGAAATTGAAACAGAAGTTGTACCCAAACCATTACCAACCACCACATCACTACTAATAGCAGCAACAACAATAGAAGAAGCAGTTGCTTCGGTTTCAGCTTCTAAATCCTCTAAATGGATACAAGATTCATCATAGTGTTTTTCCTTCTCAAAAAATATGGCATGAGCATTTTCTGAAGCAGACGTGTGTTCTTTTGAACTCTCAGTCTTGCAAGTAGGGGAAGGTAGAAAACCTGTTTCGTTGCTGATAGCTTGAGTAATTGAAGGAAGAAAGGATGGAGTAGTGACCGCTCCTACATAAAGGTTGGAATTGGTATGAACCACCATATGGAAACCAATGTGGTAATTCCATTTACCAATATAAAAGTTTGGCAATCTATAGATGACAACAAACACAACATTTTTTATTTTTCTACTGAAAACACTCACCAAACTTAATTCTCTCTCCAGCAAGCAATGAGCTAAGGGGCCTTCTTGATGTAGAAAATGACTTATCCTAAGTGACCATAGATTTTGACATTTTTTCCTGCTCTTTACTGATGCTGTCATGCTCAACAACCAATGATCCACAAGTATCAAAGCACTCAGGTTTCATAGCTTCCTTAAGTTGAGTTAGAGTTAACGTCATCACCTAAAAGTTAATGGAGTAAAAAGCAAATGAACCGATATGTTCCTAGTTCAGACCATATTGCAGTTCCAAAGATGATCACCTAAAGCAGTATAACCAAGCTTGGTTATCATATCTCCATGAGGTCTTTGGTCATTGTTATACTAAAGCATTTCACTAATGGTATTGGTCATTACAAATCAGGTTTAATCAAATAAAGATTAAAAAAAGTACATTGGTTTTTAAAATGTTCAACTTCCAACTTTTACAAATACTGTAAAATTTACCAGTGACCAAAATTTCCCATTGGAACTTCAAGTGGGCTGAAGGCATGAATTGGCTGAGCTGCTGCTCCCCCCTGAACATGTCCTGCAACTTCACCTGCTACTACTGGAGGTGAATGGTCAACTGGCCTGCTACTACTATTACCTCGCTATAGCTGGTGATGGTGGCCAATAATGGAAATGAGTAAACTCGCCCATTAGGCACTACGGGTATCAGAGAATGCAGGACGTCAGCAATCAGTGGCCTATAACTTGGCTCTAATTGGACACATAGAATAACAACAGCAGCAACCTGCAAGATCACATTTCCACTTAAGAATATAACTTAGAGGAACATAACAAGCATACAATGTTGATACCTGTTACAGATGTTTTAGATTCATTGTGCCTCTAATCATAGGATCCACAGTATTTGGAAGCTTTGTTCTATTTGTGAGTTGTGGGATAGCCTGTAAAATAAATAGCCCACAGTTAATTTTACTATATATATATGCCTCATTGAACCAAGAAGAGATGGCCTATTTACAATGCAATGAAAAATATCTGTAATTACCCATGTCACAATAAAGTGGCATTGAGAAGGTGCCATCTTTTCTACAGGTTTTCTTCCCATCAAAAGCTCCAACAGGATGGCAGGTTTTCTTCACACCATATGTTGCTGCTGCTGGTATTCTGCTACTGCTACTCCTGCTAACAAATGTAGCCTATTGGTGAACCATCAGCTAGCCTTCTATGACAAGTTTAAGCATCAAGTTTCTCCAAATATATGCATTGACATTGGACTCAACAAAGAAAATTTTGGCATGAATTTCAAAAAAATCAGATAGGGGTGCTGATAAGACGGTTTTCACTTTCGAATAATGTATTAAGATGATTTATCATTGTAGGATCAAAGTGGTGGAAAACTGTTTAACAAAATAATTAAATCAAAATTAAACCATTCGCAGAAGAGCGGGTCGTGTCCACAGGGAGGAAATGATGCAATAAAATCTTGATTATTTCGTATTCGTTCAATCAAGCGCGAAATCCATAGTCAAGTCTGACATGAAATGCGATGGAAAGAAGATGCACAATAACTAGAAAATATAAGGGTAGATGTGCAATTTTTCCTCACTGAAATATTCAATAAATATATGATGATTCTATGTAATTTCCAATTGACATGCATTAGAGAAAATTTATGCACATTTTAATCCAAAACCAATGTTAAAACATGTGAATAACAATAGCCACACAATTATCAGAAAGCATGAGTATGAAGTCACAATTTCACCACAATAAAATAATCATAAACTAAACTTCATTTTGGTGGCAATGGCATTCAAATGTAATTATTAATTGCGAGTTTCATGTAGCAAAATAGGGGAGAACTCCCCTTGCCGTGAGCGCACACGAGGGGTGATGGCCGGAGGGGAGGAGCTCACCAGAGGGAGAAGGAGCCATGTCGCTTCCAATGGTGGTGGTCTCGTGGAAAATGGTGGTCACAGCCGATGGGATGAAGCGGAGAGGGGGCAGCGGCGGTGGCTGTGGTTGCTGCTCTTGCGTGCGCTATAGCTAGAAGGCGCGCGGCAGGTGCTACAGGCAGCGGCGCGGCGAGGTGCAGGCACACACACGGAGGTGCGTACGGGCTGGAAGTGGGTGCGCGTGCCTCCGTGCGTGCACCTACACCTCACCGCGCCATTGCCTGTAGCACCCACCGCGCGCCCTCTAGCTGCAGCGCACGCAAGAGGTGTAGTGCGTGCGGGTGGTCTGCTGCAGAAAGGCACGTGGGCATGGTGAAGGTGAAGGCGCTGGAGGTGGAATGTGCAGAGGCTAGCGTGAGTTGCTGGCAGGAAGAGTTGCAGCTCTTTGTGCTGCAGTGGGTGTGGCAAGGTTTTTGGGTTCTTTTTGGTGGAGTGGAGGAAAACCAGAGAGTGGGGAACTATAATGGAGCAGGTGAAGAAGAAGCACAGTGATGGAATAGTGGCAAGTCGTGCATCAGTAGATGCACTCACGGTAGGCGAGCTTTAAGGAGCTCGTACACGGTGGCGACCAACTCCATCCTCTTGGCGTGGTGGTCTGTCACCTCACCGGCCCACAGTATGACGGAGTTTGGCCGTGGAGGCCTGTGGTGGTGAAATGCTGCACGGTGGTGAAATGGGATGATGGCCTCTGGAGCATGGCAGCCTCCCTCTCTTCTTTATCCTAGTTGAGGAGACCAGATCCACTTTTGGCACTACTCCTTGATTGGGCTCTTCAAGGCGGCAGTTGGAGGAAGAAATACAGCCGTTGCTCATAGAAGAAGAATAAAATAATAATAAAATATTATGGTTATTTATATATAAACCCTTAACTTTTATGTTAACTTAAAATAATACATGTAATGCACCTAATTGGTTAACTAATTAAATGAATGCAATTCTAAGTTAATTCTAAATGCATTTAAATATGAATGCAATGCATGAATTATGTAATTAAATCAGAAATATGAATTAATCTATTTACATCCTAATTTATGTTAAATAAATGTTAGAATTAACTTAATGTCTAGGCATTTAAATACTTAAATAGCCCACAAATATGGGCTAATCAGGTGCAGCTCTAGAGAAATCTCTCAAGCTTCACAATCAAAGTCTGAAAATTCAGATTGACACGCTGGTAATCAAATCAGTAGCTGCTATTGAAAATAGCCTCAAAATTTCCAATAACTTTTCTCCACAAACTACTCTAATCAAGAAAACTCTAAAAAAAATTTCATTGAAATCCGAGTTTCCTAGAAAATATGAAAATTCTTGAAATTTGATGCACAATAGCAATAATTCAGTTCGACACCCCTACTCTAATTGGTCAATATCTAGCAGCACACTTGGAGTTAGAAGACACAACATATACTGTTTGAAAGCTCATTCAAAGATCTATCATTAGTCAAAAATTCAAAATTTTTTGTATATAAATCAAGGGTCAAATTTAATATGGAAAATATGTCAATCAATGCCCACAAAATATGAGATTGCAAAGCACGCTATCGTTTCCAAAATTTAATCTCTGCACATACTTAGCGTTAGGCTACAAAATTCTTGAGCGTGATAGCGCACATCAATACGCATCTTTAGTAGCCACCTCAGAATTTTTGGCATGCAATTCAACCCCAAACTCAGTCAACGAATGAGATGGATAGAATGAAATAGAGAAGGAAACAAGGCACGCATGGGGATTTGATGAATCATGATTTTGCATGAAGTTTCACCAGCAATAGCCCCACTGATCGGAACACCATGATCAGCAAAACCAACACCTTATCATTTTACATGGCTCTCAATGCCACAAATCAGAAATAAAAAATGGAAGATGAAATGCACATAATAGGAGGGGCACCAAACCAACTGGAAAACCTACAATCACTATCAACTTATCAGCAATACACAAAAATCGTAAATCTGAGGGGGGCGAGGGGGCACATGCCCCCACTGGCCTCCCCTTAACTCTGTCCATGCTTTATTAGGAAAGCTTTTAAGAAAACCATGAGATAACATCCCATTTCGACAAGGACTAAATTAAAAATGCAGTGGTAGTATTACATAAGCTAAGTAAGAATAACTATCTTCATACTACAACTAAACCTTGTATATTTTGGAAAATAAGAAGCTAGGAAAACATTTGACTGATAGAATGTGCTGTATGTGTGCCATACCACACAAATTGTTGAATATAGTGGAACTTCTAACTTAAATCAACCAAACAAAAATGCCTCCATTTGATGTTAAGCAAATAGTCCAATGATCAGTTGAAAAGGGAATGAATATAAATACTGATAAGTCCATTTTCATGGACCATTATTTGGCCTAAGTACTTTCTAATTAGTTATTCTTATTTGTTAATTAATTAGGAATTATATGGCAATTCATCTTAGTCTGCATATAATTTTATGCATCAATTTTACGTTTAATAACATATGATATGATAATGCAGGCTAGGTGAAGAGTCCATATGTGCAATTCTACGTCTATAAGACGTTTGGAGATCAGTATGGATGTCTGGGAAATTGTCACCACAAGTTCTTATTTCTACATATTTTAAGATGTTTGATGAAGTCAGACGTCTGATATAGAACGACCAATGCTTATCCATCAGTTTCAACCACTTGCGATGTTTGTAAGTGGTTGGTAAAGCCAGCGACAGGCAGAACAGACGGGGGGATTTTTATAAAGAGAGAAAACCCGGGCACCAAACGGAAAAATCTTCTCCCCTTGGCGAGACCTCCTCCATCATCTCGACCATGGCTCAAGCGTACACCATGCAATGAGTGAACACTGTGAATCACTGCGAGCTTCCATTGCGGCCACCTCTTCATCGTCCTAAGCTGTAACGAGCGTGGTGATAGCCACTCGCTGTTGCCTTCACCATGCCACCATGCCACTCCACATGCGCTGCCTACAAGTTGCATGGCCACGCCCCTCACGCACCTGCAACCACACGCCTGCGCCGCTCCACACGCACCAGCGTAAGCGAAGCCCGCGCTCTAGCCGCATGCATGCCCAATTGAAGCCCATGCTCCAACCCGCATGCATGAGCAGCTAAACCCCATGCTTCAGCCTGTGTGCATGCACTCGGCTTCTTCTTCTTCTTCCTCTTCTTTCTTCCACCACCATCTGCAACTCCAAACGAAAGAACCCAAAGTGCAGCCCCCCTTCGTCGCCAGCCACGCCACCTCGGGCCATCTTCTCCGCCAAAACAACCGGAGTGCTCACCTCGACCTCACGAGGGTAGCCACGCCCTCGGAAATCGGCCGCGATAGCTCCTTCTCCCATGTTGACCGCCACATCGTCTGGCCATTCCTCCTCCAATTGGTCACCTTCAACCACCCCGTCACCACCATCGCAACCGTCTCTCTCCCACGCACCGCCACTGAGCTCCAGTCGACCAGCAACCACTCCTCCACACTTGCGAAGAGGAGAGAAGGAAATTCCTCTATTTTTTATTGCATTAATATTTACGAATCATGCCATTGCCGGATGCACTATTCATTTATTTTCCTGATTTAATATATTACAGCAAAATTGCGTAGACATCCCCCTCTTTAATCTGAATTACATATGATTGAGTTTTTCTTATGAATGACATAAAACATAAAATATTTGTTACAATAAATGGGTGCTATTGGGTAGAAGATTAATACTGACGTTGTTTGCTATTACCAAGATCATTGTTTAATAGAATATTATATTGTGGTAATTTTTCATGTGCACACTTACACTTTTGATTAATTGTTAAATTGAGAATTTATATTGGAAATAAGTTGCATTAGTCAGTATGTGCACCCATTGATATTCTCGAATAAATGAGACATCACTCACGAGTTTAATAGGCTAATTCCTCCCTGTGGAGTCGACCTAACTATTTTCGTGGTTAGATTTTGAGAATTAAATGTTTTGAAAAGTGATTTTCTACCACGCGACATACTACAACGACGCAACATTTTATGTTACAAATTTTATCGAAAACGGAGATCGCTATTTCAAATGGTGTCGTTGCCAGGGAGGAAACACGTCTATTAATTTTTTTGGGAATTTCATATTATTTTTATGCTATTTTGAAAGCTTTTCTGAATTACTGACTGTGGATCTTTTTCTATGCAAAAACAACAAATGAACGTGACGGGCACGCACGACGGAGGCGATATTTTTGGTGGACCTTGACACCACCTGGAGGCCAGCAACGGGTCCTTGTAGGCCTTGATCCCACGCACATAGGCATATGGAGGAGCCTTTTTTATGATTTAGCCATTAGTTCTTAGTTTAGATTTAGTTTAGATAGACATTAGAACTTAATTCCTATCTTTTGGACCCTTGTTGGGCATTTTTGGGAACGTGTTCCTAGTGTTTCTTTATTTCTTATCGCTCTTGTATGCGAGAGCATATTTTCGGGAGCATGTTCCCATTTTATTTAGATTATAGGATTATTCAAATTGTTTGAACTGCACGTGGTTAGTTAGTTAAATTAGGTTTGTTTGCTTATTATGATATATATATATATATATATATATATATATATATATATATATATATATATTCGAACTACCTGTAAGAAGTTGCATATTTATAGGGCAACCATCTAGGATTGAATGAGTAGCATCTAGCTTTTCTTTTTACATTGCAAACATCTTGCATTGAAGAGAGTTGGAGTAAGGTACGTCTTTTCTTGTGCATCAGTTATCTGCACATGCTTTGCATTTGGACATAATTAAAAAAGACCATTTAAGCTGATTTGAAAAAAAAATTAATCAAGTGGTCACATTACTTCTTGAAAAGAAAGAAAAATATACAGAAAGGTTTTGAATAACTTGACTGCGATTTTCAAAAGAAAAATCACTTTTTGCGGTGTGATGCACACTTCCTGCACTAAGCATGCACTATAGGCACTACACTAGGACTTGGACCCTTAATGCTATAGGCATCGATCTCTTTATTGGTGCAAACCCTCCTATCTCACTTTGTGACGGTAGTATTGACTTTTGCCCGAGTGACTTGATACTATAAGGAGGGGAACACCCCTTAAAGGAATTCAAGGGTAGTTAAGAGTCACCACTAATGCAACGCCTCAAAGGAAGGGTTCGCCATACTTACACCCCTGGGTTCCATCCTTGGAGTACCTTTTTACTTGAGCATTAGAGAATATCATCGCAACAAAGTGTAGTATTTAGGGCATGCGAAGGTCAATTTAGGGTGTGTAATTGCTTGACAATTTGATTGATCACCCAAAAAGGACTAAAAGTAACCTCAACCTTCTTAACAGTCATTGACCAGAAATTTCAAGTGCCTCATTTCTCTTATACCACTTACGTGGGAATGGAGAAACACTGCCTTGACTATATTTGGCCAAGTTGAAGAGTTGGAAGAGGACTTAAAGATCTTTAAATCAACAAAAGACCTCTTGCCTTGTGTTTGCTTGGTGTGTGCATGATAGAGCTCTCTAGGAAGTTTTTATTTTTAATTTATCTAAGTCCTAAGAGAGTTAAACCATTTAATTGAAAGAAATGGACTATCCTTACTCCTATCATTTTAACCAGGATCCCATGCCCCGAGCATATCCATCCTTTGATGGCTACATTGATAATTCATGGGATCATTCATATTCCTATCATGGGAGTACTGGCCCGATAGCTCGCACTTTTGAGCAGAGCCTAGGAGTGGGATTTTCCAACCCTGGAATCCCAACTACTATGCAAATACCCAACCCTCCCACCCTTCGTGATTTTCCGTATCGAGATTGGACCGATACCCGTAGGCAACCAGAGCATGAGATTGACTATCCTCCCCAATCTGATAGTAGTAGCCTCTCCTCTTTTATGATAGAAATGCAAAAACAACAAAAAGAACTGATGGAGACTATGGGAGAGATGTTGAGGAATAGTCAACAATTGAATAAAGAAATTAGACAGCTTAGCTATGCTCTTCCTAGTAATTCTGATCCTTACCCATACGACCATGATCATGAAAATAATTCTGAGGGAACCAATGACAATAGGGATCCCGTTTTACGTAGCTATCACTTAAACTCTCCCAATGAGACACGACTAATAGAGAGAGTTTCACTTAATTAAAATAGCAATAGAATGATATGTCGTAATTTATGTGGTGGAAATCTCTCAGTCAAAGATTAAAAATAGATCTCAATTTAAACCACAAAAAGGATGCCGTATCCACAGGGAGGAACAACTACAATAAATCACAAATAAGCAATAATCATAATTGTAGAAATATTCGCCAAATGGAGCAATAGATATGCTGCTTTAAATATCCTTGCGATTTTATGAAAAATTATGGACTATTTATATAAATTTCACAAAAAAGTTCAAGCTTCCAAAATCTCTAAATAACGCAAGTCTAGTGGTAGAGAAAGTACTTCTTAATTGCATGCAACTATGAATCAAGTTTCAATGTGAATTGACATGTATAGCAAGAACCAATCAAATATGCGAAAATATAAGTGCATGCTTGCAAATCCACCAGAATATAATAATAAAATACTTAAAATCTCACACTTCCAATGGCATTCAAATGTAAATTTTAATAGGGGGTGCACTGTGGAAAAATAGGGCATTTGAAGACCTTGTTCGTGCGAGGAGGAGGGACGGATGGCCGTGCAAAGCTCGGTGAAGGTTGAAGGTGTGAAGGGCATTCCAATGGTGGTGGTCTCACATAGAGAGGTGGCCGGAGTTCGCCGGACGGGAAGACGGAGGTCATCGGCGGTGGGTTCCTCCATGCGTGCGCAGGGACTGCCATCGACTTTTCTGATGATGTGGCGGCGCTCGTGGAGTCAAGGTGAGTGTGGTGGAGTCAACGATGCATCGAACGGAGGCCCGATGTGCGGGCTGCATGTGGAGGAGCCGGTGTGAAGTTTGGGTTCCTCTTCTTTGTTGGCAGAGAAGAAGAAGAAGACGAAGGGTTGTTGGCGTGTCGGTGGCTGGACACGCATGCACAAGGGCGCATGCAAGGCTACTGTGCATGGTGGTGGTGACGAGGCACAGCGAAGATGCTGCGGCTGCGTGTGCATGAGAAGTGCGCGGTCACCACATGGTGAGTGCGCTGTTGATGGCATGCACGGCTGCTATGGGTGAGCGAGGAGCGAGCAGGGGTGGCTTGCTAGAATGCATGCAGGCATGGTGGCACACTGCAAGGTGGTACGCTGTGAGGTTGTGCGCTGCAAGGTTGTCTGCAGGCCATGCGTGGAGAGGAGATGGAGGTGCGCGCTGCTGTGTGCGGTGTCTGTTGGCCGTGAGTGGGAAAAGCAGAGGAAGAAGAAGACGAAGAGTGATGAGAGCCTCATCATGAGCCCTAACTAGCTCATTTTGACCTAAGAAAGAGAATAAGAGCTCCTACATAACCTAGAGAAGGGCTTAATTCAAGGAATAAGTGTTTTAAGAAGAAAACATGAAATAAAGGTTAAAATTGCAATTTTACCATTGCAGTACATAAACAGGATTTCTCAGAGGCAAAACATAGGTCAAATGGTCTAAATAAGATAAAAAGTGGATTGGTTTAGTCAGAAATGGGTTATTGTGCAATCCAAGAATTAAATGACATTCTATAATCCTAAAACAGACCTGCTTAATTCAATAAGGTTTTGGTTAGGATAAAAATTAAGTAAACCCTCTAAATTTCATGGAAAAATATCCCCAAGGGTTTAGAACCTTCAAATTGGCCTTTGGAACCTGTTTTGACCTAGATTGGGGTCTTAGCTCATTAATTGACCTAATTTGGGTTTTTATGCAAAATATCCAGCCAAACGTGGCCAAACCTAAAATCCAACTTCACCATTGGATTCCTTATGCCCAAATTAGGTTTGCACCAAAATTTAGACCTAAGGGAAGGTCATCTTGACCTACTTTGCAAAATAGTACACCCAATTACATTTTTGCCCCTATCTTTTGAAAACCATTGCACAGACCCCCCTAACTTCCCGCCACTCTTACAAATAGGTCCCTTCACCATTAATGGGGAGAAATCCTACTCCGGCGAGAAATGGAGGGGGAGTACTCCCTGATTCCTTAGAGATCTCCTCCCAGATTTGGAAGGGAGATTCTCTAAGGAATTCCCTTCCATCTGAGTGTGGTCCTAATCTCTGAGTCGCACCCAATCTCTCATGCGAACGCATGAGAGATTTGGGTCTCCAATGGTTTCCATCTCCGGCGAGGTCTCTTGTTCTTGGAAGCTTGTCTTCCAAGCATAAGAGTCCCTGCCAGCGACTATAAAAGCACCACTACCTCCGGCCGCATCTCTTAAGCACAACTTGGCCAGAGATCCACCCCAATTTCATCTTCTTCTCCTCCGGTCAGGAAGTCTAGCAAGCTCCGATGATCCTCCATCCTCTTTCTCATCGCTCTGCCA
This sequence comes from Thalassia testudinum, assembly GCA_037157565.1. NCBI lineage: Eukaryota > Viridiplantae > Streptophyta > Magnoliopsida > Alismatales > Hydrocharitaceae > Thalassia > Thalassia testudinum. The sequence continues at coordinate 5,674,619 of JAZHRO010000025.1, forward strand.
CCATACCAGTGGCAGAGCCGCCCTCACCATCTTTCTTCGCGTTGCGCAACACCTGCACGCACACCTCTAGACCCTTCGTCATCTCCATCACCTCTCCCCTGGACACCGTCTTCTCCGGCGACAGCAGGTATAGCCAGTAGCCACCTCTTCGCCTTCATCCACATAGTTAGGTTAGAATTACTCATCTCTATCCCCTCTTCAATTCCCCTTGTCTATTTTCCCTTTTCAACCCCTTGCATCCATTGTCCACCTCCATCTTCTCCATCTCTGGCCACCCACCGGCGAGGTGCCTCCATCGCTCCACACCTCCACACGCCTGGCCAACACCTCACCACCTCCACCATAGTCCACTGATCACCTTTTGCCCATCCATTGACCGCCATCACCACCCTAAACACCCACTGACCTAACCCATAAGCACGACCACAGGGTGACCTAGACACGCATGCCTAGGCTACCCCGTGGCCTGCCACCTACTGTCCCACCTTTGCCTTGACACGACAAAGCTTCCCATGCGTTTTAATGGGGCTGCATGGCCGTGCTTGTGTGTGTCAGATCTGAGCACCTGCTGCCATTGAAGCACACAACAAGAAGGTCGCGAGCTTCATCCTAGATTGCTGCGGTCCAGGAAAACTAGCCCAGGTGATGTGCGATGTGGGTGTGCACGTCTCCAGCCAAGTGAGTAGCTTTGTAAGGAGCCTTGCTGCCCCAATTAGGCGAGAAAGTTCCTGCAGGCGTGAGCGCAAAAGTGGGTGGGACATTAGTCCCACCTTGTGAACGTACGAGCATAGAGTGAAGGATAAATTGATTTTGTGCTTTGAGTTAGTTGCCTCAAGTAACACAAGGGTGAGGTCCCTCACCCCCTCACGCCTCATCCGCGACCTTCCCCCACGAACCTGGCACCAGACTTGATTACCTAACCTAGCTCTCCTCGTGCATCACACTCACATCGGTGCACCTAGACTCGGGCATGCGATACCCGACCCGATTGCCTGGCTTTGGGAGAGCGTACCAAAGAGAGAAATAGAGAGAGAGAGACATGGGGAGGGTAGGGGGCAGGTTTTGCTTCTGTGTACATGCGCAGGGAAGAAGCAGAGCTAAGGAAGGAAGGTGCAGCTGAGGTGAAGCTAAGACACTTAGCTGTAGAAAGGAAGAGGAAGGAAGGCCAAAGAGAAGAGAAAGTTAGAGGAGAGCTAAGGCTAAAGGAAATCAAGGCAAGGTGAAGCTAAGACTTAGCCGTAGAAAGAAGGAAGGAAGAAAGGCAGAAGCCAAGGGAAGGAGCAGCATTGTAGTAGCGGTGCGGCTGCAGAAGGAAGAAGAAAGAAAGAAGCTGAGACTTAGCCGCAGAGGAAGAAGAAGGAGAAAGGCATTGTGCTAAAGAGAAGGAAGAAAGCCAAAGCTGAGAAGGAAGAAGAGCGGCTGAAGAAGAAGACAAGCAGAGACAGAAAGAGAAGGAGAAAGGCAAAAGCAGAAGACAGAGGAGAAAGAAAGAAGAAGAAAGACAGCAGAAAAGAGAAGACTTAAGAAGGAGAAGGAAATAAAAGCTTAAAGAGAAATATCTTTTTAAGACGTCTTAGACGTCCAATTTCTCTATTTTTGCTACAATTGACTATTAAATTCTTGCATTTATATTCTGAAGTTTTGAGTAACTCTAAGTGTTCAATTACATTATTGAGATTAGTGAATAAATTCCATTTTCTCCCTGTGTTCGACCTCGGATACTTAGGTCTTCGAGTAATAAATTTATATTTGTTATCAACGCTTGGTCACCTATACTACAACGCGACTGACTTATACTCATCTAAAAAGCCCGACAAAGCGTTGCAACAGAGAGGCACAGGGGCACTGCTGCGTGTGGTGTGCGCACCTGTGTGGCGTGCGAGGGTTGCGCGCATAAGGGCACTGTTGCGCGCACAAGGGCTGCTGCATGGAGGGGAGATGGATAGTGCGCGGGCGTGGTTGCAGAGGGTTGAAAGGGCCACAGTGCAGGTTCTCCTCACGGTGTGCGTAGCTCTTGAGAACCTTGACCCTAATGACAGTATTTTCCTTACCCCAGATAACCCGGGTCAACGTTGTATTGTTCCTATCACTTCCCCAATTAGCTATCTGGTGGAACCCCATTCTACCCTTAGTGAGCCTAATCCTGACCCTCCACTTAGGGAATCAACACCTACCATTCAAAATTCTGAGGATTTAAATGCGCCCAATGAAGGAGACCCTAAGGGAATGGAGGATGAATTGGATCAATTTTCATCTGAAGGGTACAAATAGTCTATTTTAGAGGAGGATGATAACCGTATGGAGGAACCCGACCTTAGAATCTGGAGTGAATCACAGGGGGATTATGTGTTATTTGAGGACTTACCCCCTGAGGATATAACTAATCTAGTGAAATCTGGATTCCTCTGTTGAGCGTGTTACGAACCTACGCTAACGTGTTTGGTTTTGGAAAACCCGTCGTTGTAGTTCGAAAGCGAAGGATTCGAGTTCAACAAATAAAATTTATACCGAAAAAAAGAATTCCGGGTCGAACACAGGGAGGCGAACGTTTGATTTAAAAACTTCGCGTTTATTTTTATTTTGTCACGAAGAAATTAAATTTAAACTAAGTATCTACAACAAATAAAAGAGAGAGAGGGAGTAAGAGAGAGAGAAAGAATACTACACATGGAAATCAAAATGAGATGTAGAATAGACAAGGAATTTATCATAAAAGAGTTCGTTCGTTACAACTAGAAAACATAAAATAATTACTCTAGAAAGCATTAAAAGAATGGAGGGAGAAATGTCCTCCTCGACGATCGCTCGGAGGACGAATAGACTACTCTAGAAAGCAGTAAATCTATACTAGAAAGCAGTAAAAAGAATAGGGAGAGAGAATCCTCCTCGACGGTCGCTTGGAGGACGAGCCGAACGGGACGATGCCTGGATGAAGGAGGACGAAGCGGGACGAAGGAGGACGAAGCAGAAGAACGGGAACGGAGCAGCACGCCGTCGTCGTCGCGGGATCCACTTCCGAAGGGGGACGAAAATTTGGACTTTATCTCGCGAGAAGCATCTCGGGTGTGGGACAAGCTTCTCTTGAGCTTTGGAGAGGTAGAGAGGAGAAGGAAGGGATGAAAATTTCGTATGGAGGGGGTCTCCTTTTATAGTTGCAAGGAGTAGGGGCAAAATGGACATTACACTTTCAAAACAATAAATGAGGGGTCTTTAGTGACGGATAAATCCGTCGCTAAAGCCCTCAACGTGGGCGTAGCCTCCGCGCCCACGCGCGCCCGCTCGGCTGCCCGTGCGTAACGCCTACGCACGTCGCTTGATTTTCAGCCGTCCGATCGCGAGATCGGACAGCTTAAAATCGCGCCTTCACCGCTGCCGCCGGCTCGCCTGCGCGTGCGATCGCGCGTTCACGCGCGCGTCCAATCGCGCGTCGGCGCTATCGGGCGCGCGCGGCCGCTGGATCGCGATCGTGCGGTCAATTGGAGCGCGCCCGCTCGCCTCAGAAATTGCTTGGCGAGGCTCGAACGCGCGCCAGCGCCTCGCGATAAGGCGCTGGACCGCTGCGCTGCCTCGCCCAAATGGTCGCGCGGATGCTTTTAACATGATGCGTCCACAGCCGTTGGATTGTGATCCAACGGCGGAGAGGGGATGGGTGCGCGGTCTTCATAGAGTGTAGGCGGCCGTTTGGGCGGCCGGGATGGTGCCACGTGGCGCCATCTTGGCCGTCCATCTTCTGGAAGTTGTAGATGGTGCCATGGATGTCGGATTGACTAGATTTTTGTGTCGTTGGGCTGCGATCGTCGATCCGAATTCATCCGTGTGGTCAGATTTGCCATCTGAAGTGCATATTTACACCATCCTGGCCCTTGATCTTCTAGGGTTCCCCGGTCTCTATCTGATGCTACGGATGCCTGATTAGGGCGATCTTGGAGTCGTTGAACTCCAATCGTCGCCCTGATCACATCCATACGGTTGGATCTTTGATCCGAGGCCCCGATAAAATATTTGCCCTGTCCAAGCACATAAAAGGAGACAATTAACCTCCATTTTATTCAAACTACTCTAAATGCAAGATGATGCATGTTATGCAATATTTATATCATGAAATGCAATCCTATGCTTAAGAACATGCATATATAGACATTTTAAGTAGTGTAAATGTGTTTACATCATACCCCCATGCCTATCTTTTGCTAGTCCCTAGCAAAAACTATATGCTATTTATAAAAGAATTAGGTTAGATTATTTGGACTTGAGTTATTTTCAATCATTAAGAAATTGTCTACTTAAGAACTGAACTTTCAAAGACACAACAGTGCCCGGGTATCAGCCAAAATGCAGACCGCCTCAAGCCTCGCCTTATTCAAAGAAAAATTTCTTTTTCTCTTTTTACTCTTTTCTAATTTTTTTTTTTTTTTTTTTCAAATTTTAGGGTTTAAGAGTGGCTTTCTACGGCCATTCAACTCACCCAAGATTTGATGAGAACCCTAAGTTTTAAGCATCTTATTGTGATTGTGATAGACTCGTTGACCGACAATTAGAACGGACTTCGGATTTCTACGCCTCTAGGTGGCCTCAAAAAGAATTCTGCCTAAAGGTGTATCTTTACAACCGGTAGCTTTCTCCCTACTTTTATTTTTTAACGGGGTCAACACAAGGGTGAATCCAGTGTATATCTCCCCGGTTTATTCTACTTCTCCGCTTCTTCCTGAGTGTTTTGAGAATTTTTAGTGCATTTTCTGAGCTGGGTTCTGGACAACCGGTCGATGAGCTGTTACCACCGACAACTTGCCAGCCATACTCGTGCGGCGAAGTGTGGCTTATTTCTTTTTGTTCTTTTCTCCTTTTTGATTTTTTTTCTTCTTTTTTTAAGTAGGTGGCTTTCCTGGTCTAAGATTTACCTAAAGGCAGCAAAAAGAGAAAGGTCCAGTGACTGGGCTCTGGACAATCTACCTATGGGCTATTACCCACGATAACTTGCCAGCCATATCACCCTAGAAGGTTCATTAGCTACCCAATTTCCATTAAAATCGCCAAATAACGAGTCAGTGCAAAGAAAGTGTGTAGATGCTTAAGACTCAAAATTCCCTCACATCAGAGGGCGGGTTGATAAGTCGTGTACTTATCACCCAAACTTATTTACTCCAATTAAAATAAAATTCAAGTTGGCGAGAACTCGAAAAACAAATCCACATTTTAGTGGATACACGGGCTGATTAAGTCCAAAGACCTGAAGGGTCTTTGTGTTCAGAACATAATATAGTATTTCTTAAGATCGAAAATTTTCTTAAACCCAAATTCTCTTTCCTAATTCTGATTTTTTTTTTATATATATAAAATAAAACAAATCTACGGAGCTGACGAATGAATTCAGAGATAAATATCCACCCCCCCATGCCTATCTAATGCAATGTCCTCATTGTATTAAAAAGACATAAAATAGAGTGGAAAAGCGTAGAAAGCACCTGAATTGCGTGAATGTCAGGTCCGCTCCGAGATGAAAACGAAAAAGAACTGTATATGTGCTGAGTTTAGTGCCTTCAGCTAGGCACACTATACAAAGAAAAGAAATGAGGAATTCACAAGTGCAGGTCAGAATTAATAAAAACAGAAGAATCTTCCGACCTGTCAACAGCGGTCCACAGATGTGGACCAGATTGTGGTGCAGACCCATCCCCCATAATCGAGAATATCTTAGGTTTTGGATAAAAATTACCCAAAACCTAAAATCAGAATGCAAGCGGGGTCGGGCCTGCGATTTATGAGGATGCAACCCAAGGCCAAAATGTCGGGTTACAGAGAATTGAAGCTCAAAAGGATAATCGTTAAATGTGTGCTTGAGTTTGACATCCTCGAAACAAATGTCGTAAGGGTTCTGATTTGATGGTTTCAGCTTAAAAGGAACCCTTCGACTCAATCTTCTATTTCCTCCAAAATTGACTTCCCAAATCAGAACTTCCCCGCTCCTATCCTCCTCATTAAGTGTATCAAATTCCAAGACCTCTTGTATATTCATCACCCCGTCTGAAATCTCCAAGTCTAAATGATGTGGCAGAATCAAAATTGACTTGGGTCTAATTATCTCAGAATTAGAATCATCAATAAGCTCAACAGGGTGTAACTGATAATCAGGGCATTGAATTGATTCCTCCAGAAAATGCGATTCTGGATCCGTATCGTGTGCCCTAATAAGATCAGTTTCCTCAGTTATTGGGCTATCAAATGATCTATCAGATTCCTCAGGCCCAATCGTCTCACAAAAATCGTGATCTGAAAACTCGTGTGAGACTTCGCAACTTGAATCTTCACCATCAGGATCCGTATCAATGTATGTCCCAAAATCATTTGTCACTTTGCGTTCCAAGGAGACATACATTTCCTCGTAACCCGGCTCAGGATTTCAGGTGAAGAAATCAAATCATCCTTAATTGGTTGTTTTAATTCAATCTGGTCAGCTTCGTAACACGTGTCCCCCCCAACAGGTGCCTGAGCGGGTTCTGTCATTGGCTTTCCTGAAGAGAGTTCATCCTGGGAATTATTCCAAGATTGAATCAAAGCAACCACGAATCTCATCCTCAATTTCGCTAATTTCCCAAGTAGAAACTCACCCGGGTTCTTATCCTTAACATCCTGGAGCCAATCCAACAAAGACTTATTTAAATCATCAATCATTTCAATCAGGGGCTCCAATCTCTCAATGCAAGGTATTGGCTGAACTTCTAAAGATTGAATGATATTCCTCAAGTTAGCCAGAACCTTATCTTGAACCTGATTAACCTGAACCAAATGAGTTGGTTCAGGGTTGGGCGGGTTTGACATCAATGTAGAGGAATTAACGAATTGAGATTCGTTATACCCATCCTGATAATAGGTCATTTCAGATTGTTCAAAAGATGGGGATGACCTAAAGGCAGTGAAATCAGAGGATGGGTAAGGATCAGTGTATCCTTCTTGATTGTAGATCGCATTAGGTTGTTCATGAAAGGAGGACGATCTATAATCGATGCAACTCTGAGAAGGATAGAATTGAGAATCAAAGTGTTCAGGGTTAGACCCTAAACACGGGGGTCCGGAATTGTATCCCCAATCCGAATTATCCCAACTAACTGATGGTCGATTACAATACGAGTTGGGATAATCGTCATGTTGAGGATAATTTACAACAGGAGGGAAAGAGCGGGAATGCGTGAAATATGTGGAAGGATTCATGATACACGGGAGTAAGAAAGGTGCCCTGCAATACAAACAATCAAACCTGTCCTTAAATATGTTAGCCTAAAGACCTACAGACTCTCAAAACCCGTCTTGAGATAAAGGAGCGATTTGATCTACTTTCGTCTGTTCAATCCAACCAGTTAGAAGGAGGGACTGGGGAGAAGGTTTTTCCTTCGGCTTACGCCTCCGGTTCCTAGTGTACCCCCCAGCCACGATCGTTTGACTCTGCTCCCCAAGCTAGACATCAGATTGAACAGTAGAAACAGACTAATCGAAAATAATCTCGTTCTGGGTTCTGAAGAGCGAGTCCAATCCTTAAGGCCAACGTCTACTTTGTTTTATTTAGGGCTAGGTTTGAATGTGCTTTGGAATGTGATGGGCCCTTTAAATGGGTTGTGCCCTTAATGATTGATTGATTTGTGTGTGAGTGCACAACCAGTGATTTTCAAGCAAGATTGTTTTTTTGATGTGGTGAATTTTAAGATTCAAATCTTGCTTAGTAGCTTTTAGGATTCAACTTTAGGTGTTTTCAATCAAGTTTCGTTGGCACACCAAGTTTTACAAGCACAGGTGAAGATGTTTTCCTTTAAAGTTTAAAAAGAATGTGGAGTGCCTGGTAAATCCCTAAGGGTTGAACCTAATTGGCAGCTACTTGATGAGTTGATTTTATTTGAAGTGGTGCGGCCCAATCAACTCAAACAATTGGCCTCAAATGCACCACTAAGTTAGGCACTCAAAGATGGTTAACCTAGAATGATTTCTACTCTGTTATGTGTTGCTTTATGTGTACTGGTCCCACAGATCAGAACCCAGTTGAGTAGAAACAAATCAATTCGGTTAAGTGCCTTTAAATGTGGGTGTACATTCTGTATTTGTTGAAAATTACCCCACAAAATTATCTTTTTACTTTTTTTTTATATAAATGAAGGTGGAATGAATGTGAGTGAGAATCCAAACAACCAAACTATTCCTAGGATTTATGCAAACACCTAGGTTAATTGGAATTTAGATTCAATGTGGCGAATGAAATCTATGGAGGGGGAAAGAATGGGGGATAACTTACAAAACCTTTCACAGCACTTTACTCCAATCTACCGCTTTTGCTTGCCTCAAAAGAGTACCTGCAATTACAATAAGAAAGGAGAAAAGTGAGGTAAATGATTTGTAAGTTACAAAACGTGAAGAGAAATCAAAGATCGTTGCCTCCCCGGCAACGGCGCCAAAATGTTGAGCGTGTTACGAACCTACGCTAACGTGTTTGGTTTTGGAAAACCCGTCGTTGTAGTTCGAAAGCGAAGGATTCGAGTTCAACAAATAAAATTTATACCGAAAAAAAGAATTCCGGGTCGAACACAGGGAGGCGAACGTTTGATTTAAAAACTTCGCGTTTATTTTTATTTTGTCACGAAGAAATTAAATTTAAACTAAGTATCTACAACAAATAAAAGAGTGAGAGGGAGTAAGAGAGAGAGAAAGAATACTACACATGGAAATCAAAATGAGATGTAGAATAGACAAGGAATTTATCATAAAAGAGTTCGTTCATTACAACTAGAAAACATAAAACAATTACTCTAGAAAGCATTAAAAGAATGGAGGGAGAAATGTCCTCCTCGACGATCGCTCGGAGGACGAATAGACTACTCTAGAAAGCAGTAAATCTATACTAGAAAGCAGTAAAAAGAATAGGGAGAGAGAATCCTCCTCGACGGTCGCTTGGAGGACGAGCCGGACGGGACGATGCCTGGATGAAGGAGGATGAAGCGGGATGAAGGAGGACGAAGCAGAAGAACGGGAACGGAGCAGCACGCCGTCGTCGTCGCGGGATCCACTTCCGAAGGGGGACGAAAATTTGGACTTTATCTCGCGAGAAGCATCCCGGGTGTGGGACAAGCTTCTCTTGAGCTTTGGAGAGGTAGAGAGGAGAAGGAAGGGATGAAAATTTCGTATGGAGGGGGTCTCCTTTTATAGTTGCAAGGAGTAGGGGCAAAATGGACATTACACTTTCAAAACAATAAATGAGGGGTCTTTAGTGACGGATAAATCCGTCGCTAAAGCCCTCAACGTGGGCGTAGCCTCCGCGCCCACGCGCGCCCGCTCGGCTGCCCGTGCGTAATGCCTACGCACGTCGCTTGATTTTCAGCCGTCCAATCGTGAGATCGGACGGCTTAAAATCGCGCCTTCACCGCTGCCGCCGGCCCGCCTGCGCGTGCGATCGCGCGTTCACGCGCGCGTCCAATCGCGCGTCGGCGCTATCGGGCACGCGCGGCCGCTGGATCGCGATCGTGCGGTCAATTGGAGCGTGCCCGCTCGCCTCAGAAATTGCTTGGCGAGGCTCGAACGCGCGCCAGCGCCTCGCGATAAGGCGCTGGACCGCTGCGCTGCCTCGCCCAAATGGTCGCGCGGATGCTTTTAACACGATGCGTCCACAGCCGTTGGATTGAGATCCAACGGCGGAGAGGGGATGGGTGCGCGGTCTTCATAGAGTGTAGGCGGCCGTTTGGGCGGCCGGGATGGTGCCACGTGGCGCCATCTTGGCCGTCCATCTTCTGGAAGTTGTAGATGGTGCCACGGATGTCGGATTGACTAGATTTTTGTGTCGTTGGGCTGCGATCGTCGATCCGAATTCATCCGTGTGGTCGGATTTGCCATCTGAAGTGCATATTTACACCATCCTGGCCCTTGATCTTCTAGGGTTCCCCGGTCTCTATCTGATGCTACGGATGCCTGATTAGGGCGATCTTGGAGTCGTTGAACTCCAATCGTTGCCCTGATCACATCCATACGGTTGGATCTTTGATCCGAGGCCCCGATAAAATATTTGCCCTGTCCAAGCACATAAAAGGAGACAATTAACCTCCATTTTATTCAAACTACTCTAAATGCAAGATGATGCATGTTATGCAATATTTATATCATGAAATGCAATCCTATGCTTAAGAACATGCATATATAGACATTTTAAGTAGTGTAAATGTGTTTACATCATCCTCCCTTCTTTTGATTTTGAGAGTCATCCTCCGCAAAACCAGGAGTTGATATTGGAAGAGGACAAACACAATAGTGAGAGGCCTAAGGGAGACTCTCGGGGACAATACACATCAATTGAGGATTTATGCTCCGAGAAGAACAAAGAATTGAGTGATATAGGCTTACTCCAAAACATTAAGACGGATCCTCCTTCAGAAATAATTGAGGATACTAATCCAACTCCTCTCATTACTAATGAATCACATATACACCTTGACAAAAACTTGAGTGAACCAAAAGAATTCGGGGATGAAATTAAAGAAAATGATTCTATTACTTTGACCTTGCCATCAAAGGAATCTAATTTGGAGTCCACCATTGATTCACATATACTAGAAGGTGAAAATATGACTTCGATCATTAATGATAGGCAGGGTGACATGAATTTTTCTATAACTGTTAGGGAGAATAATATAGAATCTGAATTGTTGGACTTAACACAAAGTAAGCCCTCATTGGACTTAATCATTACCTTACAACACCACAAACAACCCTTACACTCCCTAATCGATCGTTGGCTCAGATCTCTGCTCATATACATTCTTTCTGGGGAGCATATCAAGCCAGTACATCCTCAGGTAGAATGGCGAGTGTGGATTGATGCTTGTACTTTTAGTCTCGCCATTCAAGGTTTTGAAATTATAATGTTTATACCTTTTAAAACCCTTCCTGCTTTGGAGGACCCTTGTTATCCTCAACTTATTCCATTTCGGGAGGTCCCTTTTCATATTCCTTTTGTTATTCCTAAACCTCCCCAGGTAGCCAACAAGGTTCTCTGCTTTCATGTCTTCTAACGAGCATTTGGGATAATGTTGTATCATCAACTCACCAACATCCATGGCTACCTGTTTCTAGGCCCGTGCTGTTATGCATATTTTTAGGGCCTAGCTTTTTTTGTCTAGAACTAGACTTACAAGTTCCCTATAAGTCTGGCGGCTGACAGAAAATGCAACGCTTGTTGGGAGGCAACCCAGCGTTCAGAATAACACCATCATTAGTTGATTTCCTTCCTTTCTCCCCCTGTTTTAATTTTACAATGAGAACATTGTAGGATTTAGGCATGCGGGGGTGTATTTTGCATTTTAGGAAGTATTCATGCATTTAGGTTAACATATAAAAAGAAAAATTCTTTTCTTGAGCTGAATTGGTTAGTCCCTAGCAAAACATCTTTGTCATGGAGGTGACATTAAAGATTTTCTTCTTAAATTATTTCTTAAGTTTAGAATCCAGTACATTTACTTCATTTGCACGTAGACTTGGTAATGGATTTTTGAAGAGAACCAATAAGCATTTTTAGTCTATTGAACCCTTGGATAGTTAATAGGGAGTCAGGCATACTATCTTCGATTAGATCCACCTCATATTTGTGAGAAGAAAGTAGAGAGATTACTGGTACACTAAGTCTAGTGTAAGGACTCTTAAGTTATAGACAATTAGATGATGATACCTCAGAGTTAGGAATAGTTTTCACTCTCTGTTCTTGTGTGCGTACATTGTGTGAATTCCTGAGAGTCACCACATAAGGCAGATACACAGATATTGAGTCTTAATAAAACTATTACTATGATTGATGGTTATGACCGTTCCTTCATAGAGTCCTCGGTTGAAGGAGGGTAGTAATGTCAAATGTTAGAAATACGCTTGTCCTATCCATTCATTCCTGGTGCCGAGAATAGGCACTTCAACCAAATAAGCCACACAATATCCTCTTGACCATCATCATCCCTAATAATGCATCATAAATAAAAGTCTGTGTTGTGTTATGTTGATTTATAAAGAAAAGAAAAAGAAAAAAAAAGGAAACATTTATATTTAGGGAAAAAAAACAAAAAGAGAGAGAGAGAGAGAAAAGAAAAAGAAAAGAGTTCAAGTTTATAGTTTTATCTTCGTGACGATGTTTTTGAGGCAACAAAAACACCCATTGCGATCCATACCCATACCTACCTTTCAGTATTTCTAATCGCTCGAATACTTGCTGAGGAGTCTAACTTAGTTGTAGAGTTATTAGGACTTTAATTGAAGTGTGAATGTCATGTGAGGCCACCAAATATTGAGTACATTTACTAAATTTATTGAGATTTGTGATCTCAGAAAGAAAAGAAGGAAAAGAGTGAGCACCAAGGAACATCAAGAGAGCACAGTTGTTTAGCCTCTTTCTGGGTTGACTTATTTAATAGTCTGGAGATTTATAGTCTATAGTACTAGACTACATGTAGCACCATATGAGTGTGGGCCACCAAATATAAATCCATTCAACTCAGCATCTCCTACCTAAGCCAAAAAGCCAGGGTCAATTTTCAGATTATTTTCTTCTTTATCCCTGAGGGAAGTAGCTTCCTATCCTAATAGAAATATTTACCAAGGGATAAATATGAACTGCAAATGTAAGTTGGTTATTTTCACTTGGATCTATTACCTAAGCTATTATCACTTCACATTTGTCTAGATCTCTAAATTTTTGTAAAAGGGAAGAAGAAACCTTCTGGTTACTTCCATTATTTTCACTTTTTGTTAGGGACTAGCAAAACTTAGGCATGGGGGCATTTGATAAGTCCACTTTCGTGGACCATTATTTGGCGTAAGTACTTTCTAATTAGTTATTCTTATTTGTTAATTAATTAGGAATTATATGGAAATTCATCTTAGTCTGCATATAATTTTATGCATCAATTTTACATTTAATAACATATGATATGATAATATAATTTATCTGATGAATGCAGGCTAGGTGAAGAGTCCAAACATGCAATTCTGCGTTTATAAGACGTCTGGAGATCAACATGGACGTCTGGGAAATTGTCATCACAAGTTCCTATTTCTACATATTTTAAGACGTCTGATGATGAAGTCGGACCTCTGATATAGAACAGCCAATGCTTATCCATCAGTTTCCACCACTCGTGATGTTCACAAGTGGTTGGCGAAGCCGGTGGCAGGCAGAACAGATGGGGGGATTTTTATAAAGAGAGAAAACTTGCACACCAGACGGAAAAATCCTCTCCCCCTGGTGGGGACCTCCTCCATCGTCTCCATCGTGGCTCAAGCATACACTGTGCAATGAGTGAACACTATGAATCACTGCGAACTTCCATTGTGGCCACCTCTTCATCCTCCTAGGCTGCAACGAGAGTGGTGACAGCTGCTCACCACTGCCTTCACCGTGCCACCATGCCACTCCACATGCACTGCCTACAAGCTACACGTCCACGCTCCTCACACACCTGCAGCCACACGTTTGCACCGCTCCACGTGCACCAGCACAAGCAAAGCCCACGCTCCAGCTGCATGCGTGCGCAACCGAAGCCCACGCTCCATCCCACGTGCTTGCGCAGCCGAACCCCATGCTCCAGCCCACATGCATGCGCCTGGCTTCTTCTTCTTCCTCATCTTCTTCCTTCCACTGCCACCTACACCTCTAAAAGAAAGAACCCAAAGTGTAGCCCCCCTCTGTCGTTAGCCACGCCACCTCGGGCCATCTCCTTCTCCGCCAAAACAACGAGAGTGCCTGCCTCGACCTCACGAGGGTAGCCACGCCGTCGGAGACCAGCCACGATAGCTCCTTCTCCCACGCCAACCACCATGTCTTCCGGCCGTTCCTCCTCCAACCGGTTGCTGGTGGCCACCTTCGACCGCCCCGTCACCGCCATCGTGATCGTCTCTCTCCCACGCACCACCACTGAGCTCCAGTCGGCTGGCAACCACTCCACGCATGCGAAGAGGAGAGAAGGAAATACCTCTGTTTTTGACTGCATTAATATTTATGAATCATGCCATTGCCGGATGCACTATTCATTTATTTTCCTAATTTAATATATTGCAGCAAAATTGCATAGACATCCCCCTCTTTAATCTGAATCACATATGATTGAGTTTTTCTTATGAATGACATAAAACATGGAATATTTGTTATAGTAAATGGGTGCTATTGGGTAGGAGATTAATACTGACGTTGTTTTCTATTACCAAGATCATTTTTTAATAGAATATTATATTGTGGTAATTTTTCATGTGCACACTTACACTTTTGATTAATTGTTAAATTGAGAATTTATATTGAAAATAAGTTGCATTAGTCACTATGCGCACCCGTTGATATTACCGAATAAATGAGACATCACTCACAAGTTTAATAGGCTAATTCCTCCCTGCGGATTCCACCTAACTATTTTCGTGGTTAGATTTTGAGAATTAAATGTTTTGAAAAGTGATTTTCTACCACGTGACATACTACAACGATGCAACATTTTATGTTACAAATTTTATCGAAAATGAAGATCGCCATTTCAAATACCTTAAGTTTCTTAATGCCAAATGAATCAGTTGCCAAAAGACTTTGATGGCCAAAACAAATCAGTTTCTCATCCTACCTAGAACTTGTTTGCTCCCGATTCTTGGCATCTGTAAAAAGCCAGTAACTTGGATAAAGTTAGAAGCCAATAACCAAAACATAATTCATTTTCTTTTTACTTTTTGAAAACTAACTAAAATATAAGCATGAATGAGAGTATAGTCAAACTATTTTCTGTAAATTGAACAAGAAACTTTTTGCGACGATGATTAAAACAAGTTGAGAAAAATATTTACTACAACTAAGAAGGTTTGTGATTCTATTTCAAGGATATCTTATAGAAATTTGAATGGGGGTGCCTTTTCTTTTTAGAGAAAGGTTGATGTTAACTTAATATATCAATAAATCTCACAAAGTGTATGATGAAGCTGCAACTTGCAAATGAGATACCTTAATTTAATGCATGAACAAGTAGATTTCCAGATTTTGGATTTCTCTATTCTTCGTACGATAGTAGTGAATCATTAGCACAACATTACCAATGGGAACAAGAAACAATTGCAGCATGGAAAACTCATAAACTTTAACTTAGCATTTGCATCCGGAAAAAAAGAAGCTAACCTGATTTCAAAGGTTGTATGTTTTGTCAATACAAACTTCAATTTTCTCTCCACGATCAACAATCTAGAAATGACAAGGTCAATTTCATCAAACACTTAAAATCAATATTGGAACTTTTCTCTCCACAATTCACAGAACCCATCAAGTGTATAAATCCTTTACCTTTTCAATGTTTTCAATAATGACTTCATAAGGCTTCTAAAAATGAAATTGAATTTAAGTTGCGAAATGGAATTGAATTTAATAGATTTATAATAAATTATATGAAAGAAATGATATCACCAAAAAAGAAAGTTTTCCATTAGAAACTGATGTTTCTCAAGTAACATTTCAAGAGTGAAATAGTGTCTTCACAATCCCAAACACTAAGCAAAATCCTTCTTAAAAATAAAAAAATGAACATAATTCCTGTCTTCAACATGCTCCTTCTCAAGGTCACTCTTAAAGAGCACCAATTTCAACTCCCATTTTGCTGGCCCAAGCTTCCAAATGGATTGTTGACATTTTGATGACCCTAAATAAGTAAATTAATGAATAATGCACAATTTACATTTTAAAAACAATCTTAAAGGATCGGTGCTAAAATTACCTGTGGAAGAGGTTGAGTGATAGGTGTTCCACATTGGAATCCACCTCCTTGATTATGGTAACCAACTTGCAAGTAAAGTTGACATTGTACCTAATACATGTAATAAAGAATATTTGGGAGTCAATAAATAAAGGTTACTTAAAAAGTAATGAAAACTAACTTGTTGTGGGAGAAAGTACGGAACCGGATAGAAAGGGCAATTTGAATATTGGTTGGCCATGATATTATTTAAATTTGCGCTGCTACCTCTATCTTGGTAGTGGCTACTGCCACTACTATTACTGAACCCTCCATTTGAATTCTCAGGAGGCTAAAACATTTAAATCAATTTAATATATACATTTATATAAATTTTATTTTCAAGTCTAGTACCTATTACCTGATAACTTGAGTGTAAGGATTTCTGTCTCATTTCTTGGATTTGTTTTTTCAGTTGCACAATTACAGTGTTTTGGATGACGCAAATTCTTCAAGCTTCTTCAATCTTTCCTATATTAAAGAATGAAAGAATATAAATATAGTTGTACTTGAATAAATATAATTTTATTAAAAAAAATTACCTCTTTGTCATCATTATGCATCCCATCATATTCTTGGAATACTATATCGATAGATGAACGATTGGAATGATCATGCCCAATCCCAAGATTGCGAATGTAATCCTTCCTTTTAGGTTTTAGGACATAGTTATATGCCTCCTCCTCGATATGTGAATGGGGTAAGTTCTCCATAGCTGATTGTGTATCCTCCATGCGATCTTCAATGTCATACTAAATTCAAGGATAAGAAAAAAAGAAATAGCTAGATGTATATGTTACAACCATTGTTAATATAGAAAGTGCTAATCTGGACTTACCACTAGTCCTTGGTTACGATAGATCCTTTTCATCAAATCCATATTATTTGGTTCCCTTCCCAGTTCCTTTGTCTAAAAATGAAAAGAACTTATAAAGTCAATGTCCATTTTTAAGTAAAATGAACATTAGTCAAAACTACATATTACCATTTCTTCGCGTATGTTCTCAATTGATAGTGTTCCGCAGTTGTGATTTAACTTCTTGTTGTTACGATTCCTCCTATTTATTTCAGCCTTTTCCTATAGAAAAGAATAAAGACAAATGATTTTATCAATTTCATATAAGCTTTGACACATTAATATTCCATGGTATAAAGATAAATAAATCTCCCATACCTTCGATTTGAGTGACTCCCACTCACAAACCAAATTATCAACTTGACTAGCACTAATATGTGGATCCTTCTTAATGTAGGCCTTAAATCTCATAGGGTCCTTAAAAATTTCCCAGTTCTTTTTTAGAGTGTTCCTCCAAGACTTCCATCTTGAATGGACATGTTGAAGTACCCACTTCTTTACATTTGAATGGACATCGAATTTGAAATCCTCCTAAATCATTGTGTTCATACTTTTTAAAAATAACAAAAGGATTTATATTCAATGTTTAATGTGAACTTCCATATCTTAAAAGCACTCCAAATGCATAAAAGACAAACAACTGGCTATTCAAGTAGAAAGCTGGACCAATAGATAGTTTGGATAAATATGCATTTACATCAAGAGAAACAACAGGCTATTCATCAAGACAACCTGTTGCATGTGAATTTCACTAGTCATTCATGTTATTTTTAACTGAATACATAAAATTACTCCTTTTTTTCCTAGTAGAAGGGAGAATTACCACTTCCATGGACTCTACTTTGGTCTTTATTGAGATTTAGTAGCAAGATCTCATGTTTTTGAATCAGTGTTAAAGAGAATATAGAGATGTGCTTGTTCCAATGTCGCCCTAGGATGCCATTGAACTGCTCCTCCACTTATTGCAACTCCATCAAGATTTCTTACTTCACGATTTAACTTAGATTCACCTTTCAAGTAATGTGAACAAAATGTCAAACATTCTTCTATCAAGTACCCTTCTACTATACAACCTTCAAGACGACTCATGTTCTTTACATAATATCTTTTAAGATTTAGAAGGTAACATTCTATAAGGTACATCCACCGATAATGTACAGGTCCTGCAACACTTGTCTCATCACCAAATGAATAGGTAGATGCATCATGATAGTGAAAAATGATGGTGGGAATATCCTTGCCAATTCACATAAATACACCGCAATATCACTTTCCATTTTGGAAAATTCTTCTCTATCAATAACTTTGGAGCATAGTTTATTGAAATAACAGCAAAGATTTATGATTGGCCGACATATGTTGCTTGGTAGTAAGCCCCTGATTGCAAATGGAAGCAATTGTTGCATAAGGATGTGATAGTCATGACTTTTCAACCCTATCATCTTCTTGTTGTCCAAGTTGATCTTTCTAGATATATTTAAAGAATACCCATCTAGAACTTTTATCGATTTTAGCACTTTAAAAAAGCATTCCTTCTCAGATTTGACAATTGATAACAAGTAGATGAAAATGATAATACACCATATTCCTTTTCTTTCAGCTAAAGTTCTCTTCGAATACCATTTCTTTTAGATCTGAACGTGCTTGAATGTTATATTTGCTCTTTCCCCAAGCGGTTTGTACTTTTTGATTTGGAGATGATGGATGTTGAACATCTGCATATTCGATCAAGTTCTGCTAATGGACTATTGGTGGTTTGGAGATTGGTTTCTCCTTTTGATGGATCCTTGCCCGAACGACCACCCCAAAGGGCAGGGTCTAGATCGGGAAGGCTAGGAATCAGGGATCTGCCTTTACATTTGAGATCAAAAGAGGTGGTGGTGACTGGTTGTAGGATTTGCTACTCTAGCTGAAGATGCGGAGATTGGTTTAATAGAGGGAGATGGACGGGTTATGAGTGTCTTGGTGGATGTCTTCAAAGCAGGTTCTGTTCTAGAACGGATAATTCTCCGATGTGGGGGAAGCTCCTGGCTTTTGGCAATAAGCTTCACAATGGGCGATAGTGAGGGGGAGAATGATAAACACCAGTTTATCATCATTCTTATGCATTAAAACAAACCTAGCTCTTAGGATTTTACTCTGTAAACGGGTTTTTGGGCTACATTTAGGCATAAACTAGGTTAGGCATGCATTACATTTTTTGTTGTCTTTTTAATATGTTTTTGTGTGTTAGGGATGTACAGATATACAGATCCCTAAAACCCTAACACTCAAGAAGGCAAATGGTGAAGGAGAAGCCCAGACTAGCTGGAACTCAGCTTGATCCAGCTCACCACAGCTGGAACCTAGCTCACTTGAACTAGGGTTAGCTCATCCCAGCTCCATTCAGCTAATCTCAGCTGAATGGCAGCTCAAGAGAGTTCATCTTAGCTCACCCTAGCTCAAGTCAGCTCAGATCCAACTCAACTTAGCTGAGTCTAGCTCATCCCAGCTCCCACTAGTCCATAGGGAGCTCTAGCTAGCTCAGCTAAGTTGCCAGGAGTTCACCCCAGCTCAGATCCAGCTACATCCAGCTCCACTCAACTCTAGCCAGCTGAAGAAGAACTCATCCCAGCTCAGGAAGCTCAAGTCCAGCTCCTGGGGACTTAGCTTAGCTCAACTAAGTTGAGCTAAGCTACCTTAGCTGCCTCAACCAGCTTGATTCTCCCCGGGAGCACCAGACCTAGCTCACCTCAGCTCATTATGGTAGAAGCTAGCTTACTTTAGCTTGGCTTAGTAGCTAGCAAAGAATTAGCAAGCTAAGCCAGCTAGAGTAGCTCCATGCCAGCCTCTTCAGCAGCAGCCAGCTCCAGCTCCAGCTCCAGACTTCTCCTCCTCAGCTCCCCCTCCAAACCCTAGCTCCAACACCTTCTCCTCTACTCCACCTTTAGCTAAGCTAGCTTAGCTTAGATTAGCTTAGCTTAGCTAGCAACCAGCTCCTTGGCCATCCAACACCTTCAAATTCAACCCTAGCTAGCTCCACCAACTTAAGCCTACCTAAGCTAGCTACCCTACTCAAGTTGGCGCCACCTCCTAGCCACCCCTTCACCCCATTATCACCACCAAAAGACACTACATGTTGGCGCCAAAAACTACCCCTAACCACCTCTATTTTGGCGCCAACTTTCAGCCCTTCATCCACCCTACACCTACCCACATAATCAATCCTAGCCATCCACCTAACCCTCCTTCTAGAATCCTTCTTGGCGCCAACTTAGACCCTCTTCTAAAATCCATTTTGGCACCAACATCAAGGGGTGTCAACCACCATAACCACCCCTTAGGTGTCCCTTAAGGTGGTGCCAAACACCCTTAGACATTGGATCCTTAACCACCTCCATCTCCCCATCCTAACCCTCCATTTAAGGGTCACCTTAACCCCCCATCCTACCCTATAAAAAGACCACTACCCACCACCATTCAAGGCATCCTTGGCTAGCAAATTCATTCTCATATTCCACCTAGAAGCCCACGTCCAAGAGAGAAGAAGAAGAAGAAGATTAAGGGGATATTTTGTCCCCTTGGTGCCTTCCCCTCTTCCCTTCTGTCTTGGGTCACGCCAACCAAAGGAGAAGCGAAGCAAGGAAGATCTTTGGAGGAGATCTTGAAGGTGTTCCACGCCACCTTGGAGGAGTTTTTGAGGGTGGTGCGTGCCCACCCCTTGGAGAGAGCATTGAAGGTGGAAGCTTCCACCTTGGAGGAGCTCTCAAGGAAGGAGAAGAAGGAGGCCCTCTTTTCAAGCCAAGGAGCAGCTAAGCTTGGAGAAAGAAGACTCCCTTCTTCACCATTTTTGCAAGAGGATTTGTGTTTCTTTTCTTGCTTTTAGATTTGTTTAGCTCTAGTAGAAGCATTCCTCTACTTGTCATTGAAAAGAACACTCATTCTAGTCAATTAAATTGCCTTCTTTTAGCTTTTTATTGCAATTGTTACCTTTGGTTCTATCACTTGTTTCACCTCTTCTTCCTAATTACTCTAGGCCTCCACTTGCCTAGAGTGAGCTTAGGAAGAAGATATTTCTATCTTTTAAATTTTAGTTAAGCAATTGTATGTGTTAGTACTTTCCGTTACAATTTGCATTTTGCCCTCGTCTTTTCAAAACAAAAAAAAAATTACATATTTAAAATACCAAAAAGAAAGTTGAGATGTGTTTTTAGCAAGAGAATTGAATTGCAATTTTTGCCTCCTTGGATGACCCTAGATACTCCCCTATCTAGGATATAAATTTAAAAGCGAAGGCAGATTTGTGTGTTACAACGACGTTAAAAAAAATTGCTTTTACAAATCACGCGTATTTCGCTATCGGAGAATTGTCAGGATAAGCCGTCTTAGCAAAGGTGACTGGTGTGGTTGCAGGGCAGCAGATGGGTAGGATGACCTCTGATGTGGTACCTATGCCCAAGAAGCGTATGGATCATCACCATCTTGGGGAGAAGGAGGAAGCAATGGAGTTGGTGCTAATGGAACCCGCTATGGTGGAGGATGGGGCAGCAACTCAACCTTTGTCAGATGTAGCGGAAGAGAGGATCCTGTAGGAGATTTCAAATACTTCTAGGCAACCCCAATCCAAGTCAAATGCAATGGAAGGTCTGAAATTTGGAGCTGGGACAAATACCAAAGGAGGTGTGGGTAGATCTCCTTATAAACTTAGACAAAGAAAACATACCAAGGATGTGAAAATTGATGAAAACTCGGTGGCTGCTATTATGAAGGTGGGTAGGGCCCAGGATGTAAATAAGGGGGATTCCCTTGGAGGATGATGAGAGTCCTCACATGGAACGTGTGTGGGTTGCGTGACAAGAGCTGGAGGGCTTCCCTCTCAAGGTATTTGAGAGAGTGGGAGGTTGATTGTGCCATAATTCAAGAAATACACATTGAGAATGAAGAGGACAGGGCATGGACTAACTTAAAGAATGTGGGGATGACTGAATGTGTGTCTATCAATGCACAAGGTAGATCAGGTGGGATCGCTCTTTGGTGGAGAAAGGCTTCTCTTCAGATGCTAGAGGTGCATAAAGCTTGCATTTGGTGACATGTAAGTTCAAAAGATGTCAAGGGGAAGATGTGTACTTCATCACTGGTGTATATGGGCCATGTCTTGCATCAATGAGGTAGGAATTATGGGATGACTGGGTT
Organism: Thalassia testudinum; assembly: GCA_037157565.1. NCBI lineage: Eukaryota > Viridiplantae > Streptophyta > Magnoliopsida > Alismatales > Hydrocharitaceae > Thalassia > Thalassia testudinum. The sequence continues at coordinate 5,696,405 of JAZHRO010000025.1, forward strand.
GCAACTGCAGAACTTATACAAGGGGCTGCTTGGTTGGTGGGGGGGATTTTAACTGTGTTAACAGAAAGAGATAGGCCAAATGGTGTAGTGGATAGTGCATCACTTGGATTCCAATTGTTGGTCCAAAATCTGGGTTTAAGTGAATACCCATCTTCTGGTGCTGAGTTTATTTGGAGAAATGGTAGTGGCCTTATGTCAAAGATTGATAGATTTTTTGGAAATGTCAATCTCCTTGAAATGCACCATCTATCAATAGTTTTTGGGCTGGAATGCCCTTTTTCAGATCACACCCCCTGGTTTGGGATAGTGGGGAACAAATTCAGCCTGGCTCTTATTTCAAATTTAGAAGGTCATGGATGCGTGAACTGGGTTTTGTTGAGATGATTGAGACATGGTGGAGGGCCAAATGAGTGGAAGGATCAGCTACTGTCAAGTTTGCTTCTAAACTGGCTGATTTGCACAAAATGTTTAAAGAATATGGGGCTATGATATCTACGTTGAGACAACAAAGATGTTTGGAGGCTTTGGAGAAGATCAAGGGCTTGGATATAAAAGAGGTAGTAGGACCTCTGTCTGATCAAGAACTTGATGATAGAAGAATGTGGCAAGGAGTGGTGGTGGAGGAAGATTTGAAATAGGAGATGGATTGGAGGGAGAGATCATGATAACTTTGGTTGAAGGAGGGTGACGCCAACACTAAATATTTTCACCTCGTCGCTAGCTCTTGTAGAAGGACGAACATAATCTCTTCCATAGTCAATAATGGTCAAAGAATCTCTTGTATGTAAGAGATTAGATTGGAAGCCATCAGATACTACAGGGATGCTTCGCGGGCTGCAGGTAGAGGTATGTGGAGGATGACGGTGAATGATGCACCTAAACTTTTTGAGGAACAGTCCTCCAAATTGATGGATACCATAACTGAGAAAGAAACTATGGATGCCATAAAAGAGCTAAACAGTGAGGGCTTCCCTTGGACCTGATGGCATCCAAGTCTTCTTTTATAAGGAGTTGTGGAGCTTGGTTGGCAGGGAGGTAATGGAGGTCATCAAGGAATTTGAGAGAGGGAATTTGGGCTTTGATAAGATCAACCAGTCCTTTCTTTTTCTGCTGCCGAAGGTCCAAGGAGCAGAGAGTTTCTCTAATTTCAGGCCTATTTCACTCTCAAACTCAATTTATTTGGTGGTGAGCAAAATAATGGCAAATAGGTTAAGGTTGGTCTTGCAGAATTTGATTCATCCTAGCCAATCAGCACTCCTCCCTAATAGATCTTTGCAGGAATCATTTATTATGGCTCAGGAGATGGTGTGTGGGTGGCATAGAAGGAAATGTAAAGCTTTTATGTGGAAAGTTGATTTCCGGAAGGCTTATGACTCTATCTCATGGCCATATCTCTGGGAGGTCTTTAAGAGAAGAGGGTTCCTGTCATTGTGGCTCCAATGGATGAAGCACTATATCACAACCTCTTCTTTTTCTCCTTTGATTAATGGCAAACCATGTGGGGCATGGATTCAGCCACAATGTGGTGTTAGGCAAGGATGCCCATTAGCCTCGCTAGTATTCAACCTTGTTGTGGATGGATTAGCTAGATATGCTTGTAAGCTAGCTGAGGCTGGGGTCATCAAAGGATACTCACTATTTAACAGAAGAGCTATGGCCCCTATAATTCAATATGCAGACGACACAGTATTCTTTGTTGAGGGGACAACTGCTGTAGCCTAAGCATTAGGACATATGGTGAACATCTTTGGGGATCTATTAGGCCTGAGATTAAACAAGGAGAAATCTTCCCTGATATGTTTTGGCATGAATGAGCAAGAGCAACATGCATTGTCAGCCATGTTGGGAACTCCTCTGTCCAATCTGCTAATCAGATATTTGGGACTGTCACTGAGGTATTCAAAGCTACGGAAGAGTGATTGGAAAACCCTCTTTAACAAGATTTTTGTTAAGTTGGAAGGATGGAATAGTAAGTTCCTATCTAAGGGTGGAAGGTTAATCTTGTTAAATTCTGTTATCACTTCCATTCTGGTTTTCTACTTTTCCATCTTCAAAGCTTTGAATTCCATTTGGAAATGGTTGGATTTGATGCGAAAGAAATTCTTTTGGAGAGGCGTGCGACATGAGGGTAAGTTCATGCAACCACTGAAATGGGCTCATTTGTGTCACCCCAAGGAAGAAGGTGGACTAGGGATTAAAGCACTTAAAGAGTTTAATGAAGCCTTATTGATTAAATGGGCTATAAAAATTTTAAATGGGGAGGAAAGGTTATGGACTAAACTTATTCATGATGGCTATGGCTGCTCCAACAGTGCTCTGAACAGATTATACCCCTCTAAACCCTCCCCATTTTGGCGATCTGTCATTCAAGCTATCAGAGATAATTGGCACTTGTTGCAGCCAGTTCTGGGAGATGGCAGACACTTCAGTTTCTAGAAAGAGCAGTGGACGTCATTGGGCACCCTACTGGAGGCTTATCCAAGGGTCTACTTGGCTTCTACTGATAAGGATGGGGTGGTAAATAACTTCTGGTTTGAATTTGGTAGATGTTGGCAGCTGGTTGAATTGGAGGCATGCAGGGAGGGGACTAGATTGTGGGAAGAATAGCAATGCTTGATTTCAAACCTGCAGACCAACTGTCCAAGACTTGGTGCGGAGGATTCTTATGCATGGGATGGCATCTATATGACGCAACGAGCCTATGGAAAAATTAGGAGTTCCAACAGTGGTATGGGAGGTGATTTTATTGATAAGAAACTATGGCTGTTGAAGGTTTCTCTCAAGGTACAAATATTCCTCTAGCTATGTAGAAGGGATGGCCTGATAACTGGAAACCTTAAGCACAGGAGGATGGGGACAGCTCTACATGAATGCCATCTCTGTGGGATGCACACTGACAGTTTGAATCATTTGTTTTTCTCTTGTTTGGTTACTGACACAATTTGGAGAAAAATCTGCAATGAGCCTCTTCCATCATGGGAATCTTTATGGCATGGGTTTGGGATAATTGGGAAGCCACATTTATGCATGGCGGTGACTCTTTGGTGCATGTGGAGAGGGAGGAATGAGAGACTTTTTTAGGAGAGACCAATTTGTTGTGTACAAATTGTAAATGAGTGCTGGTCCCTCATACATAGATGGGGATCCAATTTGTAGACCTCTCTATATTTCTTAGTATTAATAAATTGCTCTTCCGGATTGCTATCGTAGTACGATAACTTTGCTTTCAATTTCAAAAAAAAAATCTTTGCTCTTTCCTTTTATTTGAAGTATTGTACTCATTATATTTTCACAAACATTTTTTCAATATGCATCACATCCAAATTATGTCTAATTTCAACATCCTTCCAATATGGCAATTGAAAGAAGATACTTACCTTTCTCCATGAGTATGGAAATTGCTCTTGTTGATTAACATTGACAACCCCCATATAATCTTGAGTATGATTTCTTTTGTGTTTGAACTATTTACCAAAATAATTCTTACAACCCTTCAATTGTTCTAACACTTCTGATCCAGTTACCCTATTTGATGCAATTCTTTCTTCTCTACTACCATCAAAATTTCTTGTATCACGACGAAATTCATGATCGTCATTAAGGAAGCAATGATGAAAATAATAAGACTCCTTTTTTCCATATCTTAGATGCCTGGAATATGTATTCTTCTGACAAAGAGGGCATGCCAGTTTTCCTTTAGTACTCCACCAAGATAAATCACCATATGTTGGAAAATCATTTATCGTCCACAACAACATAGCATGCATCACAAAGTTACTTTTGGAATATGAATCGCATGTTCTCACTCCATTCCATAATTGTTTCAATTCATCATTAAGAGGTTGCAAATATATATCTATGTCATTTCCAAGAGATCTTTTTCCAGGAATAAGCAATGTCATAATGAAATTTTGTCGCTTCATACACAACCAAGGAGGGAGATTATAAGGTATGACAATGACAGGCCAAATACTATATGCATTATTCATATTGCCAAATGGATTAAAACCATCACTGGCAAGGCCAAGTCTAATATTTCGAGAATCAGTTACAAAACTAGGAAATCTGCAATCCATTACTTTCCATGCTTCTGAATCTACTGGATGCCGTAACAAACCATCATCTACTCTCTCATCCTTGTGCCATGTCATTTCTTTAGCAAGCTTCTCATTCATGAACATCCTTTGAAGCCTTGGAATTAAGGAAAAATGTCTCAACACTTTTGCAGGAACCTTTTTCTTTTTTCCCCTAGATGTAGCCTCATCTTCGTATCTAGGAGCTTGACAATGATCACATATCTCTTTGTCTTTAGACTCCTTCCAAAATAACACGCGTCATTACGACATGCATCAATTTAGTTATAATGAAGGCCAAGCTCCCTAACTACGTATTTTGCTTTGTAATAAGAAGATGGTAAACTTTCACACCCAGTAAGAAGCACATCTTTCAATAGAGATAATGTCTCAAAGAATGACTTATTACTCCAACCATATAAAACTTTCATGTGCAACAATTTAACGATAAATGAAAGTTTACTATATTTCTCACATCCAATGTAAAGAGGTACATCTACTTTTATGATGAGCTCAAAAAATCTTTCTGCATCCCTACTAATAGGTTCTTCCACATCTTCTATATTGTTGATGTTGCTTTCACTTGCATGCATCCTAAAAGCATCTTGTAGCAAAACATGAATGTTATCATTTGCGTTTTCAACTGCAGGATTGCTTGAATATTATCTACGTCTCATCTCTCCATGTTGTATCCAAGTAAAATAATTGGGAGTGAAACCCCTAAGCATCACATGCTCAAACATCTGATCCATATTTTGATTATATCTATTGTTGCACTTCTTGCAAGGACAAGGAATTATCCCCTTTGTACAATCTTTCAAATTATTCCTTGCAAATTCAATAAACTTTCTAACCCCAGATTGAAATCTTTCACTATGGAATCTATTGACGATGGAGTACATCTAGGTTCTGTCATTCAAATAATCCATCTTCCTAAGTGCATTTAAAAAATATATTATTAAATCTCATTCATCTAGAAATTGAGTAGCAAAAGTATTTAATTTTGTTGGCATCTATGTAAATGATGCATTCAGCTTTATGAATTAATATCTATGGTAAATACCTTCTTTATTTGACAGTAAAGGTTGTAGTCTTGGAATATAACTTTAAATATAGAGACATGCATACATGCATACAAATTGTTAGATATCATAAGAGTAATGATATCATAATAATAAATGCATACATGATATTTGTTCACATTCCATTAGCTCTCTTATTTTCATGAAGTTTGCAATGAGCAAATTTCAATTTCTTCTATCAAGTACAAACATACACTATGGGTAAAAGTATTCTATGGCATTTGAGACCATTACTTTTGATTCCAAATGCAAAGAATAGGCTTTTCCCCCTTTACAAGAAAAAAAAGAATAGGTTGTTCCCCCTTTACAGGAAAAAAATGGATAGTCATTTCCTACATAAAATTCTTAGTATAAAAGGTACCTTAAATTAAGTTTGAATAGTAGGTGGTATGTGTGTCCTTTGAAATGCCTTTTCAAAAAAATGACCTTTAAAATGGCATCATTTGCCTTTAAAAAGATGGTATCATATAGATCTTGTCGAAATGAGACTGTACATGGTGAAAGGTATTGTAGTCTCTTATGGAATGCCTTATATCTTTGTTGTTTTCTTTAACAAGTTTTGGCCTATTTAAATTCAATTCCTATCCAAGATGATTATCTGCAGAAATACAAAAATCTCCAGCCTCTATACCCCTTTTAGTTCTACGTGTAAACTTCCCTTGGGTTCATAGAGTTGGGTTTCCCATTTACCTACAATGAAGAAGAAATCAAGGAGTCTTATGCTTTGTATCGTCTATCAAGGAAACCCTAAGGAGCGATGATCTACTACGATGGTCACTATGCTCAAGACACTTTGAATGTTTCATGCATGATTCAACATAGATGAAATAGACCTAAATGCTCTAGAGTTTTGGATGTTGCCATCAAGTAAACTATATCTAAAATCTTCAACAATAAAAAAATCTAAGGCTAATATTCACTCCAAATGCCCTTACCCTATTCCTCAACCTCGTCCTCGGCTGTGCTACACAGGAAGAGGACTGCAAGATGAGAGAGCGAGGATTCCTTGCTGCGAGCGTTGTCCTCTCCTTGTTGTAAATCAAAGATTTGTCTCTGATGATAACATCATCATTAGCCATATCTAGCTTTATTTAGTCATATTCCATCAATAAATGCTCCTACATAACCGCCAGAGGACCCTAATTCACTACAAATCCTTTCCGAGAGAAATACAAGAAACAAGGGTTAAAACTATAATTTTACCATCATATCATGAATATAGAATAATCATGGGTTTCTCCAGGGGTTAAATAAGGGTCAAATGGTCTTAAGTGTCTAAAAAGTGGGTTAGCATAGACAGAAAAGGGTTTTTGCACATTTAAGGAATTAAATGACTTTCGAAATCCTAAAAATAGATCTGTTTAATCTACTAAGGTTCTGGTTAGAATAAAATTCACCTAAATCCTTTAATACCTATAGAAAAATGTTCTCTAGGGTTTGGTACCTTCAATTTGACCATCAGAACCCGTCTTAACCCAAAACAGAGTCCTAGACAGACTTCTACCCTAATTTGGATTTTTACATAAATTACCCAAACAAACATGGTCAAAACCTAAATCTAACTTCACCATTGAATTCCTTAGGTCCAAATTAGGTTCGTACTAAAATTTGGCCCCAATCTAAGATCATCTTGACCTAGTTTGCAATTTGGTTATGTTTGACTCTTTTATCTTACACACATGTCCCAAATTTTGGAATCCTTTACAAACAGGTCTCCAACTTTATTGTCTCCTTCAAATAGGTCCCTGCTGCCATGAAATCCTAATTCTACTACTCTGACGAGCTTGATTTGGCATTTTCTCCTTGATTCCTTGACGAATCCTTCTTAGATTTGAAAGGGAAGTTCGTCAAGGAATTCCCTTCCTTTTGAGCCGGATTCGAAGCTCTAAAATTGGCCCAAATCCTAGTGCGAACCTTTGAAATATTCGAGTTCCCATCTCTGATGAACCTTCCAAGCTTGGGAAGCTTTCTTATCAAGCTCTAATCACCCCCTAATGACCTATATAAGACTCCCCAGGGTAGACCATTCTCCAGAGAATCGATTTCGGCTAGAAATTCCCTAAATTCCTCTCTCCCATTTTGGCCAAATAGCTCCTCGAGCTCGAGAGACTCCCTCTACCTATCCTTGTCGTCTGATAGCAATACCGACGATGGATTCTTCTTCCTTACCTTCCTCCGTGTTGTGCAATACCAGCCGCCGTCGCTCTACATTTGTCGTCGTCGCCGTCCCCCTCTACTGGAGTGTCTTCTTCCCTAGCACCGGCCTACCAATGCTGGTGTCATCCTCCCCCTTTTGTCTATTATATTAGGGTTAGTTTAGTTAATTTAGATCCTTAGGTTAGTTTTATACCCAAAAATCCCAAAAATAACCCTCGACACCGCCATTCATCCTCATCTTCTTCGTCCCCAACCACTCCTCTGATGAGGCACCTCCGTCGCTGCACCCCTCCATCTACCTCGCCAACCACCTCACAACCTTCGCCACAACTTCACCAATCAAACACCTCTCCTATTTCACTCCACCGCTCACCCGAACACGCCCCCAAACAACCCTCCTTCGCACGACCATCTCCGTCTCCGCTAGCCACCTATACACACTCTCACTCCACGCTACACCCACCACCACATTCGTCATCCCCCTACTATACTGTTGAGCCATCTAACGTGGCCGCGAGGCCCTTTTTCTTGTGTTTCAGGTACCTAGTCTTCCACGCCATTAGCGATGAGCTTGAGTGAAGCTTGCAGCATTCTTCAGCTACTGCACATCCCAGATCCCACGCCCAGGTGTCACTGATACCTCCCAGATTGAGCGAGCAATCCAACCGAAGATGCATGCAAGGAAGGTGGGACATTTCGTCCCACCTCGGAAACCACTGAGCGTCCAGCACCGCATAAGAGGAATTTGTACCTATGCCTCTTCACCTCCTAACACGAGGGTGAGGTCCTCCTTACCCATGCACACCTCGCCCGTGACACTATGCACACAGATCTGGCACTCACCCGATTACCTGCCTAAGCCTACTCTCACACCTTGGCTACCATTCACGGCCGGTAGCCCTGGTCCCAGGTGCGCGTATGCCCGTTTACCTGATAACTCGAACATTGACCTTAGAAAGGCGAGAAAGAAGGAAAACCCAGAGAGAGAATGGAAAGAGCGTGCGGGGGGTAGGGGGGTTTTGCTCTGTTGTGGATTGGCTAAAACTTAGCCAATTTCATAAGTGTCCCCCTATGCATAAAGAGAAGGAGAGGAAGGAGAATTGAAGGAAAGAGCCAAGGCCTGAAGAGGACAGTAGAAAGAAGAAGAAGAGAAGAAGAATAGAGAAAGAAGAGAAGACTTAAGAAGAAGCACAATGTCCTCTTGGCACTATAGCAAGACAATTAAGCCATCCCTGTCATCTGATGAAGTGCACTATGCACTAAGGTTTGCATGGTTGAAATTGTTCGTTTATTTAAATGATTCAGTACTTATTATATGTGTATCTAAGCTAATAATTGGTGATTCAAATCACCATTATTTTGCCTTAGATGACTTTTTGCCTCAATAGATTCTTAATATACTCATGTGCTACATTAAATATTAGTTTTAAGTAATTGTTATCATTAATTGTGCTCATTTACATTACATATTGAGATTAGCGTGTAAATTCCTATTTTATCCCAGCGAACGACCTCGAACTTTCATTCGAGCTATAAATTTTATCTGTTTTCCACACTGATTCGAACTGTACTATGTTGAATCTTGTAGAGCACGATTTTGATAGGAAAACATCATAGTATAGTGCGCAATGCGATTAAACAAAGATATTTAATAAAAGATAACAAGACGTTGTGTCCCGGTCATTCATCTCTGGGAGGCGTTTATTTTACTTTTGAATTCAATCTTTTACTGCTCTACTTTGTTCAAAATCGCACGCTAGTTTCCAATCTTCTGATTAAAATTTCACCACTTCTATTATGAACCCCGATTACGTGCACGTGTGTTAAATAATTCACAAAGGTGAAAGTGTGAGTTTCTGTGTGTACGATTGTAGTGAGGTGGTGACTGTTCACAGAAAATGCGTCTATTGTTAGATTTTCTATATTTTCAGGAAATGACATGCTTGTTGCAGAATAGATAAACAAGTGAAAACAGGCAACTTGAATCACGTAAAAATGATGGAAATCAATAAGCTCATGGTGATTTCAAAACATAGACATATATATATAGAAGATGTATTTTTCATTCATTCATTTGGAGAGTGTTTGCAACATGAACTTGTAGAGGAAAGCTTATACATGAATGCTTAAAAATGTAGATCTAGCTATCAGAAAATGATCGCATACAAGAATCTACGGGGGGATTTTGCATGCATCATTCGGGGAGAATAAGGATTACCCTACTAAGTAGTAATTAAAAGCAGTAAAACTATGAAGAGCATAAACTACTAATCTAGATCTAGCAGAACAGAAGGGCATTCAGAGGTGGTCTCCGATGGCCTTGGAGTGGTTGGGAGGAGAATGAGGGGCAGCCAATGGAGCTTAGGCCGGCCCTTGGAGAGAAAGAGGAGTGATCCAGCATCTCGGCATGGTGTCCTTCATGGTGGTGCTTAGCTCGTGGAGATGGTGGTGGAGAGGGTGGCGGCTAGCCTAAGTGGAAGTGGATGTGAATGGAGCCAAGGAAGTGAATGGCCAAGAGTGGATGGGTGCAAATGGCCACCCCTTAGGTCTTTTTATAGACCTAAGGGATTCCCTCTAGAGAGGTGTGGAACTCTCTAGAGAGAGTCCAAGAGTGGCCAGCCAAGTGGTTATGAGGTCCAAAAAATGTGGATCTCAATTTGAATGCCTCTTGGTTGCTAAATTTGGCAACCAAGAATGGCGCCACTTGGAGAGAGTTCTAGAGAACTCTAGATGTGTGGAGTGCATGAATGGGTGTGTGTGTGCGTGTGTGTGTGGTCGTGCCCTAGGTGTCTAAGAGGTCTAGGTTAGTCCTAAGGGGTTTGGGTAGGTGTATACCTTGAATTAGGGTTGCATACCCTAATTGCTAAGGGGAAATTGCAATTAAACTTAATCTAAGTTTAATTGAATGAGTGTGAACCTAATTGAGAGTGAAATAACTCAATTAGGTTGGGTTTAGGTTAATTAGACTCTCACTACGTCCAATTGAACTTGTGTAGGTTGAGATCTAAGCTCAATTGAACTCACTGAGTCCAATTGACTTAGGTGAAGGTAATTGACTTTGATCTAAGTCAATTGGGTTTGGTGAGGACCTACTTAGGTTCTTAGGTAGGTCTAGAGGTGATGTACTAGGGTTAGGACACCTTAATTTAGGTTCCTATGGGGTTGGGATTAGGTCTAGGGAGCTAGAAATCCAAGATCAAGGCTTGAATCTCAAAACAGGTGCTAGAGACCAGTCCCAGATGTCCAAAAACAAAATAAGATGACTTAGACTAAAAAATCAGAAGTCCAGACTTCATTTTTGGATGTCCAATTTGAGTCAGGGGAAATCTTGGTTCTATTTTGGGTATTTTGCAGAAATTAGACGTCTGACAAAGTGTCTGGACATCCAATAACACTGTAGAAGTGGGTTTGAGGTGTGCGAGAGTTGGCTAAGGGTCCTTGACGTCCTATAACTTATTTGGACATCCAGATAAGGGTTGGAACTAGGGTTTTAGGGCTTCCTAGGGTGTTGTGACCTAATCTAATGGTGGCCAAGGCTTGGGGGAAGTCTCTAGGCTATTCTAGGGCTAGGATGGACCTAAGCTCTTCACATTTTACTGCTTAATTCCTACTTAATAGAATAGCAAACCTTAACTCCCTTACATCATTATTCCTACATCTAATCTAAGCCTTCTGCTCCAGCTCTGCTGCAACTCCCGTTATTCCTAATCCAGCTTTAGATCCTGCTCTAGATCCAGCTCCTGATCAACTTATTGCTTGCAATTGACATAATACACTTAATCAGCACATTATATCATTATTTCATGCATAGCTAAAGGAAAGCAGTAAAGATGTAGATAATGCTTATGCATGCATAAAGAACCCTAACTTATGCTATGTCCTAGCTTAATCTAGGTGAATTAAGATCTATGATTGCTGCGCAATCATACCCCCATGCCTAAATCTTGCTAGTCCCTAGCAAGTGCAAGACTAAATTATTTACAGCAAGGGTCCCTAAGGGACTGATTATTTTATCATGTGTATGCTTAAAGATTTTTCTCCTTTTGTTTTCATCCTATGCTCTAGAAATCCAGACAATCGTGAAAGTGCAGCTATGTGGCTTTTGCAACGGATTCGAGTGAAAAACTAATACACCTCTAAAGCCTGTACTTGACCCTTAGTAAAAATTCTAGCGGGATAGGCAGACTTCTTCCCTCGAGGTATTCAAAATATTCTATGAATTTTACCCCAACTTTAGGCTTAGGTAGAGGATCTATGAGGGAAAAGATTATATATTTGGTGGCTCACTCTCACTTGGTGTTACATAGAGGCTAGTGCTACAGAATCTAGATTCCCGGATTACTAAGTAACTCAACTCAGAGAAAGACGAGAAAAACTATGCTCCCTTTTGATTCCTTTGTATTCATTCTCTCTTACTCTTTTTCTCTTTCTTTTTCTTAGAGCTCACAACCTCACCAGCTTCACACATATGATATGTATTTGGTGGTCTCACTTGGTATTAAAACTTTAATTGAGTTTCCATAACCCTAACACTAAGTCTGAATTCCTCAGCCAATATTCGGGTGGTCAGAAACATAAGAAAGGTGGGTTAAGGCCATATTTGGTGGATTTTAAATTTATTTGGTGGTATTGCCTTAATGCAACTGAACTAACTATTTACTCTTTTGCTTTTTCTTCTTTTTCTACTTTTTTTCAATTTTTCTTTCTTTTCATCAATTTTTTTTTTCAACATAACACATCCATGAACTTTATTGAGGAGGCATTATTAGGGATTGGTGGTACTCAAGAGACATTAGGTGACTTATTTGGTGGAAGTGCCTACTCATGGCACTGGGAGAGACAAATAGGACGGTGTATTTCTGACCTTGACATCAATACCCTCCTTCAGTCGAGGATTTCGTTAAGAATGGTCGTAACCATCCACCTTAGCCCTAGTTTTATGAAAAGCTCGCACAACACGTATTTGCCTTATTTGGTGGCTCTCACAATTCGCACAAAATGTATATGCAAGAACTGAGAGCGAAAACTATGCCTAATCTCTGAGTATCATCACCTAATTATCTAGGACTCCAAATTCCTTGTACTAGTCTTAGAGCACCAGTACACTCTATTCTCATCTCACACTATTTGGTGGATTTTTGGAAGAAAATATGCCTGACTCCCAAAACACTGTCCATGGGTTCAGGAAATGAAGCACTGCTTCTTCTCGACAGACTGAAGACATTTATCAGCCTTCACCGTGAATCCATTGCAAATTCTACGTGTGTGTGAAAAGTTGTACTAGATTCCAGATCACAGGAATCAACTAGTGGATAAAATCCCTAATGCATTCTCTTAATAAAATAATCTTATTCATGAATGCAATATGTATATATGCTATGAACAAGTAACCTCATATAATTTGTACTTCATAAAATTTCTCTTTTGGGTTACATTCGGCTTGACCCTAAATTTAGAATAAGAGGTGAGCAGGTGAGTCGGAAATGGTTGTTGCGGACGATTTCTAGCTCCAATGCGAGCATTGGAGGTGGAGTTGGTTGTTCTTTTATTTAGGGTCCTAAAGTACATTTTACACGTAGCTCCAAGGTTTTCCTAAATGTTGGCATAAAAATTTTCAATTTTATTGTATCTAACCCCCAATGCCTAAGTTCTTGCACATCCTCATGCATAAATATAAAAGAAAATAAGTACTGCAGGGAGAGAATGGGTAGAAATCACCTGTAATTGCTCTTGAAATTATACATTCAGCACAAGCCAACCTGTCAGTATACAATATACAGAAAGAAAATATGCTATATATAAAAATGGTTATGTATATGTGCTGGTGGAATGTGGGATATATGCTATCTACATGTGCTGAGTTTAACGCCTCCAGCTGGGTGAGCATTCAATCACACGTCCTCAATAAGATGAACAATCTCATCTGGTGGAGGAGGTTTCTGGGCCAAAAATGGCTTGAGGCGCTGGCCATTTACCGTGGATATATATGCCCAGATTTTGGGTTCTTGATCTGGACTGCCCCATTAGGATATGGATGGACCACAACATACGGGCTAGTCCATTTGGACTTGAGCTTCCCTGCGAACAGTTTCAGTCTTGAATCAAATAACCATACTCGCTGGTTGGGCATGAATGCTTTCCTCCAGATGTGGCGGTCATGAAAGGCCTTGGTCTTGTCCTTGTATATCAATGCGTTCTCATAGGCCTCCCGCCAGATCTCTTCTAATTTGCTGAGCTGGAGTTTTCGTTCTTGACCTCTTGCATCGAGGTCAAGGTTACATTTCCGCACTGCCCAAAAGGCATGGTGTTCCACCTCTATAGGAAGGTGACAGGCCTTGCCATATACCATGCATTATGGTGACATTCCGAGTGGGGCCTTGTATGCGGTCCGATATGCCCAGAGTGCGTCAACTAATTTATCGGACCAGTCCTTCCTATCTGGTCTAACCGTCTTCTAAAGAATCAGCTTGATCTAATGGTTAGACACTTCAGCCTGCCCATTGGTCTACAGGTGATACGACGTGGCTATATGGTGATGTACCCCGTATTTCTTTAGTAATGACCTGAAATGGGTGTGGATGAAGTGGCTTCCCCCGTCGCTAATCAGAGTGCGGGGTATTCCAAATCTCGCAAAGATGTTCTGCTGTACGAAAGAAATGACGGTCTTATGGTTAGCCCGTCTCGCCGGGATGGCCTCGACCCACTTCGAGACATAGTCAACGACTAGTAATATGTACTCGAAGCCATGCAAGTTCGGAAAAGGGCCCATAAAATTGATGCCCAGAACGTCGAACACTTCTACAACCATGATGGGCTGGAGTGGCATCATGTCTCTCCTGGTCATAGAGCCGACCGACTGTCATCATTTGCAGTGTTGGGCATATTCGTGTGTATGTCTGAAAATAGTTGGCCAAAAAAATCTCGACTGCAAAATTTTTGCAGCAGCTTTAAGTCTCGAGAAATGACCAGCACAAGCATAATTGTGGCAAAAAGATAACACATTGGGGATCTCAGAGTCTGGGATGCATCTTTGAATAATCTGGTCCGCTCCAATGCGGAAGAGTAGTGGGTCATCCCAGAGGTAGTATTTGGCTTCGGCAGTGAATTTGAGCTTCTGGTCCTTAGATAGGTTCACAGGAATTTTGCCTGCGGTAAGGTAGTTTGCGATATCTGCATACCAGGGGAACTCGATAGAATGAACTGCCAAAAGAGATTCATCCGGAAATTGCTCGTGGATAGGCAGGGAATAAGGAATGTGGTCTGGGTCCAATCTGGATAGGTGATCTACCACAACATTCTGCTTTCCAGCTTTGTCGTGGATTTCGATATCAAATTCCTACAATAGAAGGATCCATCTAATGAGCCGTGGTTTGGCATCCTTCTTTGCCAACAAATGCCGGAGGGTGGAGTGGTCAGTGAAAATGATGACCTTGGACCCTAATAAGTACGATCTGAATTTCTCCAACCCAAATACTACTGCTAGTAGTTCTTTTTCAGTGACAGTGTAATTGCGCTGAGCCTCATTCAGCGTCTTGCTAGCATAGTATATGACGAAGGGTTGTTTCTCCCGACGTTGGCCTAGAACAGCACCGACAGCAAAGTCAGATGCGTCGCACATTATCTTGAAATCGAGCGGCCAATCGGGTGGTTGGAGAATCGGGGAATCAGAAACAACACTTCGAGGCACCGAGACACGAGGTATCAAATTTAAATGGGGCATCGGCAATCAGAAGATTCGTCAAGGGCCATGCGATTTTCGAGAAATCACGTATAAATCTCTGATAGAAGCCGACATGCCCCAAGAATGATCTAATCTACTTGATTGAGCTAGGTGGCGGTAAGTGGGAAATAATCTCTGATTTTGCTTGATCGACCTCGAGTCCATTTTTGGAGATCCTGTGCCCTAGTACTATGCCATCCCTTACCATGAAATGGCTTTTCTCCTAGGATAGTACTAGGTTCACCTCAATACACCGTTTCAGGATCTTGGTGAGGTTATCAAGACAAGATGCAAAATCATCTCCGAAAATGGAGAATTCATCCATGAATACCTCCACATAGTCCCCGATCATGTCAGAGAAGATGGCCATCATACAATGCTGAAATGTCGCTGGTGCGTTGTAAAGGCCAAAGGGGATATGCTTTAAAGCGAATGTTCCAAAGGGGCATGTGAATGTGGTCTTGTCTTGATCTTCCGGGCCAATCGCTACTTGATTATACCCGGAGTATCCATACAGAAAGCAGAAGAAACTATGTCTGGCTAACCGTTCCAAGATCTGATCAATGAAAGGCAAAGGAAAGTGATCCTTCTGGGTAGCCATGTTCAGTTTCCTATAGTTGATGCAAACCCGCCAAGATGTCACAGTGTGGGTCAGGATGGATTCGCCCTTTCATTTTTTACGACGGTGTGTCCTGCTTTCTTGGGCACTATCTAATCGGACTCATTCACTGGTAGTCTGAGATTGGGTATACAATACCTGCATCCAGCCATTTGATGATCTCCTTCTTAACAACCTCTAGCATATTCGGGTTAAGCCGTCTTTGAGGTTGTCTTGAAGGTTTCACCCCCTCATCCGTGTAAATGTGATGTGTGCAATACGAGGGGCGAATACCGCGGAGATCAGCAATACTCCACCCGATAGTAGCCCTATGATCTTGCAACGTAGAAATCAATTGGTGCTACTATTCTTGGGTTAAGTGGGCATTGATAATGACTGGGTATGTCTCACTTTCACCCAAGAATGCATACTTAAGTGAGTCAAGTAAGGGCTTCAATTCAATCACGGGTGGGTCAGAGTAAAAAATGAGAGTGGGAGGAGTAGAATCGAGGGTGGGAATCTGCTGATCCATGTGCACGTGAATTCCCACTGATTCGCACCCTATGAAATAATCGGTTGTGATTACGTTAACGAGAAACCTGTTAGCTGTAGTCACGTTTTCCTACAACAACAGGGGTGATTCAGTTATGTATGGATCAGGATAGCTGGATTCAGGGGTGCTATGGTCAGAAGCACACCCTAAACAGTTAGATCCTTGGGAAGATATGTTGAGTGCAGTGGTCTCAGTCCCGTGTGGATTGAGGTCCAAGAACCCTAATAGTGTAGATGAATGAGACATTGGGTCGTCACAAAGGAGCCCAATGTTAGCACAGTATGCCGCATCTTCGTATTCACCATCCTCCTATATTCGATCATAGTCGAAGTTCTTTGCTACCCTGAATATGTCCAGTCGAAGTTGCTCATTGCCTAGGGCTATCTTCATACACCCGGATGCATAATCGATGTTCGCTCGTGCTGTCACCAGAAAGGGGCAACCCAAAATAATTGGTGCATCTCGAAGAATCGGAGGAACTTCCATATCGAGAACGAAAAAATCTGTGGGAAAGCAAAACCCGTGGACTTTCACAATCACGTTCTCAACCACCCCACTCGGTGTTTTGATTGATCTGTCAGGCAGCTGAATTGTGACCAAGGTCGGCTTCAACTCCCCAAATTGAAATCGATCAAATACGGCAGTGGGAGTTAGGTTGATGGATGAACCCAGATCTAGAAGGGCCCGATCAAATGGAGAATCCTGCAAGAAGCAAGATATAAATGGGGTACTAGGGTCTTTCTTCTTCGGTGGTAAGTCAGCTAGAATCACGGCGCTAGCCTCTTTTGACAGTACCGCCTGTCGTCCAATTCTCGGTCGTCGCTTCGAGGTACAGTAGTCCTTGAAGAACCTAGCGACAGCGGGAATGTGATTGATTGCCTCGAGGAGGGGGACTTGAATATGTACTTCCTTGAACATCGATTTCAGATCCTCAAAATTCCGCATCCTTTTTCCGTAATGCATTTCATGTCAGAGCCTTAGGAAAAGGGATGGGAATCTCAGGGTCAAGTGGCCTCTTACCCTTATCTACCGCAGGTGGCTCCTGAGATGAAGGAGTGGAACCTGCCTAAGGCAAAGGGTGGGAAAAATCAGGACCCACCTGCCTAAGTGGTGGGTCGAATGTCTTCCTTCCGCTTCGCAAAGAGACAACATGTGCATCGGCTTGCTGTCCATGAGGTGGTGGGGGAGCGGAAGGGGCAGAATACGTAGGGTCCTACAAAGGCGGCTAGCCTTGCGCATAACCGGGTGGTGTAGGAGGCGCTTGTAGTATGGCGTGTGACTGTCCCTGCGGTGCTTGAAACCTAGGCGGGGTGCCTTGGTTCTGCACATATTGAGGATTCGGGACGGGTTGGGAGGGTAAGGCTCCTTGAGTTCTATGCTCCTACAACATCTGGTTTTCCGTGTTCTGTATGGTCTGTATCTGATCAGCCATCGCCTTCATAATATGCAAGCTATCTTGTGTGGATTTCCTCATTGATTCTTGCAGCTCCTCTTTCAGTGCCTCCAAAGGGTAACTCGCTTTGCAGGGTAGCTGGCAGCTTGGTGCAGCGATTGGTATAAAGAGCGGGGTTGCTGCTGGTGAGACGGGAATGGCTGCTGCCTATGGTACGTGTTTTGCACATTCCCATATTGCCTGGTCTGGTAGTGTGGATCTTGATGTGGTTTCTGTGAATTACCAGACCAGGAGAAGTTCGGATGTTGGCACCAACCAGGGTTATACATCTCTGAATACAGGTTATTACGATCGTATCCTTAGATATCACTGATGTCCTCGTGGCCAAAGATGTCTGAGACGTATATCCATCAAGGGAATATAAATTATAATCTGCGGGTGGTGCATAACTTTGGTCGTAGGGTGCCAGATCTGAATTATTTACGGGATCCTGATATATGGGATCTCGTAAATATGGAGAAGATGCATCCTAAGTGAGTAGATTAACTCGAGTAGAGGGGCTCGGGGTGGATAGGAGGGTCTTGAGGCGGTAGAGCTTAAGTCAGATTGACCCTGACTAATCTGGTCAATCTTCTTCTTGATTAGATTTATTCTATCCAGCTACTTGACGACGATATCCATGTCGGCTCGAATAGACTTAGTGTGAGCCTCGTGGACACCAACCCGCTGCTAACCAGGTCGCTGAAACTGGTTCATGGATGCGGCATTCATCGAGTTCTCCGCTAATGATTCGAACAACTCAAATGCGCTGTTCTCGTCTTTTGCAGGGAAATTTCCACCACTAGATGCATCGGCCAGATACCGATGTGTGTCATCCAGCCCATGGTAAAAGATCTGAGCTAGGTGCCATCTAGGTATACCATGGTGCGGAGACTTTCGGAGAAGGTTGTGAAATCTGTCCTAAGCTTCATGTAACTTCTCCCCAGCTCCTTGGGAGAAAGTCGTGATTGCACGCCGCATTGCATTTGTTCGACCGATTGGGAAGAACTTTTGCAGGAATTCACGTCATAATTCCGGCCAAGTTCCAATTGGCTTCCCAATAGTCTTGAAGCAGTATGAAGCTTTTTCCCTCAGAGAGAACGGGAAAAGCTTCATTAGAATAATCCTGAGATCGATATTCCTGGGTCGAATCATTTCAGCGAGTTGACTCAGGTCCTCAAGGTGCTGGAATGGATCTTCACTTGAGTTCCCATAGAAGTGAGTGCTGATCAACCCAATCACATTGGGCTTGAGCTCAAACGCATCTCCGCCTGTGGGAATTCTGATTAGTGGTGCGACGATTTGTGTGGCTGGGTCGTAGAAATCCCGCAGTTGTTCTCCTCGAGGCGAGTGCTACATCCTGTCAAGAGCCGTTAAGATGCGATCCATGCTCTGCGGATGCCACTCCTCGGATTCGACTACTCGAGCTTCTAGACAAGCCATCGGGTCCAGATTCTCGATATCCTGACCCGGTCTAGGTCCAGGTCCAGGATTAGCCATGGTGGCTCTGGGAGTAGAAGAAGTGAGGGGAGAAGATGGTCTTGGTGAGGTGACTCGCCTCCTTGGGAGTGGCTCCCAAGGTCCAACCAAGTGAGGTCTAAGTGACCTCCTTCCTCGCATACACCACCCAACCCCTGGGTTGGTGTAGCCAAGCAAGACAAGGCTAAGGCCCTGTTAATCAAGTGGTCCTTATGAATCGGATGACCGGATTTTTTCATTTTAGGTTTAATTCCTGAAGAAATTCATCGTACAACCGATTGAAAGCAATTCCTACCTTTTCTCTAACCTAGCCAAGAGGTTGAAACCACCTAGTAGTACGACAACGAATTCGGGTTTTATTTCATGTTTTAAGATTTGCTTTAGCCTATTTTCTTCAGTGGGGTTTTCTCTTGGTGAGTGGCCCACAAGGTGACCAAGCTCACCGGCTAAGTACTAGACTTGATTAAGTCTAGGTTAGCCCAAGTGTGGTCCCTAAATTATAACTCTAAAGATTTACCCTAAGGTCCATGCACTTCTAGGTTTTGTTCTGTTTCAGCAAACCATAAGAGTAAAATTCATTCTCTGACAACAATTGGAATCCAATCAACTTGAAATTTTCTAGTAGATTTCTTTTTCAATTAGCTTTCCAAAAAATATTTTTTTGGGATTTTTACTATTTCAACCAAATTTTTAGGGATTTTTGAATGTCAGGGGGTCAGATCTGGAATTTTGACCCTTGGTCGGTTTCTCTCTTTGAAATAGTATCAATTGACCTTCAAAAATTTGAGAAAAATATGACAAATAAATTCAATGAGATTATCTTTCAAACCCCACCATTTTCAGTAAAAATGGATTCGCGGATTGCTTGAAATTGCTTTTTGAAATTTGAAAAATCTCAAATCTGGGTTAGTCTGGCCCCCGTGCACTTCATGAATTTTTAAAATGTTTATACTTGGAATTTTTTCAAAAGAATGGTGGTGTTTGAAAGATGGTTTTAAAATAAAAATTTGGCCCAAATTTCAGAATTTTTGCTTACTAATTTTTCAGCAATTAAATTTTTAAATCAGACTTGAAATCTGGCCGAAAATCAGAAGATGGTGGAAAAGCTTTTAAAAGGGATTTGGGTTTGAAATCCAAGCCTTCCACTATTTTTTTTTTTTTTTGAAAACTTTTGCAAATTTAGTTTTCTTTTCAAAAGGGTAAATTTTTTTTCAAGGTATTTTCAGAAATATATATATATTTTTTCTTTTGGCTTTTTCAACTACCCTAGGATTCAAAAAGAAGCCCAATCTAGATTTTTGTTTTTTTTTTATTTTATTTTTTTCTTTTTCACGAAATTGAATAGAGATTTTTTGTTTTTCAAAAGACTTGCAAGAAGTAACTCTATTCCTAGGGTTCAAAAAGGAAACCTAATCTAAAGAGGAGATGATGTGCACTTGATTTTTTTCTTTGTTGTGCTCGTTGTGTGCGCAGATTCCGTTTTTGTTCCGTGTTATCTTGCACATCCAAAACAAAGTAGAGAGAGATTTGTTAGTGATAGTTTAAAAGATCGAAATCAAAGAAAATGACATTGCCTCCCCAGCAACAGCACCATTTGTTGAATCTCGTAGAGTGCAATTTTGATAGGAAAACATCGCAGTATAGTGCGTAATACAATCAAACAAAGATATTTAATAAAAGATAATGAGATGTTGAGTCCTGGTCGTTCGTCTCTGAGAGGTGTTTGTTTTGAATTCAATCTTTTACGGCTCTACTTTGTTCAAAATCGCATGCCGATTTTCAGTCTTCTGATTAAAATTTCACCACTTCTATTATGAACCCTGATTACGTGCGCGTGTGTTAAATAAATCACAAAGGTGAAAGTGTGAGTTTCTGTGCGCACGATTCTAGTGAGGTGGTGAATGTTCGCAAAAAATGCGTCTATAGTTAGATTTTCTATATTTTCAGGAAACGACATGCTTGTTGCGGAATAGATAAACAAGTGAAAACAGGCAACTTGAATCATGCAAAAATGATGGCAATCAATAAGCTCAAAGTGATTTCAAAACATAGACATATATATATAGAAAATGTATTTTTCATTCATTCATTTGGAGTGTTTGCAACATGAACTTGTAGAGGAAATCTTATACATGAATGCTTAAAAATGTAGATCAAGCTATCAGAAAACAATCGCATACAAGAATTTACGGGGGGATTTTGCATGCATCATTCGAGGAGAATAAGGATTACCCTACTAAGCAGTAATTAAAAGCAGTAAAACTATGAAGAGCATAAACTACTAATCTAAATCTAGCAGAACAGAAGGGCATAAGGAGGTGGTCTCCGATGGCCTTAGAGTGGTCGGGAGGAGAATGAGGGGCGGCCAATGGAGCTTAGGCCAGGCCTTGGAGAGAAAGAGGAGTGATCCAGCATCCCGGCATGGTGTCCTTCATGGTGGTGCTCAGCTCATGGAGATGGTGGTGGAGAGGGTGGCGGCTAGCCTAAGTGGAAGTGGATGTGAATGGAGCCAAGGAAGTGAATGGCCAAGAGTGGATGGGTGTAAATGGCTACCCCTTAGGTATTTTTATAGACCTAAGGGATTCTCTCTAGAGAGGTGTGGAACTCTCTAGAGAGAGTCCAAGAGTGGTTGGCCAAATGGTTATGAGATCCAAAAAATGTGGATCTCAATTTGAATGCCTCTTGGTTGCTAAATTTGGCAACCAAGAGTGGCGCCACTTAGAGAGAGTTATAGAGAACTCTAGATGTGTGGAGTGCATGAATGGGTGTGTGTGTGTGTGTGTGTGTGGTCATGCCCTAGGTGTCTAAGAGGTCTAGGTTAGGTCCTAAGGGGTTTGGGTATGTGTATACCTTGAATTAGGGTTGCATACCCTAATTGCTAAGGGGAAATTGCAATTAAACTTAATCTAAGTTTAATTGAATGAGTGCGAACCTAATTGAGAGTAAAATAACTCAATTAGGTTGGGTTTAGGTCAATTGGACTCTCACTAAGTCCAGATGAACTTGTGTGGGTTGAGATCTAAGCTCAATTGGATTCACTGAGTCCAATTGACTTAGGTGAAGGTAATTGACTTTGATCTAAGTCAATTGGGTTTGGTGAGGGCCTACTTAGATCCTTAGGTAGGTCTAGAGGTGATGTACTATGGTTAGGACACCTTAATTTAGGTTCCTATGGGGTTGGGATTAGGTCTAGGGAGCTAAAAATCCAAGATCAAGGCTTAAGTCTCAAAACAGGGGCTGGAGACCAGTCCCAGACGTCCAAAAACAAAATAAGATACTTATACTCAAAAATTAGAAGGCCAGACTTCAGTTCCGGACATCCAATCTGAGTCAGGGGAAATCTAGGTTCTGTTTTGGGTATTCTGCAGAAATTGGACGTCTGACAAAGTGTTTGGACATTCAATAACACTGCAGAAGTGGGTTTGAGGTGTGCAGGAGTTGGTTAAGGGTCCTGGACGTCCTATAACTTATCTGGACCTGGACGTCCTATAACTTATCTGGACGTCCAGATAAGGGTTGGAACTAGGGTTTAGGGTTTCCTAGGGTGCTGTGACCTAATCTAAGGGTGGTCAAGGCTGGGGGAAGTCTCTAGGCTATCCTAGAGCTAGGATGGACCTAAGCTCTTCACATTTTACTGCTCAATTCATACTTAATAGAATAGCAAACCTTAACTCCCTTACATCATTATTCCTACATCTAATCTAAGCCTTCTGCTCCAGCTCTGCTGCAACTCCCGTTATTCCTGATCTAGCTTCAGATCCTGCTCCAGATCCAACTCTTGATCAGCTTATTGCCTGCAATTGACATAATACACTTAATCAGCACATTATATCATTATTTCATGCTTAGCTAAAAGAAAGTAGTAAAGTTGTAGATATTGCTTATGCATGCATGAATAACCATAACTTATGCTAAGTCCTAGCTTAATCTAGGTCAATTAAGACCTATGATTGCTGCATAATCATACTACATCGCAACGACTTTAAAACTCATTTCAGAGCAACTAACAGTCACCCTCGTTGCACTTCTCATCATCATCGTGGTAGGCAAGGGATGTCCAAGCAGAGATGAATAGGAAATGGTGATTCCTTGTCGTTCGTGACTTCTTCTCAGCTGCACCACACACCAACTAATCAACCACCGTTGATGAGGGAGCAAATGCAATAAAGATCTACGTGAGAGGTTTATGGTTGAGGTGCGAGAAGTGGGATAGATCAAAAGAGGGAGCAGTGCAAGAGGTCGAGGTGTGATCAGGAAAGAGGTCAAGGTCGAGGTGTGATCGGGAAAGAGGGAGCGGCGCAAGGGTCCTCTTCAATGGTGGTTTAAGGTCGAGGTCGAGGTGTAATTGAGAAAGAGGGAGCAGCGCTCTTTCTTGACAAAAAAGAGGGAGCGACACTAGAGAAAGAGGGATAGAGCAAAAAGAGAATAGGTTCCATCCAGCGGGATTGAGTCCGCCTTTGCCCAAATCAAAGTTTAGTTATATATATATGTGTGTGACAAAGTTTTGGAGACAACTATCTATCCCCTTAGATTAGTTTTTTTTTAGGGGACCATTAATTCGTCACCCACCTTTCTTTTAGTCCCAAAACTAAAATCCGTCCTCACAATGTGGCTGCTAGAAGTCTATTTTTTTGTAGTGTAATTAGGCTCAGTAGAACCTAATTAGACTCGACCTAGATCCAATTAGGTTCACTCCTCTCCCATTAGACTCACCTAAGCCTAATTTGGTCCACAATCACCTAATCTAGGTTGACCCAACCTAATCCAACCAAACCCACACACCTTAGTCTACGAAAATTACACACACACACACACCTTCCTAATCTATCCACCCATTAGTTGTCTCCCACCTTAGCAAAGCAAATCCCATGCACACCTATTCTAGGAAAGCCCTACAACCTAGGTGTCAACCCTTACCAAATCTAGATCCTAAATAGGTGGCGACTACCTATTTTAGGAACCACCAAAAGTGGTGACCCGAAAGGAAGCCACTTCCCATTCAAGCCAAAAAGAAGGTGTCGCACATCATGCTCTTCTCCTCCACTTCAACTTGCGACCACCAACACCTTCCTTTCCACCCTCCAAAGGCCATCCTCTTCCTCCTCTCTAAGACATCCTCCATGGATGCCTAAAGAAGGTCCTCCAAGGTGCTCCTCCATGGACGACCAAATGAAGCTTCAAGGTGCTCTCCTCCAAGGCTTCAAGGATGGGTAGAAGAGAAAGGGTCCACCACCCTCTTCTCCTCTTCTTCTTCATGGGCGTGCCCTCTTCTCTCTCCTTGGAAGAAGAGCCCATGCCCTCCCTCTCTTTCTCTTCTTGGATGGCTAAGAAGGCTTCTTCATAGCCTCTCTTGGTTGATCCTAGCATGTGCTTGGGTCTAGTTTCTTTTTATGTATTTTTGTAACTTCATATAATTAGTTAATGTGTGATTAGTTTCTCTTTGAATAATTAGTGATATGCTTTTATTTATCATTGTGAATACACGCCCATTAGTTAGGTTAAGATTAGGCTTTCGCAAGCATATTTAGATCTAGGTTTAATGTTCGCTTTTCAAAAATCAAAACCATAAAAAAATCACAAAAGCAAAAAGACCAATATATATATACTAGGTTAGATATAGGTCGATAATAAACGAATCTCAAATCTTAACAAACTCATTTTCATGCCTCTCAAAGACGAATGACCGAGACTCAAGTTATAAAAGAGAAAATCTACACGAGTTTCGTTAAAACAATTATTTTTGAATGAGGGTTTAGCACGACTATACTATAAATCCGATGCATTTCAAACACACGCCAAAGTTGCTTATCAAATGGGGAGCAATTCCATGATGCATGGGAGTGCTTCAAAGATTTGTTATGCTTTTGCCCCCATCATCAAGTGCCAAGATGGCAACTTGTAGAAAGGTTTTACACTAGTTTAAATGACAAGCATGGGCAAATAGTGGATGGTTCATGTGCAGGAACCTTTCTAACTAAAACTGGAGATGAAGCCTGGGATCTATTTGAGACATTAAGTGAAAATTCTATCCACTTGTCGTCTGCTTATTTCGATAGAAAACCTACAATACTTCAAGGGAAGGCTGAGGCAAATGAGGTCGGGGTCACTCAGAATTTAACTTATCAAATTCAATTATTGAATAAAAACTTTGAGAAGCTTTTGATGAACCCTGGAAAATTCCTGTAAAATGGCTCCCAGGTCCACACCTCTATGGAGTGCTCTATTTGCCAGTGTAATACACATGCCACTATGGATTGTCAAATGGCATATCAGTTCCCTAAGCTAGTTCAGGCGGATTTGAATGCTGCCTAAGGATTTTGACCTAACCCTCAGAATAACCCTTTCTCAAATACTTACAATGAGGGTTGGCGGAATCACCCCAATTTCTCATGGAGGAAAGGAAATACCTCCAATTCGGGGAACACTAGACCCTAGCCCTTTCAAACTCAACAATCCATCAGACTCCTAACACCTCCCAACCACCGAAGACCTTCGAGGTGGATGAGCTCAAGGCTGTGTTGAAGGCTATGTAGGAGAATCAAAGCATGATAATCTAATTTGATGACAAGGCAATTAATGAGATGAAGTTCCAAATAGGACACCTTGTCGAGGCTGTATGCAAAAGGGAGACTGGGAAGCTTCCTAGTACTTTAGGGGAGAATCCCAAAGGGAAAGTGATTTATATCAGGGATCATGCTCAGGCAATGACTATTCTGAGTGGTAAACAAGTGCCAAGACCTGAACCCACTTCTATAGTCACATCTTCTGAAAATCCATCCACCCTGACTTCCATCTCAACTGAAGAAGTGCCACCCAACTCTCCTTCGCTTGAAATCACTCACCTGGAAGAGGTTGTTTCCATGCCACCCCTTACCCGACGTTGCAACCCTTCCACACAGAGACCAAGGGTGCCTTACCCAGAGAACTTATCCGTCTCTGTGGACAATTCTGCTTGCTCATCTAGAGACAAAGATAGGATGGATGAGATAATGGAGACCTTTAAACAGGTGCATATCAACTTGCCCTTATTGGAAGCTATTAAACAGATCCCTTCCTATGCTTGTTTCCAAAGGACCTATGCACGAAGAAGAGAAGATCTTGGAAACAAGTCCAATCTAAGGTCTTCCTGCCCAACTTAGCTCGATCTTGCATCATGGCACACCTCCCAAGTTGAACGACCCAGGAGCCCCATATATTTCTGTGGTCATTGGTGACCTTCACATTGATGAGGCTCTTCTCGATTTGGGTGTAGGGGTGAATATTCTTTTGAGCTATGTGCATGAGCAACTTGGAGGAGGCATGTTGCAACCTAGTCCTATCATCCTTCAAGTTGCAGATAGATCTTCAAAAGCACCGCAAGGATTGCTGGAAGATGTCCTTGTGAGAGTGGAGGACTTCTTTTTCCCCATTGAATTTCTTACATTGGACACCGACCCCTCTAATAAGCCCAACAAACCATCCATCGGCCACCCCTTTGTTGCTACTATAAATGCTTCTATTAATTATAATGCCAAGACACTAAAAATGGGCTTTGGGAACAAAAAAATTTGCCTCAATGTTTTTGACTCTTATAAATAACCTAGACTTAAGGACTATTGTCAGATCGAGGCGATTAAGGAAATTATGGAAGAGACGACACCAGTACTTCTTTGTGATGATCCCCTCAAAATGGTCCTATCCAAAGAACACACCTTGACATTTGAAAATGAGCGGGATGCTCAAGAAATAGAGGAGTTTCTGAGTGTTAGAACTAGGTCTCTTTCCTTGACATGGACTATTAAGGTAGATCCTCTACCTGAGGTGGGGACATTAAACCTTGTACCCTCGATCTAAAAGGCCCCTGAATTAGAACTTAAACCACTTCCAGACTCTCTAAAATATTCCTTCCTTGGGCCTGGCCATATGCTCCCCATCATCATTTCTGCTGTGTTATCTGAAATTCAAAGGCAGTTGACCCCAACATGAGGGAAGTGGTAAAGAAAGAAATTCTTAAGTGGTTGGATGCTGGGATAATCTATCCCATATCCAATAGCAAGTGGGTTAGTCCAATCCATATGTTGCCAAAGAAGGCAAGATTTACAGTTGAGATTAATGAGAAGGGGGAACAGGTTACAACCAGACCCTCGACTGGCTAGAGGGTCTGTATCGATACCGTCGTTTAAATGATGCTACCCAAAAAGAACATTTTCCCTTGCCCTTTATTGATCAAATTCTAGAAAAATTGGTAGGGAATAAATTCTTTTGTTTCTTAAACGGATATTCTAGGTATAATCAAATTGTTGTCTTTCTTAATGACTAGGAGTAGACAACTTTCACAAGTCCTTATGGCACATTTGCTTTTTGACACATGCCATTTGGATTATGTAACGCTCCTACAACATTTCAGTGGTGTATGATGCCCATTTTTTCGAACATGATAGACAAGTGCGTAGAGGTCTTTTATGGATGATTTCTCAATCTATGACATGTCTTTTTGACCAGTGTCTCTCACACCTGAAGAAAGTCTTAACCCATTGTAAAGAGATAGGACTGGTCTTGAGATGGGAGAAAAGTCATTTTATGGTCTAGCAAGGCATTTTTTTGGGGCATGTAGTGTACAAGCAAGGCTTAGAAGTAGATAAAGCCACGGTTGAATCTATTTCTAAACTTCCACTGCCCACCAATGTCAAGCAAGTTAGATATTTCTTAGGTCATGCAGGCTTTTATAGGTGCTTCATAGAAAACTTTAGCATGATTTCGAGGCCACTTTGCAACCTCCTAATGAAGGATTCTACCGTCGTGTTTGATGAGAAGTGTGCCGAGGCCTTGGACATCTTGAAAAATGCCCTTACTACTACTACTATTCTCCAAGCTCCTGATTGGACTCTCCCATTTGAGCTGATGTGTGATGCATCTGATTATATGTGGGAGCGATCTTGGGTCAAAGGGTTGACAAGAAACCTCATGTACTTTATTATGCAAGCAAGACCTTAATTGACCCTTAGAAAAACTACACAATGAATAAAAAAGAACTTCTTGTAGTAGTTTTTTCTCTGGAGAAGTTTAGGTCATATTTACTGGGGTCCTAGGTTGTGATGTACACAGACCATTCTGCAGTGAAACATCTCATTGCCAAGAAAGACACCAAATTGAGGTTGATTAGGTGGATTATGCTCCTTTAAGAATTTGACCTTGAGATCAGAGATAAGAAAAGAGCCGAAAATGTTGTTGTAGACCACCTCTCGGAAATTCCCTAGAAGGTTGTGACCCCATTAGGAAAAATCTGAGAATCTTTCCCTGATGAGACCCTTATGGCGGTGCAACAGTATCCCTCTGGTTTATGGATATTGTAAATTACTTGGTCACTGATGAGACTCCCAGTACTTGGAATAAGCAAGAGAAAGACCGATTCATGGCTCAAATTAAATATTATCACTGGGAGGAGCTAGAACTTTTTAGTATTGGGAGTGACCAAGTTTTGAGGTGTATTCCAGAAGAGGAACAGCTAAGTGCCCTAAAGTTTTGTCATACCCTTCATTGTGGTGGACATTTTGGTGCAAAGAAAACCACATTTAAGGTCCTCCAGTCTGGCTTTTGGTGGCCTGCACTATTCAAGGATGCACATAAGTATGTGAAGGCCTGCACTCGATGTCAACAAACTTGAACTACTGGGAGGAGGGATGAAATGCCCCAACAACCAATACAGCTTGTTGAAATTTTGGATGTTTAGGGCATCAATTTCATGAGTCCCTTCTTAATATCCCAAGGTTATGAATAAATCTTAGTGGCAGTCCACTATGTGTCAAAGTGCATAGAAGCCATTCTGACCAGGACAAACGATCATTCAATGGTCATAAAGTTTATGAAGGCCAATATCATCTCTAGATTCAAATGCCCTAGGACTATCATCAATGATGAGGGACCACATTTTCGGAATGTGCACTTCACCCGTCTTCTCAAGAGTCTAGGGGTCACACATAAAGTCGCAACGCCTTATCACCTGCAAACGAGTGGACATGTTGAAGTGTCCAATAGGGAGATAAAGAAAAATCTTGAGAAAACTGTTAGGCCTGATAGAAAGGACTGGTCACAAAAGCTGAATAATGCTCCATGGGTCTATAGGATAGCATATAAAACCCCTTTGGGCATGTCTCCCTTTTGGATCGTGTACGGAAAGGCATGCCATTTGCCTGTAGAGTTGGAGCATAAGGCCTTCTGGGCTATCCAGAATATGAACATGATTTGAACAAGCCAGGCAAGGCACGCATGCTGGAACTGAGTAAGCTTGAGGAACTTTGAAATGAATCTTATGAAACATCTCAAGCTTACGAAGAGCATACCATGGTCTTCCATGACAAACATATTCTTAGGAAGACCTTTGAGCCTGATGGTAACCCCATCATGAGCCCTAACTAGCCACATTTAGTCAATTTGAATGTTAAAAGCTCCTACCTAATCATTTGAGGATCACAACTCCATATCATTGTGATTTGAGAAGAGAATAGGGAATTAAGGTTCTGTAATTTTAACAACACATCACAAGCATAGATTAACCACAAGGTCACTCAGGGGCTAATTAAAGGTCAAATAAGCATGAAAGTCCAAAAAGTGGTTCAATACTGACAGAAACGGAGTTTCACGCATTTCGGGGGTGAAATCAACATCAAAATCCTAATTATAAACCCACTTAAATTAAAGAGGTTTTGGTCAAGATAAAATTAATCTAAACCTCCTAAAATTTATAGAAAAATATTCTAAGAGGTTTGGTACCCTTGGTTTGACCATCTGAACCCATTTTAAACAGAACAAAGTTTCAAAAGGAAATTTATCTTGATTTGTGTTTCTGTGCAAATTGCCTAGTCAAACGTGATCAAAACTCAAATACAAATTCACCATTAGATTCCTTGGGTCCAAATTAGGTTAGCACCAAAATTTTGGCCCAATCAAAGTTTATCTTGACATAGTTTGCATTTTAGCCCTTTAGCCCTTTAAAACTCTATTTCTTACATTTAGCCCCTCAGGTTTCAAGTTTATTGCATTTGGATCCCTAACTTTCTCATCATTTTCTTAATTTTGGTCCCTACCACATTAGTGTGTGAACGCACCTCAGACTGAGATTCTTGAGGGGATTTCTCCCTCAAATTAAGACCAAATCCCTCCAAATTTAGAGGGATTGATCTTGAGAGGTTGCCTAATCCATTAGACCAGATGTTCGATCCTAACTTGGACCCTAGAGATCAGGCAAACTTGAAACTTAAGGGGAAGCTTTTCCCTTAAAACCAAGGCCAAATCAGGAATTTTCTTCATTTAGAGCTCGAGTTTGAGCTCTATAAAAGCAACCCCAGATCCTAGCATTTGATTCAGCCAAGTTTCGGCCAGATTTCCTCCTCTTCCACCTTCTCCGACCTCCGTGACTTCAACTCCAGTGAGCCTTCTCAGGCAATCTCATCTAGCCGGCCAACGGTCAAATTGACCAGCTCATCTTCCTCCTTTCTTCGTCATGCATCTCTTCGGCCAAAGAGAGAGAGTTTCCTGCCAGTTCTTCCTCGTTGAATACCTTGCCGTCAACCTCATCTTCTCCGATGCCGGCCAATCAAAGCTGGTCATCTCCTCCTCCGTCTCACCTACTAACCTCCCTCAACCTCTTTTTCTTCCTCTCTTCTTCATTTCTACCTACTTAAACCTTAGGTTCGACCATGACACCACTCACGTCCCCGTCGTCTTCCCCAACTTTAGCTTGACTCTAGTGAGTCTGCGTTGTCGCTCTACCACATGAAACTCATCGCCACCACCACCAGAACATCTGCCACACCACCACCCTCAAAAGCCCTAAAACAATTTCACTTCAACACTACCCAAACACCCCACCGAACACCACCTCCTCCCCTTACCTTCTCTGCCTCCGATAGACCCTCTCCGACCACCACACACCTTAAAACCACCACCACTGTGTTCGCCTTCGCATAGCAAAGCTCCTAAGCATTTCTGACTGGGTCGAGAGGCTGTTCTCATGTTTTTAGGTACTAATTAGAGCTTTGCCATCACTACTACCTTCTCCGACCATGACCGCTGCTCTCTGACAAACTTCAACCTCATTGACACCTGCAGCAACTGCGGCGTCATCTAACGAAACCTCATGTGGAATCAATTGGAAAACATTACAACAGCAGCAACCTCTATCTTCTAAGACTTCACCTACAGCTATGCAAATGAAACAACAAAGAGGATGCTTCCACTTTAGTCCCACATCGTGAACTGAGGAGCTTGTGAAGCCACATAAGAGGAATTCCTGCCAAAGGCTCTTCGCCTCAAAGAGCATGGGGTGAGGTCCCCTCACACGTGCCCATACACACCCTCTCTCACGATCACGCCCACGGGTTGATTTCACAGTAATCATGCAACCTAAATCACCTGAATTAAGTTAGATTCTAGCATAACTTAGTAACAATGCATTCATAAGCATCATAATTCGCATAATAGTTAGTTTGTTAGCTACATAAATAATATTATCATTTTATGACCTAAAAGAGAGAAGAAATAAATTGCAGATGATTCGAGGCCGCAGATGACAGATCAGACCGCACAGATCCAATCAGGGCAACAACGGGAGTCTAACGCTTCTAGAATCCTCTTGATCAAATAACTGGAGCATCATGTGCATGATGGAAACACCATCATGTACCATAACTAGCTCAATTTGGTCTGATAAAGTTAATAAAAGCTCCTACATAACCTTCAGAGGGTCCTAAGTGCTTAACATTCTATTTTGAGAAGAAAAGATGAAAATAGGGTTATTTATGTAATTTTACCATCTTATCACAAATACATAATAACCACGGGGTATGCCAAGGGTTTATTAAGGTCATATGGTTATTAACATCTAACAAGTGGGTCCATACAGATAGGAACAAGTTTTCACGCATTTCAAGAATTAATGGACATCTGAAACCCTAAAAATAGACATACTTAATTAACTGAGGTTCTGGTCAAGATAAAATTCACCTAAACCCTCTAAAAATCATATAAAAATATTCTCCAGGATTTGATTATCTGAACCCTGACCTAAAATAGTCTCAGATAGACTGTTGCCCTAATTTGGGTTTCTGCATAATTTACCTAGTCAGACTTGATCAAAACCAAAATCTGGCTTCACTAGCAGATTTCTTGTGTCCAAATTAGGTTTGTACCAAAATTTGGGCCCAATCAGAGATCATCTTCACCAAGTTTGCGTTTTGGTCCATTCTGACTCTTTTCTCTCACACACATGCCCCTAACTTTTGAATTCATTGCAAATTACCCCCTAACTTCTTCATCTTCTTTGCAGAATGGTCCTTACTACCATTGGATGTCAGCCGACTTCCAAGCGAGCTTTGACCAGACCAAATCCTACTCTAATGGTAATCAAATCCCACCAAACTTGGTGGGATTGATGTTCACACCTAGACAAACCTATTGGGACATATCCTAACTCCTAAAACCATTGATTCGTGCGTGTGAATGTATTGAATCAATGGATGTTTCTTGATTTCCTAAAGAGCACACTCGAGCTCTTTCCTGATCTAGAGCCCTCTTTAGAGCTATATTTAAACCCTAGAACCCCTACCTTACCTCCTTAGCAAGTTTTGGTGAGTCAAAATACCCTACTCTACCCTCTTCGGCCACCAAACACCTCTGCTTTGGCGACCTCTCTCCGTCTTGCTCCTTCGCACCACCAACCATCAAATTGGAGGTGCCACTATCTTCCTCTCTTCCTCGCACACCTCTCCGGTCAAAGGGAGGGCGTTCCTCTACCTCAATCGTCGTCGCCACTTCGTTGTCTCTACTGTCTTCTCCAGCTCCGGTCAACCACAACCGGAACCCTCCACCCATCTCCTTCCCCTCTAAGTCTCTATATTCCTTCTCTCCCTTCACTTTCTTTTTCACCTACGCATAAGTCACCTGCGACCACAGCACCGCCCTCTCGCACTTTGTCTTCTCCACCTTCGGCAGAAGTTTAGCGAGTTTGCCCGATCGCCATAGTCCACCAACAGCCTCACACTACCTCCATAAGTTTTGCTGCATCACCCTCTACAAAACCCTCAACCTATTTCACGATTCACCCACCAGAACACTTCCTCGAACTCAAGCACTTATGCTTCAGCTTCTCGAGATCGTCAAACCTCCACCATCACTTGCACCACACGCTGCACCCACCACAGCACTCACCATTCCATGGCGATCCTTCTGAGCCTGTTTGACATGGCCACAAGGCCGTTCTTGTGGTTTCAGGTTCCTCGCCGGTCCCCACCACCGTTGCCATCTTCGCCTCCCCATTCTTCGAGCTTCAAGACACAATAGCTCTAGGCTTTTACTCCAGGCACTATGGAAAAGTCCCAGGAAAGCATTCAAGTCGTCAATTGATGACCTCAGCACCGTGGTTACATCAATTGGACAAGGGCACAGCTGTAGCTTTGTACGAAAGAGCTCTGTGGGATAGTCCCACATCGGATAACGCACACGCAACATACAAATTGAATTTCTATTTACAACTATTCACCTCAGCACGCACACGGGGTGAGGTCCCGCTCACCCATGCACATACGCACGTCCTCGCCTACAGTTCACGCCACACGGGTCTGAGCCCTGGTCCGTTTATCCAGTTACCTGGGTCTGATTTGGTTCGCCTGATTCTGAGAGAGAAAGAAGAGAAAGAAAAAGAGGAGGGGGGTTTTTGCCCTCTGTTGCTCTCTCTACACTTGGCGAATTTTAGAGGCCTTCGCCTTTGTTGGTGTTGTGTTGTGCTTGTGCCTTTCTTGGAGGCCTGAAGGAAAAGAATGGCCTTTGCCTCTGCTGCTGGTTCTGAGTCATTGTTGCATTATTGTAATACCTAATTTGATGTGAAATATTTGGTTGGATTCACTGTTCATTTATTTGAGATACTTGAGCTTAATTAAAAGGGGCTAATTAGTTATTCAAATCACCATTTTAACCCAACATTTTTTGCACATTTATATTTGAATCTTGATATATTGATTGCGCAGCAGTCATAGGTCTTAATTGACCTAAATTAGGCCAGAAGTTAGCATAAGTTAGGATAATTCATGCATGCATACACATCATCTACATTTTTACTGCTTTCCTTTAGCTATGAAATAATGTTATAATGTGCTGATTAAGTGCATTATGTCAGTTGTAGGCAATAAGCTGATCTAGAGAAGGATCTGAAGCTGGATTAGGAATAATGGGAGTTGCAGCAGAGCTGGAGCAGAAGGCTTAGTTTAGATGTAGGAATACTAATGTAAGGGAGTTAAAGGTTTTCTATTCTATTAAGTAGGAATAAAGCAGTAAAATATGAAGAGCTTAGGTCCATCCTAGCCCTAGGATAGCCTAGAGACTTCCCCAAGCCTTAGCCACCCTTAGAGTAGGTCACAACACCCTAGGAAGCCCTAAAACCCTAGTTCCAGCCCTTATCTGGACATCCAGATAAGTTATAGGACATCCAGGACCCTTAGCCATCTCCTGCACACCTCAAACTCACTTCTGCAGTGTTATTGGACGTCCAGACACTTTGTTAGACGTCCAATTTCTGCAGAATACCCAAAACAGAACCTTGATTTTCCCTTGACTCAGATTGGACGTCCAGAACTAAAGTCTGGACTTCTGATTTTTGAGTATAAGTCGTTTGATCACATTATTGGACGTCTGATACTGGTCTCCAGTCCCTATTTTGAGATTCAAGTCTTGATCTTGGATCTCTAGCTCCCTAGACCTAATCCCAACCCCATAGGAGCCTAAATTAAGGTGTCCTAACCCTAGTACATCACCTCTAGACCTACCTATGGACCTAATTAGGTCCTCACCAAATCCAATTGACTTAGATCAAAGTCAATTACCTTCACCCAAGTCAATTGGACTCATTGAGTCTAATTGAGCTTAGATCTCAACCCACACAAGTTCAATTGGACTTAGTGGGAGTCCAATTGACCTAAACCCAACCTAATTGAGTTATTTCACTCTCAATTAGGTTCACACTCATTCAATTAAACTTAGGTTAAGTTTAATTGCATTTTCCCCTTATCAATTAGGGTTTGTAACCCTAATTCAAGACCTACACCTACCCAAACCCCTTAGGACCTAACTTAAACCTCTTAGACACCTAGAGCACGACCATACACATACACATACACACACACACCCATTCACGCACACACACTTCTCTAGAGTTCTCTATAACTCTCTTGAAGTGGCGCCACCTCTTGGTTGCCAAATTTAGCAACAAAGAGGCATTCAAATTGAGATCCACATTTTTTGGATCTCAAAAACTACCTCTATCCTCTCATGGCCGGCCACTCTTGGACTCTCCCTAGAGATTTCCACACCTCTCTAGAGAGAAGCCCTTGAGTCTATAAAAAGACCCCATGTGTGGCCAAGTGCACCCATTCACTTCCCTTGGTTTTCCACTTCACATACTTGGCACCACTCACTCCATTGGTTCCATTCACGCCCACCTTCACTTAGGCTAGCCACTCCACCTCCACGAGCTCACCACCATGATGGAGGATATCATGCCGGGATGTTGGATCACTCCTCCCTCTCTCCAAGGGTCGACCTAAGCTACATTGGCCACCCCTTATTCTCCTCACGACCAATCCAAGGCCATCGGGGACCACCCCTAAATGCCCTTTCGTTCTGCTAGATTTAGTTTATGCTCTTCATAGTTTTATTGCTTTTTATTACTGCTTAGTAGAGTAGTCTTTATTCTCCCCCAATGATGCATGCAAAATCCCCCCATTGATTCTTGTATGCAGTCATTTTCTGGTAGCTAGATTTAAATTCCAAGCATTTCTGTACAAGCTTTCCTCTATAGTTTTTGTTGCAAACAACTCTCTCACTGAATGAATGAAAAATGCTTTTATATATATATGTCTCCATGTTATGAAATCACCATGAGCTTATTGATTGACATTATATTTGCATGATTCAAGTTTCCTGTTTTAATTGTCTAGCCATTCCGCAACAAGCATGTCATTTTCTGAGAATATTGAAAATCTAACGATAGACGCTTTCTTCGTAAATAGTCACCACCTCACTAGAATCATGCGCACAGAAACTCACACGTTCACCTTTGTGATTTACTTAATGCACACGCATGTAATCCGAGTTCATAACAGAAGTGGTGAAATCTTAATTAGGAGATTGGAAACTGGCGTGCGTTTTTAAACAAGGTAGAGCGACAAAAAGATCGATTTCAAAAGTAAAACAAATGCCTCCCAGAGATGAACGACCGGGACTCAAGTCTCGTTATCTTGATAAAATAATATCTTTGTTGGATCATATTTCACAATTGTACTACGACATTTTCCAATTAAATACGCGATCTACGCATTCCCAACATCTATCATTCTTGAATCAATTCTGGTTGCAATTATTTATATCTCTTACTTAGAATTGTCATATTGAGATTTATTGACTGATTGCTCCCTGCGTTCGACTTCAGACTTTTTTGAGTTATAAATTTAAGTGCTTAATACGATCTTGTCCTATACTATAATGCATTTCTTAAACATCGACGATTTCGCATTAACATTTTGGCATCGTCGTCGGGGTGCAACACGCAATTTGATCTCTTGATTATAATTCCCGACTTGATACTAACTTGATTTATCTCTTTTGATGTGATTATGAAGGGATTTGACCAAGGAGCAAGATCAACCGCATAATAGCCACTCCAGAGGCAGGAAATCTCATTTTCCATCTTCATTAAGCCCCTGATTTTGAAAAGCTGAAAAAATAAAGAAAAAAAATCAATTAGGACCAACTTGCATTCTATATTTAGATTCAATCATAACAAGTTGCCTAATTTGATTCATTTTTAGAAATATCCCAAACCTGATTTTTGCACCAATTAAGGGATTTAAGACACCTAGAGCTATCACCTTCTTGATTGAGCCCTAGGTCCCAAATTTGGAATTAATTGATTGACCAATTAGAGCCAATTAAGGTTTCCATTCTAGGATTTTAGAGACACACTTGCTTAAAAAAGATTCAATCTTCCCAAACTGTGTGTCTTAAGCCTTGATTGAACTTACCTAAAAAGCAAACCCTAAGAATCAAGCTCTAAATCTCACTTGAATCCTAAATGCAGGACCTAATAATCAAGGACAAATTAGGTGAAGTTGACCCACTTTGCAGGGTCAACCAATCTTCAAATTAGGTCACCACTCACAAAAACATCTTAAAGTTCAAGTGAAATCCTAAGCACCCACACTCTAAACTTAAAATTGGTAGACTTAAGAGGTCAAGTCATCCATTCTGGTCTACCTGGACCTTCAGTGACAAGGAAGGTCGAGTGGGGGAAACCTTGTAACCTGTGGCGACACTCTACCATGTAGGGGTCTTTGTGGGACTCTCCCTTCCTGGCTACCCAGGTAATTCTCAGGTGGATGACTTTTTGACCTAGGGGTATCATTCACCCCGAACATCTATAGTCATCCAAAGATATTTGGGTGTCTTGATTGGGAAAATCACACCTTCTATCCCTCGTCTTCTCCATCAATGCATATTTGGGAGGAGGTCCCTAAGACCACCCCTGAGGCCTCCATTAGCTATTCACTCTCGTCGAGGCCAACCCTCGACTTCCCTATTTATGCAACCACCTGACCAGATCGACATATCTTCTTATTCATTTGAGCCTAGATCTCTTTCATCCATACTCATGAAACAACCAGTAGAAGAAGAAAACAATATCCAGAATCAGCTTTAGTGCCTCAACAATCTATTCTAGGCCTTTATGAATCCACTGCAGCATCCTATGATGCGAGATCATTACAATCCCATTACTGTGGCGATTGAACCTTGAGTCCAAATCCTAGCTGGAGTTCCTGATAATGAACTCAAGCCCAACATGATTCATGCTATTCCTAAATTTCATGGCCTTAATTTCGAAGATCCCTTCCAGTATATTAAGCAACTCAAGCATCTGGCCCTGAACTTTAAGTCAGAAGCTCAAAATTGGGATATCTTGCTCATGAAAATGTTCTCCTTCTCTCTCATGGACAAGGCCGCCCACTGGTACCAAACCCTAACTCGTCCAATCAACACTTCGGCTGAATTGCAATCCGAGTTTCTGAAAAAGTTCCTCCCTGTTGGTCGGACAAATGCTCTGTGGCACTAGATCACACATTTCACGCAGTAAGCAGGAGAACTGCTTCATGAGGCTTGGGATCGCTTTCTAGATCTCATGCAAAAATGCCCCCACCACAGAGTTTCTAAATAGGAACAAGTCTGATCTTTTTACCAAAGAATCCATGAGGATATTCGATTGTTCGTCAATGCGACCTGTGGAGGAAACATCATGGGTCAACAAGAAGACACAGTGTGAGAGATT
The DNA here is from genome assembly GCA_037157565.1 of Thalassia testudinum. Lineage (NCBI taxonomy): Eukaryota > Viridiplantae > Streptophyta > Magnoliopsida > Alismatales > Hydrocharitaceae > Thalassia > Thalassia testudinum. The sequence continues at coordinate 5,734,844 of JAZHRO010000025.1, forward strand.
CTCGAGAACATGTGCGAGAACTCCATCAATAATGAATCCATGGGCATGTTCGACTGGACGAATGCCCGTGTGTTGATAAATCTGCGAGGAGCACATGAGACGCAAGGCTTGTCCTCTTCCGTCGAGTTGGAGTTAATGGCCAGTCGCCTAGACAAGGTCTCTATCATTGAGAAGAAGGTGGATGAGTTGACTCGACATTTGTAGTGAGCCACCTCTGCGCAAAATCCATTCACACAACCACCCTCTGGGGGGAAGGCTATGCATAACATCTACCACCAATCTTCTCAGGGGATGGATCCATACCCACCCCCGTTTGATCTAGGGTTCGAAGGAAGCTCCGAATCTGCTTACTCTAGTTGGGGGAACTCTAAACCTTCATCTTCTGATTTCTTCGATGTTCCTCAGACCTACGAGAACCTCAACGCCATCTAGAACGATCCTTTCTCAAACACCTACAACTCTGGATGGTGTAATCATCCTAATTTCACGTGTTCAGGGAACAATCAAAATTAAAGACCTCAATATCAGCCTCGACCACAAGTTTCTCATCCATATCAGTAGCCTCGACCTCAGCCCAACCCGACTTACCAAACTGGGCCAACTCGAGAAGCTCAAATGACTCTTATCCTTCAGACTCTGGCTGACATTTAAAAGACGAATGCAACGATGCAAAAATAGCACAAAGATGAGATCACAGAGGATCGCAATCAACTCGCCCAGATGGCAAATCCTCGCCAACCTGGTGCACTTCCTTCGCAACCTCTGCCCAATCCAAATAACATGCCGAACCAGAGGCATGTTATGAACCTGACTCAAGGCTAGGCTCATTATATCTATCAGGCCCCTTCTGCTCCATCACCCGACAAGATGGAGGCTTCGACATCATACACGGGTTATCAGCAGCAACCACCTCTTTTGCCTACCCTAACCCAGAACCAGGTAGGACTGAATCTGTTCCAACCCGTAGTGGCCAACCAACTCAAGACCCACCTTACCCAAGCCGCTCTCAGCCTGGTAGTTCAAACCTAAACCCTAGGTTGGTCATTCAGGATACCCCTGTCGCAGATCAAGAACCTGAACCAATTCTAGAGGAACCTACAGAGGTTCCATTCCCGGAGGCCTTGACCAAAGGAAAAAGGAAACCTAAACCTGTGGCTCTCGAGGAGGATCTGGTCAAGCTCTTTGAGAAGGTCCAAATAAACATCTCGTTGATGGATGCAATTCACCACATACCGACTTATGCGAGATTTCTGAAGAACATATGTACACCTAAGCATAAGCCACGAATCAAAGGCAAGAATCCAATCGTATTGTCAGAGCAAGTCAGCTCCATCATTTTGAGCAAACTCCCGCCTAAGGCAAAAGACCTTAGTACCCCTCTGATTTCATGCAAAATTGGTGATTTAGAGTTCAACAGAGTTCTTTTAGACTTAGGAGCTTCCATCAATTTGATCCCTACGTCCCTACTAGATCATTTCGAGGAGATTGAGCTAAAACTGATTAAGGAGACTTTACAGTTAGCTGACTGATCGATCAAGTCACCTAGAGGAGTTCTCGAGGATGTTCTGGTTTGGATCTGCGATTTCTAATTTCCTGTGGACTTCATTATGTTGGATATGGAGACTCTTGAGAATCTGAAGAATACATCAATTATATTAGGTAGACCATTCTTAGTGATAGCTAGGATGAACATTAATTATGAAGAGGGCCAGATTGAATTGAAATTCGGGGACAAGACACTAAAAATTGATATATTTAAGGCCCAAAAAGGAATTAACTGCAGGGTAGTGGAATAAGTATGCAACATCAGTTCTGTGGTTGAGGACATATTTCCTGAGGATGACCTGATTATCCCTGATCCTCAACCCCAAGTAGATCATACCCCGTAAATAGTGGAGCCTAGCACCAATCTAGACCCACACACAGCTCCCACCTTTTTTTCTGAGGCCCATCCCGACCTGCCTGCTGCTATTGATAATCCCATTATGGAACTAAAGCCTCTTCCCGATCATCTGAAGTACATCTTTTTGGGTTTCGATCAAACATTTCATGTGATTATCAATTCTCGCCTTACCTCTGATCAGGAAACATGTCTGATTTCTGTCCTTCAGCAGCATCGGAGAGCCATTGGTTTGACTCTCGATGATCTGACTGGCATTAGCCCTTCATATATCACACATTGCATTTATGCCGAAGAGGACGCATGACCATCCTATGAAATGCAAAGACGTTTGAACCCTAATCTGTAGGAGGTCGTGAAGGAGATCATCAAGTGGTTAGATGCAGGGATCATCTACCCGATCTTCGACAATTGGTGGGTGAGCCCAATCTAGGTTATGCCTAAGAAGGCAAGGCTCACCGTGATCACGACTGAAACTGGAGAGACCATACCAACCCGTATAGTGAACTCATGGAGAGTCCACATTGATTACAAAAGACTGAATGCCTCCATGAAGAAGGATCATTTCCCACCTTCGTTCATTGATCAAATACTCGAGAAATTAGCGGGAAATCAATTCTTCTACTTTTTGGATGGGTACTCCGGTTATAATCAGGTGGCAATCCATCCTGAGGACCAACAGAAGGCCACCTTCACCTACCCCTACGGGACATATGCATTCCATAGGATGCCTTTCGATCTCTACAATGCACCCGCTACCTTCCAGTAGTGCATGCTTGCCATATTCTCAGATATGGTAGGTGAATACCTTGAAGTATTCATAGACGACTTCTCGGTATTTGGGGAATCTTTTTATGATTTCCTCTTGCACTTGGTCCAAATCCTCAGGCGTTGCATCGAAGTGAAGTTGGTTCTTTCTTACAAAAAGAGCCATTTCATGGTTCTTGAGGGAATTATCCTAGGTCACCTTATTTTTGAGAACGAAATCCAGGTTAATCGAGCCATGGTTAATTTCATTTCTAAACTACCCATGCCTAGCTTAGTCAAGGACATCCGATCTTTTCTAGGGCATGTCAATTTTTACATTCATTTCATTCCTAGTTTCTCGAAAATCATGCTCCCCTTGACTAATCTTCTCTTGAAGGATGTCCCTTTTGAGATCACCGATGAGTGTCCTCATGCATTTGAGAGCATACATGATCGAGTTACTCAAACACCAATCCTACAATCCCCTGAGTGGTCTCTACCCTTTGAGATCATGTGCGATGTGTCTGACTACGTAGTGGGGGCGGTTCTTGGGTGGAAAGTTGACAGGAAACCTGTGGTCATCTACTACTCCAGCAAGACGCTAGACGAGGCTCAGCGTAACTACATGGTTATTGAGAAAGAGATGTTGGCAGTTGTATTTGGCCTGGAGAAATTCAGATCTTATCTTCTGGGTTCCCGTGTCATCAGTTACTCAGATCACACCACCGTGAGGCACTTACTCACGAAGAAGGATGTGAAACCTTAATTAATCCATTGGATCTTGCTGTTGCAAGAATTTGATCTCAAGATTTACGACAAGGTGGGAAAATAGAATGTGGTAGCTAACCATTTGTCCCATCCTCCTTCTTCAGTCATTGATCCATCTGGTTCGATCACCGAGCATTTTCCGAATGAACATTTACTAGCCATTCACGGTCTCCCCTAGTTTATTGATATAGTAAACTACTTGGTTACGGGGAAAGTCCCACCAAATTGGGCGACTTCCAGGTAGGACAAGCTGATTTCTAAGGCCAAGTACTATATTTGGGAGGAACCGTATCTCTTCCAAATTGGCAATGATCAGGTGATTCGGAGATGCATTCCTAATGACAAGGTCAATGATGTGATCTCATTCTGTCACGACCAGGCCAGCTGTGGCCATTTCCCTAGGCATAAACTGCAGCAAAAATTCTCTAGTGTGGGTTCTTCTGGCCCATGATGTTCAAAGATGCACAAACATATTGTAGGGCATGCACTCGTTGTCTAACCCTCGGCAACATGGGCCCACGGGATATGATGCCCTTGAACCTGATAATTGTATGCGAAATCTTTGACATATGGGGAATCGATTTCATGGGACCCTTTCCCAGATCTAACGACTTCGAATACATCTTGCTCGTTGTGGATTACGTCTCTAAATGGATCGAACCTATCCCCACAAGAACTAGCGATCATAAAGTTATTCTCTGATTCATCCAGGAGAACATCTTTTCCATATTTAGGGTTCCTAAGGTCATCATCATTGATGGTGGGTCTTATTTCAACAATGTGCACTTCCAATCCCTAATGAAGAAGTACGAGTTGTCGCATCGTATTTCGACTCCTTACCACCCCCAGACTAATGGATTGGCTGAACTATCAAATCGAGAGATCAAGAAGATCCTTCAGGTCACTGTTCGACGTGATAGGAAGGACTGGTCTACTCGCCTTCGGGAAGCTTTGTGGGCCTATAAGAATACCCACAAGACCAAATTAGGCATGTCTCCCTTCATATTAGTGTATGAAAAGGCACGTCACTTTCTCGTAGAGATGGAGCATAAGGCCTATTGGGCAGTATGGAAGTGCAATCTGGATCTGATGAAGGCTAGAATACACCGCCAGTTGTAAATGAGAGAGATCGAGGAACTACGCAATGACGCATACGAGAACTCACGTATCTACGAAGAGTGGGTCAAAGCCTTCCATGACAGGCACATTGTGCGAAAATCTTTCCACCTTGGTTAGAAAGTCCTACTCTTTGATGCCAAGCTCAAACTCTTCCCAAACAAACTCGATATAAGTGGATTGGACCTTTCTTGGTAAGAAAAATCTTTGGAAATGGAGCCGTTGAAATCAGTGAACTCAGCCATGATTCTAAACCTTTTGTTGTGAATGGTCAGAGACTCAAACCGTTCGCCGAGCTCACTAACCTGAACGTGGCTGAGTTATCTTTTGATCTCCATTCTCCTTGAGCTTATTGCGCCCAGCTGATGGCATTAAACTTAGTGCTTAACGGGAGGCAACCCGTCATCTCTTTGAAAAACCCGAAATCCTTTTGACATATCTCTTTGCTGAAATCATATTGCACTTTAGGGTTCGTCCATTAGAACAGCCGACTCCACCTCTGGTAGATGTAGCAGAGCTTGAAATCGTCCGCAATAGTTACCCCGACCCGTCCACCCACCCTTTTGAACCTGTTCTAATGTACGATCTAAGCTGAATTCGAACCCACCTAATTTACAATGAGAACATTGCAAATTGTAGGCATGGGGGGGTATTAAAGTGCAAAACACTGTGAAAATCAACTCTCACAAAAGGATTTCACACAAAAAAAAGAAAAGAGGATTGAGGAAAGAGAAGGTCCATTTAAGAGAAAAATGAGAAAAATGAGGGAGGAAAAATTGAAAAGAAAAGAAAGGAGCAAAAAGATAAAGAAAAAAAATGGAGCCCTTTCAACATAATATGGAACTTACCTAACTTCTAGGTTGGATCAAATGATGAATTAAGACCTAGAAGGCTAAAACTTAAGGGATTAGTGGCGAATATCGACCTTAGGTCTCTTAGATCTATTCTCAGATTTAAACACTCACGTACTTGTCAAGATCTGGATTAGTCCTCAAGAGGTTGAGGAAAATGCAAAGCTTGTGTATTAGGTCTAAGGCTTAGGTAGTATTCGACCCTATTAACTGACCTCTGGTTTGCGGGACTCAGTAACTTAAGCACCCAAAAATCACACACAATCTGGTTCAGTGCTCTTAAATATGAAATTATGCCGAAGCATTTATGTTGTTCTGAAAATGGTCCTAAGATCTAGATTAGAAGAAGCTCGAAAACACAAGTTGATTTGGACGAGTTCCCAACGCGGAGAGGTGGAAAATTCCCCTTGACGATGTGCAATAACATACCATCTCCTCAATGCTTGTCTCCTAGGATATCTAAATATCCTACCGAGGACACGTAAGCACCTTGTGCTAGTTCAGATGCCATGGGAGACATTATCACGAAATGTTGATTGCTAGGGTCTAGTTTTAGCTATAGAATGCCATGGGCGATACTATCCCGAAGTGTCGAAAGCTAGGGTTCTGGGGGTTGCCATGGGTACTGCTATCTCGAAGCATCGATTGCTAGGGACCCTGCAAGAATTGATGGTGGCGACCAGGAATCCTATACAGAACGTGTTTAGGGCCAATATGAGGTTGGATATAAGGAAAAATGTAGTGCAAAGATAAAGAGAGATAAAGCTCTCCACAAATAAAAAAATACTCTTCTATCCCTCTCTCTCTTACAAAAATGCACTGGCAAATTGAACCTGGGCTAACCATGTTACAAGCACAAGTGCTTTAACCGCTGGGTCCAACGAACCTTAGGTTAGTTCCTGTGGGCCTTAGAAACCTTCGCTGTAGACTGAGGTGAAAGCTAGTCAGGTCTGGATCTAGGTTGGAACTTGAGTACCTCTAGGCCTATTGTTGGTATTAAGATCTGATTCCTAGAGATGCAGCTTAGTAGGGCATCCTGACGGCTACATCTGACCTAGATAACTAGTTTGGTCCATAAAGTTTTGCTAAGGGACTAGCAAAAGCTAGCCATGGGGGCATGATAGGAACACCATCATGAGCCATAACTAGCTCAATTTAGTCTGATAAAGTCAATAAAAGCTCCTACATAACCTTCAGAGGGTCCTAAGTGCTTAACATTCCATTTTGAGAAGAAAAGATAAAAATAGAGTTATTTCTGCAATTTTACCATCTTATCACAAATACATAATAACCCCGGGGTATTCTAGGGATTTATTATGGTCATATGGTCATTAATGTCTAACAAGTGGGTCCATACAGACAGAAATGAGTTTTCACGCATTTCAAGAATTAATGGACATCTGAAATCGTAAAAAGAGACTCGCTTAATTAATTGAGGTTCTGGTTAGAATAAAATTCACTTAAACCCTTTAAAAATCATATAAAAATATTCTCTAGGGTTTGGCATCCTTGATTTGACCATCTGAACCCATTTTGACCTAAAATAGAGTATCAAATAGACAGTTGCCCTTATTTGGATTTCTACATAATTTACCAAGTCAAAAATGCTTAAAACCTAAATCTAACTTCACCATCAGATTTATTGGATCCAAATTAAGTTTGCACCAAAATTTGGGCCCAATCAGAGATCATCTTGACCAAGTTTGCATTTTAGTCCAATGTGACTCTTTTCTCTCACACACATGCCCTTAACTTTTTAATTCATTGCAAATTGCCCCTAACTTCTTCATCTTCTTCATAGAATGGTCCTTGCCGCCATTGGAGGTCAACCGACCTCCAGGTGAGCTTTGATCTGACCAAATCCTAATGGCAATCAAATCCCACCAAACTTGGTGGGATTGATGTTCCCACCTAGACAAACCTATTGGGACAGATCCTAACTCCTAAAACCCATTGATTCATGCGTGTGAATGCATTGAATCAATGGGTTTTTCTTGATTTCCTAAAGAGCACATTCGAGCTCTTTCTTGATCTAGAGCCCTCTTTGGAGCTCTATTTAAACCCTGGAACCCCTACCTTACCTCCTTAGCAAGTTTTGGTGAGTCAAAATACCCTAATCTACCTTCTCCGGCCACCAAAAACCTCTGCTCCAGGGACCTCTCTCTGTCCTACTACTCTGTACCTCCAACCATCAAATTGGAGGTAACACCATCTTTCTCTCTTCCACACGCACCTCTCCTATCAAAGGAAGGGCATTCCTCTGCCTCAATCGCCTTCGCCGCTTCACCGTCTCTACCATCTTCTCCAGCTCCGGTCAGCCACAATCAGAGCCCTCCTCCCATCTCCTTCCCCTCTAAGTCTCTCTATTCCTTCTTCTCTCCCTCTACTTTCTTTTTCACCTACGCAAAAGTCACCCGCGACCACTGCACCGCGCTCCAACATTTTGCCTTCTCCACCTCCGGTAGTACTCCGACGAGCTCGCCTGACCGCCATAGTCCACCAAACAGCCCCGCACTACCTCCATAAGTTCTGTTGCATCACCCTCTACAAAAGCCCTGAACCTATTTCGTGATTGACCCACCAGAACACCTCCCAAAACTCAAGCACTTTCGCTTCACCTTCTCGAGGTCGTCAGGCCTCCACCATCACTCGCATCACTCGCTGCACTCACCACTGCACTAGCCATTCCACGGTGATCCTTCTAAGCCTGTCTGACATGGCCGCAAGGCCGTTCTCATGGTTTCAGGTTCCTCACCAGTCTCCGCCATTGCTGCCATCTTCTCCACCTCGTTCTTCAAGCTTCAAGCCACAAGAGCTCCAGACTTTTGGTCCAAGCATTACGGTTAAGTCCCAGGAAAGCATTCAAGTCATCAATTGAGGACCTCAGCTCCGCGGTTTTATCAATTGGATAAGGACACAACTACAGCTTTGCGCAAAAGAGCTCTATGGGATAGTCCCACATCGGATAACACAAACACGCACACGGCATAGAAATGAATTTCTATTTACAGCTACTCACCTCAACATGCACACGGGGTGTAGGTCCCACTCACACACGCACATATGCACGTCCTCTTTCACGGTTCATGCCACATGGGTCTGGGACTTGGTCCGTTTACCTGGTTACTCGAGTCTGGTCTGGTTCGCCCGATTCTGAGAGAGAAAGAAGAGAAAAAAAGAGAGGAGGGGGGGTTTTTGCCCTCTGTTTCTCTCTCTACACTTGGCGAATTTGAGAGGCCTTCGCTTCTGTTGGTGCTATGCTATGATTGTGCCTTTCTCTGAGGCCTAAAGGAAAAGAGAGGCCTTTGCCTCTATTGCTGGTTCTAAGTCAATGTTGCATTATTGAAATACTTAAGTTGATGTGGAATATTTGGTTGGATTCACTACTCATTTATTTGAGATACTTGAGCTTAATTAAAAGGGGTTAATTGGTGATTCAAATCACCATTTTAACCCATCATTTTTTGCACATTGATATTTGAACCTTGATATATCATTCTTGAATTAATTTTGATTGCAGTTGTTTATATTTCGTACTTAGAATTGTAATCTTGAGATTGATTAATTGATTGCTCCCTGCGTTCGACCTCGGACTTTTCTGAGTTATAAATTTAAGTGTTTAATGCGATCTTGTCCTATACTATAATGCATTTCTTAAACATCGACGATTTCATGTTAATAGTGTAGCTCATAAAGAATGGAGGTCAAGGAGCAAAATGATAGAGATCCAAGCCTTAGATGAAAGATTCGACCACACGAATGGATTCGGATCAACGATCGCAATCCAACGACTCAAAAATCAACCCGATTGGAGGCCTACATCACCAGTAATAAAGAAAAGAAGATGGACTGCCATGATGGAGCCATGTGGTGCCATCACAGCCACCCCTCACACCAGCCCCAACTATTGAAGGAATCACGTCGCGCAGTGTGGACCATTGGATCAACATCCAATGGTCAAGGTGCATACATGCCATCGTAGCCGCCCCTACGCCATCAGATGAGAGGAAGAGCTCAGCTACTAGATTCCCATCCAACATCTAAGAGTAGCCGAGCATCGAAGAGGCAACTCGACAATCCACTGCCTTAGCGTAGCAGTGAGCGCACTCAATCATGAGCGAATAGCGCACGTTCGAGCGACACGGCATGAGAAATCAGGTCAAGCGTTGCGAGCAGGTGCTATTAGTCGTTGAATGGTGATCACAACGTTGGGAGACAACCGCATGGCGCGATCAGACAATTTCGTGGAGCACGCATGAACAAACACGCACGCTACGCATGATCACACACGCTCTCTCATCAATAGAGAGAGTGTGGGCATGCGCGAAGAGAGAGGAAAACGAGCGGGCGGGTGCGAGGCACATGCTGAACCTTCCGATCATGATCTAACAACATAGGAGTTGCCACGTGTTGGCTAAAGAAGCAATCCGTGTGATGAAGGCGCAAATGAAGGTGTTTTGAGGCACGATTTGGTTTGTTGATCTCCCGATCGATGGATCTAATCGCCCAAGAGTTGTTACACGATTTTAGGGGCTAAAAAGCCCACTTTGCCTCTCATCAAAGCTATAAAAGAAGGCCCAGGGTCCCCAGTTAAGAGACATCTCTTCCATCTTAGATACAACTTCCACTATCTCTCTTCCAGACCTCTCTCCCTCTGCAACTCTGCTTTGACCTTTATTCCAACACTCTGGATCTGAAGTGCTACCATGCTTCACACAAGAATCCCACAAGTGGCATCGTCTCATCTCTATATCTCTCTCTCTCTAGTTATTGTTTAGCATAGCAATCTCTATTTTGAAAAACTATTTTTGAATGCAATAAAAATTTGATCTTCTGCTTATCTGATCTATACATATATATATATATATATATATCGGTTTAAAGCGAGGTTTTTGAAAAGCTTCCGTACAAATATCATGATTGCCTCCCTACGAACAACTCGGTACTCATCGATCCTTATAAATTAAGTTGTTCCATCATGATTCGCACTACGGTGATAATATCTACCTTTCCAAATGCGTCTCGCATTGACGAACAAGTTGGCACTGTTGTCGAGGGGGCAACGAAAATTTTTGAAGCTTTTCGATGCTTATTCGAGATCTCTAACTTGTTATTTTTCCATTGATTTCAGGAAGCATGGAAATCTGAACAAGACACGACAAATGGAGAAATCGCTGGTTCAAATCTCAGGTAAGTACTTGTATTTTAGATTAGTTAGATTTAGAAAAAATAGGATTTGCTTGAACCTTAGGATTAGTTAGAATTTTCTTGCTTATTGGAAAAAAAATTCTCTCGTTAGTGATTTTCGTTCTGAAAGAAACTCTTAACTTATAAATTGAATTCCCAAATATCCGCATTGCTAAAAATTCTTAAATTTTCACTGGACATGAGTTTTGAAGTCAAGAACAATATATCCAAATTTCGCAAAAATTAGAGTTATAAAAAGTTTTAAAAATTCATGCACTGATCTGTTATCAAGATAATTATTGTTCCTAATTTTTCAAACTTCAAAATATCATAGGAATTTTTGTACAACTCTGATTGATGTGAAATTTTGGCACTGTAATTTTGAGATAATAAAGAATTTAGGAAAAATATAAAAAAATATTTATTGCATGTTTGTTGCAAGAATTATTCGATCATGAACTAGGATTCAAAATAGAATGCAAAACCCCCCACTACAGTTTAAATTAGAAAAAAATAGAATATGTACATTAAAATTCTTGAAAAGATATTTTCTTAGTGCCTAGTTAGTGGTGCAATAGGATCAATTGATTGCATTTCTTGGGTCGCACCACTAATCTGATTTTTGGACTTAAAAGAACATCTAGCAACTGTTTGTGCTTAAGGTTTCATATTAAGGGTAGAGAACACCTGCATTTCCATATTTAAAGGAAACCTATCCAACAATTGGAATTTTCAAAACTCCCGTGTGCCTCATCAGAATCTTGAATGAAGATGATAACCCGGCTAGATTGTGTTTTAACAAATATTGCATTGTAATATAGACGAACTTTCCGCGAAAACAAATAAAGATTTATAACTCGAAAATAAGAGTATCCGAGGTCGAACATAGGGAGCAATTGAAATTTATTACTAATCTCAAGAATATAATTGAACACTTAATTACTCAAAACTTAATTCAAAATATATAAATGCATGAGTTTAAAAGTCAATTGTGGCAAAAAGAAGGAATTTGGACATCTGATCATGGGATCAGACATCTTAAAAGATGTTTCCCTTGTTCTTGTTCTTCTTCTTCTGAATTCTAATTTTTTTCCTTTCTTCTTTGTGCTTCTTCTTCCTTGTTGCTTCTCTGCAGTTCTCTTGACTTGCCTCTCTTTTGCAGTTTCTTTCTCCTTTTCTCTGCGAGTCTTCTTCTTCTTCCTTCGTTGGCTTCAGCTTCTCTGCTTCTTTTGCTTGTCTTTTCCTTTCTTTATTTCTTCTTTCCTCTTCAGTTCCTCTTCTCTTTTTCCTTCGCCTCTTCCCTCTGCCTTGCCTTTCTCTTTTTACTCTGTGAAGGCTTCCTTCCTTCTTCTTTTCCTTCGCTTGCAGCGGCTACGTCCCTGCTTCCTTCTTCAGTTCCTTCCCTGCACAAACCAAAGAGGAGCAAAACCTATCCCTCTACCCACACCCGCGTCTCTCTCTATCTGTATATCACTCTTGAGCATGCTCTCCTAGAGCCAGGTAAACGGGTCAGGTCGCGCGCCCGGGTCTAGGCGCACCGACGTGGGTGTAGTGCACGAGGAGTGCTTAGGAGGGTTGTCGGGTCGGGTCACCAGATCCATGTGATGAGATCACAGACGAGGTGGTGAATATAGGTGAGGAGGGATCTCACCCCATGTGTTATCGGTGGCAACCAGCCAATAGCAGAAAATCAATTTAAATCACTCTAACGCTTTACAGCTTACCGAGGTGGGACTATTGTTCCACCGTTCTTTCGCGTGCGCCCGCAGGAGACCGTGCTTCAATTGCAGCACTGCAGGCTTCGCGGTGCCACTCTTTGGAACAGATGACTTCGTGAGGCCTCCCCGAGTTAGCTAGACCTGGACTCTTGGAGCACTGTAGCCTGGGACGAGCTTGCGACCTCCTCGAGTCACCGTTAATGGCGGTTGGAGCTCGAAACCTGCCTGACACAAAAAGGGCCTTGCGGCTCAATCAGACCAGAGGAGCACCTTCGCCGTGTCACGATGAAGGTGAGGTGGTAGGTGGCTAGACACGGGGCATCCTAGGCATGCGTGGCTAGGTCGCCCTGTGGCCGGACAGATGGGTTTGGTCGGGGGACAGTTGTGGTGGTGTAGAGGGTCTGTGGATGAGTGGAGGATGTTCAGTGAGGTGAGGTGAAGGTTATGCTGTGGTCGGAAAGATGTGTGGGGTTGCAGAGTGATGGGAGCATCTCGTCGAAGGGTGGCTGGAGATGAAGAAGATGGTGGTGGACAGCGGTGGTCGAGGAGCGTTTGGTGAAATAAGATGAGGGAAATGAAAGAGGAGATAGAGAAGAGCAATTCTAACCTAACTAAGGGGACGAAGGGGGCGAGAGGGCGGCTGGCAGTACCTGCTGTCACTGGAGAAGAAAGCGTCCAGTGGAGGAAGTCGGCGGCGACGACGGGGCTAGGGCAGCTCGCGCGGGTGTTGCACGACGCGGAGGAGGATGAGGAGGACAGCTCTGCCACTGTTTTGTGGCAGAGCGATGAGGAAGAGGAGGGTGGCTTGCCAGAGCTCGCTGTACCCCTTGGCTGGAGGAGAAAAAGAGGAAATCGAGGTGGAATTCTGGCCAAGTCGAGCTGAGGAGGTGCGGCCGGAGTTGGGGTTAATTTATAGGCATAGGTAGGGACTCCTGTGCTTGGAAGACAAGCTTCCAAGCGTGGGAATCCTCGCCGAAGATGGAAATAGTTAAGAGACCCAAATCTCGTGCGTTCGCACCAAAGATTGGGTGCAAATCAGGGATCACGATTGAGTTTAGATGGAAGGGAATTCCTCAGAGAATCTCCCTTCCAAATCTGGGAGATCTCTGAGGAATCAGAGAGTATTTCCTCTCTATTCCTCGCCGGAGCAGTATTTCTCCCCAATAATGGTGGAGGGACCTGATTGTAAGAGTGGCGAGGAAGTTAGGGGGGTTTATGCAATGGCTTTCAAAAGATAGGGACCAAAATGTATTTAGGTGTACTCATTTGCAAAGTAGGTCAAGACGACCTCCCCTTAGGTCCAAATTTTGGTACAAACCTAATTTGGACCTAAGGAATCCAATGGTGAAGTTGGATTTTAGGTTTGACCACGTTTGACTAGACATTTTGTGTAAAAACCCAAATTAGGTCAATTGATGAGCTAGGACCCTAATCTAGGTCAAAATAGGTTCCAAAGGCCAAATTGAATGTTCTAAACCCTAGGGGATATTTTTCCATGATTTTTAGAGTGTTTACTTGATTTTTATCCTGAATGAAACCTTGTTGAATTAAGCGGGTCTGTTTTAGGGTTACAAGATGTCATTTAATTCCTGGATTGCACATGAGCCCATTTTTGATTGAATCAACCCACTTTTTATCTTATTCAGACCATTTGACCTATGTTTTGTCTCTGAGAAATCCTGTTTCTGTACTGCAATGGTAAAATTACAGTTTTACCCTTTATTTCATGTTTTCTTCTCAGAACACTTATTGCTTCCATTAAGCCCTCTTCTAAGTTATGTAGGAGCTTTTATTCTCTTTATTAGGTCAAAATGAGCTAGTTATGGCTCATGATGAAGCTCTCATCATACCCCCATGCCTAGCTTTTGCTAGTCCCTTAACAAAATTTCAAGGTTTTAACTTCTGTTCTAGACCCTGAGTGTCTGTCATTAGTTATGATAAGTGCTTTTCTTTTTCTTTTGTGATTAGGTCAGAATGCCGACAATGGGCTTAGAGGTACTCAAGTATCAACCAAAATCCGGACCTGACCCGCTTTAGCCTCAGTCTTCCTCAAAGGTTTTTAAGGCCTGCAGAAACTATCCTAGGGTTTGATGGACTTCACAGTTAAAGCACCCGTGCTTGAGACATTCTTAGCCTAGGTTCAGTTTGCAGTGTGCTTTTTTGTAAGAGAGAGACATAAGATTTATTTGTTTGGAGTGTTTTCTCTTTGTTTTCTTTTTATTTCTAGCTTCGGATTGGCTTCTTAACACGGTCTGTATCGGATTCCTTGTCCACATCATCAATCCTCAAGGGTTCCTGGCAATCGATGCTTCGAGATAGCATTGCCCATGGCAACCCCCAGAACCCTAGCTTTTGAGATTTCGAGATAATCCCGCCCAGGCGTTCCGTGGCCAAATTCAGATCCTGGCAATCGACATTTCGTGATAATGCCGCCTATGGTATCTGATGAGAACCTCATCATGAGCCATAACTAGCTCATTTTTACCCAATACAAAGGATAAAAGCTCCTACATAACTCAAGGAAAGGCTTAACTTAGAGAATTCTGAGTTTGAGAAGAAAACAAGTCATAAGGGGTAAAAGTGCAATTTTACCAGTATAATCTGCATACAGGGTAATTCAGGGCCCAAACATAGGTCAAAGCAGCTTAATAAGAATAAAAGTGGGATGAAATGATCTAACAAGGGCTACAGCACCTCCAAGAAACCAAATGATAATCTGTAACCCTAAAACAACCCACTCCAATTCACAAGGTTCGAGGCAAAGTAAAAATAGAATAAACCCTCTAAAATTCATAAAAAAATAATCTCTAGGGTTTAGAACCTTCAATTTGGCCTTTAGAACCCATTTTGACCTACATTGAGAACCATGCCCAATTAATAACTTAATTTAGGTTTTTGCGCAAATTGACCGGTCAAACAAGGTTTAATATGGAAATGAAATTCACCATCAGATTCCTTAGGTCCTAATTATTCATGTATAAAAACTTGAGCCTAAGAAGAAACCTCCTTGACCGACTTTACACTTTGGTCCTCATATATTTACTCTTTGGCCCTCAACTTTTGAACCCTCGCATTTTGGCCCCTAACTCTCCTTCGTTCTTTGCAACCAGGTCCCTCCTGCAAAACCCTGCCAGCACCATGCTCCGGCGACCTTGCGCGGAGCATGGCGCCGCGCAGGGTGAGGTGGGGGACCTGGCAAGTAAACCGGGGGTGCCCTGCGTCGTCAGCCGTCGCAGGGGCACCCCCCTGGTCATTGTAGCCCACCATACCGGCCGTGCGAACGCACGGACGGTATGGGTTCGTGTTCCGACCATTCTCCGGCGAGGGAGACACGTCGTCTCCCTCCGCCTTCCTCCCTGTTTCATCCCTATAAATACCCCCCGCTGCTCCACCGACCAGAGCAGCTCGAATCTGACGGAGAAAACCCTCAACTTTCCTCTCTTCTCACTCCGGCAGACGCCCACCAGCTCCGGCGGTTCTTCCTCCTCCTCCTCTTCGCTCTGCCTCAATACCAGCAGCAGAGACTTCTTCCCCTGCTCTTCCCGCGTCGCGCAATACCGGCGCGCGCTGCCTCTGCCCCGTCGTCACCGTCGTCCTCCCCCCACTGGGCATCGTCTTCTCCGGCGACAGTCGATACGACTGTCGCCCTGTTCCTCCCCCTTCGTCCCTGCAAGTAAGTTAGAACTACTCCCCTTCTTCTCCTCTTTCTTTCCCCGCTTTCAATTTAGTCAATTAAGCCCTCGACCGACTCTGACCACCTTCACCCCCTTCGCCTCCGACCACCCTCCGGCGAGCCGCTCCCATCACCTCAGCGACCCACACGGCTCGCCGACCACCGCAGGACCTCCGCCTCCTCACCCTGATCAATCTCCGCCCTACCACTTCCCCCACATCACCCTCTGCAACTCCACCGAACAGACCCATCCTCCGACCCACAGTCCGACCTAGGGCAGCCCTCGCACGCCGCCCCGCGCCTCGCCACCACCCACACGAGCTTCGCCGCACCCTGGCGAAGCTCCTGGCACTCTCTGATTAGGCCGAGAGGCCGTTTTCTTGTGGACAGGCCACCCGACCTCCGCCGCCATTGACGCGCAGGAGGACCTGCTTCCGCCTGCAGCTACAGGCGCGCCACGCTCAGCGCCAAGCCCAGATTCACTCCCAGGCCTTGCGAGGAGTTTTGGCAAAACACCAGGTTCGCAGCCGAGGAAGAAAACTCCGCGTGACGCTGCCATCTCCTGCTGAATTCCCCGCTGCGGGCGCGCAATTGAGGTGGGCCGTTTAGTCCCACCTCGGAAACGCCTGAAGAGCCGCAGCGACATAAGATGCAAAAGTGCAGTAGCCTTACTGCCTCAGTACACGGGGTGAGGTCCCCTTACACCCGCCCGGTTACCCGGTCTCGTCCGCGCTCACGCCTCGCGGACCTGACCCGACCCGACTTAGACTGACTGCACTCCTCGCCCACCACACACGCCGGTGGGCCTGGACCCGGGCCTGACCCGAACCCGATTACCCGGTAGCTCTGGGAGAGCTTTCCCAAGAGTGGTTTCAGAGAGAGAGAGACGCGGGGGGGGGAGGGTAGAGTAGGTTTTGCTTCTGACGAGAAACTCTGAAGTGTGCAGGCGAAGAAGAAGACCCGCAGAAGAAGGAGTGCAGGCGAAGAAGAAGGAGCTGCACTGTAGCAAATGCATGGTTAAGTCGTCGAAGCACCGGGTCAGATGACGGAAGGTCAGCAGCCAGAGCAGGAAAGAAGGCAGGCTGAAGAAGAAGGAAGAGCAACGGCCAAAGCAGAAGAAGAAGAAAGGAAGACTCAGTAGCTGAAGGCAGAAGCTCTGCAGCCATAAAGAAGAGAAGGGAAAAGAGAAAGGGTCACCACAATTGCAGAAGAAGAAGAAAAGAGGTCAATGCAGAAACCAAGGAAGAAGAAGAAAGAGATTTGAAGAGGAGCATCACCTCTGCAGAACGAAGAAGAAGAACAAGGAGCTCTGAAGAAAGAAGAACATCACCTCTGCAGAACAAAGAGAAAGAAGGAGAACCAAAGAAAGAGAGAAAGAAAAGCATCCCCTCTGCAGAACAAAGAGAAAACAACAAATTCTTTCCCTCTCTCTTTCTTTGTGTAAAAGAAACATGTATATCTCTAGAATACAACTTGCTCCCTGAGTTCGACCTCGGGAACTCTTTTATTTTCCGAGTAAAAAAATTATATTTGAAATGTTGGCAATAACCGGCTTTACTACAACGTTATAACAAAACCCTCAAACCCGGTTGGAACCGACGACGTTTCATTTTGGCGCCGTTGCCGGGGAGCAACGGCTATTCTAGAGGTAAACATTCCTGTTTCTTTTAATTTCTGATAATCTCCTCTCTTTTGTGCAGCTACAGGAATTCAAGAAGACAAGCAACCACACGACAACCACTCCGAAGACAGGTAAATTTTTCCTCTCACTATTAACCCCTAAACTCTAAAGAGGAAGAAAAGAAAAGTACAAGCAATATAGGGCTAACCTGTCTTCCATACTTAGTAACCATAAAGAGTTGCATGTTTTCAACTCATCAGTCCTGCACACTATTAAGGGTATTTAAGGGCTAACACATTCTTGCTTGAGCCCTAATTGCCCAACAAAGAGTTAAATGGACCAAGTAGAGCCAACATAAGGTTAAACATTAGGATTTCAGTTGAGACACACCCCTTAATCAAGAATTGAGGAAATCCAAAAGAGGTGTGCCCAAACCATTGATTGAAAATAATTAACAAGAAAAATCCTAAACAATTGGCTCTCTCTAAACCACTTGAACCCTAAAAGACAGGACCTAAAAGCTCTTAAAGAAAACAAGAGGTAAAGTTGACCCCTTGGGTCAACCAACCTTAAATTAGGTCACTCTTTGCACTTAAAAGACTAAAGTTCAAGTGAATCTTAAGCACCCTGATCTTAAAATAAAAAAATGGTAGACTTAAGAGGTCAAGATCCCCATCCTGGTCTACCTGGAATCTCAGTGACAAGAGAGGTCGGGTGGGGGAAACCCCGTAACCCGTGGGGACGCTCTACCGTGTAGGGGTCTTCGCGGGACTCTCCCTCTCTGGCTGCCTAGGTAATTCTCAGGTGGACGATCTTTCTGATCAAGGGGTCCATCTGCCCCGAACCTCTATAGTCACCCAACAATTTTTGGGTGTCTTGATTGGGTCCAGCACCTGCTTATCTCATCCAGCCCTTCAGTATTTTTCAGGAGGTCCTTGAAACCTCCTATAGAAATTCACTCTCCCCGAGGCTAAGCCTCGGCTCCTTTGTTTTTGCAGAAATCATTCACATAGCCCCTCTTTCCTCTGATTCTGAACAAAATCCCCTTCTTCCATCTTGATTCAAACTTTGGTTCTATATCTTGATTCCACCACCTGATCCAATTATGCAGCCTAATTACCTAGCAAGACTACCATTCAAAAAACCTGAATATCTGAGATCCATGAAGGATAAGATGATTGAGGATGCCCTTGAAATCTATGAAATCAAATATAAACCCTCAACACCAATAGGAAACATTCAGGTTGATGTTCCAACAACCACAGCTTTCATCATAAACTGTGCCCAAATTCTATTGACTGAAATTTCAAAAGGATCAACCCGAGATATGCTCATGACAGGATACATTGAGATGGAAAAATTACACCAATCTGAATACCTTCAATGCTTGACAAATCCTGTACTTTGGAAACAACACCAAGATGCCCTTATGAAACGGGTAGAAATGATGAAATCAGTAGAACAAATTATCAACCAGAAATACCCGTATATACCAGAAACAAAGGATGAGTCATCTTGGAACAGTACTAAGAATCAATCCAGTTTCCCAGACCTCGGGATTGAGGCACAAGGTGGTTGTCGACTCCCAACCCAAATAGAAGATAGCATTAAAATAGGTTGGGAAGTTGCAGGAGAAAACAATGCTGAGCCAACCCTAGGCCATGAATCACCAAGCTTAGAACTCCAAGACTCCTGCAATAACAAGATTAGAATTGAACCTCTGGAGGGTATAAATTCCACCCCTTGTTTTGATAAGGTGACCCTCGAAGGTTATTCGGACTTAGGTTCTAATAATTCTACCCACATCCTAAGCCTAGAACCTAGATCTGAAACTTATTGGGAAGATTATGAGGCCCCTTATGAGAAAGATCAAATTTTTACAGAATATGATTCCGGGCCTCTATTCGATGAATATCCCTCTCCAACATCCTCAGGAAATCTGATCGATTTTTCAGGAAACATGCCGATTTATGATACAGAAACTGAGGAGTTGGATGAGCAAGATTTTAATGGGGTCTATCCTACCAGCTTCGAGCTTGAACAGAACACCTTTTTGAGCCCAGAATTGACATATAGGCTAGAACCCAGTCAGGCTGCTGATTCCACATCTGATGATTTGTGCTGTGGTGGAATTCATGATCATGAATCTCATTTTCGCCAACTCTCCGACAATTTCAGATCAGACTATAATTGCGGAGAGACTTTCCTTCCTGAACACGCCAGGCCCATCTACGACCTCAGTTCACATGACTCTGACTCCGACTCTGAGGTCCTGATTCCCGAGATCACTGATAACACAGAATCATTCCTTTTCGATCCTCAGGAACCAAAAATAGAAAATGCCAAGAGTGATTACAACCAAGAATCCAAATTTTTTCTTGAATCCAATTCCTTTCATCCTACAGACACTCTTCCGGCATTTGATAGTTACCCAGAGGACTCTCTACAGAAAACCACCTATCATCTGTTTCTAGAAGAGCCCTCGTACACAATGGCCACCTCGTCCGCACACACAGAACGGATCAAAACCTCTCCCAAACCCTGACCCGCAACCGGACTCAATTTCTATTCAGATTCACCTCTCACCAAGCCGATTGCATTTCCACATCGGGTTTCGAACATTGATCAGACTACATACCATGCTCTATCATTCTCTGATCACCCCTGTAGGGTGTCCGTGTCATTCATTGATTATTCTACGGGTCCCTACTCTGACCAGGCTGATTTGACTCAGCCAAACCCTGCGTTTACACTTCCACATCCATCTGAGCTTCATAGTTTATGGTGGGATCCACACCTTTTTATCCACATCTATCAACCCACCAGATTGATTGGGTTTGGGCTGCATCATCAGCCTATTGATCTGAACAAGCACCTGGTTGGACCAACCAGGCTCTTAATCAAGGTGCTTGTCTTACAAAACTCTGCTGATTTGACCATCCCCTCTCCATCGCATTTCCCGCTTGGCTGAAGGCATCAAATTTAGCGCTCAACGGGAGGCAGCCCGTCATTCTCTTTGAAAACCTGAAACTTGTTCTGACAGCTTTTGCACTTGAAGTTCACACTTTAGGACAGCCGACTCCACCTCAGGTGCTTGCATCTGAGATTAGAAATCGTCCGCAACAGTCACCCCGACCCATTCACTCATCAAAACAGCTATCCTAATGTATGAACTTAGTTGAATAAAAACCCCTAGGTTGCAATGAGGACATTGCAAATCTTAGGCATGGGGGGGTAGGAAAGTGCAAAAACTTGTAAGAAAAGGTTTCAAACAAAAAATTCACATATGCCAAAAACACCATAAAAATTAAAAATTTTTGAAAAAGAATAAGAGGAAAAGAGGAGAAAGGAAATTTTCTGAAGGAGAAGGAGAAGAGAAACAAAATGAAAAAGGAGCACAAAATTATAAGAAAAGTTGATAGTCATTAGTAAGGAACTAAGGAATTAACCTAAGTCCTAGACCTCATTCAAGAAAATAACTGAAAAGTGCATAATAAGAATTAGTAAAGAATGCAAACCTTAGGCATTCTTGAATAGACTCTTAGTACCCATTAAGATCTGGACACTCCTCAAGAGATTGAGGAAAATGAAAAGCTGAAGTATTAGGTCTAAGGCTTAGGGAGTATTCGGCCTCGTTAACTAATTTTTGGTTTACGGGACTCAGTAACCTAAGCACCCTAATCTCACACACAGCCTGGTTCAGTAAGCGTAAAAATCAGAATCACGCAGAAGCGTCGCAAAAATCTGAAAAGAACACCTAGAATAGGAGCGGCCGATCAACACAAGTTGATTTGGACGAGTTCCCAGCGTAGAGAGGCGGGAAATCCCCTCGAAGATGCGTAACAAAATATCATCTCCTCGGTGCTTGTCTCTTAGGATATTTACATATCCTACTGGGGGCATGTAAGCACTCTGCTGGTTCAGATTCCATGGATGGCATTATCTCGAAGTGTCAATTGCCAGGGTCTGGATTCGGCCACGGAATACCATGGATGGGATTATCTCGAAATCTCAATAGCCAGGTTTCCGGGGGTTGCCATGGGCGGTGCTATCTCGAAGCATCGATCGCCAGGAACCCTTGAGGATTGATGATGGGAGCAAGGAATCTGATACAGACCGTGTTGAAAAGCCAATCCTAGGCTAGAACTAAAAAGAAAAAGAGAGAGAAAACTCTCCAAACAGAAAAACTTTCTATCTCTCTCTTACAAAACGCACTGCGAACTGAGCCAGGGCTAAAATCATTTCAAGCACGGGTGCTTTAACCACGAAGTCCAATAAACCTTAGGTTAGTTCTTGTGGGCCTTAAAAACCTTTGCTAAAAGACTGAGGCTAAGGCTAGACAGATTTGGATCTTGATTGGTACTAGAGTACCTTTTAGGCCTATGGTCAGCATTCTAACCTAATCTATGCTCAAATAAAAAAGGCACTTATCTAAAACCATTAAAAACTTCATGGTCTAGAACAAGGGTTGAAACCTTAAGTTTTTGCTAAGGGACTAGCAAAAGCTAGGCATGGGGGTATGATGAGAACCTCATCATGAGCCATAACTAGCTCATTTTGACCCAATACAAAGGATAAAAGCTCCTACATAACTCAAGGAAAGGCTTAACTCAGAGAATTCTGAGTTTGAGAAGAAAACAAGTCATAAGGGGTAAAAGTGCAATTTTACCAGTATAATCTGCATACAGGGTAATTCAGGGCCCAAACATAGGTCAAAGCAGCTTAATAAGAATAAAAGTGGGATGAAATGATCTAACAAGGGCTACAGCACCTCCAAGAAACCAAATGATAATCTGTAACCCTAAAACAACCCACTCCAATTCACAAGGTTCGAGGCAAAGTAAAAATAGAATAAACCCTCTAAAATTCATAGAAAAATAATCTCTAGGGTTTAGAACCTTCAATTTGGCCTTTAGAACCCATTTTGACCTACATTGAGAACCATGCCCAATTAATAACTTAATTTGGGTTTTTGCGCAAATTGACCGGTCAAACAAGGTTTAATATGGAAATGAAATTCACCATCAGATTCCTTAGGTCCTAATTAGTCATGTATAAAAACTTGAGCCTAAGAAGAAACCTCCTTGACCGACTTTACACTTTGGTCCTCATATATTTACTCTTTGGCCCTCAACTTTTGAACCCTCGCATTTTGGCCCCTAACTCTCCTTCGTTCTTTGCAACCAGGTCCCTCCTGCAAAACCCTGCCAGCACCATGCTCCGGCGACCTTGCGCGGAGCATGGCGCCGCGCAGGGTGAGGTGGGGGACCTGGCAAGTAAACCGGGGGTGCCCTGCGTCGTCAGCCGTCGCAGGGGCACCCCCCTGGTCATTGTAGCCCACCATACCGGCCGTGCGAATGCACGGACGGTATGGGTTCGTGTTCCGACCATTCTCCGGCGAGGGAGACACGTCGTCTCCCTCCGCCTTCCTCCCTGTTTCATCCCTATAAATACCCCCCGCTGCTCCACCGACCAGAGCAGCTCGGATCTGACGGAGAAAACCCTCAACTTTCCTCTCTTCTCACTCCGGCAGACGCCCACCAGCTCCGGCGGTTCTTCCTCCTCCTCCTCTTCGCTCTGCCGCAATACCAGCAGCAGAGACTTCTTCCCCTGCTCTTCCCGCGTCGCGCAATACCGGCGCGCGCTGCCTCTGCCCCGTCGTCACCGCCGTCCTCCCCCCACTGGGCATCGTCTTCTCCGGCGACAGTCGATACGACTGTCGCCCTGTTCCTCCCCCTTCGTCCCTGCAAGTAAGTTAGAACTACTCCCCTTCTTCTCCTCTTTCTTTCCCCGCTTTCAATTTAGTCAATTAAGCCCTCGACCGACTCTGACCACCTTCACCCCCTTCGCCTCCGACCACCCTCCGGCGAGCCGCTCCCATCACCTCAGCGACCCACACGGCTCGCCGACCACCGCAGGACCTCCGCCTCCTCACCCTGATCAATCTCCGCCCTACCACTTCCCCCACATCACCCTCTGCAACTCCACCGAACAGACCCATCCTCCGACCCACAGTCCGACCTAGGGCAGCCCTCGCACGCCGCCCCGCGCCTCGCCACCACCCACACGAGCTTCGCCGCACCCTGGCGAAGCTCCTGGCACTCTCTGATTAGGCCGAGAGGCCGTTTTCTTGTGGACAGGCCACCCGACCTCCGCCGCCATTGACGCGCAGGAGGACCTGCTTCCGCCTGCAGCTACAGGCGCGCCACGCTCAGCGCCAAGCCCAGATTCACTCCTAGGCCTTGCGAGGAGTTTTGGCAAAACACCAGGTTCGCAGCCGAGGAAGAAAACTCCGCGTGACGCTGCCATCTCCTGCTGAATTCCCCGCTGCGGGCGCGCAATTGAGGTGGGCCGTTTAGTCCCACCTCAGAAACGCCTGAAGAGCCGCAGCGACATAAGATGCAAAAGTGCAGTAGCCTTACTGCCTCAGTACACGGGGTGAGGTCCCCTTACACCCGCCCGGTTACCCGGTCTCGTCCGCGCTCACGCCTCGCGGACCTGACCCGACCCGACTTAGACTGACTGCACTCCTCGCCCACCACACACGCCGGTGGGCCTTGACCCGGGCCTGACCCGAACCCGATTACCCGGTAGCTCTGGGAGAGCTTTCCCAAGAGTGGTTTCAGAGAGAGAGAGACGCGGGGGGGGAGGGTAGAGTAGGTTTTGCTTCTGACGAGAAACTCTGAAGTGTGCAGGCGAAGAAGAAGACCCGCAGAAGAAGGAGTGCAGGCGAAGAAGAAGGAGCTGCACTGTAGCAAATGCATGGTTAAGTCGTCGAAGCACCGGGTCAGACGACGGAAGGTCAGCAGCCAGAGCAGGAAAGAAGGCAGGCTGAAGAAGAAGGAAGAGCAACGGCCAAAGCAGAAGAAGAAGAAAGGAAGACTCAGTAGCTGAAGGCAGAAGCTCTGCAGCCATAAAGAAGAGAAGGGAAAAGAGAAAGGGTCACCACAATTGCAGAAGAAGAAGAAAAGAGGTCAATGCAGAAACCAAGGAAGAAGAAGAAAGAGATTTGAAGAGGAGCATCACCTCTGCAGAACGAAGAAGAAGAACAAGGAGCTCTGAAGAAAGAAGAACATCACCTCTGCAGAACAAAGAGAAAGAAGGAGAACCAAAGAAAGAGAGAAAGAAAAGCATCCCCTCTGCAGAACAAAGAGAAAACAACAAATTCTTTCCCTCTCTCTTTCTTTTTGTAAAAGAAACATGTATATCTCTAGAATACAACTTGCTCCCTGAGTTCGACCTCGGGAACTCTTTTATTTTCCGAGTAAAAAAATTATATTTGAAATGTTGGCAATAACCGGCTTTACTACAACGTTATAACAAAACCCTCAAACCCGGTTGGAACCGACGACGTTTCAGTATCTGAACCGGCAAAGTGCTTACATGCCCCTGGTAGGATATTTAAATATCCTAAGAGACAAGCATCGAGGAGATGATATGTTGTTACGCATCTTTGAGGGAAATTTCCCACCTCTCCGCGCGTGGAAGTCATCCAAATCAACTTGTGTTGATCGACCGGTCCTAATCTAGGTGACTTTTTTAGAACATTGAAATGCTTTTTGTGTGATTTTGACATTTATGTGCACTGAACCAGACTGTGTGTGAATTGGGGTGTTTAGGTTACCGAATCTCACAAACCGAAGGTCAGTTAACAAGGTCGAATACTTCCTAAGCCTTAGACCTAATACTTAAGCTTTGCATTTTCCCCAACCTCTTGAGGATTATCTCGATTTTAGTGGATACGTGAATTTTTAAGCTAAAGAATCTAGCCCAAGAGGCCTAAGACCAGCTTTCTTGCTAATCTCTTTTTATGTCTCCTTAGCACTTTTCTTTTATTTTTCTCTTTTCTTGATCTGGTCTAGAACTTTAGTTAATTCCCTAATCTTTTACTAATGACGATTTCTTTTTCTTTTTCATTTTGTGCTCTTTTTTGTCATTTTTGCTCTTTTTCTCCTCCTTATGATTTTGTGGCTCACAAAATTTCCTCCCTCCAATTTTTTGTTCTTTTTCATAATTTTTCAATTTTCTTGTGTTTTTGACATATGTGAATTTTTTGTGTGAGAATCCTTATGCCTTTTTCTTGGTTCTGTATGTATGCACTTTATCACCTCCCCCATGCCTAAATTTTGCAATGTCCTCATTGTAAACAGAGGGTGTGAAATAGTGTTGAGGTCAGGGACTTAGAACAGGATACATCGGGTGGGTGAATGGGTCAGAAATGACTGATGCGGATGATTTCAAGCTCTGGTACGTGTACCAGATGTGGGATCAACTGTCTAAGGCTGAACTCAAGGTGCAATGGACGTGGAGTACAGACAGATAATCAGACGGGTCTCTATTTTTTGGAATGACGGATTGCCTCCTGTTAAGCACTAAATTCAACGCCTTCAGCCGAGTGGAACATGGGGTGGAGAGGGAGTGGTCAAATCAGCAGAGTTTTGTAAAACAAGCACCTTGATTAAGAGCCTAGTTGGTCCAACCAGGTGCTTGTTAAGATCAATGGGCTGATGATGCAGCCCAAACCCAATAAGTCTGGTGGGTTGATAGATGTAGATCAACAGATGCGGAACCCACCATATGCAATGTGGCTTGGATGGATATGGAAGTGAAAACTCAGGTTTAGGTTGAGTCGAATAAGCCTGGTCAGAGTAGGGTTTCGAAAAATAATCAGTGTATGGTGTGGAAACGCTATAAGGGTGATTAGAGAATGATGGCTACTATTTTTCGGTCTGATCAATACCCGATACCTGGTATAGATATGGAGTTGAATCATCTGCAAATGGCTCAGTGAGAGGTGAATCAGAATAGAACTTGAGTCCGGTTGCGGGTCGGGGTAGAGAATAGGTTTTGATTGGTTCTGTATATGTGGAGTAGGTAGCTTCCAAGAGAATTGGCTTGTTATAATCAGGAGGCAGATTTTCTCCGATGTTACGATCAGATTCGAAATCGTCGGAGAGTTTGCGAAAATCAAAATCTGAATGAGATTCAAGATCGTGAGTTCCACCATAGAATAAATCATATGCTGAGATTTAGCAGCCTGACTGGGGTCTAGCCTAGATGTTAATTCTGAGCTTAAAAAGGTGTCCTTACCTGGTAGAGGCTCAGGTTCTAAGCTGGTAGGACAGACCCAATTGAAACCCTACTCGTCCAACTCCTCAGTTTCTGTATCGTAAATTGGCATGACTTCCAAAAAATCGATTAGTTCCTTTGAGGATGTTTGCGAGGGATATTCATCAAATAGAGGCCCAAGATCATATTCTTCATTGAAAGATTGATCTTCCTCATATGGGGCCTTGAAACCTTCCCAATAGGTTTCAGATCTAGATTCAGGGCTTAGGATGTGGGTTGAATTACTAGAATCTAGGTCCGAATAACCCTCGAGGGTCACCTTATCAAAATAAGGGATGGCATTTACACCCTCGAGAGGTTCAGTTCTACTCTCATTATTGCAGGAGTTTTGGGATTCTAAGCCTAGTGAATCATGGCCTAGAGTGGGCTCAGCATTATGTTTTCCTACATTTGGAGTTTCCCAACCTTCTTCAATATCAGGCACATTGTACTCCATCTGGGTTGGGAATCCACAACCATTTTGTACCTCAAACCCGAGATCAGATTGATCCTCGATGTTGTCCTAAGATGGTTCATCCTCTATTTGTGGTATATACGGGTACTTCTGGTCGATAATTTGTTTTACTAATTTCATTATCTCTTCCCATTTTTCAAGACCATCTTGGTGTTGCTTCCAAAGTCGAGGATTTGTCATACATTGAAGGTATTCAAGATTGTGCAGTTTTTCTATTTCAATGTACCCTGTGATAAGCAAGTCACGGGTTGATCCTTTTGTGGCTTCTGCCAATAGTATTTGGGCACAAGTTATGATAAAGGTTGTGGTTGTTGGGACATCAACCTAAATGTTTCCTACTGGTGTTGAGGTTTTGTCTTCTTTTTCATAGAATTTCAGGGCATCCTCAATCATCCTATCTCTCATGGATTTCCGATATTCAGGATTCTTGAATGGTAGTCCTAAGTGGTGTGGTTGCATATTTGAATCAGGTGGTGCAATCAAGATGTAGAATCAGAGTTTGAATCAAGATGTAGAATCAAGCTATGAAGCGATTAGATCTGAATAACGATTCCCACTGAAAATGTATGTGTGTGCTCTAAAGAGAAAAGATGAGGGACTGGAGATGTTTTTGACCCAATCAAGACACCCAAAAAATGTTTGGATGACTATGGAGGTTCGGGGTGGATGGTACCCTTGAATTGGAAGGTCGTCCACCTGAGAATTACCTAAGCAGCCAGAGAAGGAGAGTCCCGCAAAGACCCCTACACGGTAGAGCATCCCTATGTGTTACAGGGTTTCCCCCACCCGACCTTGTCACTGAGATTCCAGGTAGACCAGAATGGGGACCTTGACCTCTTGAGTCTATCACTTTTATTTCAAAGGTGCTTTAGGGTTCTCACTTGAACTTTAGATGTTTTGATGTTGTGACATAATTTAGAGGTTGATTGACCCAAGGGGTCAACTTTACCTGACCTGTCCTATAGATGGCAGAATGATTCTAGGTTTGGGACCTAGTGATCACCCTGATTTGACTCCCAGGTTATTAGGTCTAAGATTTTAAGATTCAAGTGATTTTAGAGCTCAATTTTTCTTTGGGTTTGTCTTGTTTAGCTCTCTTCAATCAAGGGCTTGAGTAGCACACTGATGCAGGAGGGTTCATTTCCTTTTATACAGGCATGTGTGACTAGCACTTCAAGGCCCTATTGTAGAAACCCTAATTTGGTTCTATTTCCAATCCTCTTTTTCTTTTTGAAAAGGTTCTCTTTGGACTTAAAAACAAGAAGTGTGTTGTCCGCGGAGATTAAGCGTGATTTCTATTAGGCACATGAATTTTGTGGGATAGAATCTAAAAAAATCGCTCCAACTTCAAGAAGATTTGAAAAATTTTCACAAAATAAGGAAATGTTTGCCTTAAAGATGGTGATTCCTAAATTAATTTTCTTCCTTTTGTCTTTCAAAGCTTAGGGGATAGTTTAAGAAGAAAAGAAATTACCTGCCCTGGAGTGGTTGACTTGCGGGAGGGATCTTCTTGTGAAATACCTGCAAGATCACAACAAAGCAAAGTAGGGCAAGTTAGTGTTCAATATGATAAAAAGAATGTAGAGACTAGTGAAAAATTGCACGTTGCTCCCCGGTAACGGCACCAAAATGATAACACGGCTAGATCGTGTTTTAACAAATATTGCGTTGTAATATAGACGAACTTTCCGCGAAAACAAATAAAGATTTATAACTCGAAAATCAGAGTATCCGAGGTCGAACACAGGGAGCAATTGGAATTTATTACTAATCTCAAGAATATAATTGAACACTTAATTACTCAAAACTTAATTCAAAATATATAAATGCATGAGTTTAAAAGTCAATTGTGGCAAAAAGAAGGAATTTGGACATCTGATCATGGGATCAGACGTCTTAAAAGATGTTTCCCTTGTTCTTGTTCTTCTTCTTCTGAATTCTGATTTTTTTCCTTTCTTCTTTGTGCTTCTTCTTCCTTGTTGCTTCTCTGCAGTTCTCTTGACTTGCCTCTCTTTTGCAGTTTCTTTCTCCTTTTCTCTGCGAGTCTTCTTCTTCTTCCTTCGTTGGCTTCAGCTTCTCTGCTTCTTTTGCTTGTCTTTTCCTTTCTTTATTTCTTCTTTCCTCTTCAATTCCTCTTCTCTTTTTCCTTCACCTCTTCCCTCTGCCTTGCCTTTCTCTTTTTACTCTGCGAAGGCTTCCTTCCTTCTTCTTTTCCTTCGCTTGCAGCGGCTACGTCCCTGCTTCCTTCTTCAGTTCCTTCCCTGCACAAACCAAAGAGGAGCAAAACCTATCCCTCTACCCACACCCGCGTCTCTCTCTATCTGTATATCACTCTTGAGCATGCTCTCCTAGAGCCAGGTAAACGGGTCAGGTCGCGCACCCGGGTCTAGGCGCACCGACGTGGGTGTAGTGCGCGAGGAGTGCTTAGGAGGGTTGTCGGGTCGGGTCACCAGATCCATGTGATGAGATCATAGACGAGGTGGTGAATATAGGTGAGGAGGGATCTCACCCCATGTGTTATCGGTGGCAACCAGCCAATAGCAGAAAATCAATTTAAATCACTCTAACGCTTTACAGCTTACCGAGGTGGGACTATTGTTCCACCGTTCTTTCGCGTGCGCCCGCAGGAGATCGTGCTTCAATTGCAGCACTGCAGGCTTCGCGGTGCCACTCTTTGGAACAGATGACTTCGTGAGGCCTCCCCGAGTTAGCTAGACCTGGACTCTTGGAGCACTGTAGCCTGGGACGAGCTTGCGACCTCCTCGAGTCACCGTTAATGGCGGTTGGAGCTCGAAACCTGCCTGACACAAAAAGGGCCTTGCGGCTCAATCAGACCAGAGGAGCACCTTCGCCGTGTCACGATGAAGGTGAGGTGGTAGGTGGCTAGACACGGGGCATCCTAGGCGTGCGTGGCTAGGTTGCCCTGTGGCCGGACAGATGGGTTTGGTCCGGGGACAGTTGTGGTGGTGTAGAGGGTATGTGGATGAGTGGAGGATGTTCAGTGAGGTGAGGTGAAGGTTATGCTGTGGTCGGCAAGATGTGTGGGGTTGCAGAGTGATGGGAGCATCTCGTCGAAGGGTGGCTGGAGATGAAGAAGATGGTGGTGGACAGCGGTGGTCGAGGAGCGTTTGGTGAAATAAGATGAGGGAAATGAAAGAGGAGATAGAGAAGAGCAATTCTAACCTAACTAAGGGGACGAAGGGGGCGAGAGGGCGGCTGGCAGTACCTGCTGTCACTGGAGAAGAAAGCGTCCAGTGGAGGAAGTCGGCGGTGACGACGGGGCTAGGGCAGCTCGCGCGGGTGTTGCACGACGCAGAGGAGGATGAGGAGGACAGCTCTGCCACTGGTTTTGTGGCAGAGAGATGAGGAAGAGGAGGGTGGCTTGCCGGAGCTCGCTTTACCCCTTGGCCGGAGGAGAAAAAGAGGAAATCGAGGTGGAATTCTGGCCAAGTCGAGCTGAGGAGGTGCGGCCGGAGTTGGGGGTTAATTTATAGGCATAGGTAGGGACTCCTGTGCTTGGAAGACAAGCTTCCAAGCGTGGGAATCCTCGCCGGAGATGGAAACAGTTAAGAGACCCAAATCTCGTGCGTTCGCACCAGAGATTGGGTGCAAATCAGGGATCACGATTGAGTTTAGATGGAAGGGAATTCCTCAGAGAATCTCCCTTCCAAATCTGGGAGATCTCTGAGGAATCAGAGAGTATTTCCTCTCTATTCCTCGACGAAGCAGTATTTCTCCCCAATAATGGTGGAGGGACCTGATTGTAAGAGTGGCGAGGAAGTTAGGGGGGTTTATGCAATGGCTTTCAAAAGATATGGACCAAAATGTATTTAGGTGTACTCATTTGCAAAGTAGGTCAAGATGACCTCCCCTTAGGTCCAAATTTTGGTACAAACCTAATTTGGACCTAAGGAATCCAATGGTGAAGTTGGATTTTAGGTTTGACCACGTTTGACTAGACATTTTGTGTAAAAACCCAAATTAGGTCAATTGATGAGCTAGGACCCTAATCTAGGTCAAAATAGGTTCCAAAGGCCAAATTGAATGTTCTAAACCCTAGGGGATATTTTTCCATGATTTTTAGAGTGTTTAATTGATTTTTATCCTGAATGAAACCTTGTTGAATTAAGCGGGTCTATTTTAGGGTTACAAGATGTCATTTAATTCCTGGATTGCACATGAGCCCATTTTTGATTGAATCAACCCACTTTTTATCTTATTCAGACCATTTGACCTATGTTTTGTCTCTGAGAAATCCTGTTTCTGTACTGCAATGGTAAAATTACAGTTTTACCCTTTATTTCATGTTTTCTTCTCAGAACACTTATTCCTTCCATTAAGCCCTCTTCTAAGTTATGTAGGAGCTTTTATTCTCTTTATTAGGTCAAAATGAGCTAGTTATGGCTCATGATGAGGCTCACATCGGAAGATATTAACTCAAGTGAGCCCTAAAATGCATTAATATAAGCATTTGAATCTTAAAATTCACTTCATAATAAAAAATGCTTGTGAACCCTTATGCCTGAGCACTTCACACATCTGAAATCAATTTTAAGGGAAAACACCCCGTAACACCCATCATTTTCTAAAAGCACATCAAGAATAAGCCTAAAACTGAGTAGACGTGCCCTAGGCAGGACTAATAGTCTTGGGGACTTGAAATTACATTGGGCTAAGGTCAAGGCCTTGTCTACTTGGACCCACTGGTAACACAAAAGGTCAACGTGGTAACTATGTTAACCCTTAGTGGTGTCCCACTATGCAGGGTGTCCTAGGGGGTCCCACCCTTCTGGCCAACCAAGTAATTCAAGGGTTGATCTAACCCAGTCATGTTTTGGGTAGCCAGGATCTGGTCTATTTAGGGTTAACACTCTAAGGACCAGTTTGATTGCTTTCATTGAAAGGGTAGGGTATTCTCTCATCTATCTTCTCCCTCTCATCTATAGACATTCTTCTTGTGCATGCAAGGTAGATCTCAAAATCCTGATTTGCTACCATTGTTAGAAAGAAATCCTAGGAGAACACCTATTTATCTAGAATCTAAATCTGAACCCTCTACAATGGCTACTCACCACGAGGAAGATGAGATCGAAGAGGAAGAACAAAATCTGGATCTAATGACCCTCTTACAGAGGCAGATCACTAAATAGGGTCAGCACCATGATAGGCAGATGCAGGTCATCGTGCAGGCCATCACCCGACTCCAAACTAGGAGAGCTGACTACCCTCTCCGTGACTTTTACAACCCTCCTAATGCCTAACCATAACCCTTTGTCAGTTTACCTCAGGATGGGGAAGATTTTGAACTCAAATGTTATATTATCAATTCGATTCCCCACTTCTTTGGTTGCGATTCTGATGATCCCTTCCACCACCTTGAAGAACTTCTACACATAGGAAGGACCTTTGACCCTAGTGATGGGAACACCATCATGAGCCATAACTAGCTCATTTTGATCTAATTAGGTTAGTAAATGCTCCTATATAACTGTAGAGAGCCATAATTCACTGCAAATCCATTTTGAGGGAAAGGTAAGAAAATAGGGTTAAAATTGTAATTTTACCATCATATCTTAAATGCAGTACAACCATGGGTTTTCTCAGGGGTTAATTAAGGGTCAAAATGGTCCCAAAAGTTTAACAAGTGGGTTAGAACAGACAGAAAAGGGTTTTCAAGTGTTTTTAGAATAAAATGACTTTTGAAATCCTAAAAACAGACCCACTTAATTGATTGAGGTTCTGGTCAAGATAAAATTCACCTAAATCCTCTAAAATTCATAGAAAAATATTCTATAAGGTTTAGTATCTTCAATTTGACCATCAGAACCCGTCTTGACCCAAAACAGAGTCTTAGACTGACATTTGCCCTAATTTGGGTTTTTGCATAAATTACCCAATCAAACTTGGTCAAAACCTAAATCTAACTTCACTGTTGAATTCCTTGGGTTCATATTAGGTTTGTACCAAAAATTTGGACCTAATATGAGATCATCTTGACCAATTTTACATTTTTGTCTAGTCTGACTCTTTTATCTTGCACATGCCCCTAACTTTCGAAGTCCTTTGCATTTTGCCCCCCAACTTCTTCATCGTTCCTTGCAAAAAGGTCCCCACGCCATTTTTGGAAGGTAAACCTTCACCTTTGAGTTTTGAGTGAGGATTTCTCGCTCGTTTCTCAATCAATCAATCCCAAATTTGAAACACAGATTCCTTGGGAAATTTCCTTCCAAATGAACCCATCCAGGGATCCCAACTCCTTCCCAAAAGCTCATACGAACCTTTAGAAGGAATAGGT
This sequence comes from Thalassia testudinum, assembly GCA_037157565.1. Classification (NCBI taxonomy): domain Eukaryota; kingdom Viridiplantae; phylum Streptophyta; class Magnoliopsida; order Alismatales; family Hydrocharitaceae; genus Thalassia; species Thalassia testudinum. Next base: position 5,768,303 of record JAZHRO010000025.1, read on the forward strand.
ATCATTCGTTTACGTAAGCTCCAAGGTTTCCAAGCTTGTTTCCAAGCTTGGAACCTCCTCTTAAGCCCTATATAAGCACCTCCGAGGCCTTACGTAATGGGGTAGCTAGTTTTGAGGCCAAAAAGTTTTTTCTAACCCTACCTCTGGCCTCCTTTGACCTAGCTCTGGCAAGTAGCTCCCTCCATCATCATAAGACCTCCCAACGGCCAAATTAGGAGTGTCTCCTTCCTCCCTGACTTCCTTCGCCTCTCGACAGCCAACTCAGAGGCACTTTAGCCCCTTCATCCTCGTCGTCTCCCTCATTGGAAAACCCTTCATCCACGCCGTTGGCCAACCACAGCTGACACCTTCCTACCTCCTTCATCTACAATTCTAGGTCCTTAAGCTCCCTTCTTCTATCTCCTTTCTTTTCCTCCCCTTAACTTCTTAATTCGACCGCCAACCACCTATCTCCCTCACCGTATTCTCCACGACTGGTCGGGCTCTGGTGAGCCCACGCCACCACCACAGACCACCAAACGGCTCACCAACCACCTCACAACCTTCACCACACCACCCTCTACAAAACCCCTCTCCCTATATGCCACTCCACTCGCCCACATCATCCACCAAACAACCAACCTTTCCACCGTCATTCCTGACTCCGTCTAGCCACCTCAGCCACTCAATCTCCACGTAACCTCCACTGTCGACTTTGCCTCACCAAAGTGAAGCTTCTGAACATTCTAATTGGGGCTTTTAGCACATTTTTTCTGGTTTCAGGTCCATCCACCCCCACGCCATCGTTGGAGCTTCTTCGCGAAGCTCCAGGCTTTGTTGATGAAGAGTTCACCCAGGTGTGTGCTTTAGAAGATGCGGGATTGCATTAAGAGCGCATGTGGACCAGCGATTGAGGACTTTGACTGTCCTCTAGTGTGAATTGAATGGAGCACAACATCTCTCAACAGCAGACGCATGTGAAGGATATGGGACATTTAGTCCCACATCGTGGATCACTGAGCAAACGTAGTTGCATAAATTGAAAAAGTTGCATGGGCTCTTTGCCTCAACACACACAGGGGGTGAGGTCCCCGCACCTGCCCTCATGCACCTCATTCGCGACTCTAGCCGACCCGATAACCCACCTAACACCTAAGCACTCCTCGCTCACCACCCATGCCGGTGAGTCTGGTCCCGAGTGCATGCCTGCCCATTTACCAGACTATCCTGACTTGTGGCCCTGGGAAGGTAGAACCTAAGAGGAGAGAAAGAGAGAGAGTGCACGGGGCAGGGGAGGGTTTTGCCCTGTGCGACAGTTAGACAATATCTGAGATGGCTACCCTTTGTGTGTGAAGAAAGAAAGAAGAAGAGAAGAGCTGTAGAAGAGAAAAGAAGAGGGCCTGAAAAAGAAGGCAGAAGAGGAAGAAAGGAAGGAGGCTCATGCGAGAAGAGAAAGTAGAGAAGAAAAGAAAAGAAGAGGAAGAAGAAGGAAAGAAAGCAGAAGCAGAAGAAGAGAAGAAGAAGACCTAAGTTTGATGGTTAAGTCATTTGGTCATCAGACCTGATGACTGTTTGAGGCTTGATACTTAATACTGTCGAGATATTGAATGTTTGATATATATATATATATATATATGCTTAGAGAATAATTGGTGATTTAAATCACCATTATTTTAGCTTCTCTACCTTTTTATTACCTCAAAATACATGAGAATTCATTGAATATCTAAAGTGACAGATAAGTATTTAGTGAATATTATTTTGTGGTTTAAATTCTTGTGCTCATTTACAGTATTTGAGATTAGTGTGTAAATTCCTATTTGCTCCCTGTGTTTAACCTTGGACTTTCATTCGAGTAATAAATTTATTTGTTTGAACCCTATTTTGGCTATATTACAACGAAGCAAGTTTAAAACATAGATTTATCACTTAAACACCTAGGAACATGAATGAGGGTACCTTGATGATGAAAATGTTTCCATTCTCCTTAAAAGATAGAGCTGCTCATTGGTTGAGCACTATTGGTAGACCAATCTTGACCTGGGAAGATCTGAGAAGCACATTCCTGAAGAAATTCTTTCCCATAGGAAAAACCAATGCCCTTAGATGTGCCATTACAACATTTAAGCAGAACCCTAGGGAACAACTATATGAGGCTTGGGAGAGGTTTAACGGTTTAACTAGGAAATGTCCTCATCATGGGATTCCGAAGTGGCATTTGGCCCATATTTTCTATTTTGGGTTAAGTGATAATCTGAAGAATTTTGTTGATGCAGCATGTGGGGACAATTTCCTAAGTAGAGACACTGAGGGAACCTTTCAATTATTTGAGAATGAGAGAGAATTCCCTTAACAATGCCTCAATGTTCGCCTTTAATAGAGATAATCAACCAAAGAGCGAAGTCTATGAAGTTGAAGATAATTCACACTCGGTTGATTTAGAGCTAATTGCACAATGATTAGACAAGGTGGAACTCATGGGAAAGAATGTGGAGAATTTGGATAAGAAACTGGATAATCTTCTGAAGGGCGAGAGTTCCTTAGGTACACAATCCAAAGTAAATCCTATGCCTACCCAAGGAGTGCCTATGTTAACCTGCAACCAGCTCCCCAACCCCCTAGGTCAGGAATTTGTGAACAACATCAATGACGTAACCATGGCTCCACCTATGAGCCAACTATACTTGGACCCATCTCTTTCTGGGTACCAAGGAGGGACCTTGATGCCCTCAAATTTTGAACTAGGCATCCCGATGCCTAGTTATCCTAAAGATGTGAATGCAGTCCAAGGTTACGCTAGAAATGAGCCTTATTCAAACACTTACAACCCTAGATGGCGCAACCATTCTAACTTTGCTTGGTCAAGTTAGAAACCCGCCTAGGGTCCTAACTTGACTACACCAAACACTTATGGGCAACCTAGTAGGTACACACAACCATGCACGTATCAGTCACAACCTACTCAGGAAAACCAGCCCTCTGATCTAAGTCTAGTCCTCAAAGAAATGAGATAAATGAATCTGAGACATAAAGAAGAAATGAATCAATTGAGGACAGATTTGATGAGACGATTAGACTAGCTAGTTGATGCTAGACAACATGGGATGTTGCCATCCTAACCCATCCCAATCCCAAGGAACTTCAATAGGGTTAACCAACACAACACATAGGAGGAACAAGCGCACATAATTCAGCCTACTCCTTAGCACCCACCTAGCTTTGTTAACCCTTACCCAACCCAGGCTCAACCCATTTTGCAAAACACACCTCACCTTTTAACCCTAATGCCTATGCCTAGGCTGTCACTTTGAGAAGTGGGAAACAAATCCAAGATCCTTATCCTTCTACATCAAAATCTTACCAAGATCTTGAGGAGCCTGAATCTGACCTGGGAGACCAAGCTAATCTAGAAAACATGACTCAGGATTTGAATACTCACGATTTTTCTGAAGCACCTTTTCCTAAAGCCTTGAACAAACCTAGCGAAAAGAAAACCAACCAATCTGAGGAGTGGCTTGAGATTTTAAAGCAAGTTCAGGTGAACATACCACTCCTTGAGGCTATTGAGAACATCTCGGCCTATGCAAAAGTTTTGAAGGAATTGTGCACACCGAAACACCAAGCCAAATCATCAAAAAGGGTCATGATTTCTAAACAAGCCAGTGCCATCATCCTAAATAAGCTCCCTCCCAAAAAGAAAGATCCAGGGACCCCCTTAATTTCGTGTGAAATAGATGGTTTTATGCTGGATCAAGCCTTACTGGACCTTAGTGCCTCCATCAACTTAATCCCCACAGAATTATACGAATAGTTGAATTTAGGCCCCTTGCAACACACTAATGTGACTCTTCAGCCTACTGATACGTCAACCAAATTTCCAAAGGGCCTTGTACAAAATGCGATTATAAAAGTGAGGGATTTTGAGTACCCTGTGGACTTCCTTATTCTGGATATGGAGGCATCAGAAAACTTGAACCACACCCTGATAATCTTAGGACGACCTTTCTTGGCCACGACCAAGGCTCTAATCAACTGTGAGACGGGGATTATGCACATCACCTCAGGAAGGAAAAATTGTCAACTCAACATCTTTAAAGCATCCCAAAAGAATAAGGTGAATTGTGGTTCCATCGAGGTTGTAGGAACAATTGAACAAGTTTTGGTAATTCACACTAAAGATAATCCGAATCCTTCCAAATTTCAAGACCAGCCCGAAAGGAAAGAGGGGGATGTATGTGAGGATGATTCTGATCTACCACCTCTCATAGAAGATCAAATTGAAAAAGGCATTAGTGAGATTGAAAAACTCTTGGGAGTAACTTATGATGAATTAGAAGATAATATGAAGAATCCTCAATACATCCACCCTAAAATTCAAGAGCTATTGAGTTTTGAGGGAATTCAAGAGAATGGACAATCTAAAGACATAAACTAGGAAATAACCCCATAAGAAGAAGTTCAACACATAATGGACTGGGGAAGAATTTATAAGCCAACTGGTTCAAATGGATGGCTTGAATCTGAGGGAGAAATGACTTCAAATGAGGAAGAGGTAATATCTGATGAGGATTTTGATGAATTCAGCACAACTCTACCTTTTCCCTCATATGACCCAGAGCCTGGAGAAGTCATAATTTTTGACATCAACTACCAATATGAGGATCCTTATGATTCTGATTCAGAACTAGATTTAAATCTTAATCATGATCTCAATCCAGACCCTCTACCACCTCTTCTTGATCTATGGAACTAGATTAATGAACAGGCTCTACATCTTGAACCTCATCCACCTGAGCCTAGTCCATATTTCAAACCAGAAAGGCTCTTTGGAGTAGGACTGCATCATCAGCTGGTCTGCATTTGTGGATCACTGATTCTTGGACCAAATGATCATATCTTTATACTAATCTTGAATCTCTCTGCAACAGTCATTACTCCTCTTAACCCACAATATTGAATTACATATTTCTTTTGGGCTTAGGTTCGGCAAATGACGTTAAAGTTAACGCTGGCTGGGAGGCAACCCAGTGCTACTTACAGGTAGTTTTGCATCCATGTTGACCTGGATTAACAAGCATAGTCAGGTGATATCCCCTCCTCTTGCTTATTATATTTTGATTTTCATGCATACATTTTAATGAGGCATTGTAATGAATAGTGGTCAGGTGTGTTTCGTGTGTTAGAAATCGAGGTTACAAGTAACCCATCGTCGTAGTTGCAAAGCATGTCGATCAGATAAAATTTATACCGAAACTCCAAGGGAGTCCCGGTTCGAACACAGGGAGGCAACATTTACTTCAATTGAAAATCGTGCTTCAGTTTGTTTCTTTTTGGTATTTTAGGGTTTTGTTATTTTTTTTATTTTTGAAAGAAGAAGACAAGCAAAATGAATCACAAGAGATGTGGAACAAATATGATATATATCACTTCTAATGTCAATTACAATAAACTATGAAAGCATAAAAAGAGAGGGGGGTAAGAGGAAATCTCCTGAATCGGCTGTTTGGCGAGACGATGGCACCTGGCGGAAGCTCGGACGAAAGAGGTGAAGAGTGGGACGATGGAGGTAAGATGCAGGTGGATGTCGGGTAGAGGAAAGCTTCGACGTGGCTTCGAAATGGAGGTGAGAAGATGGAGATGATTTGCTACCGGAATGGAGGTGGAAGGATGTCTCCAAGGTGACCTATGAAGGGGGATGGGAAGTTGGAGGAGTATTTGATGGGGCAGAGGTTCGCTATACTAATAGGCACCTTGGGAGCTTGAGAACAAGCTTTAATGGAGCATTAGTAGGCTTGCTAGAGCTTGAGAGTAGGTGGGAGTAGCGTAGGTAGAGATAGCTTGGAAGGGAGGGGGTGTAGGTCCTTTTATAGTGGAGAAGAGGCAAAAAATAAGTATGAGACCATTAATGACATCCAGGCTGTCGCTGGAAATGTCGTTGTAGGCAACTCATGCCCACTAACGCCCACAGTTGGCTTTGCTAGCATGCTATGAATTAGCGACGGCTGTAAGCGTCGCTGTAAATCCATCTCATGCGTCGCTGTATGTCCAGCCCATGCATAGCTGGTGCTGCACTCCCCCGCCTTTGCCGCGCGCCTGTGCACCACGCGCTGGCGCTGCGCTATGCACATTCGTGCCTACAGGCACACACCCATGCTGCTGTGTGCATGCAATGGCACGTGCATGCGCTGGGTAGCTTGGGCTGCGCCACGTGGCGCAATCTGGGCTGTCCATCTTCTTCTTGTTGTAGGGGTTGCTACAGAGGTCAGATTGAGTCGATTTCCGCACTATTAGGCTGCGATCATTGACCCAAATCCATCTGCACTGTCGGATTTTTCATTTGAAGATCTAAATTATGTCTCCTAGTCCCTTGGCCATTGATCTTCCTCGGACTGCATATGATGCTACGGGACTCCGATCAATGCGATTTTGGAGGCATTGGACTCCGATCATCATCTTGATCAGATCCGTACTGTTGGATCGTCAATCTGAGGCTCCGAAATAAATACCCTTCTCTTTTGACCACAAAAAGAACGCAATTAACCTAAATTATATACTAGTCTAAATGCATAATGATGTGTGCTATACAATATTTATAACATTAAATGCAAATCTAAGCCTAGGAACTTGCATTAATAGGCATTTTACACTCAATAAATGTGTTTACATCATACCCCCATGCCTATCTTTTACTAGTCCCTAGCAAAATTAAACTATATGCTATGTATAAAAATAGAATTAGGATTAGATTACTTAGGCCTAAGTCGTTTATTAACAATAGAAAATTTCAACTAAGGTCCTAAACTACGAAAACTCAACAATATCCTGGTGCTTGCCAAAATGCAGACCACCCAAGTCCTCGCTTCATTTGAAATGGGAAGATACCTTTTTTTATTGTTTTTCTTCTTTTCTATATTTTTTTGTACTTTTTTTGTTTGAGAGTTCCGGGATAACTTTTTACGGCTACCTGACCCGCCCAAGACTCGAAAAGGATTCTAAGTGCTAAGAATCTTGTGAAAATAGTGAAAGACTCACTAGGCAGGCGTTAAAATGTACTTCGGGTTTCTACGACCCTAGGTGACCTTGCCTAGAGGTTTATCTTTTCGAACGGTAGCTTTTTCCCTGCTTCTTTTATTTATGGGGTCAACACAAGGGCGAACCAAGTGTATATCTCGGTTTATTCTACTCCCCCTACTTCTTCCCTAAGTGTTTTGGGAATTTTTGTGCATTTTTTTTTTGTGAGCTAGGTTTTGGACAACCGGCCGATGAGCTGTTACCACCGACAACTTGTCAGCCATACTCGTGCGGTGAAGTGTGGTTTTATTTGTTTTTTTTATTTTCTCCTTTTTCTATTTATTTTTTCTTTTCTTTTTGAGTGTTTCTTTTTTTTTTTTCAAAGTAGGTGGCTTCCCTAATCTAAGATTTACCTAAAGGCAGTACAATGAAAATGGTCTTGTGGCTGGGCTCTGGACAACTGGCCGATGAGCTGTTACCACTGACAACCTGCCAGCCATACCACCCAAGTCGGTCCATTAGCTACCCAATTTCCATAAAAATCACCGGAAAGTGAGTCAGTGCGAATAGTGTGTAGATGCTTAGGCTTAAAGTCCCCCCAAATCAGAGGGCGGGTTGATAAGTCGCATACTTATCATCCCGATTTATTAGCTAAATTAAAAATGAATTTGAATTTGTGAGGACTCGAGACTAAGTCCACATTCGAGTGAACACCTGGGCTAATTAAGCTCGAAGACCTGAGGAGTCTAAGTGTTTAGGTACTCTCATATCATTTCCTAAAGTTAATAACTTCTAAATGCCTAAGTTCTCTTTTCCTAATTTCTTTTTTTTTATCTTTTTTTAAATTTTCAATTTTTTTTAATTTTATAAGAAACTAAAAGAAATTCTATGGAGTTAACAAAATGATTTCAGGAATTGATTATCCACCCCCTCATCCCTAAATGACACAATGTCCACATTGTAAAAATAAAGATATGAAAAGGGCAGGGTAAACAGAATATCACCTGAGTGTCGTGAAAATCCGGTCAGCTCCGCAGAGAGAAGAGTGTATACACACGCTCTAAGTTTAATGTCATCAGCTAGGCATAACATACATACAAAGAGAAATTGAGAATTCACATGTGTGGGTTAGAATCAAAATCAAAATATTGATCCTGAAACCCGTTTGCAGAAGATGTCCACAGATGTGGACCAGATTATGGTGCAGACCCATGCCCCAGGGTTGAGTGGTTCTAAGGTTCTGAATGAAAATCACCCAGAACCGAAGGTTGTCGTGTTTGCGGGGCCGGGCCTGCAGTTAAGTGGTGTGCAACCCAAGACCAAAGTGTCAGACAATGGTTAAAGATGGTTCAATAGGTGTGGTTGTCCACTTAACATCTAGCTCAGAAAAATAATCAGTTATTTTGAGCTTGGGTTGCACGTGAAAGATATCGTAAGGGTCTTGGTGGAAAGTAGGTGGTTTCAGATCAACAGGAACCCTTAAATCCAAAACCAAAGTTCCCTCAAAATTAGCCTCCTAAATTTTTATTTCCAACTTCCTATCCTCTGAAATCAATGTTTCCGGGACCTCCAAATCATTGTACACCCCATCTAAAGTACCCAAGCCCAACAATTATGGCTGAATCAGGATTGACTTGGGTTTGGTGATCTCAAAAATATCATCATTCAATTCTTTAGGGTGTGCTTGAGGAATAGGGCTACTAATTGAATCATCAGGATTTGAATCGTCCAAGTTAACCCCAACATGATCATAATCTTCAATGATCGGGCTATCAAATAGTTCGCATACTCCTCATGCCCAATTGTCTCACTAGAATCCTCTTCCTTGAGTTCAAATGAGACTTCACCAAAAGATTCTTCAGCCTCAAAATCAAAGAATTCATGATCCTCATTTATATATGTCTCAAAATCGATTATCATTTCTTGGTTCAAAGAGACATATTTTTCGTCATTCCCTGGATCTAGGATCTCGGGTGAGAAACTCGATTCATCCTCAAAGGGTTGCTTTAGACCAACCTGGTCATCTCCAATCTCCGAATATGTATCCCCCCTGACAGGAGCTTGAGTGGGTTCAGAAATTGGCTCTCCTGAAGAGGGTTCATCTTGAGAATCATCCCAAGATTTGACTAGTGCAACCACAAATTTCATCCTCAACCTCGATAACTTCCCAAGAAGAAACTCACCTAGGACCCTATCCCTAACACTTTGGAGCAAATCCAATAAAGAGCTATTCAGCTCATCAATCATTTTGATCATAGGCTCCAATGCTTTAGTGCATGGTGTTGGCTGAGCTTCTAAAGATTGGATGGTGTTCCTCAAGTTAGCCAAGACCCTATCTTAGATCTGTTTCACCTGAACCAACTGGTTCGATTCAGGTTTGGGTGGGTTTGGGTTAAATCTAGGGGAGTCAAGATGTTGAGGTTCTTGGGTTCCTCTCTGATAATAGGTCATCTCGGGTTATTCGAAGAATGGTGGTGACCTATATTCTGTGGAGTACTGGGGAGGGTAGGTGTTATAATCATCATATCTTTCCTGATTGTAGATCGGGTTTGTTTGATCATCAAAGGATCGAGATCTATAATCATTGTAGCTCTGGGAAGGATGGTAATCATAGTCTTGTTGTCCAAGGTTAGGCCCTGGACACTGAGCTCTAGATTCGTATCCCCAATCAAATTTATCCCGGCTAGTGGATTGGTAATTACAAGTTAAGTAGGGATAGTAATCATCTTGGGAATAAGTGGTGGTAGGAGGATAGGATGTGAAATGTGTGTAGGATGTGGAAGGGTACATGGGAAGTAAGGAGGGAAATCAGAAGAGAAAGGAGTCCTACAATACAAAAATACTAGCCTGTCCTTAGGTTGGGTAGCCTAATGGTCTACAGACTCTCAGAACCTATCCTAAGATTATGGATGATTTACTCTACTTATGTCAGAGCAATCCAACCAATTAGAAGGAGGGACTGGGGAGAAGGTTCTTCGTTTGGCTTGCGCCTTCGGTTCCTAGTGTACCCCCCAGCTGTAGTCGTTTGACACTACTCCCCTAGCTAGACATCAGATTGACTAGTATAAGCAGGTTAATCGTGAATAATCTCAATCTAGATCTCGACGAGCGAACCAGTCCTTAGGGCCAATGTCTAATCAATTTTAGTTAGGCTTGGGACAATGGTGCTTCAGGAATGTGATGGGACCTTTAGATGGGTTATGCCCTTAATGATCTGTTTAAAATGTGTGTGTGTGCACAACTAGGGTTTGCAAACAAGGTTATTTGATGATGTGTCATTTAGGGTTCAACCTTGTTTAGTAGCTTTTAGGATTTAATCTTGAGGTATATTCAATCAAGGTTCAGTAGAACACTCCAAGTTTTGAAAGCACTGGTGTAGATATATTCCTTTAAAAATCAGAAATAAAATGTGGAGTGCCTGGTTCAGTCCTAAAAATCAACCCTAAGTGGCAAGCTACTTAATGAATCGCTTTTATCTTAAGTGGTGTGGTCCAAATAGTTCAATCAATTGGCCTATTGTACCACTTAGTTAAGGCACACATAAATGTTTGACCTATTCATATTTCGACTCACTTATTTGTTTGTTGAATTAGGTGTACCGGGTCCACAGGTCAGATCCCAGTTAAGTGGTCGAATCAATGTGATTGTGCGCCTTAGGGTGAGAAGTTGTGGGTGTTAAGGTGTGTCTCTTTCAGAAAATCCCACAATCAGATAACACTTTTTTTTTATTTATGTGGATGGCGAGGTGAGTGGAGGTGGCAAACAAACAACCAAATCTATCCTAAAGTTTATAAAAAGCACCTAAGTTGATTTGGGTTTGAGTTATTAGGTTATGGAATGAAAACTAAGGAGGGGGCAGTGTGGGCGACACTTACAAAACACTCTACCAACACTTTACTCCAGCCTACTGCACTTGGATCTCCATGCTAGGGTACCTGCAAGATAATAGATCAGAGATAAGCAAGGTTAGTGCTAGGTAAATGCAAAGAAGCGTAATAAACAATAACGTAAATTCCGTTGCCTCCCTGGCAACAGTGCCAAAATGGTCACGCGTGTTTCGCATATTAGAAATCAGGATTACAAGTAACCCATCATTGTAGTTGCAAACACATCGATCAGATAAAATTTATACCAAAACTCCAAGGGAGTCCCGAGTCGAACACATGGAGGCGACGTTTATTTTAATTGAAAACCACGCTTCGATTTGTTTCTTTTTGGTATTTTAGGGTTTTATTTTTTTTTGTATTTTTAAAAGAAGAAAATCAAAATGAATCACAAGAGATATGGAACAAATATGATATATATCACTTCCAATGTCAATTACAATAAACTATGAAAGCATAAAAAGAGAGGGGGGTGAGAGGAAATCTCCTGAATCGGTTGTTCGGTGAGACGAAGGCGCTTGGCGGAAGCTCAGATAAAAAAGGTGAGGAGCAGGACGACGGAGGTGAGATGCAGGAGGATGTCGGGTAGAGGAAAGCTTCGACATGGCTCTGGAATGGAGGTGAGAAGACGGAGATGATCTGCTACTGGAATGGAGGTGGGAGGGTGTCTCCAAGGCGACCTATGAAGGGGGATGGGAAGTTGGAGGAGTATTTGGTGGGGTAGAGGTTCGCTATACTAATAGGCTCCTTGGGAGCTTGAGAACAAGCTTTAATGGAGCGTTGGTAGGCTTGCTAGAGCTTGGGAGTAGGTGGGAGTAGAGTAGGTAGAGATGGCTTGGAAGAAGGGGACATTCAGATTGTCGCTGGAAATGTTGCTGTCAGTAGCTTATGCCTGCTGGAGCCCACAGCTGCCTTTGCTAGCATGCGATGAATTAGCGACAACTGTAAGCGTCGCTGTAAGTCCAGCTCATGCATCGCTATAGTTCCAGTCGATGCTTAGCTGGCGTTGCGCTCCCCCGCCTTTGCTGCGCACGCACCCACGTGCTAGCGTTGCACTGTGCGCATGTGCACCTGCACGCACACGCGCACACCTTCGTGCACTGGATGGCCTGGGCTGCGCCACGTGGCGCAGTCTCCATCTTCTTTTTGTTGTAGGGGCTACTACAGAGGTTGGATTAAGTCGATTTTCCGGTCGTTTGGCTACGATCGTCAACCTTAATCGATCCACGCGGTCAAATTTGTCGTTTGAAGCTCCAAATTATGTCTCATAGTCCCTTGGCTGTTGATCTTCCTTGGACTGCATATGATGCTACGGGAATCCGATCAAGGCAATTTCAAAGGCGTTGGGCTCCGATCGTCGTCTTGATCAGATCTGTATGGTTTGATCGTCAATCCGAGGCTCCGAAATAAATGCCCTTCTCTCCTAACCACAAAAGGACACATTTAACCTAAAGTATATACAACTACTCTAAATGCATAATGATGCATGCTATGCAATATTTATAACATGAAATGCAAATCTAAGCCTAGGAACATGCATGAATAGGCATTTTACCCTCAATAAGTGTGTTTACATCAAATAGGCATGGGGGAGTGAGACATTTCATGTCTTATTTTTATGTCAAAAAAAAAGAGAAAAAAAATACATTTAGGCATAAGGAATTTTTATTAAGGTTTTATTAGGAATTTATTCTTAAGTTGATTCCTGAGTTTAGAATCCAGTACAATTTCACACTTACACATAGAATTTGTAATGGATCCTTTGTGAAGACTGATAGACATCTTTAGTTTGTCGAGAAGAAGCAATGCTTCTTCTCCTAAGCCCTTAGACAGTAATTAGGGAGTCAGGCAAACTATCATCTAGCACATCCACCATACAAGTGTGAGGTGAGAGTAGAAAGTCTACTAATGCTCTAAGGCTAGAATGCGGAATCTTAACTTCTGGATAATTAGATAAAGATACTCGGAGTTAGCAATAAGTTTTCACTCTCAGTTTCTGCGTACAAGTTCTTAGTACGAATATTTTGAGAGCCACCAAATAAAGCAAATACGTAGAGAGCGGGTTCTGATAAAACTAGGACTAAGGTGGATGGTCAGATCATCCTTTATGGAATCCTTGGTTGAAGGAGGGTATTAACTTCAAGGTCAGAAATATGTCGTTGTTTAAACGAGGCGAGATTGGAGTTTTAAAATCGTTTCGTTGTAGCTAGTCAAAATTGCTCGAAAACACTTAAATTTATAACTCGAATTTCAAAAAGAGTATCCGAGGTTGAACACAGAGAGTAATTAATGATAATTCAATTTCAAAGATCACAATTATAAGCACAAATATGAGCAACTATAACCAAAATTCCATTCAAATATGATATATATATGAGAGTCAATATTAGAGTGTAAAAAGAATGGGGTAAAATGGTGATATAAATCACCAATTAACCCCTGAAATTAAGCTCACAATAATCTCAAATAAATGAATAGTAAACTCAATCGAATACTCCACTTAAGTAACCAATATTGCCACAGGATTAAAAAACTAACAAAATCAGATGATAGCGTCAAGACTCAAATGCCTTAACAGAGGCGTTGCTATAGTGCCTCTTCTCTTTTCTTCTTTCTCACACAAGGGCTCTCTCAACTTCTTCAGCGACTAAGTGTCGCACAGGGCAAGTACTCAGATAGAAAAACCCCCCCTTCTTTTCTCTTTCTTTCCTTCCTACCTATTCAGATCTCAAAACAGGTATACAGGTGGGTAATCAGGCATGCACAGTGACTAGCACTACTGGCGTGGGTAGTAGTCGAGGAGTGTAGTAGGCAGGAAATCGGGCAGTGAGGGTAAAGGGGACCCGACCCCCGTGTTCTTGGGCGATGGGGTAAGGGCAAGAATTTGTTTTATCCCACATGAATGGCTTCTGAATCTATGATGTGGGACTATCTTGTCCCCTGTTCCTTGCGTGAGCAACAGCTGGAGGTCTCATCTAATTGCGGTCGAGGGAAGGTGTGTTCCTCCAATTGAAGACCTGGGTGATTTCCTAGGTGAAGTCCACACATCCTGGAGCTACCGTGGCTAGAACACCATGAACGAAGTCGGAGAAGATGATGCGGCAGCAGAGCTTTGATGAAGTACCTGAAAAGGAGAATATGACCTTTTGACCACGTCAAAATAGCTCAGAGGGATCGCCGGAGCATGGCGAGTGCGATGGTGATCGTGGTGTGGAGTGCGGGTGAGCGTGGAGGTCTGGCGACCTCGAAATACTGGTGCAGAGGGCATGAGTCAGGTGGAATGATTGGTGTAGCAATCCCCTCAATTTCTTGAAGGGTTTTGCTCCTGTGGACTCAACGAAACTTTTGGGAGTGGTGGCAGGTGGTTTGGTGGTGCGTGGTGGTGGGAATGCCTCGCTGGAGGTATGCTGGAGAGGTGGAAGATGGAGTTGGAGCAGGCGTGACGGTGGTAGAATCGAAGGTTTGAAGTTGTTGTGATGGTGAGTGGATGTTGAGGAGTTGAATGAAGTAGCTATTGGACGAAGGAAGATGGAGGAAGCTCCGGCTCTGATTATCTGGCACCGGAGATGAAGAAAGCTCCAGGAGAGGGAACGTCGACGAGGAAGGGACCGAAGAGCTCCTCATAGGTATGGCGAGGTACGGAATGCGACGGGGAAGAAGTACCAACTGCCTATTGTATGTGGCAGCTGACGAAGAAGTCGGAGGAAGGTGGTCGCCGGAGCAAGCTCGGAGCGGGCATAGAGAGGGAGAAAAGAAGAGTTTGGTAGCCCAAAAACTTGCGAAGGAGGTGAGGCTGTCCATGAGGGTCTTTTATAGGCCTCCAAGCAATCTCCCAAGCTTGGAAACAAGCTTGAAAGGCTTGACTTTTCAGGAAGAAGGATTCTTGAAATTCTTGGATTCATATGAGTGATCTAGACGGATTTGGAGTTTAGGATTAGGTTTAATCGATCAGGGATCTCCGCAGGGTTGTCCCTTCCAAGTTTAGAAGGGATTAGCCAAGTAATCAGGGAAAATCTCTGATTGAGTGCTTGGATGCGTGGGTTCACACCTACCATGGTGGTCGGGACCCAGATGCAAAGAAGACAATGAAGTTAGGGGGTTCAGTGTAAGGATTTTTGAAAGTTAGGGGTGTATGTGAGAAAGAGTCTGAATGGACCAAAATGCAAACTAGGTTGAAATGATCTTTGATTGAGCCCAAATTTTGGTACAAACCTGATTTGGACTTAAGAAATCTGATGGTGAAGTCGGATTTTGGTTTTGACCAAGCTTAACTGGGTAATTTACATAGAAACCTAAATTAGGGCAACTTCCTATCTGAGACTCTATTTTAGGTCAAAATAGGTTCAGATGGTCAAATAAAGGATACCAAACCTTATGGAATATTTTTATATGATTTTTAGAAGGTTTAGATGGAATTTATTCTGACTAGAACCTCTGTTATTTAAGTGGGTCTGAAATTAGGATTTTGGGTTGCTGTTTATTCTCGAAACACGTGAAAACTTGCTTCTATCTGCATGAACCCACTTATTTTACTTTAATGATCATTTGACCTTCAGTTAACCCCTAGCCAACCCCTTGGTTTTTCTGTGTTCATGAATGCTATTAAAATTGCTGAAATAACCCTGGTTTCTTATCTTCTCAAAATAGAACATTATGCATATATAGGACCCTCTGATGGACACATAAGAGCTTTTATCTTTTATTCCAAGCTAAAATGGGCTAGTTAGGGCCTATTTTGGTGTTTCAATCAAACCCCCATGCCTAGATTTTTCTAATCCCTTAGCAAAAGTTCTAAGGACCAAACCAATTCTCTAGGTCAGATGTAACCGTTAGGGTGCCTTACCAAGCTGCAACTCTAGAAATCAAATCAGAATACCAACAATAGGCCTAGAGGTACTCAAGTACCAGCCAAGATCCAGACCTGACTAGCCTTAGTCCTGAGTTTGCCACAAAGGTTACTATGGCTCGCAAAAACTACTCAGAGGTTCGTTGAACCCAGCGGTTAAAGCACCCGTACCTGAACGTAACATGTCCAAGTTCAGTTTGCCAGTGCATCTTTGTAAGAAAGAGATTGAAGGATTTTCATTTGGAGAGTTTTCTCTCTTTTCTTTTTACTTTTCCCTAAATCCAACCTCGAATTAGCCTTAAACACGATCTGTATCAGATTCCTTGTCCCACCATCAATCCTCGAAGGGCCCTTGGCTTTCGATGTTTCAGGATAGCACCACCCATGGAAACTCCCAAAGCCCTGGCTTTCGACATTTCAAGATAGTGCCTCCCATGGTGTTCTGTAGCTAAATTCAAGCCCTGGCAATCGACATTTCCGGATAATCCTGCCCATGGCACCTGAATCCGCACAAGGTGCTTACATGCCCCCAGTAGGATATTCAGATATCCTAGGAAACATGCACCAAGGAGACGATATGTTATTACGCATCTTTAAGGGAAATTTTCCACCTCTCCGTGCTGGGAACTCGTCTAATCAATTTGTGTTGTTGAGCTGCTACTAAGCTAGATCTTTGAGATGACTTTTCATAATAGAACACTTTTGGTAGATTTTTCTTTGTTAAGTGCACTAAACCGGACTAAGTGTGTGATTTTGGGTGCTTAGGTTACTAAGTCCCGCAAACCAAAGAGCAGTCAACAGGGTCGAATAATCCCTAAGCCTTAGATCTAATACATCAGCCTCGCATTTTCCTCAACCTCTTGAGGACTAATCCAAATCCTAATAAGTACTTAAGTGTTTAAACCATAGAAAAGATCCAAAAGGCCTAAGGTCGGTATCCACCACTAATTCCCTAAGTTTTAGCCTTCCAGGTCTTAATTCATCATTCGATCCAACTTAGAAGTTTAGGTAGGTTCCATATTTAGTTTCAAGGGACTCTCCACTTTTTTTTTTCTTTTTATTTTCTCCTTTTCTTCTTTCCTTTCATTTAGCTCATAATGACCTCTCCTTTCCTCTTTTCTCCAACCTTTTTCTTTTTTTTTATGAAACCCTTCAATGCATTGATTTCACAGCATTTTGCACTTTAATACCCCC
Source organism: Thalassia testudinum (assembly GCA_037157565.1). Lineage (NCBI taxonomy): Eukaryota > Viridiplantae > Streptophyta > Magnoliopsida > Alismatales > Hydrocharitaceae > Thalassia > Thalassia testudinum. Next base: position 5,785,217 of record JAZHRO010000025.1, read on the forward strand.
CATGCCTACGATTTGCAATGTCCCCATTATAATTTAGGTGGGTTCAAGTTCAATTCATATCGTTCATTAGAACAGGTGGGGGGTGAATGGGTCAGAATGACTGTTGCGAATGATTTCAAGCTTTGATACATGTACCAAAGGTGGAGTCGGCTATTCTAATGGACGAACCCTAAAGTGCAATATGAATTCAGCAAAAGGACATGTTAGGAAGGTTTCGAGTTTTTCAAAAGATTACGGGTTGCCTCCCATTAAGTGCTAAGTTTAACACCATCAGCTGAGCACAATGAGCTCAAAAAGTTATGTCAACTGATGCATTATGATGAGTGATAGGTAAAAATATGTGATCATGATGAATGAGAATTACATGGCCACAGATGAGTATAAAATTATGATGAAGAGTCATTCCAGAAGATCTATGATATGGGTTAGGTTGATTCATTTCTGGATGGCTCTTATGGAGTTTTTGCAGAGGAATCACTAGGAAGATGTATTGATTATGGAGTTCTAAAATAAGATCATCGTGGATCCAAAATCCAATAGAGCTGAATCTAATTAGCATATCCTAGATGTGTGGTTCCTCTCGTGCTATGTGGCCTAATGGATCGATATCCAATGAGTCATCTTGATTCTTTTCTGCTAGATGTAAGATCATCTCCTCAAGAAATGACTCAAAGATTGGGTCTTCCAAAGAATCTTCACCATGGTTTTCATCCTAATCAAAAGTGAATGTTTGGAGAGTGCCTTTTGGATTATCTATCTCGAATTCTGTAAAGGATTCATACTCTTGGTGGAGGTCACTTTCAATATCTGCCAAGTTTGATTTTTGGAGATCCTCAAAACAACAAAATGTCTCCAAATCCTTGGAATAAAAATCTGAACTTGATGTGTCATCATTTTCCCTAAAGTCCTTTGGTATGTCCTTAAGATCAAAGGTGAAGGACTCCACTGCTCTCATGTCATTTGAATTATGCTCGGTAAAATCAGGATCATCCATTATGTGAAAAATTTCCAATTCTGGTTCTAGGTTTTCTACTAGTGATACAGTCATGAGCTCTTGAATACAACCTAGTTGTTCTGCCAAGCTTTTTCCTTTTCCTTTAGCTGCATCAAAAATATTAATCTCAGTTCGTTCATTTCCAGAGGCAATTATCATGTGCCCTGATTCACAATTGATTATGGCTCCTGTAGTAGCCAAGAATGGTCTCTCTAAAATCAAAGGATATCTTGTACCTGTTGTGACGTCTCCATGTCAAGAACTAGGAAATTGGCTAAGTAGCTAAAGTCCTTGACTCTAACTACCACATCCTCTACCAACCCAATCGGGGTGATTACGGTTCGGTCAGCTAATTGTAGAGTAACATCAGTGGGTTTTAGCTATCCAATCCGTAGTTTTTCAAATAGGGCAGTTGGGATTAGGTTGACTGAAGTGCCAAGATCTAGTATAGCCCGCTTGAAATTTGTACCACCAATCTTGCAAGGGATCAACGGGGTTCCTAGATTGAATTTCTTAGGAGGTAGACTATTTTGGATTATGGCACTCGCACTTTCAGACAGTACTACCTTCCCTTGTGATGGTTCTTCCACCTCTTTTGTGGATAAGTCAGGTAAGGTAGGATTGAGAGTGAGGATATCAAGTAATGGAATAGTGACTTGTGCATTCCTCAATGGTCACGTTCATCAGATTCCGATAGTCCTCTAGTGTGGAGGAGGGATAAGATCTAGGACAGGGGAATGGATTGACTATCTTTGGAGATGGGCTTCTATTCTTTTCTCATGACCACAACATTGATCATGGCACAATCATGATGTAGAGGTGGAGGAGGGTGAATTGGGTTTTGTTGTTGAATAGAAGGATAGGTCATGGTGTGATTCGGATCAACTGAGGTGGATGAGGTAAACACACAGGTATGAGTGGATGGGTCTGGCTGAGTGTAGCTTATTTGACCTTGGATTTGATTTACTATGTGTTTTTGAGTCGACATGCTGTTTGGATTTGGCAGAGGTTGGGAGGGAAGTGTGATAGGCTGGCGAGCATTTGCTAGCTGGGCCAGCTGATTGCGAACCTCTGTGATCTCTTCTTTGTGTTGTTTTTGCATGTCAACCAGAGTTTAAAGAATCAGAGACATTTGGTCTTTCTTAGGTGGCCCAGATTGAAAATTTCGATTGGGCCTTGGTTGAGCAGGTTGATAAGGTCATGGAGCTTGTGGTTGGGGTTGGAATTGAGATCTCATATTTAGGTTATTTCCTGACCACACAAAATTGAGATGATTGCGTCATCTAGGTTATAAATGTTTGAGAATGGATTATTTTGGATGGCGTAGAGATCCTCGCAGGTTTGAGGAACTCTAGAAAAATCAGAGTAGGAGGGTTCAGATTTCCCCCACTAGAGTAGGCTAGCCCAGAGTTTCCTCCAAGATCGTAATCAGACAGGGGAGCATAGGCATCCATCCCTTGAGAAGAGTAATAGATGTTATGTATAGCCTCCCAACCTGAGGGTGGGTGCACATTTGGGCTTTGTGTTGCAGCAATGGCTCTCTACTAGTGTTGAGTCAAGTTGTCCACTTTCTTCTCAATGGTTGAGACCTTATCCAAGCGACTGGCTATCAACTCCAGATCAGCGAATGTGCAAAAGGCCTCAGGTCTCGTGTACCCCCCGATTATTTGCCAATGCGCAGGTGTTCGTCTAGTCGTACACACCCAATGACTCATTGTTTAGGGAGTTCTCACACATGTTCCTGAGAATTCCCCAAATCATGTCTTCATGCTAACCTATGATGCTGCCACCATAGGTTTCATTAACAAAGAGTTTGATATCGTCATGGAGCCCATGGTAAGAAGACTAGACTTGTTCCCATTTTGGAACTCCGTGATGGGGCACTTGCGCATGAGATCCAGAAAATGATCCCATGCCTCATGCAAAGGTTCTCCCACTCCTTGTGAAAAGTGCATGATCTTATGCCGCATAGCATTCGTTCAACCAATGGGAAAGAATTTTTGTAGGAAAGCAGTCTGAAGTTCTTCCAAAGTGGTGATTAGATGAGTGAGAGTCTGAAATCAATGAGCGGCTTTATCCAGAAGAGGGAAGGAGAACATTCTCATGAGTAAGCCATCTCAATTCTGTATGTTTGGCTCAAAGGTCTAGGCCAGATGCTTTAGATGCTTAATGTGCTGGAAGGGATCCTTGGAGTTCAAGCCATGGAATTTTGGGATTATATGAAGCATACTTGGCTTGAGCTACACCTCAGGCCCCCCTGCAGGGATTTGTACTCGAGGCTCGATTTCCACCGTAGGGGGATTGTAGTGATCTCGCATTTGAGGATGATGTGGTGGGTTGATGTATGCATCGAATTGATCTCTGAAGTCATGGAATTGATGTTCAAGGTCGGGTTCTTCTTCGTGGTGTTCCATGGCCATGGCTGGAGATATACGCTTAGAAATAAAAGAATTAGAGGAGATGTCAATCTGATTGGGAAGTTACACAAGCAAGGGCATTGAGGCTTGGCCTTGACAGGAGTGAAAAGCTAATGGAGGCCTCAAGGGTGGTCTCAAGGACCTCCTCATGAACAAACACTAGAGGATGAGATGAGGGACAGCAAATGTGATGGACCCAATTGAGACACCCAAATATTTTTGGATGACTATGGAGGTTTGAGGAGGATGATACTTCTTGATCAGAAAGTCGTCCACTTGAGAAATACCTAGGCAGCTAGGAAGGGAGAGCCCCATGAAGACCCCTACATGGTAGAGCATCCCAACTAGTTATAGGGTTTCCCCCACTCGACCTTCCTTGTCACCGCGAATCCAGGTAGACCGGAATGAACCACTCGACCTCTTAAGTCTACCAATTTTAGTTATGAAATGAGGTGCTTAAGATTCCACTTGAACTTTAAGGTTGCTTTGCGATTGGTGACCTAATTTGAAGATTGGTTGATCCTGTAAGGTGGATCAACTTCACCTGAGTTGTCCTAAGATTATTAAGTCCCAATTTTAGGATTCAAGTGGATAGTTAGAGCTTGATTTTAGGGTTCTCTTGATTAGGTAAGTTCAATCAAGGGTTTAGGCCACACATAATGCAGGAAGGTCGATTCCTTTTATTTTAGGCAAGTGTGTTTTCTCAACCCTAAGATGGAAACCCTAATGTGGCTCTATTTGGTCCAATCAGTTTCTTCCAAATTTGGCACCTAGGGCTCAATCAAGAAGGTGGTATCCCTAGGCACCTTAAGTCCGTATTAGGTACAGAAATCTGGATTGGGATTTTGTAAATCAAATTAGGCAACTCAAGATGTTTAATTCTAGATATGAAATGCAAGTTGATCCTAATTGATTTCCGTTTTTAGATCTTTCCATAAATAGGGGTTAAGAAGATGGGAATGAGAATACCTGCCCCTGGAGTGGCTAGAGTGCGGTTGATCTTCTCGAATGTACCTCATGCAAACCACAACAAAATAGATAAGTCAAGTTAGTACCAGGATCATAAATTGTAATCAATGAAATCAAATTACACATTGCTCCCTGGCAATGATGCCAAAATGTTTAAATAGGGCAAGATTGGAGTTTTAAAATCATTTCGTTGTAGCAAGTTGAAATCGCTCGAAAACACTTAAATTTGTAACTCAAATTTCAAAAAGAGTATCCGAGGTTGAATACAGGGAGCAATTAATGACAATTCAATTTCAAAGATCACAATTATAAGCACAAATATGAGCAACTATAACCAAAATTCCATTAAAAAATGATATATATATATATATATGAGAGTCAATATCAGAGTGCAAGAAGAATGTGATAAAATGGTGATTTAAATCACCAATTAACCCCTGAAATTAATCTCACAATAATCTCAAATAAATGAATAGTAAACTCAATCAGATACTCCACTTAAGTTACCAATATAGCTACAGGAGCACAGAACCAGCAGAATCAGACGAAAGCATAAAGCCTCAAATGCCTTAATAGAGGCATTGCTACAGTGCCTCTTCTCTTTTCTTCTTTCTCTCACAAGGGCTCTCTCAACTTCTTCAATGACTAAGTGTCACACTGGGCAAATACTCAGAGAGAAAAATGCCCCCCTCCTTTTCTCTTTCTTTCCTTCCTACCTATTCAGATCTCAAAATAGGTATACAGGCGGGTAATCGGGCATGCACATTGACCAGGGCTATCGACGTGGGTAGTAGCCAAAGTGTGCAGTAGGCGGGTAATCGGGGAGTGAGGGTAAACTGGACCCAACCCCCGTGTTCTTGGGTGATGGGGCAAGGGCAAGAATTTGTTTTATCCCGTACAAATGGCTTCTGAATCTATGATGTGGGACTATCTTGTCCCCTGTTCCTTGCATGAGCAGCAGCTGGAGGTCTCATCTAATTACGGTCGAGGGAAGATGCGTTCCTCCAATTGAAGACCTGGGTGCTTTCCTAGGTGAAGTTCACGCATCCTGGAGCTGAAACCTAGACCTACCGTGGCTAGAACACCATGAACGAAGCCAAAGAAGACAATGAGGTGGCAGAGCTCCGATGAAGTACCTGAAAAGGAGACTACGGCCTTTCGGCCACGACAAAATATCTTAGAGGGATTGCCGGAGCACGACGAGTGCGGTTGTGGTCGTGGCATGGAGTGTGGGTGTGCATGGAGGTCTGGCGACCTCGAAATAGTGGTGCGGAGGGGTGTAAGTCGGGTGGAATGATTGGCGCAGCAATCCCCTCAATTTCTTGAGGAATTTTTCTCACGTGGACTCGACAAAGCTTTTGGGACCGGTGGTAGGCGTTTGGTGGTGCGTGGCGATGGGAATACCTCACCAAAGGTATGCTGGAGAGGTGGAAGTTGGAGTTGGAGCAGGTGCAATGGTCGTCGAAGCAAAGGTCTGAAGTCGTTGTGATGATGAGTGGATGCTGAGGAGTTAATTGAAGTAGCTATTGGACAAAGGAAGATGGAGGAAGCTCCGGCTCTGATTGGCCGACGCCAGAGACGAAGAAAGCTTCGGGAGAGGGAACAGCGATGATGAAGGGACCAGAGAGCTCCTCGTAGGTATGGCGAGGTGCAGAATGCAACGGGGAAGAAGAACCAGCCACCTATTGTACGTGGCAGCCGGCGAAGAAGTCAGAGGAAGGTGGTCGCCGGAGCAAGCTTGAAATAGGCTTGGAGAGGGAGAAAAGAAGAGTTTAGTAGCCCAAAAACTTGCTAAGGAGGTGAGGTTGTCCATGAGGGTCTTTTATAGGCCTTCAAGCAAGCTCCCAAGCTTGGAAACAAGCTTGAAAGGTTTGCCTTTTTAGGAAGAAGGATTCTTGAATTCCTTGGATTCGCATGAGTGATCTAGACGGATTTGGAGTTTGGGATTAGGTTTAATCGCTCAGGGATCTCCTCAGGGTTGTCCCTTCCAAGTTTGGAAGGGATTGGCCAAGTAATCAAGGAGAATTTCTTATTGAGAGCTCGGCTGTGTGGGTTCACACCTGCCATGGCAGCAGGGACCCAAATGAAAGGAATACAATGAAGTTAGGGGGTCTTTGTATGGATTTTCGAAAGTTAGGGTTGCATGTGAGAAAGATAGAGTTTGAATGGACCAAAATGCAAACTAGGTCGAAATGATCTCTGATTGAGCCTAAATTTTGGTAGAAACTTAATTTGGACTCAAAGAATTTGATGGTGAAGTCATATTTTTATTTTGACCAAGTTTGACTAGGTAATTTACATAGAAACCCAAATTAGGGCAACTTCCTGTTTGAGACTCTATTTTAGGTCCAAATGGGTTCAGATGGTCAAATCAAGGATACCAAATCTTATGAAATATTTTTATATGATTTTTAAAAGGTTTATATGGAATTTATATTGACCAAAACCTCTATTATTTAAGCACGTCTGAAATTAAGGTTTTGGGTTGCTATTTATTCTCGAAACTCACGAAAACCCATTTATGTCTACATGAACGTACTTATTTGCCTTGAATGCTCATTTGACCTTAATTTAACCCCTAGCCAACCCCTTGGTTATTCTGTGTTCATGAAATGTTGTTAACATTGCAGAAATAATCCTGGTTTCTTATTTTCTTCTCAAAATAGAACATTATGCATATAGGACCCTCTGATGGATACATCAGAGCTTTTATCTTTTCTTCCAGACTAAAATGGGCTAGTTAGGACCTATGATAGTGTTCCCATCAGCTATCCTATCCATTCCTTTCTCGATGTCGAGAGTAGGCACTTCCACCAAATAAGCCACCTGATTCCTTTTGAACACCCTTAATCCTGAATAATGCCTCGTAAATAAAATTTTTTCGTATACTATACTACGTTGCAGTAGATATATGAAAAAGAAAAGAAAGAAAGAGAGAAAATAAAAAATATATATTTCTAAAAAAAAGAGAGGAAAAAGAAAAGAAAAAATTATATATATATAGAAAAAAATTAGAAAAAAAGGAAAAAGCAGAAAAAAAAAGAGTTTATATGTTTAGGATTTATTTCAAGTGTAATGAGGCAACAACACCTACCACCCTCACGATCCACCAAATATAGCCTTGACCTACTTTTCTGTATTTCTAGTTGCCTCAATACTGGCTGACGAATTCTGACTTAGTCATAGGGTTATCAAAACCTAATGAAAGTGTTAATGCCAAGAGAGGCCACCAAATATACTGATAAATTTGGTGAGGTTGTCAGCTCTAAAAGAAAGAAACAAAAAGATAAGAAAAAAAGAAAAAGAAAAAAAAAGAAGAAAAAAAAGAAAGAGAGAGAATGAGTACAAAGAAACTGAGGGCACAATTTCTCCACCTCTCTTTGAGTTGAATTACTTAATAGTCTGGAAATCTAGGTTCTAAAGTACTAGTCTATATGCATCACCAGATGAGTGAGAGCCATCAAATACAAATCTACTTAACTCATAAATCTTCTACCTAAGCCAAAAGCTAGGGCTAAATTTCCAAATTATGTTATAACCCCGAGGGAAGAAGTTTGCCTATCCCAATAGAATTTTACTAAGGGGTCAAGTACGAGTTTTAGATGTGAATTGGCTTTTACTAAGGGATCCGTTGCATAGGATACAACAAAACACTTTCACGATTATCTGGATTTCTAAAGTTTTGGATGAAAATAAAAGAAATAAATCTTTAGTCAAACTCTTGATAGAAAGCTATCATGTAGGACCACTTTGCATTTAGTCTTGCATTTGCTAGGGACTACCAAAATTCAAGCATGAGGGTGTGATTACACAGTAATCATGCAACCTAAATCACCTAAATTAAGTTAGATTCTAGCATAATATAGGAACAATGCATTCATAAGCACCGTAATTCGCATAATAGTTAGTTTGTTAGCTGCATAAATAATATTATCATTTTATGACCTAAAAGAGAGATGAAATAAATTGCAGATGATTCAAGGCTGCAGATGATAGATCAGACCACATAGATCTAATTAGGATGACAATGGGAGTCCAACACTTCTAGAATCCTCTTGATCAGACAACCAGAGCATCATGTGTAGCCCATAAAAGAACGGAGGTCAAGGAGAAAGATGATAGAGATCCAAGCCTTAGATGAAAGATCCAACCGCACGGATGGATCCGGATCAACGATCGTAGTCCAACGATGCAAAAATCAACCCGATCGGAGGCCTACATCACCAGTAATAAAGAAAAGAAGATGGACGACCATGATGGCACCACGTGATGCCATCACAACTGCCCCACTCACCAGCCCCAACTACTGAAGAAGACACGCTGCATGTTGTGGACCGTTGGATCAACATCCATGGGTCAAGGTGCATTCACACCATCGCAACCGCCCCCACGCAATCAGATGACAGGAAGATCTTAGTCGTTGGATTCCCATCCAACAACTGAGACCAGCAGAGCACCAAGGAGGCAACTCGATAATCTGCTACCTTAGCGCAGCGGTGAGCACACTCAAACACGATCGGAGAGCGTGCATTCGAGTGGCACGGTGTGAGAAATCAGGACAGGCATTGCAAGCAGGCGCTATTGGCCGTAGAATGGTGATCGAAGCACTGGGAGACGACCACGTGGCACGATCTGATGATTCCATGGAGCAAGCGTGATCACATATGCTCTCTCATCAATAGAGGCGGATCATCCATTTCGAGGATGAGGCACTCGATTTGAATAAGCGGGTGCACGCAAAGAGAGAGGAAAATGAGCGGGCGGGTGCGAGGCACGTGCAAAACCAACTGATCGCGATCCGACAACACAGGAGCTGCCATGTGTCGACCAGAGAAGTAATCCGCATGATGAAGGCGCAAATGAAGGAGTTTTGATGCATGATTTGGTCCGTTGATCTTCCGATCGATGCATCTGATCGCCCAGGAGTTACACGATTTTGGGGGCTAAAAAGCCCACTTTGCCCCTCATCAAAGCTATAAAAGAAGGTCCAAGGCCCCTCAGTTAAGTGACATCTCTTCCATCTCAGATACAACTCCCACCATCTCTCTTCCAGACCTCTCTCCCTCTGCAACTTTGCTCTGACCTTCATCCCAACGCTCTGAATCTAAAGTGCTACTGCACTTCACGCAAGAATCCCACAAGCAACATCGTCTTATCTCTATCTCTCTCTCTAGTTATTGTTTAGCATAGTAATCTCTACTTCGAAAGACTATTTTTGAATGCAATAAAAATTCGATCTTCTGCATATCTGATCTATACATATATATATATGTTTAAAGTGAGTTTTTTGTAAACTTCCATATAAAAATCATGGTTGCCTCCCGCTGATACTACAACGATAATATCTACCTTTCCAAATGCGTCTCGCATCAATGAACAAGTTGGTGCCGTTGCTGGGGAGGCAATAGAAATTTTTTAAGCTTTCAATGCTTATTTGAGATCTCTAACTTGTTATTTTTCCGTTGATTTCAGGGAGCATGGAAATCTAAACAAGACATAACAAACAGAGAAATCGCGAGTTCGAATCTCAGGTAAGTAGTCGTATTTTAGATTAGTTAGATTTAGAAAAATTATGATTTGCTTGAACCTTAGGATTAGTTAGAATTTGCTTGCTTTTTGAAAAAAAAAATTCTCTCTTATTAGTGCTTTTTGGGTTGAAAGAAACTCTTAACGTATAAATTCAATTCTTGAAGATCTGCACATCCAAAAATTTTCAAATTTTTACTGACGTGTGGTGGAGTTCGGCCGTGGAGACCACGATGGTGGATGGAAAGCACAGTGGTGGAGTGGATCGATGTCTCAACGAGCCCAGTTGAGGCTCTCTCTTTCTTATAGCAGCAACGGAAGATGAAGAAGAAGAAGAAGATGGAGCATGGAGAAAGGTCAGTGTGATCCACATCCTCCGCTCCTCTTCATTTCCACGTTCATTGCCTGATCTAGCCATAAATGGCTTGTCGGAAAGGAATGGTTGCCACTGCACGAAGAAAAATATAAAAACATATGTGGATTATTTATATACAAAGCCCCTATATTTCTAACTATTTAATGCATGTAATGTACGCATGCAAACTAAATGATTCTAAATAATTTATATATGAATGTAATGCATTCAAGCAAATATGTATAAACTACATTATTTACATCTTAATACATGCTATGTATAAGTTAATATTACTCTAATGTCTAGGCATTTAAGTAACTAATTAGCCCACAATTATGGGCTCATCATAAGTCATCGTGCTAGCCATCACCCAACTCCAAATTGGGAGAGCTGACCAGCCTCTCTGTGACTTTTACAACCCTCCTAATGTCCAACCTAAACCCTTTGTCAGGGTACCTCAAGATGGGGAAGATTTTGAACTCAAACCTCAGATTAGCAATCTGATTCCCCACTTCTATGGCCACGATTCTAATGACCCCTTCCACCACCTTGAAGAACTTCTACACATAAGAACCTTTGGCCCTAAAAACATGAATGAGGGTACCTTGATGATGAAAATGTTCCCATTCTCCTTAAAAGATAGAGCTACTCATTGGTTGAGGACTATTGGTAGACCAATCTTGACTTGGGAAGATCTGAGAGGCACATTCTTGAAGAAATTCTTTCCCATAGGAAAAACCAATGCCCTTAGATGTGCGATTACAACCTTTAAGCAGAACCCTGGGGAACAACTACATGAGGCTTCTCAGAAAGGTAGATATTATCATCATAGTGCGAATAGTGACGGAACAAATTAATTATAAGGATCGGTGAGTGCCAGGTCATTCGCAGGGAGGCAATCACGATTTTTGTACGGAGGCTTCTCAGAAAACTTGCTTTAAACAGATATATATTTATGTATAGATTAGATATGCTAAAGATCGAATTTTTATTACATTTAGAAATAGTTTTTCAAAATAGAGATTGCTATGCTAAACAATAACTAGAGAGAGAGAGAGATAGATAGATAGAGATAAGACAACATCGCTTATGGGATTCTTGTGTGAAGCGTGACAATACTTCAAATCCAGAGCACTGGGATGAAGGTCAAAGCAGAGTTACAGAGGGAGGTGGTTTGGAAGAGAGATTGTGGAAGTTGTATCTGAGATGGAAGAGATGTCTCTTAACATGGGAGGCCCTAGGCCTTCTTTTATAGCTTTGATGAGAACCATGTAACAACTCCTGGGTGATTAGATCCATCAATCGAGAGATCAACAGACCAAATGGTGCCTCAAAACACCTTCATTTGCACCTTCATTGCACGGATTGCTTCTTTGGTTGACATGTGGCAACTCCTATGTCATCAGATCGTGATTGATCGGTTCAGCGCATGCCTCGCACCCGCTTGCTCATTTTCCTCTCTCTTCATGTGCACCCACTTATTCAAATCGAGCACCTCATCCTCGACCGTCTAATCTTACGATAGAACGGCCCAGATGCATGCCTAATTGCACAACAATCATGGGTCCTAATCAACCTAAATAATGTTCGAACCTAGCTTAATTTGTGGATATTGCACTCATATCTTGCATATCATGCATGGCATCAGTCTATTTAGAATAAGATGAGATATCCTACTATTTAATGATTTTTATTACTATTTGCAGGTAATAAAGTGATCCAGGATGGAGATAGTGGAATAAAGCAATAAAGGAAGAAGAAGACTGATCCAAATAAGAGGAGTGAGGAGGATAGCCTTATCCCTACCCTTAGAAACCCTAGGACAGCCTTCCCAAACCCAAAACCACCTCCATTAGGACACCTTAGCCTCAAAACCCAAATATGGATAGCACTATCCATGTTCTTATCCACCTTATCCCTCTCCCAAACACTTAGGAACCAAAACCCACCCTAGAAAACCTAAAACCTACTCTCCAGCACCTTTTAGGACATTTAGACATCTGGCTAGATGTCTGATTTCTGTAGAATAACAAACCAGGTAGGAAGAACTCATACTGACACAAAATTAGATGTCTAATTTAATGTCCATACATCCAATTTTGTAGTATAAGATGTCTGACCACTATCCTGGACATTTGATACTGTTGTCTGGTTCCTAATTTTGGTGCTAGAAGCCTGATCTTGCCTATTTTGACCTTGGAACCCCACCGGACACCCTAGGAAACCTAATTAGAGACCTCCTAAGCCTAGTCCACTATCCATAGCCCTACTTATCCTATCCCTAAGCCAATTGAACCATCCCATACCTAATTGGGTGCATCTACAGTTGATTGGGTGCACCTGAGCCCAATTAGATCCACCCAAGATCTAACTGACTCATACCTATTAGGGTTACCATAGCCTAATCACATGCACACATCCAATTAGACTTGACCTAGACCTAATTAGGTTCACTCCTATCCCATTAAACTTTCCTAAGCCTAATTAGGTCCACACCCACTTATTGTAGGTTAACCCAACCTAGATTCACCAAACCCACTGCCCTACTCCATGAAAATTACACCTACACATACATACACTTTCCTAAATCCCACTTGCCCATTCTAGCCCTCATTAGTTGGCCACCAACCTAGATCCTACATTGGTGGCACTTGCTATTTTGGGAGCCACCAAAAGTGGTGACCCATTTGAAATGGAGAGGCCTTCCCATAAAAGCCAAGGAGAGAAGAGAGCCACGAAATTCATTCACTCTCCCATCCATTCTCCTCCCACTTGCGACACCCTTCCACCCTCCAAAACCATAGGGTCGTGCTCCTCCTCCAAGGCCCCCTCCATGGACGGCTAAAGAAGAAGCTCCTCCAAGGCATCTTCATGTGGTGGCAAGAAGGAGAGCACTAGGGTGCAACACCCTCCTCTCCTCTCTTCACTTGGTCATGTCCTTTCTTCTCCATAGAGAGGATGCACCCTCTTTTTCTTCTTCTTCTTGGACGGCCATGAAGGCTCACCCATAGCCTCTTGCGACCGGCCATCTCTTGTTGGTAGGCATGTAGACGGGTTTGTATACCCATGGTCTAGCCTACACCCTCACACATAGCCGATGGCTTTAGTGGTACTTTCCAACGTGAGGGATTTCCTCTATTTATATGCTTTCTAGTATAGATGTTAATTGACATTTGTTTCTTTGCATAAATAATATTGCGTGATTATTGCTTCTGTGATTGCTTGTCTTCATGTTATTTAGGTTTGTCACACCATGGCCCACTTAGATGCACTAGTTACTTAGGTTTTCACTAGCATGTCTAGATCTAGGTTTCATTTTGTGTTTCAAAATAAAGATCAAAAGCACAAAAAGATAAAAATATTAGGTTAGATTAGATTTAGGTTAGATTAAGCCAATCCAAATCTCGACTTGTTTTCACGCCTCCCAGAGACAAACGACCGGGACTCAAGTTTTCAAAAGAATAAAATCCATCGAGTTTCGATATTATAAATGTTTTTGTCAAGGGGATTTCATGACTATACTACGACATTGTTTTTCGAAAACTCGCTATTTCCACGCTTGTCAAATGGCACCGCTGCTGGGGAAGCAACACGCGAGTTTAGATTTGGATTTTTGAACTTTTGTTTATTTTGATTGTAGGGTGTCAAGACGAGGATCCACGCACGCATCGACCAGTGGTGAAGACTAGATGTATTATCTTCATCCTCAATTTTATTGCTTTCTTAGATGAAAGAAAAATAAAAAAAATATTATATATAAAAATTAAATTAAAATTTTCGGATTTGAATTTACAGAAAAAAAAGAATTTCTTTCTTTGGTGTGTGTTTTAACTTGGAAACTATTTGAACACACCAAAGTCAGATTTGGAAATCTGGCCAGAAATTGTTGACGATTTCAAAAATTTTATTGACGTTAAATTAGGCATCCAAAAATCTTGGATTTCGGTCTGATCTTAGGGTTTCAAGCAGGCTTTCTAAATCCATCTTTTATTTAGAAAAATTTGTACTATACAAATTTTAAAAAATTCGTACAGTGGAAGGGGGTCAGAAGAGTCTATACTCTGATTTTATTCAACTTCAAACAGTAACTCTAACCTCTACATAAATTAGATTGATATGAAACTTGTGGGGATGGAAAGCTACTGAAACCTAGCTTTCTCCATAAATTTTCAAGAATTTTTGGATTTCTTTTGATACTATTTTAAATTGTATTTCTCGCAAGGGGTCGATCTAGTTTGTTTGACCCTTTGGAACATAATAATTCATGAAACATTGCATGAAATAGTAAAAATCCTAAAAAAATATTCCTTGAAAAATGTATTAAAAAGAAAGATCTCTACCAAATTTCATCTTATTTTGATTTATTTACTGATTTGGGGAGTGATTTCAAGTCAGACTAAGGTCTGACTACAGATTGTTAGAAGCATAAACCCTAGGTGTTACACATTAGGGTTTAAATTTAGAGACCCAAAACAAACTTGTCTTAGCCTAATTTGTGTGTGATTGCATGAGAGGGGATTTGCTGTGATTGGTTGTCCACCCCCTCACCCACTTGAACTGAAATTAATTTACATTTTAACCTAGGCAACCAATTAGGTCTATTTCATTTAGTAGTGGTGCATTAGGACCATTGTTTCCTCTAATTGGGTCACACCACTTCTATCTTATTGGACTTAAAAGCATCATATAGACCTATCTGATATTAGGATTTCCACACTAAGGTAGAGCACATTTGCATTCCATACTTAAAGGAAATTCACATAACAAATTGGGACTTGCAAAACTTGTTGTGTGCTCCATTACAACCTTGCTTGAATTGACCAAAACAAGGAAACCCTAAAAAAAAAAAAAAATTAATACAAGCACTTGAACCATAAAAGCCACTACACCAATTAAAGCTTGTATTGCAAACCCTTTGTCTGTGCACTTCACACTTTAAATCAAATTTTAAGGGCAACACCCCCAAAATACCCAATCACATTCCAAAAGCACTCTAAGCCCAAGCCTAAAACTAAGTAGACGTGCCATAGGCAGGACCAATTTACTTGGTAACCAAAATTTAATTGGGTAAAAATCAAGGCCTTGTTTATTTGGACTAACTAGTGACAAGAAAGGTCAGTGCAGTAACCGCGTTAACCTCTAGTGTTGTCCCACCGTGTGGGGTGTCCTAGGGGGTCCCACCATTCTGGCCAGCCAAGTAATTCAAGGTTTGGTTTAACCCAGTTCCATTTTAGGATACCAGATTTAGGTCCAATTAGGGTATACAAGTTAATGCTAGCTTGTTTGCTTGATTTGGGGCTCTCTCATCTTTCTTCCTAGGCCTTTTCCTTAATTCCACCAGCCCCATGTAGCTGGTTGTGTCTTCCTAAGGAAGACTATCTCTTATCTCTATCTGCGTCTTTTCTCAATTATCCATGAACCCATATCATGCTTGTGACCCTTAGGGTCCACCATCTCCCAACCCAACCATGATTTCGACTCCTCGTGGTTGGGAGACTCATCCTAACTAGCTGGGATATGATTATCCTTATCCCCCAGCTTATTTAAAACCTAAACCTCATGAATCTGACCCTTATCTAGATCAGAACCAATTGAAAGCCATAGTTGCTGAATTTCGGGAATATAACAAGGACTATACAGATCAATGTGCCAAGCTTCTAGAGCAAATTAGACGATCTCAGGCACAATCTCACTCTTATCACTCCTCCCAGGAACAAGAGACTTGGAACAACTAGCCTAGTGGGTCTAGTGACCTATATTTTGGATCTACTAGCTACTCTACTGATTCTTGCTACCATGGGGAGGCATCCTGGACTCAGCCAACCCAAAAGGCACCTACGGACCTAATCCGTGATTTGGGTAGATCATTTGAGGAATGCACCGTTTCAGATACACTTGTACCTGATGATATAACACTGAGGAATTGGAATAATGGATCACAAGTATAGGACCACATAACAGCTTCTCAATCAACTCCCTCTATAGTCGGCCCCACTCAGGGTGATACACCTATTGATTCATATCCAGATTCGTATAACCTTGAGTGGAGAAACAATCCTGATCTTTCATGGCCACCACAGAGACTGACTTAGACTGAACATCAATCTAGGCCAACCCAATATTCCACTCAAACCACTTTAGGGAAACCATCTAGTCCAGCCCAACCTGCAACCACCCTTGAAGATATCATGAACATTTTGTTGGACTTTGATAAGAAAAATGAAGAAAGGCTGACTAAGTTGGAAAATCAAGTGAAATCTCAAGGGGATCAAATCAAGAGACTTCAAGAATCACTTTATCCCCGAATGCAAATGCCTTTTCACTCCTATTCTCCACCTATTCTTCTGACCCCTCCTCCAATCTATCATACATGCCATTGTGTGGCGGCCAAATCTATGGCCTCTAAAAGGAAGAGAAAAGCTAAGAGCCCACCCAAACGATCTAATTTGGGCTCAACCAAAAATCATAAGACGAAACCTACATCCAGCTCGGACTCAGACTCTAGGGACAAAAAGAAGAAAAAGGCTTTTGAAGTTGATTTGACCTATTTACCCTTTCTTAAGGCCTTAAAGAAAGAGTCACAAAAGAAGAAAAAGACTTGCACACCTAAAGAGGTGGTTTTATCAGCTAACATAAGTGCATTTGTTTCTGGCACTCTACCACCCAAAATGACTGACCCTGGAAAACCCTTCATATCTTGTGCCATCAAGGAATTCACCTTCAACAAAGCCCTTGTGGATCTAGGGTCTTCCATTAGCTTGATTCCTACCGCCCTTTTTGACTGCACCAGACTTGGAGATCTGCACCACACACCTGTCACCATTAAAATGGCAGATGGCTCCATCAAAACACCTAAGGGGGTAGTTCAGGATGTGATTATTAAAGTGCAAGGTCTTAGCTTTCCGATTGATTTTATTGCCTTGGACATGAATATACCGGAGAAGCTAAGCAATTCACCCATCATTCTGGGTCAACCTTTCTTGGCTACGGCCAATGTACGGATTAACTGTTACTCAAGATGTATGGAAATGAGTAGCGGCAATGATAAGATTCACTTTGATATTTATGCAGCTGCTAAGAAAACAAAGTCAGGGTATTTTCTGGATGACACGAAAAGTGATGCGGAGGGCAATTCAGAAGAAATCATGGCAATTAACACCTGGGTAGAACCGCATGACCCGAATCAACAATCCACTAGATCACAAAAGTCACCCTCAATGCCAAATCAAATCATTGATAGCATGGTTGACTATCTTGATCGACCTAGCCCAATTCAAACCCCTGCCCCTTGCAATGAATCCCAGATTACTCAATTGATCAAAATGATTCATGAAATAAAAGAAGCTAGTGCAAGAGAATATGATGATATAAGGAAAGAGCTTCATAGAATCCGGGACGAGCAACAAAAATCAGAAATGTTTAAATTTCGGTCAGGTGTGTCACAACCGATTTGTGATTCGATGGTGGTCATGTAGGATTCTTTTGATCAAACGACCGAGGTGGATGATATTGATGATCCTATTGAAGTTGAGAATGGAGATTTATTCGAGAATCTTGATCTTGATTTAGGGCCTAAGTACCAATCATTTCATTTTGAGGAACCAAGTATTAAGGGACTTGAATATGATTTTGTTGTATTTGAGAATACCCACGGAGACATTGATGAATTAATTCAAAGGATCTCATACATGGAACAACAAAATCAAAAAGACTGTAACAACTCCTCAATCAATGATTCAGCCCATTCCACTTTCACAGAGGGACTCACTACTGAATCTAGTGACCAATTTCATCTAAGTGAGAAGAAGGAAATATCCCCTTATGAAAAGGATATTCAAGAGATTGAAATACTATTGGGGACTTCATATGATGAGTTATCAGAGGAAGCTAAAAATTTTGGGGAATCATGTGATAATTGGGAATTAGAAAATTGAGGATGATGTTGACCCTAAGAAAGCCCATCTTTCTTAGGCAGCTAACAAACTAACTTTTCATCTGACCCGCATGGTTGGATCATTCATCTAAGGCTTGGATCTCTGTCATCTTGCTCCTTAACCTCAGTTCTTTTATGGGTTGCACATGATGCTTGTTTATCGCGCTTGATCAGGTTTTAAGAATATTGTGTTGTAGTACAGTCGAAAAAACATTCAAAATGAATACAATTTTATTACTCAAATTTTAAAGTCTGAGGTCGAACACAGGGAGCAAATTAGGGTTTGGAAATCAAGATCACAACTTTAGAATTTAAAAGAATATGCAATGAGATCAATGTTATAGTGCAAAAAGATAAGAGTAAATGTAAGTCACAAAATACTAAAGGAACCAATGTATTTCAATTGAACTCAAAATTGGACGTTTGATTTGTGAATCAGACACCTTAAAATGATTATGCTACAGTGCTTGGCTCTTTCTTTATTCTACTGCTTCTCCTGTTCTTCTTTCTTTGTCTCTGCTGACTGCCTTTGATTTCTTTCTCTTCTTCTTTATCTTCCTTCTTCTCTGTTCTCTGGCTTCTCCTTCTTTATTTTTCCTGCCATAGCCTTTCTCTTTCTCTGCCTTTGACTTTCTTCTTTTCTCTCTTTCTGCTGGCTGCCTTCAGCTTCTTCTTCCTTCAGTGTCTTCCATCTTTTTTCTTTCTCTGCCTTCCTTGCCTTGCTCTCTTTGGTTTTAGCTTCTTCCTTCTGCTGTAGCCCTTCTCCTTCTTCTTCCTTAGTTTCTCTTCGGCCTTGTCTTCTCCTTCCTCTTCCTTTGCAGAGCAAAACCTATCCCCTACCCGTGCGAGCTCTCTTCTCTCTTCTCTCTTGGGTTTCGCTCTCCTAGAGCCATGCTTCTCGGGTAATCGGGTCGGGTATGCACCCAGGACCAAGCCCACTGGCGTGTGGTGGTGGGCGAGGTGTGCTAGTCGGGTCGGGTCACCAGGTTCGCGGGGCATGGTCGCAAACGAGGCGATCGGGTCAAGTGAGAGAGGGACCTCACCCCTTGAGTTGGAGGCGAAGAGCCTATGGCAAGAATTCAACTTATGCAGGCGCGACGCTCCAAATCTTTCCGAGGTGGGACTATCTTCCCACCCCCTTTCGTGCATGCCTATGACAGAGAAGCTTTCTTCAATTGAGGTAGCTACGATTGCCCTCAACTCCAATTGGCATCCTGGAGATGTTCGTGAAGACTTTCCATGCAACCTAAAACTGTAACCTGGAGCAGGCACGGCCTGGAGCAGCTTGCAAGCAAGCTTCAAGCCCGGCGTCAATGACGGAGAGCTCCTAGACATGAAATCACCACAACGGCCTTGCGGCCATGTTAAAAAGCTCAGGGAGCTTCGCCAAGATGTGGCGAGTGTGCAGAGGTGGTCAGCGTGGCATGGGAACGCCTGAGGGAGCATACCTAGGGCACACTGTGGCAGTGTGTGTGGGAGTGTTCGGGTGAGTGTTTGGGTGAGTGGTAGAGTGATATGAGTAGGGGATTTTGATCAGGGCGTCGAGGCGGAGCTTATGGACCGGTCGGCGAGGATGGAGGTGGTTAGTGGAGATTGAGCGAACTGGCCAAAGTTGGTGGCCGAAGGTGAAGGGGATGATGGTGAGGGAGTGTGACAGTAGTTGTTTGAGGGAAATAAAGAGGGGGAAAGGGAGTAGAAGGTGATAGGAACTTATCTAGTGGTGAAGAGATGAAGGGGGAGATGGAGATGGCATCTGGCTCGTATCGCCGATGCTGAAGACGAAGGTGCTTAATGAGGATGGTCAGCGAGGACAAAGGGGAGGCAGGGGCGTCGGCGGGTGCTGCGCCACGCGGATAAGCGTGAGGAAGAGGAACCTGCCATCAATATTGTGGCTAGGCGACGACAAAGAGTAGGAGAGGTCATCAGAGCTTGATGAGCGAGTCGGCCAAAGGAGAAGAGACGAAATTAAGGGGGTTCTCTGGCTGATTTCAAGCTTAGGAGATGCAGGGTGAACTGGGGTGTCTTAAATAGGTTTCTGGAAGGGGTTTTGTGCTTGGAAGCCAAGATTCCAAGCAAGGTAAGGTCACCAGCAATGGTAAATCAAAAGAGACCCAAATCTCTCATGCGTTCACATGAGAGATTGGGTACCAAATAGGGCCTCAAATTGGGTACACATTGGAGGGGATTTCTCAGAGAATCTCCCTTTCAATTTTGAAGGGGATTCTCTGAGAAATTAAGGAGAAATATCCTTCTAGAGATCGCTGGAGTAGGATTCCCTCCGTTACAATGGAGGATGGACCTAATTGCAAAGAACAATGAAGAAACTAGGGGGTCAAATGTAAGGGTTTTTGAAAGATAGGGGTAGAAATGTAATTGGGTCGAACCTGTTTGCAAAGTGGGTCAAGATGAGTTCTCCTTAGGTCCAAATTTTGGTAAAAACCTAATTTGGACCTAAGGAATCTAATGGTGAGGCTGGATTTTGTGTTTGACCACGTTTGACTGGACAATTTACGTAAAAACCAAATTTAGAGCAAATATATGTTTGAGACCCATTCTAGGTCAAAATAGGTTCCAATGGCCAAATTGAAGGTTCTAAACCCTAAAGAATATTTTTCTATGATTTTTATAGGTTTAGGTGAATTTTATCCTAACCAGAACCTTGTTTAATCAAGTAGGTCTATTTTAGGGTTACAAGAAGTCATTTAATTCCCAGAACTTACACGAACCCTTTCCTATCTGATTCAACCAACTTATTATCTTGTTAAGACCATTTGGCCTATGTTTAGCACTTGAGAAAACCCGTTGTTGTACTATAGTGGTAAAATTACAATTTTACCCCTTATTTCTTACTTTTCTCCCAGAAAGGTTATTCAGTGAATTAAGACCTCCAGTTGGTTATGAAGGAGCTTTTGTTCTCTTTTATGGGTCAAAATGAGCTAGTTAGGGCTCATGATGGTATTCCCATCATGCTTCCATGCCTAGCTTTTGCTAGTCCCTTAGCAAAATTTTAAGGTTTTAACTTTGATTCTAGACCATGAGTTCCTTTAATGTTCACAAACTATGTTGTGTGACTTTTTTTTGTAGATTAGGTTAGAATGCTGATAATAGGTCTAGAGGTACTCAAGTACCAGCCAAGATCCATACCTGACCAGCTCTAGCCTCAGTCTGCTGCGAAGGTTTTTAAGGCCCACAGAAACTATCCTAAGGTTCGTTGGACTCTGCGGTTAAAGCACCTATGCTTGTAACATATTTTAGCCTCGGTTTAGTTTGTAGTGCATTTTTTGTAAGAGAGAGACAGAGGAATTTTCTTTGTTTGGAGAGTTTTGTCTCTCTTTTCCTTTTATTTCTAGCTTTGGATTGGCTTCTCAATACGATCTATATCAGATTCCTAGTCCCTATCATCAATCCTTGAAGGGTCCCTAGCAATCGATGCTTCGTGGTAGCACCGCTCATGGCAACCCCCAGAACCCTGGCTTTCGAGATAATCCCGCCCATGTCATTCTGTGGCTAATTCCATACCCTGGCAATCAACATTTCGTGATAATGCCGCCCATGGCATCTGAACCAGCACAGGGTGCTTACATGCCCCCAGTAAGATATGTAAATATCCTAAGAGACAAGCACCGAGGAGACGATATGCTATTGCACATCTTCGAGGGGAATTTCCCGCCTCTCCGCGTCGGGAACTCATCCAAATCAACTTGTGCTGATCGGCCGCTCCTAATCTGGGTGACTTTTTCAGAACAATTAAATGCATTTGCATGATTTTGATACTTATGCGCACTGGACTAGACTGTGTGTGGATTGGGGTGCTTAGGTTACTGAGTCCCATAAACCAGAGGTCAGTTAACGAGGCTAAATACTCCCTAAGCCTTAGACCTAATACTTAAGCTTCGCATTTTCCCCAACCTCTTGAGGATTATCTAGATCTTAGCGGATACTTGAATTTTTAAGCCTAGGAGTCTAGCCCAAGAGACCTAAGATCAGCATTCCTACTAATCTCTTCTGTGTTTCCTTAGCACATTTTTCCTTTCATTTTCTTTTTCTTGATAGGGTCTAGAACTCAGTTAATCCCTTAATTTCTTACTAATGACTATCTATTTTTTTTTTTTTCATTTTGTGCTCCTTTTTTGACATTTTTCACTTTTCCCCTTTTTCTCCTCAAGATTTGTATGGCCTCAAAATTTTCTCTCCCCTCAAAATTTTTTTTTTATTCTTTTTCAAGAATTTTTTTCATTTCTTTGGTATTTTTAGGATATGTGATTTTTTTGATGAAACCTTTTCTTGTGAGATGATTTTCACAGCATTTTTCACTTTCATACCCCCCCATGCCTACAATTTGCAATGTCCCCATTGTAAATTAGGTGGGTTCGAGTTCATCTTAGATCATTCATTAGAACAGGTTCTGGGTGGGTGAACGGGTCGAGGTGACTGTTGCCAACGATTTCAAAACTTGGGTACAGGTACTTGAGGTGGGGTCGACTGTTCTAATGAATGAACCCTAAAGTGCAATATGAGTTCAACATAGGAATGTCAAGAAAGGTTTCAGGTTTTTCAAAAATGATGGGTTGCCTCCCGTTAAGCGCTGAGTTTTACGCCATCGGCTGGGCGCAATGAGCTCAGGGAGAATGGAGGGTAAAAGATATCTCTGCCAAATTTGTATCGGTAGGGTCAATGAATGGTTTGAGTCTCTGATCGTTCATGACAAAGGTTCTAAATCATGGCTGAGTGGACTGATCTCGATAGCTTCATTTTCGAAGATTCATCGGACGAGGTAAGGTCCAATCCAATTCGATCTGAGTTTTCCTGGGAACAGTTTGAGCTTGGCATCAAAGAGTAGGACTTTTTGACCAGGATGAAAGATCTTTCTGGAAATGTGCTTGTCATGAAAGGCTTTAACCTGCTCTTTGTAAATTTGCGAGTTCTCATATGCGTCGTGGCGTAATTCATCGATCTTGCTCATTTGAAGCTTTCTGTGGGTTCCTGCCTTAGAAAGATCTAGATTATAGTTCCGTACTGCCTAATAGGCTTTGTGCTCCAATTTGACGAGGAGGTGACATTCCTTCCCGTACACCAATTTGAAGGGAGACATACCTAGTTAGGTTTTGTGGGTGGTCCTATAAGCGCATAAAGCTTTCGGAAGTTGGGATGACCAGTCTTTCCTGTTAGGTCGAATAGTAACCTGGAGGATTTTCTTAAACTCTCGATTTGATAGCTCAGCTAGACCATTAGTTTAGGGGTGGTAAGGAGTAAAGATTTGGTGTGACACCCCATATTTGGTCATCAGTAACCTGAACTGAGCATTAGTGAAATGGGTCCCTCCATCAGAGATTATAGCACGTGGAATCCTGAATTGTGAAAAGATGTTCTGATGAATGAATTTGATAACTACCTTATGATCATTACTTCGGGTCGGAATGGCTTCGATCCATTTGGACACATAGTCAACAGCAAGCATAATGTACTCGAAGCCATCCGAAATAGGAAAGGGTCCCATAAAATCAATCCCCCACATGTCGAAGATTTCGCATACGAGAATCGGCTGTAAGGGCATCATATCTCGATGGCTCATGTTGCCTAAGGTTTAGCAACAAGTGCATGCCCTATAGTGATTGTATGCGTCTTTAAAAATCATGGGCCAACAGAAGCCACACTGGAGGACTTTCGCTGCGGTTTTATGACCTGAGAAGTGTCCACCGCATGCCCGGTCATGGCAAAAGGACAATATGTCCTGAAATTTCGTTCCCATGACACATCGTCGAATGATTTGATCAGCATTCATGCAGAAAAGATACGGGTCTTCCTAGAAGTAATAGTTGGCATCGGAAAGCAATTTGTCCTTCTTGGCCTTCGGCCAATCGGACGGGATCTGATGTGATGCCAGGCAGTTTACCATATCAGCAAACCATGGAAGCCCTATACTGGTAGTCAGGAGGTGCTCATCAGGAAAATGTTCCGTGATGGGTCCGGAAGGGTCGATAATCTCAGAAGGAAGGCGGGACAAGTAATCAGCTACCACGTTCTATTTTCCTGCTTTGTCACGAATCTCAAGGTCAAATTCTTGCAACAGCAAGATCCAGCAAATTAATCGAGGTTTCGCATCCTTCTTCATAAAGAGATGCCTCACAGCTATGTGATCCGAGTAAATGATAACACGGGAACCCAGGAGATATGATCTGAACTTTTCCAGGGTAAATACTACGGCTAGCTCTTTCTCCGTAATCGTGCAGTTACGCTGAGTCTTGTCAAGTGTCTTGCTAGTGTAGTAGATAACCACGGGTTTCCCATTAATTTTCTGCCCAAGTATCGCTCCTATAGCGAAATTGGATGCATCGCACATGATCTCAAAGGGTTGAGACCAATCAGGGGACTGTAGGATCAGAGCTTGGGTAACTCGATCATGGAGGATTTCAAATGCTTGAGTGCATTCCTTGGAGATTTTGAAAGAACATCCTTAGATAGCAGAGTGGTCAGGGGGCGTGTGATCTTTGAGAAATCAGGAATGAATCGACGGTAAAAACCGACGTGCCCCAGAAAAGATCGGATGTCCTCGATTGAGCTAGGCATAGGTAGTTTGGAAATCAAATTCACCTTGGCTCTATCGACCTGGATGCCTTTTTCTGATATGAGATGTCCCAGGACAATTCCTTCAGGCACCATGAAATGGCTCTTTTCCCGGGAAAGAACCAAATTCACATCAATGCACCACCTGAGGATCTGGACCAAGTGCGGGAGGCAATCGTCAAATGATTCTCCGAATATTGAAAAGTCATCCATGAAGACTTCTAGACAATCATCTACCATATCTGAGAATATGGCAAGCATGCACCGCTGAAAAGTAACGGGTGCATTGTAGAGACCGAACGACACCTTCAGAACGCATACATCTCGAAGGGGCAGGTGAAAGTAGTCTTTTCTTCGCCCTTGGGATGGATTGCAACCTGGTTATAACCGGAGTACCCTTCCAAAAAGCAGAAGAACCTATTTCCCTCTAGTTTCTCGAAGATCTGATCAATAAACGGTAGTAGGAAATGATTCTTCTTTGTGGAGGTATTTAGTCTTCTGTAGTCAATGCAGACTCTCCACGAATTCGCCACACGGGTCGGCATGATTTCTCCAGTTTCAGTCATGATCACGGTGAGTCCTGCCTTCTTAGGCACAACCTAGATTGGACTCACCCACCGACTATCGAAGATCGGGTAGATGATCCCTGCATCTAACCACTTGATGATCTCTTTTTTCATGACCTCTTGCAGATTAGGATTAAAACGTCTCTGCATTTCACGGGAAGGTCATGTGCCCTCTTCGTGTAGATACATGTGTGCAGTAGGAGGGGCTGATACCAGTCAAATCATCGAGAGTCCATCCAATGGCTCTTCGATGTTGCTGGAGAACAATAATCAGACAGGATTCCTAATCAGGTGTGAGTCTAGAGTTAATAATCATCCTGAATAGATCTGGAAGCATTGGACTCTCATTGTTGTCCTGATTAGATCTGTGCGGTCTGATCTATCATCCGCAGACTTGAATCATCTGCAATTTATTTCATCTCTCTTTTAGGAAGCTAACAAACTAACTGTTATGCGAATTATGGTTCTTATGAATGCATTGTTCCTAAGTTATGCTAGAATCTAACTTAATTCGGGTGATTTAGGTTGCATGGTTACTATGCAATCACGAGTCTAGGCTAAATCCGTTTACCTGGTTACCTAGGTCCAACTTGGGGAAGAAAGAGAATCTGAGAGGGAAGAGGGGGGTTTTTG
Organism: Thalassia testudinum; assembly: GCA_037157565.1. Lineage (NCBI taxonomy): Eukaryota > Viridiplantae > Streptophyta > Magnoliopsida > Alismatales > Hydrocharitaceae > Thalassia > Thalassia testudinum. The sequence goes on from JAZHRO010000025.1 coordinate 5,811,174, forward strand.
CACTATTGTGACCTCAGGATTTGTGCCAACCCCCTCTCCTTAGTACTTAGGCATTCAGAGGCATACACTTGGTGCCCTTGTGTGGTCTGCTTGTGCTTTGGTTCTTCTGAGCTTGAGATAAGGTGTCTGAACCTTATACTTGTCTGAGGCCTTAGCTTGGTTTGTTCATTAGTTACTGTGGATACATCTGCTGACGTGGAAATTGACATTATGTGATTGAGGTTGCTGTTGATTTATTTGGGATATTGATTAGAGCTTAATTGTAGGTTAAATTTGGTGGTTCAAACCACCATTTTTAATCCAATCATTTTTGCATTTTGATATCGACATTTTAAGATACATTTTCTGACATATATTGCATATCTTTTTGATTGTCTGATTCACGTACAAATACTATTTCTGATTATTGTGATTAGTGATTGATTTGCTTCAAATTGCTCCCTGCAAACGACCTCAGACTCATTTTTGTTTCTCAAGCTTATAAATTTAAATGTTGTAGCAATTTTTTTCACTATACTACGACATGATCACTTCCTAAAACAACAACTCTTGCACGCAACATTTTGGTGCCATTGCCGGGGAGCAATGCACATTTCATTCACTAATTATAATTCTGATTTGGTATTAACTTGCTTCATCTGATTTGTTGTGATTTTGTGAGGTGAATCACGGGATCGGCCGCACAACAACCACTCCAGGGGCAGGTAATCTCATTCCTTTCTTCTTAAAGCCCCTCATTTCCAGAAAAGATTAAAAGAAGAATCAATTAGGATCAGTTCGCCTTATTTAATAGTAATTATCATCTGAGTTGCCTGATTTGATCTGATTTGCTTAGAGATCCCCAATCTTGATACTTGCACCTATTGGGGACTTAAGGTGCCTGGGCTATTCACCTTCTTGATTCAGCCCTAGGTGCCAACTTTGGAAAGAATTGGACTTGGAAAATAGAGCCAAATTAGGGTTTCCACGTTAGGGTTTTAGGAAAACACACTTGCTTGATTTAAAGCAAACAGATTTTCCTGCATCATGTGTTACCCAAGCCTTGGTTGAATTGATCTAATCAAGTAAACCCTAAAAGAAGGCTCTAACAATCACTTGAACCACTAAAACTTGGGACCTAATAATCTGTTTGCAAACCACCCAAGGTGATTTTGGGTTCTTGACCCAACTAATCTTAAATTTTAGGGCAGGTTAGGTAAAGTCGATCCACTTTGTGGGTTAACCAAACCTCCAAATTAGGTCACAATCAAAATCAACTCTAAAGTTCAAGTGAAATTCAAGGCACATACTCAGGATTAAAATTGGTAGACATAAGAGTCAAGCTTGCTCATTCCAGACTACTTGGATTCTCAGTGACAAAGAAGGTCAGGTGGGGGAAACCCTATAACTAGTGGGGATTCTCTACCATGTAGGGGTCTTTGCGGGACTCTCCCTTCTTGGCTACCCAAGTAATTCTCGGGTGAGTGACTTTCTAATCTAGAGGTATCATCTGCCTCGAGCCTCCTTAGTCATCCAAAGATTTTTGGGTGCCTTGATTGGGTCCATTACATATTCTGTCCCTCATCTGATTCTATAGTGCATGTTCGAGAGGAGGCTCTTAAGACCACCCTTGAGACCTGCACTAGCAGTTCATTCTCGTCAAGGCCAAGCCTCGACTCATCTGTTTGTGCTACCACCTGGCCAGATTAACATCTCTTCTGATACTTCCATATCTGAGCCCAGATCTCCATCATCTACATCCATGGATAACCAAGAAGAAGAGCACAATGTCCAGAATTAGGTGCAGCATCTCCCGGATCTAATGGACACATTCATGAACCCACCATCGCAGCATCAAATGCGAGATCACTACAATCCCACTGCGGTGGCGATCGACCCAGGGTGCAAATCTTGGCTGGAGAACCTAATACTGAACTAAAGCTGAATCTGATTAATGTTATTCCTAAATTTCATGGTTAAAACTTCAAAGATCTCTACTGACCTGTCCGATCAGACTCTGACCCATATCAGAGTCTGGGTTGCTAGTACCAGTAACCCATTAATAAGATCCAATCTCGACCACAAGCACAGCAACCATATTTGCCCACCCAGTCTAGGCCCAGCCCAAATTACCAATCTAGGCCTAGCAAGCCCTAGCTGACACCCAGAAGACTCATGTGACCATGCAGAAACAACACAAAGGTGAGATCACAGAGGTTTACAATCAACTTCCACAGATGGCATGGAATTGCCAACACGATGCACTTCCTTCCAAACCTCTGCCAAATCCAAACAGCGTGTCAACCCAGAAATACGTGGTGAATCAAATCCAGGGCCATTCTTGCCACACTCAGCCAATCCCATCAACTCATACTTGCATGTTTGGAGCTTCCACCTCCTCAGCTAATCCAAGTCAAGTTTCAATGGATAACCCTACTGTTTAACAACAGAATCCAATTCTCTCTCCTCCTCCGCATCACGACTATGCTATGATCAATGTTGTGGACATGAGAAAAGACCACAAGACCAAGCCCCGACGCCCATATCCCAAATCTCATCCAACCCATGATCAACACAACAAGGTTGAAGACAAAACCAAAAGGTGGAAACAGAAACCCATCCCCCAGGCTAGCCAATCTATTCCCTTATCCCAAATCTTGCCCCACCTCCACACTAAAGGACTATCTGATTCTGACATAATGGGACCATTGAGGAATGCACAAGTCACTAACCCATTACTTGATATCCTCACTCTCAACTCTACCTCGCTTGACTCATCCAAAAAAGAGGTGGAGGAATCCTCGCAAAGGAAGGTAGCATTGTTTGAAAATGTGAGTGCTATAATCCAAAATAGTCTACCTCCTAAGAAATTCGATCCAGGCACGCTGCTGATCCCCTGCAAGATTGGTGGTACAAATTTCAAGTGGGTTGTACTAGATCTCGGCACTTTAGTCAACCTAATCTTGATCGCCCTATTTGAGAAACTACGAATAGGGCAACTAAAACCCTATGATGTTACTCTATAATTAGCTGACCGAACCGTAATCACCTTGATTGGGCTAGTAGAGGATGTGGTAATTAGAGTCAAAGATTTCAGCTACCTAGTTGATTTTCTAATTCTTGACATGGATGTGCCACAACAGATACAAGATATGTCCTTGATTTTGGAGAGACCCTTCTTGGCTACTACAGGAGCCATAATCAATTGTGAATCAGGGCACATGATAATTGCCTCTAGAGACAAGCGAACTGAGATTAATAATTTTTAGGCATCATCTAAAGGAAAATAAAATGCTCGGCAGAACAAGTAGGTTTGATTCAGGATCTCATGACCGTTTCGATGGTAGAAAACCTAGAACCTGAACTGAAAGTTTTCCTCATTACGAAGAATCTCGATTTAACTAAGTATGATTTCAGTAGATTGAGAATATTTGAGGCTTTCACCTTTAATCTTGATGACATACACATGGATTTAGGGGATTAGGATAACATTTGATGGGATTCGGTTTTGTGTTCCATGGATCTGGAGACATGTTATTGTGATGATTGTTTAGAGGATCTCCAGGAATAGGTCATGGTTGATACTAAGAGTGACCACAACTCAGTGTTGGAATCCTTTACATAATCAGAGTTCTATGATCCAATAGTTACTCTCTAGACATTCACCTTTGACTAAATGCATTGTTGTTAGGTCTTGGAATCACCATGATCTTACTTCAAAGCCCCATGACCACTACATCTTCTCAATGATTCCTCTGCAAAAACTCAAAAAGAGACACCCAGACATGAATCAACTTAATCCATATCATACATCTTTTGGATTGACTCTTCATCATGATTTGATACTCATTTATGGCCATTTGATTCTCATTCACCATGATTACATATTTTCCACAACCACTCATCGCACTATGCCAGATGACATTCTTTTGAGTTGCATTGCACCCAGCCAATAGCATTAAACTTACTGACTAACGAGAGGCAACCAGTCATTTTGAAAAACCTAAGACCCTTCTGACCTATCTTTTCATTGAAATCATATTGCACTTTAGGGTTTGTTCATTAGAACAGCCAACTCCACCTTTGATACTTGTATCAGAGCTATCAATCATCCGCAACAGTCATTCCAACCCGTTCACCACACACCAATCCTATTCTAATGTACGATCTAAGCTGAACTCGAATCCACCTAATTTACAATGAGGACATTGCAAATCTTAGGCATGGGGGGTATTAAAATGCAAAATGTTGTGAAATTTGATTCATGGAGGGGTTTCATCCAAAAAAAAGGAGAAAGGAGAGGTCAAATTTTGAACTAAATTGGAAATAATTGAGAAGAAAAGAAAAGAAAAAAAGGGGCAATTAAAAAAAAAGAAATGAAATAGTCCCTTATGTTTGAGTATGGAACTCAACTAACTTTTAGGCTGGATCAGATGATGAATTAAGACCTGGAAGGCTAAAACTTAGTAGATTAGTGATGAGTACTGGTCGTGCCGTGCATCGCGTGTTAGAAACAGGGGTTACAAGTAACCTGTCGTCATAGTTGCAAAACACGTCGATCAAATAAAATTTATACCGAAACTCCAAGGGAGTCCCGGGTCGAACACAGGGAGGCGACATTTACTTTATTGAAAATCGTGCTTCATTTCGTTTCTTTTTGGTATTTTGGGGTTTTGTTATTTTTTTTTGTGTTTTTGAAGTAAAAGAAAACAAGCAAATGTATCACAAGATAGAGGTGAAACAAATATGATATATATGTCGATTCAATGTCGATTACAATGAACTACAAAAGCATAAAAAGAGAGGGAGGTGAGAGGAAATCTCCCGAATCGGCTGTTCGGCAAGACGACGGCACTTGGCGGAAGCTCGGAGGAAGGAGGTGAGGAGCGGGATGATGGAGGTGAGATGCTGGAGGACGTCGTGTTGAGGAAAGCTTTGGCGTGGCTCCGGAATGGAGGTGAGAAGACGGAGGTGATCTGCTACCGGAATGGAGGTGGGAGGATAGCTCCGAGGTGACCTATGAAGGGAGATGGGAAGTTGGAGGAATATTTGGTGGGGCAGAGGTTCGCTGCACTAATAGGCACCTTGGGAGCTTGAGAACAGGCTCTAATGGAGCGTTGGTAGGCTTGCTAGAGCTTGGGAGTAGGTGGGAGTAGAATAGGTAGAGATAGCTTGGAAGGGAGGGGGTGAAGGTCCTTTTATAGTGGTGGAGAAGAGGCTAAAAATGGATAAAGGACCTCTAGCGACCTCCAGACCGTCGCTGGAACCGTTGCTATAGACAGCTCACATCCACCCACGCCCATAGCTGGCTCTGCTGGCTTGCAATGAAATAGTGACGGCTGTAAGCGTCGCTGTAGGTCAGCCCAGCTGGTGCCAACCGCCCTTGCGCCCGCGCCGCCTGCCCCACTCTTCATGCGCGCTGACCGCGTGTGCCCAACTGTGTGCGTGTGTGCTGTGCGCTGGTGTGCGCGCTTGCAATGCACTGGCCCGCGCGTGCGCGTGCACGCTGCCGCTGCCGCTGCACTGCGCTCCATGTGCCCGTCCAATTGCAAATTGGAGGGGCTGTGGGGAATCGAACCCGCACCCCTCCTTTGCAAACCGCTTCATCAACTAGTGCACCGCGTCGCCCTTTGTGTCGCGAGGAAGAAATCGGTGTAGACGCTTCCCAGCTGTTGGATCTTGATCCAACGGCAAGGATTAACGGTGTAGATGATGAGGGAGAGTGGGCGGTGGCTGCTGGCCAGGTTTGGGCGGCCTGGATGGTGCCACGTGGCACCACCTGGGCCGTCCATCTTCTTCTTCTTGCAGAGGGTGCCACGGTGCTCAGATCGGGATGATTTTTGCGATGCTAGACTGCGATCGTCACTCTGGATCCATCCGTACGGTTAGATTTTCCATTCGAAACCCGTATGGATGTCGCATTGCCCCCTGGCCGTTGATCTTCCTCGGGCTTAATGTGATTCTACGGGACTCCGATCTTGATGATTTCAGAGGCGTTAATCTCCGATCGTCGTCCCGATCAGATCCGTATGGTCTGATTGTCCATCCGAGGCCCTGAGATAAATCCTCTTTTCTCCTGACCATAAAAAGGACCTAATTAACCCAAAATATATACAACCACTCTAAATGCACAATGATGCATGTTATGCAATATTTATAACATGAAATGCAAATCTAAGCCTAGGAACATTCATGAATAGGCATTTTAACCTAGATAGATGTGTCTATATCAAGTACTGACCTTAGGCCTCTTGGACCTATTTTAGAGCTTAAACACACATATTTGTTAAGATACAGATTAGTCCTCAAGAGGTTGAGGAAAGTGTGAGGCTGATGTATTAAATCTAAGGCTTAGGGATTATTTGGCCCCATTGCCTGCCCTTTGGTTTGCAAGACTTGGTAACCTAAGCACCCAAAAATCACACACCAGTCTGGTTTAGTGCACTTAATGAAGAAATAATGCCAAAAGTGTTCCATTATGAAAAGTCATCCCAAAAATCTGACTGAGAAGCAGCTCGAAGGCATAAGTTGATTGGACGAGTTCCCAACATGGAGAGCCAAAATGAAAAATACTCTCCTCGAAGATGCATTATATCATATTGTCTCCTTGGTGATTCTCTACTAGGATATCTAAATATCCTACTAGGGTCACGTAAGCACCATGTGCTAGTTCAGATGCCATGGACAGGATTATCCCAAAATGTCGATTGCCAGGGCCTAAATTTAGCTACAGAACGCCATGAGCGGTACTATCTCAAAGTGTCGAAAGCCATGGTTCTGGGGGTTTCCTTGGACGGTGCTATCCCAAAGCATCGAAAGCCAGGGACCCTTCTAGGATTGATGGTGGAAATAAGGAATCCGATGCAAACCTTGTTTAGGGCCAATCTAATGTTGGATTTAAGGGAATAAAAAAGGGAAAGCGAGAAAACTCTCAAAATGAAAAATCCCTCTCCATCTCTCTCTTACCAAAAATGCACTGGAAAACTGAATCGAAACTTGATACATATACGCACGGGTGCTTTAACCTCTAGGTTCAACAAACCTCTAGGCAATTTTTGTGGGCCTTAGAAACCTTCGCAATATACCCAAGGCTAAAGCTATTCAGGTCTAGATCTTGGCTGGTACTTGAGTACCTTTAGGCCTATTGTTGTATTTTGATATGATTTTTAGAGATGCATCTCAATAAGGTGTCCTGACGGTTAAAATCTCACTTAGATATCTACTTTGGTCTATAGATTTTGCTAGGGACTAGCAAAAGTTAGGCATTGGGTTATGATGGTAACACCATCATTTGTCATAACTAACTGAAATTAGTCTGAATCCAACGATAAATGTCCTAAATGATCAACTGAGGATCACAATTCCATACTGAACTGATCTGAGAAGAAGACAGAGAAACGGGATTAATTCCATTGTTCTACCATCCCATCATTAATGTAGATTAATCAAGGGGTTAATTTAAGGTCAAATGAACTTAAAAGTTCAAGAAGTAGGCTCACATTGACTAAATCAGGGTTTCACATACTTTGGGCATTGAAATATCACAAAAAATCCTAATTATTAGCCACACTTAAATTGAAAGTATTTTGGTTGAGATAAATTCAATCTAAACCTCTTCAAAATCACTGAAAAATATCCTAAGAGGTTTAGTACCTTCACTTTGACCATCAGAACCCATTTTAAATGAAAATAGAGATTCAGATGGGAATTTTCCTTGATTTGGGCTCCTGTGCAATTTACCTCGTCAAACATGGTCAAAAATAAAATCCAAGTTCACCGTTAGATTCCTTGGATCCAAGTTAGGTTAACACCAAAATTTATACCCAATCAGAGTTCATCTTGACCTAGTTTGCAATTCAGTCCCACATCTCTGATATTTTCAATTAGACCCTCAACTTCTACATTTTTCTTACCAATTAGATCCCCTAGTTTTGTCATATTCTTCACGAAAATGCCCCTGCCACCTTATTTCTCTCTTCTTTCCTTTTCAGCATATGAACGCAGGTCAAACCCAAGCCTAGCAAGATTTGCAGGCAGATTTGATCACTAAAATGCCTACCAAATCTCACCAAACTTGGTGGAATTGGTCGTTGGATTCATCTTTACATGGAAATAATCTTTTCAAGCCTTGAATTGGACTCCTCCTTTGTTGGAAACCCCTTGAAATCAAGACTACAAGTCTTGATAGAACACCTATTGATTGAAGCCTAAATTGGCTTGTTGAAACGCGATTATGGTTCTATTTAAAGGGGGGATCATTTTGACGTATAGCTTTGTACAATTCTCTCCAGTCCCCCCCTCAATTCCTCTTCCTTGCTGGTGTAGAAAACCCACCTCTAGAGCTCCTTGAACCACCCTCGTTGCCCTATGCCAAGTACAATAGGCTTAGGGTTTATCTTCCCTGTTCATCCCAGGAGCTTCTCCTGAAGCTACACACTTAGACACACCTCCCTCTGCTCTAGATTCCCCACCATCTTCCATGTCTTGAACATGCCTCCAGTGACATTCTCCTCACCTTCTCTCTTTCAATTAGTATAGGGCTTTTTCTCCCCTCTCTCTCAATTTCATTTCTAGAGCTTCTTAGCTACCAATTCTCTCTCCTCCATCTTCTCCGATGCTGACAAACATCTCCACATCCACCTTCATCGTTGGTCTACCTCTGTCACCCACTCACCCAAATGACCATGGTAAAAGCTCCACCTCACCTCCACAACACCTTTACCCCACTCAATTTACCCACATTACACCTCCATCACCTTCCCCGACTCCATTCACCGAAGCTCCATCCACATTCATGCTCCGGCCACCACACGCACGTAATCAGCAAATCAACCCCACCACCACATTCGTTGAACCTCGACAAAACTATTGGACCTACTAATTAGGCCCTATGGAGGTGTTTTCTGTACAGATCACGTTGCCATCACCGGTCATCTTCTCAGACTTTGTCAGCCACCATTTGACAACCAACCACCTCGCTACCACCGTCTTCGAACGTGGAACAGCAACAGGATCTCATCTAAGCCCCCAATTTGGAAGAACGGTAGCTGAGGCTCCAATTGGAAGGATCTTCTTCACACAGTGAACATGCGAAGGGGAGGCTCATCTTAGTCCCACATCGTGGGATGATGATTTTGAAATGCATATTTAAGGAATTACGCACGCCAACTTATCGCCTTCGAATTACTGGGGTCAAGTCCCTACCCCTCACGAGCCACGCATGTGCCCTCACCTGTGCTCACATCCTGCAGGTCTAGGTTAGTCCAATCTAAACTGGGTCTGGTCTAAATTGGTCAGATTCTAAGGAGAGAGAAAGAAGGGTTTTTCTGAGAGGATTTGGGGGGGTTTTTCCCTCAAGACCTGTGCTTAACAAGGCAAAATTCAGAGTTTGTGGTTCCGTTGAGACATTTGTGGAATTAATCGATTAAGACCCTTGGGTGATTTGAATTGATCATTTAATTAGGGTGTCTGATACCCTTTGAGCTTGAGTTGAGAAGATAGTCTGATTATTAATTGGTGGTTTCAACCACCATTTTCTTTTGTTTTCCCTCTATATTATTATTCTATAACTCCTGACATACATTGAATATACTTTTGAGTTTGATCTATTATTGTACTCATTATTTGATTGGTGATTGAATTGAAACACTTTCTCCCTGCGAATAACCTCGGAACTCATGAATTTTCAAGATTACAAATTTAAATGTTGATTCAATTTTCGTCGCTATACTACGACACATGTTCCTAAACTACGACGATTACCGCTCAACAGTGTCCCTCCTCCTTGGCACGACCATCTTTACTACGTTCACCACTACCGTGATCTAATACACCACCGTGAAGGCTGTGTGGTGATAGCACACACCACCACTCCAACCACGTGCCCTTTTCTTCTTCTTCGTTTCCTTCTTTTACATCTTCTTCTTCCTTTGTTTTCACGCAAAGAATACACCACCCCATCACTGTTCCTTCCATGCTAAAAACACCACCATCTTGCTAGCTTCAACCACTCCCTCGCGCCATGCACGTCACCACCACACACCATCACCTCTTCTTCTTCCTTGTCTTTTTCTTTTCTTCCTCTCCTTCCTCCACTATTCATCTTCTTCCTCATGAAGAACCCAAACCGCAAGCCACCACCCCACCCCATCACCACGTAAAGCGCCAAGCTCCTTTCCACTCCACCATCGTGGGTCTCAAACACGGCGAGAGCTCCGCCACCGTGGGTATGCGAGGTGACAGCCCACACTGCCATCCGCAAATCTCCGAACTCACTATGCCTCTGTCTCCTAAGACCACTCACACCATCCACATGCCAGCCTCACTCCACTCACGCCAGCCTCCGCTCAACCCTCCACGTAGGCGGCGCCCTCCATGCCCTTACCGCCCCCCTCGCTCGTGACCTTGTCGCCCTTTACCGTCACTGGGAGTGACCTGGTAGCAGTTACCTCCAATGGTTGCCTCGCCACTAGCCTCTCCTTGTCCTACGCATGGGAGCTTCTTGAAGGAGCTCCCCTGTTTCAATAGTGATTGGCTTCAATTAATATTTGCATTCACTTACCATTGTGGAGAGTTGGATTTTTGTTTAATAATTTTATAATTCTAGTGGGTTTGTGAGACACCCCCTCCCCTTTTATATAAATGTGATTTTAGCATTATTTCTCTTTATTTTCTTAATCTAAAGGGGATTTCAACTTGATTTTTGGGGGAAATCAATAGTGAACAATAGTTTCTGACTTTTACGAGTTTTAATAGGTGTGTGCCTCCCTATGGACACAACTCGCTCCTCTGTGAGTAGTTATTTTAATTATTTTGATAGCTAGTTTTCCACCACTCAAGTACTACTTCTACGCATTGTTTCATGTGCGAAATTAATTCAAAAGTGAAATCTTGTCTGTGTCAGTGGGTGGTATGGATCATTTGGAGATAGCCTGAGCCTAAGAGTGAGTCTCCGAGTCCAGCTATGCCCCAGATGTGAAGTTGACACACACCAAGCCTAGGAAAATGTGTATTGTGACCACTACGCAATCCAAGATGCACCTTAGAATGCCTAGGAAATGTCTCTCCCTCTTAGTCCTACTAACTAGTTGGGAATGGACAACCAAGCATGCGGGCGAAAATGGCCCTAGTTATCAAATGGTTAGATTTAAGGTTGTGGTTCTTAATTTATTAGGTACACACGAGGAATGTAATTATTAGTCAAGGGTCAAATCTACTAAAAATTTGGCAGAGTTTCCCCTATCCTGCCCTCCTGTCCTGCCCTCCGTCCTCCGACGTTGTTCTCCTTCATCCAGCCTTTCACCATCTTCATCCGGGCGCCGTCAGAGTGAGTTGTCCTCCAAGCGACCATTGAGGGGGATTCTTCTCACTACCCTGTATTTTTTTGCTTTCTAGTGTAGTTTTTCGCTTTCTTATTTGTAGCAAACTCAACATTGAAAATATATGTGATTGTTTCTCTCTCTCTCTCCCCCTCTTATTTTGCAAGTAGATTAGTTAGATAAAATTTTGTCGACCTGATCTCTTGCTTTATAAAAATACCAAGAAATTCATAAAAGACAAAAACAACAAAAACAAATAAAATCGAAAGAAAGGATTTCACAAACCAAATGTTTGCCTCCCTATTCTCGACCTGGGACTCACCTCGAGTTTCGGTTATAAATTTTATCTGGTAGCGGATCTCTACGCACTACGATGATAGGTTTTCCAACTTAAATCTTTTCGCATATGAAATCATGCTCATCATTTTGGCGTCGTTGCCAGGGAGGCAATGCTCTTTGTTTTTTTCCTGCATTTTCCACCTTAACTTTTTAGATCACTTTGCTCCTTTCTTTCTGTGATTACAAGTACCCTTCTAAGGCGAGCCAAAGTGGAATAGATCGAAGTAAAGCACGGTTAGAAGGTTTTGTAAGTGTATCCCCACCACTCCCACCCACTAGATTTCCATTCCATCACCTAATAACTCAAACTCAAATCAACCTAGGTGCTTTTATAAACCCTAAGATAGATCTGATTGTTTGATTTCCACTCCATTCACCTCACCCACCCACATAAATTAAAAATACAAAAAGAAATTACTCTTCTCTTCATGTGGGGTTAAGCTAAAAGTGACACAACTTAAACACCCACAAGTTTCTCAACCTAAGGTGCACAATCACATTGATTCTACCACTTAACGGGAATTTAACTTGTGGATCTGGTACACCTTAACTCAATACACAAATAAGAGAGTAGAATTTGATTAGGTTAAATATTTTGTGTGCCTTAATCAAGTGGTGCAGCAGGCCAATTGCTTGAATTGTTTGGGTCGCACCACTCAAATTAAAGCTGATTCATCAAGTAGCTTGCCACTTAGGGTTCAATTTTTAGGAACTAACAGGCACTCCACATTTTTTTTCTGATTTTTAAAGGAATATATCATCATCGGTGCTTTCAAAACTTGGAGTGTTCTATTGAACCTGATTTAATGAACCTAAGGTTAAACCTTAAAAGCTACTAAACAAGGTTAAACTCTAAAAGACACATCAAAATAACCTCATTTGAGAACCCTGGTTGTGCACACACACACATTTTTAAACTGATCATTAAGGGCACAACCCATCTAAAGTGCCCATCACATTCCAAGAGCACAATAATCCCAAGCATAAGGAAAATTGAGTAGACGTTGGCCTTAGGGATTAACTCACTCTTCGAGGCCCAAATTGAGATTTTTTTTCGATTAATCTGCTTCTACTAGTCCATTTGATGTCTAGCTAGGGGAGTAGCATAAAATGACTGTAGTTGGGGGTTATCAAAGGAATATGAGGCAAAAGCTAAGGGAAGTACCTTCTCCCCAACCCCTCCCTCTAACTAGTTGGATTGACCGGATAGTAGACCAAATCATTTCTGTCATCTTAAGATGGGTTCTGGGAGTCTGTAGGTCTTTAGGCTACCCACCTAAGGAAAGGTTTGGTTGATTGTATTGCAGGGCACCTTTCCCTGTTCTCTTTTCTCTCTCGCTTCACCATGTATACTTCCGCATCCTACACACATTTCCAATCCTACCTCCTGCCACCACTTATCCCCAAGATGATTATTATTCTGACCCGACTTATGATTACCCATCCATTAGCCGAGATAACTTTGATTGGGGATATGATTCCAGACGTTAATGTCTAGGACCTAACCCTTCACATCATGATTATGATTATTATCCTTCTCACACCTACACTGATTATAGATCTCCACCCTTTGATAATCAACCTAACCTGATCTACAATCAAGAAGGATATGATGATTATAACACCTACCCTCCCGAGGATTATACCAAATATAGGTCACCACCATTTGTTGAATAACCCAAAATGACATACTATCAGGGAGGACCCCTAGAACCTCAATATCTTGACTCCCCTATATTGAACCCAAACCCACCCAACCCTAAACCAAACCATCTAGTTCAAGTGAACTAGGTCCAGGATAGGGTGTTCGCTAATGTGAGGAATGCTATACAATCTTTAGAAGATCAGCCAACACCATACACTAAAGCATTGGAGCCCATGATCAAAATGATTGATGAGCTTAATAGTTCGTTATTGGATTGGCTCCAAGATGTTAATGATAGGGACTTGGGTGAGTTTCTACTTGGAAAATTGTAGTGATTGAGGATGAAATTCATGGTTGTCTTAGTCCAATCTTAGGATGATTCCGGAGATGAACCCCCTTCAAGAGAGCCAATATCAGAACCGCTTAGGTGCTTGTCGAGGGAGACACATTTTCTGAGGCCAGGGATGACCAGGTTGGCTAGAGCAACCAATCGAGGATGATGTGATTTTCTCACCCGAGATCCCCGAGCCAGGGAACGTGGAAAATTATCTCTATGGACCAGGAAATGATAGATAACTTTGAGACATATATAAATGACGATCATGAATTCTTTGATTCTGAGGATGAGGATTCTCTTGGTGAAGTCTCACTTGAGTTCAAGGAGAATGATTTTAGTGAGACTAACGGGCTCGAGGAGCATGATGAACCATTTAATAGCATGATAATTGACGATTATGATCTGGTTGAGGCTGACATGGAGGATTCAAATCTAGATTTATTGGATGATTCAATCAGTAACCCCATTCCTCAACCATACCCCAAAGAGCTGAACGATGATATTTTGAAATTATTAAACCCAAGTCAATCCTAATTCAACCACGATTTTTGGACTTGGGTAAATCATGTGGGGTGAATAATATGCTAGAGGTCCCGAAACTCGAACACTTGAACTTGGAGGGTAGAAATTTGGAAATGAAAATTTGGAAGGCTACTTATGAGGGAAACACAATTTTGGATCTAAGGGCTCCTATTGACCTAAAACAACTAACCTTTTACCAGAACCCTTACGATATCTTTAACATGCAACCTAAGTACAAAACAATTCACTTTCTTTCCGAGCCGAACTCAAAGTGGACACCCGAATCTAGTAAATCAAATCTACCCATTGACTGTCACTTTAGTCTTGGGTTACACACCACAAAACCACAAGCCCGGCCTTGCAAGCACAACAATCTCTGGTCCTGGGTGATTTTCATCCAGAACCTTAGAACCACTCAATCCTAGGGCATGGGTCTGCACCACAACTTGGTCCACATTTGTGGACATCTTCTGCTGGTAGGTTTTAGCATCAATCTTTTAATTCTGATACTGACATGCACTTGTAAATTCCTAATTTCTTCTTTGTTTGTATATTATGCCTAGCTAAAGGCAATTAACTTAGCACGTGTGCATGCTCCTTTCTCTCTGCGGAGCTAATCAAATTTTCACGAAATTCAAGTGACATTCTGTTTACTCTACCCTTTTCATGTCTTTATTTTTACAATGAGGACATTGCATCATTTAGGCATGGGGGGATAGATACTTAATTCTGAAATTATTTTGTTAGCTCCGTTGAATTTCTTTTATTTTGAAAAGAAAAAGAAAATCAGCCCAGGTGTCCACTAAAATGTGGATCTAGTCTCGAGTCCTCACCAAGTTAATTTTATTTTAATTTGGTAAATAAATTGGGGTGATAAGTATATGACTTATCAACCTACCCTCTGATTTGAGGGGACTTTATGTCTAAAGCATCTACGCACTATTTGCACTGACTCACTTTTCGACGGTTCTAACGGAAATTGGGTAGCTAGTGAACCTTCTAGGGTGGTATGGCTGGAAAGTTGTTAGTGGTAGTAGCTCATTGGCAACTTTTCCAAAGCCCAGCCACACCCCCATTCTCTTCCTACTGCCTTTAGGTAAATATTAGATCAGGAAAGCCACCAACTTAGAAAAAAAGAGAAAAAGAAATACCCAAAAATAAAAAAAAGAGAGAAAAATATAGAAAAAAGGAGAATAAAATAAAATAAATAAATAAGCCACACTTCACTGCACGAGTATGGTTGCTAAGTGGTCAATGCTAATAGCTCATCTGCCGATTGTTTGGAAATCAACTCACGAAATGCACGTATAATTCATAAACACTTAGGAAGAAGTGGAGAAGTAGAATAAGCTTAGGAGATATACACTGGGTTCTCCCTTGTGTTGACCCCATAAAAAAAAAAGTAGGGAGAAAGCTACCGATCGGAAAGATAAACCTTTAGACAGAAATTCTTAAGGTCACCTAGGGTCGTACAAACCTGTCGTCCATTTTAAGGGATGCCTAGTGAGTCTATCACTATTTCACAAGATGCTTAGCACTTAGAGTCCTTTTCAAGTCTTAGGCGGGTCAGGTAGCTGTAAAAATTTATCCTGAAACTCTCAAATCCAAAATTTCAAAAAAAAAAAAAAAGAAATGAAGAAAAAGCAAAAAAATATATCTTCTCTTTTCAAATAAGGTAAGGACTTGGGCAACCTGCATTTTGGCAAATACTCGAGTACTGTTGAGTTTTTGTAATTAGGTCCTTAGTTGAAATTTTCTATTATAATCAACAAATCTTGCCTAAGTGATTAGACCCTAATTCTATTTTTATACATACATTTAGTTTGATTTTGCTAGGGACTAGCAAAAGATAGGCATGGGGGTATGATGTAGACACATTTATTTAGGATAAAATGCCTATTTATGTATGTTCCAAGGCTTAGATATGCATTCCATACTATAAATATTGCATAGCATGCATCATTCTACGTTTAAAGTTGTCTGTATAAATTATAGGTTAATTGCATCCTTTTATGGCTAGGAGAGAAGATCTATTTCAGGGTCTTGGATTGATGATCCGATCATACGGATCTGATTAAGACGACGAATGGAGTCCAATGCCTTCGAAATTGCCTTGATCGGAGTTCAGTAGCACATTATGCAATCCGAGGAAGATTAAAGGCCAAGGGGCAAGGTGACACCAATTAGAACCTCAGATGCGAAATCCAACCACACAGATGAATCCAGATCGACAATCAAACCCAATGGTGTGAAAATTGACCCAATCCAACATCTGTGGCATCATCTACAAAGCACAGAAGATGGACAGCCAGAATGGTGCCGCATAGTGCCATCCCAATCACCATCAACAACCATCCCTCTTCAAAGGCACCTCCCCTCGTGAGATCTGGGCCTTTGGATGTCCATCCAACGGCTCTTGTGAAGCCACGTCGCCTCTATTCCTACAGCCTACACTCTACAAGAGCTCACAGCCATTGGATCTCCATCCAATGGCTGCGAGCAATCGCACTTTGGTGGATCTTTGTGACAATCCACGACAATAGCGCATTGGTGACAAGCGGTGCTCTCAAAGAGTGGGTGTGGGTTTGAAACCCGCCACTCCCCCTCTCAACACAGCATGAGTGAGCGGCTAAATTAAGCTGTTCGATTTGGATCGAGCAACGCAAACCTCGCCACATGGCACAATGAATGTGGTTGCACACGCACGTGTAATCGCACTCCCAGTTCAACGCCTCATCTGACACGCCAGCTGAGCCACGATTCTGTCATGATCGTGACCGTCGATCAAGAATCTGATAGTGAAAAGGCGAGCGCACAAGCACAGCTACAAGCGAGTGTGAGCTGGCGACCTTTAGTGACGATTAGGGTGGAGCTTTAACGACGCCTTTGATGCCACTAAATTCCCTATACACGAAATGTTCCCTCTCCTCCACTATAAAAGGACCCCTACACCTCCCATTCTTCCTCATCTCTTCCTTTCTCTCCCTCACCACCTCCAAGGCTCTAGAGAGAGCTTGTCCCAAGGCCAAGATGCACCTCTAGAGTAGAAAATCAAAATATTCTCTTGCCTCTCACCCCCATTCGTGGAGCATCCCATGGTCGTCCTCTCACCACTTTGGGAAGTAGATCCTCAGCAAGACACCATCCCATCCCACCCTCCGTCCTCTGACGCTGTTCTCCTTCATCCAGTCTCTGACCACCATCGTCTGAGCACCATCAGAGTGAGTCATCCTTCAAGCAACTGACAAGGTGGATTCTTCTCACTGCTCCTTTTTTCTTTCTTTCTAGTGTAGTTTTTCACTTTATTATCTGTAGCAAACTCTATATTGAAAATATATGTGATTGTGTCTCTCTCTCTCTCTCCCTCTTATTTTGCAAGTAGATTAGTTAGATAAAGTTTTGTCGACCTAATCTCTTGCTTTATAAAAATACCAAAAAAATCATAAAAGACAAAAACAACAAAAACAAATAAAATCGAAAGTGCAAATTTAACAAACCAAACGTTCTCCTCCCTATGTTCGACCTAGGACTCACTTCAAGTTTCGGTATAAATTTTATCTAGTAGCGATTTTTGCAGCTACGACAATGGGTTCTCCTGAAACCCTAACTCTTCCTCGTGAAAACATGCTCATCAAACATCAACAAAATAGAGTAAAAATCGAAAGCAAGAAAATGTGTAGTGAAAACATGAGAAACAATGGAAACCAACATCAAACCATCCACACCATGAAAGTATTGCCACCATAGTATCCATTGTCACATATATACAATGCTTAAACGTAGTCACATAGGTTCTATACATCAAAATGCCATACCAACTATGGTAAGTCATCCACAACCACAAATATATAGATGACCGTTGTTAGGCAGATCGAGGAGATTTTAATATGTGTTCGTTGTAGTACACTCCTAAATCGCACAACAAAACATTTAAATTTATAAACTCAGATTCTAATTGGAGTCTGAGGTCGGTCGCAGGGAGCAAAAGTGGAATTCACGGATTAAACTTCACTGAGAATAAATAAGCACAATAAATTGAGCACAATAACAGATATGCAATAAATGGATTGCTCTAATTGATATTCAAATGTAAATCAAAGGATCATGAGGCATAAAGAATAGAAAGACAAAATAATGGTGATTTGAATCACCAATTATTCATCTTAATTAAGCATATATCTCATACTCAAATAATTCAACAGTATTCTCAATCAACTCAACTTAGGTACTCAAATGATTCAACAGTACCTAGAATCAACTTTTCAGACAACATGAACAAGGCATCAGACCCCTTAACTGGATCACAGCTTCACAAGCAAAAGGCTCTCTCAAGAGCCTTCTCTTATAGCAAGCCTTCAAGACCAAGGCTATTAAGCACAGCCTTCACAAGCACAGGGCTTTCTCTTCAGAGGCTAAGTATGAGAGCCCCTTTCTCCCTTCAGCACGTGCCCAACTTCCTCAGAGCAAAACCCCCCTCCTCCTCACAGATCTCTCTTCCTTTTCTTCACTCAAAGCCTAGGTTTAATCGGGTCAAATGTCGGGTTATCGAATCATGAACAAGGACCAATCCTGTGTGCGTGTGGATCGTGGGCGAGGTGAGGCAAGATGTGTAAGGGGACCCAACCCCCGTGTCTTAGGGATGGAGGCCAGTTCATGAATTCAACTTATGCGTCTATGCGAGCCCGTCAGTATACAAGGTGGGACTTTTGTCCTTGCTTCCCTTCCCATATGCAGCAACTGGTGGAGCTTTGTCAAATTGAGGCAGTGCTGAGGCTCTTCCACTTGATTGAAGACCAGGAAAGGTTCCCGGGATTAGGCCATAACAACTTGGAGTCACAATTAGGTCAAAGCTACTTGGAGCATGGCAAATGGAGTCAGAGATGATGGCGGAGACAGTGAGCAAACAACAACCCTGTAAATCATGAATACGGGCTCAAAAGCCCTAATTAGAAGGTCCAACAGCTTTGCCGAAAGATGGCAAACGTGTTGATGATGGTTACATGGTGTGGGACAAAGTGTTATGGTCTGGCAAAGTCGGGGTTTTGTGGAGCTTTGGAGTGATCAATCTGCAAATAAGATGAGAGGTTTTGGTCGCGGAGGTGTGGCGGAGGTTGTGGAGGTGGTAATGGGTTGTTTGGTGGCTTGTGTCATTAGGGAACCTTGTCGAAGATCAGCTGGAGCAGAGGAAGACGGTGTGATTGAGGGCGAGTTGACAATCGAAACAGAAGGGGAATGTGATAGGGAGATTTAGAAGAGGGAGAGGAACAAGTTAGACCTAACTAAAGGACGAAGAAAGGGGGATTTGGCACCAGCTATGATTAGCCGACGCAAAAGATGAAGAATGCTTCAAAGGGTAGAATGGAGAGGAAGGAGTCGAAGGCAGTCCCTCTTTGACCACAGAGACACACAATGAAGAGAGGACAGTTGTGGCGCTCCCAATTTGGCCGTTGGGAGGCCGTAGGACGGTAGGGAAGGAAGCTTGCTGAAGCTGTGATGATAACATCATCATCAACCATATCTAGCTTTATTTAGTCATAATCCATTGATAAATACTCCTACATAACTACCAAAAGATCATAATTCATTGCACTTCCTTTCTAAGAGATAAAAATGAAAATAGGGGTAAAACTATAAGTTTAACAGAATATCTTAATTGCAAAATAATCATGGGGTTTCCCAGGGTTTTATTGAAGGTCAGATGGTTATAAATGTCTAATAAGTGGGTTCATGCAGACAGAAATGGGTTTTTACGCATTTTGAGAATTAAATGACATCAGAAACCCTAAAAACAGACCTGCTTAATTAACTGAGATTTTGATCAGGATAAAATTCACATAAAACTTCTAAAAATCATATCAAAATAATCTCTAAGGTTTAGTATGCTTGCTTTGACCATTGGAACCCATTTTGACCTAAAATAGTCTCAAATCGACAATTGCCCTAATTTAGGTTTCTATGCAAATTACCCAGTCAAACTTGGTCAAAACCTATATCCAACTTCATCAACAAATTCCTTGGGTTCAAATTAGGTTTGTACCAAAATTTGGGCCTAATCAGAGATCATCTTGACCTAATTTGCATTTTGGTCCAATGTGAGTCTTTTCTCTCACACAGATGCCCCTAACTTTTGAAATTCTTGCAAATACCCCCTAACTTCGTTGTATTCTTCATAAAATGGCCCCCACTGCCCCCATGGTTGCAGAACTCCTAAACCACCTTGTGCTAACCTTCAATCAAGGATAACTCTCTGATTTCACAGCCAATCCATTCCAAAATTGGAAGGGAACATCTTGAGACCTTCCTCTTCCATTTGAGCTTGATCATAACTTTTCAAATCTATCCAAAAGCTCATGCAAACTCCTTGAACTAGTGGATCCTATTCCATGATTTTTGAGCTTTCAAGCTTGGTTTCCAAGCTTGAAGCTCAACTCAATGGCCTATAAAAGATCCCTGTGCACAACCTTCTCTCCTTAGCAAGGTTTACGGCCAAAACCCTCTTCAAATCCCACCTCCGGCCCTTCTCTGACCTAACTCTGGTGGCTCTTCTTCCCCGTCTTTTTAAGGATGGCCAACAGCCAAATTGGCTCATCCATCATCCTCACCATCTTCCTCTGCACCTCGCCGGTCACAGCTTGCGCCATCTTCCCCTCTCCTCGCCGCCATTCACCTCATTGGAGAATTCGTCCCCTGTGGCACCGGCCAATCAAAGTCGGCGTGGATCTCCTTCCTCATCATCCCTTAGTTAGGTCCTTAGCTTCCTCTTCCTCTCTACTTTATTTCTCTCTCCCTCAACTCTTATTTCGACCATTGTCCACCTCGCTCCCCCATCATCTTCCTCCTCACCAGCGAAGCTCCGATGAGCTTGCCACGCTACGCCACACCACCAAACACCCTCGCGTCACCTCCAAAATCAATGCCATCACCTCAAGAACAAAATCCCTCTCCTATTTCGTCTATTCACCCACCCAATACCTCCGCCGAACACCACCTACCGCCAATGCCATTCCTGACTCCGACACACCCCTATACTCACTCCCGTGCCACGTGAAGCACACGACCATGTTCGCCATCCTCCGGTGAAGCTCTTGGACCTTCTAATTAGGGCTTTTGAGCCCGTGTTACTCTTTTCAGGTTCTCACCACCATCTGCTGTCGCCATCATCTTCTTTGGTAACGTTCTTCTTCACCTGACCCACTCCAGTATCACCACCACATTTCCCAGGTGCGGTTTGACACCGTGAAGGTGCCTAGGCTCCCAATTGACCACGAAAGTAGCTGCAACATCTTCGATTTCTTCTGATTTGGCAGCGGCTACGCACATGCCAGCAAAAGGGGTGGGGATAGTCCCACCTCAGAAACTCAAAAGGCACTGAAAGTAAATAAATTGATTTTGTGAATGGGACTTATCGCCTCCAACCACGAGGTGAGGTCCCACTACACCCTCACTCACGACCTGACATAAACCCTCACTCTTCGCTCATTACCCATTGCCGGTGAGCCTGGACCCGGGTGCGCATACCCAATTACCCTGGTTTAAGAGAAAGAGAAAGAAGGAAAGGAAAGAGAGAGTAGGGGAGGGTGGGTTTTGCTACAGAGAGAACCTCTGACACTTAGCCGTGAGTAAGGAAGGAAGGCTAAGGAAGAAAGAAGAAAAAGAGAGAAGGTAGAAGAGGAAGAAGAGAAGAAAGCTTTGAAGAGCACTGTAGCAGAGACCGTTTAAGTCGTCTGATTCTCAGATCAGACGTCTAGTCATTGTTCTTTTATTTGAGATAATTTAGTTAATATATATGTGCTTAGACTAATAATTGGTGATCTAAATCACCATTATTTTGTCTTAGTTATCTTTTTGGTCTTGAAATAGATTGAGCTTCATTGAATATCAAATGTAACAAATTAATATTCATTGATTATCATTATTGTGCTCAAATTCCTATGCTCATTTATGTTTTAATTGAAGATTAGTGTGTGAATTCCTATTTGCTCCCTGTGTTCGACCTCGGACTTCAAATTCGAGTATAAATTTTATTTATTTTCCTATGATTTCGACTATACTACGAAAAAATATTTTAAAACATCAATCTTGCGCGATAAACAAGCTGGTCGGAGCAAGCTGGAGGGAGAAGAAGAGGAATTTGGCCTTTAAACTTAGCTAAAGAGCACGAATTTACAAAGGGGAAGCTTTTATAGAGCTTAGGGCAAGCTCTAAATAGGAAAGAATCTTGATTGAGCTTCATTAGGAGTTAAGAATAACCCAAGAATCTCATGTGTTTTCATGACCTTCCTGGGGCGAATTAGAGCCCAAGATCTGTCTCAATGGATTCCTCAGTGTGAACATCAATCCCACCAAATTTGGTGGGATTTGACAATGATTTGAGTAGGTTTAGGTGCGATCAAAGGATCCTTAGAGGTCGGTTGACCTCCAATGATGGCAAGAACCTACCTACAAAGAAGATAACAAAGTTAGGTGCCTACATGCAAGGAATTCAAAAGCTGAGGGCTTGATTGAGAGAAATAGAGTTTAAATAGACTAAAATGCAAACTAGGTCAAGATGGACTCTGATTGGGCCCAAATTTTGGTACAAACCTAACTTGAATCCAGGAAATCTGGTGGTGAAGTTGGATTTGAGTTTTGACCGAGTTTGACTGGGCAATTTGCGTTAAAACATAAATTAGGATAGAATTTCGTCTGAGACTATTCAAGGTCAAAATAGGTTCAAATGGTCAACTCAAGGGTACCAAACCTCAAGGAATATTTTTATATGAATTTTAAGAGATTCAGATGAATTTTATCTCGACCAAAACCTCTGTATTTTAAGAAAGTTTGAAATTAGGGTTTTGGGTGTTGTATTGGTTCTTGAAATGCGTGAAACCCTGTTTCTATTAGTGTAGACCCTTTTATTAGACTTTAATGCTCATTAGACCTTAGATTAACCCTTGGAAAATCTCGTGGTTACTTTGCTTTCATGATATGATGTAAAAACTGCAGAATTTACCCTAATTTAATGTTCTTTCAAAATGGATATGCAAGAAATTATGGCTCTCAGGCCACTATGTAGGAGCATTTGTCACTTGCTTATGACTAATTAAAGTTAGTTATGGCTCATGATGATCTTATCATCATACCCCATGCCTAACTTTTGCTAGTCCCTTAGCAAAATCTTATGGAAAGAACTAAATCTCGAGACCATGCATTGATGTTCAGATGCCTGATTTGTTTCACTCCTTAGAAATTAGGTCAGAATGCCAAAAATAGGCCTAGAGGTACTCAAGTATCAATCAAGATCCAGACCTGACCAACTTCAGCCTGAGTCTGCCTCAAAGGTTTCTAAGGCCCGCAAAAACTACCGAGAGGTTTGTTGAACTCAATGATTAAAGCACTCGTGCTTAGAATGTAGCATGTCTAGGTTCAGTTTGACAATGCATTTTAATAACAGAGAGATAGAAAAAGATTTTTCATTTGGAGACTTTTCTCTATTTTCTTTTTATTTTTCCCTAAATCCAGCCTCAAATTGGCCCTAAACACAGTCTGTATCGGATTCGTTGTCTGCACCACCAATCCTAGAAGGGTCCCTAGCTTTTGATGTTTCGAGATAGCACCGCCTATGGCAACCCCAGAACCTTGGCTTTCGATACTTTGGGATAGTGCCACCCATGGCATTCTGTAGCTAAATTCAAGCCCTGGCAATCGACATTTCAGGATAATCCCACCCATAGCATGATAAATATGCATTTATTCACGATAAAATGCCTACTTATGTTAATTTCTAAGCTTAACATTGCATTTAGCATTATGAATTATGCATAACATTCATCATATTACATTTAGGATAATTTGTATAAATTGCATAGTAATTTGTATAATATTGTGCCTAAGAGATCGGATGATATATTTTAGAGCTTCAAATGAAGAATCCAACCATATGGATGGCTCCAGATCGACGATTGCAACCTAATGGTACAAAAATCGATCCAATTCGATACCCCTAGCACTTTCAAGAAGCATTTGAAGATGGATGTCCCAGATGACGCCACGTGGCATCATCTGAACTGGCCAAGGCCAACCACGAGCTCTCCTCATCATCCATGCCCTTACATCCTAGCTGTTGGATCATCATCCAATGGCTGGGAAGCACTCGCACCCTTGGTAGCCCTGGTGTCCCCTTGACAAAGTGGGACTCTTGGTGTAGTGGTCGAAGCACATGCTCGCAAAGGGGGGGCGTGGGTTCGAGCCACGCCACTCCCCTAAATTCTCAATTGAGCGGTAGCAACAATGTGCATAACATACACGTAGTGCACGTGCGCAGAGCGAGGCAGCGCAACGGCAGTAGCAGCACATTCTCGCAAGCAGCACAGAGCCAACGCATGTGTGCGGAGCGCATGTGCGAAGGGCATGCGTGAGTTGGTCTTCAGCGACATTTAAGGCAGAGTTTTAGCGATGGCCTGGATGTCATTATTGACCCAAGAACGGATTTTGGCCCTTTACCTCCATTATAAAAGGGCCCATCCTCCTCCAGTTTTGGGGTATCTTCTACCAAGCAACTTCCCCACTGCATAGAGCATCCAAACAAGGTCCCCGAGACGTCGAGCCGCCGACGGAAGCCCTTCCACAATCGTGGCTGCCTCACCTCTCCATTCAACTACTAGCTTCTTTAGTTTGATATTTTTGTTGCTTTAAGCTTTCATCTATCATTTTAGATGTAAATCTATTCTGCTTATGCAATATATTATCTTCTATCATCATGTCTGTGTTTCTTTCATAGATAGCCATTATCTCAATGTCATCATAAATCTCTAACCCTACCTCTCTCTATCTCTGTTTTCGCAAGTGAATCAAAAGACGTATTCTTGTGACACCTTTAAGTGATAAAACGATCCAATTTCACGCCTCCCTAAGATTGACACTCAGACTCACATTCGATTATTTCACTTAAGATTGATGTCATAAACGCACACTACAACGAACAAATTAAACTAACGTGTTTCCCGACGTCACGACACCTGAACCATCACAAGGTGTTTACATGCCCCTGGTAGGATATTTAGATATCCTAGGAGACAAACACTTATTATGCATCTTTGAGGTGAATTTCCCACCTCTCCGTACTCGGAACTCGTCCAATCAACTTATGTTGTTGAGCCGCTCCTAAGATAGATCTTCGAGATGGCTTTCAAAATAGAATGCTTTTGGTGTGATTTTATTTTATTAAGCGTACTGAACCAGACTTAGTGTATGATTTTTGGGTGTTTAGGTTACCAAATCCCGCAAACCAAAGATCAGGCAACGGGGCTAAATAATCCTTAAGCCTTAGACCTGCTACATCAACCTCACACTTTCCTCAACCTCTTGAGGACTAATCC
Organism: Thalassia testudinum; assembly: GCA_037157565.1. Lineage (NCBI taxonomy): Eukaryota > Viridiplantae > Streptophyta > Magnoliopsida > Alismatales > Hydrocharitaceae > Thalassia > Thalassia testudinum. Next base: position 5,836,671 of record JAZHRO010000025.1, read on the forward strand.
AGATATTAATGAATACATGAATATTTAAGCCCTAAAATAAGCCCAAGAGAACTAAGATCAGCACTTATATTAACCTCTTTGTCTCTTATCATTTCAGGACTTAATTTTTCTTTTGATTTGATCTAGAACTTAAGTAGATTCCATAATCAATTGCTATGACTATCATTTTTTCTTGATTTTTGCTCCTTTTTGACATTTGAATTTCTCTCCTCTTTTCCTCAAGAAATATTTTCAATCATTTCTCAAAATTTTCCTCCCCTTTCTCCAAAATTTTTTTCTTTTTCATTTTTTTATTTTTTTATCATTTTTGAATATGTATATTTTTTTGTGAGAACCCCTAAGAGAATTGAATTTCCATATGTTTGCACTTTAACACCCCCCCATGCCTATGTTTTGTAATGTCCTCATTGTAAACTAGGAGGGTACAAATTCATTTTGGTTCAAGGATTAGAACAGGATCAAAGGGCAGGTGAACGGGTTGGGATGACTATTGCAGACGATTTCAAGCTTTGATACAAGTACCAAAGGTGGAGTCAGTTGTTCTAAAGTTGAACTCAAAAGTGCAGTAGGACTGTAGCTCAACAGGATGATCAGAAGGGTCGCAGATTTTTGGAATGATGGGTTGCCTCTTGTTAAGAGTTAAATTCAATGCCTTCAGCCGAGCAGAAGGTGGTCAAGGTGAAGGGGTAGTCAAATTAGAGGACTTTTGTATAACAAGCACCTTGATAAGTAGCCTGGTTGGTCTAACTAGGTGCTTGCTCAGATCAACAGGCTAATGATGCAGACCAAACCCAATCAGTTTGGTGGGTTCATGGATGTGAATTAACAAATACGGAGCCCACTAGATACTTTGTTGCTCAAATAGATATGGAAATGCGGATTGCAGGTTTGGCTCATTCGGCTCAGCTTAGTCAGGGGTGGGATCCTCAAAAGAAAATGGCTCTGAAAGGGATGTAGGAACGTTGCAAGTAAGATCAGAGAAGGATAAGAAGTGATTAACAGTCTTATCAATGTCTGAAACTCGATCAAAAGATGGAGGAGAATCATATGCAACCAGATCAAAGAGAGGTGAATCAAAGTCGAAGTTGATTCCAGTGGCAAGTCAGGGTTGAGATTGGATTTTGGAAGGTTTTGTATGTGGATCAAAAGGTGTGGCTTCTTTAAAATCTAGGTGTGAAGAAGGCTCTTCTAGAAATGATTCAAAGATTGGTTCCTCTAGAGATTCTTCCTGATGTTCATTCAAATCAAATGTAAATGCCTAGAGAGTGCTTATAGGATCATGGAATTTTGAGTCAGTGAAAGATTCGAATTTTGGATTGTAGACACTCTCAGCACTTACTGTTTCTGATTCCTGAAGATCATAATAGAATGATTCCAACTCAATGGAACATGATTTTGAATTAATGATCTTAGGATTAGGAACCTTAGAGTCAGAATCAAAGAATAGGTCATAGATGCTGAGGTTGTAGACTAGCTCGTAATCATCAGGACACAAAGGTTCTTTGAAATCAGAGTAAGATTCGAAATCATCGGAGAATTTGCGAAAATCAGTTTCTAAACCTGATTCCAGATCGGGATTTCCACCACAGGATAAATGATGATGTGTAGAATCAATCACCTGACTTGGATTTAACCTAATCTCAAATTCTGAGATCAAAGAGGTGTCCTTATTAGGCATAGGCTCAAGTTCTTGGCTCCTAGGATAGACCCAATCAAAATCCAACTCTTCCAATTCCTCTGTTTCTGTATCATAAATTAGTGTAACTTCTGATAGATCAATTTGTATGTCTGTGGAGTTTGGAGAGGTGTAATCATCAAATATAGGCCTAGAATCATGATCTAGATCTAGAATCTGATTTTCATCACATTGGACCTTTTGATCATCCTGAATAGGCTTGAATCTAGATTTTAGGTCAACGGTAGGAATTGGGTCACTAGAATCTGGACTTGGTTCTATTGGGATATCAGAATCACTCTCGAGAATTACCTTAACAGGATAAGGTTCGGGAATTACATCCTTAGGAGGTTCTGAGTCTAATTCATCACAGGTGTTTGGGAAATCAAGGCATGATGGACTACCTTCATGGCTCTCTAATGCTGGTGCAGAATCAGGAACACCTACAATTGGATCGTCCCAACCCATATCAAGATCAGGCATGTCAATCTATATGAAGTTTGAATCTGATTCCATTTGGGTTGGGGGTCCACAACAATCTCTATTTTCAAACTCAGGATTTGAGAAATCATGATGATCCTCAATGTTGTTCCAAGGTGTCTCATCAATCTCTGAATGTTGATATGGGTATTTTTGCTCAATGGCGTGTTGTAATGTATTTAGCATATACCCACGTTTCTCAATGAGGCCCTAGTGCATCTCCCAAAGTTGTGGATGTGATAAACATTGTAAATACCCAGTACTGTGTAGTTCCATAATTCACTGTATTCTGATAAAATCTCATCCCAGGTTGAACCATGTATCATCTATGCAAATATCATTCCAGCACGGTTCAAAATGTAGGTTGTTATTTCTGGTATATTAATCTGAATATGCCTAGACGGATTTGAGTTTTTGTAATATTCATCATGATGTCTAAGAGCATCCTCAATCATCTTTTCTTTCATGCTCATTTGGTATTCAAGTTTCCTAAAAATTCTTACTAATTAGTCAAGTTGCATTTTCAAATCAGGTGGGTGAATCAAGATGTAGAATCAAATTCAGGTTCAAATTGAATTGATTAAATCAGATCAGAAATTCCACAGAAGATCAATTCTAATGAAGCCTCTAGGTCAATAACCTAGAGACCTTTCTTGTGTCTGTGCTCTAAAGAATAGATGAGGGACTGGATGATTAGACCCAATCAAGGCACCAAAAGATTTTTGGATGACTAAAGTTGTTTCGAGGTGGATGATACCTCTGAATTAGAAATCCACACACCTGAGAATTACTTGGGCAGCTAAGAAGGGAGAGCCCCGAAAAGACCCCTACACGGTAGAGCGTCGCCACGGGTTACAAGGTTTCCCCCACCTGACCTTCCTTGTCACTGCGATTCCAAATAGACCGAAATGTATGAATTGAGACCTTAAGTCTACCAATTTTAGTCCTAATTTATGCCTTGGATTTCACTTGATTAAGAAGTTGATTCAATTTGTAACCTAATTTGGAGGTTGATTGACCTACAAAGTAGGCCAATTTCACCTGACCTGCCTTAAAGGATTGAGGATGAAAACTAAGTCAAGACCCAAATATCACCTTGAATTGATTCTTAGGTTATTAAGTCTAAACATTTTTAGATTCAAGTGAATTTAGAACTTGATTTTTAGGGTTTTCTTTGATTAGCTCTTTTCAATCAAGGGCTTGGGAAGCTAATGGGAACACCATCATGAGCCCTAACTAGCTCATTTTGATCCAAAGAAGAGAGCAAAAGCTCCTAAATAACCAGCTGGAGGTCCTAATTCAATGAATAACCATCTTGAGAGAAAAGTAACAAACAAGGGGTGAAATTGCAATTTTACCATTGCAATACAACAACAGGTTTTCTCATGGGCTAAACATAAGTCAAATGGTCCTAACAAGATACCAAGTGTGTTGGTTCAAACAGAAAAGGGTTCATGTGAATTCTGGGAATTAAATGACTTCTTGTAACTCTAAAACAGACCCACTTGATTTAACAAGGTTTTGGTTATGATAAAATTCACCTAAGCCCTCTAAAAATCATAGAAAAATATTCTCTAGGGTTTATAACCTTCAATTTGGCCCTTGGAACCTATTTTAACCTAAATTGGTGTCTCAGACAAATATTTACCCTAAATTGGATTTTTAAGTAAATTGCCTAGTCAAACATGGCCGAACCCAAAATCCAACTTTACCATTGGATTCCTTAGGTTCAAATTAACTTTGTACCAAAATTTGGACCTAAGAGGAATTCATCTTGACCCACTTTGCAAATAGGTCCAGCCCAATTACATTTCTACCTCTATCTTTCGAAAACTTCTACAGAAACCCCCCTAGCTTCTTCTTCATTCTTTGCAATTAGGTCCCTCCACGATTATAGCACATGGAATCCTACTCCAGCGAAATTGCAAAGGCAAGATATCCCTGATCTCTTAGAGAATCCCCTTCAAAATTGAAAGGGAGATTCTCTGAGGAATCTCCTCCAGTATGAACCTAATTTGAGGCTCTATTTGGTACCCAATCTCTCATGTGAACGCATGAGAGATTCAGGTCCCTTTCAAGTTGCCATCTCCGGTGAACTTCCCTTCCTTGGAAGCTTGGCTTCTAAGCACAAATCCATCCTCCAGGGTCAATTTAAGCAAATCTAAATCACCCTGCATCTCCCAAGCTTGAAATTGGCCGGAAACACCCCTCAAATTCGACTCTCCTCTGGCCAGGTGGCTCATCAAGCACTGGCGACCTCCCTCTCTCTCCCTCGTCACCTAGCCACAATATCGGTGGCAGGTTCTTCTTCCTCCTACTCATCCGCATCGCACCGCACCCGTGATGAGAAGCTCATCATGGTCTCTAATTACCCCTAATTAACTAGTCTTCCTAGTTAATTAGCTAGAAATATGTGAATATATGGGTTAATTATTAAATAAAGGATAAATAGTAGAGGACCTTAATAAGTTAAAAATGCTATATTATCATTCAATTAATATTATTAATAATTCATCTAATTAATGTGATTAACTAACTTAAGTATAATATATACCTAAGTACGTAATAACTTAAGTAACATTACTTAATTAAATAAATTAATCTAAAAAGGTTAAAAATGTAAATTCAAGGTCTAAATATAATAATTGTCTTATTTATAATCACATATAAAAAGTTGGAAAAGATTTAAATTAAAATAAACCATGAAACCTGAGCTTACATTTTAGTCCTTATATTTTACTTCAATCGAGTCCTTAATCTCCACTTAGGTCCTTAGGTTTCACTACGAATAAGTCCCTGGACTTCTTCTTTTCTTCTTCACCCGTCTGGATAGCTGACGACTGAAGGTGCGTCCACCGCCTGATCACCGCCAATCCGACGTCATCCCTTCTTCTCCAAGCTCCTAAAGCTTGTGCTCACCATCCCCTTTTCATCCAACGGTCTGGATGATGCGTAAATCCTATTTTAGGGTTGGAGATAACCTCACCAGCCTCGAAGAAGACACCGATGGTTATTCCCCTCCTAGCCACTAATCCGTCCAGGTTCCATCTCCTTCTCAGTTGCCGTCAACTATAAATACCCCTTCACACCCTCGATTTCCACCAAGTTGGCTCCCTTCCCTCTTCTTCACTGAGCCGGCCCAATAGGAAATTCTCTCTAAACTCCAACGAATCTCCACCTCATCCGACTTCCTCCATTCATCTTCAATAGCTCTGGATCTTCGCCGAAGTCAACCGTGTCTTCTGACACAAGTGCTGACTAGGAGCTCTCCTCTGCTTCACCTCACAATTGCCTGCCGGAGATCTTTCGACAACCCTCTGATTTCCTCCTCCGTTATGAGCTATCGATGGAGATCCTCTATACCCTTCATCCAAGCAACAGTAGACTAGATAGTGTGTGCTGAGATCAGGGCTCAATTGGACTCAATGAGTCCAATTGAATAGGCTGATGGAATTGACTAGGATCAAAGTCAATTAGGTTTAGTGAGGACCTAATTACATCCTTAGAGAGTTCTAGAGGTGATGTGCTAGGGTTAGGGCATCTTAATTTAGGTTCCTATAGGGTTGGAATTCGGTTTAGAGACCTAGAGATCCAAGATCAAGGCTTGAATCTCAAAATAGGGTCTGGAGGGTAGTTCTGGACGTCCAATAATAGTGTCAGACGTCTTATAGTGAAAAATCAGAAGTCCAGACTTGTTGTCTGGACGTCCAATCAGAGTCAGGAAGGTTTCTAGGCTCTGTCTTGGGTATAATGCAGAAATTAGATGTCTGACCAAGTGTCTGGACGTCCAATAACACAGCAGAAGTGGGTTTAAGGTGTGCAGGAGTTGGCTAAGGGTTCTGGACGTCCTACAACTCATTTGGATGTCTAGATAGAGGCTAGAATTAGGGTTTTAGGGTTTCCTAGGGTGCGGTGACCTAATCCAAGGGTGGCTAAGGCTTGGGGAGGCTTCTAGGTTGTCCTAGGGCGAGGATGGACCTAAGTTCTTCATAATTTATTGCTTTATTCCTACTTAATAGAATATCATACCTTAACTCCCTTACATTATTATCTACTACATCTAATCTAGGTCTTCCACTCCAGCTCTGCTGCAACACCAGTTATTCTTTATTCTTCAGATCGAGCTTTAGATCCAGCTTCAGATCTTGCTTCTGATCAGCTTATTACCTGCAATTGACATAATGCACTTAATCAGTACATTATAGCATTATTTTATGCATAGCTAAAAGAAAGCAGTAAAGGTGCTAGTAATGCCTATGCTTGCATGAATTACCCTAACTTATGCTAAGTCCTAGCCTAATTTAGGTTAATTAAGACCTATGATTGCTACGCAATCATACCCCCATGCCTAAATCTTGCTAGTCCCTAGCAAATGCAAGACTAAATTATTCATGGAAGGGTCCCTAAGGGATTGATTATTTTATCAAGTGTATGCCTAGAGATTTTTCTCCTTTTTGTTTTCATCCTATGCACTAGAAATCCAGACAATCGTGAAAGTGTAGCTATGTAGCTTTTGCAACGGATTCAAGTGAAAAACTAATTCACCTCTAAAGCATGTACTTGGCCCTTAGTAAAAATTCTAGTGGGATAGGCAGACTTCTTCCCTCGGGGTATTCAAGATATTCTATGAATTCCACCCGACTTTAAGCTTAGGTAGAGAATCTTAGAGGGAAAAGATTGTATATTTGGTGGCTCAATCTCGACTGGTGCTACATAGAGATTAGTACTATAGATTCTAGATTACCAAATTATTATGTAACTAAACTCAGAGAAAGACGAGAAAAACTATACTCTCTTTTGATTCCTTTGTATTCATTCTCTCTTACTCTTTTTCTTTTTTTTTTTTTTCTTTCTTTTTCTTAGAGCTCACAATCTCACCAGATTCACACATATGACCTGTATTTGCTAGTCTTACTTGGCATTAATACTTTAATTGAGTTTCCATAACCCTAACACTAAGTCAGAATTCCTTAGCCAGTATTCGAGCGATCAGAAACACAGAAAAATAGGTTAAGGCCATATTTGGTGGACCTCAAATTTATTCGGTGGTATTGCCTTAATGTAAATGAAATAAACACTAAATATTCACAAACACTTTTTTTTCTTGCTTTTTCTTCTTTTTCTAATTTTTTTCTTTCTTTCTTTTCTTTTTCTTCTTTTTTTTTCTATGTAAATTTTTTCAACACAACACACACTGGCATACATTCATGAACTTTATTGAGGAGGCATTATTAGGGACTGGTGGTACTCAAGAGACATTGGGTGGCTTATTTGGTGGAAGTGCCTACTCATGGCACCGGAAGAGATAGATAGGCCGGTGTATTTCTAACCTTGACATCAATACCCTCCTTCAATCGAGGATTTCATAAAGAATGGTCGTAACCATCCACCTTAGCCCTAGTTTTATGAAAACTCGCCCTCCGTGTATTTGCCTTATTTGGTGGCTCTCAAAATTTCACACAAAATGTATACGCAGGAATCGAGAGTGAAGACTATGCCTAACCTTTGAGTATCATCACCTAATTATCTAGGATTCCGGATTCCTTGCACTAATCTCAAAGCACCAGTACACTTTACTCTCATCTCTCATTATTTGGTGGATTTTTGGAGGAAAATCTGCCTAGCTCTCACCTCACACAAAACACTGTCCAGGGGTTTAGGAGAAGAAGCATTGCTTCTTCTCAACAGAATAAAGACGTTTATTAGCCTTCATCGTGAATTCATTGCAAATTCTATGTGTGTGAAAAATTGTACTGGATTTCAGATTATAGGAATCAACTAGGGGATAAAATCCCTAATGCGTTCTTAATAAAAATCTTATTCATGAATGCCATATGTATAAATGCTATAAACAAGTAACCTCTTATAATTTGTACTTCGTAAAATTCTCACATCGGGTTACATTCAGCTTGATCCTAAATTTAGAACATGAGGTGAGCGGATGAGTCGGAAATGGCTATTGCGGATGATTTCTAGCTCCAATGTGAGTATTGGAGGTGGAGTCGGTTGTTCTTATATTCAGGATCTTAAAGTACGTATAACATGCAGTTTCGAGGTTTTCCTAAGGGTTGGCATAAAAAATTTTTTACTTTTACTCTTTCTACCCCCCCCCCCCCCCCCGTTCCCCATGCCTAAGTTCGTGCATGTCCTCATGCATGAATATAAAAGAAGATAAATACAGCAGGGAGTAATGGGTAGAAATCACTTGGAATTGCTCCTAAAATTTTAACGTTCAGCACCAGCCAACTTGACAGTACGTAATATGCAAAAAGAAAACGTGTTAAAAGAAAATATGCTATGTATAAAAATGAATATGTATAAATGATGGATACGAAGTAGATGCTGGGTTTAACACCTCCAGCTGGGCAAAAATTCAATCACACATCCTCAATAAGATGAATGATCTCGTCAGCTGGAGGAGGTTCCTGGGTCAAAAATGGCTTGAGGCGCTAGCCATTTCCTGTAGATACATGCCCAGATTTTGGGTCCCTAATTTGGATCGCCCCATTAGGATATGGGTAAATCACAACATATGGGCCAGTCCACTTGAGCATGAGCTTCCATGCGAAAAGTTTCAGTCGTAAATCAAACAACTAGACTTGCTAGTTGGGCGTGAATGTTTTTCTCCGAATGTGGAGGTCATGAAAGGCCTTGGTCTTGTCCTTGTATATCAATGCATTCTCATAGGCCTCCTGCCAGATCTCTTCTAATTTGCTGAGTTGGAGTTTTCATTCTTGACCTCCCGCATTGAGGTCAAGGTTACATTTTCGCACCGCCCAAAAGGCACGATGTTCCAGCTCTACAGGGAGGTGACAGGCCTTGCAATATACCATATGATATGATGACATTCCGAGTGGGGCCTTGTACATGGTCCGATATGCCCAGAGTGCATCAACTAATTTATCGGACCGGTCCTTCCTATCTGGTCTAACCTTCTTTTGAAGAATCAGCTTGATCTGACAGTTAGACACTTCAGCCTACCCATTGGTCTGTGGGTGATATGGGGTGGCTATACGGTGATGTACCTCGTATTTCTTTAATAATGACCTGAAGTGGGCATGGATGAAGTGGCTTCCCCCATCGCTAATCAGAGCGCGGGGCATTGCGAATCTCACGAAGATGTATTCCTGTACGAAACAAATGACGGTCTTATGATCAGCCTGTCTCGCCGGGATGGCCTCGACCCACTTCGAGACACAGTCAACAGCTAGTAATATGTACTCGAAGCCATGCGAGTTCGGAAAAGGGCCCATAAAATTGATGCCCCAAACATCGAACACTTCTACAACCATGATGGGCTGGAGTGGCATCATGGCTCTCTTGGTCATGGAATCGATCAACTGGCATCGTTTGCAGTGCTGGGTGTATTCGTGTGTGTCTCTAAAAATAGTTGGCCAGAAAAATCTCGACTGCAAAATTTTTGCAGCGGTTTTCCGTCCCGAGAAATGACCACCACAAGCATCATTGTGGCAAAAAGATAACACATTAGGGATCTCAGTATCCAGGATGCATCTTCGAATAATCTGATCCGCTCCAATGCGGAAGAGTAGTGGGTCATCCCAGAGGTAGAATTTAGCCATCACAGTAAATTTGAGTTTTTGGTCCTTGGATAGGTTCACGAGAATCTTTCCTGTGGCAAGATAGTTTGTGATATCCGCGTACCAGGGAACTCGACAGAGTGAACTGCCAAAAGGGATTCATCTGAAAATTGGTCGTGGATAGGCAGGGAATAAGGAATGTGGGTTGGGTCCAGTCTGGATAGGTGATCTGCCACAACATTCCGCTTTCCAGCTTTGTCGTGGATTTCAATATCAAATTCTTAAAATAGAAGGATCCATCTGATGAGCTGGGGTTTGGCATCCTTCTTTGCCAACAAATGCCGAAGGGCGGAGTGGTTAATGAAGATGATAACTTTGGACCCTAATAAATAATATCTGAATTTCTCCAACTCGAATACTACTACTAGCAGTTCTTTTTTGATGAGAGTATAATTGCGCTGAGCCTCATTCATCATCTTGATAGCATAGTATATGACAACAGGTTGTTTCTCCCGATGCTGGCCAAAAATAGCACCGACGGCGAAATCAGAAGCGTCGCACATCATCTCAAAATCAAGCAACCAGTTGGGTGGTTGGAGAATCGAGGAATCACAGATAGTGCTTTGTAAAGTCTCGAAGGCGCTGAGACACGAGGTGTCGAATTCGAATGGGGCATCGGCAACAAGGAGATTCGTCAAAGGTCGTGCAATTTTCGAGAAATTGTGCATAAATCTCCGATAGAAGCCGACGTGACACAAGAATGATCTGATCTACTTGATCGAGCTAGGTGGGGATAAGTGGGAAATAATATCAGATTTAGGTAGATCAACCTCGAGTCCATTTTTAGAGATCCTGTGCCCTAGTACTATGCCATCCCTCACCATGAAATGGCTTTCCTCCCAGGATAATACTAGGTTTACCTCAATACACCGTTTCAGGATTTTGGTGAGGTTATCAAGACAAGATGCAAAATCATCTTCGAAAATGGAGAAGTCATCCATGAACACCTCCACATAGTCCCCAATCATGTCAAAGAAGATGGCCATACAACGCTGAAATGTTGCTGGTGCGTTGCAGAGGCCAAAGGGCATCCGCTTGAAATCGAATGTTCCAAAGGGGCATGTGAATGTGGTCTTGTCTTGATCTTTCGAGCTAATCACGACTTGATTATACCCAGAGTATCCATCTAGAAAGCAAAAGAAACTACGTCTGGCTAACCGTTCCAAGATTTGATCAATGAAAGGCAAAGGAAAGTGATCCTTCTGGGTAGCCATGTTCAGTTTCCTATAGTCGATGTAGACCTGCCAAGATGTTGCAATGCCGGTCGGGATGGATTCACCTTTATCATTTTTCACTACAGTGAGTCCTGCTTTCTTTGGCACTATCTGGATTGGACTCACCCATTGGGTGTCAGAGATTGGGTATACAATACCTGCAACCAGCCATTTGATGATCTCCTTCTTAACAACTTCTAGCATATTCAGGTTTAGCCGTCTTTGAGGTTGTCTCAAAGGTTTCACCCCCTCATCCGTGTAAATGTGATGAGTGCAAAACGAGGGGCAAATACCACGAAGATCAGCAATGCTCCACCCTATAGCAGCCCTATGATCTTGCAGCGTAGAAATCAATTGATGCTCGCATTCTTGGGTTAAGTGGGCACAAATAATGACCGGGTATGTCCCACTTTTGCCCAAGAACACATACTTAAGTGAGTCAGGTAAGGGCTTCAATTCAATCACAGGTGGGTCAGAGTCAGAGATGGGAATAGAAGGATCAAACTCGAAGGTGGAAATCTAATGAACTAGATGCGTGTGAATTCCCGCTTATTTGCGACCTGTGAGATAGCTGGTTGTGACTATACTAACAGGAAACCCGTTAGCTGTGGTCACATCCTCTTGTAACAACAGAGGTGATCCAGTAGTGTACGGATGAGGATAGCTAGATTCAGGGGTGCTGTGGTTAGAAACACACCATAAACAATCGGATCCTCGAGGAGATATGTGCAGTGTAGTGGTCTCAGTCCTGTGTGGATCGAGGTTCAAGAAACCAGATAGTGCGAACGAATGAGACATTGGGTCGTCACAAAAGAGCCCAATGTTACCACAGTATGTCGAATCTTCGTCTTCACCATCCTCCTCTATGTGATCGTAGTCAAAATTCCTTGATGCCCTGAATATGTCAAGGCAAAGTCGCTCATTACCTAGGTCTACCTCCATACACCCAGATGCACAATCATTGTTTGCTCGGGCTGTCGCTAGAAATGGGCGACCCAAAATGATTGGTGCATCTTGGAGATTAGGAGGAACCTCCATATCGAGAACGAAAAAATATGTGGGAAAGCAGAATCTGTGGACTTTTACGATCACGTTCTCAACCACCCCCTCGATCTTTTTACTGATCTATCAGCCAGCTGAATCGTGACCGAGGTAAGCTTTAACTCCCCAAATCAAAATCGATCAAATACGACAGTGAGAGTTAGGATGATGGACGAACCCAGATCTTGAAGGACCCAATTAAATGGAGAATCCTGCAAGAAGCAGGGTATGAGTAGGGTACCAGGGTCTTTCTTTTTCGACAGCAAGTCAGCTAGAATCACGGCGCTAGGTTCTTTTGACAGTACCGCCTGTCGTCCAATTCCAGGCTGTCACTTCGGGATACAATAGTCCTTGAAGAACCTAGCGACAATGGGGATATGATCAATTGCCCTGAGGAGGGGGACCTGAATATGTACTTCCTTGAACATTGACTTCAGGTCCTCAAAGTTCCGCATGTCCTTCTTCCATACTACATTTCGCGTTAAAGCCACGGGAAAAGGGACAGGAATATCAGGATCAAGTGGTCTCTTATCCTTATCTTCCATAGGTCGCTCCTGAGAAGGAGTCGATCCTACCTGCGGTGAAGGGTGAGAAAAATCAGGATCCTCCTGCTTATGTGGTGGGTCGAATGTCTTCCTTCCACTCCTCAATGAGACAGCATTTGCATCGGCTTGCTATCCATGAGGTGGTGGGGAAGCGGAAGGGGTAGAGTATGCGGGGTTTTTCATCAAAGGCAGCTAGCCTTGAGCATAGCCAGGTGGTGCAGGAGGCGCCTATAATATGGCATGTGCTTGTCCCTGTGGTGCCCGAAACCTAGGCAGGGCACCTTGGTTCTGCACATACCGAGGGTTCGAGACAGGTTGGGAGGGCAAGGCTCCCTGAGTCCTATGCTTCTGCAACAGTTGGTTTTGCGTGTTCTGTATAGTCTGTATCTGGTCAGCCATCACCTTCATTATCTGCAAGCTATCCTGCATAGACTTCCTCATCGATTCTTGCAGCTCCTCTTTCAGTGCCTCCAGAGGGTCAGCCCACTTTGAAGGGTAACTGGCAGCTTGGTGCAGCGACTGGTATATAGAACGGGGTTGCTACTACTGAGACGGGAATGGCTGCTGCCTAGGGTATGTGTTTTGCGCATTCCCATATTGCCTGGTCTTGTAGAATGGATCTTGATATGGTCTCTGTGAGTTGCCAGTCCAGGAGAAGTTCGGATGCTAGCACCAACCAGGGTTATACGTCTCTGAATATAGGTTATTACGCCTGTATCCATGAATAGCACTAACGTCCTCGTAGGCCGAAGAAGTTTGAGACGTATATCCATCAAGGGGATACATATTATAGTCAACGGGTGGTGTGTAACCCTGGTCATATGGTGCCAGATCAGGACTGTTTACGGGATCCTGATATGCAGGATCTTGTAAATAAGGAGAAGATGCATCCCGAGTGAGTAAAATAACTCGAGCAAGAGGGGCTCGGGGTGCATAGGAGGGTCTTAGAGCAGTAGAGTTCAGGTCAGATTGGCCTTGGCTAATTTGGTCAATCTTTTTCTCAATCAGGTTTATTCTATCCAGCTGCTTGATGATGATATCCATGTTGACTCGAATAGACTCGGTGTGAGCCTCATGGACACCAACCCACTGCTGACCAGGCCGCTGGAACTGGTTCATGGACGTGGCATTCATTAAGTTCTCCGCTAAAGATTTGAACAACTCAAATGCACTGTTCTCATCTTTTGCAAGGTAATTTGCGCCAATAGATGCATTGGCCAGATACCAATGTGTGTCATCCAGCCCATGGTAAAAGATCTGAGCTAGGTGCCATCTGGGTATACCATGGTGAGGGCATTTTCGGAGAAGGTCATGAAATCGGTCCCAGGCATCATGCAACTTCTCCCCAGCTCCTTGGGAGAAAGTCGTGATCGCACGCCTCATTACGTCTATTCGACCAATTGGGAAGAACTTTTGTAGGAATTCACATTGTAATTCCAGCCAGGTTCCAATCGACTTCCCAATGGTCTTGAACCAGTATGAAGCTTTGTCCCTTAGAGAAAATGGGAAAAGCTTCATCAGAACAATCCCAAGATCAACATTCTTGGGTCGAATCATTTCTGTGAGTCAACTCAGGTCCTCTAAGTGCTGGAACAGATCTTTGCTTGAGTTTCCATAAAAATGATTATTGATCAAACCAATCACATTAGGCTTGAGCTCAAACGCATCTCCACCTACGGGAATCCTAACTAAGGGTGCGACGATCGGTGTGGCTGGATCATAGAAATCCCGAAGTTGTTCTCCTCGCAGTGGATGCTGCATTCTATCAAGTGTCGTCAAGATACGGTCCATGCTCTACTGATGCCACTCCTCATATTCAATAACCTGGGCCTCCAGATGAGCCATCAGGTCTAGATTACCAGCATCCTAACCTGGTCTATGTCAAGGATTAGCCATTGCGGCTAAGGGAGTAGAAAAAGTGGGGGGAGAAGATGGTCCTGGTTAGGTGACTCACCTCCTTGGGAGTGGCTCCCAAGGTCCGACCAGTTGAGGTCTAAGTGACCTCCTTCCTTACATACACCACCCAACCTCTAGGTTAGTGTAGCCAAGCCAGACAAGGCTAAAGCCCTATCAATTAGATGGTCCTTATGATCGGATGACCAGATTTTTCGTTTTAAGTTCTAATTCCTGAAGAAAAATTCGTCATACAATCGACTGAAAGTGATTTTCGCCTCTCAAGCTAACCCAGCCAGTCTGGTTACGAGGGGACTAAGGGGAAGGTTCTTCCTTTGGCTTACGCCTCCGGTTCCATTACCCCTTAGTCGCAGTCATTTGACACTACCCCGCAGACTTAGTCACCAGGTTTGGCAAGGGAGATTGAAAACACCTAGCAGTATGACAACGAATTCAAGTTAATTTTGTGTTTTAAAATTAATTTTAGCCCTTTTTTCTTCAACTGGGGTGTATGGTGAGTGACCCACAAGTTGACCAAGCTCACCGGCTAAACCTTAGACTTGATTAAGTCTATTCTAGCCTAAATGTATGGTCTCTAGAGTGTAACCTTAAAGATGTAACCTAGGGTTCATGTAATTCTAGGGTTTTTTTTTCTTCTTCAGCAGACCATGAAATTTAGACTAATTCTTTGATAAAAATTGGAATCAGAATAAGTTGAAATTTGGCAAGTAGATTTATTTTTTAATTATATTTCTATAGAATATTTTTTTATAATTTTTACTATTTCAACAGAATTTATAGAGATTTTTAAATGTCAAAAGGTCAGATATGGAATTTTGACCCCTGATCAGTTTCTCAAATTGAAATAGTAACAAATGATTTTCAAAAATTTGAAAAAAATATGAAAATTAAAGCCAATGAGATCAGCTTTCAAACCCCACCATTTTTAGTCAAAATAGATTCGTGGATTGCTCGAAATTGCTTTCTTAATTTTGAAAAATCTCAAATCTGGGTCAGTCTGACCCCCTTTCACTTCATGAATTTTTACAAAATTTTTACTTAAAATTTTCTCAAAAGAATAGTGCCATTTGAAAAATGGTTTGAAAATGAATTTATAGCTTGAATTTCAGAATTTTTTGCTCATTAATTTTTCAGCAATTGAATTTTGAAATCGGAATTCGAAATCTGGCCGAAAATCAGAGGGTGGTGAGAAAGCTTTTAAAAGGTGTTTGAGTTTAAAATTCAAACTTTCCACAAAAGTTTTTTATTTTTTTTCAAAAAAATTTGAAAAAATTTATTATTTCAAGAAAGTTTTTTTTTTTCTTTTTCAAAGGATTTTCATTTTTTTTTTCAAAACTAACCTAGGATTAAAAAAGAAACCTAATCTAACTACCTAGATTTTTTTCTTTGATTTTTTTTATTTTTAATGAAAATAAATAAGATTTTTTTTATTTTTTTTCAAATAAATCTAACCTAGGGTTCAGAAGGGAAAATCCTAATCTAAGATGAGATATGCACCTGACTTTTGTTTTAATCTACGCTCGTTGCGTGTGCAGATTCTCGTTTTTCCTATTTTCCTACACATCAAAAGACAAGCAGAGGAAGTTTTTCTAGTGATAGCTCAAAAGATAAAAATAAAAGATGATGTTGCTCCCTGGCAACGGCGCCATTTGACAAAGGGCATTTCTCATGCGTGTTTTGAAAACAGAGATTTCGTGGTATTATAGCGCATGAAAATGCTCGTCAAAAAAAATTTATAAAAATAATGAGACTTGAGTCCCAGTCGTTCGTCTCTGGGAGGTGTTTATGGAAATGTAGATTTGAAATCGATCTCTTTCGCTCTACTTTCTTAAAATCTCATGTCTATGTATGGTGATTTACGTATTGATGTAGTTGCCAAAAGATAGTAAGTAAAAGTAGGCAACTTTAATCAGACAAAATATATTACAATAAGCTCATGGTGATTTTCACACATAAATATATATATAGAAAAATATTTTTATTCATTCAATTCATGATGGTGGCTACAGCATTAAGCTCGTGGAAAGCTTATAGAGGAATGCTTGGAAATACAAATCTAGCTAGTAGAAAACGATTGTATACATGAATCTAAGGGGGGATTATGCATGCATCATTGGGGGAGAATATAGAGCTACACTACTAAGCAGTAAATAAAGCATGTAAATCTAAGAAGAACTATAATCTAATCTAGCAGAAATAAGGGCATTCGGAGGTGGCTCCGATGGCCATTGAGTTGCTTGAGAGGAGGAGGGACAGCCAATGGTACTTAGGCCGGCCCTTGGAGAGAGGTTGGATAGGTGATCCAGCATCTTGGTGTGGAGGTGGTGGTGGCCATGGTGAAGCTACTCGTGGACATGGAGGTGGAGTGGATGTGGAATGAAACTAAGCTAAATGGAACCAAGAGTGGATGGGTGCAAATGGCTACCCCTTAGGTCTTTTTATAGACCTAAGGGAAGCTCTCTAGAGAATTATGGAATTCTCTAGAGAGGCCTATGGTGGGAGCTCGTGAGAGAGTGAGAGAGAGAGGATGGATGGTGGTTTTTAGATCCACCAAATGTGGATCTAAAAATTGAATGGCTCTTGGTTGCTAATTTTAGCAACCAAGCAAACAACACACGGTAGAGAGTTCTAGAGAACTCTAGGCTAGGTATTTTCGTGTGGATAGTGTGTGTGGGTTGAAACTTAGGTGGCTAGGTTGATTAGGTTAGGTTCTAGTGGGTTTAAATCAAGGTAGGTCTCAAATTAGGGTTGTAAACCCTAATTCACTAAGGTAACGAGAAATTAAACTTAATACAAGTTTAATTGGGTGTGTGAAAACTTAATTGAGAGTAAAATAACTCAATTAAGTCTGGTCTAGGTCAATTGGACTCTCACTGGGTCCAAATGGATAGTGTGTGCTGAGATCAGGGCTCAATTGGACTCAATGAGTCCAATTCAATAGGCTGATGGAATTGACTAAGATCCAAGTCAATTGGGTTTAGTGAGTACCTAATTAGGTCCTTAGGGAGGTCTAAAGGTGATGTACTAGGGTTAGGGCACCTTAATTTAGGTTCCTATAGGGTTGGAATTAGGTTTAAGGACCTAGAGATCCAAGATCAAGGCTTGAATCTCAAAACAGGGTTTGGAGGGTAGTTCTGGATGTCCAATAATAGTGTCAGACGTCTTATAGTGAAAAATCATAAGTCCATACTTGTTGTTTGGACGTCCAATCAGAGTTAGGAGGGTTTCTAGGTTTTGTGTTGGGTATTTTGCAGAAATTGTACGTCTGACCAAGTGTCTGGACGTCCAATAACACTGCAAAAGTGGGTTTAAGGTGTGCGGGAGTTGGCTAAGGGTTCTGGACTTCCTATAACTCATTTGGACGTTCAGATAGAGGCTAGAATTAGGGTTTTAGGATTTCCTAGGGTGCGGTGACCTAATTTAAGGGTGGCTAAGGCTTGGGGAGGCTTCTAGGCAGTCTTAGGTCCAGGATGGACCTAAGTTCTTCACAATTTATTGCTTTATTCCTACTTAATAGAATGGCATACCTTAGCTCCATTACATTATTATCTACTACATCTAATCTAGGTCTTCCGCTCAAGCTCTGCTGCAACACCAGTTATTCTTTATTCTTCAAATCCAACTTTAGATCCAGCTTCAGATCTAGCTTCTGATCAGCTTATTACCTACAATTGACATAATGCACCTAATCAATACATTATAGCATTATTTTATGCATAGCTAAAAGAAAGCAGTAAAGGTGCTAGTAATGCTTATGTATGCGTGAATTATCCTAACTTATGCTAAGTCCTAGCCTAATTTAGGTCAATCAAGACCTATGATTGCTGCGCAATCACAGTGCAACCATGGGTTTTCTCAAGGGCTAAACACTGGTCAAATGGTCTTAACAAGATAATAAGTGGGTTGAATCAGACAAAAAAGGGTTTGTGTGAGTTCTGGGAATTAAATGACTTCTTGAAATCCTAAAATAGACCCACTTGATTAAACAAGGTTCTGGTTAGGATAAAATTCACCTAAACCATCTAAAAATCATATAAAAATATTCTCTAGGGTTTAGAACCTTTAAGTTGGCCAGGAACACATCTTGACCTATAATGGGGTCTTAGATAGATATTTGCCCTAATTGGGTTTCTGCATAAATTTCCCTGTCAAACATAGTCAACCCAAAATCCAACTTCACCATTGGATTCGTTAGGTCCAAATTAGGTTTGTACCAAAATTTGGACCTAAGGGGAACTCATCTTGACCTACTTTGCAAAAAAGACCAATCTGATTGCATTTCTACCCCTATCTTTCAAAAACCCTTGCATTTGGCCCCCTAACTTCTTCATCACCCTTGCAAATAGGTCCCTCCACCATTATAGCGAAGGAATCCTACTCTGGCAAGCTTTAGAAGGTGATTTCTCATTGATTACTCAGAGAATCCCTCCCAAAATTGGAAGGGAGATTCTCTGAGTAATCTCCTCCAGTTTGAAGCCATCAGTGAGCCCTGATTGTTTCCCAATCTCCCATGCAAACACATGAGAGATTTGGGTCTTTTTGAAGCTTCCATCTCCGTCGATTATACCTTGCTTGGAAGCTTGGATTCCAAGCACAAATCCTTCTCCATAGGCCTATTTAAAACTCCCCAGATTCAACCGAGTCTCCTCAACTTGAAATTAGGCTGGAATCTCCCACATTCTTCTCTCCTCGCCGGCCGCAACACCTCCGCAAGCTTCGGCGGTTCTTCCCTCACTCTCTTGTCACCCAACCACAATACCAGTGGTTGGGTTGTCTTCCTCTCATTCATTCGCGTCACACAACATCGGTCGACGTCGCCTTTGCCCTCGTCTTCGCTGCCGCCTCATCTACGGAGATCTTTATCTCTGGCGTCAACCATACCAGCCCCGATGTCTCCCTTGTCCCTTTCATCCTTTAGAGGTAGGTATTAGACTCGCTCTCTCTACTACTCCTGTTCCCTCTCTTTATTTCTCAAAAAACACCCCTCCACGCCACTAATCACCATTACCTTCTCCACCTCCAGCGATCCCTCCAGCAAGGTGCCTCCGTCGCTCCGCACCACCATCCACCTTGCCAACCACCTTACAACCTTTGCAACAACTCACTAATCATAATCCCCCACTCCATTCACTCCGTCGAACACCCAAAAGCACCCCCGAACACACCCACTCACACGACCACAGAGAACCCTAGACACGCCACCACAGCCATCCCCACGCCACGCCAACCACCGCAGTACACTCGCCGTGCCTCGGCGAAGCTCCCTGGATGATTTGACGTGGCCGCGAGGCCATGCTCATGTTTTCAAGTACCCGACCACCGGCCACCATGGATGAAGGAGCTTGAAGCTCGCTTGCTGCGCTCCAGCTGCTGTTGCTCCAAGCGAGAGTCCTAGGCGACGTGGACTTAAGGCACGAACACACACAGGTTCCCAATTGGAGTCAAAGGTTGCTGCAGCTTCGCAATTTGAAGGAGACATCTACTGCTGCGGTGCATAAAGGAAGGTGGGACATTTAGTCCCACCTCGGAACTGGATGAGTGGGCATGTGCACATAAATTGATTTTGTGTCATAGCTTTGTCGCCTCCAAGTCATGGGGTGAGGTCCCCCTCTCCCCCTCTCACGGCCTCGTTCGCAGCACTGCCCACGCGGACCTGGACATGACCTGTTTACCCGATCGACTCACTCCTCGCTCACCACTCACTCCTGTGAACCTGGACCTTGGTCTCCGTTATGTTCGATTACCCAAACCGGCTGTGGCTCTAGGAGAGCGAATCTGAAATAGAGAAAAGCAAAAGAGAGGAACGCTACATAGGGGAAGGGGTGTTTTGCCTTGGGAAGCTTAAGCTCAACACTTAAGCCAAATAAGAGAGGAAGAATAGGAGGTCAGGCAAAGAAGGAAGGAAGAAGAAGGAATGAGAAGGGCTAGAGAAGAAGGAAGAAGCCAAGGAAGAGAAAGAAGAAGGAAGAAGCTGAGATTCGCAATGCAAAGGAAGAAGCTAAAGAAAAAAGAAGCAGAAGGTAGAGAAAGAGAAGGAAGAAAGTCAGAGAAAAAGCAAAGAAAGGAAGGAGAAGGCAAAGAACAAAGAAGAAAGAAGCTAAAGAGAAGAGAAGGGAAGAGAAAGAAGAAGAAGGAAAAATCAGAGCAAAGCACTGAGCACATAACCTTTAAGACATCTGATTTTGTAATCAGACGTCCATTTTTTCATAAGCTCTCCATTATTTTATTTACAATTATTTTTATTCTTCATATACTCATGCTTTACATGCTTAGTTAGATTTTGAGTAGTATTATGTGTTCAATTTGCATTTATTATTGAGATTAGTGCATGAATTCCATTTGCTCCCTATGTTCGACCTCGGACTTTAAATTCGAGTAATAAAATTGTATTTGTTTTGAACGCTTTTTTGACTGTATTACAACACGACACTTTTAAAACCTGATCTAGCATCGTAAACAATAGGTTAAACATCTTGTGTGCCTTAATCAAGTGGTGCAATAAGCCAATTGATTGAGCTGTTTGGGTCGCATCACTTAAGATAAAAGTGATTCATCAGTAGCTTGCCACTTAGGGTTTATTTTTAGGGCTGAACCAGGCACTGCACATTTTTTCTGATTTCTAAAGGAATACATCATCACCAGTGCCTGTAAAACCTGGAGTGTTATACTGAACCCTGATTGAACCAACCTAAGGATTAAACCCTAAAAGCTATTAAACAAGGTTAAACCCTAAAAGACACATCATCAAGTAACCTTGTTTGCAAACTCTGGTTGTGCACGCACACACATTTGAATTGATCATTAAGGGCACAACCCATCTAAAGGGCCCATCACATTCCAAGAGCACAATCATCCTAAGCCTAATTAAAACTAAGTAGACATTGGCCTTAAGGATTGATTCGCTCTTTAGGGCTCAGACTGAGATTTTTTTTTATTAATCTGCTTTTGCTGGTCATCTAATGTCTAGCTAGGGGAGTACCGTCAAATGACTGTGGCTGGGAGATACACTAGGAACCAGAGGCGCAAGCTAAAGGAAGAACCTTCTCCCTAGCCCCTCCTTCTAACTAGTTGGATTGATTGGATAAAAGTAGGCCAAATCGGTTATAATCTCAAGATGAGTCCTGGGAGTCTATAGGTCTTTAGGCTAACCCACCCAAGGACTGGGTTGATTGCTTGTATTGTAGGGCTCCTTTCTCTCTTCTGATTTCCCACCTATTCTACCATGTATCCTTCCACATCTTACACTCATTTCTTAGCCTACCCTCCTACCAACACTTATCCCCAAGATGATTATTATCCCGACTTGACTTATGACTACCCATCTCCTAGCCGAGAAAACCTTGATTGAGGATATGAAGCTGGACCTTAGTGTGCAGGGTCTAACCCTAGACAACAAGACTATGATTACTATCCTTCCTAGAGCTACAATGATTATATATCTCCACCCTTTGATGATCAACCTAACCAGATCTACAACCATTAAGGATATGCTGATTATAACACTTACCCTCCACAGAATTATGCTAAACATAGGTTGCTACCATTCTTTAAACAACCTGAAATGACCTACTATCAGGGAGGGACATGAGAACCTCAATATCTTGACTGCCCTAGATTTAACCCAAACCCACCCAAACTTGAATTGAACCATTCGGTTCAGGTAAGCCAGGTCCAAGACAAGGTGTTGGCTAACTTGAGGAAATCATCCAATCTTTAGAAGCTCAGCCAATACCATGCACTGAAGCATTGGAGCCTATGATCAAAATGATTGATGAACTTAATAGTTCTCTATTGGATTTGCTCCAAAATGTTAGGAATAGGGGCCTGGGTGAGTTTCTACTTGGGAAATTGTTGAGATTGAGGATGAAATTTGTGGTTGCCGTAGTCAAATCTTAGGATGATTCTCAAGATGAACCCCCTTCAGGAGAGCCAATGTCTAAACCCGCTCAGGCACCTATCAGGAGGGATACATTTTCTATGACCGGGGATGACCAGGTTGGGCTAGAGCAACCCGTTGAGGATGAACCAATTGATTCACCCGAGATCCCCGAGCCAAGGAGCGGGGAAAAATATGTTTCTTTGAACTAGGAAATGACAATCAATTATAAGACATATATAAACGAGGATCATGAATTCTTTGACTCTGAGGATGAAGAATCTCTAAGTGAAGTCTCACTTGAGCATAAGGAAGATGATTTTAGTGAGACAAATGGGATTGAGGGATCTGATGAACCATTTGATAGCCCAATCATTGAAGAGTATGATCATGTTGGGGTTAACTTGGATGGTTCAAATCTTGAGGATTCAATCAGTAGCCCCATTCCTCAACCACACCCTAAAGAATTGAATGATAATATTTTTGAGATCACCAGACCCAAGTCAATTGTTAGACTTGGGTACTTTAGATGGGGTGTACAATGATTTGGAGGTCTCGGAAATATTGATTTTAGAGGGTAGAAATGCGGAAATGAAAATTTGGGAAGCTACTTCTGAGGGAACTATGATTTTGGATTTAAGGGTTCCTATTGACCTAAAACCACCAACTTTTTACTAGGACTCCTATGATATCTTTGACATGCAAGCCAAGCTTGGAATAATTGACTATCTTCCTGAGTTGAATGTTAAGTGGTCATCCAAACCTATTGAACCTTCTCTACTCGTTATCCGACACTTTGGTCTTGGGTAGCATACCACCAAATTGCAGGCCCAGCCCTGCAAATACAATAATCTTAGGTTCTGGGTGATTTTCATCTAGAACCTTAGAACCAGTTGACAATGGGGCATGGGTTTGCACCATAATCTGGTCCACATCTGTGGACAACTTCTGCTGGCAGACCTGAGGATTAATCTTTTGATTTTGATTTTGACTTGCACTTGTGAATTCTCAATTTCTTCCTTGCATGTATATTATTCCTAGCTAAAGGCATTAAACATAGCACGTGTTTATACTCTATTATCTACAGAGCTGACCGGGTTGTCACGAAATTTAGGTGATATTCTGTTTACACTGGGTTCGCCATTGTGTTGACCCCATAAAAAATTTTAAAAGTAGGGAGAAAGCTATCGTTAAGAAAAATAAACCTCTAGGCAGAAATCTTTAAGGTCACCTAGGGTCGTAGAAACTCGAAGTCTATTTTAACGGCTGCCTAGTGAGTCTATCACCCTTTCACAAGATGCTTAGCACTTAGAGTCCTTTTCGAGTCTTGGGCAGGTCAGGTAGCCGTAAAAAGTTATCCCGAAACTCTCAAACTCCAAAAGTCCAAAAAAAATTAGAAAAAAAGAAAAAACAAAAAAATGTATCTTCCCTTTTCAAATAAGGCGAGGACTTGGGCGGTCTGCATTCTGGCAGACACCCGGGTACTGTTGAGTTTTTGTAGTTTAAGACCTTAGTTGAAATTTTCTTTTGTTAATAAACGACTTAGGCCTAAGCAATCGAGTCCAAATTCTATTTTTATACATAGCATGTAGTTTAATTTTGCTAGGAACTAGCAAAAGATAGGCATGGGGGTATGATGTAGACACATCCATTTAGGTTAAAATGCCTATTTATGCATGTTCCTAGGCTTAGATTTGCATTCCATATTATAAATATTGCATAGCATACATCATTATGCATTTAGAGTAGTTGTGTATATTTTAGGTTAATTGCGTCCTTTTTGTGGTAAGGAGAGAAGGAGATTTATTTTGGAGCCTTAGATTGATGATCCAACCGTACGGATCTGATCAAGACAACGATCGGAGTTCAACACCTTCGAAATTGCCTTGATCGGAGTCCTGTAGCACCTTATGTAGTCTGAGGAAGAATGGCTAAGGGACTAGATGACATAATTCAGAGCTTCAAATGACAAATTCAACCTCACGGATGGATTCGGGCTGATGATCGCAGCCCAACAATGCAAAAATCGACTCAATTCGACCTCTATAGTAGCCCCTACAACAAAAAGAAGATGGACAGCCCAGATCGCGCTACGTGGCGCAACCCAAGCCACCCATGTGCACACACGTGCCACCGCATGCATACAACAGCACGGACATGGAGGCACGCACGTGCAGCAGCGGTAGCGCACACGGGTGCATAGCGTGCGGAGGCGAGCGACACGGAAGCGCGAAGTGTGCGCTAGTGCAACGACAGCGTGGGCATGTGGGCTATCTTCAGCGACACTTGCAGCGGATCTTCAGCAACATTTATGACCGTCACGAAATGTCCAATATACGAATTTTATTCTTTCCTCCACTATAAAAGGACCCCTACCCCTCCCATTTTTCTTCATCTCTTCCTCTCTTCCTCTCACCACCTCCAAGTCTCTAGAGAGGGCTTGTCCCAAGCCTGGGATGATCCTCTAGAGTAGAAAAGAAAATAGTTTTCCCACCTCTCATCCCTATTCATGGAGCATCCCGTGGTCGTCTCCTTACCTCCCTTCGAGAAGAAGATCCTCACCGCGACGCCGTCCTGCCCCATCCTCCGTCCTCCGTCCCACTCCTCATCACCTTCCTCCAGGTGACATCAGAGTGAGTCGTCCTCCGAGCAACAGTTGAGGGGGATTCTCTCACCTCTTTCTATCTTTTTTACTTTCTTAGTGTAATCTTTCCTACTTTCGTAGTTGTAAAAAAACATTTGATTAGAAATCCATGATTATTTCTCTCTCTTATATTTTCTCAAGTAGATTAGCTAGATAAGCAATTATCGATCTGATCACTTGCTTTCTAAAAATTTCCAAAAAAATTATAAAAGATAAAAATGACAAAAACAAATAAAAACAAAACGTGAATTTTTCAAAACCAAACATTCGTCTCCCTATGTTCGACTCAGGACTCACTTTTTGAGTTTCGATTATAAATTTTATCTGATAGATGCATTTTGCAAGCTACAACGATGGGTCCTCCAAACCCTAATTTTAATTCTCAAAACACGCCCGATCAGCTGGGTCTGGTCTTCTCGGAGAATAGCTAGCTAGCTAGAGTAGCTAGCTTAGGTCAAGTAGCTCAACTAAGTTGAGCTGAGTTGAGCCTCTGGGAGTTGGACTTGAGCTAGCATGAGCTGGTTGAGGTCATCTTCAGCTGACCAAGACTAGCTAGTAGCTAATCCTAGTCAGGTTGAGCTTCCAGTGAACTGTTCTGGGTTGGAGGAGCTGGAATGGAGTTGGGATCAGCTAACTTGAGCTAGTTTGAGCTACCATCCAGTTAAGGTGAGTTGAATGGAGCTGAGGTGAACTAGCTAGAGCTACCATTCAGTTGAGATGAGCTGAATGGAGCTAAAGATAAGTTGATCCAGCTAGAATGAGTAGGGATCCAGCTGGAATGAGCTGGATCTAGCTGGGATCCAGTTGAAAGAAGCTTCTTCATCTTCTTCCTTCCTGAGTGCTAAGGTATGCGAGATCTGACTTTCTATCTATCCCTAACACTCAACTAAATGAATCAAAAAGATAATAAAATGCAATGCATGCCTATCCTAAGTAAATGCCTAAATGTGGCCTGAAAACCCATTTGCGGAGTTAAAACCCTAAGAGCTAGATATGTTTTAGGGTATAAGAATGATGATAAACTGGCGTTTATCATGGACCCCCAACCCAAATGGAATCAGATTCAAACTTTGTACAGAATGACATAATCAAAACGTGGGTTGGGTGGATCCAGTTGCAGGTGTTCCCAATTATGAACTAGCCATAGAGAGCCATGAAGCTGGTCCATCATGCCTTGATTTACCAAACAATTATGATGAGCTTGAGCCAGAACCTCTCAAGGATGTAATTCCCGCATCTTATCCTTTTAAGGTAATTCTCGAGAGTGATTCTGACATCCCAATAGAATCATGTCCAAATTCCAGTGACCTAATTCCTACCCCTGACCTACAATCTAGATCTGAACCTATTTGGGATGATCATGAGGTCCAATGTGATGAGAATTGGATTTTATATCTGAGTTATGATTTCGGGCCAATATTTGATTATTATACCTCTCTAGACTCCTCAGAGAAACAAATTGATTTTTTGGAAGTCACACCGATTTACAATATAGAAACAGAGGGGTTGGAAGAGTTAAGATTTGATTGGATCTACCCTGCGTGCCAGAACCCGAGCCTATGCCTAATAAGGACACCTCTTTGAGCTCAAAATTTGAAACTAGGCTAGATCAAAGCCAATTTGTTGATTCCATGCATCACGATTTGTCCAGTGGTGGAATCTAGATCTTGAATCCGATTCAAAAGCTGATTCTCACAAATTCTTCAATGATTTCGAATCATACTCTGATTTTGGAGAACCTTTGTTTCCTGACGATTATGAGCCAGTTTACAACCTCAGTATCCATGACCTGTTCTTTGATTCTGATTCCGAGGTCAACGATTTGACCCTCAAAGCAGCCACATCTATCACAGAGCCTTTCAAAACTCGATCCCAACCCCGACCTGCCACCGAAATAAACTTCTATTCTGACTCACCTCTTTCTAATCCAGTCGCATATGATTCACCTCCATCTTTTGACCGAGAATTGGACACTGATCAGACTAAGAATCACATCTTATCCTTCCTTGATCTCACTAGTAGGGTTTCTACATTTTCCATAGATCCATTGACTTTTGAGGAACCATACTCTGATCAGGCTGAGCTAATTTAGCCAAACCCGAGATTCACATTTCCATACCTTTTTGAGCCACAAAGCATTTGGTGGGCTCCGTAACTATTGATTCTCATCCATCAACCCACTAGACTGATTGGGTTTGGTCTGCATCATCAGCCTGTTGATCTAAACAAACACTTGGTTGGACCAACCAGGCTACTCATCAAGGTACTTGTTTTACAAAATTCCTCCAATCTGACCACCCATTCTCCATGACCACTTTTTGCTCGGCTAAAGGCATTGAATTTAGCACTTAACAGGAGGCAACTCGTCATTCCAAAAATCTGAGACCCTTCTGATCATCCTTTTGAGCTATACCCCTATTGTTCCTTTTGGGTTCAACTTTAGAACAACCGACTCCACCTTTAGTGTTTGTATCAAAGCTAAAAATCATCCACAGCAATCATCCTAACTCGTTCACCCACCCTTTGACCCTGTTCTAAACCTTGAACCAAGTTGAATTCATACCCACCTAGTTTACAATGAGGACACTGCAAAACTTAAGCATGGGGGTGTTAAAGTGCAAACAAATGGAAATGCAATTCTCTGAGGGATTCTCACAAAAAAAAAACATATTAAAAGAAAAGGAGAAAGAGGAGGAGAATTTTAAGAAATGATTGAAAATCTTGAGAAGGAAAAGCGGAGGAAATACAAAATGCAAAAAGGAGCAAAAAATAGAAACAAAATTGATAGTCTTAGCATTTGATTATGGGATCTACTTAAGTTCTAGACCAAATCAAAACAAAGATTAAGTCCTGAGGAGCTAGAGACAAGGATATTAGTAACGAGTGCTAATCTTAGGCCTCTTGGGCTTGTTTTAGAGCTTAAACACTCACGTATTTGTTAAGATCTGGAGTAGTCCTTAAGAGGTTGAGGAAACTGTGAGACTGATGTAGTAAGTCGAAGGCTTAGGGATTATTTGGCTCCATTGCCTACCCTTTTGTTTACGAGACTTGGTAACCTAAGCACCCAAATACACACACTAGTCTAGTTCAGTGCACTTAATAAAGAAATAATGCCAAAAGTGTTCTATTCTGAAAAGTCATCTCAAAGATCTAGCTTAGGAGTGGCTTGAAAACATAAGTTGATTTGATGAGTTCCCGGTGCAGAGAGGTGGAATGAAAAATACTCCCCTCGAAGATGCGTATTAACATATCGTCTCCTCAGTGCTTGTCTCCTAGGATATTTAATATCATACCGAGGGCATGTAAGCACCTTGTGATGATTCAGGTGCCATTGGCCGTGATTATCTTGAAATGTCGATTGCTAGGGCATGAATTTAGCTACAGAATGCCATAGGTGGCATTATCTCGAAGTGTCGAAAGGCAAGAGTTTCGGGGGTCACCATGGGTAGTGTTATCCCAAAACACCGAAAGCCAAGGACCCTTCGAGGATTGATATTGGGGACAAGGAATCCGATACAAACCATGTTTAGGGCCAATTCGAGGCTAAATTTAGGGAAATATAAAAAGAAAAGAGAGAAAACTCTCAAAATGAAAAATCCTTCTCTATTTCTCTCTCTTATCAAAATGTACTAGCAAAATTAAACTTGGACTTGATACATTCTACGCGTGGGTGCTTTAACTGCTAGGGTCAACGAACCTCTGGCCAGTTTTTGCAGGCCTTAGAAACCTTCGCAACAGACCCAGGCTGAAGCTGGTCAGGTCTGGATCTTGACTGGTATTTGAGTACCTCTAGGCCTATTGTTGGCATTGTAAACTATTTTCTAGAGAGTGGCACAAATCAGGCATTTGAACATCAAAAGCAAGGTCTAGAGATCCAGTTCTTTCCATAAGAATTTGCTAGGGATTAGCAAAAATTAGGCATTGGGTATGATGGTAACACCATCATTCGTCATAACTAGCTTGAATTAGTCAGAATCAAGAGATAAATGCTCCTGAATAATTGCCTGAGGAGCATAATTCCACTCAAATCTTTTTTGAGGAGAGAATAATAAAAAAGGGCTAATTCTGTAATTTTAACATCACATCATGAATGCAGAGTAACCACGGGGTCACACAAGGGTTAATTAGAGGTCAATTGAGCAATAAAGTCTAAAAAGTGGGTTCACATAAATAGAAATAGGGCTTCACGCATTTTGAGAACTAAATTAGAATACAAAACCCTAATTTCATCCCCACTTGAATTGAAGAGGTTCTGGTCAAGATTGAAATTCATCTAAACCTTCTAAAATTCATAGAAAAATATTCCAAGAGGTTTAGTACCTTTGCTTTGACCATCTGAACCCAATATGACCTAGAACAAAGTGTTGAATGGGATTTTTCCCTAATTTGAGCTTCTGTGTAATTTGACTAGCCAAACATGGTCAAAACTCAAATCCAACTTCATTATTAGATTCCCTGGGTCCAAATTAGGCTAACACTAAGATTTGAGCCCAATCAGAGTCCATCTTGACCTAGTTTACACTTAAATCCCTAAAACCTCTATTATTCACATCCAAGCCCCTAAGTTTCAAAATTTCTTACATTTAGGTCCCTATGTTTCTCATCTTCTTCACAAATGGGTCCTTGCCAACATTGTTAGGTCAACCGACCTAAGCACCTTCTTTAACCGAACCAAAACCTCATCAAATCAACTCTAAATCCAACAAAATTTGGTGGGATTGGTGTTCACATTACAGGGAATCGATTGAGCAAAATCTTAGACCTTGATTCGCTGTAGAGAGCCCCAGCGAACCCACGAAAATTGTGGGGTCTCTTGTTTCCAAATCTCAACTCAATTGATCTTCTTTCCCCAATTAGAGCTCAATCTTGAGCTCTATAAAGAGCCATAATAATCCAAGCATGCTTCTTAGCTCGGTTCCAGGCCAAAAAGTCTCTTCCTCTTCTTCCTCGGCCGCCTCCGATCGCTGCTCCAGCGAGCTCCTCAAATCCCCTTCGTTGCCCTCTGCCACGTACAATAGGCAGAGGGAACATCTTCCTCACCTTCGTCCACTCCTTGCTTACCATCACAGGGGCTCCTACCTCCTCTATCGTCGCCGTCTTCCTTCATCGGAGATTTCATCCTCTCCAACGTCGGCCAATCACAGCCAGCACTAGCTCCTATCCTTTTCTCTCGTAGCTAGGTCTTTCTTCCTCCCCTCCTTCTTTAGGTTAGATTCGACCCCTTCCTAATCCAATTCAATGGCCAAAACACTCTCTCCTCCTCCATCTTCTCCCCCTCTGGTGAAGCCGCCACACCACTACAAGCCACCAAACATCATGCCACCACCTCCACTACCACTGCTGAATCGAACTGAGTGGAAGCCCTTAAGAAATTTTGGGCTCCACACTCTCCCTTTCCCTGTCGAGCAACCCATCACACAGCCACCTTCTCCAACATCGTCCAAACACTACACCTTACCAATTATCAAATCTTCACCACCAACACACTCCTCGCACCACGGTGAGTCTTCTAAACCTTCTAACCAAGGCTTTTAGCCCGTATTCCATGTTTCAGGGAATCACCGGAGCTCCACCTGCCACTGCCATCTCCTTCGCTTCCATTCGCTATGTTTCGGCTACCATCGTTACCAGCATCACCCTCAGCTGGAGCGTAACACATTCACAAAACTATCCAGGCTTCTAATTGGAGAGAAGAGCTACAGCAGCAGCTCAACTGAGGTGAAACACTTGACGCAACTTCGTCCGAATAAGGGCAGTGGGATTAATCCCACATTAGATACTAACTAGGTTTCCACAGCATGTAAATTGATTTCGTTGCCTCAGTTGCTTGCCCCTTACAACGGGGGTGAGGTCCCCACCTCACCTGCCTATGCACTCCTCGCCCACCATAAACGATGGTGGGCCTGGTTACTATACAAACTCGATTACCTGGTTGCTGTGCATACCTGTATACCCGATTAGAAAAATAGAGAGAAATCTGAGGAGGCTAGGGGTAGGTTTTGGATTGAGATTCGTGCCCTGTGCCTTGAGTGGCGTGATGATATGCCCAACACTTAGCATCTTTGAGGCCTGCTCTGTGCTTGGCACCCTTGTGCCTGTTTTGAGGTGTCGACACTTAAGGCGTCTGATGATTATGTCTGACGTTTGGTTGTGCCATTGATCTGATACTGTGGAGTTATTTGATATCTCATTGGTCATGGAATTGAGACATTAATGGTTGTAACCACTGTTGGAAATTTTGATTGGCTGATTTGCTTGAGATGTGCTTAATTGTGGGCTCTAAGTGGTGATCTAAATCACCATTTTCAGAGCTTTTATTCTTCCTTTTTATTCTACTAATTTCTCGAGATACTATTGTTATTATTGAATATATTTTTGAGTAGATTATTCATTGAATATCTTCAATTATGATTCATTATTGTGCTCATCTATTTCTAATTGTGATTAGTGGATTAAATTGCCAATTTACTCCCTGCGAACGACCTCAGAATCAATTTCTATTTTTGAGCACTTTACAAATTTAAATGTTGTAGCATTTTTGTTGATTGTACTACAACGCGCATCTCTTCAAACTCAACAAAAGAGTTATAACACAACCACCGATGCCAAGTGGAAAGAACCCATCAACTCCACGATGCCTAGAAAACGATCAATCTTGGAGAGTAGTGCCCCTCCATTCCTCCACGTGTATGGTGCTCCTGATGATGGAATGTCCACCAGTTCCAAATTTGACACCACATTTTGAAAACCAAAAGTAGAGTCAACCCTACCATCCAACCTATCATTTGAATAGAGAGTAGTTTTAAAGTCACCACCAAAAGCCATGTTGTTCCCTACACCCAAGCTGACAAATCCCTCAACTCATCCCATAGAAGTGGCCTATCACTCTGAGTACACGGCCCATAAATAAAGGTCACATAGATATGACTACTATCTAATTCTCTGGCAAACCTGCACATGATAGAAAATCTACCAACCTTACTATCTTCTAAATGAAGAACACTTGGCCTCCACCACAAGCACAAGCCCCCAGATCTCCCACACGATTGTATCCACTTCAAAGAAGCCTCTATAGGTGCACTAGAAGGGGGTGAATAGTGCAGTATATAAAAATGATACGACTAAAAATCAATCATGCAAAGCAATCACCACAATGCACAAGGATTTTAAGTGGAAACTAAACCCAAGTAAAAACCACCACCTAGGTCTTCTTGACTTAGGATTTTCTGATCTACCTAGTAGATCAAATCCACTAACGTGTCACTTAAATGAGAGTGATACAACCTCAATTAGAACCGCACTACTTTAACCGGAGGGTAGTGTACCTCAAAACCCCTCTTCTTCATGAAGACTATTTTGTCTCACGAAGGAGATGGAAATTCACCACGCAAATTGATGTAGACATATATTAGTTTAAAATGCCTATTCATGCATGTTCCTAGGCTTAGATTTGTGTTTCATGTTATAAATAGTGCATAGCATGCATCATCCTGCATTGAGAGTAGTTGTGTATATTTTAGGTTAATTATGTCTTTTTTTATGGCCAAGTGATTGCATAGCAATCATGCAACCTAAATCACCTGAATTAAGCTAGATTGTAGCATAACTTAGGAATAATGCATTCATAGGCATCGTAATTTGCACAATAGATAGTTTATTAGTCATATAGATAATGTCATCATTTTATGACCTAAAAGAGAGATGATTTTAATCGTAGATGATCCAAAGTCGTGGATGTTAGATCAGACTGGATAGATCTGATCAGAACGACGACGGGAGTCCAACGGTTCTGAAATCATCATGATTAGATAACCAAAGCATCGTGTGCAGTCCATAGAAGAACGTAGATCATGGAGCCAAAGGACAAAGATCTAAGCCTCAGATGAAGAATCCAACCACATGGATGAATCCGAATCGACGATAACAATCCAACGGCACAAAAATCAACTCGATCGGAGGTCTAAATCACCAGATACAAGGAAAAGAAGATGAACGGCCATGATGGCACCACGTGGAGCCATCACAGCTACTCCCTCTCCACCGCCCCATCTAGGAAGGCCGCACTACACGCTGTAGGCCGTTGGATCTATAACCAACGGTCACGAGCGTGCCACGTTGCCCACCCAGACTGGATAAGCATAAATAGAAATAAACAAGTATATATAACAAAAGGTTTGCGTAGCGCATTGTCTCGCGTGTGTGTGCCAGATCTGGAGACACCCATTCGAGCCGCAATCAGCACGAGGGCGGGGGTGAATTAAATCAGGCCGTTCGATCGCAAAGAGAGGGTAGAGATCAGACCACATGGCGCAACAAGGGCATTGCGTGGCCGAATGCGTGATCCGGTGCGTTTTGCGAAATAGAAGGCAAGCGGGCGAGCATGTAAGCCATCCGATCGTAGGCAGGATTAAGAGGCGAGTGGCGAGCAAGAAAAGAGATAAGCACACTGCAAGTGTTGAAGTGGGTGCACGAAAAGAAATCGAGGTCGTGCGACCTCGATCTGAAGGCCAAGAAGCTGCCACATGTCAAGCCCAGGTTGAATCCGAGCATTTTAGGCACAAATGAAGGTATTTTGAGGCCAAATCAGAGCCGTTGATCTCCCGATCAATGGTTCTGATCAAATAAGAGTTGCTACATGAGATTAAGGCCTCAAATATCCTTTTTTCCCTCCATAAAAGCTATAAAAGAAGGCCCAAGGCCCCCCAGTTGAGGCATCTCTCTCTCCCATCAACTCCAAATCTCTTCTACCATCTTCTTTGCAATTCTCCATCCCTTTGCAACTCCGTCTTGATGCTTTAGATCTGAGATGCTGCCGCATCTCGTACAAGCATCCCACAAGCGACGTCGTCTCTCTACCTCCTTCTATCTATCTTTCTCTCTCTTTCTCTATCTCTTTCTCTCTATCTATCTCTACTTTTTGCATAGCAATTTATATTGTGAAAAACTCTTTATCAATGCAATTAAATTTGATCTTATGGATATCTGATGCCTTTTTATTCATATAGACATATATAAATACTGTTAGAACTAGTTTATTGAAAAGATTATGTTAAAAATCGAGATTGCCTCCTTACGAATGATCCAATACTCACCAGAGTTTTATAAATTTATTTGTCGATGTGTTTTCACTCTATACTACAACTGATAATCTTTTAAAATGTGAATTACATGCTAGACACCAGGAGGGAAGGAGATTTATTTCAGGGCCTCGGATTGATGATCCGAATGTACAGATCTAATCAGGATGATGAATGGAGTCCAATGCGTCCGAGATCATCCTAATCGAAATCCTGTATCACCTTATGTGATCTTAGGAAGATCAATGGCCAGGGGCAATGTGACATCCTTACGGGCTTCGTATGAAAAATTCGACCGTACAGATGGATTCAAAGCAACGATCACAGTCCGACAATATGGAAATCACCTCGATCCGAACACCGTGGCACCCTCTGCAACAAAAAGAAGATGGATGGCCCAGATGGTGCCATGTGGCACCATATTGGCCGCTCAACACCGGCCAGCAGCAACCACAAGCACCCCCTCATCACCGTTGATCTCGCACCACAATCGTTGGATCAAGATCCAACGGCTGGGGTTCGACTGCGCCCTCAACACCCATGCTCTCCTCAAGACTCATCTGCACCCTTACCTTAATGGTAGCATGTTTGTCTTGCAAAGAAGCAACACCGGTTCGATTCCTCCAAAGGCCTCCAATCTTCAATCAGGCACGTGTGGAGCAAAAAGGCGCCAGTGCACGAAGCTGGCTCACACACATGAGACGCACACGCACAAGCCCGTGCACTTGCAACGCAGCAGTGCACAGTTGGCCAACGCCAGCGCACACACGCATGACACGGCACGTGATAGGCATGCAAGCACAGCAACACCTGGTGTGAGTTGGTGCAGACCTTCAGCGACAGCTTGGGCGGGCCTTTAATGACGCTTAAAGCCGTCACGAATTGCCTGTAGGTGCGAGGATAGCTACGGACGTGAGCAGTGGGGGCATGATCTTCAGCGACAGCTACAAGGGTCTTTAGTGACGTTTGTAGCTATCACTACAGCCCTCTACACGAATTTCTTCCTCTTCCCTCCACCATAAAAGGACCCCTACACCTCCATTCTTCACCATCTCTACTTACTCTACTCCCACCTACTCCTAAGCTCTAGTAGCCTACCAAAGCTTCATTAGAGCTTACTCTCAATCTCCAAAGGCCTCTTATTAGTGTAATATTCCTATTTCCCACCAAATATTCATCCTTCATCCCACCACCTTCATAGGTTGCCTTGGAGCAGTCCTCTCGCCTCCCTTCTGGTAGAAGATCACCTTCATCTCCTCACCTCCATTCCAGAGCCTCGGTGAAGCATTCCTCTACACGGCGTCCTCCTACATCTCACCTCTATCATCACGCATCTCACCTCTATCGTCCTGTATCTCACCTCCATCGAAGCTTCTGCCAGGTGCCGTCGTCTCACCGAACAGCCGATTCTGGAGATTTCTTCTCACCCCTATCTCTTTTATGCTTTCATAGATTATTGTAATAAACATTTACGTGATATATCATAGTTGTTCCATCTCTCTTGTGATCTATCTTGCTTGCTTCTTCTATAAAAACAAAAGAAAAAAATAACAAAACCCTAAAACACCAAAAGGAAACAAAACGAAGCATGGATTTCAAACAAAGTAAACGTTGCCTCCCTGTGTTTGACCCAAGGCTACCTTGGAGTTTCAGTTATAAGTTGTATTTGATAGATGCATTTTGCGAGCTATTACGACGAGTTCTCCAAACCCCGATTTTAATTCACGAAACATGACTGCTCAGGAATACCCAACCAAAACAAAAAATAAGAACAATAAAACCTAAAGAGCCCAAATATAAAGTTTAACCTAAGCTTCTATAGGAAAGGATTACTTCCCTTAAGGTGGAAGTGGATTTACGTGAGTGCGCAGTAGAGTATCAGTGCTCTTGGATGTGAAGTATAGAGCTTGGAGAGCAAGATCACAATTTTCTTCTTTTAATCTCTCACAAAATGGGTATAATAGTGGGAAGAATTATCTCTATGTATTGTGGAACAAAGGAGAGGCTCCCATTTATTTATAGATGTGTTAGAAATCTTCAAGAAGGATTGGGAGGCTCCTTGTAGTCGTTGGGAATAATTCCCAAGGGATTTAGTCAAAATCCAAATAAAATCAGGCCCATCATGACTCTGACAGCAGAATCAGACGTCTAATTTTTGGGTCAGACGTCATATCAGACATTTAACTGGATTTTTGGATGTTTGTTCTTGAAGGGTTGTCTTCCTGAAAATATTTGGATCTAAATAGGAATCTTGTCAAAATAGATCAGACATCTGAACAGAAGTTTTAAGACGTCTGATACTAATATTGGATTTCTAATCATATAGGGGTTGGTTCCTGGATTGAACCGGATCTAAACATGGTTCTAGTGTAAAGTGGTTAGATGTCTTACTGGATGTCTGGTCAGACTACTAGACGTCTAATGGTAAAGGTTCTCTATGGAAATTGATTCTTGAGAAGCCAACATTAGATTTGGTTTGACAATGTTGGATTTTGGTTTAACATTTCTTTATCAGACATCTAAGGGTCTCTCTGGACATCTGGGAAAAATAATAAAATATTTCTAAGTGGGTTCGCAAAGATGTTGACTTGATAGGCTAATGACCCTATTATTGGTCGTCTCTCAAGGTTATCAAACGTCTGAAAAGACTTTCGGAAAAGGTCAGGTTGTCTAAATACAAAGATCAAAGACAGCTTTCCAACCTAGGTTATTGGACTTCTAACCAAAGATTAGATGACTTAGAAGCTAAGATCAGACGTTGTTGTTGGTGGAGAATCGTCACAAAAAATTGAGTTTCGAAAGCCCGTTGTCGTAGCCTAATTTACGAGAAAAATTTGTCAACAAATAATTTTAATCGAAACTCAAAAGGAATTCCAGGTCGAACATAGGGAGGCAGACATTTGATCAAAAATCACATTTGATTTGTTGTCACGAAGCAGATTAGTTAGTTGAATTGAATCTACACTAGCTATCTGCTTTAAAAATAATGAATAGAAAAGAGAGAAAACAATGATACAAAAAAGAAAAATAGAGATAGAATAATAATGAATTTCATAACCACTGAATTGAGTTCATTACATCTAATCATTACACTAGAAAGCAGAAAATCTACACTAGAAAGCAATAAAAGAGAAGGTAGAGAGAGGTTATCCTCCTCGACGGCTGTTTAGAAGATGAGCCGCGTTGACAGAGCACCCAAACAAAGGTGGTGAGATGCTAGACAAAGAAGAACGATGATGGATGACGGACGATGGGGCAGGGCGATGTCGCAACAGGATCCGCTTCCCGAACGATGGTGAGAAGACAACCGCGGACACTTCACGAACGAGGATAAGAAGGTGGAAAAATTCTAATTTTAACTCTAATGGAGCATCCCAGGTTTGGGACAAGCTCTTAGAGCTTTGGAGGGGATGAGAGAAGAGAGGAAGGGATGAAGAAAGTGTGGGGGCCGTAGGGCTATTTATAGGTGAAGAATGAAGGGATATTAGGTCAATTCATGTTTAAAACATTAATGTCAGGATCTTTAGTAACAGATTTATTTGTCACTAAAGCCCTGAATGTGGGCTTAGGTCACTTGCCTGCACGCCTCTTCATCTTCAACGATTGAGTGCCTCATCTCCTTCAAAAGATCTCAACCGTCCAATCTTCTCATTCGACAGCTTAGATCACGCACGCCTCATTGCCTTTGATCATTAAGAGGCAATGCGGCCTCTTCATCACCATTAGATCATGATCTGACGCCTGAGAATTGCTCTCACCAGTGCTTCAAAATGCACGCTTGGTGCGTCTGATCGGGCATGTGCATCGAGTGTCGAATCGTGCACCTACCTGATCTGAAGATCTGGTCCATTAGTGCTCGATCGAGCGGCTTGATTTCACGCTTACGCGTAAGGAGGGGCACTGTGCTCGATTCGAATGCGTGACCTCTACACGCATAATGCCTCGACCACTGCGCTACAGCCTCTCTTGAGTCACACTTATGTTTTAAGGCACTTCACTCTTGAT
The DNA here is from genome assembly GCA_037157565.1 of Thalassia testudinum. Taxonomy (NCBI): domain Eukaryota; kingdom Viridiplantae; phylum Streptophyta; class Magnoliopsida; order Alismatales; family Hydrocharitaceae; genus Thalassia; species Thalassia testudinum. The sequence goes on from JAZHRO010000025.1 coordinate 5,874,740, forward strand.
CGTTGGATCTCGATCTAACGGTCAAGATCATGTAAACTCCCTTACTCGGAGGGGGAGAGATCAGCGTGACGTAAAAATGCAGAATTAAAATATAACAATCTCACAAAACAACAATCGCACAAAGTACACAATGATTTTTAGGTGGAAACCCAACCCAGGTGAAAACCACCACCTAACCCTCTAGAGTTATGATTTTTCGATCAACCAAGTTGATCAAATCCACTAACGTACTACTTAAATGAGGGTCGTACAACCTCAATTACAACCACGCTACTTAATACGAGGGTAGCTTACCTCAAACCCCTTCTCTTCATGAGAAGGATTTTGTCTCACGAAGGAGACAAGAATTCGCAATGCGAATACTCAACCAAATAACAAAGTAAATTACAAATAGTCCTATAGAGCCAACAAAGAAAATCTTAACCTGAGCTTCTATAGGAATTAGGATGCTTCCCTTTACAGAAGTGCGTCGATGATGCGGATGCGTGAACTATGCGACGGCGCAATGGTGCTCTCGTGAACTATGGCTGGAGAGCAAGTGCACAAAGTGATTGATGCTCTCTAGATGTAGAACTTAAGCTTGGAGAGCAAGAGCTTGAGCTACTTCTCTTGGACATAAAAGATGTGGAAAGTTTGTTGCTAAGTGTGTCTTGGTGTGTGTTTGAGTGGCAAAGGTTCTTCTCTATTTATAGAGGCCCTAGGAAGGCTTTGGAAGGATACCATAGCCGTTGGGTATAAGCTCCAAGAAAATCAAGCTGAAATCAAGGTTAATCATTACACTGACAGGGTTATCAGACGTCTGATCCTGGCATCGGATGTCTGGAAAACTAGTTTAAGACGTCTGGGAACAAAGTCAGATGTCTGATTTTAGGCGGGTTTCTTTCCTGACTTGACTCAGATCGAAACAGGGTTCTAGTGAAAGTCCATTAGATGACACACAAGACATCTGGCACTATGTCTGGATGTCTGGAAACCTACTTTTCTGCGGGAATGGATTTCCAAGAGAGTGCAACAGCTATAAAATCTCTGAGAAGAGATTTTGGGTCAGCCGAGGCAAAACGGTCATGTATCAGACATCTGGGGTCCTCTACAGACATCTGATACTGGCTAACGGTCATATCCTTCATTGTTTGCTAAGCCAGCCAACGGTCCACTAATTGGATGTCTGGTAAAATCATCAGACATCTTCTAAGACGTCTGGATTAAGGTCTGGACGTCTGATTTCATCAGACAAAACTAAGTCCAGCCTAAACATAATCGGATGTCTGAGTCAACAGTCAGACGTCTGAAAAGTACTTATCAGACGTCTGATCTTTATATTAGACGTCTGAAAAAGCTATTTTAACCCTAGTTTGGTTTTCTAAGTTCTCTATAGAAAACCTAAGTATCCTAGGGTTATGCAGGTGTTCCTAGGACTACTATTAGGGTTCTTTGAGGCTCTTTAACATGAATCTAAGTAACAAAATAAAGAGCAACAAAAGAAACAAAAATACATAGAGTACAAGGAAAGGAAATCTATCCTATTCTTCATCTCCTTCCTTCTTCAAGCCATCGCTCCTCGCGAAGCTCCTCTGTTCTCCATCAAGCTCCTCCAATCCATCCTAGAAGCGAGCTTGAACTCCGTCTAACCACATCTTCATTTGCAATTAACCTGAAATCTAAGACTTCAAGTATAAATGTTAAATGACACATGTTTTGTTATCATCAAAATAAACGATCGCGGTGCTCTAGCACCAACAGATCAAACACCCTTAACCTTTAGCAGATGAGAGCGCCGGCTTAAGGGAGAGCAACGTGGCATGTTCATGGCCGTTGGATCAAGATCCAACGACCCAGATCTAATGAGTGCATGAGGAGAGAGAGAGCAATGGCGAGACTTAGGCAGTTTGGGCGACTGAGATGGTGCCACGTGGTGCCATCTTGGTCGTCCATCTTCTTTATGTTGTAGATGGTGCCACGGATGTCGGATATAACCAATTTTCCCGTTATTAGGTTGCGATTGTCGATCCAAACCCATCTATGTGATCGGATTTGTCATCTGAAGTACAGATTTACACCACCTGGCCCCTTGACCTCTGATCTTTCTCGAACTGCATCTGATACTACAGAAGTCTAATTAGGGTGATCTTGGAGTCGTTGAACTCCGATCGTCGCCCTGATCAGATCCGTATAGTTGGATCTTCAATCTGAGGCCCCAATTAAATATCACCTTGTACCCTGATCATAAAAAGGGAAAATTAACATAAACTATATACAATCTAAACTAAATGCAAGATGATGCATGTTATGTAATATTTATAATGTATGATGCAACTATACGCCTAAGAACATGCTTAAATAGATGGTTTATGTGATATAAACATGTTTACATCATACGTTTGGTAAATAGATTGGATGTCTAATAAAGCTATCTGATTAAGTTTGGCTTTCTAAGTTGATTCTAGAAATTGCTTAAATATCCTAAGATTGTGTAGGTGTTCTTAGGACTAAGGGTGTTTATATTTTGGGCTCTTTACAACAATTCTAAAGAAATAAAGAGCAAAATGAAAGGCAAATACAAGAACATTTAAATAGAAACTTCTAAGTCCTATTCTTCTTCTTCAAGCTTTTGCTCCACAATGTTTTTGTTCCCCCATTAAGCTCCTCCATGCTCCTTGATAGACTTGAGCATGAGCTCCTCACACTTGCTACTATTTTCATTTAACCTGAAATCTTAAACTCAAATGCAAATGTTAAATCACAAGCATTGATTATCATCAAAATAAACGATCGTAGTGCACTTGCACCAACAATCTCCTCCTTTTTGATGATGACAAAATCATAAATAATACTAAAAAAATCTCTCCCTTTTTGATATTATCAAAAAGGTTTACTTAATTTTAATCAATTTATCCTATAGCCCCCCCTTAAAAACATGCTTTTCCTAACATAAGTTTAACTCCCCCTTATTGACATAATAACACAAGAGATGTGTTTTTTTTTTTAATTCATATACTCCCCCTTTTTGACATAACATATCTCAAAAAGCTTTAAAATCTCCCCCTAAATACATGCATTTCTATGTAGATTTTCAACTAACTATTTTTAAGGATAATCTCCCCCTTTGTAATGGAATTATAGCCTATAACAAGTTTAAACTTCTCCCCTATCTTGATGCTGATTAGAAATAGATCATCAAAATCAAAGAAGGGTTTTACCTAACTTACTGATAAGGCGGAGTTTTGTCGCGAAAAGGTTCAGAGTTTGGAAAACCCGTCGTCATAGTTCGATTCGTGAGAAAATCCGTTGATCAGATAAAATTTATAACTGAAGCTCGAAAAGTGGGTCCTGGGTTGAACACGAGGAGGCGAACGTTTATTTTAAAAAATTTGCATTTTGCTTTTATTTATTTTTGTCATTTTTTGTCTTTTCTAATTTTTTTGGTATTTTTAGCAAGCAAGAGATTAGGTCGATGAATTCTTATCTAACTAATCTACTTGCAAAATATAAGAGAGAGAGAGAAATAATAACATATATTTCTGAAGCAAATGCTTTCTACAACTAAGAAGGTAGAAAAGCTTACACTACAAAAGCAGAAAAAAAGATATAGGTGAGAGAATCCCCCTCGACGGTTGCTCAGAGGACAACTCGCTCTGATGTCGCCTGGAGGAAGGTGGGAGTGGACGAACGAGGATGCAGGGCGGGGTAAGACGGCATCGCGGTGAGGAACTTCTTCCTGGAGGGAGGTGAGAAGACGGCCATGGGATGCTCCACGAAGGGGGATGAGAGGTGGGAAAAATATTTGATTTCTACTCTAAAGGAGCATCTTGGGCTTGGGACAAGCTCTCTCTAGAGCCTTGGAGGCGGTGAGAGGAAGAAAGGAAGAGATGAAAAATGGGAGGGGTAGGGGTCCTTTTACAGTGGAGGAAAGAATCAAATTCATATACAGGACATTTAGTGACGGTCATAAACGACGCTGAAGATCTACCTCAAACGTCGCTTAAGACAGCCTTGCACCCACGTTGCCGCTGCGCTAGCACATGCATCACACGCTACACGCCCACGTGCATTGTTGCTACTGCACGTGCGTGACTCTACCCGCGCGCCCACCTGCGTTGCTGTGCATGTGCGGTGGCGTGTGCGTGTGCATGGGTGGCCTGGGTTGCACCACATGGCGCGATCTGGGCCATCCATCTTTCAATTGTAGGGGCTGCTACGGAGGTCGGATTGAGTCGATTTTCATGTCATTAAACTGCAATTGTCGACCCAAATCCATTCGCGTGATCAGATTTGTCGTTTGAAGCTCCAAATTACGTTACCTAGTCCCTTGGCCATTGATCTTCCTCGGACTGTATATGGTGCTACGGGACTCTGATCAAGGTGATTTCAGAGGTGTTGGACTCCGATCATTGTCCTGATTAGATCCGTACGATCGGATCATCAATCCGAGGTTCCGAAATAAATATCCTTCTCTTTTGACCACAAAAAGGATGAATTAACCTAAAATATACACAATTACTCTAAATGCAGAATGATGCATGCTATGTAATATTTATAATATGGAATGCAAATCTAAGCCTAGGAACATACTTAAATAGGCATTTTAACCTCAATGGATGTGTCGACATCACTTACCAAGGCCAATAATATGGTCCATATGGAAGTTGCCACATGCAATCATCTCTCCATCCATAGCTTTCAAATCCAGGAAATGGTACTTGATTTCAGTTGTATTCCATTGGCCTCCTTACCATCCATCTCGAGTTTCTTCGTGTTTGTTGAGGCTTCTTAGATCCGTTCTTTGGTCTTGCTAATTTGAGTTGTCCATCTTTCAATTTGTAGATCTAATTCTTCACATTGTAATCTCTTTGCAATCCTACAAAATAAAGTTTGAGTTGCTTTTTTGGTATCCAAGTTAATTTAGATCCGGATTTGTTATTAGGTCACCTTAATGGAGATTCTTTCTCAACCTTTTGGCTTGTGCTAGCCTCATAATAGCCAAGCCCAAATTTACTAGAGGTTGGCTTTTGATGGGCAATCAATTTGTCCAAATTTGCCTTCCCTTTAGTGAATTTGGCTAGATCATCAAGGAGTTGATTTGACTTCTCCTTGAGATGGGCTATTTTAAGTTCAAAATGTTGAATATTATCTTTGAATTCTTTAATTCTTCTTTCAAACTATGATTTTCAAAGCTACACAAAGACTCATTTGCTTCTACTTAATTTTCTCCAAATGAATTTTATTTTCAGAATCTAGTTCTTCAAACTTATCTAAGAAAGATTTATTTTCATATTTAAGCTTCTTGCATTCATTTTTAACAATCTTATACTCAGAAAATAAGGATTCAAAGGCATCCTGTAGTTCTTCTATTGAAAAAGAGTTTACCTCATAGTTGTCATTGCCTTCTTACTCACTATCATCCTTGATCGGCATGAAATTGAGGCACATAGTTTTATTCTTTGGTTCTTTCTTAGGTTCTTCTTCCTCCTCTGAGCTCATGTTGTCCCATTTAGCTTTTTTTCCTTTCTTTTTCTCTTTTTTTTGGAAATATGGGAGCAATTCTTCTTGTGTTTCTTAACCTTCTTCTTCTCCTTCCTTAGGAGAGGGCATTCCGATCGAAGATGCCCTTTCTTGTTGCAATGATAGCAACGAAATAGGCTTTCCTTCCTTTCCTTCTTCTTGCATTCCCTAAGCTTATGAAACTTGACAAACTTATTGGCCAAAAAATCAAGTTCCTCATCTTCGAAACTTACCTCGTCATTGGAAGTAGGTTTGAAGGAAAGATTCTTTATCTTTGGTTCCTATGTCTCCTTCTTCTTTCTTTATTTCATCTTGTTCTTGTAGGCCATGAGGTTTCCTAGGAGATCATCCATGTTGAGCTCCTCTACGTGGTGTGCTTCCTCGATGGCAGTGACTTTTTTCTCCCACTCTGGTCTAAGGGAACGTAGGAGCTTAGATTGAAGCTCTCCTTGAAGGAAGGTCTTCCCCAAAGATTTGAGGTTGTTCACAATAAGAGTGAACCTAGTGGACAACTCATTTAAACTTTCAGTATTTTTCATAGCAAAAGACTCAAACTCATGAGAAAGTATATTAATCTTAGAATCTTTTACCTTAGATGTACCTTCTATTGGTGTAAGGGCACCATGATTGTTAATTTTGATGATAACAAAGCACTTATTATTTAACATTTGCAATTTGAGTTTATGAGTTTCAAGATATTTGCAAATGGATACAAGTGTGAAAGAGTAACTCAAGCTCACATCCATGGCAGGATTGCAGGAGCTTGATGGAGCAGAAGAAGCTTCGCTTGGAATGAAAGTTAGAAGACAAGAAGAATAGTATAGATTTCTTTTTGTCTTGTACTCTGTACTTTGTATCTTTGTTCTTTGCTCTTTATTTTGTCTAGATTATATGTTAAAGAGCCTCAAAGTATCAAAACAATAGTCTTAGGAACACCTACACAAACCTAGGATACTTAGGCTTTTCATAGAGAACTTAGAAAGCCAAAATAGGCATTAGATAGCCTGATTAGACATCCAATCTGGACATTAGACGTATGATCTTAGACTTTAAGATGTCTGACTGTTTGATCAGACATCCAATACACATAGGCTAGAGAACCACTCTTTGTCTGCCAGTTTTAGATGTCCAACCCTTAGTCCAGACGTCTAATGACCTTGCCAGATGTCCAATTAAAGGACCGTTGGCTTTATCAAACTTGATCATTAAAGATTAACCTTTAATTTGACCAACTTTCACTTTCAGATGTCTGATAAATAGACATTACGCTCAATCCATCCCCAAATCACTTTTGTCAATGATTATAGTTGTTTGAGCCTCGAGAAATCAATTCTCACAGTAAATCTTATTTCTAAACATTCAGACTTCGTGCCAGATGACCAACCTCTCGTCTGACTAACAAGACCAAGAATCCTGTTTAGGTTTGGACAAAACAGGAAGGAAACCTATCTAGAATTAGACATCTAATTTGTTTCCCAAAAGTCTTATATTTGATATTTAGATGTCCGTCTTAATCCAATTTTTATCAGATCTTCCACCCTTCTATATCAGACAACTGATCATAGAATCAGATAATGACCCAGACATCTGATCTTAATCCCAGACGTATGATAACACAGTCAGAATCATTAATAGCCCTGATTCTGACCTGATTAGCCTTGGATTTGTTTCCAATGGCTACCTTAAGCTTCCACAGCCTTCCTAAGGGTTCCTAAGCCACCTATAAATAGAGGAGGACCCTTCCTTTGTTAGACACAAAGTAATACTACTTTCCACTCCTTTGTGTCCTAGAAGAGAAAGATTAAAGAAGTGCTCTTGCTTTGAAGGCTTCCAATCCGAGAGCATCGAAACACTACCAAGATCACCTACGCACTTCCTACTAAGGGGAGATCCTTACATATAGTAGTATAATATTACATTTACTTTGTGGCTCTATAGGTTCTTGTTTATTTTCTTTGTTCTTGGTTGGGTATTTGCTTTGCAAATTCCTATCTTATTCATGGGACAAAATACTCCTCGTGAAGAGGAGGGGTTTGAGGTATGCTACCCTCGTCTAAGTAGTGTGGTTGTAAGAGGTTAAGTCAACCTCATTTAAGTGACTTGTTAGTGGATTTGATCAACTCGGTCGATCGGGAAATCCTAAACTGAACTGTTTAGGTGGTGGTTTTTACCTAGGTTTGAGTTTTCACCTAAAAATACTTGTGTTTTTGTGAGATTGGATATTTGTGTGATTGTTTACTTTACTTCCGCATTATTTTTTTTATCACGAAAATCTCATCCCTTCTCCATTAGAACCTTTAATTAGTATCAAAGCAGGTCTTGCAGTTCAACGTCACACACTAGCAAGCAATCATGGAGGGAAGCATCGCCATGACAAGACACATCGAGGGTCAATCCACTACCCGTCCTCCCTATTTTGACGGGAGCAACTACGGGTATTGGAAGCTCAAGATGAAGACGTGGCTTCATGCCAATGACTTCACCATTTGGGCTAAGAGCAAGACACCGTTCGACATCCTGGAGAGACCTACGGGAGGCTACTCGCAGTAGCAAATTTGGGAGCTTTCTCTCAACGTAAAGACAATGAACGCGTTATATTGCGCATTAAGCCCAGAGGAGTTCAACCGCATCTCGCAATGTGCCACAGCATACGGGATATGGCATACTCTAGAGGTAATGCATGAAGGTACTTCAAAGGTAAAATCCTCTAAAATAAATTTACTTTCTCAAGAATTTGAATCTTTCTTTATGAAATCTAATTATTCCTTGAGTGAGATGTATACTAGGTTCACTCTTATAGTGAACAACCTTAAAGCCTTAGGTAAGACCTTTATCAAGGGGGAGCTTCAAGGAAAGCTTCTCCATTCCCTCGGACCAAAATGGGAACAAAAGATCACCGCCATAGAGGAGGTGTTGAAGCTATGAGTTACTACGCTATCGTATTTGGTTTTGAAAAACCTGGCGTTGTAGTTTGAAAGTGCAGAACTCGTGTTCAACAAATCAAATTTATACCGGAATAGAAATCCCAGGTCGAACACAAGGAGACGAACATTTAATTAGAAATATGCATTTATTTTATTTGTCACGAAGCAGAATAACTGATTAAAAACTATCTATCTATTTACAATAAATAGAAGAGAGAGAGAATATTACAAACAAAAACAGAAAGGGATGTAGAATGAGCATGGATTGCATTATCAAAGAGGTTGTTCGTTACACTACTCATTACGACTAGAAAGTAGAAAATGATTACACTAGAAAGTAGTAAATCTACTCTAGAAAGCATTAAAAAGAATGGAGAGAGAGATATCCTCCTCGACGGTCGCTAGGAGGACAAGCCGGACGGGACGACGCCTGGAAGATGGGGAACGGAGCAGGAAGAAAGAAGACAAAGTGGGAAGAACGGGAACGGAGCAGCACATCATCGTCGTGGTGGGATCCACTTCCGAAATGGGGGCGAAAATTTGACTTTATCTCTTGAGAAGCATCCCGGGTGTGGGACAAGCTTCTCTTGAGCTTTGGAGAGGGAGAGAAGAGAAAGAAGGGATGAGAATTTCGTATGGAGGGGTCTCCTTTTATATTTTCAAAGAGTGAGGGCAATTTGGTCTTTTTAAATTGAAAATCATTAATTCAGGACCTTAAGGGATGGATAAATCCATCGCTAAAGGTCCGAACGTGGGCATAGTGGCGGTGCGCGTGCGCCTGCTCATCGCCTCAAGGTGCAATGCTCACCCACAATCTTGAAATCTCGGTTGCTCGATCGTGAGATCGAATTGCTGAGAGAGATCCTTGCCGCGCCTCCTCATCGCACGTCTGCGCATGCGATCCCGCGTTACGCGCAAGTGTTTGATGGAGCTTAAGCGCTATCGAGTGCACGTAGCAGCTCGATCGTGATCGAGCACTCAATCGTGCCAGCATGTTGCTCCTCACGACTCGAACGCGCGCCTCACCTTCACGTAAGCACGTTCAACCAACGCATTATCAGCACTTTTGTGTCGCGTCTACGATTTGTGCATGCATGCCCCATGGCCGTTGGATGATCATCCAACAACGGAGAAGCGACGATCAGATTGAAGAAGAGAAGGTGCAGCGAGTGCAGCAACCGGTTGGGCAACTGAGATGGTGCCACGTGATGCCATCTTGGCCGTCCATCTTCTGGATGATGTAGATGGTGCCACGTTTATCGGATTGAGTCGATTTTCACGTCGTTAGGTTGTGATCGTCGATTTGAATCCATCAGTGCGGTTGGATTTGTTGTCAAAAGTGTGGATTCATACCATCTTGGCCCTTGATCTTCTAAGGTTCCTCTATCTCTATCTGATGCTACAGATGTCTGATTAGGGCGATCTTGGAGTCGTTGAACTCCAATCGTCGCCCTGATCAAATCTGTACAGTTGGATCTTCGATTCGAGATCCCGATAAAAATTTTCTCTGTCCCTGAACATAAAAGGAGACAATTAACATCCATTTTATTCAAACTAATCTAAATGCAAGATGATGCATGCTATGTAATATTTATAGTATGTAATGCAATTCTATGCTTATGAACATGCATAAATAGACATCTTATGCAATATAAACATGTTTATATCACACCCCCATGCCTATCTTTTGCTAGTCCCTAGCAAAAAACTATATGCTATTTATAAAAGAATTAGGTTAGATTATTTGGGCATGAGTTATTCTCAATCATTAAGAAAATATTTACTTAGGATTTGAACTTTCAAAGACACAACAGTGCCAAGGTATCTACCAAAATGTAGACCGCCTCAAGCCCTCGCCTTATTCAAAGAAAATTTTCTTTTTCACTTTTTCTTCTTTTCTAATTTTTTTTTATTTTTGAGTTTAGGATTAAAGAGTGGCTTTCTACGGCCATTCAACTCACCCAAGATTTGATGAGAACCCTAAATTCTAGGCATCTTATTGTGAATGTGATAGACTCGTTAATTGGCAATTAGAACGGACTTCGAATTTCTACACCTCTAGGTGACCTTAAAAAGAGAGTTCTGCCTAAAGGTGTATCTACAACCTATAGCTTTCTCCCTACTTTTATTTTTATGGGGTCAACACAAGGGTGAATCCAGTGTATATCTTCCCAGTTTATTCTACTTCTCCACTTCTTCCTAAGTGTTTTGGGAAGTTTAAGTGCATTTCTTGAGCTGGGTTCTGGACAACCGGTCGATGAGCTGTTACCACTGATAACTTGCCAGCCATACTCGTGCGGGGAAGTGTGGTTTATTTCTTTTGTTTTCTTTTTTTTCTTTTCTCCTTTTCTTTTTCTTTTCCTTTTTAATTTTTTTTTTTAAGTAGGTGGCTTCCCTGGTCTAAGATTTACCTAAAGGCAGCAAGAAGAGAATGATCCAGTGACTGGGCTCTAGACAACCTACCTATGGGTTGTTTCCCACGATAACTTGCCAGCTATATCACCTTAGAAGGTTCATTAGCTACCAAATTTCCGTTAAAGCCGCCAAATACAAGCCAGTGACAAGATAGTGTGTAGATGCTTTAGACTTAAGGTTCCCTCAAATCAGAGGGTGAGTTGATAAGTTGTGTACTTATCACCCAAACTTACTCAAATTAAACTAGAATTTAGGTTGGCGAGGACTCAAAAAATAAATACACATTTTAGTGGATACACAGGCTAATTAAGTCCGAAGACGTGAAGGGTCTTCTTGTTCAGATCCTAATGTAATATTTCCTAAGATTGAAAATTTTCTTAAGCCCAAGTTCTCTTTCCTAATTCCACAAAATTTTTTTTAATATATAAATAAAAGAAAATAAAACAAATCTACGGAGCTGACAAATAAATTCAGAGATAAATATCCACCCCCCATGCCTATCTAATGTAATGTTCTCATTGTATTAAAAACACATAAAACAGAGTGGAAAAGAGTAGAAAGCACCTGAATTGCGTGAATGTCAGGTCTGCTCTGAGATAAAACTAAAAAAAACTGTATAGGTACTGAATTTAGTGCCTTCAGCTAGGCACACTATACAAAGAAGAGAAATAAAGAATTTACAAGTGCAGGTCAGAATCAGAATAAAAAGAAGAAACCTATGACCTACCAACAGATGTCCACAAATGTGGACCAGATTGTGGTTCAGATCCATACCCCATAATCGAGAATATCTAAGGTTCTGGATAAAAATTACCCAAAACCTAAAATCAGTACACAAGCGGGGTCGGGCTTGAGATTTATGAGGATGAAACCCAAGACTAAAGAGTCAGGTTACAGAAAATTCGATATCAAAAGGATAATCAATGAATGTGTGCTTGGGTTGAACATCCTCAGAACAAATGTCGTAAGGGTCCTGGTTTGATGGTTTCAGATGAATTGGAACCCTTAGACTCAGCCTTCTATTTCCTTCAAAGTTTGCTTCCTATATCAAAATTTCCCAGCTCCTATCCTCCTCATTCAGAATGTCAAATTCTGGGACCTCCTGCATGTTAAGCACCCCATCTGAAATTTCCAAGTCTAAAAGATGTGGCTAAATCAGAATTGACTTGGGTCTAATAATCTCAAAAATAGAATCGTCAATAAGCTTAATGGGGTATAACTGACAATCGGGGCATTGGATTGCATCCTCCAGAAAATGCGATTTTGGATCCGTCATGTGAGCCCCAATAAGGTCAGTTTCCTCAGTTATTGGGATATCAAATGATCTATCAGATTCCTCAGGCCCAATCGTCTCACAGAAATAGTGTTCTGTAAACTTGCGTGAGACTTCGCAAATTAAATCTTCACCATCAAAATCAAAGAAATCAAAATCCATATTAATGTATGTCCCAAAATCATCTGTCATTTTCGAATCCATGGAGGCATACATTTCCTCATACCCTGGCTCAAGGATCTCAGGTGAAGAAATCAAATCATCCTTAATTGGTTGCTCTAATTCAATCTGGTCAGCCTCGTAACGCGTGTCCCCCCAATAGGTGCCTGAGAGAGTTCTGACCTTGGCTCTCCTGAAGGGGGTTCATCCAGGGAATCATCCCACGATTGAACTAAAGCAACCACAAATCTCATTCTCAATTTCGCTAACTTCCTAAGTAGAAACTCACCCGGGTTCTTATCCTTAACATCCTGGAGCCAATCCAACAAATACTTGTTCAAATCATCAATCATCTCAATAAGGAGCTCCAATTTTTCGATGCAAGGTATTGGTTGAACTTCTAAAGATTGTATGGTATTCCTCAAGTTAGCCAAAACCTTATCTTGAACCTGGTTAACCTAAACCAAATGACTTGTTTCAGGGTTGGGTGGGTTTGGGATCAGTGCAGAGGAGTTAACGAATTAAGATTCATTATACCCTTCCTGATAATAGGTCATTTCAGATTGTTCAAAAGGTGGTGATGACCTAAAGGCAATGTAATCAGAGGATGGGTAAGGATCAGTGTATCCTCCTTGATTGTAGATCGCATTAGGTTGTCCATGAATGGGTGACAATCTATAATCGACGTGGCTTTGAGAAGGATAGAAATCACAATTATAGTGTTCAGGGTTAGACCCTAAGCACGGAGGTCCGAAACTATATCCCCAATCTGAGTTATCCCAACTAACTGATGGTTGATTACAATACGAGTCAGGATAATCGTCATGTTGAGGATAACTCATAACAGGAGGGAAAGAGCAGGAATGCATATAAAATGTGGAAGGATTCATGATAGATGGGAGGAAGAAAGGTGCCTTGCAATACAAGCAATCAAACCTGTCCTTAAGTGGGCTAGCCTAAAGACCTACAAATTCCCAGAACCCGTCTTGAGATAAAGAAATGATTTGATCTACTTCTGTCTGTTCAATCCAACCAGTTAGGAGGGACTGGGGAGAAGGTTCTTCCATCGGCTTGAGCCTCTAGTTCCTAGTGTACCTCCCAGCCATGATCATTTGATTCTGCTCCCCTAGCTAGACATTAGATTGAACAGTAGAAGTAGACTAATCGAAAATAATCTTGCTCTGAGCTCCGAAGAGCGAGTCGAATCCTTAAGGCCAACGTCTACTCTGTTTTATTTAGGGATAGGTTTGAATGTGCTTTGGAATGTGATGGGTCCTTTATCTATGTTGTGCCCTTAATGATTGATTGATGTGTGTGTGTGCACAGCTAGTGGTTTTCAAGCAAGATTATTTTTGATGCAGTGAATTTTAGGGTTCAAATCTTGCTTAGTAGCTTTTAGGATTCAACTTTAGGTATTTTCAAACAAGTTTTGTTGGCACATCAGGTTTTGAAAGCACAGGTGAAGATGTTTTCCTTTGAAACTTAAAAGAATGTGGAGTGCCTAGTAAATCCCTAAGAGTTGAACCTAAGCAGTAGCTACTTGATGAGTTGATTTTAATTGAAGTGGTGTGGCCTAATCAACTCAAACAATCGGCCTGTTGCACCACTTAATTAGGCACACAAGTGATTACCTAATCTGATTTCTACTCAATTATGTGTTTGAATGAGTGTACCGGCTCCAAAGATCGGTTTACCGGTTGAGTTTGAAAATCAGATGAGGTTGTGTACCTCTGTGAGACGTTTTTTTAATTTTTCTTTTTAAATGTGGAGGTTAAGGCGGGTGTAGGTGTCAAACAATCAAACAAAACTAACCTTAGAGTTTATAAGAACACCTAGGTTGATTGATGTTTGTGTTAATACATGGTGAAATGAAAACTAATGGGTGGGAGGTGAAGGATAACTTACAGAACATTCAACAGCACTTTGCTCCAATCTACCGCTTTTGCTCGTCTCAAAAGAGTACCTGCAATCACAATAAGAAAGGAGAGAAGTGAGATATATGATTAATAAGTTGTAAAATGTGAAAAAAAATCAAGGAGTTACTACGCTATCGCATTTGGTTTTGAAAAAACTGTCGTTGTAGTTTGAAAGTGCAGAACTCATGTTCAACAAATAAAATTTATACCGGAATAGAAATCCCGGGTCGAACACAGGGAGACGGACGTTTGATTAGAAATATGTATTTGTTTTATTTGTCACGAAGCAGAATAACTGATTAGAAACTATCTATCTATTTACAATAAATAGAAGAGAGAGAGAGAATATTACAAACAAAAACAAAAAGGGATGTCACGAAGCAGAATAACTGATTAGAAACTATCTATCTATTTACAATAAATAGAAGAGAGAGAGAGAATATTACAAACAAAAACAAAAAGGGATGTAGAATGAACATGGATTGCATTATCAAAGGGGTTGTTCGTTACACTATTCATTATGACTAGAAAGTAGAAAATGATTACACTAGAAAGTAGTAAATCTACTCTAGAAAGCATTAAAAAGAATGGAGAGAGAGATATCCTCCTCGACGGTCGCTTGGAGGACGAGTCGGACGGGACGATGCCTGGAAGATGGGGAACGGAGCAGGAAGAAAGAAGACAAAGCGGGAAGAACAGGAACGGAGCAGCACATCATCGTCGTGGTGGGATCCACTTCCGAAATGGGGGCGAAAATTTGACTTTATCTCTTGAGAAGCATCCCGGGTGTGGGACAAGCTTCTCTTGAGCTTTGGAGAGGGAGAGAAGAGAAAGAAGGGATGAGAATTTCGTATAGAGGGGGTCTCCTTTTATATTTGCAAGGAGTGAGGGAAATTTGGTCTTTTTAAATTGAAAATCATTAATTCAGGACCTTTAGTGATGAATAAATCCGTCGCTAAAGGTCCGAACGTGGGCGTAGTTTCGTGCGCATGCGCCCACTCATCTCCTCAAGGCGCAACGCGCACCCATGATCTTGAAATCTCGACCGTTCAATCGTGAGATCGAACGACTGAGAGAGATCCTCGCCGCGCCTCCTCATCGCGTGCCTATGTGTGCGATCCCGCATTACGTGCGGGCGCCTGATGGAGCATGAGCGCTATTGAGCACGTGCAACCGCTCGATCACGATCAAGCGCTCAATCGTGCCCACTTGCCGCGCCTCAGCATCTGCTCCTCATGACTCGAACACACGCCTCGCCTTCATGCAAGCACGTTCGACCAATGCACTATCAGTGCATTGATTTGTGCGTGCGCACCCTACAGCCATTGGATGATCATCCAATGGCAGAGAAGCAACGATCAGATTGAAGAAGAGAAGGTGCGGCAGGTGCAGCAGCCGGTTGGGCAGTTGAGATGGCACCATGTGGCGCTATCTTGGTCGTCCATCTTCTGGATGATGTAGATGGTGCCACGTTTGTCGGATTGAGTCGATTTTTGCGCCGTTAGGTTGCGATCGTCGATCTGAATCCATCCATGCGATTGGATTTGTCATCTGAAGTGTGGATTCACATCATCTTGTCCCTTGATGTTCTAAGGTTCCTCGATCTCTATCTAATGCTACAGATGTCTGATTAGGGCGATCTTGGAGTCGTTGAACTCCAATAGTTGCCCTGATCAAATCTATAAGGTTGGATCTTCGATCCGATGCCCCAATAAAAATTTTCCCTATTCCTGAACATATAAGGAGACAATTAACCTCCATTTTATTCAAACTAATCTAAATGCAAGATGGTGCATGCTATGCAATATTTATAGTATGTAATGCAATTCTATGCTTAAGAACATGCATAAATAGACATCTTATGTAATATAAACATGTTTACATTAGGAGGCAAATGAAGTAGAGGAGCTCAACATGGAATACCTCTTAGGCAACCTCATGGCTTAAGAGAAGAAGATGAAGAAGAAGAGGAAGGGCACACCAGAGCCAAAGCCAAGAAATAGTTTGGCATTCAAAGCTGCATCGGATAGTGAGGTAAGTTCCAATGACGTGGACCTTAAAATTTTATTTAAGAAAATTTCCAAGTTTTGTAGGGATTCAAAGAGAAAAGAAAGAGAAGAAGGAGAAGAAGGAAAGCCAAGACATTGATATCATTGCAACGAAAAAGGGCATCTTTGACCCGAATGTCCTCTTCTTAAGAAGGAGACGAAGAAGGAGAAGGAGAAGGAGAAGTACAAGAAGAAAGCATTCTAAGCTACTTGGGATGGCTCGACCTCGGAGGAAGAAGAAGAGGAAGATCCTGAAGAGAAGAATGAAGTCGCCTACATGGGCTTCATAGCCATCACAAGCGATAACAAAAGTGATGATGATAACAAGGAGGTAAATTCTGAATTAAAAGATGCTTTTGATGAACTTTTTGAAATTCGTAAATCATTAAAAGTAGAAAACAAAAGAATTAAAAATGATCTTAATTTTCTAAATTCTGAAAATGAAAGATTAGATATTAAAATTAAGGATCTAGAAATTAGTAACAACTCTGAAAATGATAATTTGTTGTTAGAAAATAAAACATAATCAATGAAAATAGTAGATTGATTGAGGAGAATACTTGTTTAAAAATAGAAATTTCTAGTTTTAAAACAAAGATGTATGTTATAGAAAAAGAATTTACATGTCTTAAGGAAAATTCTGATAATTTGATGAATAAATTAGACAATTTCTCTAATGATAGAGTTAGCACTAGACATAAAGTTGAGAAAGGATCTCCTTCAAGGAGACTCACTAACAAATTCGAATCTAAGCTAACTTGGATACCAAAAAGTTAGTTAGACTCTTGTTCTGTAGGTTTCAAAGGAGACTACAACATGAAGGATTGGACCTAGAAGATCAAGGATGGTCTACTCAAACTAGGTGGACCAACATCAAGACCAAAAAGGAAGACAAGAAGATCGACAAGAAGACTAGTAGGTGATCGAACCACCAAGCGTTGATCGCTTGATTGGAGACCGACTTCGATGCCTGGACCTCCAAGCTATGGATGGGAGCCCCATCCATTTTGGCATCAACCTCCTTTTGGGCCATGCTATTGGCCATAGTAAGTGAGGTAAAATCTTTACCCTATCTTTTCATCTATAGCATTTAGATAGGGGGAGTTAAAAATTTGATAAATCTATTTGTCCATCAATATGGGGGGTTTTAAAATGAATATAGCTATAGTTCCATTAGAAAGGGGGAGTTAATGAATAAATGAATAGCAATCTTGTTAGTTGAAGAGCATGTTTTAAGGGGGAGTATAGGATAACTAAAATTGATTAAATCTTTTTGATAATGTCAAAAAGGGAGAGAACTTTTTGGATCAATATTTAT
The DNA here is from genome assembly GCA_037157565.1 of Thalassia testudinum. NCBI lineage: Eukaryota > Viridiplantae > Streptophyta > Magnoliopsida > Alismatales > Hydrocharitaceae > Thalassia > Thalassia testudinum. The sequence goes on from JAZHRO010000025.1 coordinate 5,892,292, forward strand.
GATTTTGTCATCATCAAAAAGGGCGAGATTGTTGATGCAAGGGCATCACGATCGTTAGTTTTGATGATAACAAAACACTTGTTATTTAACATTTGCAACTTGAGTTTATAAGTTTCAAGATATTTGCAAATGGATACAAGTGTGGAGTGGCTCAAGCTCACATCCATGGCAAGATTGGAGGAGCTTGATGGAGGAGAAGAAGCTTCACTTAGAATGAAAGCTAGAAGACAAGAAGAATAGGATAGATTTCTTTTTGTCTTGTACTCTGTACTTTGTATCTTTGTTCTTTGCCCTTTATTTTGTCTATATTATATGTTAAAGAGCCTCAAAGTATCAAAACAATAGTATTAGGAACACCTACGCAAACCTGGGATACTTAGGCTTTTCGTAGAGAACTTAGAAAGCCAAAATAGGTATCAAACAGCCTGATCAGACGTCCAATCTGGACATCAAACATCTGATCTTAGACTTTTAATATGTCAATGATGAGAAGCTCATCATGATCTCTAATTACCCCTAATTAACTAGTCTTCCTAGTTAATTAGCTAGAAATATGTGAATATATGGGTTAATTATTAAATAAGGGATAAATAGTAAAGGACCTTAAAATAAGTTAAAAATGCTAAATTATCATCTAATTAATATTATTAATAATCTAAATAATAATTGGACTCGAAATATTATCAATTATTCATTTAATTAATGTTTTAACTAACTTAAGCATAATATATACCTAAGTATGTAATAACTTAAGTAACATTAAATAAATTAATCTAAAAAGGTCAAAAAGGTAAATTCAAGGTCTAAATATAATAATTGTCTTATTGATAATCATATATAAAAAGTTGAAAAAGATTTAAATTAAAACAAACCTTGAAAACATGAGTTTACATTTTGGTCCTTACATTTTATTTAATCGGGTCCTTATTTTCCACTTAGTACCTTAAGTTTCACTACAAATAAGTCCCTGAAATTCTTCTCTTCTTCACTCGTCTGGATGGCTGATGACTGAAGGTGCAGCCACTGCTTGATCACTACCAATCCGACATCATCTCTTCTTCTCCAAGCTCTTAGAGCTTGTGCTCACCATCCCATTTTCATCCACCGGTCTGGATGATGCCTATATCCTATTTTAGGGTTGGAGATAACCTCATCGGCATTGGAGAAGATGCCGGTGGTTATCCTCCTAGCCACAAATGCATCCAAATTCCACCTCCTTCTCAGTCGCCTCGCCGTCGACTATAAATACCCCTTGACACCCCTGATTTCCACCAAGTTGGCTCCCTTCCCTCTTCTTTACTGAGCCGACCCAATAGGCTATTCTCTCCACAACTCCGGCAAACTTCCACCACCTCATCCGACTTCCTCCATCCATCTTCATTAGCTCTGGAACTCCACCAAAGTCAGCCGCGTCTTCTGACAAGCGTTGACTAAGGAGCTCTCCTCTGCTTCACCTCACAACCGCCACCGGAGATCTTTCGACAACCCTCTGATTTCCTCCTCCATCATGAGCCTTCGACGGAGATCCTCTATCCCCTTCGTCCAGGTAACAGTAGCCTAGGAGTAGGAGTAGGTTAGTTTAGTTAGTTAGTTAGGTAGCCTAGATAGCTGTAATGTTAGATTTAGATTTCATCTTCCTCTACTTCGGTGAGCTCCTTGAGCTTGTCAGGAGCATTAATTTCATATTTTTAAGTCATTTTCCATCTTCTTGAATCTACCATGATCATTTCTATCATCTTTAATTACTACTTTGATCACTAATTCACCTAAATGACTTCCACCTCCACCGACTACTTCTGGTGTCCATGGCAATAGTAGTTGACCTAATTTCTACCTTCATTGAATCCTCCATCACCTATTCATCTTCTAAGGATCCTAATCATCACTATAATTCGATTAAAAACCACATATAACTTAAACACCTAAATCTAAATAAGCTCCTGAGTTCATTGTCAATGGCGGCTCAGGAGTAGTTGAAATCTTTAATTATATATATATTTATGATCGCAAATATCTATTGACCTATTTTCTCCACTCAATTGAGTGGGAAAACAAGTCCTGAGTCTTAACCAACTCAGATTCTTTAAGAATTAAATTCACTGATAAATCTTTATTTTAATGATTAATTGAAGGAATTAACTTGATCATGAGGTTCCTTGTGACCCTAGGAACCTTTTCAAATCGTTGATGGCATATTTTCACATTCTGAATCACAAATTCATTTTTTTTGGACTCACCGGAGCTCTGACAAGCTCCGACGAGTCAAAACTAGTCTTCAGCTTGTAGAACTTGGTGAAAAATTCCATATCAACGAAATGAGGATTATTGATTAATTTGAGAGTGTTTATTTGAGATTTGAAAGTCTGGAGCTTGAGATAGGTCTTCATCTTCTCCAACTCCAGCAGAGTTGGAGAAGTCTGACAGATAGTTTTGAGAAGCATTTAAGGGGTCTAGAAGCTTCAGTGCTGTGCACTGAATCCATTTCCATGTTTAAATTAGTGTAACAACCTATGGGTTGTTTTAACGAACAAACGACTTTAGAATCTCAGGCGACGAGCTTAAAACCCTAGGAATTTCAGTTAAAACACCTATTTTAGGGATGTGCATGTTTCTGAGATTGAAAGGATGTTGATTAAGGTTTTAATTCCCTGAGAAAAAGTTTAAATCAGAAAGTCAAAATTTGAGGTTCTACAGTCAAACTTAAGTTTGATTCTTTGATTCTGGATTCAATCTGATGCATTGATGAGTTTGAATTGATTCTGAGATGTCTGTGAATGATTTTAAAGTGATTTGGATGAGCTCTGATGTATAATTCGATTGGATTTCAATTTCTGCCAGTTTGGATTATTTTTGAACCTAAATCGGTGGCAGTGAATTTTTGATGAGTTTTGGGTGTAAATTCTGCCCAGATGAATTAGTAACAACCTTTAGAAGTTGTTTTAAATAATTAAACAGATCTTAAGTTGTCTGTTAGGTCTTTTCAAGGTCTGAACAACACTTTTTGAAGCTTCCAGAGAAGCTTTGAGCTTCTGTACACTTCCTGAAGTTCCTGAGGGCTTGATAACCACACCATTAGCTGCGGAATTCACTTTATAACCCATTTAGAACTTCAACTGGAAGTTAAAGTCCAATCTGTGGACTTTATAACCATAAATGCACTATCCAGGCCATTTTATACCATTTTATAACCATAATCAGGGGTCCAGCCTGACTGCTAGTGTATCTGAAGCTAAAGTCTTGAAGGCCATCAAGGATCTCAACTGTGAAGGTTCACCTGGTCCTGATGGAATTCAAGCTTTCTTCTACAAAGAGTTGTGGGATATTGTGGGCACTGAGGTGATGGAGGTGATCAGAGAATTTGAGATTGGCAACTTTGGCTTTTAAAGAATCAATAGATCCTTTCTATTTCTTTTGCCAAAGACTCCAGGAGCTAAATCTTTTTAGGAATTCAGACCAATTGCCCTCTCTAACTCTATTTATTTGGTGATTAGCAAGGTCTTGGCCAATAGATTGAGGCATGTTTTGCAAGAGCTGATCCACCCTATTCAATCAGCCTTCCTTCCTGACAAATCTCTACATGAGTCTTTTATCATGGCTTAGGAGATGGTTTGTGGTTGGCACAAGAGGAACTGTAAGGCTTTTTTATGGAAGGTTGACTTCCGCAAAGCTTATGACTCCATTAGTTGGCCCTATCTTTGGGAAGTACTTAAAAGAAGAGGTTTTCCCCCTGTTTGGATTCAATAGGTGAAAAGGTGTATCACAACTGCCTCTTTCACTCGTTTGATAAATGGGAAACCCTGTGGTGCTTGGATTCAGCCCCAATGTGGGATCAGATAAGGATGTCCTCTGGCACCTTTGGTTTTCAACCTGGCAGTTGACAACTTGGCCTGGTATTCTTGTAAACTTGCTGAAGCAGGTCTTATTAGAGGATATTCCTTATCTTGCAGGAGTACTTTGGCTCCTATACTTCAGTATGTGGATGATACGGTTTTTTTTGTGGAAGGATTTATGGATGAAGCACTAGCTTTGTGTCATATGGTCAACATCTTTGGAGAGCTTTCAGGCCTTAGGCTGAATAGAGAAAAGTCAAGTTTGGTCTGTTTTGGCTTACCTAAGGCTGAGCAAGGTGATATTGCTACTGTTTTGGGGACCCCCGCATCAGCCTTCCTATCAAATATTTGGGGCTGCCACTAAGATGTTCTAGAATGAAGAAAAAAGATTGGATTTGCCTCTTTGATAAAATTTCAGTGAAGCTAGATGGATGGCATAGCAGCTTTCTTTCAAAGGGTGGAAGACTCATTTTGCTCAACTTAGTGATCACCTCTATCCCTGTTTTCTACTTTTCCATCTTTAAAGCCCCTAAATCCATATGGAAACGGTTGGATGTATTGAGAAAAAGGTTCCTTTGGAGGGGAGCCAAGCATGAGGGCAAATTTTTGCAGCCACTAAAGTGGGAGCATATTTGCCAACCTAAGGACAGGGGAGGACTTGGGATTAAATCTCTAAAATAGTTCAATGATGCTTTATTGCTTAAGTGGGCAATTAAGCTCTTGTAAGGAGAGTTGAAACCTTGGACTGCCTTGATCAAGGACAGTTATGGAGCTTCAAACAGTATGCTCTCTAGGCTGTAGCCCAGCAGACCCTCTCCCTTCTGGAATTCAGTGATCAGAGCTTTGGCTAATAACCTGCATCTGCTGCAGTCGGCTCTTGGGGATGGCAGGACCTTCAGCTTCTGGAAGGAAGGTTGGTCCCTGCTGGGTGTTCTGAAGGAGGTCTATCCAAGGGCCTTTGCTACAACATCTGATAAGGAGGGAACTGTTAGCAGATTCTATTCTAGCAATATCTGCATCTAGAAGTTAAATGAAGAAGAATCCACTAGAAGGGACACCCGGTTGTGGGATGAAAGGAGGAATCTGCTCTCAGATCTTGAAAGCTTTAGGCCAAGGCTCGGAGTGGAGGATAAATACAGCTGGGAGGGGCTCTACACTATGTAGTGTGGTTACAATAGAATCATGGAAAATGGAAGTGGGTAGAGATGCAATTTCATTGTCAAGAAAATTTGGCTCCTGAAAATCCCCCTTAAGGTACAAATATTTCTTTAGTTGTGTAGGAGAGATGGTTTGATTACAGGTGATCTGCGACACAAGAGGATGGGAGCTGCTCGTCATGAATGTTACCTATGTGGTATGCACACTGACAATGTGAACCATATCTTCTCATCTTGCCTGGTCACTGATGCTATTTGGAGGAGGACTTTCCTGGAGCCACTACCAACATGGGATTCCATTTGGCATGGGTTTGGTGTGAGAGAGAAGCCACATGTGCATATGGCTATCACTCTCTGGTGTGTGTGGAAGGCAAGAAATGTGAGGCTTTTTCAGGAGAGACCGGTGTGTTGTGAAAAAATTGTAAGAGAGTGCTGGTCCCTCATACATACATGGGGATCTGTTTTGTAATTCCTCTTACTTGTTTATATAATATACCTCTCTGGATTGCTATCGTTAGACGATAGCTTTCCTTTTTGTTTCAAAAAAAAAAAGAAAACCAGTATCTTCACCATTCAAATCAAAGTGTAAAACTTCCCCTTCACGTTAAATTGACATTTCAATGTTGTAGAGCAACTCAAGAGCTTTCCAACGAGCTTTTATTCACTCAGAACGGAGCTCTGAGCTGTTGGGAATCGATGTTTGAAGTTTGCTCTGGGAGGGGAAATGTTAGTTCCACATCGGTTATTCCTGAACGGCCGCTTGAGTATAAAACAATTTTGTTACATAGCCACTTCAGTTGTCAAGCGCTCGGCGCATGGTTACCGATTAAGCATTGATTCTGAGCATTGTGTGTGTGGACGCGTATGTGCCTGCGAGTGTGTGAGCCTGTGGCGTGCGAGTGTGGGCCCTGGGAGGGCATGTGCGAGGCCTGGGAGGTGTGAACCAATTTGGCTCGAAACTCTGAACCGGAAAATAAATAGTAGGGTCTGGTCCCACCCTGAAAAGGGTGCTGTGTATCCCCAAATGGTCCAAGCCGCCAACTAATAAACCTAATTTTTGGTTGAAGAGAAAAAAAACTCGGTTCTGCTCAGAAGGAAAGAAAAGAAAGGTTAAGAAGAAAGGCAAAGTGCTGAAGGTTGCTAAGGAAATGCTAAGGCTAAATGTTAAGGAAGAAAGGCTAAGAGAAAAGCAGAAGGAGTGAAGGAGAAGGAAGACAGGAGAATTCGTAGAAGAAAAGAGAGAGGCTGAAGATACAAAGATACAAAAAGAACAGAAATGATTTTTCTTGCATTACTTTTAATTCCTTTTTGCTTTTAATGTTGTAATAAGGCATATTTCAATTAAGGCGTATTTCAATTAGAAAAACTTTTTATTGCCTTAATTTCTTTGAAATAAATAGAAATTATCATGTTTACTTATTATTAAAGATCATTTGTGAAAATATGTTTTCTTATGGAATTTTACATATTTCTTAAATTTAAATCATTAGGCAAAATTCATGTTGTTAAAATTAACTTAATTATACCTCCTATGAGTTGTTTAACTGATTGGTGAATTCTGAATAAACTATACCTCCCAGTGAACTACTTGGACTCAACTAGTTAAAAGAAATAAAATCTAAAATTTTAGGTTCACTTGACCCTTTACTACTCGATCGACACAAATTCGAGTTAACCTAAGTTACTTTCTTCTACACATAATTAAGCACAATTAACTTAATTAACTGTGTTAAGGAGGGAACACATCAGTCGACTGTTTGATCAGACGTCCAATACACATAGGTTGGAGAATCGCTCTCTGTTTGCCAATTTCAGATATCCAGCTCTTAGTCTAGACGTCTTATAAGACATCTAATGACCTTACCAGATGTCCAGCTAGAGGACCATTGGCTTTGTTAGACTTAATCATTGAGGATTAACCTTTAATCTGACCTACTTTCACTTTCAGATGTTTGTAGAGATCCCTAGATGTCTAATAAATAGACGTTAGGCTCAATCCATCCCCAAATCATTTTTGTCAGTGATTTTAGCCATTTGAGCCTTGGGAAATCAATTCCCACAGTAAATCTTATTTCTGGACATCCTAACTTCATGCCAGACGACCGACCTATCGTCTGACCAACATGACCTAGAATCTTGTTTAGATTTGGACAAAACAAGAAGGAAACCCGTCTAGAATTAGATGTCTAATTTGTTTCCCAGATGTCTTATATTTCATCTTTAGACGTTCATCTTGATCCAATTTTCATCAGATCTCCCACCCTTCTATATCATACGATCGATCATAGAATCAGACGATGACCTAGACATCTAACCTTAATCCCAGACGTCTGATAATGCTGTCAGAATCATTAATAGCCCTGATTCCAGCCTAATTAGCCTTAGATTTGTTTCCAACAGCTTCCTAAGGCTTCCACAGCCTTCCTAAGGGTTCCTAAGCCACCTATAAATAGAGGAGGACCCTTCCTTTGTTAGACACCAAGCAATATTTCTTTCCATTCCGTTGTGTCCTATAAGAGAAAGATCAAAGAAGAAGTGCTCTTACTCTCAAGGCTTCCAATTCGAGAGCATCGAAACTCTACCAAGATCACCTACGCAATTTCTATTAAGGGGAGATCCTTACCTATAGTAGCATAATATTACATTTACTTTGTGGCTCTATAGGTTCTTGTTTATTTTCTTTGTTCTTAGTTGGGTATTCACTTTGTGAATTCCTGTCTCTTTCGTGGGACTAAATACTCCTCATGAAGAGGGGTTTGAGGTATGCTACCCTCGTCTAAGTAGTGTGGTTGTAAGAGATTAAGTCACCCTCGTTTAAGTGACTTGTTAGTGGATTTAATCGACTTGGTCAATCGAAAAATCCTAAACCACCTAAAAATACTTGGGGGCCTCGGATCAAAGATCCAACCGTACGGATTTGATCAAGGCGACGATTGAAGTTCAACAACTCCAAGATTGCCCTAATTGGATATCTGTAGCATCAGATAGAGATTGAGGAACCCTAGAAGATCAAGGGCCAAGATGGTGTTAATCTGCACTTCAGACAACAAATCCAACCACAAGGATGGATTTGGAATGACGATCGCAGCCTAACGGCGTGAAAATCGACTCAATTCGATACCCATGGCACCATCTACATCACCCAGAAGATGGACGGCCAAGATGGCACCACGTGGCACCATCTCGGCTGCCCAACCGGTCACACGCAACCGCTGAAGCCTTTAGTGCCAATGAATCTTCGCTGTTGGATCAAGATCCAATGGCTGAGAGTGGATCTCAGACCGGCGCCTTCATCATCAGCAGCCAAAGAAGGATGCAATCTGGACCATTGGATTTTGATCCAATGGTCCAAATCTCACGCCATGCAAACGCACTGCTCGCCCATCCACGTGCGCAACGTAGTGGATAAAGCGCTCGGCTGCCTCAAGACGCGGGTTCGAATCCGCGAGGGCTTCAATTAGGCGTAGATGAGTGATTGCACCGCAAAAATACACCTGCAATTGTGCCGTCTTGTGCTATTTCCTAGCATTACCAGTGCATATTAGGTTTCCATAGTCGCATTTGTGAAAATACATGCATGCATGCATTTAATTGAGAGGGTTGGAGAGTGAATAAAATGGCCTCGCAATTCACATTTTCCTCAAGTGCTGCTTTGCAAAATTCACCATCTTTTTATTTTTAATTTTATTTGACTTTGAATTCTTCCTGCGGCTACAAGGAATGGCTTCTTCTTCTTCTCACCATGTCCTGCTCAGCCATGCTCTGCAGCCACTCCCTGCAGCCGCATGCAAGCCATGCACAGCCAAGGCATGGCTGTGCATGCTTTCTTCTTCTTTAAAAACAGGGCGGCTTCTTCTTTGCAAGGGAGCCTGGTCCACCCACACAAACAGCAGCTTCTCCTTCCAGGCCGCCTCCTCCCCTCTCCCTCCATACGCAGGCCCTCCTCCTCTGAGGAGACACTCTGCAAGTAGGAGCACCTCACAGTGGTGCACAACCACCACTGTGAGTCCACCACCGCCCAGCTCATCAGAGAGCCGGTGGGCATGGTGGTATTCTCTGTTTCAACTTTTCAAGCCATTTCAGCCATTGGAGCAGGAGCTTCAAGCTTTGAAGCTCAAAGCTCCGCACGCAGCAACAGCCACAAGGCCCTCCAGCGCACGCATGTAGGCCACCCTCACCTCCAACGTGCGCCTGCAGGTGCCCTTGCCTCCCTCTCTGCATGCCCTATCGCACTCTTTCCGCCCGCAACCAACCGACGCAACCCTTCCACACGCGCGCCAGCTCTCGCGTGCCAGCCGCAAGCCTCCTGCACTCACAGCGCCGGGCACACCCGGTCACACGGCTCGCCCCAGCACTATAGCCACTATTCACGCGTTTCAATGGAACACTGTGGCTACAGTGGGGTGATCGGTAAGTTTCTCACTTATCTGGTCACCGGGCACGGCGCAACCATTATTTGCTCGCCCCCGCGTCCAGCCCCACGCCCGCTCCAGCGCCCGTCCGTGCGTCTGCCAGCGCCCGTCTTCTCCCACTCCCTTCGCTCACATACGTCTGCGTGCACCCGCTCCATCCCTTCACGTAGCGCTATGCACTGCGGTCCTCTCCCCGCGCTCACTCCCTCCCAGTGTGCACGTCCTCGCGCACCTACGTGCCTGCGCAGGCACGTGAATCACCAAACGACGCTTGGAGGCTGCAGACAACTTAACCCGCATGCCTTTCTTCACTCCAGCAGGAAGCGTGCTCTCTCGCTCTCTCTCTCTCCCTCTCTCTCACAACACTCTCTCACTCTCTCTCTCTGCACACACACACACACACTCTCGCACACACACACTCTCACCTATACACTATTATATACTTATATATATATATATATATATACTTATATCTACACATATAGTAGTACCTATATACCTAAGTATTATTATACATATATACATATATATATATATATATATATACATCTATATACTTATATATATATATATATATACACATATATATTAACATATATACATATACTAATATATGTATACATATATATATATACATATATATACACATATACTTATATATATATATATATATATCTACATATATCTATATATACATATATATATATATCTATACATATATCTATCTATACATATATTTACATACGTATATATATATATACATATATAAGTACATATATACCTATATATTTATAACCATATATACATATAGATATATTTACATATATACATACATACATACATACATATATATATATATATATATTCACATTACTTACCATACGTTGTATCGCGGGAATATCTACACTAGTTGCTGATATTCCCCGATACACGCGTACAAAAAGCGTGGTCACACTCATCTTCCATCAATCAACCTTACACTCCATGCAGCACCTCATCCTGTTGGTTGCATCTTTCTAGACGACGACCGACTCGACACCGTGCTACACACCATCTCCACCCCCACCCCTTTATACATATATAATACATACCTTTATATATATATACTATATTTACTTTATTTCTGTTTCGCTTTCCTGCTAGTAAAAAGATAAAAAAATATATAAAAGAGAAAAGATAATCCTTGACTTGCAGGTACTCAGTCTTGCCAATAGCAAGATCAATTTTGGAACCCTGATTTGGCTCAAAGCCAAGAACCTAATTTTGAGGGTGTGCCTCAAGAACAAGAATTATCAGAAAAAAATCTAAATAGAAAAACACCAAAAACACAATAAACAAACAGAAGAGATTCGTTGTAGGAAAGGCCTAGAAACTTCACTTCTAATCCCACTTCCTTGAGTTCGACCCTGGGCCTAAAAGTGACCAAGATAAAATCAAGTAGGCCAGGTAAAAAAGTTTTGTAAAGAGATGGTTAGGCTTGATTTAGGTTAACCACTATACACATTTCAACAATAAAATCACCATATTAACATAACTTAATCGGGTCTCGACAGCATCCCTTTAATGAGCGGGTGCTATCAACCGCATGATGGAGATCAAGCGACCATGCGCGCCCAATCAGATCCACGCTCCATCTGACGCAGCGAGGAAACGCGCCATCGCACGCGATGAGGCACGTGGAGGCGGGCAAGGATGCGCTCTCAGCCGTCCGATCTCACGATCAAACGACCGAGATTGAGAGATCGTGGATGGGCGTTGAAGCGTGGGGAGGTGAGCGGGCGCGTGCACGCCAGCCACTACGGCCACGTTCAAGCCTTTAGTGACGGATTTATCCATCACTAAAGGTCCTGAATTAATGATTTTCAACATAATGACCAAATTGCCCTCACTCCTTGCAACTATGAAAGGAGACCCCCTCCATATGAAATTCTCATCCCTTCCTTCTCTTCTCTCCCTCTCCAAAGCTCAAGAGAAGCTTGTCTCACACCCGGGATGCTCCTCGAGAGATAAAGTCAAATTTTTGCCCCCATTTTGGAAGCGGATCCCGTGACGACGACGTCGTGCTGCCCCGTTCTCATTCTTCTTGCCTCGACCTCCTTCTTTCCACTCCATCCTTCATCTTCTAAGCGTCGTCCCATCCAACTCGTCCTCCAAGCGATCGTCGAGGAGGATAACTTCTCTCTCCCATTCCTTTTTCCTACTTTCTAGAGTAGAATTTTCCTACTTTCTAGTGTAATAGTTTTCCTACTTTCTAGTGTAATTTCTCACTGGTTTAATTGTATAAACATTTTGAAGTATTAAGTGAATGTTTTCTCTCTCTCTCTCTCTTATTCTGATTGTTTATATTGCTTCATTGTAATTACTTCGCTTTTCAACAAAAACCCTAAAAAAATATAATTGCGAATTTAGATTGACGTAGCCTCCCTGAGTTTGACCCGGGATTTCTTTTCCGGTATAAATTTTATTTGTTGAACACAAGTTCTTCGCTTTCAAACTACAATGACAGGTTTTCAAAACCAAATACGATAGCGTAGTAACCCGTAGCTTTAACATTTTGGTGCCATTGCCGGGGAGGCAACGATTTCAAATCTTTTCGCATTTCACGTATTTTATTCTCTTCTACTTGCTTTCTCTTGTGTCTATTGTTTTGCAGAGACCTCCATCAGGGAATCGTCAAGTGGTAGACCAGAGTTAAGTGCAGTTGAAGACAACTGTAAGTGCTCCCCATTCTTCCCCCTCCATAGATTTCATTTGTCACATTAAATTCAAATTCCAATTAACCTAGGTGTTTGCATAAATCCTAGGGTTAGTTTGGTTGTTTGGATTTTCACTCACACTTATTCCACCCTCGTTTGTGAAAAATAAAAAATAAAAAAATAATTTTGTGGGGTAATTTTCAACAAACACACAACATACACCCACATTCAAGGCACTTAACCTACTTGATTTGCTTCTACTCAACCGGGTTCTGATCTGTGGAACCAATACACACAAAGCAACACATAAAAGAGTAGAAATCATTCTAGGTTAACCATTTCTATGTGCCTAACCTAGTGGTGCAGTTGTGGCCAGTTGTTTGAGTTGTTTGGGCCGCACCACTTAACCTAAAATCAACTCATCAAGTAGCTTCTTCTTAGGGTTTTCAATCTAGGTTCATACCAGGCACTCCACTTTACTTCTGATTTTAAAGGAAAGCAATCTTCACTTGTGGTTGAAAACCTAGTTTGCCTCAAACTTGATTGAAATCAACCTAATTTTAAACCCTAAAAGCTACTTAAGCAAGATTTGAACATTAAAATTTGCACATCACAAATAATCTTGCTTGAAAACCCTGGTTGTTCATGCACTTACACAATACTCAATCAATCATTAAGGGCACAACCCATTTTAAGGGCCAATCACATTCCATAAGCACTACAATCCCAGGCCTTAAAAAAATCGAGTAGACGTTGGCTTTAAGGACTGATTCGCTCTTCGGGGCCTAGTCTGAGATTATTTATGATTAACCTACTTGTACTAATTAATCTGATGTCTAGCTAGGGGAGTAGCGTCAAACGACCGCGGTTGGGGGGTACACTAGGAACCGGAGGCGCAAGTCGAAGGAAGAACCTTCTCCCCAGTCCCTCCTTCTAACTGGTTGGATTGAGCAAACACAAGTAGAGTAAATCATTTACAATCTTAAGGCAGGTTTTGGGAGTCTGTAGATCCTTAGGCTACCCCACTTAAAAATAGGCTTATTTTGTTGTGCTGCAAGATCCTTATCCCCAATCCTTCCAACCTTTTCCTAGTTTATGATGGGAAGACGGTCATTGAATCCCCGATTGGAAGGACCACTTGAGTATTCTAGGAGGCGTAAATTAGATTTTGGTCAAATTGATCCCATGGCCGATCAACAGCCTCCTCTACCTCAGGATCCACAAGAGGAATTCCAAAGGCAGCTGGAATAAATGCAGAGAATGCAGGGCGCTCAGCCCTTGAAGGATTTTTATGATCCTTCAAATTATGAGGAACATCTCAGCATCAAAATTCCTGCCAAAGACGTAGAAATCAAGCCCCAGGTGTTAAGCCTGATCAAACATTACCATGGGCTTAGCTCCGAAGACCTATTTCAGCACTTGGAGGACTTGACCACTTTGGTCTAGACCACCAAGGCACAAAACGTGAATGAGGAGCAAATGATCATGAGGCTCTTCCCTCACTCTCTTAGGGATAAAGCCGCTCATTGGTACAGGACTATAGGAAGACTAATTGCAACTTGGAATGAGTTGAAATCGACCTTTTTGAAGAAATTCTTCCCTGTCTGACGTACCAATGCCTTGAGATGAGCAATCACTACTTTTACCCAGCAGTCAGGGGAGCAGTTTCATGTGGCCTAAAAGCGATTCCAGGACCTATTCGGAGGTGTCCACACCACGAGGTACCAAAATGGCAACTCATGCAGATCTTTTACCACGGGTTGACTGAGCAACTCAGAAATCACGTGGACGCTTCTTGCGGAGGCAATTTCCTCAACAAAGATGCAGATGGTGCACACGATTTGTTTGCGGAAATTAGCGAGAATTCAATCAATCATGCCTCCATGGATACTTTTAACCGATCCCAACAATTCAGATCAAATTTTAATGAAGTCCATGACTTTCATTCATTTGATATGGAATTGATTTGTAACAAACTTGATAAGGTGGATTTGGTTGCTAAGAGAATGGAAGAGTGGCTGGAAATTCTATGAACTCTCGATCCACTCAATCCCAAAATTCGAGATTCCATTCTTCCGAGCTCCTTCTGGACGGGAGTTCTTGAATCAACTCGATGTGGCTCAACTTGTGAGTCAGCATTATTCGGAACCCCACGAATTCCAAACTGGGGCCTTTGATCCCAATTTTTCTGATCCTTTCCTTTCTTTCTCTCCATCCTCACCCTATAAGGATGTCTGTGCTGTACAGGAGAACGTTAGATCCAACCCCTACTCTAATGCTTATAATCCGGGTTGGAGTAACCACCCTAACTTCTCTTGGAAAAATCCGAGGCAACAGACCCAATTCCGACCCAGCAATTATGCTTCACAACGATCAATGGGTCAGGGTCATGTGTATACTCAGTTGCCCCCAAATCAGGTCAATCAGCTAGCTTGGAATGCTCATCAACCTATAGGGCAGGCTGATTTGAACCGGCAAATGGTAGAGATGCAAAGATCCATGCTCCAGCTCATGCAGCAAATGAAAACTTCGCTGGACAACTTGCAGATCGGGCTCATAGCTAACTCTCGTCAACCTGGCTCTCTACCATCCCAACCCGTACCCAACCCGCAAAATATTCTAAATCCAGGCAACCAAGCCCATGGGTATGGAAATCAGAGGGACCCACACACACATGCTCAGGTGGTTGAGCAGGGTCCTTCCTCTTCTTCTTCTTCTTCTACACATCAACAATTCTTGGCTAATCAAGCCCCTCCAATCTTTCCTAACCCTCCCCAAGACCCAAACTCTTATGCATCTACAAATTCTGTTACCTTGAGAGTGGTAAACAAACTCAGGATCCACAACTACACTTTCTGATTTACAGAATCCTGAAGAACTTGAGGAGAGAGAGGAGAATTCTGGAGAAGAAATTAAGGCTCAGGAACCTGATTCCAAAGATCTGACTCATGTTCCTTTCCCTAAAGCCTTGATCAAATCAAAGAAGAAGAACTCTGTTGATAGCAATGAGGAGCTTCTGAATATTTTTAAGAATGTTGAGATCAATATTCCTCTCCTCAATGCTATCAAGCATATACCAGCTTACGCGAGATTTTTAAAGGATTTATGTACACAAAAGCGTAAGTCAAGAGAATCTATTCCGAGGAAGGTGGTACTCTCCGAGCAGGCTAGTTCTATTATCCTGCACCACCTCCCTTAGAAAAAGAGAGATCCAGGTGCTCTATTGATTTTTTGTGTCATCGGAGATTACACTTTTGATAGAGCACTTCTGGATCTGAGTGCATCCATCAACCTAATTCTGACTTCTCTTTATGAGAAGTTTGGATTAGGTGAACTTCGGCTGACTTCAGTAACTCTACAGTTAGCGGACCGTTCAGTCACAAATCCGTGAGGCGTTATTGAAGATGTTATAGTTAAGGTCAAGGATTTCTATTTTCCTGTAGATTTCCTTATCCCTGACATGGATGTATCGAAAAATCTGAGGAACACGCCCATCATTCTGGGGCGTCCGTTCCTGGCTACCACTAAGGCCAACATTAACTATGAAAGTGGTAGCATAGAAATCGCCTTTGGGGATCAAAGAATGAAGTTGGATATTTTTAAGGTGATTAGCAAATTTGAGGATTGTGGATTTATTGAGGAACTTGAGGAGGATAATGTGAACATTGAAACTTGTTTGATGGTTTCTTCAATTGAAAGTTCCTCCTTTGATGATGAATTGGACCCGCAACCCTCTATGGCAAACCTACCATCTTCTGAAGAGGTTATTGATTTTGTTCACTCTCAACCTCTTCCTCTTGATGAGTCTTCAGCATCTTCCTTACCTTCAATCATCAACCCACCCCAGCTTGAACTGAAAACATTGCCTGAGAATTTGAAATATCAATTTTTAGGACCACAGAAGATGCTCCATGTGATTATCAGTGCTAAATTAACAAAGGAGCAAGAGATTAAATTGATCAAGGTCCTGAAGGAACACAAGGAGACAATTGGTTGGACCATTCTTGACCTTAGGGGTATCAAGCCATCTTACTGCAATCATAGAATATTCTTGGAAGATGGATCCCACCCTTCTCGCCAAATGTAGAGGAAATTAAATCCAAATATGGGAGAAGTGGTCAAAAAGGAAATCGTTAAGTGGCTCGATGTAGGAATTATTTATCCAATCTCTGATAGTCTCTGGGTAAGTCCTGTGCAGATTATTCCCAAGAAAGCCAGGATTACCGTTGTGACTAACGAGAGAGGAGAATCTATCACAACTCGTTCAGCTTCCTCTTGGAGGGTTTGTATCGATTACAGGATGCTGAACATGGCCATGAAAAAGGATCATTTCCCTCTGCCTTTCATTGATCAAATCTTGGAAAGACTAGCCGGGCAGAAGTACTTCTGTTTTCTCGATGGCTACTTGGGATACAACCAAGTTCCTATCCATCCCGAGGATCAGAAAAAAGCTACTTTCACCTGTCCCTACGGAACCTTTGCTTTTTGTAGGATGTCTTTCGATTTATGCAATACACCTGTGACTTTTCAAAGGTGTACGTTAGCCATATTCTCTGACATGGTGGGAGAGTTTATGGAAGTCTTCATTGTCGATTTCTCCATTTTTGGAGAATCATTTGACTCTTGTTTGGCTAATCTAGAAATGATTCTTAAGCGATGCATCAAAACACGATTGGTCCTTAGCTGGGAAAAGAGTCATTTCATGACACAACAAGGCATCATCTTGGGCCATGTAATCTCTGAATGGGGAATTGAATTGGATAAAGCTAAGGTTGATGCCATCGCTAAACTTCCTCCTCCCACATCTGTTAAACAAATTCGATCATTTCTTGGTCATGTGGGATTCTACAGAAGATTCATCAAGGATTTCTCAAAGGTTGCTCATCCTCTGAGCAATCTTCTTGCCAAAGAAACGCCGTTTGTTTTTGACAAATCATGTCGTAAGGCATTTGATTTCCTGAAAATGGCAATCACTTGTGCTCTGGTGTTGCAACCATCGGTTTGGACAGCCCCTTTTGAGATCATGATCGACGCTTCTAATTATGCGGTTGGGGCTGTTTTGAGTCAGAAAGTGGACAGGAAGCCCTCTGTCATCTACTACGCTAGTAAAACTCTGGATGAAGCCTAGAGGAATTACACTGTTACTGAAAAGGAATTAGTAGCCACAGTATTTGCTTTGAAAAAATTCAGGGCTTATCTCTTAGGATCTCATGTCATCATTTATACTGACCACTCGGCCTTGAGACATCTCTTGGCCAAAAAGGATGCCAAACCCCAGCTTATTCATTAGATTCTTCTACTTTAAGAATTTGATCTTGAAATCAAGGATAAAATCGGGATACAAAATGTGGTGGCGGATCATTTGTCAAGACTTCTAAGTGATTCTTCTCGTCCGGACATCCCAATTGCTGATACTTTTCTGGATGAAACCATCCTTGCAGTTTCAAGTGTCCAAACCCCGTGGTTTGCTAACATTGTTAATTATTTGGCCGTTGGTCAAATCCCCCAGGATTGGACCAAGCAACAACGGGATCGACTTAAATCTGAGGCCAAATACTACTTCTGGGAGGACCCTGAATTGTACCGTATCAGCTCTGATCAGATTATTCGCCGATGTGTTCTGGAGAACGAATTCAACAGAATACTCGAGTTCTGCCATGCATCTGCATGTGGTGGATATTTCTCTGGGAAAAAGACGGCTACAAATATTTTGTAATCTGGATTCTATTGGCCGTCTTTATTCAAGGATGCCCAGAATTTCTCAAGGTCATGTTCTCGATGTCAGGCACTCGGGAGCATAACTAAGAGAGATATGATGCCCCTAAACCCAATTCTTCCTGTCGAAATCTTCGATGTTTGGGGCATCGATTTCATGGGACCCTTTCTCCCTTCATTTGGACATCAGTACATTCTTGTCACTGTTGATTATGTGTCCAATAGATTGAGGCGATTCCCACCCGAACCAATGACCACAAGGTGGTCATCGATTTTGTCAAGAAAAATATCTTCAGCAGGTTCAGGATTCTGAGGGCTATCATCAGTTATGGTGGCACTCATTTTACTAATGCCCAGTTCCGTAATTTGTTGGCCAAATACGGGGTTAATCACCGAATCTCCACACCTTGCCATCCCCAAATGAATGGACATGCCGAGATCTCCAATCGGGAGATCAAGAATATTCTGCAAAAAATGGTTAGGCCTGATCGCAAGGAATGGACTCAAAAGCTTGAGGATGCTCTTTGGGCCTACCGTACAGCATATAAAATGCCCATCGGCATGTCTCCATTTCTTTTGGTGTATGGAAAGGTGTGTCATTTACCTGTAGAGATTGAACATAGGGCATTCTAGGAGATCAAGCAATGCAATTTAGATCTGAATTTAGCTAGAAAGACCAGGAAACTCCAACTATCTGAGTTGGAAGAGCTTAGAAATGATGTATATGAGAATGCCAAGATCTACAAGGCTCGAACCAAAGCTCTACATGATCAATTGATTTCCCGCAAGAGCTTTGAGCCGAATCAAAAGGTCTAGTTATTCAATTCTCGACTTAAGCTCTTTCTCGGCAAACTTAGATCTAAATGGAATGGCTCATTCATTATCGACCAAATTTTTCCAAATGGAGCCATTCAGATCTCTGACCCAAAGATGAGTAACACATTTAAAGTCAATAGTCAATGTCTAAAGCCTGTTATTGACCATACTCTTCCAGAACCCATCTCAGACATGGTTGCTCTAGCCATATTGTGACTTCTTTGGCTGGACTTCGCCTAATTGACGGCATTAAACTCAACAGTTGTACATATGACACAAAGCTGACTTGAGCTTCATATTCAGGTGATATTTTCATACTCTACCCTTTCTTTCATGTCTCTTTTTCTCAATGTGGACATTGCATCAGCTAGGCATGGGGGGGTGGATTCATTTCTGAATCATTTTGTCAGCTTTGTGAAATTCTTGTAAATTGTATCTCTTCTTATATGTAAAAAAAAAAAAAATGAATTAGGAAGGAATACGTGGACATTAGGACTTTTCAATCTTAAGAAATATTACATTAGGATCTAAACACAAAGACCCTTTAGGTCTTTGGACTTAATCTGCCCATGTATCCACTAAAATGAGGATTTTTTTTTCGAGTCCTCGCTATCTTAATTCTATTATAATTTGATTTAATAAGTTTGGGTAATAAGTACACGACTTATCAACCCACCCTCTTATTTGAGGGAACTTTAAATCTAGAGCATCTACACACTTTCTTTTCACTGACTTGTTGATCGGCGATTTTAATGAAAATTGGGTAGCTAATGAACCTTCTAGGGTGATATGGCTGGCAAGTTATCGTGGGTAACAATCCATAGGTAGGTTGTCCAGAGCCTAGTCACTAGACCATTCTCTTCTTGTTGCCTTTAGGTAAATCTTAGACCATGGAAGCCACCTACTTAAAAAAAAAAATCAAAAAGAAAAAGGAAAAGAAAACAAAAGCCACACTTCACCGCACGAGTATGGCTGGCAAGTTGTCGGCGGTAATAGCTCATCGACCGGTTGTCCAGAACCCAGCTCAAGAAATGCACTGAAAATTCCTAAAACACTTAGGAAGAAGCGGAGAAGTAGAATAAACCGGGGAGATATACACTGGATTCACCCTTGTGTTGACCCAATAAAAATAAAAGTAGGAAGAAAGCTATTGGTTGAAAAGATACACCTTTAGGCAGAACTCTCTTTTTAAGGTCACCTAGAGGCGTAGAAACCCGAAGTCCGTTCTAATTGCCGATCAACGAGTCTGTCACATTTATAATAAGATGCTTAAAACTTATGATTCTCATCAAATCTTGGATGAGTTGAATGGCTGTAGAAAGCCACTTTTAACCCTAAACTCAAAAATCCAAAAAAATTAGAAAAGAAGAAAAAAAGAAAAAGAAATTTTTCTTTGAATAAGGCAAGGGCTTGAGGCGGTCTGCATTTTGGCAGATATACGGGCACTGTTGTGTCTTTGAAAGTTTAGATCCTAAGTAAACATTTTCTGAATGTTGAAAATAATTTATGGCCAAATAATCCAACCTAATTATTTTATAAATAGCATGTAGTTTTTGCTAGGGACTAGCAAAAGATAGGCATGGAGGTGTGATGTAAACATGTTTATATTACATAAAATGTCTATTTATCCATGTTCTTAAGCATAGAATTGCATTACATACTATAAATATTGCATAGCAAGCATCATCTTGCATTTAGATTAGTCTAAATCAAATGGAGGTTAATTGTCTCCTTTTATGGTCAGGGACAGGGCGACTTTTTATCGAGGCCTCAGATTGAAGACCCAACTGTACGGATCTGATTAGGGCAACGATTGGAGTTCAACGACTCCAAGATCGTCCTAATCGGATATCCGTAGCATCAGATAGAGACTGAGAAACCCTAGAAGATCAAGGGCCAAGATTGTGTTAATCCGTACTTCAAATGACAAATCCAACCACAAGGATGGATTTAGATCAATGATCGCAGCCTAACAATGCGAAAATTGACTCAATCCGATACCCATGGCACCATCTACATCACCCAGAAGATGGATGGCCAAGATGGCACCACATGGCACCATCTCGGCCACCCAACCGGCCACACGCAACTGCTAAAGCCTTTAGCGCCAACGCCTCTCCGCCTTGGATCAAGATCCAACTGTTGAAAGTGGACCTCAGACCGACGCCTTCATCATTAGCAGGTAAAGAAGGATGCAGTCTGGAACGTTGGATCTCGATCCAATGGTCCAAATCTCACGCCATGCAAATGCACTGCTCACCCATCCATGCGCGCAGCGCAGTGGATAAAGTGCTTGGCCGCCTCAACACGCAGGTTCGAATCCACGAGGCACTTCGATTAGGCATAGATGAGCTGGCACTATCGACCGCACAATGGAGATTGGGCGGCCATGCTCACCCAAATAGATCCACGCTCCATCTGACATGGCGAGGAAATGCCCCATCGCACGCGATGAGGCACGCGGAGGAGGCGGGAGAGGATGCGCTCTCAGCCATTCGATCTCACGATTGAACAACTGAGATTGAGAGATCGTGGATGGGTGTTGAAGCACGGGGAGGCGAGCAGGCATGCGCACGTCACCCACTACGGCCATGTTCAGGCCTTTAGTAATGGATTTATCCATCACTAAAGGTCTTGAATTAATGATTTTCAACATAAAATGACCAAATTGCCCTCACTCCTTGCAACTATAAAAGGAGACCCCCTCCATACAAAATTCTCATCCCTTCCTTCTCTTCTCTCCCTCTCCAAAGCTCAAGAGAAGCTTGTCCCACACCCGGGATGCTCCTCGAGAGATAAAGTCAAATTTTCGCCCCCATTTCGAAAGTGGATCCCGTGACGACGATGACGTGCTACCCCATTCTCGTTCTTCCTGCCTCGACCTCTTTCTTCCCACTCCATCCTTCGTCTTCTAGGCATCGTCCCATCCGGCTCGTCCTCCAAGCGATCGTCGAGGAGGATAACTTCTCTCTCCCATTCCTTTTTCCTACTTTCTAGAGTAGAATTTTCCTACTTTCTAGTGTAATAGTTTTCCTGCTTTCTAGTGTAATTTCTCATTGGTTTAATTGTATAAACATTTTGAAGTATTAAGTGAATGTTTTCTCTCTCTCTCTCTTATTCTGATTGTTTATATTGCTTCATTGTAATTACTTCACTTTCAACAAAAACCCTAAAAAAATATAATTGTGAATTTAGATCGACGTAGCCTCCCTGAGTTCGACTTGGGATTTCTATTCCGGTATAAATTTTATTTGTTGAACATGAGTTCTTCACTTTCAAACTACAACGACAGGTTTTCAAAACCAAATACGATAGCGTAGTAACCCGTAGCTTCAACATTGTGTTTTTGTGAGATTGAATATTTATGTGATTGTTTACTTTACTTCCTCATTATTTCTTTTATTGCGCAAATCTCACCCCCTCTTCATTAGAACCTTCACCTTCATGGGTTACCTCTAGAGTGTGCCATATTTCATAAGCGGTGGCGCATTGTGAAATCCGGCTGAACTCCTCCAGACTTAATGCGTAATACAATGCATTCATTGTCTTTGAGTTGAGGGAAAGTTCCTTGATTTTTTGTTGTACCCTGCCACGTTTCTCCAGGATATCCTAGGGAGTCTCGCATCTCTCCCAACTCGAGTAGTCATTTTCCTGCAACCACATATGCATGTTTAATTCCCAATAGGGATAATTTTTACCCTTAAAAGATGGTGGTTGCATGATGGATTGCCCCTCAGCTTGTCTCGTAACAAAGATGCTCCCCTCCATTTTCGGATCCTTGCCGATTTATTACGTCGAAATTGCAAGTCCTTGCTCTGATACCAACTGTAGGTGCACTAAAGGAGGGGTGGATAGTGAGGTATATAAAAGTGATACGAATTAAAATCAATCACACAAAGAAATTACCATAATGTCACCAGAATCCACAAGGATTTTAGGTGGAAACCCAACCCAGGTAAAATCCACCACCTAAGTCTTCCTGACTTATGATTTTCCAATCTACCTAGTAGATCAAATCCATTAACATATCACTTAAACAAGGGTGATATGACCTTAATTACAACCACACTACTTTAACTCGAAGGTAGTGAACCTCAAAACCCCTCTTCTTCATGAAGAGTATTTTGTATCACGAAGGAGATAGGAATTTGCTATGCGAATACCCAACCTAAAACTAAAACAAGAACAATAAAACCTATAGAGCCTAAATATAAAGTTTAATCTAAGCTTCTGTAGGAAAGGATTACCTCCCTTAAGGTGGAAGTGGATTGACGTGAGTGTGCAATAGAGTATCGATGTCTCAGATGTGAAGTTTAGAGCTTGGAGGGAAAGATCGCAATTTTCTTCTTTTAATCTCTTACAAAATGGGATAATAGTGAGAAGAATTATCTCTATGCTGTATAGAATAAAGGAGAGGCTCCCATTTATTTATAAATGTGTTAGGAACCTTCAAGAAGGCTTGGGAGGATCCTTGTAGCCATTGGGAATAAATCCCAAGGGATTTGGTCGAAATCCAAATAAAATCAGGCTCATCATGTCGCTAATAGCAAAATCAGACATCAAATTTTTGGGTCAGACGTCTAACGGGATTTTTGGACATCTGTTCTTGATGGGTGGTCTTCCTGGAAATATTTGGATCTAAACAAGGATCTTGTTAAAATAAATCAGATGTCTAAATAGAAGCTTGATGGAAACACCATCATGAGCCCTAACTAGCCCATTTTAGTCTGGAATAAAAGATAAAAGCCCCTACATATTCATCTGAAGGTTATATCTCCACCATATTATGTTTTGAGAAGAGAACAAGAAACTAGGGTTAATTCTATAATTTTAATAGCATATCATGAACATAGAATAACAAAGGGGTTGTCTAGGGGTGAAATAAAGGTCAAATGAGCATTAAAGTCTAATAAGTGGATCTATGCAGACAGAAATGGGGTTTCGCACATTTCGAGAACTAATACAGCACCTAAAACCCTAATTTCAGACCTGCTTAAATTACTGAGATTTTGGTCAGGATAAAATTCATTTAAACCTTCTCAAAATCATGGAAAAATATTTCATAAGGTTTGGTAACCTTGGTTTGACCATCTGAACCTATTTTGACCTCAAATAGAGTCTCAAACAGAAAGTTACCCTGATTTGGGTTTCTATGCAAATTATCCAGTCAAACTTGGTTAAAACTCAAATCCAACTTTTCCATCAAATTTTTTGGGTTCAAATTAGGTTTGTATCAAAATTTAGGCCCAATTAGAGTCCATCTTTACCTAGTTTGCATTTTGGTCCAAGTTAACTCTTTCTCTCTCATTAGGCCCCTAACTTTCAAAATCTTTACAAATAGGCCCCCAACTTCTCTTCATCTTCTTCAAATGGGTCCCTGTCGCCATGGCAGGTGTGAACCCATGAACCCAAGCTTCCAATCAAGGATTCCTCCCTGATTGCTTGGTCAATCCCTTCCAAAATTGGAAGGGATGATCGTGAGGAAGTCCTAATTCTTCTCCAACTCACCATCCTCCAGCCACAAACCCTCCAGATTCCAACTCCAAGCTTCGTGGCTAGTCTCCAGGTCCTCCTCTAGGTGTTCAATTGGACTCAGCAGGTGCTTCCTCCGACTGAAATTGGAGCTTCAACCTCCAGCTGCACGTGTGGAAGACTGTGGGACATTTAGTCCCACATCATAAATTTTGAAGCCAAATGTGCATGATATAAGGGATTTGGCTCCCCGACTCCTCGCCCAAGACACGGGGGTCGGGTCCCCATTAACCCTTCACATCTCCTTACCTGACCAAGCACTCCTTGCTTACGACCCATGACAGCAAGCCTGATCCTGTTCACACCCATTTACCCGACCGATTACCTAGCTTAACCTAGGTCTTTGAGGAAAGAAGAAGAGGAAAGAGAGAGGGGGGGGGTTTGCCCTCTACTATGCTCTCTAAGACTTAGCCTATTTGAGGAGGCCTTTACCTCTGTGCTGTGGTGTTGTGGTTGCCTCTCTCTTGAGGCAC
The DNA here is from genome assembly GCA_037157565.1 of Thalassia testudinum. Lineage (NCBI taxonomy): Eukaryota > Viridiplantae > Streptophyta > Magnoliopsida > Alismatales > Hydrocharitaceae > Thalassia > Thalassia testudinum. The sequence goes on from JAZHRO010000025.1 coordinate 5,916,923, forward strand.
AAAGAAAGAAGGAAAGAGAGGAGGCCTTTACCTGTTCTATTGAAGTTGAGACCTGAGCACTTAAGGCATCTGATGCCTTGTGCATTCGTCTAACCTGTGCTAGTGCCTTAGTTCTAAATACTATTGAGATATTGGTTGATGTGGGATATTTGATTGAGAATTACTGTTCAAATATTTGAGATACTTGAGCTTAACTTCAAAGGGTTAATTGGTGATTCAAATCATCATTTTAATTTATTCTTTTTGCACTGTGATACTTGATTTCATCTATATATCATTTTGAGTTGTTCTAAATAAAGATTTGATTATAATTGCTTATATTTCTTTTAATTAATGAGATTGAATTGCCATTAATTGCTCCCTGTGTTTGACCTCAGACTCTTTGATTCTGAGTTATAAATTTAAATGATTTAAGTGATTTTGTCCTATACTACAATGCATCTTTTAAACAGTGACGAATTCGCTTAAATAGAGCTTTAAGACGTCTGGCTAATATTAGACGTCTAATCATATGGGGGTTGTTCCTGGATTGAACCAAATCCAAATAGGGTTCTAATGTAAAGTGGTAAGATGTCTTACTGGACGTATGGTCAAACTGCCAGACATCTGATGGTAAAGGTACCCTACAAGAATTGATTCTCAAGAAGCCAACGTTTAGATTTGGTCTAATAACGTTGGATTTTGGTATAGTGTTTCTTTATCAAACGTCTAAGGGTCTTTCTAGATGTCTGGGAACAATAATAAAATATTTCTAAGTGGGTTTGCAAAGATATTGACCTGATAGGCTAACGATCCTATTATCGAATGTCTGTCAAGGTTATCAGTCGTCTAAAAGGATGTTGAAATAAGGTCAGGTCATCTGAATACAAAGATCAGAGACCAAGGTTTACAACCTAGGTTATTGGACATCTGGCCAAAGATCAGATGACTTAGAAGCTGAGATCAGGCGTATGGTAAATTGACTGGACGTCTGCTTAGGTTGTCTGATTAGGCTTTGGCTTTCTAAGTCAGTTCTAGGAATTGCCTAAATATCCTTAAGATTGTGTAGGTGCTCCTAGGAGTAAGGGTGTTTATATTTTGGGCTCTTTACAACAATTCTAAAGAAATAAAGAGCAAAATGAATGACAAATACAAGAACATTTAAATAGAAACTTCTAAGTCCTATTCTTCTTCAAGCTTTCACTCCACAATGCTTTTGTTCTTCTATCAAGCTCCTCCATGCTCCTTGATGGACTTGAGCTTGAGCTCCTCACACTTGCTACCATTTGCATTTAACCTGAAATCTTAAACTCAAATGCAAATCTTAAATCACAAGCATTTGTTATCATCAAAATCAACGATCGTGGCGCATTTGCACCAACAACCTCTCCATTTGTCAGCGGGAACCACAACCCTTCATCATCTCCTTCAATGTGCATCACCTGCAAAAGTGCGCAATCTATCATCCACTTCCTGAGATATTTGGCAAGAATACTTCTTCTTGTGTGGTCCCTTAAACCACGAACATTCCACGTTAATATTCTTAACATAAGGATACCTGCTTATCCCCCTTTGTCACTCCCGTGCGTGACACATTCAGGATACTAGCAACCTGGTTCGCATCAACCTACGAGGTCCCATTATAGCAAAGATTGTATCTTCCCTTGTTCGATGATCCTCCTCTAGGTGACGCATTGGAGCCAACATTATACGTAGCCCCCGTAGGGGTTGAAAAAATAAAGGTGTTGTCATTGTCTTTATCATTATGTTGAACATGAGACTAAGGTTCTTCATATTTTTTGGAGGCTAGATTCACCACTTCCCTATGAAGCACTATAGCTCACTTATCCCCACATTCCATCATCCCACTATCCACAGTCTCATCTCCAACCTTTGTATGCTCCATAATAGAATCATCACTGACCTTTCGATTTTTTTGAGTGGTACTAATAGAAGCCTGCACATCCTGCACCTTGTGTCGTTATGTGTTGACCTCTCTATCATCATTAGGAGGTTTTCTCTCCCTCCCATCTTCCTCCCTTCTATCCACAGGACTTACACTCATGCTAATAGTAAGGAGCCAAGAGGATCCCCCACATCTGAGGACGACCTTCTCATGGAACAACCCCCTATGTCTCAAGTTCACATCGACCTTCACCATGCTGCCATCACCTTCCACAAGTTACACAACAAACCCCTCCATTAAGGAGGCAAAGCCAGCTATCACACTACTTACAACAGCATTGGGTGCAAATGCAAGGGCAAACCTCAAATCTCCACTGAGCCTTCTCTGACATAGACTTGCTAAGGGGGTCTTTCACTCAAAGCCCCATCAAACGAAGAAACTGATCGCCATATAACAGAAACAGAGCCAAAACACGACAATCAAAATTTCAAAACATCCACATCCACATCAGACAAACCAAAAACCAAGAAGCTCAAAGGGTTTAACACCGAGATCTTCCACAATGAAAAAGAAAGAGATAGAGACCTTACAAATCCTTGGAGGTTGACCAAGGATGGTGCATCGGCCATGATCTCTCCAATAAGGGCTCCATGCAAGTATGCTTCCATAGCAAGAGCTTCCGATGAAAAGGGAACCTCCATGTCCAAGGAAGGTGTTGTAGGGGGTGGGAAGGGATGCCATGCACGTCCATGTCGATCAAGGCTTTGACCGTTCCATCGATGTGGTCCCCGATGACAATCACCCATGCTGCCCACATGGTGGCTACGATTTGTGTTGTCTCCAAGTTATATGACCAAGCAACCCCACCATGGTCACTGTTGGCCCTATTTGATCTTCTCTTGCACGTGCTTTGTTTGTACCCCAAGCCTCCACACTTAAGGCACACGATTGCATTATGACACACGACTGCCATGTGCCTGTTCTCCCTACACCTATAACAAATCACCCCCCATCTCCCCCATGCCAACCAAACCATCTCCTGGAATCTCCACCCCTCACCATCCTTTGAACACCATCTTCTCAACAAATGCCCCGTGTGTGCCGCCCCTTCGTCACCTCTCCACCCTCATCCACTTGCCCTCCATCCTTCTAGTCCCTCAGTCTCCTTCAAGCTTGTTCGATCAAGCCAAAAATTGATTTTTTTGTTAGTCTGATAGATTAATAATATTTATTTCTTATTATTAGATTAATTTGTAAATAACTTAATTTTTTTGTTAAAATTAACAATTATCATAAGTTTTTAAATGTTTTGGGTCAAATATTCAAAAAAGTTTTGATTCCATTCATGTCAATAGCTAATTCAATCAAACAATTGAAAGGAATTGGATCCATCTTTAATTATTCTATTAATACCTTAACCCAAACAAAGGGATAGAATCAACCATTCCTTTCCATTCTTTTACCCATTTCATTCTATACTTGATTCCATTCCATCCTCATTCCTTTCCTATGAAACAGACGTACCGTAAAGGGCTTTATTCCTTACGCAGTGCATAGGGATCACTCTCCTCACCTGACACTTGCAATGCCCATCCCATTCCCACTCACAATAAGGGCCCCTCCCACTTCTTGTCTCACAGGTGCGATACCAGCCTTCAACTCTTCTCCAAAGTGCAGGCCCTAACGCTCACGATCCACTCTACGCTAGCAACAACCCATCGTCCCTACTCCATTGCATAGGAACACAGCGACACCTATCCCATCCTATTCCATCGGATTCTCCTTACTCTCCATCACTGCCAATCCATCTCTCCTCACGTTACCACATACCACACCTCCTCCCCGTTCCCATCTTCATGCCACAGCCTACACAGCAAAACACGCACACACATACACACGTAGGGATGCCCCCTTCATTCCATCACACAGCCACCTCTTATCTTCACCTGACAACCACCAGCTAACCACCACTTTCACAACCACCTCCATAGCCATCTAGCCACCCACAGTTTATGTCGAAAATCATTGTAGTTTAGGAAAACATCGCATCGTAGTATAGCGATGAAGATCGAATCAACACTTAAATTTATAAAGCTCGAAAAATCATGAGTTCCGAGGTCATTCGCAGAGAGAACATATGGAATTCAATCACTAGCCAGATATGATAAATAATGAGTACAATAATCAATCCACAATAATGATATGCAATGAATAAATAATCAACTAAAAATGTATTCAATATGGAGGAGAAGACTTTTCTTGGCCTAAATTGGGCTCATTTGGACCGATGAACCTCATGGAGCATTTATAGAGCTTGATCAGACCCTCAAACACCCCAATTCCACGAGTTTACTCATGGATTTGGAAGCTAGAAATCCTACAATTTCTTCAAGTTCACCATCGCTTTGTGCAGTAAATCAGGAGCCAAAATCTAGTTAAGTTGATCTTCCATAATGTGGACACCAATCCCACCAAATTTGGTGGGACTTGGTGATGATTTGAATCGGTCAACATTGGTCTTTATATGTGTTGACTCTACATTTAATCAGGAAGTAGGGACTGAATTGCAAAGAAGAGGACAAAGTTAGGGGGTTTCTGTAATAAACTTGAAACCTAGGGGTCTAGATGTGAGAAATAGAGTTTTTAGGGGTTAAAATGCAAACTAGGTCAAGATTGACTCTGATTGGGCCCAAATTTTGGTGTTAACCTAATTTGGACCCAAGAAATATAATGGTGAACTTGGATTTCTATTTTGACCATGTTTGATTGGGTAAATTGCACAGAAGCTCAAATCTAAGTAAATTCCCGTTTAAAATTCTATTCTTGGACAAAATGGGTTCAGATGGTCAAACCAAAGTACCAAACCTCTTAGAATATTTTTACATGAATTTTAGGAGTTTTAGATTGATTTTTCTTAACCAGAACTCTTTCAATTTAAGTGGGGCTAATAATTAGGGTTTTCAATCCTATTTTAGTCCTCGAAATGCGTGAAACCCTAATTTAATCAGTGTGAGCCCACTTACTGGTATTTTAAGTTTATTTAACATTATATTAACCCCTAAGTAATCTCATGGTTAATCTACATTTTTGATGTGCTATTAAAATATTGGAATTAACCCTATTTTCTTATCTTCTCAAATTAAACTAGTGCAAAATTATGATCCTTAGACGATCATTTAGGAGCATTTATCACTTTATTCTGACTAAATTAAGTTATTTATGACAAATGATGGCGTTACCATCATACCCCTATGGCTAACTTTTGCTAGTCCTTAGCAAAATCTTACAGACAAAACTAGATCTCTAGACCATATTTCTAATGTTCAGATGCCTATTTGTGCCTTTTTCTAGAAATTATATTAGAATACCAACAATAGTCCTAGAGGTACTCAAGTACCAGGCAAGATCCAGACCTGACTAGCCTTAGCCTTGGGTCTGCCGTGAAGTTTTTAAGGCTCGCAAAAACTACCCAGAGGTTCGTTAACCCCAACGGTTAAAGCACCCGTGTGTATACGTAGCAAGTCCAGGTTCAATTTGCCAATGCATTTTCTATAAGAGAGATAGAGAGGGATATTTCTTTTGAAAGTTTTCTCTCTTTTCTTTTTACATTCCCCTAAATCCAACATCGGATTGGCCCTAAACATGATTTTCTATTGAATTCCTTGTCCCCATCATCAATCCTCGAAGGGTTCCTGGCTTTCGATTCTTCGGGATAGCACTGCCCATGGCAACCCCCAAAACCCTGACTTTTGACACTTTGGGATAGTGCCGCCCATGGCATTTTGTAGCTAAATTCAAGCCCTAGCAATCGACATTTCGGGATAATCTTGCCTATGATACCTGAACCATTATAAGCTACTTACGTGCCCTCGGTGGGATACTTAAATATCCTAGGAGACAAGCATCGAGGAGAAGATATGCTATTATGCATCTTCGTGGGGAGTATTTTTCATTCCACCTCTCCGCATCGAGAACTCATCCAATCAACTTGTGTCGTTGAGCCACTCTTAAGCCAAATCTTCAGGAAAACATTTTCAGAACAGAACACTTTTGGCATTATTCTTCATTAAGCGCATTGAGCCAGACTGGTGTGTGATTTTTAGGTGCCTAGGTTACCAAGTCCCGCAAACCAAAGGGCAGGTAGCAGGGCTAAATAATCCCTAAGCCTTAAACTTAATACATTAGCTTTTTACTTTCCTTAACCTCTTGAGGAGTAGTCCAACTCTTAACAATTACATGAACATTTAAGGCCTAAAATAGGCCTAAGAGGCCTAAGGTTAGTATTCTTAACTTATCTCCTTGCCTTTAGCACTTCAGGACTTAATCCTTGTTTTGATTTAGTCTAGAACTTAAGTAGATTCCATAATCAGTTGCTAGGACTATCAATTATTTCTAATTTTGCTCCTTTGACATTTTTTGTATTTCCTCCTCTTTTCCTCCCCTCAAGAAAGATTTTTCATTCATTTTTACAAAATTTTCCTCCCCTTTACTCCATTGTTTTTCCCTTTTTTCCTTGTTTTTTGTAAGAACCCCTCAGAGAATTAAATTTTCCATTTGATTTTCACTTTAATACCCCCCATGCCTAAGTTTTGTAATGTCCCCATTATAAACCAGGTGGGTTCGAATTTAGCTTAGTTCAAAGGTTAGAACAGGGTTAAAGGGTGGGTGAATGGGTTGGGATGATTGTTACAAGCGATTTCAAGCTCTGATACGAGTATCAAAGGTGGAGTTGGTTGTTCTAAGTTTGAACCCTAAAGTGCAATAGGAGTGTAGCTCAAAAAGAATAAGAAGGGTCTTAGGTTTTTGGAATGACGGGTTGCCTCCCGTTAAGTGCTAAATTCAATGCTTTCAGTCAAGCAGAAGGTGGTCAAGGAGAAGGGGTGGTTAGATTAGAAGAATTTTGTAGAACAAGCACCTTGATGAGTAGTCTAGTTGATCCAACCAGGTGCTTATTCAGATCAATTGGCTGATGATGCAAACCAAACCTAATCAGCCCGGTGGGTTGAGGGATGTGAATCAATAGGTATGAAGCCCACCAAATGCTTTATGGTTTAAACAGGTATGGAAATGCAAATCAAGGGTTTGGCCGTATCAGCTTAGCCAGATCAGAGTAGGGATCCTGAAAAGATAATGGATTTGTGCCGAATGTGGGAACCCTACCGGTGGGATCTGAAGGGGCAATATGTGGTTGTCAGTTCGATCAATGTCCCATTCACTATCGAAACACGATGGTGAATCATATGCAACCATATCAAAAAGAGGTAAGTTAGAATAGAAATTGATTTCCGAGGTGGGTCAAGGTTGGGATCGATTTTTGAATGGCTCTGTAGGAGGTAGGGCTACTTTGAGTTTTAAATCATTGGCCTCAGAATCTGAATCAAAGAATGAATCATAGATACTGAGGTCGTAAATCGTCTCATAGTCATCTGGAAACAAAGATTCTGCAAAATTAGAGTATGATTCAAAATCATCAGAGAATTTGCGAAACTCAGCTTCTGAACCTGATTCAAGATCGGGATTTCCACTACAGAATAAATCAAGATGCATGGAGTTATCAACCTGACTTTGGTCTAACATAACTTCAAATTCCAAGCTTACTGGGATATCTTTATTAGGCATAGGATCAGGTTCAAGGTATCTCGAGTAGATCCAATTGAATCCCAACTCTTCCAACTCCTCTGATTCTGTATCATAGATTGGTTTGACTTCCAAAAAATCAATTTGTTCTTTTAAGGAGTCTAGAGTGGTATAATCATCAAATATATGCCCAATACCATTATTCGAATCCAAAATCCTGTTCTCGTCACATTGAGCTTCATGATCATCCCAACTAGGCTTAGCTCTAGATTCTAGGTTAGGTATAGGAACTGGGTCACTAGAATCTACACTTGGTTCTATTGGGATGTTAGAATTACTTTTGAGGAATACCTTAACAGGATAAGGTGTGGGAATTACATCCTCGAGAGATTCTGAATCAAACTCATCATAGGTTTTGGGAAATCTAGGCACGATGGACTAGCTTCACAACTTCCTATGGTTGGCTCGTAATCGGGAACACTTGTAACTGGATCTGCCCAACCCATATCATGATTAGGTATGTCATTTTATCCAAAATAAAAATTTTGTTCCATTTAGGTTGGGGGTCCATACTAATAACCTCCATTTTCATACCCAGGCTCAGGGAAATTGTATTAATCTTCAAAATTACCCCGAGATATCTCATTGGTTTTTGAGTGGTGATATGGGTATTTCTGATCAATGGCTTGTTGCAATATATTTAGCATATTCCCATGTTTCTCAGTGAGATCCTGGTGTATTTCCCAAAGTGGTGAATTTGTCAAACATTGTATATACTCAGTGTCATGTAATCTCCATAATTCATTGTACTCTGATAAAAGAGCATCCCAGGTTGAAACACATATCATTTGTGTTAACATCATCTTAGCGTGGTCCATAATGAGGTTTGTTGTTTCTGGTTCATTAACCAGAACTCTGCTAAATGGATCTGAGGTTTTGTCAAATTCTTCCCTATGCTTAAGAGCAGTTTCGATCATTTTCTCTTTTATGCTCGTACGGGATTCAGGTTTATTGAACATTTTTCCTATGTTGTCAGGTTGCATCTCCCAATCAGGTGGTGGATCAGGATGGAGAATCAAATTCAGGTCCAGATTGATTTGATCAGATCAGATTTTACCCACAAGATCAACTTGATGATAACGTCATCATCAACCATATCTGGCTTTAATAAGTCATATTCCATTGATAAATGCTCCTACATAACAAGAATATCCTAATTTTAGAATAATCACAGGGTTTCTCAAGGGTTAATTAAAGGTCAAATGGCCATAAATGCCTAATAAGTGGGTTCATGCAGAATGAAACGGGTTTTTCACGCATTTCAAGAATTAATGGACATTTGAAACCCTAAAAAAGATCCTCTTAATTAACTGAGATTCTAGTTAGGAGAAAATTCACCTAAACTTTCTAAAAATCATATAAAAATATTATCTAAGGTTTGGTACCTTTGATTTAACCATTGGAACCCAATTTGACCTAAAATAGTCTTAGACAGACAGTTGCCCTAATTTAGGTTTCTACGCAAATTACCTAGTCAAACTTGGTCAAAACCAAAATTCGACTTCACCATCAGATTCATTGGGTCCAAATTAGGTTTGTACCAAAATTTAGACCCAATCAGAGATCATATTAACCTAGTTTGCATTTCAGTCTAGTCTGACTCTTTTTATCACATATGCACCCCTAGCTTTTTGAATTTCTTACAAATAGGTCCCTAACTTTGTCATTTTCTTTGCAATCATGTCCCTATACCATTATCATGGAGGATCTCCTACTCCAGTGACCTTCAATCAGAGATTTATCTCTAAGTCCTTGGCAGATCTCTCCCAAAAATGGAAGGACTCCTGACGAGATCCTCTTCCATTTGAGCTTCTTCATGACCTTCCAAATCCATCCAAAGGCTTGTGTGAACCTTTTGAAGGCTCGGGTCTCTTATTTTGCAAAGCTTCGAAGTTTCCAAGCTTGGTCCCCAAGCTTGGAATGCTCCCTTGAGGCCTATATAAGGAACCCTAAGGACAAATCATCCTCTTTAGCTAGGTTTGGGGCCAAAATTTCTTCTTCTTCCTTATCTTCAACCCCTCTCTGACCAATCTCCGGCGGTCCTCTTCATTCTCCTTCATCCATGCCCCCAATCGTCAAATTGGAGGCACAGCTATCCTCCCCTCCTTCCTCCGATGGTGGCCGGCCAAAGCCCCGTCGTCCCAGACCTCTTTCCTCACTGCCATCCCCCTCTAGAGAGTTCATCTTCCCCATCTCCGGCCACCCTCTGATGAGGTCTTCTACATGCTCTGCCACTTTAAACACCTCACCACCTATGCCAAAACCTCCACCATGACCATCCGCATAAAGCCCCTCTACCTATTCGTCACTCCACCCACCAAAAAGCTCCACCGAACAACCCACCTTCTCACGACCTTTTCCACCTCCGTCCAACCACCTCATGGCCTGATTCTTCACGCAACCACCACCACTGCACTCTACACCCTCTGGCGATGCTTATGAACTACTTTAATGTGGGTGAGAGGCCTTATTCTTGTTTTTAGGTCACAGGTCATCGTCGCCATTGTTGAAGCTCCATTGAAGAGCTCAACGCCATGTTCTTGCGGTGCTCGCTCCAAGTCTTTGTCCCAGGTGAAGCATATTCATCTCAGAAACATCCACAGGTGGTCAATTGGGAGAATTGACCGCTTTAAGGATGCCAATTGAAGACCACCTGCTGCTGTTGTCTACGCGAAGAAGGTACGACTTTGTCCCACATCGTGAGAATAAGAGCGTGCGATAGCACATAAATTAAATTTTCGCTCTGGGTTGTTTGCCTCAGAACACGTGGGAGTAAGGTCCCCTTCACCCTTCAAATGCCTGACCTGCCTACTCACTCCCTGGCAACGACGCCAAAATGTTGATAGAGCTATTTGTTAGTTATACTACAATGCATTTCCCTAACATTGACGAAAAGACCTATCAACACAACTCTAATAGAGGCCTCTAAGTCAGAACTAGGGACCTTTGCTGTGTATGCACTAAAGAATAGATAAGGGATTGGATGTGTATTGGACCCAATCAAGGCACCCAAAAATTTTGGATGACTAAGGCTATTTGAGGCAAATGAGCCTCTTGATAAAAAATCAACACACCCGAGAATTACTTGGGCAACCAGGGAGTGTCCCGTAAAGACCCCTACACGGTAGAGCGTCCCCACGGGTTATAAGATTTTCCCCACCTGACCTAAGTCTACCAATTTTAGCCCTAATTGTGTCTTGAATTTCACTTGATTTATAAGTTATTTCAAATTGTGACCTAATTTGTAGGTTGATTGATTCACAAAGTGAACCAACTTCCCTGATTTGTCCTAAGGTTGAGGATGAAATTTGGGTTAGAGCACCCAAATCACCCTAAATTGGTTCTCAACAGGTTATTAGGTCCCAAGTTTTATGGTTCAAGTGAATTTAGAGCCCTGATTTTAGGGTTCACTTGGTCAGATCAATTCAAACAAGGGCTTGGGTAGCACACAAATGCGGGAAGATCAATTTCCTTAATTGCAGGCAAGTGTGTACTAACACTTCAAAACCCTAATCTGGAAATTGGCTCTATTTCCATGTCCAATTTGAGCCCAAATATGACACCTTGGACTCAAAAAAGAAAGTGAGTAGTTCAAGAAGTTGAGAAATTTTAGCACGACTCCCTCATAGGTACAGGTAGTATGGATGGGCAATCTATAATCAAATCAAATCAAATCAGGAAACTCTTTGCCTTTAAATGATAATTACTAGGAAAGTAAGGTAAGTGGATCCTAATTGATTTGTTTCTTTTTTTCTCCTCCCAAGATTAAGAGATGATTAGGGAAGAAGAGAAATTTTACTTGCAGTTGGAGTGGTTGATTGAGCGGAAGATCTCCTCGTGATTCATCTTGCGACAACAAAACAAAGCAGATAGGGCAGGATAGAAATCAGCTCAATGATCAAGAAAAATATGACTAGTGGTGAATTACGCCTTGCTCCCCAGCAACGGTGCCAAAATGTTGATGTCGAAAATCGTCGTAGTTTAGGAAAACATCACGTCGTAGTATAGCGATGAAAATCGAATCGACATTTAAATTTATAAAGTTTGAAAAATCATGAGTTCCGAGGTCATTCTCAAGGAGAAAATATAGAATTCAATCAATAGTCAAATATGATAAATAATGAGCACAATAATCAATCCGCAATAATGATAGGCAACGAATAAATAATCCACTAAAAATATATTCAATAAGAATGAAATTATATCTTAGAATCAATGAGACAAAAATATAACAAGAGCCTAAAAAGTGGTTGTTGAAACCACTATTTATTCTTCAAGTTAAGCATAATTCCCAATGATCAAATCTCAATTAAGAGCCAACAGTATCCTTAAATCATAGCCTCAATTTTCCCAAATCAGACGTTGGGAGCAAGGATCAGATGCCTTAAAGTATCAAGCCAAAGCACCTCAAGAATACACTTAAGTGTTAGGCACGATTCCCAAGGATGAATAGTGCAAACCCCATTAATCCTCTCAGAAGTTCCTTCTCTCTCTCAATTAGAATCAAGTCAGGGTAATCGGATCTTGGTCCAGGCCTGCCAATGTTCGGTTGCGGGCGAGGGTGCGTAGGGGTGAGAGTGGGACCTCACTCCATGTTTGGAAGTGATGAGCTAATGCAACAAAAACCTTATGAACCAAAATTTGGTTTATCTTTCTATGATGTGGCACTAAACGTGTTGCTTCTTCTTCGCTCAGCTGCAACTGAGAATCCTCTCAAATTGATGTTGCTGCAACTGTTGTTTGCCTCGATTGAGAGCCTGGATGGCTTCACGACCTCAATTTCTAGTTATTGATGACAGTAGCATGGTTGTTAATAGCTGAAGCATGGCGGACGGAGGTGGTGGAAGGCTGAGGTCCAATGAAGTACCTGCATGACAAATACGGGCTTAATGTCCCAAATTAGAAGGCTTAAGTGAATCGTCGTGGCCCATGGAACATGATGGTGGCGGTCTTGAGGAGATTGCAGCACTATGGAGATTGGTCGAAGGCGGAGATGATGGCAGAGGCATGGTGATGTGCATACATCTGATTAACCTAAAATTTCTATTAATGCATGTTCTTAGTACCATATTAGCATCATGCATTGTAAATATTGCATAACATGCATAATCATGCATTTAGGTCAAGTTGTATAAATTGTATAGTAATTGTCTCCTTTTATGTTCAAGAACAGGGCAACATGTTAATCAGGGCCTCGGATCGAAGATCCAACCGTACAGATCTGATCAGGGCGACGATTGGAGTTCAACGACTCCAAGATCTCCCTGATCGGACATACATAGCACCAGATAGAGGCTGAGGAACCCTAAAGATCAAGGGCCAAGATAGTGTTAATCTACACCTCAGATGACAAATCCAACCACACGGATGGGTTTGGATTGATGATCACAGCTTAATGGTGCAAAAATCAGTCCAATCCGACACCCATGGCACCATCTACAACACAAAGAAGATGGACGGCCAAGATAGCGCCACTTGGCACCATCTCAGCCACCCAATCGGCCCCAAGGACCCGCCTTCGCTTCTTTTCTTCACCCGCTCGACGAATCTCTATCGTTGGATGCCCATCCAACGATCGTAGAGCCGCGCACTCAATTCCTCCATGCGACAAAGATGGGCGCGTAGCGTAGCGGTCGAGTGCCCCTTTGCAAGCGAAGGGCACGCATTCGAGCCGCGCTAAATGCCTCAAATAGGACGGGCGTGAGCACAAGAGCAGGCACGATTCGACTGTCAGATGAAGATCGGGTGGCCGAGGGGAGGAGGCGTGGGGTGCGGAGGATCCTTCGATCGTGTACGCGTGTGATGACGTGTGTTTGCACACCTCATTGCATGCGGGCCCACGACAGAGGAGTTTTGAAGGCGTGAGCGAGGATTGATCTCAACCGTCCGATGTCACGATCAGACGGCTGAGATCAATCCAAGCATGCATAGGCATTAGGGCACGGAAGCGGAGCGGGCATGCACAGCACACGCGCACGTCAGCCACGTTCAGGCCTTTAGTGACGGATAAATCCGTCACTAAAGGCCCTAAATTAATGTTTTTGAAATTAAAATGTCCAAAATGCCCCTACTCCTTGCAACTATAAAAGGAGACCCCTACCTTATGAATTTATGATCCCTTCCTTCTCCTCTCTCCCTCTCCAAAGCTTAAGCTTATCCCACACCTAGGATGCTCCTCAAGAGCTAAAACCAAGCTTCCACCCCCGTTCCGGAAGTGGATCCCACAACGACAATGATGTACTGCCTCATTCTCATTCTTCCGACTTTGTCCTCCTTCTTCCCGCCTCGTCCTCCGTCTTCCAGGCATCTCCTTTGTCCGACTCATCCTCCAAGCATTCGTCGAGGAGGATAACTTCTCTCTCCTTTCTTTTATAGCTTTCTAGAGTAGAATTTTCTGCTTTCTAGTTGTAACAGTTTCTCACTTTCTAGTGTAATCATTTCCCACTTTCATAGTTGTAAAACATTATTCAAATATCAAGTGATTGTTCCCTCTCTCTCTTATTATTTATATCGATTCCATTGTGATTATTTCACCTTTTAAACAAAAATACAAAAAAATATAACTACGGATTTTGAGATCAACGTAGCCTCCTTGTATTCGACCCAGAACTTCTTTACGGATTTTTTGATATAAATTTTATCTTTTGAATGGATTTCTTCGTGACTCAAGCTACAATGACGGGTTTTCGAATCCAACTCCGAACGCGTAGTTTTCCACCATCAACATTTTGGCGCTGTTGCCTGGGAGGTGATGCTATTTGATTCTTCGCATTTTCCGACCTAAGAATCGTTTACCTCACTTCTCTCCTCTCTTATTGTGATTGTAGGTACTCTTTTGAGAAGAGCAAAAGTGGTATATTGGAGCAAAGTGTTGTTGAAGGTTCCGTAAGTTTACCCTCACCTCCCACCTATTAGTTTTCATTCCACCACGTAATAACACAAACATAAATCAACCTAGGTGTTCTTATAAATCCTAAGGTTAGTTTTGTTTGTTTGTTTGACACCTACACCAACCTTACCCTCCACATTTAGAAAGAAAAATTAAAAAAATCTTACAGAGGTACACAACCTCATTTGATTTTCAAACTCAATCGGTAAACCGATCTTTGGAACCGGTACACACACCCAAACACATAATCGAGTAGAAATCAAATTAGGTAATCACTTGTGTGCCTAATTAAGTGGTGCAACAGGCCGATTGTTTGAGTTGATTAGGCCGCACCACTTCAACTAAAATCAACTCATAAGTAGCTACCACATAGGTTCAACTCTTAGGGATTTACCAGGCACTCCACATTCTTTTAAGCTTCAAAGGAAAACTTCTTCACCTGTGCTTTCAAAACCTGGTGTGCCAACAAAACTTGTTTGAAAATACCTAAAGTTGAATCCTAAAAGCTACTAAGTAAGATTTGAACCCTAAAATTCACCGCATCAAAAATAATCTTGCTTGAAAACCACTGGTTGTGCATGCACACACACGTCAATCAATCATTAAGGGCACAACCTAGATAAAGGGCCCATCACATTCCAAAGCACATTCAAACCTAACCCTAATTAAAACAGAGTAGACGTTGGCCTTAAGGATTCGACTTGCTCTTCGAAGCCCAGAACGAGATTATTTTCGATTAGTCTATTTCTACTGTTCAATTTGATGTCTAGCTAGGGGAGCAGAATCAAACGATCGCAGCTGGGGGGTACACTAGGAACCGGGGGCGCAAGCCGAAGGAAGATCCTTCTCCCCAGTCCCTCCCTCTAACTGGTTGGATTGAACGGATAGAAGTAGATCAAATCATTTCTTTATCTCAAGATGGGTTCTGGGAGTCTGTAGGTCTTTAGGCTAGCCCACTTAAGGACATGTTTGATTATTTGTATTGCAGGGCACCTTTCTTCCTCCCATCTATCATGAATCCTTCCACATTTTATATGCATTCCCACTCTTTCCCTCCTATTATGTCTTATCCTCAACATGATGATTATCCCGACTCGTACTGTAATCAACCATCCCTTAGTTGGGATAACTCAGATTGGGGATACAGTTCAGGACTTCCGTGTTTAAGATCTGACCCTGGACACTATCATCAAGATTTTTATCCTTCTCAGAGACACATCGATTATAGTTCATCGTCCCCTCATGGACAACCTAATACGATCTACAATCAAGAAGGATACACTGATCTTTACCCATCCTCTGAATACACTGCCTTTAGGTCATCACCACCTTATGAACAATCTGAAATGACCTATTATCAGGAAGGGTATCACGAATCTCAATTCATTAACTCCTCTGCACTGATCCCAAACCCGCCCAACCCTGAACCAAACTATTTGGTTCAAGTTAACTGGGTCCAAGATAAGGTTTTGACTAACTTAAGGAATACTATACAATCTTTAGAAGCTCAGCCAATACCCTACACTGAAGAATTGGAGCCTCTGATTGAAATGATTGATGATCTGAACAAGTATTTGTTGGATTGGCTCCAAGATGTTAAGGGTAAGGACCCAGGTGAGTTTTTACTTGGGAAGTTAGCGAAATTGAGAATGAGATTTGTGGTTGCTTTAGTTCAATCATGGGATGATTCCCAAAATGAACCCCCTTCAGGAGAGCCAATGTCAGAACCTGCTCAGGAACCTGTTGGGTGGGACACATGTTACAAGGCTGACCAGATTGATTTAGAGCAACCAATTAAGTAAGATCTGATTTCTTCACCTGAGATTCCTGAGCCGGGGTACGAGAAAACGTATGTCTCCATGGATCAAAAAGTAATTAATGATTTTGAGACACACATTAATATGGATTTAGATTTCTTTGATTCTGAGTGTGAAGAATAAATTTGCAAAGTCTCATGTGAGTTTACAGAACACGATTTCTGTGAGACGATTAGGCTTGCGGAATCGGTTAAATCATTTGGTAGCCCAATAACTGAGGAAATTGATCTTATTGGGGCTCACATGATGGATTCAGAATCGCATTTTCTGAAGGATTCAATTCAATGCCCCGATTGTCAGTTACACCCCATTGAGCTTACTGGCGATTCTATTTTTGTGTTAACTAGACCCAAGTCAATTCTGATTCAGTCACGTCTTTTAGACTTGGAAATTTCAAACAAGGTGATTAATATACAGGAGGTCCAGGAATTTGACATTCTGAATGAGGATAGGAGTTGGGAAATTTTGATTTAGGAAGTAAGCTCCAGAGGAAGTAGAAAACTGAGTCTAAGGATTCCAATTAATCTGAAACCATCAAACCAGGACCCTTATGACATTTATTCTGAGGATGTCCAACCCAAGCACACATTCATTGATTATCCTTTTGAGCTTGATTTCTCTGTAACCCAACTTTTTGGACTTGGGTTGCATCCTCATAAATTGCAGGCCCAACCCCGCTTGCATACTGAATTTAGGTTCTGGATAATTTTTATTCAGAACCTTAGATATTCTCAACCATGGGATATGGGCCTGCATCATAATCTGGTCCACATCTGTGGACATCTGCTAGCAGGCCTTAGGTTGCATCTTTTTATTCTTATTCTGACCTACACATGTGAATTCGTTATTTCATCTTCTTTGTATAGTGTGCCTAGCTGAAGGCACTAAATTCTGCATGTATACAGCTTCTGTTTATCTCGGAGCGGACCTATTATTCACGCAATTCAGGTGCTTTCTACTCTACTCCACTCTGTTTTATGTCTTTTTAATACAATAAGGACATTGCATTATATAGGCATGGGAGGGTGGATATTCATCTCTGAATTATTTTGTCAGCTTCATAGATTCATTTTGTTTTCCTTTTATTTATATTAAAAAAAAATTGGAATTAGGAAAGAGACCTTGGGCTTTAGAAAATTTTCAATCTTAGGAAATAAAACTGTATGATTTGAACATGAAGACCCTTCAGGTCTTCAGACTTAATCAGCCCGGGTATCCACTAAAATGTGGATTTGTTTCTCGAGTCCTTGCCAATCTGAAAATATTTCTAATTTGATTAAATAAGTTTGGGTGATAAGTACACGACTTATCAACCCACCCTCTGATTTGAGAGAACTTTAAGTCTAAGCATCTACACATTATTCGCACTGACTCATTTTTCGACGATTTTAACGAAAATTGGGTAGCTAATGAACCTTCTAGGGTGGTATGGCTGGCAAGTTATCATGGGTAACAGCCCATAGGTAGGTTGTCCAGAGCTCAGCCACTGGACCATTCTTTCCCTACTGCCTTTAGGTAAATCTTAGACCAGAGAAGCCACCTACTTAAAAAGAAAAAGAAAAAGGAGAAAAGAAAGTAAAAGAAACAAAAGAAATAAACCACACTTCACCGCATGAGTATGGCTGCTAAGTTGTTGGTGGTAACAGCTCATCAACCGGTTATCCAGAACCCAGCTCAAGAAATGCACTAAAAATTCCAAAACACTTAGGAAGAAGTGGAGAAGTAGAATAAGTCGGGGAGATATACACTAGATTCACCCTTGTGTTGACCCCATAAAAAATAAAAGTAGGGAGAAAGCTACCGGTAGTATAGGTACACCTTTAGGCAGAACTCTCTTTAAGGTCACCTAGGGGCGTAGAAACCCGAAGTTAGTTCTGATTGCTGATCAACCAGTCTATCACATTCACAAAAAGATGCTTAGAACTTAGGGTTCTCATCAAATCTTTGGTGGGTTGAGTGGCCGTAGAAAGGCACTCTATAACCTTAAACTCAAAAATCCAAAAAAATTAGAAAAGAAGAAAAAGGAGAAAAAGAGATCTTTCTTTGAATAAGGCGAGGGCTTGAGGCGGTCTGCATTTTAGCAGATACCCAGATGCTGTTGTGTCTTTGAAAGTTCAGATCCTAAGTAACAATTTCTTAATGTTGAAAATGATTTGTGAACAAGTAATCCAACCTAATTCTTTTATAAATAGCATGTAGTTTTTGCTAAGGACTAGCAAAAGATAGGCATGGGGATGTGATGTGCATACATCTGATTAACCTAAAATGTCTATCAATGCATATTCTTAGTACCATATTAGCATCATGCATTGTAAATATTGCATAACTGTTGAGGATGCGTAATGCACGTTTTTGCTAGGAAAACATCGTAGTATAGTGCGCAATACGATCCAACAAAGATATTATTTTCTAAAGATAACGAGACTTGAGTCTCGGTCGTTCGTCTCTGGGAGGCGTTTGTTTTACTTTTGAAATCAATCTTTTTGCCGCTCTACTTTGTTTAAAAATGTACACCAGTTTCCAATCTCCTAATTAAGATTTCACCACTTCTGTTACGAACTCGGATTACGTGCGCGTGCGTTAAGTAAATCACAAAGGTGAACATGTGGGTTTCTATGCACACAATTCTAGTAAGGTGGTGACTATTTATGGAGAAAGCATCTATCGTTAGATTTTCAATATTCTCGGGAAACGACTTGCTTGTTGCGGAATGGATAGACAATTGAAAAACAGGAAACTTGAATCACGCAAATATAATGGCAATCAATAAGCTCATTGTGATTTCAAAACATGGAGACATATATATATTAAAGCATTTTTCATTCATTCAGTGGGAGAGTTGTCTACAACAAAAATCGTAGAGGAAAGCTTGTACAGAAATGCTTGGAATTTAAATCTAGCCACCAGAAAATGACTGCATAAAATAATCAACGGGGGGATTTTGCATGCATCATTGGGGGAGAAGTAAGACTATGCTATTAAGAAATAATAAAAGTAGTAAACTATGAAGAGCATAAACTAAATCTAGCAGAACAAAAGGGCATTCAGGGGTGGTCCCCGATGGCCTTGGAGTGGTCAAGAGGAGAGTGAGGGGCGGCCAATGTAGCTTAGGCCGACCCTTGGAGAGAGGGAGGAGTGATCCAGCATCTCGGCATGATGTCCTCCATGGAGATGATGAGCTCGTGGAGATGGGGTGGCTAACCTAAGTGGAGGTGGGCATGCATGGAACCAATGGAGTGAGTGGTGCCAATGGAAGCCAAGGGATGTGAATGGGTGCACTTGGCCGCCCATGGGGTCTTTTTATAGATTCAAGGGCTTCTCCCTAGAGAGGTGTGGAACTCTCTAGAGAGAGTCCAAGAGTGGTCGGCCACATGAGGATAGAGGTGGTTTTTGAGATCCAAAAAATGTGGATCTCAATTTGAATGCCACTTGGTTGCTAAATTTGGCAACCAAGAGGTGGTGCCACTTCAAGAGAGTTCTAGAGAACTCTATAGAAGTGTGTGTGCATGAATGGGTGTGTGTGTGTGTGGTGTGGTCGTGCTCTATGTGGCTAGGTGGTTTAGGTTAGGTCCTAATGGGTTTGGGTAGGTGTAGGTCTTGAATTAGGGTTACAAACCCTAATTGCTAAGGGGAAAATGCAATTAAACTTAACCTAAGTTTAATTGAATGAGTGTGAACCTAATTGAGAGTGAAATAACTCAATTACATTGGGTTTAGGTCAATTGGACTCTCACTAAGTCCAATTGAACTTGTGTGGGTTGAGTTCTAAGCTCAATTGGACTCAATGAGTCCAATTGACTTAGGTGAAGGTAATTGACTTTGATCTAAGTCAATTAGATTTGGTGAGGACCTAATTAGGTCCTTAGGTAGGTCTAGAGGTGATGTACTAGGGTTAGGACACCTTAATTTAGGTTCCTATGGGGTTGGGATTAGGTCTAGGGAGCTAGAGATCCAAGATCAAGACTTAAATCTCAAAACAGGGGCTGGAGACCAGTATCAGACGTCCAATAATGTGATCAGACGACTTATACTCAAAAATCAGAAGTCCAGACTTCAGTTCTGGATGTCCAATCTGAGTCAGGGGGAAATTAAGGTTCTGTTTTGGGTATTCTGCAGAAATTGGATGTCTGACAAAGTGTCTGGATGTCCAATAACACTGCAGAAGTGGGTTTGAGGTGTGCGGGAGATGGCTAAGGGTCCTGAACGTCCTATAACTTATCTGGACATCCAGATAAGGGCTGGAACTAGGGTTTTAGGTCTTCTTAGGGTGTTGTGACCTAATCTAAGGGTGGCTAAGGCTTGGGGAAGTCTCTAGGCTATCCTAGGGATAGGATGGACCTAAGCTCTTCACATTTTACTACTTTATTCTTACTTAATAGAATAGAAAACCTTTAACTCCCTTACATTATTATTCCTACATCTAAACTAAGCCTTCTGCTTCAGCTCTGCTGCAACTCCCATTATTCCTTATCCAAGTTCAGATCCTGCTCCAGATCCAGCTCTTGATCAGCTTATTGCCTGCAATTGACATAATGCACTTAATCAGCACATTATAACATTATTTCATGCATAGCTAAAGAAAAGCAGTAAAGATGCAGATAATGCGTATGCATGCATGAATAACCCTAACTTATGCTAAGTCCTAGCTTAATCTAGGTCAATTAAGACCTATGATTGCTACGCAATCAATAACATGCATAGTCATGCATTTAGGTCAAGTTGTATAAATTGTATTGTAATTGTCTCCTTTTATGGTCAGGGATAAAATAATTTGTTAATCGGGGCCTCAGATTGAAGTTCCAACCGTACGAATCTGATCAGGGTGACGATTGGAGTTTAACGATTCCAAGATCGCCCTGATCGGACATTTGTAGCACCAAATAAAGATAGAGGAACCCTAAAGATCAAAGGCCAAGATGGTGTTAATTCACACCTCAGACGACAAATCCAACTGCACGGATGGGTTCGGATCGACGATCACAGGCTAACGACGTTAAAATCGATCCAATCCGACACTCGTGGCACCATCTACAACACAAAGAAGATGGATGGCCAAGATGGCACCACGTGGCACCATCTCAGCCGCCAAACCGACCCCAAGGACCCACCTCCACTTCTCTTCTTCACCCGCTCAACGAATCTCCACCATTGGATGCTCATCCAATAGTCACAGAGCCGTGCACTTAATTCCTCCGTGCGACAAAGATGGGCACGTAGCGCAGCGGTTGAGCGCCCCTTCGCAAGCGTAGGGCGCGAGTTCGAGCCTCTCTAAGTGCCTCAAATCAGATGGGTGCGGGCATAGGCGCGATTCTATCATCAGATGAAGATCAGGCAGCCGAGGGGAGGAGGCATGTGGAGGATCCTTCGATCACGTACGTGCGCGATGACGCGCGTTTGCACACCTCATCGTACGCGGGCACGCGGCAGAGGAGTTTTGAAGGTGCGTGAGAGGATTGATCTCGACCGTCCGATCTCATGATCGGACGGCTGAGATCAATCCAAACTTGCGTAGGCATTAGGGTGCAGAAGCAGAGTGGAAGCGCGCAAAGCGCGCGCATGTCGGCCACGTTCAGTCCTTTAGTGATGGTTAAATTTGTCATTAAAGGCCCTGAATTAATGTTTTTGAAATTAAAATGTCCAAAATGCCCCCACTCCTTGCAACTATAAAAAGAAGCCCTTAACATATGAATTTATGATCCCTTCCTTCTCCTCTCTCCCTCTCCAAAGCTTAAGAGAAGCTTGTCCCACACCCGGGATGCTCCTCAAGAGCTAAAATCAAGCTTTTGCCCCAATTCCGGAAGGGAATCCCACGACGACGACAACGTAGTGCCTCGTTCTCGTTCTTCCGACTTCATCCTCCTTCCCGCCTCGTCCTCCATCTTCCAGGCATATTTTCCGTCAGCTCATCCTCCAAGCATTCGTCGAGGAGGATAACTTCTCTCTCCTTTCTTTTACCACTTTCTAGAGTAGAATTTTCCGCTTTCTAGCTATAACAGTTTCTTGCTTCTAGTGTAATCATTTCCCTCTTTCTTAGTTGTAAAACATTATTGAAATATCAAGTTATTGTTCTCTCTCTCTTATTGTTTATATCGATTCCATTGTGATTATTTTGCCTTTTAAACAAAAATACAAAAAAATATAACTGTGGATTTTGAGATCGCCGTAGCCTCCCTGTGTTTGACCTGGAACTTCTTTACGGATTTTTCGGTATAAATTTTATCTATTGAATGGATTTCTTCGCGACTCAAACTACAACGACGGGTTTTCGAATCCAACTTCGAACGCGTAGTTTTATGCCATCAACACATGAGTTGTTTGTTGGAGGTGTAGAGTGGCCAAAACACTCAATTAGGTTAGGGATTTTGGTCGCTAGAGCGTAAGGAAGGTAGTGGTGGTGGTGGTTGCGTGCTTCGTGGTTGGTGGTAGTTAGGCAAAGCTCATTGGAGCTTCGCCGGCCGTGGAGAAGATGAGAGGGGAGAGCAGCAAGCGAAAGGTCGAAATGGGGTTTTGAAGGCCTAAACCAAAACTAGAGAGTAAGAGGGAGAGAGAGGACCTAATCTAAAGGACGAAAGGGGGTAGAATGCATGTCGGCATGGCTTGCTAGACTCAAACAAGATGATTCTCTCCGGTGGAAGGAGCGACGAGGAAGATAGGGGTTGGAGACTCTTGCTTTGGCCAGCAAGGAGTGGAGGAAGGCAAGGAAGAAGGAGGACCGATCAATTTTGTCATTGGCTAGCCTAAGGAAGGATTTGAGGAGGCTCACTGAAGCCATGGTCGAAGGCGGCTAGAGGGAGAAAGGGAAGACTTCTCTTGGCCTAAACCAGGCTCATTTGGACCACTAAACCTCATGGAGCTTTTATACAGCTCGATCTGACCCTCAAATGCCACAATTCTGCAAGTTTGCTCACGGATTTGGAAGCTAGAAATCCTACAATTTCTTCAAGTTCGCTGGTTCTTTGTGCAGCAAATTAGGAGCCAAAACCTAGTTTAGTTGATTCTCCATAATGTGAACACCAATCCTACCAAATTTGGTGGGATTTGGTGATGATTTGTTGTCGATTTGAGTCAGTCAACATCGATCTTTATGTGGGTTGACTCTGCATTTAAGAATCATGCATCAGGGACTAAATTACAAAGAAGTCGACAAAGTTAGGGGGGTTTCTATAATAAACTTGAAACCTAGGGGTCTAGATGTGAGAAATAGAGTTTTTAGCAGCTAAAATGCAAATTAGGTCAAGATTGACTCTGATTGAGCCTAAATTTTGGTGTTAACCTAATTTGGACCTAAGGAATCTAATGGTGAACTTGGATTTGAATTTTGACCATGTTTGGCTAGGTAAATTGCACAGAATCCCAAATGAAGGTAAATTCCCATCTGAAACTCTATTCTTGATCAAAATGCCAAAAGTACCAAACCTCTTAGAATATTTTTCCATGAATCTTAAGAGGTTTATATTGATTTTATTTTGACCACGACCCTTTCAATTTAAGTGGGGCTGATAATTCAAGGTTTTCAATCCTGTTTTAGTCCTCGAAATGTGTAAAACCCTAATTTACTTAGTGTAAGCCCACTTTTTGGTCTTTTAAGTTCATTTGACCTTATATTAACTCCTGAGTAACCCTGTGGTTAATCTACATTTGTGATGTGCTGTTAA
Source organism: Thalassia testudinum (assembly GCA_037157565.1). NCBI lineage: Eukaryota > Viridiplantae > Streptophyta > Magnoliopsida > Alismatales > Hydrocharitaceae > Thalassia > Thalassia testudinum. The sequence continues at coordinate 5,940,806 of JAZHRO010000025.1, forward strand.
AACAACAAAATTAACCATATTTTCTTGTCTTCTTCTCAAATCAGATTAGTGTAGAATTTTGATCCTCAAACGATCATTTAGCAGCATTTATCACTTGATTCTAACTAAATTAAGTTAGTTATGATGAATGATGCTGTTACCATCACCGATAGACCGACCATCTAACACAACCACACAATAATCATCATCATCTGGGTGTGTGGAGGTGACGTGAGGAGGTAGAGCTTGGGGTACTATCTCTACCATCATCACTGTCACCATCATCGAGGAACCCACCAAATCATCTCAATTTTCTGAGCTCTCTCTTACTCTTGTTCCTATTTGATTGAGAGCTCTTTTTATTGCATCTAAATGAATGCATATATTTTTTATGAGATGATGTGTGTTTTTTATGTCGATGAGTGGCTAGCTTCCTTAGGAATGGGAGTAGGGTGATGGCAACACCATCAACTATCATAACTGGCCTAATTTAGCCTAATTCCAAGGTTAAATACTCCTTAATAATCATCAGAAGGGTGTAATTCAGTTCTGACTTGAATTTGAGAAGAATAAGAGAAATTGAGTTAATTCTATTATTTTAATGCATAATAAAAAATTTAGATTAACTAAGGGTTCAAATAGTTCCTAATGTAAGGTCAAATGAACTTAAATTCCCAAGAAGTGAGCTCGAACTAACTGAAACAAGGTTTTCTAATAATCGAAGATTAATGTAATAATAAAAACCCTAATTATAGCCTCACTTCAATGGAATGGGTTCTTGTGGAAATACATGTAATCTAAACCTCCTAAAAATCATTGAAAAGTATTCTATAAGGTTTGGAACTTCTACTTTGACCAAATGAACCCATTTTGACCAAAAATAGAGACCTAGGTGGGAAATTACTTCATTTTGGGCTACAGTGAAAATTACCCAGTCAAACTTCATCAAAACACAAATTTTGTGTCACCATTAAATTCCTTGGGTCCAAATTAGGTTACTTCTAAATTTTTTGCCTAATTAGAGTCCATGTTAACCTAGTTTACATTTTAGCTCGTTTATTTCTGTTGTTGGCATAAAACCCCCTACCTTTCAATTTCACCTACATCTAAGTCCTTGGCTGACATCATGATGATGTCAGTCGGTCATATTCCTCCTTCCAAATGTATCAATTGCAACAACATCTACCCAAACATGCTAAGATTTGAGCATCAATTTGTTCCCTCAAATCAAGCTCAAATCCCACCAAATTTGGTGGGATTGATCTTGAGATCATCCCGAATCCATTGAGCATCCTCTCAAGATCCAATTTCAAGAGAATCATCATTGGTGAGCCGTGAATTGTGTGACCCATAGTTTCCAAAGTTCGCAAGCTAAACTTGCAAATTTTGGCTCATTTGTTGAGGAATTCATCTCTATATAAAGGCCTTGACTTCTACAAGTTGACCTTGTGCTCTATTAGCTTATTGTCACCCTCTTTCTTCCTCCTTGCCATCAGAAATTGAAGCACCACTGAAGCTTGTCATCCTCCTTCCTTACCCTTTACCACATACAATAGGCAGAGGGGTTTTGTTCCCCGTTCTTCCACGAAGCTTCCCACAAAGCTTTGGACCCTAATTCACACTACAAGGAAAGTGAGAATTGGTGATGGGTATTTGGTGACGGTTTTGGGAACTGTCACCAAAAGTAACCTATGGTGACAGTTCCACTCAAAACTGTGACCATAGTGGGAGAGTGAGATTTGCTTTCAGCTTTGGTGACAGTTTCAAGTGGGACCATGACCATAGGATACCTTTGGTGATGGTTCCAAGTGGGACCGTGACCATATCCTTCCCTTTGGTGACGATTTCAAGTGGAACTGTCACCATAGCCTTCCTTCGTGAGTGTGTCCTCTCCCACATTTCCCTTTGGTGACGGTTTCAAGTGGAATCGTCACCATAGCCTTCCCTTGCCCACCCACCCTCTCCCGCATTTCCCTTTGGTGACGGTTTCAAAATTTCCCCCTCCCTCTCGTGCATCCTCCTCCGAATTTCCTCACCGCTGACTTCCCCCAAAGCCCACTCCTGCCCCCATCACCTTCCCCCTCCCCAGACTCCCCAGCCCCCTCCCTAACGGCGTCAACACCCCTGACCATCGTCTGCCCCCTTCCCTCTCCCGACGACCATGCTTCCCTTAACTCCCCCTCAAGATTGCCAGCAGCACCTCGCCTACCCCTCAAGATCACCACCGAAAACCAACTCCTGCTGCCATTACCTTCCCCCTCCCTCGACTCTCCAACTGAATCCCCAACAACGTCACCTCCCTAGACCATCCCCAACCCCCTTCCCTCTCCTGATGAAGGTGCCTCCCCTGACCATCCCCTCCCCAGTAGCACATCTCCTCCCCCTCAAGATCAATACCTCTCTCCCTCCCTCATCTTCCCCAGCAGCACCTCCATTACCACTGCCGCTGCTACAACTAGGGTTAATCCACCACTCTTCCTTCATTTTATTTATTCGTTCATTTCATACCTCCTCCTCCAACTCCACTTCTCTTGATCTCCTGTTATTTTTGTTGTTACAGTACTTGGTGGATCTATTGGCTGCAGGGTGGCTCAAGGAGATCTACTGACCTCGGATTGGCTCAAGGTTTTACATGCACGGTAGGTGTTTGATGGTATGCCAACAAATTTTGAAACTAGGAAGGTTTTTTTGGTCATAGACAACATGCATCTAGGAAGCTTCTTAGATAATCTTATCTACATCATGGTAGGTTTGCCACAGACCAAACCATTATTAGATGGTTAAACCCTCTACCCATGATGGGTTTTGTTAGTGTGGAGATGAAGAAGAAGAGGGTGTTTATTGCTCATGACCAAAAGGAAATCCTCTTGTTGCCTTCTTTTTTTTTTCTCTCTTCTTGTTTTCTTGAGGTCACATGATAAGTTTCCAATCTTAGGTCTTTACATTGCTCTATGTTTTTTATTCTTTTATTGCTGCAGTTTGGTGGTGTGTGTGTGTGTGCATTTAAATATCTCCAAGGGGGGTTGTTGATTAGTGGATGTGGTGGATGGATGTATCATGTAATTAATGAGGTGTAAAGTAGAAGGGAATAAAGTTCCAGCAGATCAACTGCAATGTGCGAGTGGTGGAGGGTCAAGGGGGTTCGAAAGGCTAAGGGAGACTAGGATGGGAGGAGGGGAGATCTCCATTGGTTTGAGCTAATCCCAGAGGGGAGGAATCTGGATGATACCTCCAAAGCTAATAATGGAAGAGTCAAACATGTGGTCTACTTAAAATGTTATGCCATTGATCCATGGAGAGACAAGAATCGAAGCTTACAGCCTACAAAAAAGAAGTGTTAGCCGTGAGAAATTGAACATTCTGCAAAGAAGTAATTAAAATTGTCAGTGGCCTTTTTGACCATCTCTTGGGAGTTGATAATCATATGCATGGTTACTGCGTTCTAAGAGGTGGGTGTCAGGGTATGATGTCTCTATAAATGGCTGCTAAGTTGGGTGGCAACAGGGAGGTGTATGTAAGGAATATGATTGCAAGCTTGGATACTTATTCTATTCATTTAACTTGGGGACTGAAGGAAGATGCAGGCAATGCTAGTCTACTCCTACGGGTCCATTTGTCATAGAATTAAAAATGAGGCATTATCTTTCACCTCAAGGGTAGTTACTGCATAAATGAATAATATATGGTATTAAGGGACATCATATAATTTTTTTTTGTTCTTACTTTCATCATCTCAAAGTATGCTTTACATCTACCTTGACAAATTTCTATTACAAATGAAAACAAAAATTACTTGCATCATATCCACTTATATATTGTATCTATTTTTATTAATCTACTCACAATACAAATGAAAACCAAAAAAAAAGAATAATATAAGAATTTAATCATCACTTCTATCATTTACTAATCCATCACATACTTCATCACTTTTAAACCCTACATCTTTCTAAAGTTTGTCTAATTTTGAACTTTAAACCTTTATTAAGTGGGGCTTTAAGTTTTTTCACTGCTACATTCGGTAAGAGTTGAGTTTAGATTTGAGGGACCCAATTTGGGAGGTTTGTATTTATTTTCAAGCTTAGATCCTTTAAAGTGTGGCACTTCATGTAATTCCAAGCTTGGATCTAGGCAACGTCCTTTGGCCACGTCGACAAGGTTATGGAAGAGCGTTTGGACAGCAGAAGAAAAAAGACAAATTGGCTTGGATCTTTTGATATGCATTAGGGTGGACCACGCATCTAATATTCTGTAGGTAAAGGGTATCTGTCTTGCAATCATGTATTGGATGCAAATGAAAAATTGGCCCTGCCTATAAGGTCTGAATGCAATTTTCCCTGAAGTTCACGTAATATGATCCAAGTGTCCACTATTCTAAAAAACTTATCCTATCATTTGATACAATTCAAATACTTCTTGATTTGGTTGGGCTTTTTTGGTCAATTAAAACAAAAAAACTAGTTTCCTTTGTTTTCTTTCCCTAATGTGCATCATGAACTTTTGAAAGTTCATGAATGTTATTGCTACATTTATATTATCCCAATAGAATTATAAATGTTGGGAAGAGAGGGTAGAAGAGAGGAGCATCATTATCCAGGCTGAGTAGGATAGGTTGAGTTAGGCAAACTGGTGGCTCAACATGGATGGGCAAACAAGCATGGAAGGTGTTACACTTTAGAGGGTTAAGGAATCTTTGATGTTTTAATTTAGGTTCAATTGCCATATTATTCTAAATAAAAATCCATATAATCATCCTTTTAACGAGTAGATCTTGACCGAATCTACTTCAAATTGACTAACAAGATATTCTTAATTGCCCTTGATGTCAAAGGTCAACCAATGGGAATTCCTAACTTTGGTAAAAGGGACTTGGGTTTCGATCAATGCATTTGAGAGACAAGATGGTAATTTTTCCCATTGCTTTGCTCTCACCATTACAAAGAAGTGGTGGGCCCAAGGTTTTAAGTTATAAACAAGGGCTTATTTATGAGTGAGTTCATTTGACAATATAATTCAATCCCTAAAAATAATTCAAATCCCACAAGATAGCATTAAATAGGATGGGGTCATAGACTCAAAGATCTTTCTTGATTCATATACATCCTTGGCAATGGAAATAGTAGTGATGAGTGATATCTACCTAGGAGTCATTTAGTCATTATTAATTGCAAAGAGAACTAAAATATTTTACTAAGTTTGATATCCACACTCTTTTTTTTGTGGTGGAAGGATTTCATGGATTGCGTGGTGGAAAAACTCTTTTTTTGTGGGAGAAGGATTTCGTGGATTGCGGTTGTTATGATTGTGGATTTTGTAAATTTTTATAACACAATATCTGACTTATATTATTATTGTTCTTTTCTTTATTAGTATTTATTTATGCAATTTGTAGATATCCACACTTGCACATCCTTAGATGCACTCGATGATAAACAATAAGAAATATAACCCTTAGGGTACAAGTTGAAAGAGTAGGTAAAATTATATTAATATACCTGGTCATTCAAGACTTATAATCATGTCATACAGACAATGCGTTAATGTATGTATATCTCACATACATGCACGATGTGTTGTCTTTATAATATACCCTAAGTCTTGATCGTCCTCAGTTCGATAAAGTTCCGAAGTAAGGAGGGTTCTTGAAGATTTGATCACAACTTAGGTGTTACTTGTTACATGTAATTTGTGTTTAGAAAAATCTCGATGACATCTTTATGCTCTTCTCTGGTATACTAACTAAACTTACCTAGGTATCTTAAGCACCTTAAATTGGGTGTTAAAGGAATCTAGTTGAGTTTAGTCTTAGGGGTATACTGGAGAAGCACCATAAATTTGATCACAACTTAGGTGTTAAATATCTAATGTTTCTTTATGTAACTTACTTTCATTATTTGTGGGTTTATTTGATTATAGGTTTCCATGGATAAGTCTTAGATTAGTTTGAGGATTTTTTATTATTTTTGATATAAGAGTGGAGTGATTTCATTCTTAGACTAGGCATTCCATGAAGATATGAAGCAATATAGAAGAGGAGGCTTCTACGGGAGAATTTGTTGTCCATGCAAAAGTTGTTTGAATGGATTTATGTATGATCGTAACACAGTATTTGAGCATCTAATTTGTACTGGTTGGTGGCCCCACTACACAGTCTTGACCTCACATGGAGAAGAAATCACTTATCCTTCTATTGATAATGATGTTGAAATCGCATTGAAGATATTGGAGGTGATAATGTTGCAGAGATGTTAGAAGAGATGAGGGCTACAAATGCTGATAGTCATGATAATGATAATATGTTTGGAGATTGTAATCATTTTTATGATGCACTGAAGGCAGCATAGAAACCCATTGCTCCTGGAATTAATTCCATGTCAAGGTTGTCATTTCTTTTGAGAATGTTTCAAATTAAAGTGATGAATAAGGCAACATCTAAGTTAATGTCTAATGTCCTTAAGTTCATAGAAGAGTTGTTAAATAATCCCAAAGATTTTCCTCAGTCGTGGTATGATGCGAAGAAACAGTTTCACGTACTTGGCTTAAAGTGTGAAAAGATTGATGCTTGTAAGAATGACTGTATGCTGTACACTAAAGAAATTGCATGCTTGAATAGTTGCCTAAAATGAGAAGGAAGATATGAAGAAAATACCAGTTCAAATGCACGAGGGAAGAAACGATCAAGGAAGGTACTGCGTTACTTTCCTTTGATTCCTAGGCTACGTCTTTTCATGTCGAGTAAGACTACAAAGTGGATGACATGGCATCATAATAACAAATCACGAGATGGACTTATGCATCATTTGATAGATTCAGACGAGTGGGCTGCATTTGATAACAAACATGCTCTATTTGCAGAGGAAACATGTAATGTTAGGCTTGGTCTTGCAAGTGATGGATTCAATCCTTTCAAAAATATACATCCGTCATATTCAATATGGCCAGTGGTGATATTTACATATAATTTGCCGCCATGGATGTGTATAAGATCTTCGTTTATGATGTTGATGCTTCTCATCCCTGGGAAGAAGTCACCAGGAAATGCAATCGATGTTTACATGCAACCACTCATTGATGAGTTAAAATTGCTATGGTATAATGGGGTTGAAACATATGATGCAGCTAGAAAATAATTTTTTAAGATGCATGTAGCACTGTTGTGGACTATTAGTGATTTCCCAGCTTATGCAAATTTATCTGGTTGGAGAACTAAAGGCAAGTTGGCATGTCTTGTATGTATGGATGATACTCATTACTTGCATTTACCTGAAAGCAATAAATTGTGTTATTTAAGGCATCGTAGATTCCTACCAATTGAACATAGATGGTGACAATCTAGGTTTAAAGACAAATTTGATGGTAAACCATGCCGCTATTCATCAAAAAATCCAAAAAAATTTCAAGAACAAATACAATTAGGTTGTCAGGATACAAGATAATGGAGAAGTTACAACAGATTGGTAATATCTGATTGGGTCATCTGTTTCAGAAAGATCTTAAAGACTTACGTAATTCTGGATTTATAAAGAAAAGCATATTCTTCATTGAGCTCCCTTATTGGCAAGATCTCACAGTTCGTCACAATCTTGATGTGATGCATATCAAGAAGAATGTTATGGATAATATTTTAGATATGCTAAACTTAATGGATAGTCCAAAAGACACGTTGAAGACCCGTAATGATTTGAAGATGTTGGGCATTCGTCCTGAGTTGCACGTAAATTATAAAGATGATGGTAGTTATGACTTTCCTCGGGCATTATATACTTTCAAGGATGAGCAACGAATGAAGATATTATCTTTTCTAAAAAATATCAAGGTTCCAAATGGATTCTCGTCACAACTTTCTACATGTGTAAATGAAGCATTGAAGAAGGTATATGGGTTAAAGAGTCATGATTGCCATGTTTACATGCAAATCTTGTTTCCATTAGCAATCCGTGGAGTGCTTCCTCAACCAGTGGTTGACTTTGTGACAAAAATAAGCCAATTCTTCAAGGTTATATGTTCAAAGACATTGGATTCTCAACTATTAGAATATTGGGATAAGCAAATTGTGATCACACAATGCAAGATGTAGCAGATTTTCCCTCCTACATTTTTCGATGTCATGGTACATCTTATACTCCACCTAGCGAATGAGGCAAGGATTGCTGGACCAGTTCAATATAGGTGGATGTATCCAGTTGAGCGCTTCTTGAAAAAATTGAAAGACTACGTCTCCAATAAGGCTAAGCCAGAAGGTTCAATTGTCGAAGGGTATCTTGTAGAAGAATGTATCAACTTTTGTGCAATGTATATGGATGGTCCAGATAATCGATTCAATCGATTGGAAAGGAATGATGATAGACAAAATGGTGAAAATGTAGAAGATTATTTTTCTGTATTTGATATCCGAGGAAGGTTAATCATACGAACGGAATTTAAACCAATATCTGAACAAGATTGACGATTAGCTCATATATATATTAAAGTAGATTCTGGATTTTTACGATGAATTTCGATAATCTTCACACATTTTTAGATGTGAAGAAGACTTTATTGACTGGTTTAGAACTCGTGTGTAAGAATTGAAACAAAACAATGATCCACAATGAATAGAAGATTTTGATATAATGATGAACATACCTTTAAGTCATGCACATTATCACTCTGGATATATAAAAAATGGGTTCAGATTTAGAGTGCAATCAGTTAATGATGTGAAGGTTACACAACATTCAGGAGTTATTGTGAAATGTGATGGCATACAAACTGGTTGTGATGGTTGCTATGGGAAAATCAAAGAGATTGTGGAAGTCAGCTATAGTTATGATTGCTAAGTCATCTTCTTTAAGTGTGACTGGTTTGATATTTTTAACAGCAGATATGGTGTTAAAGTTGACAAAAAAACTAGTTTCATAAGTTTGAACAAGGATCGTACAATTCTCCAAGCATCTAAACCGTTTACATTGGCTTGTCAAGTTGAAGTTTTTTACATATCTAATAATAGTAGAAATGGATGATAGTACCAATAAGAACAATGCCACGTGATTATTATGATATACAACATGATAAGGATCTTGACTTTAATTCTGAAGCATACCAAGATGTGCTATAAGATGGAGGAATAGCTCATGGTCCAATGGATATTGATATTTGAGGTAAACATTTTCAATTAAAATATTTTGTAGAGTTTAACTATTTCATTCTTAAAAATTTTTTCATATATTTTCTCCATTGCAAGTTTTGTTATTGTACTGGGTTCATCTTTTACTTGCTTTGGCATACTTCTTTCATTACAGTTGACTATATAAAAAGTATGACATCATCCTTTTATAATTTGTAGCTCCTCTCTTATTTCATGTAACCAAAGTTATGATTTTTTTTTTTAATGAATCATATAAGAATAAGCTTTCTATTTTCAAGTTTATGCTTTCTATATATAGTGGCATGAAGTATAATCAAACTGAAATTATTCTATTGGAATAATCAAAGTGAAATTTTCTACAAAGTGGCGTCAAGTTGGAGTAAATAAGTTGGTCACATTCAGTAGCCCAGAAATTTGGAGAATTTAATAGTACCTTCCATTTAGATGTGCTTATTCACTTTATGAAAATTTATCTTTTGGTAAATATATTTGATGATGTAATCATCCTTTTATTGTATCTTTTTTAATTAATATTTTTTTCTTCATCTGTAGATGGCACCTAAGAAGTTGATGGCATACAAAAAGCATCATCTTGATATGTGCAGTGATGACTCTTTATTTAAGCCAGATAACCAGGTCGACGGACACGAGGGTGGCATCGACACCTAGCCTGAGCCCCAACATGATCCTCAACCCCACTCATAGCATGACAATCAACTCCAGTTGCTTTCCCTCATGCCCAATCTTCAGACTTCGCCACTACCTCATACTCGACTTCGATCTCATACTCAACATGCTATGATCCCATTTGTACTCTTACAAAATCTAGGCCTCAATATAAACCTCAATAAAATACACAGGCTCACTCTGAGATTCCACCTAGGCACACACAGCCTCAGCCCGTAGACCCTCCCCTGAGATAGTCCCAGCCCCTAACCCACCCTAGAGCCAGTCCTAGCAGCAGACACCAACTCAGCCCCTACACCCACCCCAAAGCTAGTCCCAACAGCAGACACCAGCTTAGCCCTTACACCTTTCCAGGAGCAAGACCCAGCAGCGGACACTAGCTCAGCCCCTACACCCTCCCCATAGCTAGTCCTAGCAGCCAACACCAGCTTAACCCCTACACCCTCCCCAGAGCCAGTCCTAGCAGCAGACACTAGCTCAACCCGTACATGCTCCCCAGAGCCAGTCTCAACAGCAAACACCAGCTCAGCTCCTACACCCTCCCTGGAGCCAGTCCCAGCAGCGAACACCAGCTCAGCCCCTACACCCTCCCCAAAGCCAGTCCTAGCTGCAGACACCAGCTCAGCCCCTACACCCTCCCCAGAGCCAATCCCAGCAGCGAACACCAACTTAGCCCCTACAACCTCCCTAGAGTTGATCCCAGCAGCAAGCACCATCTCAGCCCCTACACCCTCCCTAGAGTCGATCTTACAGCAAGCACCATCTCAATTCATAGACCCTCCTCAGAGCCAGTCCCAGCAGCGGACACCAGCTTAGCCCCTACACCCTCCCTAGAGTCGATCCCAGCAGTAGGTACCATCTCAGCCCCTACACCCTGCCCAGAGTCGATCCCAGCAGCAAACACCATCTCAGTTCGTAGACCCTCCTCAGAGCCAGCCCCAGCAGCGAACACCAACTCAGCCCCTACACCCTCCCCGGAGCTAGTCCCAGCAATGGACACCAGCTCAGCCCCTACACCCTCCCCAGAGTCGATCCCAGCAGCAGGCACCATCTCAACCCCTACATCCTCCCCAGAGTCGATCCCAGCAGCAGGAACCATCTCAGTTCATAGGCCCTCCTCAGATCCAGTTATATGGCCAATCTCAGCAGAATAGCCAGCCACAGAGTCAATCATAGAGCCAATCTCAGGAGCAGAGTCAAGGAGGGTCTAATGGTATATAAATTCTCACATTAATTTTCTTTGATATTATTTCTTTATAATAATTTTATTTTGACTATTTGTTTACTGAAGGTATAAAATCAAAGCCAAAAGGTAAGACAACGAATTTGGAATTGAGAAAATTAACTGAAGGGACTCGAATAACCATTGATGTAAATTGTAGCGGAAGATGTTCACGTTACGCACCCTTTGAATAAATTTACTTTCTCAAGAATTTGAATCTTTTTCTATGAAACCTAAGGAGTCTTTAAGTGAGATGAACACTAGGTTCACTCTCATTGTAAATAACTTGAAAGCTTTAGGGAAAACTTTCATCAAGGGGGAGCTTCAAGGGAAGCTTCTTCGTTCCCTCGGACCAGAGTGGGAACAGAAAGTCACCGCCATCGAGGAGGCGAACGAAGTGGAGGAGCTCAACATGGAAGATCTCCTAGGCAATCTAATGGCCTACGAGGCAAAGTTGAAGCAGAAGAAGAAGGATACACCGGAGCCTAAACCGAAGAAGACTCTTGCCTTCAGAGCCGCGTCGGATAGCGAGGTAAGTTCCGACGACGAAGACTTTAGAATTTTACTTAAAAAATTTTCCAAGTTTTGTAGGGAATTAAAGAAAGAGAAGAAGGAGAAGAAGGAGAGCCCGAGACGTTGCTACCACTGCAACGAGAAAGGGCACCTACCACCAGAGTGCCCTCTTCTCAAAAAGGATAAGAAGAAGGAAAAGGAGAAGAAATCTAAGAAGAAGGCGTTCCAAGTCACTTGGGACGATTCAAGCTCGGAGGAAGAAGAAGAAGAAAAAGATGAAACTGCTTGCTTTGGTTTCATGGCCAGAGGAAGCGACAGCGAAAGCGGAAGCGACTCAGACAATGAGGTAAGTTACGATTTACAAGAAGCTTTTAATGAACTATTTGAGCTTAGTAAATCATTAAAAATAGAAAACAAAAGCATGAAAAAGAATCTTAGCTTTCTTAAATCTGAAAATGATAGGTTAGAAATAAAACTTAAGGATCTAGAAGCTTGTCCTAAAAATGATAACCTATTATTATAAAATCATAAACTCATCAATGAAAATAATAAATTGATTGAAGAAAATGATAGTTTAAAGTTAGAAATTTCTGAGTTACAGACTAAGATGCATACTATAGAAAAAGAAATTGCATCTCTTAGGGAAAACTCTAACAAATTAATCAACAAAGTAGATAATTTTTATAGCCCTAAGATTGAGAAAGGATCTCCATCAAGGAGACCCGCTAACAGATCCGGATCCAAGCCCACTTGGATACCGAAAAAAGAATTAGAATCTTGTTTTGTAGGGTTCAGGGATAATTACAACACAAAGGACTGGACCTACAAACTCAAAGCTGGTCAACTCAAGTTAGGAGAACCAAGGAGTAGACCAAGGAGGAGAACAAGAAGACCAATGAGACGGTGAACAAGCGATGGACCGCCGCACGTCGACCACCAGATTGGAGACCAGCGCCAATGCCCGGGCCTCTAAGCTATGGATGGGAGCCCCATCCGATGTGGCATCCACCACCATTTGGGCCATTTTATTGGCCATGGTAGGTGAGGTAAAAATTCTTCACCCTATCTTTTTATCATTAGCATTTAGATAGGGGGATTTAAAAAATTTTATGAGCTATTTGTAAATTTTTAAGGGGGAAATATAAGGTAGCTAAATTTCCTTTAGAAAGGGAAAAAAAAATAATAATAGCTATCTTGTTGTTATAAAAAGAAAAAAGGGGGAGGACATCACCTTTGTTAAAAGAAATTTATAGAAGAGCATTCTTAAGGGGGAGTTCTAGGAAATCTATTAAACCTTTTTGATAATGTCAAAAAGGGGGAGGATTTTTTTTTGCATTATTATTTACGATTTTGTCATCATCAAAAAGGGGGAGATTGTTGGTGCTAGAGCACCACGATCATTTGTTTTGATGATAACAAAAGACGTGTTATTTAACATTTGCACTTGGAGTCTTAGATTTCAGGTCAATTGCAAATGTAGACGTATTTAGACGGAATTCAAGCTCGCATCCAGGACGGATTGGAGGAGCTTGATGGAGAACAGAGGAGATTCGCGAGGAGCGCTAGATTGAAGATGGAAGGACAAGAAGAAAAGGATAAAATTTTGTTTAATCCTTTCATGTACTTTTATCTTTATTTTGCTTGCTCTTTTTATTTCCTTAGAACATTATGTTAAAGAGCCTCAAAGTACCCTAACAGTAGTCCTAGGAACACCTACACAACCCTAGGATACTTAGGTTTTCTGTAGAATACATAGAAAACCAATATAAGGTTCAAACAGTGTTTCCAGACATCTAATTCCCAAATTAGACGTCTGATAAAGTGTTTTAAGACGTCTGACTATTGATTCAAACGTCTGATAACTATTAGGCTGGAAATAGTTAGTTCTGTCTGATGAAATTAGACGTCCAGACCTTAGACCAGACGTCTTAGGAGACATCTGATGACTTTTCCAGACGTCCAATTAGTGGACCGTTGGCTGGCTTAGCGAACAGTCAAGAATGTGACCGTTAGAGCCTTATCAGACGTCCATAGGACTTTCCAGACGTCTGATAATTGATCGTTTTGCCTCGGCTGACCCAAAATCTCTTCTCAGAGATTTTCTAGCCGTTGCAATGTTTGGAAATCCATTCCCACAGAAAAAGTAGGTTTCCAGACGTCCAGACATAGTGCCAGACGTCCTATATGTCGTCTGATGGACTTGCACAAGAACCCTGTTTAGATCTGATTCAAGTCAGGAAGGAACCCGCCCAAAATCAGACGTCTGACCTTGAAATCAGACGTCTTAAAGTGAACTTCCAGACGTCTGATGCCAGAATTAGACATCTGATAAGCCTGTCAGTGCAATGATTGTTCCTGATTTCGGGCTGATTCTCTTGGGCTTTGCACCCAACGGCTATGGAACCTTTCCTAAGCCTTCCAAAGCCTTCCTAAGGCCTCTATAAATAGAGGAGAACCTTTACAACACAAAAACACACCATGATACACAAGAAACACTTTGTAATACACTTTCCACTCTCTTGTGTCTTAGCTAGCTCTTGCTCTCCAAGCTCAAGCTCCATTCATCTTGAGAGCATCAAGCTGTTGCATACCCGCTCCCCTGCCGTTGTTCACGAGAGCGACGTTGCACTGTCGCGTGGCACACGCATCCGCATCGTCGACGCACTCCTTTCAAACGGAAGCATCCTATTTCCTATAGAAGCTTAGGTTAAATATTACTTTGTTGTCTCTATAGAATTACTTGTTTTATCTTTGTTATTTAGTTGGGTATTCGCTTTGCGAATTCCCGTCTCCTTCACGAGACAAAATCCTTCTCGTGAAGAGAAGGGGTTGAGGTACGCTACCCTCGTCTAAGTAGCATGGTTGTATTTGAGGTTAAATCGCCCTCATTTAAAGTGATTCATTTAGTGGATTTTGATCAACTTGGTTGATCGGAAAATCCTAACTCGAGAGGGTTAGGTGGTGGTTTTCACCCAGTTTGGGTTTCCACCTAAAAATACTTTGTGTACTTTGTGTGATTGCATCTTGTGAGATTGTTTATATTTTATTTCCGCAATTATTACGTCACCCCCTCCTGTTAGACGAAACTTCAAATGGGACTATTGAAAACAAAGGAGGTGACGGTGTTGGAAGCTTTCATAGTGGTAGTAGCACCAACAGCAGTAGTGGACTTTGGTTATTATTCTGAAATTGGCAATAAAGAGCTCAGGTATCAGATCTACCTACCCTTTTCTCCTTTGTTCACCCTTTTTTGTTTAAATCTGACTTATGGTGTTGTCCCTGTGCAATCTTGGTTCGATGAAAGTGGAGCCTTAGCAGCTTCAGGCTGTGAGGAGCTTAGGTCCTGTCAAGTTAGAGTCTTAGCATTTTGATTCATCGATGTTTTTACAACAGCAGCAGCAGCTCCTGCAATTATCTCGGCAGACGTCTTAGGCTACAACGCAAATGAATCTTCTGCAGCGGCAATGACTCTTACACATGCAGCAGCAGTAGCAACAGCAACACCAGCAGTAGCAGCTTCTCCTCAAGGCATTGCCCCAGCAAAGGCCTCAGCTGCCACAACCCCAATAGCAGCAACAGCACCAACAACAACAACTGCAGCCGCAAACAATCTCCTTGAGGTCTCTGGTGAAGCCTTTTGTTTATGAGCCAGGAATGTGTGCCCGACGTTTGACTCAGTATATGTATCACCAGCATCATAGACCTTCTGTAAGATTTTCATGTCATGGGCCTTTTCGTGCTGGGTCTGCTTATGAGTCATTTATGAACTTTCTTTATTCTTATGCTTCTGTTCTGTTGGCTTGTAGGATAACAATATTGAGTTCCGGAGGAAATTTGTAAATGACTACTTCTCACCGCATGTCAAGAAAAGATGGTGTGTTTCTATTTATGGGAGTGGAAGACAAACTACTGGTGTTTTCCCACAGGTCTGCATCATTTTATTTTCTATTTTTTTATTTTTAACTTTGACTTGTTCTATGTTCTGACCTAATTATGAACTTTTGTGGTTAGAAAAGAAGTAATCAATTTGAAATTCTCCGGTTGACTTTTTGTTATTATCTATATTCCTTTTTCAATTACTGTCCGCTTAGTGCTTATACATGTGCATGAATTTCTAAAGGCATGGTGTCATATATTATGTTCCCTTACCGAGTGTTTGATTTGTGCTTTCAAGTACAAATTTGCAGGATGTTTGGCACTGTGAAATATGAAACCGGAAGCCTGGAAGGGGTTTTGGTAGGTGTTCTCTTATGTAGTTTCATTGCATATCTTATGTAGCAAATTTGATGAACCCATCTGTTTTGGATCTTTAATATGATAACACACTATGCCTTATGCCTACTATGAGGCTATCCTAGGTGATCATTAAAATCTTTTCTGTGATTTCTTTCAATCTTCGCATTGAAAGATTTCAACAAGATCAAGTTCAAAGTCTTACATTATTATTGGCTGGTATGGTCTTTTACCTTCACAATGTCTATAGTGTAAGGTGAGAGTTAGATTAGGGCTTTTCAGGTTCTTTCAAATGGATTTTGGATGAGTTGAAGTTGGTAATGATTTTTCTGCAATAGGATGTGCATAGAGTTGATTCTCAGATGCTGGAACAAGAGTGGGAATGCGCAGGCTAACTCTTAGATTGATATGAAGATGTTCAGACAGTAACAACTACATTAAAGACTGACTGAACTGATGGAAGAAGAATTTGGAGAGATATTAGTCATGTTTAGAACTTAAACAAAATTTCCTAGCTAATCTGATGTAGAACAACGTTTATAAAGCATTCATGTACATTTGAGCTACTTTAGATTTAATTAAAAGTCAGTGTAGAATTTTGTGTCAATAATCACTTACCTGCTATCAGTCTAAATTGATCAGACATGTTTAATTTAGTGATTAAAGTAGGTTTTATGTTTGAATCTGATGTAAAATGATGTCTGGAAGTTTATGTTGTCATATCCTTTGTTTCCGGCATTCTTATCTGATTTACTTGGCTTGAAATCAATTATGGTAATCTCTAATGATTAGCCATGATATGGTTATGTGATCTTGTTGATGCCCTGTAGATTGTTATACCAAAGGAGTGAAAGGGACCTTATCATGTTGACCTACAAATTGAGAGAAGATCTAGCCTTCAAGCCTTCACAGAGGCAGACCTTCCCTGAGAGAAAATCCATTACCGTTATGTGAGTTGAATTGATCAGTAATACGATAACCATTTCTCTTCCCTGCCCCTACTTCTTGTTCATCCTTTTTTCTCAACCATTCTCCTCTCTGTTGAACCACCAACCATTATTAGTATATCTAGCACTTCCATCACAAGTGGCACATGCCTTATGTCCAACCTTGCTGTCTCTGCAACAAAGGAATAATGAAATGGTTGCATGGATCTTACCATACTTGACATATGGGGAACTAGCTGCAATGGATTCTCTTATTGACCACTTCAATCCTTACTTGCAAGATTGGATTGCATTTGATTGCTTGCAACAGAAACACCGGGACAATCCCAAGGATGAAAATTTGGGATAGCAAACTAGTAAACAATGATCTGAAGTGGAGAACTTTGTGTGTGTCTCTGAAACACTTAAAACCAGTTCTTGTGGAGAAAGACTAAAAGACATTATATTGGAGAAGGGAATAACTGTTGCTGCTATTCAACATTTGAGACAATGCTTTACAGTTACTGGCTAAGCTGGATTTCAGACAAGTGCAGAATGGAAAAATGGATTCAAGTTACCATAGTTCCACTGATCTTGTCCATGCTAAGGGGTGTGTCTAGGGGACATTTTGCTACTCAAAACAATATTGATGAGGCTGGTGTTTACAAGGCGAAATCGGGTTTTAAAATAAAGCGTTGTAATATAGCCAAAATTGCTTTGAAAACAAATGAATTTTATTACTCGAAAATGTAAATCCGAGGTTGAACACAGGGAGGAAATTGGTGTTTAAAAATCAAGAACACAACTTTCAAATTTGATATAATATGCAATGAAGGATCAGAGTTATAATGCAAGAAATGTAAATAGATCCACAAGATATCAATGTATATAGAAGCGAAAAATTTGGACATCTGATGTGCAATTGCTACAGTGCTACGCTTCTCTGATTTCTGTCTGATCTCCTTCTTTCTTTTCTTTCTTCTGCTCTCGGTCCTTGTCTTCTACTTGGCTTCTTCTTCTTCCTTCTGTAGCTTTTTCTTTGATTTCTCTGGCCCTTAGCTCTTCTTCTTTCTCTTCTTTCTTCTCTCCTTCTGTCTCTAACTTTAGCTCCTCTTCAGCCTTGCCTCTCTTCAGCTGTGCCTTCTCCTTCCTTAGCTTCTCTAATTGCCTCTTCTTCCTTGGCTCCCTCTTCTTTCTTTGGCTTCCTCTTTTTCTCCTAAGAGAAAAACCTACCCCTACCCTCCCTGCAATCTCTCTTCTTCCTTCTCTCTTAGGCTCGCTCTCCCAGAGCCTTCTCAGGTTAACGGGTCGAGTATGTGCGCCCGAGACCAGGCCCACCGGCGTGGGTGGTGGGCGAGGAGTGCACAGGCTAGTCAGGTATACAAGTCAGAGCCAAGTCCGCAGGCAGTGGGGTCGTGGATGAGGCAGTGGGGTTGTGGATGAGGCGGTGGGCGAGTGGGACCTCACCCTGTGGTCAGGAGGCGATAAGCCCCTGACACTTTTCACTTTATATCACAGCACCCGTTCACTATCTTCCGAGGTGGGACTAAATGTCCCACCTTCCTTGAAGGCGCCCGCAACAGATGTCTTCATAAATTGCAGCAGCTGCGTGGGATGGTGACGCCATTGCTGGGCTGAGGGTGTGCACGAAGGAAACCCGCACGACCTGGAACCTGGAGCCTGGGGCCTGGGGTCCTGGATGAAGCTCTCAAGTTTGCTTCATCCTCCGTCAATGGCGACGACGACCTGAGCCCTGTCAACAAGAAAATGGCCTTGCGGCCATGTCAAAACACGTAGGGAGCTTCGCCTGAACATGGTGAAGGTGCTACGGTGGTCGGCATAGCGCGGGGTGGCCTGAGCGTGCGTGCCTAGGTCACCCTGTGTGTGTGAAGGTGGGTGTGTTCGGGGGGCATTCTGGGGGCATGTCTGATTGCACAGCAAAAATACACCAACAATTGTGCCAACTTGTGCTATTTCCTAGCATTGCCAGTGTATATTAGGTGGCCATAGTCGCATTTGTGAAAATAAACGCATGCATGCATTTATTTGAGAGGGGAGGAGAGTGAATAAAATGGCCTTGAAATTAACATATTCCTCAAGTGCTACCTCGCAAAATCTCCATCTTTATTTTTTATTTTTATTGACTTTGATTTTCTTCTTCTCGGCTGCAAGGCATGGCAGCTCTTCTTCGCGCCATTCTCTGCAACAAGCTTGCCCTGCCAGCCGCATGCAGAGCCATGCACAGCCCAGGGCATGGCTGTGCATGCCTCTTTCCTCTTTAAAAGAAGCACAGCCTTCTTCCTTGCAGGAGAGCCTGGTCCACACACAGACAGCACCTTCCTTCCTCCAGGCCGTCTCCTTCCCTCTCCCCACCATACGCAGCCTCTCTTCCTCCTGAAGAGCCACGCTGCGAGCAGGAGTAGCTCATAGTGGTACACAACCACCACTGTAAGTCCCACCACCGCCCAACTCATCAAAGAGCCAGTGGGCGTGGTGGTTCACCTCTCTGTTTCGTCGATTCCAAGCCATTTCCGCCATTGCCACAAAGTCAAGCTTTGAAGCTCAACTGCAACTACAGCAAGGCGCCGGCCACCTCTCGCCTGCACGCAGGTCTCCACGCACACCAGCAACCGGCGTAGCCCCTTCCGCGCACGTGCCAGCCGCTCCACAATGCCCCCGCACGCTGAACCGGGCGCAGGCGGTCGTGCGAGCCGAGCGCACACTGTAGCCACTATTCACGCTAGAGAGCTCGACACTGTGGCTACAGTGCGGTGACCAGAAAGTTTCTCACTTATCCAGTCACCACGCGCTCTCTCTCCATGCCACAATCGTCACTAGCCTGTCCACATGCCCGCTCCCGCATACGCGCGGGCCCGCTTCCGCGTACACCCGCGCCCGCACCCATCTGCACCCGCCCGCTCTCAGTGCCCACTTCTTCGCCCGCACCTGCCTCAGCACGCAGTGCGGTGCGTTGCGGTCCCTCCCTCGTGCTCACTCCCTCCTGCGTGCGCGCGCCTACGCACCTGCGCCTGCGCGTGGCCATCAGAAGTCGACTGCTGCGTCAAGATGACTTAAACGCCCGCGCCATCTTCAGCAGACGCTCTCTATCTCTCTCTCTCTCTCTCTCCTTCCTGCAGACACATACACACACACACTCTCGTACACACAGCCACTCACTTATACACTACCATATACTTATATATATATATATATACATATGCATACATATATCTATACATATATTAGTACCTATGCAACTAAGTATAAGTATATATACATATATATACACATATATTTATACATACATATATATATATACAAATATACATACATATATACATATATATCTATAGCTATAAATACATAATATATATATATATATATACACATACATCTATCTATACATATATTTACATATCTATCTGTATATATATATATACATATATAACTACATATACACCTATATAATTATAACCATATCTATATATATATACATATAGATATATATATTTACATATATACATATATATATATTTTATATCACCTATCACATGTTGTATCGCGGGAATATCTGCACCAGTTGCTGATATTCCACGATACACGCGTACAGAAAGCGTCTTCGCACACATCTTCCACCCATCCATCCTACACTCCACGCGGCACTTCGTCCTGTTGGTTGCGTCTTTCTAGACAACGATCAACTCGACACCGTGCTACACGCCATTTTCACCTCCACCCCTACCCCTATATGCATATATAATATATACATATATATATACTATATTTACTTTATTTCTATTTCTCTTTCCTGCCATTAAAAAGATAAAAAAAAATATACGAAAGAGAAAGGATAATCCTTGACTTGCAGGTACTCAGTGTTGTGAATAGCAAGACCAGCTTTGGGAACCCTAATTTGGCTCAAAGCCAAGAACCTGATTTTGAGGATGTACCTTAAGGACAAAAATTATCAGAAAAAAATCTTAAATAGAAAAACACCAAAAACATAATAAGCAAACGGAAGAGATTCGGTGTAGGGCAGGCGTAGAAACTTATTCACCTCTAAGCCCACTTCCCTGAGTTCGACCCTGGGCCTAAAAGTGACCAAGATAAAATCAAGTAGGCCAGGTTAAAAATTTTTTTGTAAAAAGATGGTTGGGCCCGATTTAGGTTAACCACTATGCGCATTCCAACAATTAAATCATCAGATTAACACAACCTATCCGGGTCTACACCACACTTTTTCTGGCATCGTTGCCAGGGAAGTGCGCATTCAAGTAAGTTTCTACTCCATTCCTTTAATTTTTCTCTTCTCGCACCCTTCTCTTCATGGGTGTTTCTGTTTGTTGGTGTGCAGGTGAACCAATTGCACGGAGAAGGCAGGTAAACGAAGTTGGAGACATGGGCAAATCCAAGGCAGGAACGAGAGTGTGAAGACGTCGGCACCGCACTGGAGCTTCACACACGTTGTCACCTTAGGTCTTTCTTTCTTAGCAACTTAGGTCAACTTCTCACCTTAATAAAAAAAAAAAAAAACTAAAAACACTTCTTTTGATCTCTTGGGGCAAGTGGATTAAAAATCACTTGTTTGATTGATTGTCATCACTCCCACCGCCCTGGGATTTCCCACCAAACTTCTCATAGCGAAGATCCTAGAATCTTGATTCTTGAATCTTTTGCCGTGTGAAGTATTCTTTGAGGCAAAGAAAAATAGATTGATTGCCATCCCTCTTTACCTCATTTATCTGCAATTCGGGATCACCTTTTTGGTGGGGAGACTTGGAATTGAGTTGATTCCAACCCCACCATGACCTTTCACGTGCCTAAGATTCGATCCCGAATAATTCAACCCCAACAATTTGATTTTCTTTATCTTATGGTTGAGCCTTGTGTGTGGAAATCATTTTGGTGATTGGGAGCACTTGAATTGAAGTGCTTTGGCTCCCTTTCACACTAATCCAAAATTGACTCATGCATCCACACATAGAAATCTCCATCTAGGGAAGCCCATTGCATTTTAGCATGCATTAACCAACTGGCATTGAAGAAGGGTTTGTTGGGCTTGGAAGAAAACTTGTATTCTCTCAAAACCCGGAGATTGGTTGAATTGGTAATTCAGAAAAATCCTAAAATCCATACTACTTAAAGTTGAAACTCTAAAAACCATTCACCAATTAAAACTTTAATTCGGGGAGATTTCCCCATTGCATGCTTGATTTACACATTCTCTAAAAATCAACCACTTGGGCATTACCCGTAAATAACGCCCTTCACATTCCAGAAGCACTTGATCCTAAGCCTCTAACTAAAATTGGTAGCAGCTTGACCCTTATTAAGGATTGGAGGTCTAACTACCTGCGTGTAGCGCCTACGTGCTAGTGAGGGTTCCCGCGTGCTATCGGGTGTCTAAGACTGGGGCAAACGGCCTTTCAATCTAGCCTGGTGGTTTCGCGGTGCTCGCATTCAGTTCCGTAGGTCGTGATAGTAGGTAACTTAGATCTTTAGGTCTAAGGGCACACTATAGAGGTTAGGAATTTGATTGTATTGTCATCAAGTGTACCTTTGCGGCGTCATTTCTCTCATCTCTTTTTCCTTCGTATCCCCCCAATTCTTCCTGCGGTAGTGCATGTTTGCGAGGAGGTCACAAAACCCTGAACTGTGTGAATTGCCTGATAATTTTAGAAAAGAAGCCGAATCATCCTCCTCCACAAACATGGCTGCACGCCCACCCCAAAATCTCGAGAGAGGAAACCGCCCTCAAAACCCACCAGGTGGTGGAGCCTTGGATCCCATAACCCGCCTCCAAGCCCAAATGGAAATGTATAATGAACAAATTGAGGCCATTAGGGAAACATTGGAGGAAATGCAGAACCCTCTCGAACGGGAGGAGCCTAGGTCTCTTAGCTCCTATCAGAATCTCGCTGCTATAGAGACCATAGGACAAATTCGGGTCCCCATGGGCGGGGATGACTTTGAATTGAAACCTAACATAATTGGCCTGATAAATTTTCACTTCCATGGTCTTGCAAGTGAAGATCCTTTTCTCCACTTGGAAGACCTAACCCGATTGGCTGAAACTGTTAAACCAAGAAATATCGGGTTACCTATAGTCCTCATGAAAATGTTCCCGTTTTCATTGCGGGATAAAGCGTTGCAGTGGTTACACACCCTTGGGAGAACGATCCACTCTCGGGAAGAGATGCGAATAGCATTTCTCAAGAAGTTCTTCCCAATTAGGCGAACCAATGTGCTTCGCCATGCTATCACTTCATCTACGCAACAAAATGGCAAATAGTTTCATGAGGCATGGGAGAGATATAATGACCTCCTCAGGAAGTGTCCGCACCACGGTCTGCCTAAGTGGCATATAGCCCAGATTTTCTACTATGGGCTAAATGAGACTTTGAAGCAGATTGCAAATGCTTCCTGTGGAGGGAATTTCATGAATAAAGACGAGAATGGAGCATTCGAATTATTTAAAAATATGAGTGAAAACTCAATGAACAATGCCTCCATTGTTGCCTTTAATCGTACCAGCCTGCCCCGTAATGTCCACGAAGCTGACATGGGACCCTCCCATTCATCCACAGATCTCAGCCTTATCTCACAGAAATTGGATGAAGTCTCCGTCATGCACAAGAAGCTGGATGAGCTTCTAGCCAACCCTGCCCATTCTATGGTAAACACCCCCACCTCACCACTTCATCACAATCCCAATCCTTCCAACACCAGGCTTATCCCTAGAAACCCAGTAAGACCTTCCTTACCAAGTGTCGAGCCAAGCGATTCGGTAAGTCATGTGGATCTGGCTTCTGCAAGCCAGTATTTTGACACGGAGGACCAAGCCTCCGTGTGCTCAGATGCATATTTACATGCGGATGCGTCTTCTGGCATAGAAGACGCTTGCGCCCTAGGGAATAACCCGTTCTCTGCCACTTATAACCCATGGTGGTGAAATCATCCGAACTTCACATGGTCCAACAACCCGTAGTGCCAAAACCCCGCGAGTGGACCAATGCGACCGTCCGCACCCGTCATCCTAAGGGCCCAGTCTAATCCTATGCCAAATCCGCCATCAGGTCCTTGCGTACCGCAAACAGAACATGCATCAAGTCCTCTTGATAAACTGATGCGAATGATGATGGAAATGTCAAAGCGCCATGAAGAGAACATGACCTCTCTTCAGCACCAATTGGCGCAGCAGAATGCTGAAATCAGTCAACTATGCATGGCGACTCGATCTCAGGGCACTCTCCCAGCCCAACCTGTTCTAAACCCATGAAATTTCGTACCCCGTGGTCCTCAACCACAAGTACGACCTTCTCAGGGGCACGTTCATCAGATTCTGCAAGCTCCGAGCATTCCACCGGGATTTCAGGCTAATCACGCTATAGCACCTCACTCTTATGTCCCTATTGCGAACCCTCCTCCACCTTATGATCCCACTAGACCCGCATCATCCAATGCGATCACTACGAGGAGCGGTAAGCAGACCGTCGATCCGCCTCGACCTGATCATGGCCCATCTTCTTCATCGCCCTCTCATTTGGGATGCGCACCGCATTCGCGAGAGGACGATACACCCAAATTAGTGCCAGAATCAGTCCCATTCCCTGAGGCTCTACTGAGGGAGCCAAAAGGCAAAAAGAAAGATACGCAGGCCTTTGATAACCTGCGTAATTTGTTCAGGGATTTTGAAATCAAGGTACCCCTACTCGAGGTTATCGACCACATACCTACTGTCACCCGATTTTTCAAAGACTACACAACACCCAGGCGACAGTCAAAGAAAACTAAGAATCTGGTGGTTCTCTCGCCTCATGCGAGTTGTGCTATCTATCAAATCTACCACCGAAGAAGAAAAATCCGGGCACACCGCTTATTTCCTGTAGCATCCAAGGCTGCAATTTTAACCGTGCCCTACTTGATCTAGGATCTTCCATCAATCTTATACCAACCATCATGCTCGAAAAATTTTCCTTGGGAAATCTGAAACCCACCCCTGTCACGTTACAGTTGGCAGATCGTTCTGTCAAAATTCCAAAGGGTGTGGTGGAAGACGTGGTGGTTAGGGTCAACAGTCTCTGTTTCCCTGTTGACTTTCTTGTTTTAGATATGGAAGTTCCTAGCTCACTTTCTGATTGTCCGATCATCCTTGGTCAACCTTTCTTGGCCACAGCCCGCGCCCATATCGACTGCGAGTCGGGCTGTATTGAGATTGTCGTTGGATCTGAGAAGCTCAAGCTTAACATCATCAAGGCAGCCAAGAACTTTGATTGTGATTGCATCAAGGATGACACGTCTGATGAGGACATGGCCGTCAGCGCATGTATCGAACTAATTGGGACCTATTATGACAGCTGCGGACTGCCTTTAAACACTGACGATTTCCTGACCAACACATATTGTGATGTTCCCCCATCCCTCCCTATTCCCATACCTTCTCCTAGCCAGACGTCTGACGAGGTTTTCTCCGCTTCCCATACCTCATGGTCTAAGTCATATCCAGGATACTCACCGTCGGTCCACACTCTTGAAGACCGGATTGCCCTTTCTTTCCTGCCAAATCAGGTGGATTTGCAACTCCACACTGGGACCTTGAGCCCACATACTACACACTGGGGCTATTCCTTTTTGGATCCATCTATCCAAGAAGCCCCTCTTCTTGGCCAATCTGAGGGCCAACTTCTTCCTCCTGACTTGTTTTCTGATCCGCCTGGGACACTCTCATCCCAAGAAATGCCAGACCTTTCACCATCCACTCCCGAGCTGAAAGAGCTGCCTAGTACACTTAAGTATGTTTTCCTGGGACCAAATGAAACGCTCCCCGTAATCATCAGTTCAAAATTGACCAGGGAGCAAGAGTGCAAACTAACTGATGAGAGCCTCATCATGAGCCATAACTAGCTCATTTTGACCCAATAAAGAAGATAAAAGCTCCTACATAACCTAGAAGAAGGCTTAACTGAAGGAACAAGTGCTCTGAGAAGAAAACATGAAATAAAGGTTAAAACTGTAATTTTACCATTGCAGTACATAAATGGGATTTCTC
Source organism: Thalassia testudinum (assembly GCA_037157565.1). Taxonomy (NCBI): domain Eukaryota; kingdom Viridiplantae; phylum Streptophyta; class Magnoliopsida; order Alismatales; family Hydrocharitaceae; genus Thalassia; species Thalassia testudinum. Next base: position 5,966,542 of record JAZHRO010000025.1, read on the forward strand.
AGAAGCAAAACATAGGTCAAATGGTCCAAATAAGATAAAAAGTGGGTTGAATTAATCAGAAATGGGTTTATGTGCAATCTAAGAATTAAATGACACTTGGTAACCCTAAAACAGACCCGCTTAAATTAACAAGGTTCCGGTCAGAATAAAAATCAAGCAAACCCTCTAAAAATCATAGAAAAACATCCTCTAGGGTTTAGAACACTTAATTTGGCCTTTGGAACCTAGTTTGACCTAGATTAGGGTCTTAGCTCTTCAATTAACATAATTTGGGTTTTTACGTAAAATGTCCAATCAAACGAGGTCAAACCTAAAATCGAACTTCACCATTGGATTCTTTAGGTCCAAATTAGGTTTGTACCAAAATTTGGACCTAAGGGGAGGTCATCTTGACCTACTTTGCAATTTAGTACACCCAAATCACAAATAGGTCCCTATCTTTTGAATATCCTTGCAGAGAGCCCCCTAGGTTCTTCACCTTCTTTGCAAACCGGTCCTGCCGCCATTGCTAGGGCAGAACCGAGCTCCGACGAAGTTTAGAGAGAGATTGCTCTCTAATTCCTCAGAGATTCTCTCCCAGAAATGGAAGGGAGATTCTCTGAGGAATTCCCTTCCTTCTAAAGCCAATCAAATTCGCTGGCGTGAACCCAATCTCTCGTGCGAACGCACGAGAGATTTGGGTATCTTTCTTCCTTCCAACTCCGGCGAGCCGGCTGACCTAATTGCGCGTTTTTCACGCACTGATAGGAGCGGCCAGCACCTATAAAACACCCCCCGGACCCGGCCGCTCATCTTAAGCTTGATTTTGACGGAGATCCCCTCCAAATTTCTTCTCTCCCATCTCCGGCCAAACGACCCACAAGCTCCGGCGACCGCCTTCCCTCCTTCTCGTCACTCTGCTGCCATACCAGCAGCAGAGTCCGCTCCGCCTCTTCCTCCCGCGGCACGCTGTACCCTGCGCGTAAGCTCCTGACCTCATCTTCGTCGCCGCTTCCTCCCCCAAGGTCTTTCTTCCCCGACGACGGCAGTCACGAGCCGTCCTCTCCACCGCCTCCCTTCCCTCCAGACAACCCCAGATACGTTCTCCACCCTCTCCTCTCTCTTTTCCCCCTGTTATCTCCCTTGATCGACCCTCGACAGATGCTAACCACCTCCATCATCTTCGCCTCCGACCACACTCCGGTGAGCCGCCCACACCACTCCAGCCCTCCACACGGCTCGCCAACCACCTCGAAAGCTCCGCCTCACCTCCAGGAACACACTCCACCCTACCACTGCCACTCCAGCCCTCCACAATCACCCCCCGACCAACCCACCATCTCCGACCACAGGTTGACCTAGGCACGCACGCCTAGGCCGACCTGCGGCCTGCAGCACTGCCCACCGCCTTCGCCGTGCCACGGCGAAGGTCTCTAGCTATTCTGATTTGGCCGAGAGGCGCGTTTTGTGTATGACAGGGTTTGAGCTGCTGCCGCCATGGACGACCTCTGATGAAGCTCCCACGAAGCTCCAGGCACCCGGTCTAACAGGCTACAGGTGCTGCATACTAGCGCGAGTGTCGCGAGGTGAACGAGTCCAGCCAAGGAGTGCTAGCAGAGCCAGCAGCTACGGGGCAATCGCACGACGAGACTTCTGCAGGCGCGCGTGAAGGCGAGACCAGATAGTCCCACATCGTGGGATTGCAACCCTCAGGTACCATATAAGTTGTTTTTGTGTTTTACTCTTATCGCCTCAGTAAGCACAGGGGTGAGGTCCCTCACTGACCCCACCCGCCTCGTCCGCGACCTGACCACGCGGACTTGGCGGATCCGACCCGACCTAGACCTACGCACTCCTCGCGCATCACACCACCTACAGGTGCGCCTGGTCCCGGGTACGATCCGACCCGATAATGCTTGTGGCTCTGGGAGAGCAGGTCAGAGTGAATTGCTTGAGAGAGAGAGACGCGTGGGTAGAGGGAGAAGGGTTAGGTTTTGCTCCTGTGCAGGCCAGGCTGAACGCAGGAGAAGGACTTGGCCGCTACAGAAGAAGAAGAAGGAAAGGCGAGGCGAAGAAGAGAAGAAAGAAGGAGCAAAGACAGAGAAGAAGAAAGAAAGAAAGCCTTCGCACGAGAAGAAGGAAAGCAGAAGAAGAAAGAGCAAGACACAGAGAACAAGAGAGGCAAAGAAAAGATTAGAAGATCAAAAGAAGAAGGCTTCGCAAGACGAGAAGGAGAAATACTTTTAAGACGTCTGATCTTGTGATCAGACGTCCAATTTCATATTTTTGTCCTAATTATTTTTAATTGCATACATTCACACTTGAATTGATATTTTGAGTAAATTAGAGTGTTCAATTACATTTTGACTAGTAGTAAATTCCATTTGCTCCCTGTGTTCGACCTCGGATACTCCGGTCTTCGAGTAATAAAAATCTTTATTTGTTTTGAACGCTTTAGCGGCTATACTACAACGCGATATTATCTTTTAACAAACCGCACAAAAGCGCGACGAACACTAACGAAGGTCCTTATGGAACACAAGGCAGCCATTGGATGGTCTTTATCAGACTTATCTGGCATTAGCCCCTCCTACTGCACTCACCGTATATATATGGAGGAGGAGGCTCGACCTTCCCGCGAGATGCAGCGACGTCTCAACCCTAACATGCGGGAGGTCGTTAAGAAGGAAATTATTAAGTGGCTGGATGCGGGTATAATCTACCTGATCAACGATAGCCCCTGGGTGAGTCCGATTCACGTCGTGCCCAAAAAGGCAGGACTCATCATCCGTGTCAATGATAGGGGTGAATCCATCCCTACACGCACTCCTACATCTTGGAGAGTGTGTGTAGATTATAGGAAACTCAATGCTGCAACTAAGAAAGATCACTTTCCGCTACCTTTCATTGACCAAATCCCGGAGCGGTTAGCGGGAAATAAATTTTTCTATTTCCTGAATGGATTCTCAGGATATAACCAGGTGGCAATTGACCCCCGAGACCAAGAGAAAACCACTTTTACCTGCCCCTTCGGTACCTTTGCATTTAGAAGGATGTCGTTCGGACTTTGTAACACGCTAGCAACTTTCCAAAGATGTATGCTGGCGATATTCCATGACATGGTGGGTGACTTTCTCGAGGTCTTCATGGATGACTTTTCAGTATTTGGACCATCTTTCGATGACTGTCTTGCCAACCTGACCCGTATCCTTAGGAGATGTATTGATGTAAACCTCATGCTTTCTTGGGAAAAAAGTCATTTTATGGTGCACGAGGGAATTGTTCTCGGGCATATCATCTTCGATAGGGGTATCGAGGTTGACAAAGCTAAGCTTGATGTAATTGCCGATTTACCTATGCCTGGCTCTGTCAAACAAATCTGCTCCTTCCTGGGACACGTCAGTTTCTATAGGAGATTCATCAAAGATTTCTCCAAAATTTCTCGACCTTTAACTCATCTCCTATCGATTGACGTACCCTTCGATATGGGCCCTGATTGTATACGAGCATTCACGCAGCTGCATAATGCTGTCACCAAGGCCCCTGTTCTCCAGCCACCTGATTGGTTCCTCGACTTTGAACTCATGTGTGACACTTCCGACCTTGCAGTCGGAGCCATCCTGGGACAAAGATGCAATAGACACCCCTTCGTGGTGTACTACGTCTGTAAGATGTTGGATGAGGCCCAGCATAATTATACTACCACTGAGAAAGAACTACTGGCAGTCATCTTTGGGCTGGAGAAATTCCGCTCTTACCTTCTGGGCTCACATGTTATTGTTTTCACTGATCATGCGGCCATTCGCCATCTCATGCACAAGAAGGATGCCAAGCCTAGACTGATTCGTTGGATCCTCCTGCTCCAAGAATTTGACATTGAGATCTGCGATAAGGCTGGAGCCTAGAATGTTGTGGCTGATCATCTTTCTAGACTGGACCCTGACCATATTGGACTTACTCTACCGATTAATGAGATTTTTCCTTTTGAGCACCTATTGGTAATTAATGTGGCAAGTGGACCTTGGTATGCCAACATTGCCAATTACCTTGCTTCTAGATCCCTTCCACGTGGCTGGCCTAAAAACCAGCGTGAGCAACTCATGGCAGAAGCAAAGTATTATTTCTGGGATAATCCACTTCTTTTTCAAATAGGTGTTGATCAAATCATACGTCGCTGTGTTCCTGACAGTGAATTCCCCAGTGTGTTATCCTTCTGCCACGATCAGGCCTACGAGGGCCATTTCTCTAGGAGGAAAACTACAGCCAAGGTGTTGCAGTGCGGTTTCTTTTGGCCCTCCCTTCACCAGGATGCACACAATTATGCCAAACATTGCACTAGGTGCCAGTCGTTAGGGTCAATGTCATGTCGTGACATGATGCCCTTACAACCCATCCTAGCTGCGAAAATTTCGACATTTGGAGAATTGATTTCATGGGTCCCTTTCCTCCTTCCAACGGCTTCGAATTCATTCTCGTGGCAGTTGATTATGTTTCGAAATGGATCAAGGCTATTCCCACGCGCTGTGCTGACCATGTTATATCCACTCGATTTGTCAAAGACCACATTTTTGCGTGCTTTGGGATCCCTCAAGCCATTATCTCAGATGGAGGAAGCCACTTTACCCATGCTTCTTTTCAGGCACTTCTAAGGAAATACGGAGTCCACCATCGTATCGCATCCCTGTATCATCCTCAGATGAACGGCCAAGCAGAGGTGTCGAACCGGCAAATCAAGTAAATTCTCCAGAAAATGGTTCGGCCTGACCATAAGGATTGGTCCAACAAGCTAATTGACGCACTTTGGGCGTATCGGACCCCCTTCAAGGCTCCCCTTGGTATGTCTTCTTATAGAATCATTTACGGGAAGCCTTGTCATTTGCCCGTGGAGTTGGAGCACCACGCTTATTGGGCGGTTCGCCAATGTAACCTCGGCCCAGACCTATGTGGTCAAGAAAGGAAACTCCAACTCCAGGAGCTAGAAGAGCTCCGTCGTGAAGCCTATGATTCTGCCTTAACTTTCAAGCAACGCACTAAGGCTTTTCATGACAGTCGTATTCGGCGAAAATAATTTGAGCCATCTCAGCAAGTTTGGCTCTACAATGCCCGGCTCAAATTCTTTCCTGGGAAACTGAAGTCCAAATGGACTGGTCATTTCCTGGTCTCGAGACCATTTCCTAACGGGGCCGTTGAGATTGAAGATCCAAAATCTAGGCATAAATTTACAGTTAATGGGTGACGTTTGAAACCCTATCTTACTCATTAACCTGACCCCGTTGGAGAAATTGTTCCCCTACTTGAGGGCAACTAATTTTGTGCCTCATTCTGAGTCCAGCTGGGGACGTTAAATTCAGCGCTCCTTGGGAGGCACCCCAACAACACTCCGCCACTGTCACGCTCACTTCACTTTTCACTTCACCACCCACCCTACCACCCTGCTGTATACCCTACACCTCAGCTCGCGTTACCCGATCTTTCGTCCTTTCTCTGCCCTACCCTACATGCATATGAGAACATAGCATCGTTTGGCATGGGGGGTGGATAAGCATCCATAGGATCTAGGTATTTTATGATATCATGCAGTTTCCATCTATCTATAAAAAAAAAGGGGGTGTTTAGTAATGATCTGAAGGCTAAAACAAAAATACAATAAGTGTTTATGGATATTCAACCTCTGTTTTGAAAACTTTCCAGGCCATAAAAGCTTGATTCGCTCAGGCTCGGCTTAATTCACTTGAGCATTGACAAGATAGATCGAAATCTCTCCTAACTAAGGACGTATTCTTGTACCTGAGACACCAGTACAGGATCCGTTGGTTTGCTTCTACTCGAGAGACTAAGTAATCTTGGTTCACACTACACATATCAAGAAAGACCAGGTGAACATAAGATCCAACCCTAGTGTTCATTAGGGAAGGTGGAGTCCTTACCTGTGCGCGCAGGTAGACTTTTTATCCCAGGCTTTAGTCTTGTGTTTAGGAAAGACTCTTTCCACCAAAAAAGAACTCTCCCACCAAAAGAAAAGTGTGCTCCTCCAAATAATGTTGTAAGAGATATACTGACACGTGTTTCAAAAAAAGAAAAAAAAAGGGGTATAAATAAGTCAGTATGTCTCACAAATGTTTGTAAAATCTTCCTACAAAAAAAGTTCTTCAGGGCAAGTTACAAATACCCTGTTTTCTTTGAGCCACAAATGTAATAAAATGGGAGTTGAGTTTTTTGTCATCTTTTTAAGGGTCAATCCAAAGACACGAGCTGAAACTGGGACCAACCTGCACTTAAAAATTCACGAAACCCTGGGCTTGAGTCTTAATGTTCATCTGGTCAGTCTTGATCCTTCACTATGCACAAGCCATAATCTCTTGAGCTCTCGAGTATGGCAAAAACCTCCTAGGTCCTGGAAATTGTACTTAAGGTTTAAATATCAAGAGTCCAGGTCAGTTGAGAGATGGTCTATGTCATGTGAGACTTAAAGTACTGGTAGTCTTCTCTACAATTGGTTCTCACAATATCCAACAAATAAACACACTTATGTCTCCTCAGAAGAAAATCTTCAGCTTAAGATCATTTCTAAATACAATACAAAAAATGTTTTGCTAGGGACTACCAAAAGATAGGCATGGGGGTATGATTGCACAGCAAAAATACACCAACAATTGTGCCAACTTGTGCTATTTCCTAGCATTGCCAGTGTATATTAGGTGGCCATAGTCGCATTTGTGAAAATAAATGCATGCATGCATGCATTTATTTGAGAGGGGAGGAGAGTGAATAAAATGGCTTTGAAATTAACATATTCCTCAAGTGCTGCCTCGCAAAATCTCCACCTTTATTTTTTATTTTTATTGACTTTGATTTTCTTCTTCTCCGCGGCTGTAAGGCATGGTAGCTCTTCTTTGCACCATTCTCTGCAACAAGCTTGCCCTGCCAGCCACATGCAGAGCCATGCACAACCCAGGGCATGGCTATGCATGCCTCTTTCCACTTTAAAAAGAGCACAGCCTTCTTCCTTGCAGGAGAGCCTGGTCCACACATAGACAGCACCTTCCTTCCTCCAAGCTGTCTCCTCCCCTCTCCCCTCCATACGCAGCCTCTCTTCCTCTTGAAGAGCCACGCTACGGGCAGGAGCAGCTCACAGTGGTACATGACCACCACTGTGAGTCCCACCACCGCCCAGCTCATCAAAGAGTCGGTGGGCATGGTGGTTCACCTCTCTATTTCGTCGATTCCAAGCCATTTCCGCCATTGCCACAGAGTCAAGCTTTGAAGCTCAACAGCAGCTGCAGCAAGGTGCCGGCCACCTCTCGCCTGCACGCAGGTCTCCGCGCACGCCAGTAGCCGGTGCAGCCCCTTCCGCGCGTGCGCCAGCCACACCACAGCGCCCGTGCACGCTAAACCGGGCGCAGGCGGTCGTGCAAGCCGAGCATGCACTGTAGCCACTGTTCATGCTAAAAAGCGCGACACTGTGGCTACAGTGCGGTGACCGAAAAGTTTCTCACTTATCCGGTCACCGCGCGCTCTTTCTCTGCACCGCAACCGTCGCCAGCTCGTCCGCGTGCTCGCTCCCGCGTACACCCGCACCAGCACCCGTCTGCACCCGCCCACTCTCAACACTTGCTTCTTCGCCCGCACCTGCCTCAGTGCACAGCACGGCGCACTGCGGTCCCTCCCTCGCACTCACTCCCTCCTGCGTGCACGCGCCTATGCACCTGCACCTGCACGTGGCCATCAGACGTTGGCCGCTGCGCCAAGACGACTTAAATGCCCACGCCAACTTTAGCAGACGCTCTCTCTCTCTCTCTCACTCCTTCCTGCAGACACATACACACACACACTCTCGTACACACACCCACTCAATTATACACTACTATATACTTATATATATATACATATATATATTTATATATATATATTTATATACATATATCTATACATATATTAGTACCTATACAACTAAGTATAAGTATATATACATATATATATACATATATATACACTTATATTTATACATACATATATATATATACAAATATACATACATATATACATATATATCTATAGCTATAAATACATACATATATATATATATATATAGTTATATATACATACATATCTATCTAATTATAAATATATATATATATACATACATCTATCTATACATATATTTACATATCTATATATATATATATACATGTATAACTACATATACACCTATATAATTATAACCATATCTATATATATATACATATAGATATATATTTACATATATATTTTTTTTTATTTTTTTTTCATATCACCTATCACACGTTGTATCACGGAATATATGCACTAGTTGCTGATATTCCTCGATACACGCATACAGAAAGCATCTTCGCACACATCTTCCACCCATCCATCTTACACTCCACGTGGCACTTCATCCTGTTGGTTGCATCTTTCTAGACGACGATCAACTCGACACCATGCTACACGCCATTTCCACCTCCACCCCCACCCCTATATACATATATAATATATACATATATATATATACTATATTTACTTTATTTCTATTTCTCTTTCCTGCCATTAAAAAGATAAAAAAATATATATGAAAGAGAAAAGATAATCCTTGACTTGCAAGTACTCAGTGTTGCGAATAGCAAGACTAGTTTTGGGACCCTAATTTGGCTCAAAGCCAAGAACCTGATTTTGAGGGTGTACCTCAAGGACAAAAATTATCAGAAAAAAATCTTAAATAGAAAAACACCAAAAACATAATAAGCAAACGAAAGAGATTCGTTGTAGGGCAGGTGTAGAAACTTATTCACCTCTAAGCCCGCTTCCCTGAGTTCGACCCTGGGCCTAAAAGTGACCAAGATAAAATCAAGTAGGCCAGGTTAAAAATTTTTTTGTAAAAAGATGGTTAAGCCCGATTTAGGTTAACCACTATACACATTCCAACGATTAAATCATCATATTAACACAACCTATCCGGGTCTACACCAATGTCACGATGAATGGAAAGAGGGTTTAGGGTCAGTGAGGCATGACGGAGCTCGTGAGGTGGTTGGCATGGTGGATGGAGGCATGGAGAGGCGGGAACACCTCGCCGGTGGTCTGACCGGAGGTGAAGAAGGTGGAGGTGGTTTACGAGCGTCGAGGCGTAATAGCAAAAATAAATGAGAGAAAAAGGATAAGAAGAGAGAGAGAACTTATCTGAGGGTGGTCAGACGAAGGGAGATGCGGAGGAGGCAACCGGCTCGTACTGCCGTCGCCAGAGATGAAAGTCCCAGTGGGATGAGGACGGCAACGACGAGAGGGTGGCAAGAGCGTCGACTGGTATTGTGGCAGAGCGACGAGAGAGAGGAAAAAGAGTTGCCGGAGCTTGATGGGTGGTTGACCGGAGGGGAAGAGAGGAATTTGGGGGGTATCTCAGGCCAATTCAAGCTTGGGAGGAGCGGAATGATCTGGGCACCCTTTTATAGCCCTTGGAAAAAGGTCTTGTACTTGGAAGCCAAGCTTCCAAGCACGACAACCTCACCGAAGATGGAAGGTCAAAAAGACCCAAATCTCTCATGTGTTCGCATGAGAGATTGGGTGCAAATTAAGGCTTCAAATTAGGTTCACATGAGAGGGGATTTCTCAAAGAATCTCCCTTTCAAATTTGAAAGGGATTCTCTGAGGAATCAGGGAGTTCTTTCCCTCGAATCCCTGCCAGAGTAGGATTTCCTACACTGTAATGGTGGAGGGACCTAATTGTAAAGAATGATGAGGAAGTTAGGGGGGCTTCTGTAAAGGTTTTCAAAAGTTAGGGGTAGAAATGTAATTGGGCTGGACTAGTTTACAAAGTAGGTCAAGGTGAATTCCCCTTAGGTCCAAATTTTGGTAAAAACCTAATTTGGACCTAAGGAATCCAATCACGAAGTTAGATTTTAGGTTTGACTATGTTTGGCTGGGCAATTTACACAAAAACCTAATTTAGGGTAAACATTTGACTAGGACCCCTATTTAGGATAAAATATGTTCTAAAGGGCAAATTGAAGGTTATAAACCCTAAATGATATTTTTTCATGAATTTTAGAGGATTTAGGTGAATTCTATCTTAACCAAAACCTTGTAAATTAAGTGGGTCTATTTTAGGGTTAAAGAAGTCATTTAATTCTCAGATTTCACATGAACCCTTTTCTGTTTGAACCAACCCACTTTTTATCTTGTTAAGATCATTTAACCTGTGTTTAGCCCATGAGAAATCCCATTGTTGCACTACAATGGTAAAATTATAGTTTTACCCCTTGTTTCTTGCTTTTCTTTCAGAAGGATTATTCCATGAGTTAAGACCTCCATTTGGTTATGTAGGAGCTTTTGTTCTCTTTTTTGGGTCAAAATGAGCTAGTTAAGGCTCATGATGGTGTTCCCATCAGCTGGGATCTTACCTTTGTTGCATGCATTGGAAGGAGCTTCTAGGGAAAATGAAATAGGTGCAAAAGAATTTACTTGTGTGTGAGGTAACCCCCTCCCCACACACACACCGAGAAGGGGGCCCCACAACAAGGAGGGCACCTGCAACAGCACCCAACAATGAATAACTACTCTGCAACAGCACCTGCAACAGGGGGCCTCAATAGGGGGCCCCACATCAAGAAAATGAATAGGGGATTTTCATGATAAAAGAAACTTTTCTAGGTTTATATCCAGTATTAAGAACATAACTACTCTAAACAATGCCTGATAAAAGTCAGTCTCCTTTTTTAAGAAAAAAAATGTCACAGGTTTTCATGTATGTTGTTCACCTAGTTGTTATTCTTGTGAAATTTGTTCTCTCTCTATCGGCCCTTTTAATTCCCCTCTGCTTTACTAGAGGCTTGTTTCCTATTTAACTGTCATATGTTTATCCTTCTGTTACTAATGAATATTGAAGTGCAACAGACCTCCATAGTTATAATGGTCATGATAAATGCACTCTTTCATTTCTAATACTGTTGTTTGCATGGGTGGAGGGTATATAATAGACTAAAATCAATCATAGGCACAGGTCAGTTGAAACTTGTTTCTCCTCTTGCAAGTTCACATTGCGGGTTCACGTTCACTGGAAGATAAGAAGGTTTGCGAAGCCAGCTATTCAGTCTCTAGCATACTGAATTCAGTCTCCAACTATTAGGTATTGATATTATACTTGTGATGCCTTTCCTCTGTTTGATATCTGAAAGGTTTATACTATAAAGTATTAATAAGAAACATGACTAATTTAATTATTAGCTAAGTTCATGCAATTGAAGAAAATTGAAGAGTTTTTGTTTTGAGTAAAATCAAATTAAACAATAAAATCATATCTATTCATTAGGTTTCCGAATTGTATTTTTGGTTTCTGAATTATATTTTTTATTTTATTGTTGGGATTGTAACCTTAAATGACAAGTGGAACCCATTTCATCATAGTTGGTGACAGTTATAACCCATTTCATCACAGTTGTTAACCGTAACGAAAAACCTTATTTGTTATAGTGTCATCTTCTTCAGCTCTGGCCACCTCCACCATCTTCTTCCCCATCGGCGAACATCAGGGTTTATCTCCTCCTTAATTAGGTTAGGGATTTTGTTTATCTCCTCCTTAATTAGGGTTAGGGAGCTTTATACCTCAATTCAGAGTCTTCTCCTTCTCCTCCAACCTTCATCGCTACCGTCACCACCATCTTCATCGACCATCTCCTCTTCCTTCCTACTATCAAATTACATTGGGAAAAAGCAACTCCACACCTCCACGAAGCTTTTGCCCATGGTAATTTAGGCCTAAATCACCTCCTATGCCCTCCACCATACACGCCGATGAAGCTCCTTCAGATCTCATCGGCCGTGCATGTCCACTCATCCCCACACACAATCACATTGGGGTTCTTACTCTGCGTGTTCGCCAAAGGTTCTCGTGTGCTTGATTTGGGCTGTAAGGCCATATTCATGCTCGCAGGTACTTGTTAATTCTTTCATCTTCTCTGATGACCAACAGCCACCTCCATCGAGTTATCCACGATGACACCTCCCTCTCCTCATGTGGATTTGTTGGAGATTCCATCTGGACCGTGGATTGCCCATCCCACGATCGAGCTTCATCCAATTGAGAAGCACCTCTTCTATGCTATGCTAACGAAGAAGTAGAGGGACATAGTCCCACATCGGTGGGAGCAGGAAGCTGGAAATGGACATTTAAGGAATTATGCGCATAGGTTGCTTGCTTAAGAACTCAGGGGGGTCGAGTCCCCATATACACATGCATGCATGACCGCACATGCACGGGTGTGAATCAGATTTGGGTTAGTTTTGAATTGGCTTGGCTGGGCTTGGATCGACTCAAGGCTTTGGCTTTAAGAGGCTTTCTTTAGCTAAAATTTTCCCAAGTGTTGAGGCCGATTTTACTTGAGTTGAAAACATTTTTTTTCCTTAACATTCTTATTTATGTTTGAGTTTGATAGTGATATTCATTGAGTAATATATTTATTTTTGCATCAAACTCTTGTGCCACATTTCATATTTGTTTGATTAGTGGTTAACTATGATTAATTTGCTCCCTGAGACAACCTTGGACTCACAATTCAAGATGTAAATTTAAATATTTTTGTCGCTTTAGTCACTATACTATGACGCGCATTTTAAAACCGACTTCAACGCGATCATCATAGGGGGATGAACTAGGTAAGCTAGGGTGCACATTGGGTTGAGTAGCTCGCAATACACAAGAACCTGAGTGGCGGGGGCTACCAATCATTTGGAGATAGCTCGAGCCTTTGAGCAAGTCCCTTAGTCGAGCTATGCCTCAGATGTGAAGTTGACACACGCCAAACCTAGGGGGACATGTATTGCAACCACCACGCAATCCAAGATGCACCTTAAAATGCCTAGGAAACACCCTGAACCCCATGGAATTTCCTACATTGGTTGCTTTCCGTGTTCGTTGCATTTTTGTTATTATATCAGTCTGGATAGATTTGGTGGTTCACTTTAAGAATCTATTTCTTCAAAGTTTGTGCCACCAAAAGCTGCCATACTTTTGCAGTAGATAGATCTTGAAATGAGGATTCCATAAATATAAGTTTCTTTGTCTAACTTTTTCTATAGAAAAAGATAAAATTCCTGAAGTGGAAGTATTTCTATCCGATTTTCAGAATCTAAATTCAGCCCTCGTTGGAATTTGGATGAAATTTGTGGCCTCAGTTTTCTAGACAAACCTAGTTTCTTGACGAAAATTCCTAAAAATTCTTGATTAGGTTAGACCTACGGGCCAATCTAAAAACCATCAGAGAATCATTTCTAAACATTTGCACTAATTTGAACATTAATTCCCAAATAAATATCTAAAGGCACTATAAAATTCTAGGAAAATTCATAGGCACTCCTTTATGATTGTAGGCCAACTCTCCTTGAGGATTTAACTTGACTTGCCTTGTACTACATAATCTTAAGTTGGAACTTCTAAATTGGTGTGTTTTTCATGTGAAAACCCAATGACAGCACCAAGCAATGGCTTGCTAGAGAAGCCATGAATGCAACTTTTGGTACTCGCCTCCCCAATCACAATGTAAGGCTTTAATAGTTGTGCTAAATTGAGTTTGAATGAATTGATGAAATTGAATGAAAATAGAGCAAACATCACATTTTTGGGCAATAGGAAATAAGCAAACTTTGTATTGTCATCAATGAAGGTTACAAAATACTTGGTATTATCATAGCCCACCACCAAGGGTGTTCAAACATCTGAAGAGACCATATCAAAGGGATGTGAACTAATATTCCCAGTAGCTGAAAGTGAAATTCTATGCGCTTGACTTTGCATACAAGTGTCACAAAGAGCATGATGCATGTCATCTAAAATTGAATGATCACATGAGGTAACAATTTGCCTGACAGAACCAATATTGGAGTGACCCAATTTGGAGTGCTAAAGTGACAAGGAAGATTTATTGGAGGAAGAAGTAGTAGCAACCTTTGGAGCAAAATGCGACCCTTTACCAAGGAATCTCAAGGACTAGGGGAGCCAAAGTTGGTAGAACCCATCATAAACTTTTCCTTTAAGGATTGGGGTTCGGGTGGTGTTATCCTTAACAAGATAGGAATCATTATGAAGTTCAAAGAAACATTTATTATCATTCACAAAGTTCTAAATTGGGAGCAATTTTTTTGGCTTTCGACACATGAAGAATGTGATTGAGATAGAGTTGGGGATTATGAATCTTAAAAGATGTATTACCAACATGTGTGATAGGCTCACCTTCATCGTTGCCAAAAGTTGACTTCTTCTGACCCCATGTAATTAGATGCAATGCTAAAATTATTCAAAGCACTAGTAACATGATGGATGATTACGCAACAATCATAGGTCTTAAATCACCTAAATTATATTAGAAACCTAGCTATTTTGTTTCCATTGCATTCATATCATGCATACCATGAATTGCATTATTTTGTATAGCTATAAATAAAATAATGTTAGAACAGTTTGTTATTTGATGCTTTTAACTATGGTTGTAGGTAATAAGAAGAGTAGGTGGTGATGCAAATGCAGAATAAAGCTAAGCAAAGGAGCCATGGACACCTGCAGAAGAATAAAGTACATGGAAATAAGAAAAGAAGGAAGAGAAAGCACTAAGAGAGGAAAGGATTGAGGAAAACCATAAACCCAATTACTTGAACCTAAACTAACATAAACCCTTGACCCACAAAAAAACAAGCCATTCTAAGCCCTATTCCCTTAACCCTAAACCTATCTGCACTTTTCTCCACCTTAATTAACCCATCCATAGCCTAATTTTCCATTTCCACACACAATTGATCTAATAGGCTCTAATCGAGTCTAGTAGTTACTCAATTAGGCTCAGTTGGAACTTAATTAGGTTAGAGCCACCTAATTAGACCCACTTAAACCTAATTCAGCTAGCCCTTAAACTAGTCCACCATCTAACCTTAAGCTTTACCCACCTAAACCTAGTCCTAAGTTATACTCTAGGAACATTACACCTAGCCCTACTTCTATAAAAAGACACTAAGGCCACCACCACCAAGGCTTCCCAACTCTTCTTCCTCTCTTCTTCTTATTGTGCCACCCTCACCATCCCTCCCACCATCTTCAAGCTGCCAGCCAGCCCTCCATCATAAGTGGCCGTTGGCCACCCCCACCACAAGCCAAGGTTGGCGATGCCTCCCTTTAAGGAGGAGTACCACCACCACCCTCTCCTCCTCCTTAGGCCCCACGGCCATAGCCCCTCCTATCACACCCTGGAAATCCTCCCGATGGATCAAGAGCAGATCGTCGAGTGTGCATGCCAAGGTCCTAGCTACCAGGTGGTTTGAGTTATAATTCATAGTCCTATTAATTTGGTATGTCATAGAAAAGTCAATCTTTAAAAGTAATCACAGGGTCGAAACCTACCGAAAATCCGATAGAGTTTCCCTTATTTAATTAATATTTTCCTTAAATCAATACCTGTAACTTGTAAAGGTGCATGCATACCAAAAGTTACATAGATAGGTACACCCCACATCAACACCAAGAAGCAAAATAAAAATGATAAAACACAGGTGGGCACACCTCGCAACCAAAAGCGGTAACAACATGGGAAACAACGAGAAAACAAAGCTGAGTCATTGCTAAAACATTATCACAAGCATCCACATGTCCATATCGTCTATCGACTATCAACTTACATGCAAAAAGTTCACGGATAAATGTACATCCCATAGACAACAGAAACCAACGTGCTACAATCTAACAAAAGTCACCAACTAAGATTTACAATAGATACCAACTATCTAACCAAAAAGAGACAGGAATCAAAACTTGTTAATCCACCTAGGTCCTCCTGGGCCCAAATCCCACGTGAAGTGTCGCTTGCGCCATAGCAACGGATACCTGAAAATGGGTCACAATAGTAGGGATGAGCCAAGTGGCTCAGTAGGGACAGAATGCATGTGACAATCAAAACAAAGAAGGGTAGTGTACATATTTCTGCTCTATAAACTAACCATAAGCCATTTCCCCTATTTACTTATGCCTTGGTTACGTAATAAGCTAACCATAGGTCCTTTTACCATTTCTCATAATTAACCCAAATTATATTAACATTTCAGGCTAGCCATGAACCTTTTTCCCTATTAAACAAAATTTACCCACATGATTAATCAGCTTGATTATCACATGGCTTATTTCCTAACTCGCCTTAGAAGCCTGATTCTGAGAAAATCATCCCTCTCTACTAGAGGAGATTGAGACATATCCTTACCTTGGATTCCAACCTAATAGCCTCTCCCTGGCCAGGGGAGGAGCTAACAAAGTTGATAACCCTCACAAAAGGTGTACCTATTCTTGATGTATTGAGAATGTTGCTAACCTCGATCAGAAAAGTTAAGCCTCTTGGGAGCTACCCAGGGCAATGCATTGCGACAACGAAGAGCAAGCTTGATTCGTACCTCACAAGGTGCAGTCATAGATTATTCCAGATCAGAAATCGTAGGGTTGGTCAGAATTTTTGGGTCAAACCAATGCTCCAACTAGAGCATGGTCATCGGGTGTACCCTCTCAATCCATCGTAGGATGAGATCTCAACCAAACCCCTCACGGTACCCCAATGTCTTCCACTCATGTGAGCAGCTAACGAGCCTCTAGCTTCAAGTATCAAGTGCCCCGGTGCCTTCTGCTATGCATGCGAGTGCCTGTACAACCTAGAGCTATAAGTACCTCCGCATCGAGTTGGATTTGGGTACTTCCAAGTACCATAACTCAGCGATAGCACGTAGCTCATCACTGTACCTAGGAACCATGCATGTTCCGAGGTAGAACTCCGGTAGATTCCAGCCACTGCATATCCTCGGGTCTTTAACCCAAACAGTGAACTCATGGTTCACGACGTTAGTGGGTTGATAAATGCCAGTTTATCATCATTTTTATGCACTAAAATTGATCTAGCTCTTAGGGTTTTACCTTTGCAAATAGGTTTTTGAGCTGCATTTAGGCATCATTTAGGATAGGCATGCATTGCATAATTTTTGTATTTTTGACATGTTTGTTTGAGTGTTAAGGATGAACAAATAGCCAGATCCCTAAAATCCTAGCACTCAAGAAGGCAACAGATGAAAGAGAAGCTCATTCCAGCTAGACCATAGCTGAATCCAGCTCATCACAATTGGATACCAGCTCAACTCAACTCAGATCTAGCTCAACTTAGTTGAGTTTAGCTTATCCTAGCTCCAATCAGTTCACTAGGAGCTCAAGCTAGCTCAACTTAGTTGATAGAAGTTCACTCTAGCTCCAGTCTAGCTCTCCCCAGCTCCACTCAGCTCATGGCAGCTGAACTCCCTCTAGTTTAGCTACTACTTGTCAACTTAGTAGCTAAGCTAGCTCATGAGTTCTCAGTAGAAGCAGGTCCAACTCAACCCAACTTCAAATAAGTTGAGACTAGCTCAACTTAGCTCTACTACTCAAGCTTAGCTTCTAGCAGAAGAATTAGCTAGCTAAGTTGAGTAGCTGAGCCCCTGAGAAGACCTCTTCAACCATCATCAGCTCCAGACTACCTCTAGTCAACTCCACATCACTTCACCTCAGCTCCTCTACTACTACCCTACTAGCTAAGCTCCCTCTACTCCATGGTCGACCGCTACCTTCTTTAACCTCCACTAACTCCCTCCTTTGGTGCCAAAATGACCAACCACCACCAACCTATACACCCCTTTAAGGGTGGCGCCAAAACCAAGCAACCTTCCACCATATAACCACCACCCTAACTACCATTAAATTGGAACCAAAAAGCCCTCATGGCCCTCCAAAAGTGGTGCCAATATAAGCCCCCATCACAACCATACACCTACCCCTTTTGATCCATCACCACCCTCCATTCTTGGCTCCAAACCTTTAACCCTTAACCACACCTAACTCCATGCCAAAATGACCCTTAACTAAGCCTCTCCACACCCTCTCAATTGGCGCCAAATTTCCCTTAAATCACAGCCCTCCATACCACCACAACACCCATCGAAACCCTCCACATATGGCTCCTTATAGAAGCACCCAAGTTGGCGCCAACATGGTGGTTTACAACCACCATGGATGACCACCAAAAGGGTGCCTCCAACCCTTAACTATCTCCCTTCAAAACCTTTGAGTTGGCACCAAGAAACCTTGGCCCTTGGATCACCTAACTACCCTCCAAAACCTAGCCTAACCATCTACCTACTCCACACCAACATCCCCCATCACCACTCCTACAAATACCCCCATCCTACCACCACTTCAACCACCCTTGGCTACATTTTTATAGCATAATTCTACTTATAGCCATAACCTAAATTCGTCCAAGATAAGAAGAAGAAGATTAAGGAGACAACCTTGTCTCCTTGGTGACTTCCTTTCTTCTCTTCTCTCCTTGAGCCAAGCCAAGGGGTCAATTTCCAAGGGGATGGCCAGGCATTGAAAGAGATTTTAGGGTGGTCCACGTCCACCCTGAGGAGGAGTTTGAGAGTGGGAACCATCCACTCTAGGAGGAGCAAGGCACGCCCCATCTAGGGCTTTCCAAGTGGACATTCATCAACCTAGAGGAACCTTTCTAAGCCCAGGAGCAGCTGAGCTTGGAGCAAGGATTCCTTCCTCCTCATCATCATCATTGGGAGAATTTTATTTATTTCTTTTGTATTTTACTTTTGTAGTAGAAGCATTCCACTACAAGCTTTTGTAAACAATTTTTCTCCCTTAAATATAAGTTGTGTTTCAAAGGTTTTGTTGCAATATATTTACTTACTTTCTCTTTAGTTAGTGCACTCACACTCTCTCTAATTATCCTAGGTCTTCACGTACCTAGGGTGAGCTTAGAGAGAGATTCTTCCTATCAGTTAAGTTTCTGTGTTAGGCATAGTTTCATTTCACTTATTAATATTGCCCGTTATTTCAAAACTCCAAAAAAATTATATATCTAAAAACCAAAAAGAAAGTGATTTTCGTTTTGTCAAGCAAGAGATTATCAAAATTGCAATCTTGCCTCCTTGGACAACCTTAGATACAACCTCTATCTAGGTTTATAAATTGTAAAAGTTGATTTCGAAATGCGCATCTCAATGATAAAAAGCCTAATTTACAAATCGCATGTTTTTTGCAATCATGTGTGCAGCCCTACTATCTCACCAAGTAAACTTATTCATCTTTTAGTCCATTTTGAATTTAGTGTTAAGAACAAAATCCTAGGGACCTACTGGATCACCTGGGGTCTGACTGCATACCGTAGGATCCAAGCTTCCTTTTGAGACTTATAATAGATTCACCAAGATTTGATATTCTAGGTCTCACTTGAGATTTAGAGGGCTATATTTTGACTTTTAATCCATTTCCTTAGGGGTTCCCATACTCTTAACAAACCCATCCATCATTAACATAGGTGACATTTAAGTCTTCAAGTTCTTAATAGTTATTAGTCTATTAGCTTTTCCTCTTGTTTTCCCCATTTCTCTTCAGTAGATTAGGGCAAGATTCAATAATTGCATTATCAATTCTAAGGAATCCATACTGTTACTAACAATTAGTAATTCCAAACATGTACATATGATCCATCGAGTAGCAGCCATCCAAGATTATTCCAATTAGCTCTTTTTCTATTATGTTTACAACTCATAAATAGCAAGAACATATTGAGATCTGAGATGAAGTCTTTCTAATGTTGTTACACAAATGGATCCAACCTGACCAACCCTTACCTTTATAACCACCCAGTACAGATATAACAATGGAAGCTTACCCATGAGTTGATATTTGACAAGCGTGGAAATCACGAGTTTTAGGAAAACGTCATAGTATAGTCACAAAATCCCCTTGACAAAAATATTTGTAATTTAACGAGACTATGAGTCCTGGTCGTTCATCTCTAGGAGGTGCTAATCTTGATTTCGATCTTTTCCTCTCTACTCACTTAAAAATGCATGCCAATTTGTAATTATTTACGTATTTATGCACGACATGCTATTGCAATAATATCATAAATCAAAGTAGGCAACTTATTATCACAAGAGAGATATTGCAAGCAAGCTCATGGTGATTTTTCACACATAGATATATATAGAAAGAACTCAGAGGTTTTCCATTGATAGTATGATGGCAGTTACAAAGCGAATTTCGAGGAAAGCTTGTACATGAATGGTTAAAGCGAAAACTAGCTAACAGAAAATGCGTACACGTGCGGATCTACGGGAGATTGCACATGCACCATGCAGGAGGGAGAGAGTTACACTACTAAGCATAAAATAAAGTAGAGAGAGATTAGAAGAACTACTTATCTAAGCTATCAGAAAGAAGGGCATTCGGAGGTGGTCTCCAATGGCCTTTGAGGTGGTTGGGAGAAGAAGAAGGGGTGGCCAATGGTGGGTAGGCCGGCCCTTGGAAATGTGGAGGAGTGCTCTAGCCTTGTTGTGGAGGTGGTGGAGCTCGTGGAGGTGCACATGAAGGTGTAGGGAAAGGCTACTAATGGAGGTGGAATGAAGCCAAAATGTTATATGGGGTCCATGGCCATCCAAGAGAGTCTTTTTATAGACTCTTGGGCGGCTATGGGTGTGGCTCTCTAGAGAAGTGTGGAACTCTCTAGAAAGAGCTCTAAGGTGGCTGTCCAAGTGAGAGAAAGAGTGGTTCTTAGATCCATAAAATGTAGATCTAAGAGTTGAACATCCCTTAGTTGTTATTTTTAGCAACCAAGGTGGCACCAACCTTAGAAAATCCTAGAAGGCTCTAGTTGTGTGTGCAACTAGGTGAGTGTGTGTGTGTGTGTGTGACCTAGGTGGCTAGGTGGTCGAGTGGTCTAGGTTAGGTCCTAAGGGTTTGGGTTAGGGTAGGTCTAAAATTAGGTTTGTAAACCCTAATTACTATAAGGAAAGTGCAATTAAACTTGATGCAAGTTTAATTGAGTGAGTGTGAACCTAATTGAGAGTGAAATTACTCAATTAAGTTGGGCTTAGGTCAACTGGATTCTCACTGAGTCCAATTGGACTTGTGTGGGTTGAGATCTGAGCTCAATTGGACTCTATGAGTTCAATTGACTAGGCAATTGTAATTGACTATGATCTGAGTCAATTGGGCTTAGTGAGAACCTAATTAGGTTCTTAGAAAGGTCTAGAGGAGGTGTCCTAGGCCTAGGGTACCTCAATTTAGGTTCTCAAGGGGTTGGAATTGGGTTTAGGGACCTAAGAACTCAAGATCCAAGCTTGAATTCCAAAACAGGGTCGAGAGAGGAGTAGTAGACGTCCAATTTAAGTGTCAGATGACTTATACTCAAAAATCAGAAGTCCAGACCTCTTGTCTAGATGACCAATTTGAGTCAGGGAAGAATCAGAGTTTTGTCTTGTGGATTCTACAGAAATTGGATGTCCGACCAAGTGTCTAGATGTCCAATAACACTGCAAACATGGGTTTAAGGTGTGCGAGTTGTGGCTAAGGGTTCTGGACATCCAATAACTTATCTGGACGTCCAAATAAGGGCTAGAACTAGGGTTTTGGGGTTTCCTAGGCTATGGTGACCTAATCTAAGGGTGGCTGAGATTTAGGAAGGCTTCTAGGGCTATCCTAAGGTTAGGAATGATCCTAAGTTCTTCACAATTTAACTCTGTCTTACTTTTACTTAATAGAGTAATATACCTCAACCATTACATTATTTCTCAACTACATTTATTCTAATCTTCTACTCTAGCTCTACTACATCACCATCTTCAGATCCAGCTTCAAATCCAACTTCAAATCCAGCTCCTGAGCTTCTTATTACCTGTAATTTATATAATGCACTTAATTAGTACATTATATCATTATTTCATGAATAGTTGAGGGAAAGCAATAAAGATGTAATTAATGCTCATGTATGTATGGATTACACTAGCTTATGCTAAGTTCTAGCCTAATTTAGGTTAATTAAAACCTATGATTGCTACGCAATCAATATTGGGATCAATTTAGCCAAACACGAGGAAAATCCAACTTCACGAAACGTAACCCAATCATGCCTATACTATAATCGTCATAGAGGCAAGCCATTTGGAAATAATGGTGAATCATGGAAGTGCATAACAACCAAAGTGGTTTCGATGGCTAAATGAAAATAGGTAGGTACCATTGGATCTGGTTCAGCCCACAACTTGAAGCTTGTGATTAAACAAGGTAAGGTTCAATTGACTTGCAAAGGGTAAAACAAACAAAATAGCACCAGTAGGATCCAATACGCAATCATCATGAAAACTACAGAGTTCCCTTTTTCATCTTAATACCAACATAGCTATCAAGGAGAAAAACCCTCATTCCTACTTACAAGAAGATGGGCAATAGATGGTATGTAAAAAATGGAGGCAAAAATTTACCAAAGGTTAGTAAAAGTAGTAGAAAAAGAAAGAATTCTTGGAATTGAAGAGAAATGGAAAAGGGAAATAAACCCCTTTTGTTTATTGGTGCCTTGTAGATAAATAGAGGGAAACCAACCCCCCTCCACCTCTCAAGTAGGAAGAGGTAAAAATAACCATGTAACATATATGGAAACCTCTGCCACTTTCCCAGTGTTTGAAAAGCGGCACATTTTCTTTTCAAACTTTCACCTCTCATCCAAGAAGCACAAATCCTTGTTTATGAAATATTGCAGAAGAGGGGAGAGGAAACAAAAATGTTCTCTTGCACATACCATTTGATCACTAAGTCAGATAAGATCTCAATGATCATTAGAAAAGAAAATAACCATTGCTCCACATTTGAGGTCTAAAATTTATGGTGGCTCCACATCACATATTTGAACTAAATTAGGCATTCAAAAAATAGAAACAACAATGAGGGGAAAAATAAGTCCCTACCTCGCCTTGAGCTCATTCTCTCCATAAGGTGGCTATCCCTTCGAACCCCTCAAAATCAACAACAAACAACAATCCACATCAGTTTACACCCACCAATTCAGTCCCTAACTCACTAATAAAAATTCCCAAATCCCTAAAATCAAAGATGCCTAGGCTAGCGATTTAAATCAGAGAGAGGGATGGTGATGCAACTAAGCCATGCAAGATCTTGATGGGGTCCTAAGCTCCTCCTACACCCATCAATTTCAACAACAATAGCAACTACAGCTGCCACTACAACAAGCAGCAGCAACATCAACCGCACGGCTACAGCCTGCGTGTGCACAAGGGCGGTTGCAGCAACGATGGTAAGGCATGGCAATGACGCTAGCTGCAGGCAATGGCACTGTAGCTAGCCGGAAAGCACGAGGAAGAGGAGGTGGTTGGCAAGGTGAAGGAGATAGGGTAGCCAGTGGTTGAGGTGGTGCTTCCCTCTCGTTCCTCCTTCTCCCAACATCCAGACCTTAGAAGAATTGCTACCATCTTGTGTGCTTAAATGATAGGGATCACGGGAGGACCACTTGCTGTTGGTCAGATTTTCTTATAATCAATGTTACCATGCTAACATAAGCATTACGCCTTTTGAGGCTTTATATGGATGAAAGTGTTTTTTGCCACTCTGTTGGGCCCAAGGTTTGGTTGTGGACTTCGTAACTCCACCTCTTATAGATGTGAGGTGTGTCTGATTTCGTAGAGGAAATCTTTTTAAGGGGGTTCGGGTTAACAGTTTCAAATTTTTATGGCAATTCTAAAACTTAACAAGCCCTTACTAATCCCATGATTTAATAATTTGGAAATTAATTAGAATTAAATTTATGTTTGGCCTTGACCTTTTATATTGAGGGTCTTTTGAGAGACGTCTATGGTCATGGACTGTTATTGAATGGAAGTTTGTTTCCTTTTTTTCCTTTTATTTTTTTGTTTTCTTGGGTGGCTTGCATAAGAAGCCACTCCCCAATTTTTTTCCCTTGTTCTTGTTGGTGGGTGAAGTGAGGGAAAGGGAGAGCAATTCCACCCTGTCATCACCTCTCCCCCCTATTCTTCTCCTCGTTGGTCCTCTTCCTCCCTCTTTGGTGATCGCAACTGCTACTATGTCTCCAAGTAGTCACTGCTACTCCTATGGGTCCCAAGAAGGAGGAACAAGAGGAAGCATCACCTCAACCACCGGCTGCCCTCTCACGACACACAGTAGCAGCAACAGCTACCTGGAGATGCAGTAGCAGCTATGATCACTAGAGAGGGAGGAAGAGGACCGACAAGGAGAAGAGCAGGGAGGAGAGATGACAACAGGGGTGGAGTTGCTTTCCCTCTCCCTCACTTCACCCACCGACAAAAATAAGGGAAAAAAATTGGGGAGTGGCATGTTATGCAAGTGATGAGCGAGATTCCCCATGCAAAAAGATTTGAGTTAGAAAACCCATCATCATAGTGCGTAGAAATCCGCTACTAGATAAAATTTATAATCGAAGCACGAAGGGAGCCCCAGGTTGAACATGGGGAGGCGAACGTTTGATTTTGAGAACCCACGCTTCGATTTTATTTGTTTTTAGTGTTTTTATCTTTTGTGATTTTTTTGGTATTTTTATAAGGCAAGAGATCAGATTGACAAATCCTTATCTAGCTAATCTACTTGCACAGTAACAGAGAAAGAGAGAGAGGGAGTGAGAGAGAAAAATATATTTTATAGAATGGAGCAATGTCTATTACAACTAATTAAAACTGCACTAGAAAGCGATAAAAGATAGAATGAGTTGAGAAGAATCCCCCTCGACGGCTACTTGGAGGATGACTCACTCTGACAGCTCTTGGATGAAGGTGGTGAGGAGTTGGAGGAAGGAGAATGGCGTCGAAGGAAGGAGGATGGGGCAGGATGGCGTCGCGGTGAGGATCTTCTTCCAGAAGGTGGTGAGAGGATGGCCATGGATGCTCCACAAACAGGGGTGAGAAGCAGGAAAAAATATTTACTTTCTATTCTAGAGGAGCATCCCAGGCTTGGGAAAAGCTCTCTCTAGAGCCTTGGAGGTAGTGAGGGAGAGAAACGAAGAGATGAAGAAGAATGAGAGGAGTGGTGGTCCTTTTATAGTGGAGGAGAGGAGGCAAAATAAGGTCATGGGTCAATAGCAACATTTACAATCATCATTAAAGCCTCACGGCAAATGTTGCTGCAGGCCTAGCTCATGCTCGCTCACGCCTGCTTGCACAGTTGCTAAGGCATGGTTGAAGGAAAGCCATCAAATCGAGATCGTACGGCTAAGGATGTGCGAAGATTGCACCTCTTGATCACATCGGATGGAGCTGGGATTTCGTGTTCCATCACGCATACTGGCTGAACGGACCTGATCATGCCACACGGCATGTTGTATGCTGCTAAATGCAGATCGAGCGGCTTCAATTGAAATGCATCCACGCCTTGGGGACGCGGGGGTATGGAGGATTCAAACACTAGTCAATCGTTTAGGAGCACCCTCCGAGACTGTTGTGCCACAACCGCTTTTGTGTCGCGAGGACAATCTCGTGGCTGGAAGCTCTTGACCATTGGATCTCAATCCAATGGTCGAGATCACTTGGTGGAGAGCTCTTTGAGGCAAAGAAGGGGCCAAGGCCAGTGTTGGGTGATCGTGATGGCGCCACGTGGCACCATCATGGTTGTCTATCTTCTTTGCTTTGTGGATGGCACCACGGACGTCGGCTTGGATTGATATATGCGCCGTTGGGCTGCAATTGTTGATCTGGATCCATCCGTGAGGTCGGATTTGGCATCTGAGGTTCAATTTGGCACCACCTTGCCCCTTGGCCTTTGATCTTCCTCAAACTACATAAGGTACTATGAGGCTCCAATCAAGGCGATTTCAGAGGCATTGGACTCCGATTGTTGCCCTAATCAAATCCGTATGGTTGGATCATCAATTCGAGGCCCCAAAATAAACCTCCTTCTCCCCTGGCCACAAAAGAATGTGAATTAATCTATAATTTATACAAACTATTCTAAATGCAGTATGATGCATGCTATGTAATATTTATAATATGTAATGCATCTATAAGCTAAGGAACATGCATAAATAGCATTTTAACCTAAATGGATGTGTATACATAGGTAAGCCACCCAAGAAAACAAAAAAATAAAATAAAAATGAAAAAGAATCAAACTTCCATTCAACAATAGTCCACGACCAAAAACCTCTCTCAAAAGACCCTCAACATAAAAAGATTGAGGCCAAAACATAGGTTTAATTCCAAGTGGTTTCCAAATTATTAAATCATGGGATTTTTTTTTTGAGAAAAAAAGGAATGTTATCGAAGACGATAGCAATCCAAAGGGGATTTTATTGAATTATCTAAAAAAAGAGCCTTACAAATTAGACCCCCACACTTGTATGTGAGATTGGCAATAATTCACAATTTGCACCATGCAAATTGGTCTCCACTAAAATAGACTCTCATTTCTCACCCTCCACACGGACCACAAAACTGCCGCCATACGAACTCGTAGCTTATTATAACACAAAAAATTTTACCACAAGACATCCCATGTTGGGAGAGACTCCCTACAAATCGTTCTCCATATAGATTCTATCACTAAGCATGATGAGAAAATATGTCTGGTGCTATCATATGGTAAACAACAAAGCTGACAAAATTGGGCAAGCGTATCCATTCTTCTGTGTCTCAATTCACCTATAATTAAAGCATCTCTTCTGCACAACCAAAAGAAAGATCTGCTCCTTCATTGGGATCTTCAACTTCCATAAGCCCCTGCAAACATGATCAGCCTACTCCGATCTCCCCTACATGATGAGTTTATCATATGCTTTGGCAGGCGTGAAAAGATCAATCCAAGCATATCTATCGAGCTCCCCTACTTTTGGTTTGAATGCTTCTAGCATTTATTGCATCCTCTCATATTCCTCACAAGAGTGGTTGCCCTCCCTATAGTGAACATTGATCAGCCACCTGCCACAATCACCATCCCAGTTTGTAGCCACCATGCAGCCTTTACTCGCAAGAGCTCCAAAGTTAATGGGAACACCATCATAGGCCTTAACTGGCCACTTTTAGTCAGGTTTAAAAGATAAATGCTCCTACATAACCATCTAAGGGCTATAACTCCACTTCAGGCTGTTTTGAGAAGAGAACTGGAAACTAGGGCTAATTATGTAATTTTAACAACATTTCATGAACACAAAATAACAAAGGGGTTTTCCAGAGGTGAAATAAAGGTCAAATGAGCATTAAAATCTAATAAGTAGGTCCATGCAGACAGAAACGGGGTTTCGCACATTTCGAGACCCAATACAGTACACAAAACCCTAATTTCAGACCCGCTTAAATTAATGAAGTTTTGGTCAGGATAAAATCCATATAAACCTTCTAAAATTTATATAAAAATATTCCATGAGGTTTAGTACCTTTGTGTTGACCATTAGAACCTATTTCGCCCTTAAACAGAGTCACAGACACAATTCTGCTCTAAATTGGATTTCTATGCAAATTACCTAGTCAACTTTGGTCAAAACTAAAATCTAACTTCCCCTTTAGATTCATTGGGTCCAATTTAGGTTTGTACCAAAATTTGGGCCCAATCAGAGTTTGTCTTGACCTAGTTTGCATTTTAGTCCATGTAAACTTTATTTCTCACACTTAAGCCACGAGCTTTCAAAATATTTGCATTTAGCCCCCTAACTTCTCATCATTTTCTTTATAAAGGTCCTAGCTGCCATTAACAGTGTGAACCCATCAACACCAACCTTCAATCTAGGATTTCTCCCTGATTTCTCGATCAATCCCTTCCAAAATTAGAAGGAATGATCTTGAGAGAATCCCCAATTACCTAAACCTTGTCTTTGGCTCTAAACTCTTGGATTCTAGGGATCTCTTTCACTGGAAATTTGAGCTTCTCAAGCTTGTTTCCAAGCTTAGAATTTTTCCTGAAGCCTTTAAAAGGACCTCCATCGCATCGCCTAGCTCTTTAGTGAGTTTTAGGCCCAGAAATTCTCCATCTTCTCTACCTCTGGCCTGCTCCAAAGACCGCTGCGGCGACCTTCTCCCTCCGATCTCCTCACCTGCTGCCACGTAATATAGGCAGTAGGTTTGCCTTCCCCATCCTTGTTCACATCTCGCCATACCTACGAGAAGCTCCTTTCCCCTTCAGACGTCGTCGTTCCTCTCCCTGGAGCCTCCTTCGTCTCCAGTGCTGGCCAATCATAGCTGGCGTCGTCTCCGCCTTCTCGTCATCTGTAAACTCCTTCCTTCGACACCTCACCTTCCCCTAACTCTACTCACACACTTACACTCCAAATTCTCATGCCCACACCACCTGCTACCGTCACCTTCCCCAACTCCGATCGCACTCCAGCAAGCATGCACGCACACTCCACTTCACCAAACAGCCTCACAACTCCCTCAAAAGCTTCGTCGTGTCCTCACAACCAAAACTCCTCAAGAATTGAGGGGATTACACCTCCAACACCTCCACCAAACTCGATCTCCTCCGCACCACCTCCTCGACTCCGCCAGGCCACCACATGCTTCCTCACAGCACGCCACACCCACAACACATTCGCTTTTCCCAGGCAAAGCTTCTAAGCTTCTTTGACGTGGACACGAGGCCATATTCGTGATTTCAAGTTGCCACCGGAGCTTCGTTGCCGCCACCACCTTCTTCAGCTCCATTTGACATCCTCAAGCCAAGTTGTTCCTTGTGGATGCTCCCAGGTCTTGTGGCCTAGCTCCAGGAAGCTTCCAAGATCGTCAATTGAAGAGACCAGTCACTCCTTCAACCTCAATTGAAGCCTTCATCTCCTACTATTGCTACACAAAGAAGCTTTGTGTGATTAATCCCACATCATAGAATACAGGAGCCCCAGCAGCACATAAGTGGAATTTCCACTCCTTCCTATTCGCCTCAACACGCGGGGTGAGGTCCCACTCACCACACGTGCGCTCACTCCTCACTCGCTACACCTCACAGGAGGGTTTGGACCTCTGACTGTATATCCGATTACCCGGGTCCGAACTGACAAAGAAGAAAGAGAACCAGAGAGAGAGGGGAGGAGAGTTTTGCTCTTGTGCCCTCATCTTCTCTCAGGACTTAACCGCTAAAGGCTTTGTGCGAGGCCCTTGAGCCTTGAGCCTTGGTTGCTACTGCCGTGTTCATAAAGGAGAGGAGCCTTGTGCTTCTCTTGAGAGGCCCTTGAGCCCTTATTGATAAGCCATCTGGAAGCTTTGCCTATCGTCTGAGGCCCTTAATTTGGATACTTAATTGCAGTTACTGTGCATTTATTTGAATATTTATGAGCTTTAAACTTGGGGGTTAATTTAGTGATTTAAATCACCATTTTAACCTGATCTTTTTGCATTATTACTCCAATCTTATTAAATTATCATTTTGACTAATCATTGCTTTCAAATTTCTTATATTTCTTGAAATTGGTGAATTTAAATTGCATCCTTGCTCCCTGCGAACAACCTCAGACTCTATTTCCCGAATTTTAGTATATAAATTTAAATGATTTGAGTGATTGTCCTATAATACAATGCATTTCTTAAACAATGACAATTTCACTAAAACATTTTGGTGTCGTTGCTAGGGAGCAATGCGCAATTTGATTTCACTGATTATAATTTCTAATCTGATACTAACTTAATCTATTTTGTTGTGGTTTTGCGAGGTACATAGGAAGATCAGTTGCATGACAGCCACTCCAGGGGTAGGTAATCTCATTTCCTTCTTAAGCCCCTACTTCTAGAAAGAATTAAAAAGAGAAATAAATTAGGATCAACTTGCATTCCTTATTAGACTTAAATAACTTGAGTTGTCTGATTTGATTCATTTTAGGCATCCCCATCCCAGATTTCTGCACCTACTAAGGATCTAAGGTGCCAAGGGTTGTTCACCTTCTTGATTGAGCCCTAGGTGCTACATTTGGAAAGAGTCGGATCTAAAAAAAGAGCCAAATTAGGGTTTCTATTTTTAGGGTTGAGGAAAACACACTTGCCTGAATTAAAAGAGAATTGATTTCTTGCATTGTGTGTCACCCAAGCCTTGGTTATATTGACCTAATCAAGAAAACCTTAAAAGGCTCTAACATTCACTTGAAATCCTTAAAACTTGGGACTTAATAACCTGTTCGCAAATCACTCAGGGTGATTTTGGGTTCATTACCCAACTCATCCTAAACATTAGGGCAGGTTAGGTGAAGTTGACCCACCCTGTGGGTTAATCAGCCTTCAAATTAGGTCATAAATCATAATCAACTCTAAAGTTCAACTGAAATTCAAAAGCACCATAATTCAGGATTAAAATTGGTAGATTTAAGGGGTCAAGTTGCTCATTTCAATCTACTTGGATTCTCAGTGACAAGGAAGGTCGGGTGGGGGAAACCCTGTAACTCGTGGGGACTCTCTATCATGTAGGGGTCTTTGCAGGACTCTCCCTTCCTGGCTGTCCAAGTATTTCTCGGGTGAGTGATTTTCTAATAAGAGGTATCATCCGCCTTGAACCTCCTTAGTCATCAAAAAATCTTTGGGTGCCTCAATTGGGTCTATTACACCTTCTGTCCCTCATCTAGCTTACTAGTGCATGTTTGGGAGGAGTTCCTTAAGACCATCCTTGAGACCTCCATTAGTAGTTCACTCCCGTTGAGGCCAAGCCTCGAATCACTTGTTTGTGCTATCTTTCGATCATATTGATATCTCTTCCAACTCTTCTGCCTCTTAGCCCAAATCTCCTTCATCTACATTCATGGAAAATCAAGGAGAAGAACCCAATGTCCAGGATCAGATAAACACCTCAATGATCTATTCCATGCACACATCAATCCACCACAGCATCCTTAGATGAGAGATCACTACAATCCCGCCACGACGGAGATCGAACCTAGACTACAAATCCCTGCTGGAGGGCCTAATGTTGAACTCAAGCCAAATATGCTCCATGCTATTCCTAAATTCTATGGTTCAAACTCCAAAGATCCCTTCCAGCACATCAAGCAGCTAAAACATCTGGCCAGACCTTTGGGCCTGCCATACAAAATCGAGGCATCCTGCTCATGAAGATGTTCTCCTTCTCACTCATGGGTAAAGCTGTTGATAGGTTCCAGACTCTGACTCGTCCAATCAACACATGAGGGGAACTACAAAATGAATTCTTACAAAAATTCTTCCCCGTTGGTCAGACGAATGCTTTAAGGCACCAGATCACGCACTTCACGCAAAATCCGAGAGAACCACTTCATGAGGCATGGGTTCACTTTCTGGATCTCATGTAGAGATGCCCCCATCACGGAGTTCCAAAGTGGGAACAAGTCCAATCTTTTTACCATAAGCTCCGTGACAAAATAAATCTCTTTATCAATGCAACCTGTGGTGGAAGCATCATGGGACAGCATGAAGATACCATTTGGGAGATTCTCGAGAAATGTGCAAGAACTCCAGAAACAATGAATCTATGGGTATGTTCGACCGGATGACTACCCGTGCATTGACAAACACACGAGGGGCACACGAGACTCAGGGCCTATCTACATCCATCGGTCTGGAACTGATGGCCACTCACCTAGACAAGGTCTTTATTATCGAAAAGAAGGTGGATGAATTGGCTAGACATCTATAGAGAACCACCTCAGCACAGTAGAGCATGTATGCGCAACCACCCTCTGGTAGGGAGGTTGTGCATAACATTTATCCCCACTCTCATCAGGGGATGGACTCATATCCACCCTTGTCCGACCTTGGTTTCGGAGGAAACTTCGAAACTACCTACTCTAGTTAGGGAAACTTTGAACCCTCATTTCCTGATTTCTCTGGAGTTCCTTAGACTTGCGAGGATCTCCACGCCATCCAGAATGATCCATTCTCCAACACCTATAACCCTGGATGGCGTAATCATCCTAACTTTGCATGGTCAGGGAATAATCAAAATTTGAGATCTCAATTCCAGACCCGACCATAAGCTTCGCGCCCTTACGAGCCTACTTAGCCTAGGCCCAATCCAAATTATCAATCCAGGCCATCAAGGGAAAATCAAATGACTCTTATCCTACAAACTCTGGTTGACATTCAAAAATCCAATGCAACCATGCAGAGGCAGCATACAGATGAGATCATAGAAGTTCGAAATCAGCTCATACAGATGGCGAATTCTCGCCAGCCTGGTGCACTCCATCTCATCCTCTACCAAATCCAAACAACATGTCGAATCAGAGGTGTGTTATGAACCCAAATCAGGCCAAGCTCACTATGTTTACCAAGCCCCTTCTACTCCATCACCCAACGGGATGGAGCCTCAACATCATACTCAAGATATCAGCAGCAATCACCACTTCTACCAAATCCAAACCAGAGCCCGGTGGGACTTAATTCTATTACCACCCGTAGTGGCAAAACAACACAGGATCCACCTTATCCAAGCCACCTCCAGCCTGGTAGTTTAGAGCCTAACCCTAGGATGGTTATCTAGGACACCCCTATCCTAGATCTAGAACTTGAACCAATCCTAGAGGAACCTATAAAGGTTCCATTTCCTAAGGCCTTGACTAAAGGAAAGGGGAAACCCAAACCTGTGGCACTTGAGGAAGATCTGGTCAAGCTCTTTGAGTAAGTCCAGATAAACATCCCCATGATGGATGCAATCTGCCACGTACCGGCATACGCGAGATTTCTGAAGAATTTGTGTACACCTAAGTGTAAGCCGCAAACCAAAGATAGGAGTCCGATCGTATTGTTCGAGCAAGTCAGCTTGATCATTTTGAGTAAGCTCCTGCAAAAAGTAAAAGATACTAGCACCCCTTTGATCTCCTGCAAAATTGGTGATCTAGAATTTGATCGAGCATTGTTGGATTTAGGAGCCTCTATAAATTTGATACATACATCCCTACTAGACCATTTCGAGGAAACTAAGCTCAAACCGACTGAGGTGATTTTGCAGTTAGTAGATCGATCAATCAAGTCACCTAGAGGAATTCTTGAGGATGTTCTTGTATGGATCCGTGATTTCTATTTTCCAGTAGACTTCATTGTTTTAGACATGGACACTTCTGAAAATCTAACACACTAATCAACTTAGGGAGACCATTCCTAGCCACAACTAAGGCAAATAACAGATTGAGAAAAAATTCGGGAATCAAACATTAACGATTGATATCATCAAGTCCCAGAAAGGAATAAACTGTAGGGTAATTGAGGAAGTATGTGATATTAGTTCTATGGATGAGGATCCACTTGCAGAGGAAGACCCGATTAATTCTGATCCTCAACCCCAAGAAAATTCTGACCCACAATTAGAGGAGCCTAGAGTTGATCTAGATTCACCCTTAGCTCCCACTTTATCTTTTGAGGCCCATCCCAAACCCTCATCTGCTGCTGATAATCTAGTTATGGAGTTGAAACCCCTCCCAGATCATCTGAAGTATGTATTCTTGGGTTCCAATCAAATGTTTCCTGTGATTATCAATTCTTGACTCACATCTGATCAGGAAACAAAGCTAATTTCTATTCTCCAGCAGCATCGGAGCCATCGAATGGACTCTCAATGATCTAACTGGTATCAGTCCCTCTTATTGCACACACCGTATCTACACTGAAGAGGGATCATGACCATTCCGAGAGATGCAAAGATGACTCAACCTGAATCTACAGGAGGTCGTGAAGAAAGAGATCATCAAGTGGTTAGATGCAGGTATTATCTACCCGATCTCTGCTAATCATTGGGTGAGCCCAATTCAGGTTGTGCCTAAGAAGGCAGGACTCACCGTTATCACGACTGAATCTGGAGAGACCATCCCAACCTGCATTGCAAATTCATGGAGAGTCTGCATAGACTATTGAAAATTGAATGCCTCCACGAAGAAAGATCATTTCCCGCTTCCGTTCACTAACCAGTTTCTTGAGAAACTAGTGGGAAATTGATTTTTCTGTTTCTTGGATGGTAACTCCGGATATAATCAGGTGGCAATTCATCTAGAGGATCAAGAAAAGACCACCTTTACTTGCCCCTACGGTACATATGTGTTCCGCAGGATGCCATTCAAGCTATGCAATGCACCTGCCACCTTTCAACGGTGCATGCTAGCCATATTCTCAGATATGGTAGGTAATTACCTTGAGGTCTTCATGGACGACTTCTCAATATTTGGTGAATCTTTTGATGAGTGCCTCCAACATTTGGTCCAGATCATTAAAAGATGCATTGAAGTGAACCTGGTTCTCTCCTGGGAAAAGAATCACTTCATGGTTCCTGAAGGCATCATTCTGGGACATCTCATCTCTGAGAGAGGTATCCAGGTTGACCAGGCTAAGGTGAATTTGATTTCCAAGCTACCTTTCCCCAACTCGATCAAAGACATCAGATCATTCCTAGGGCGTGTTGGATTTTATCATCGATTCATACCTAATTTCTTTAAGATCGCACGCCCCTTAATGAATCTTCTCTCAAAGGACACACCTTTTGAGGTATAAAGTGAGTGCATTCACGCATTTGAGATCTTGCGTGACCGAGTCACCCAAGCACCTATCCTGCAATCTCCTAACTGGTCTCAACCCTTCGAGATCATGTGTGATGTGTCTGACTACACAATAGGAACGGTGCTGGGTCAAAAAATCAACCAGAAACCAGTAGTCATATATTACGCTAGCAAGACATTAGATGAGGCTCAGCATAATTACACCGTTATAGAGAAAGAGCTGCTAGCTGTAGTATTTGGCCTAGAGAAATTCAGGTCATACCTCTTGGGATCCCACATCATCATTTACTCATATCACACTGTAGTAAGGCACTTAATCATGAAGAAGGATGCAAAGCCTAGATTAATCCACTGGATCTTGCTGTTGCAAGAATTCGATCTTGTAATTCACAATAAGGTGGGAAAGTAGAATGTGGTAGCTGACCACTTATCCCGTCTTCCTTCTTCACTCATTGACCCTTCTGGACTTATCACAGAACACTTTTCGGATGAGCACCTCTTGACAATCGAAACGAAACTTCCAAGGTATGCTAATATGGTGAACTATTTGGCATCGCATTAGATTCTGTCTAATTGGCCAAAAGCCAAGAAAGAAAAATTATTTCCAGATGCCAAATACTTTGTCTGGGAAGATCAGTATCTATTCCACATCGATGCTGATCAAATCATCAGAATATGTGTTCCGAAATCTGAGTTCAATGGAATTTTATCCTTCTGCCATGACTAGGTCTGTGGTGGTGACTTTTCTAGATACATGACCACAACAAAAGTCCTCCAGTGTGGATTCCATTGGCCCATGATTTTCAAAGATGCACACGACTACTGTAAGGCATGCACTCGTTGCCAAACCTTAGGCAACATGAGCCGACGTGACATGATGCCTTTACAGCCAATTCTCATGTGTGAAATCTTCGACATCTGGGGGATTGACTTTATGGGCCCCTTCCCAAAATCTGATGGTTTCGAATACATTCTCCTAGTCGTGGACTATGTGCCCAAATGGATCAAAGCCATCCCAACCCAAACCAATGATCATAAAGTTGTGATTAAATTCATTCATCAACAAATTTTTTCTTGGTTTGGTATTCCATGAGCTATCATCTCTGATCGAGGGACCTACTTCGTGAATGTGCACTTCCAGTCCCTGATGAAAAAGTATGGGGTGTCGCATCATATCTCAACTCCTTATCACCCTCAGACTAATGGATTGGCCGAACTGTCAAATAGGAGATTAAGAAGATCCTCTAGGTCATTGTTCGGCCTGACAGGAAGGATTGGTCTGCCCACCTTTCGGAAGCCTTGTGGGCTTATAGGACTGCCCATATGACCCAGTTAGCTATGTCTCCCTTCAGACTTGTGTACGGGAAGGCATGTCACCTCCCCGTAGAAACGAAGCATAATGCCTACTGGGTAGTACGGAAGTGCAATCTAGATGTTTTAAAAGCTAGAATCCACCGTCGGTTGCAATTAAGCGAGATTGAGGAACTACGCAATGACGCGTACGAGAACTCACGAATCTACAAAGAGCAGGTGAAAGCCTTCCATGACAAGCACATTTCACAAAAATCCTTCCATCCTGGTCAGAAAGTGTTACTCTTCAATGCCAAACTCAAGCTCTTCCCAGGAAAACTCAGATCAAAATGGATTGGACCATTCCTTGTGAGATGAGTATTTAGAAATGGAGTAGTCAAAATCAGTGAACTCAGCCATGAATCTGAACCTTTTGTCGTGAATGGTCAAAGACTCAAACTGTTCTTCGAACTCACCGACACAAATTTGGCTATAGTATCTTTTGATCTCCATTCTCCCTAAGCTTCATTACGCCCAGCTAATGGCGTTAAACTAAGCACTTAACTAGAGGCAACCCATCATCATTGAAAAACCTGAAACCTTCCTGACATATCTCTTTGCTGAATTCATATTGCACTTTAGGGTTTGTCCATTAGAACAGTCAACTCTACCTTTAATACTTGTATCAGAGCTAGAAATCATTAGCAACAGTCATTACGACTCGTTCACCACCCACCTATTCTAATGTACGATCTAAACTAAACTCGAACCCACGTAATTTACAATGAGGACATTGCAAATCTTAGGCATGGGGGCTATTAAAGTGAAAAATGCTATGAAAAACAATGCATGGAAGGTTTTCAAATAAAAATAAAAATAAACAAAGAGAAAAGATGAAAGGAGAGGTCATTTTGAACTGAATAAAAAGAGGAGAAGAAGAAAAGCAAAGAAAAAGAGAAAAAGGAGCAAACAAAAATAAAAAAAATGAATTAGTCCCTTAAAATTGAGTATGGAACTTACCTAACTTCTAGGTTGAATCGGATGAAGAATTAAGACCTGGAAGGCAAAAACTTAGGAGATTAGTGACGAGTACCGACCTTAAGCCTCTTGGATTTATTTTAGGGTTTAAACACTCATGTATTTGTTAAGATCCAGATTAATCCTCAAGAGGTTGAGGAAAGTGCGAGGCTAATGTAGTAGGCCTAAGACTTAGGGATTATTCGGCCTCGTTGCTTGCCCTTTGGTTTTCAGGCCTTGGTAGCCTAAGCATCCAAAAATCACACACTAAGTCTGGTTCAGTGTGGTTAATAAAAAAAAATCATGCCAAAAGTGTTCTGTTCTGAAAAGTCATCTCGAAAATCTAGCGTAGGAGCTGCTCGACAACATAAGCTGATTAGAAGAGTTCCCAGTGTAGAGAGGTGGGAAATTCCCCTTGAAGATGCATAATAACATATCGTCTCCTCAATGCTTATCTCCTAGGATATCTAAATATCCTACCAGGGGCATGTAAGCACCTTCTGCTGGTTCAGGTGCCATGGGCGGAATTATCCCGAAATGTCAATTGCCAGGGCCTGAATTTAGCTACAGAATGCCATAGGTAGCACTATCCCGAAGTGTCAAAAGCTAAGGTTCTCGGGGTTGTCATGGGTGGTGCTATCCCAAAGCAACGAAAGCCAAGGACTGATGAGAGGCTAATCATGGCTTCTAATTATCCCTAATTAACTAGTTTCCCTAGTTAATTAGCTAGGAATATGCATATATAAGGGTTAATTATGTAATAAGGGACAAATCAATAAAGGACTTAAAAATAAATTTAAAATGCCTAATTATAAGTCAATTAATATTATTAATAACTTAATTAATAAATGGACTCAAAATACCACTAATTAGTTACCTAATTAATATCTTAAGAATAACTTATGACCTAAGTCTTTAATAACTTAAGTAAATAAATTTAATAAATATAAATAAATGGGTTAAAAATGTGAATACATGGCTTTAATATAATATTTAGCTAAATTATAAATATATATAAAACGTTAGAAAAGAAAATAATTTAAATTAACCTTAAAAGCCTCTATTTGCATTTTGGTCCCTATATTTTATTACAGTCGAGTCCTTTTATTTTCACCTAGGTCCTTAGCTTTCCTTGCACATAGGTCCCTATGTACACCATGTTCTTCTTCATTTCTTCTTCAGTCGCTTGAACGGCTGATGTTCAGCGGTGATGTCACCCTCCGATGACCGCCCATCTGACGCCATTCCGCCCTCGCAAAGCTTCTGAAGCTTGCGCTCACCACCTCAACTCCATCTACCAATCCGGATTATTCATAAATCCTAATTAGGTATAGGCGTTAACCTCACCGGCATCGGAGACGATGCCGGAGGTTAAGCTGCACTTAGACGCAAATACGTCTGGATTCAAGCCCCTTAGCCATCGTCGAACCCTATAAATACCCCTCGAACCCTACGATTTGAGCAGTTAGCTTCCTACCCTCTTCCCCAACTGCAACTAACTGATAAGCTATTCTCTCC
The DNA here is from genome assembly GCA_037157565.1 of Thalassia testudinum. Taxonomy (NCBI): domain Eukaryota; kingdom Viridiplantae; phylum Streptophyta; class Magnoliopsida; order Alismatales; family Hydrocharitaceae; genus Thalassia; species Thalassia testudinum. Next base: position 6,004,656 of record JAZHRO010000025.1, read on the forward strand.
AACTCTGGCGACCTACCTCTACTTCCATACACTTCTTCCGATCGCTTCCACCATCTACCAAGCTCCATCGTCTTCTGCGACGTCTCTGGACAAAGCAACGACTCCAGACTCCGCTTCTACTCTGCAAACATGCCCTCCAGATTTCTTCCTTCTTCCCTCTAATTTCTTTCGCTATTACGACCTTCGACGGAGTTCTTTCTGTCCCCTTCGTCCAAGTAACAGTAAGCTTAGGTGTAGGTAAGTTTAGCATGGTTTTAGTTCAATAGATTAGATATCTTAGTTAGGTTTTTATGCTCAATTTATTTGCCATCTTCTCCAGCTCCGACAAGCTCTTTGAGCTTGTCTGGAGCATTCTTTTGCTATTTTTACACATCGATCACCTTCTTTATCTTATCATGAATTTATAGCATTTCTTTTTCTTCACTTTTAGCTGCTGAATCGCCTAGATCACTTCCACATTCACCGGTGACCTCCATTGTCCATGGCAGAGGTCACTGAGCTTAAAACACACTCGCTGAGGCCCTCCATCACCTCTCCGTAATCTAAGGGCCCCAATCCTATTCCTAATTAGTTTAACTAACTCGTAGTAAGTAAACACCTAATTCCGTTCCAACTTTTGAGCTCTCTATCAATGGAGAGCTCGAAAGAGTTACTCCACCTAATTAACACCCCTAAATAGCATCGCAAGGTTCTGTTGAACCTTAGCCCTCACTCAATTGAGTAAGACGGCTGACTCTGAGTTCGTGCGAACTCAAAGATTAAGTTTTCTAAATTCCCTGATGAATCCTTAATTCGATCATCAATTGGACAAATTGATGAGCTTCTGAGGTTTGTTTAGACCTCAAGAAACTTTCCAGACTTGTAATGGTCTGTCTCTTTGCTATTCGCTCTATGTCAGTTGAATTTTGGACTCATCAGAGCTCCGACGAGCTCCAGCGAGGTCGTTTTGAACTTCAACCCATGAATTGACTTTAGAAGCTCCATAGTACACTTATAAGGCTTCAAGATTAATTTTTTGTGGTTTAATTTGAGTTTCAACATCTGGAGTACTTGTTTGATCTGTGTCTTCTCCAACTCTGGCAGAGTTGGAGAAGTTGTTCTGTTAGGATTAAAACTTTAAAAATAGGTTCAGAAGCTTATGCAGAACCTATAGAAGCCATCCTTGATCTCTTATTACTTTGAGAACTCTTAGATTGTTCCACCAAACAAACTCTATTTTGACCTCAGGCTATGAAGTCTGAACCCTTACCATATTTGATCAAAATCCAATTTTGAAGTCTTGAATTAGTTCCAAGGATAAATTATGTTGATCTAAGACTTTAATTTGATCTAAGAAAGTTTAATTCAAAAAGTCAACCCTTCATTGGATTTGGTCAACACTGTGTTAGACTTAAGTGATATTGGAGTAATTTTGGGAATTAAATGTTTCAATAGGGATCTGGGATGATTTAGAATGTGTTTGGGTTGTATTGGAAGGTGTTTTATTGAAGATTTAGGGCAAGTTTTATCACTATCCAGTATGGGTTCATTTGAACCCATTACCATGTTCTTCAAGTTTTTAGCGAGATTTAAATGCCAAATCCACCCAGATCGAATCATAACAACCTGTTGAGGTTGTTTAATTCTGTTCTAGAGATCTTTCTCTCCCTGTCGAGCCTTTCAAATTTGAAAATGGAGCTCTGAAGTTCCTGTGTGAAGCTCTGAGGCTTAGTCCTCTTCCAAAAGCCTTACAGAACCCCTTTCTCCATTAATTCACTACGGAATTACCTACTGAAGGTGATCCGGACCTCACCTAGAGGTCTAAGACTTGTCTAAAGGTGATCTGACCTGAAGAGTCTCCTCTGTAGCCACTAATGGTTGTACTGAAGCTTCACTGTCGTCCATCAAATTGAAGGACTAATTGCAATTCAAACACCAAATTGGTATTCCAATCATGTAGAGAAGACCAAGGGCTTTCGATCAAGCCTTTGCTCAGTTGAAACCATCAACGGAGTAGGCCGGAATCAAGTCTTGAAGATTGGTCTGGAGTGGACATACATAGTCCCACCTCGGGAACTATTGAGGCACCGCACTGGTATAATACAAAAAAATGCATACGATGCTTTGGTCGTCAGCACAGGATGCGAAATGAAACGAGTATGGGTGTGGGTGGGTGCGTTTCATGTGCCTGCTCATGGGTGCGTGTATGTGTGCGCCTATGGGTGTGTGAGCGTGGGCCTAGAAGGTCAGAGACTGTGCATGGACTTGAATTGACCAAAATCCACCAATTTAAAGAACTAGGCTCGAGCTCAAGTAGGGTCTGGTCCCGCCCAATTGGGTGCTATGTATCCTTGAACAAGCTTGAGCCGCCCATTAAAAAAACAATTTTTATAATTGAAGATTAAATGGGTTAAGTGTTGGCATGAAAATGGCTAAGTGTGGACATAAGACACAGTGAAGAGGATAAGGAAAAGATAAAAGAGAATAAAAATGCTTAAGGAGAATTAAAAGAAGAAGAGAAGAATGAGAGAAGAAAAAGAGAATTAAGGAAGGATAAAGACTAAAGCAACTTAAGAAGAGAGAGGAACTTAAAGAAGAAGCACATAAGGCTATGGTTTAAGAAGAAGAGCTCGACAAAGAGAGAGAGAGCAATAGCAAAAAGGAAATAAAGAGAAGTGCTAAGGGCTAAAGAAAGAATGAAGGAAAGAAATAGAAAGAGGAAGAATCAGACATCCGTGCCATTCTATCAGACTTCTAATGTTCATTTTTTTAAGACATTTGTTGTTAATTTTAGACGTCTGATCTGTAATTCATTGATATATCTTGTTCTCTTATTCTTTAAGTGATAAAATAAAGGCATTGTATTCATTTGTTTAGCAATTTCTTGCCTTTATCTTTCGTAAATAGCTACATTTGAAGTAATAAACACATTACTTAGTTTTTAATGCTAAATCATATGCACAAATGTGTTCCTTCTTATTTAGAATGATTGCATGTATTAATTTGATCTATCTCTTGTGCAATTATTCACTTGCTTAAAGTATTTTAATTATAATCTGATTGATTAAGTAGTTAGTAATTTATGCTTAGGAATTAATGGTGAATTAAGCTTACGATTATGCCTCCCAGTGAACGACCTGGACTCAACCAGTTAAAAAGAACTTAAAATTTAAAATGTTAGGTTAACTTGACCCTATACTACACTCACGATAACAATTCAAGTTAACCTAAGTTACCTTCTTACCGGAGGCATGTAAGTACCTTGTGCTGGTTCAGGTGCCATGGGTAGAATTATCCCGAAATGTCGATTGCCAGGGCCTAAATTTAGCTACTGAACGCCATGGGCAGCACTATCCCGAAGTGTCAAAAGCTAGGGTTCTGGGGGTTGCCATTGGCGGTGCTATCTCGAAACATCGAAAGCCAGGGACCCTTCGAGGATTGATGGTGGGGATAAGGAATCTAATACATACCGTGTTTAAGGCCAATTCGAGGTTGTATTTAAGGAAAAATAAAAAGAAAAGAGAGAAAACTCTCCAAATGAAAAATCCTTCTCTATCTCTTTCTTACAAAAATGTATTGGTAAATTGAACCTGGACATGTTACATGTACGCACGGGTGCTTTAACCACTTGGGTCAATGAACCTCTGGGCAGTTTTTGCGGGCCTTAGGAACCTACGCAACAGACTCAGGCTGAAGCTGGTCAGGTCTAAATCTTGGCTAATACTTGAGTACCTTTAGGCCTGTTGTTGGTATTCTGATCTGATCTCTAGAGATGCAGCTTAGTAAAGCACCCTGACGGTAACATTCGACCTAGAGACCTGGTTTAATCCATAGGATGTTTGCTAAGGGACTAGCAATATCTAGGCATGGGGGTATGATGGGAACACCATCTTAGGCCTTAACTGGCCACTTTTAGTCAGGTTTAAAAGATAAATGCTCCTACATAACCATCTGAGGGTTATAACTCTACTTCAGGCTATTTTGAGAAGAGAACAGGAAACTAGGGCTAATTCTATAATTTTAACAGTATTTCATGAACACAAAATAACCAAGGTGTTTAATAGGGGTGAAATAAAGGTCAAATGAGCATTAAAATCTAAAAGTGAGTCCATGCAGACAAAAATAGGGTTTTACGTATTTCAAGAACCAATACAGCACCCAAAATCCTGATTTCAGACCCGCTTAAATTAATGAGGTTATGGTAAGGATAAAATCCATCTAAACCTTCTAAAATTTATAGAAAAATATTCCATAAGGTTTGGTACCCTTGTGTTGACCATTGGAACCTATTTCGACCTTAAATAGTCATAGACACAGTTCTACCCTAAATTAGGTTTTTGCACAAACTGCCTAGCTAAACTTGGTCAAAACTAAAATCCAACTTCACCATCAAATTTCTTGAGTCCAAATTAGGTTTTTACCAAAATTTGGGCCCAATTCAGAGTTTTTCTTTACCTAGTTTGCATTTTAGTCCATTTAAACTCTATTTCTCACACTTAAGCCCTTAGCTTTGGAAATCTTTGCATTTAACCCCCTAACTTTTCATGATTTTCTTCAAAAAGGTCCCTACCACCATTAACAGTATGAACCCATCAACACAGACCTTCAATCTGGGATTTCTCCCTAATTTCTCGATCAATCCCTTTCATAATTCGAAGGAATGATCATGAGAGAATCCCCAATCACTTAAACCTTGTCTTGGGCTCCAATTTTTCTCGTGAAGCTCGTGCAAACTTTTGGATTCTAGGGATCTCTTTCCTTGGAAATCTGAGCTTCTCAAGTTTGTTTCCAAGCTTAGAAGCCTACCTGAAGCCTTTAAAAGGACCTCCATCGCATCACCAAGCTCTTTAGTGAGTTTTAGGTCCAGAAATCCTCCATCTTCTCTACTTTCGGCTTGCTACAAAGACTATTGGAACCTAGTTCCACTTCACTTTTATGTTTGGTGTTAACAAAATCGTTTTAAATCTAATGAGTCGTTGAAGTATTATTTTTAGGAAATAACAAGATCTAAGGATGGATGAAAGAAGTAATGATAGCATGAAGATTGAAGACTTTAGTTTTGTTTAGTTTGTTGTATGTTAGAACTTTTGTATGTCTCCTAATAAGAAAAAGTTAACTTAGGAGTTAAAATTAAAGTAGAGATAATTAGGGATCAAAATCACGTTCAATCTTTCGTTTTGAAACTAAAGATTGACTCTTTGAAAATATTATCATATAGCTGAGATAGGATTTCCTTAAAATTTGGCTTAAACTTATAAAATAAGGTACTTGTAGCAAGTACCGGTACTAGTAATAAGTACCGGTACATGCTAGGCATAGGTTTGGGCCTAAGTCCAAAACTGTAAACAACAAGTACCAGTACTCATCATAAGTACTAATATTAAGTTATCACAGGCTCATTGCCTCTGAGTCACAAGTATCGGTACTAATGATAAGTATCGGCACCAAGTGACTTTGTTGGTACTCAACAGGCATTGCTGGGCTGACTATGAGCAATCAGTACCGGTACCACAACTTTAGTACCGGTACCAACTAGCAGTTGTGCTTAATTAGAACAGCTATATTACAATTTATGTTAATTCTAATCTTCCCAAATTACCCCTAATGACTAGTAATCGTAGGAGAGGTGTTTATTGGCCTATATAAATGCTTCTTGAGTATCATTTGCAAAAAATATCATCAAGCTAAAAATACTCTCCTTGCTTGCACCTCAATTTTCCAATTTTCTAGTTGCAAAGGAGCTTGACTTGTATTCTTCTCAAGGCTATTTTTCGCTTGCAGCAAATCTTTAAAGGAGATTGTGCACTTCTTTGTTTAATCATTCGCTTTCAAATTAGTATTCTCATTAGATTAATTCATACACTTAAGCAATATACTTGTTGGAGACTTAGGAACTATAGCTGTAAGCTTTTTATATCTTACTTATACCTATACTTTTGTTCATTTCTTTATCTTGTAATTGGGTTGAGGTAACCCATTAATTACCTTAGATTATTAGTAAATTGATTCCCTCCGGGATGAGGGAATCGGGTTAAAAATCCTCAGTCAGGAGACTTAAGTAGTGGAGTACCCGAATGAAGGGAACCACTATATATTTCGTGTGCTTTTTATGGTTTGCTTTGTCTTGCAATTTTTTTTATACCACACTATTCATCCGCCCTTCTAGTGTGCTTGTGCTCTATAGGTCCTACAGGTGGTATCAGTGCAAGAAGCGATAAGAAGTATTTTTTTTCTCTCACAATGGCACCATCAGCCAAGCAAATTAAAGGTCAGTCATCCACACGTCCTCCCTACTTTGATGGGACAGACTATGGATGCTAGAAGAGGAGGATGCAAATCTTCCTCAAGGCCATGGATGAAGACTCGTGGACTCTCATTCAAGAGAAGTACACAGATCCGGAGTCACAGGAAGGAGTTGTTTGGACAGCGGATCAAAAGAAGAAGATTGCTGGGAATGCAAAGGCAATGAACATGCTTTATTGTGCGTTATCAAGGGAGGAGTTCAACCATATCTCCACGTACGAGTCCGTGTACGAGATATGGAATACTCTTCAAGTCACATATGAAAGTATAAGAAAGGTAAAAGAAACATGAATCTCAATTCTAATCGAGAGTTATGAGTGTTTCAGGATGGAAAAAGGAAAAACAATCAAAGAAATGTACACGAGATTTGGAGATATTATTAATCCCATGAAGAATTTGGGAGTGAAGTTTATGGAAGAACAACTTGTAAGGAAGATCTTGAAATCCCTTATAAGTTATTAGTCTCCAAAGTCCACGATGATCTAAGAGGTGAAGGATTTATCAACTCTCTCCTTAGATGATCTGATTGGAAGCCTCATGGCATATGAGGTCCAATTGGAAAACATGAAGAACAACGAGGAGAGATCTGTGAGCAAGAAGAAGGAACTTGCTTTTAAAGCCATGAAAGAGGATTCAGACTTCAACAATTCCGACTCTGACGAAAAAGAGAAGCTTGCTCTTCTAATGAGAAAATTTCGAAGATTCATCCGAAAAGAAGGTAAGAGAGTCAATAAGTTTTCAAATGACTTTGTTTGTTTTGAGTGCAAGAAAAAGGGACATGATCAAAAAGATTGCCCTATGATCAAGAAGAAGAAAGAAGGACAAACAACTTGATCGGAAGAAGAAGATCTCAAGAAAAGCATACAAAGTTACTTGGGATCACAGTGATTCCGACACGGAATCATCTTCTGAAGAATCTAAAGAAATAGAAGTTGCACATCTTTGCTTAATGGTGAACAATGACGGATCTGAAAATGAAGTAGACTCTAAAATTACTTTTGAAGAATTATTACAATCTTATGAAGATTTATATCATAAAGCTAGGATGATTAAAAAGGAAAATAAGGTCTTGCATGATAGTTATAAGACACTAGACACATGATAGTTATAAGATGCAATTGGTGAATTTAAATTGCATCTTTGCTCCCTGCAAATGACCTCGGACTCTATTTCCTGAATTTGAGCATATAAATTTAAATGATTTGAGCGATTGTTCTATACTGCAATGCATTTCTTAAAAAATGATAATTTCGCCAGAACAGAAGGCTCTTGGAAATAAGTCTTGCATCTGGCCTTTTTGCATCCAATCTTCTATCCAAAACATGAATGACAAGTCATCCCCCAACTCAGGATGAAATAATGCCCAATTATTAGCAAGGGCTCTAGTGACCAAGCGTCAGAAGGGGCACGGTTTGCTGGGTTTTAATCTGTTCATCATAGATGAGAGTGGTCGTAATTCTCCTATACAATCTCCATCCACACTTTGTTCTCCCCATTAAACAATTTGATGGCTCACTTGAGCAATAAGGCGTCATTGAACTCCTTCAAGGACTTAATGCCCAGCCCCCCTCTCTTCTTAGACATACAAAGCTTGTCCCACTTTAGAGGTGCAAAGAAACAACCTTCATGTGAAGCTCCTTTCTATAAAAAAATGCTTGTGTAATATGTCTAATCTCTTCCAAATTGACTTTGGTGCTCTGAATAAAGAGAAATAAAAGACTGGGACAGAAGTGATCACCTAATTGAGCAAAATTAATCAGCCGCCCTTAGACAAATACTGGCTACTCCTCTTTTGCAACTTCATGGGCACCTTCTCAAACAACACATTCCTTTAAGGGGAGGTCCAAATATCTGATCGGCAAAGAGACCAAATGGGTACCAAGCAATTCAGATATGGCTACCTTCTCTTCTCCATTCAACCCAAAGCAAACCAAGGATGATTTAGCACCATTTAATTTTAGCCCTGATATTTCACCAAAAATATTCACGAGATGTAAGGCCATCTGAGCGTCCTACCTATTCTCCTCAACAAGGAAAACTGTATCGTCATCATATTCTGGTACAAAAGCCAAGGCACAACCATTGGCTATGGAAAAGCCTTGTATCAGACTCGTCTCAGAGAGCTTGCACGCTTATCTAGCCACAATGTCAATGGCTAAATTGAAAACCAACGAAGCAAGGGGGCAACCTTGTCGAACCCCACATTGGGGTTGAATCCATGTACCACAAATCCTACCATTTACCAACGGGGAGAAGGATGCCATTGCAATGCACCTTTTCATCCATTGTAACCATCTAGAAAGGAATCGTCCTCTTTTGAATACCTCCCATAGGTAACTCCAAGATACGGAGTCGTAAGCCTTGGAGAAATCAACTTTCCACAAAAAAGCTCTACACTTTCGCCTCTACCACCTCATCACCATTTCTTTGGCCACAATAAAAGATTCTTGTAGTGAGCGATTAGGAAGGAAGGCTGATTGGACTGGCTGAATAACAGCTTGGAGCACCACTCTCAATCTATTTGCCAATACTTTGCTAATAATCAAATAAATGGAGTTAGAAAGAGCTATGGGTCTAAAATCCATGAACCGTTCTACCCCAGGTTTCTTAGGAAGTAAAAAAGGGTATGATTTGTTAACTCTGTCAAAGCCATTGTTACCCTCTTCAAATTCATGAATGACTGCCATTACATCTTCCTTGAGCAAATAGCACAACTCTTTATACACAAGCACCTAAAATCCATCTGGTCTTGGAGAGCCCTCCCCATTTAGATCATTAATGGCCTCATAGACCTCCTTTTCAATGATAGGTTCAATCAATTTTTCAACTTGGCTTTCACTAACTCGAGGGAATGAAGAGGTGGCCATCCTCCAAGTCCCTCTAGCTGCTACCTGTGTACTCTCAATGAAATATTGAGTCGTTGTAGACTTGATATCTTGAATGGATGTCAACTGTTGGTCACCCACCCAGATAGACGATATCAGATTACTTCGACGCGTTGAGCTAGCCACAAGATGGAAGAACTTGGTATTGGCATCTCCTTCATTAAGCCAGAGTTGCCTTGAGTGCTCATGCCAGTCCATTTCCCTCTTCAGATCTTCCTCAACAATTACCCCTTACCATACCCTGCACTGCTCTAACTCCTCTATTAATAATGGGCCATGATTTTCTTTAATATCAAGAGCTTCCACGATTGACAGAGCTTCAAGCCTCCTTTGTTGTCTTAGGATGCTCATTGTTTTCCCGCACTCTCATCAGATCACACATAGTAGTAAGCTTAGTTGCCAATTTGACTATGGCAGAACCGTTGACATGTTTCGACCTCCACCATGTCTCAATCATCTCCTTGCAACCTTCTTCTCTAAGCTAGGATCTTTTGAATTTAAAATAAGTTCCCACCTTCGAACTCATACAAGAGGTCTATGGTCTATGGTCGAAGAAGGGCCTCTATAGGCCTAATACTGTGGAAAGATGGTACCTCTCAAATAATTCTATGCTACCAAAGAATAGATCAAGCTTGGATAGTAGCCCAGAGCCATTCCTCCAAGTGTATGCAACCCCTGATGATATGAATTCATACAGGCCCAGATTTTGAACAGTGAGTTGGAAGCCAATTGATGCTCCATCCGTCTACCCACTGCCTTTATCCTCACCCGTTATGACACAATTGAAATCTCCATGTAAGAGCCATGACACATCTTGAGCCCATTCTGCAGCATCAGTTAAACTTCCCATAACTTCGATCTTCTATTATCAACACACGGATCATAGACACAAGTGATCACCCAAAATTCATTCCTCTACCCAACTTGAAATTTTCCATTGATTAGATGTCTTGCCATCCACGTGTCCAAAACTTGAATGAATGTCTTGATGCCAAAAATACGCATTTTGTTAAAAGAGGGTTTTGATGTCATTGTAACGCATATCTTTGTAATCAACTTCTAAATTTATAAAACCTAGATAGTGGAGTATCTAGGGTTGTCCAGGGAGGCCAATTTGTTAGTCAAAAAGTTGGTTCTCCCTCTCGCCTCTTAAATCCGCACTTTCTTTTTGGGATTTTGATTTTTGTTGTTTTTATAATTTTCAAAACAATTGGGCAACGGAATATGAGATGTTGATTATACTACACCTATCAACTAACCCTAAGTGACAGAAATGAAACCCTCTCTTCTAAGCTCACCCTAGGCAAGTGCTCCTAGGGTAATTAGAAGAAGAGAGTATGGTGTGCACTACACTAGAATAACATGAAAAATACACTAAGATAAAGGCATGAACTTGGAAGGCAAAGAACACTTGTATTACTAGCAAAGTAGATGAAATGTAGCTGAATGCTTATTACATGAAAGATAAGGAAACACTAGCTAATACAAGAAAATATAAAGATAAAGAAGGGGAATCCTTTGTAGAAGTTCTGGAGAGCCCTTGATCCAAGTGTGGTTGCCCCACACTTCTTCACTTCTTCTTGATGTAGTCCTCCTCCAAGCAATTCCTCAAGGTTGGTGTCAACCACCTTGCTCCTCTTGCCCAGCTGTCCCCTCTAGGTGTGAAGACCTCCTCCTTTGGCGGGAATAGGGGAGAAGAAGGAGAGGAAGAAGGCACCAAGGGGGCGGGTGTGTTGCCCCCTTAATCTTCTTCCCTTCTTCTTCCTTGGTGTGGATGAAGGTGGTATGGGTGGAACCTAATCTAATGGAGAAGATGATGGTATGGTGGTGGTTAAAGGGGGTAGGTATAGTAATGGAGGAGGGGGTTGGTGTGACCTTTGGATGTAGGGTTAGGATTGAAAGGTGGAGGTAGTTAGGTGATCCTAAGGTTGGGGTTTAATGGCACCAATCTAAGGGTTTCTAGGAGGGTAGTTATGGTGGTTAAGGGGTGCTTAAAAGTGGTGCCAACTATAGAAGGTTGATTCCATTTTGGCGACAACCTAGGTAGGTTCTAGAAGGGGGTTAGGTGGAGGGTTGGGATGAGTTGTGGGCATTGGTGTAGGGTTGTGATGAGAGGGTTTTTGGAGGCAAAAAATTATGCCAAAAGGGAGATGGTTGAAAGTGGTTTTTGGCACCAAAAATGGCCTTTTGGTGGAGGTTGAGGGGCCAAGGGATGTGTTCAGGGTGTAGATCACATAAAAGATAAATGTGTTGTAGTATAGTGCAAAATACATCTCGACACATAAATTAACGAAACCAGTGAGTCCCGGTTGATCTCAGGGAGGTAGAAAATGCTTTTGATTTCATGCTCTTGTTCTAAATCTAATTACTAAATATCATAGACAATAAATCACAATATATATATCAAGCAAAGAGTTTGAACATGAATTGCATACATGTAACTATAACTAAACAAATTCTAAGCATGAACATAAACTATTTATATAGCAGAACAAGGGCACCACGGGTGGTCCATGGTGGCCTTCTGGAGAGGTTGAGGATAACAGCAACAATCCGCTGAGGTGGCTCAATAGACGCTTTGGAAGAAGATGCAGAGATGGAGGCGGAGAAGATGGGAAGAAGAAGGTAGAGGAGTTGTAAAAGGAGGAAGAAGAAGGAAATTCTTTTTGATGCCTTCAAAGGGGACCCTTAGGCCTCTTTTTATAGTTGTTGTGAAAGGTATTTAAGTCATTGGAGCCCTTAATTTCATGCAATAGCCTTAGGTTGATCAGATTTGTTGATCGGAAGATCAACGGACCTGATTAGGCCTAAAAATACCCTCCAAATCCTTCTCTGTTCGCGAATTCAATCTGGAGCTGACACATGGCGCTCTGTCTGCCCTTGGATCTCGATCGCACGACCCCTACTCTCCTGTGCGTCGTTTCTTCTTTCGCGTGCACCGCTCAGCCTCCAAACGTGCCTCAACTCCTTACACCATCTCAGCAGTCCGATCTCTCAATCGGACGGCTTAAAAAGTCGCAGCACCGCACCCTCTTTAATCCTAAAGCATGCGCATGTGTGTCTCTTCGCGCGTCATCACGCACTTCCTCATCTGATGCCTCCAAGCTTGCCATGCATCTGCATCTTTGTCGCTCAATTTCCATCTGATGGTTGAATTTCATCCGTGCGTAAGCAAATCCCACATCGCGGCTCGAACCCGCGTTGCGTGTCGGTTGTTGCGTGCACTAACCATTGCGTTGTGCACACAAATGGGTGTGTTTCCACTTCTTCGTTCGGCTACCCTCAATCGCTGGATGAAGATCCAACGGATGATGCTTGATCTTCCTTGATTAGGCTGAGAGGTAGGGCGACGTGGCGCCTCTATGGCCGATGGATGACGATCCAACGGCTCACAGCGGGTGAGAAAATGCCTTCAGAAGTTGGGGCGCGGCGAGGGGCTACTATGATGGTGCCACATGGCACCATCGTGGTCGTCCATCTTCTTTTCTTCATAGATGTGCTATAGGCCTCCAATCGGATTGATTTTTGCATCGTTGGACTGCGATTGTTGATCCGGATCCATTCATACGGTTGGATTTATCATCTGAGGTCTGGATCTTCTTCTATTTACCCCTTGGCTTTTGCTCTTTTGCAGACTCCATAGTGTGCTATGGGATTCTGATTGATACGATCTTGGAAGCATTGGACTCCCATCGTCGTTCTGAGCAAATCCATAAGGTTGGATCGGTCATCCCCAACTCTGAATTACTTGCAATTATTAATACCTCTCAAATAGCACACTATTATGTATAAAACATATAAATCATCTACGATGCAAAGTACAATGCGTATGCATGCAAAATGCCCATGTTAAGCTAGGTTCTACCTTAATTCAGGCAAATTAGGGCCTATGATCGCTGCGCAATCAGGATGTCTTTTGTTGGAGCCAAAAATAGGTTAGGAGTAGGGAGCTTAGGTGGACTTAGTTGAGGTTAGTTGGTGGAGCTTAGGTTGGGTGAGTTAGAGTTAGGTTTAGGTGCCATGGAGGTGGACTTAGCTAAGCTAAGCTAGCTTAGCTAGCAGGGAGTAGGGTTGGAGGCAGAGGAAGCTAAGGTTTTTGGGGGAGAGGAACTAGAGGAGGCTATCTTGAGTTGCACTGGAGTTGGTGGCTACTGAAGAGAACTGCAAAGAGCTACCTTAGCTGGCTTTGCTTGCTAGTTCTTTGCTAGCTGCTAAGCTAAGCTAAGATGAGCTGGCTTCTACTGATATGGGCTGAGGTGAGCTAAGTTTGGTTTTCTTGTAAATTACCTAGATAGCTAGAGTAGCTAGCTTAGGTCAAGTAGCTTAGCTTAACTAAGTTGAGCTGAGTTGAGTCTCTGGGTGCTGGACTTGAGCTGGCCTGAGTTGGTTGAGGTCATCTTCAGCTGACTGGGTCTAGCCAGTTGATGGAAGTAGCTAGTTCTAGTCAGGTTGAGCTTCTAGTGAACTGTTCTAAACTGGAAGAGCTGGAATGGGGCTAGGATCAATTGTCTTGAGCTAGTTTGAGCTGCCATCCAGCTGAGGTGAGCTGAATGGAGCTGTGGTGAACTAGCTTGAGCTACCATTTAGCTAAGATGAGCTAAATGGAGCTAGGGATGAGTTGATCTAGCTAGAATGAGTGGGGATCCAGCTAAGATGAGCTAGATCTAGTTGGGATCCAGCTGATAGGAGCTTCTTCTTCATCTTCTGCCTTTCTGAGTGCCAAGATATGCGGGATCTGACCTTCTTCCTATCCCTAACACTTAGATAAACATATTAAAAGTACAATAAAATGCAATGCATGCCTATCCTAAGTAAATGCCTAAATGTAGCCCGAAAGCCTATTTACGGAATTAAAACCCTAAGAGCTAGATCTATTTTAAGGCATAAGAATGATGATAAATTGGCATTTATCACACCCCCATGCTTATCTTTTGGTAGTCTCTTAGCAAAACTATTTTCACAAAATGGACTTTTGGGAAAGACTAATTTTTTTACTTTTGAGGAGAAAAAGATTACAGGGCCTCTGTTGATTGAAAACATGAAAGGTACGGGATTTGTTAAGGATAAAACATCAGGATTTGTCTTTGGATCCAAGAGTTAGAAGAATCAGGATTAATGCATCTTTCAAAAATTCACAAGTTAATGCCTTGTTAATTTAAATGACTTGAAACTATTTTGCAGTTAGGATTTCCTTGGCTCTTGAATTTGACTCGCAATTTGCATAATATTTTAAAAACTTATGTCGGTGCTTTGTGAATGCCAATGCATATAGGGTCATGTTTTTTGAAACTTTTTTTTTTTGTCTTCCCCATGATTACTCCTAGCTTAATCCTACAACAGATGTGTCGGATCATCATTCTCGTTATTTTTCCTCAAGGGGGCTCTAACACCAGCACTTCAAGATAGTACTGTCCAAGACACCACCCAGGAGCTCACAACCCCACAACACAATGCAATGTAAAGGGGTGCTCCAAGCAAACTCAAGCTCTTGCTCCAACGCTATGGATAGAGCACTATCTAAGACACTTGAGGTGCAAAATTGTGCCTTAATGCTCTGTCTAAAGATATGAAATATAGATATAAAGCAATGTCGAGGTGGTAACATGTTGACATCGCATCCTCAAAGGAAGCATTTTTCTCCTTCTCGGTGGTGGGAACTTAAACCAATCATCTGCTTCAGATTTCACTAAGACTAAACAAAGGGCTTTTCTAATTTTTCTAATTTATTTTTATGTGTTGGCTGTGTGTGAAATTTGACACAAGAATTTTGCAAGAGATGCAAGTTTTTTGGGTTCGAAACTAAGCCAAGTAATTTCCAGGTCGCAAAAAGAGATCAAGTCACCTGAATCATCACGAGTTCAAGTGGAATTTAGAGAAAGATACTCGATCTAGTCTAAGAATAGACTCATAAATTTTAAAAATTGGATCCGCATTCTAGTCCCTAGTTTGTTAAAGATAAATCTCATTGTGCCTTAAAATAAATCTTTCAACCTTAGTCCCGATTTTCAAAATTTCCCTCAAAGAGTTTTACGATTTTTCTATAATGAGATGTATGCGAAAGAAAAACTTTATATTTTTAAGTTTTGAAAATCCTGAATCAATCGTCAAAATTTAAAAACACCCCCCCATGCTTATGATATCTGATTAGCCCATATTTGTGGGCTATTTAGATATTTAAGTGCCTAGACATTAAGTTAATATTGACATATAAATAGCATATAATAAGATGTAAATATATTAGTCTAATTATTCACTTATTTGCATATTTCATGCATTGCATTCATATCTCAATGCATTTATAATTAATTTAGAATTGCATGTATTTAATTAGTTAACCAATTAGGTGCATTACATGCATCATTTTGATTTAACATAGAAGTCAAGGGTTTTTGCATAATTAACCCATCATTTTTTTTCATTTTATTTATTCTCTTCTTTGTTAATAGCAGAAGGGATCGGTTGGCGACCATTGAAGGATCAGAAGAAGCGGATCTCCATCACTCCTCCATTTGAATTGCAGATGGCTACAAGAGAGGAGGAGTGGCTGCCATGCTCGAAGAGACTCTGCCCCGACTCCACCACCGTGAAGAGCTTCGAGCTCACCTCCATCACCACCACCATGTGTCTCTAAGGTGACAAACCGCTGCGCCAATCCGGCAAGCTCAACCATCACCGTGCGCATGCGTCTCCGACAACCACGCAACCATCACCGTGCAACCACCATATCACCTTCCCTATCCACGCACCACCAACACCTCCATCTTCTTCTTCCTTTTCCTCTGTTTCTCTTCCACCAACAAACCCAACATCTTCAAATAGATCCACAAGCCGCTACCTCCTTCACAGCCTGCCCGACCACCTCGTGTGTGCCACACCTCTCTGCACAGCACCTCCGCGGGCACAACCTCCGCCCACAGTGCATGACCATCTCCACCTCGTGCGAACGTAGAAGAACCAGCGCTGCCTACGCACAACTCCAAGTCACGCAGTAGCTGCAGCTGTAGCAACACGCGCGGCTTGTGCTGCCCCTCGCCTCCAGTGCGCACGCATCCTCGTTGTGCCTCCTCGCCACCAGCACATCACCAAGCCACTCCTCCATGTGCATGTGTGGCCCTCCAACAGCACCGCACCCCCTCATCTCCGTGCCACACCCGCAGCAACAAGCATCACCTCCAACAACCTCCTGCACCGTGCGCGCGTAGCAGCAACCATCTCCATGCACGTGCGTGTGCCCTTGCACCCTCCTCGCCTCCAGCTGCATGCCGACCTACTCTCCAATAGCAACAACAGCCACCGCCATCCACCACCTTCATTTGCTCCAGCCGTCGCCTCCGGCCATCGTTGGGCATGAGATCGCCACCATTGGAAGCGACTCGGCTCACTCCACCTTCGACGAGCTCCTCCCCTCCGACCATCCCTTCCTCCGCACACACACCCATGGGAAAGTTTTCCCTTGTTTTGGGTCCCATTTGTTATTACATTTCATGCCATTGTTGATTTTTTATTAATAGTTTATTGTAGTTCACATTACGGCAAAGCCCCTTCCCTTTTGCATTATTATTATTTTAGGTATCATGTCATTGATTAGCCCAGTCTAAGGGGATTTCAATTTGATTTTTGGGGGAAATTAATTGTGAACATCTGTTTTTGACATGTACGAGTTTTAATAGGCCACTACCTCCCTGTGGATATGGCCTGCTCTCCTGTGAGTGGTTAATTTCAATCAATACTTTGATTAGTCGATTTTCCACCACTTAGAACTACAAATGACACGCATCATTTTATGTGCAAAAAACATTTGAAAGTGAAAATCGACTCATCAAATGGCGTTGTTGCCAGGGAGGCAACGAGCCTATTAAACTTGTACTTATTTATTTATTTGTTCACACATTATTGTTTAGGCATATTTAACTTTGATTTTTTTTGTGCGAGGTACACATATCCTCTATATCTTACCGCACCAGCATCAAAGATCAGGCAACCCTTGACATCGCCAGTGGGCCACACATTGGGAGCATCATAGCTGTTGTGCGCACAATTGAGGTGGACCTTGAGCCACAATTCAGAGGAGAACATTTCGAGGGAGCTGAAAGCATCAACTCCTCCATTCTGAATAAATAGTATATTAGATTAGCTTAGACTTAGTTTAGACTTTACATTTGGTTTGAGACCCTTGTTCTGGGGTACAGTTGAGGGGTTTGTTCCTCGACCTTCTTTTAGGCCCCTGCGTGGGTAATTTTTTGGGAACATGTTCCCTTTTCTTTAGATCTAGGTTTTCTTTTGTGGGTTTTTTATCCTTGATTTGTTTATGCATAAGTAGCTAAAAAAAAAACACGAGTTGCCTGCTAGAAGCTTCCTACCTTAGGATGACCATTTAGGTGTGAATGAGTAGCCTCTAAATTTATTTTGCTTGCATTTGTGTGCATATCATTGCTGATCGCAGGAGGAAAGGTATGTTTTCTTGACTTTGCATCCATATTTGTTCACGCATTGCATGTGGACCTTAATTTCAAAGACCACCAAGTTTAATTTGAATCAATTTAACAAGTGGTCACCGTAAATCTTCTGAAAAGGACTAACTACAAGAGGAACATTAAAACTTAAAGAGTTGATTTGAGACATTTTGCTACAATTCAAAATTCAAACTCAAAACTTTTACAGTTTATGCATACTTGTTTGATCTTTGCACCAAAGCACGCATTTAGACACTCCTTAGGTTTCGAACCTCTAGGACTAAAGCCTCCTATTACTGGGGTCTAAAGTGACCTAAACTTTAGTTCAGAGGTGAAGTTTCCTCCAAACCTTGTGGATTGAGGGTAGTGTTGTGTAACGACCCGATTCCCGAGTCCCTACGAGACACGAGAACCGGACCGACTCGACTAATCCCAAGACCTGGTCGTCCAACGAGGAAGTAACCAAAAGAGCAGTAAAATAAACCACATTCAGCATGAATATAACTAACAGTATGAAAATACAGCAGTAAGGAAAGAAACCACTACAGTATGTACCACCACAACAGTAGAACAACATTCATAACATAATATGAACTGCAGGTAAAGAAAAGTACAGCGGAAACAAGAACTACTCACTACAGTGGAACCAAAAAGAGGTATAAGAGAACAGTGGTAACTCTACTGGACCCTACTTGACCCAGCGTCCTCTGCAGCCGCTGACCCTGGCTACTCAACACCTGGTCCTGAAAGGTAACGAGTGTAACACGTCAGCAAAACGTTGAGTAGAGTGGCAGCTAAACTAAAGAAACAGTAAAGTGTACAGTAGCTGTTTTAATTTTCTTTCTTCCTTTATTTACGTCTTTCTATTGTTTCATAATTTATCTATTTCTCATATCCTTCACTTGATCTCGAATGTTCCTCGTAGGAACGATCTTGATTTCAGTCTTTTCCGAACAGTAGAAGTAGCACGTGGTGCTCTCCTGGCCGGGAGAGTCCCCCGTGGTGATCCTACTCTCAGTCAACCACCCCAAGGTCACTGACAGACGTAACGGTGACTACGGCACGCGCGGTAAACGCACGGGTAGCTAACCCGCACTGGCACGTGGTTAGTCGTTTCCGTTAACGGGTGCGCCCAAAGCACAGCACGAAACCAGTACAGGGCAGAGCCCTCTCAGTAACAGGGGTCCAACCCCTCCATAGTAACCAAACAGGGGCCTTGCCCCTCCACAGTCCGCCCACCCTCGCCTGACTACCCTGGTTTGCCCCAGTGGGCCTAACAAGTTGGTGTAGGAGGCTAGCAGAACCCCGGGGCCCGTGGGGTAGCTAGTACCTCCCTACACTAGTAGCTCTCCTCAGTACTACGTACACGAGGGCCAGCAAGTCGGTATAGAGTAGCTAGTCCTAACCCCGGGTCCCTGGGGCGGCTGGCTCCGCTCTGCACTAAACAGGGGGACAGTCGCTCTCCTTGGTACTCCGTACTCAAGGGCCAGCTCACTTCCCCAATTCTATTCCATTCACTTTCCAGGAGTTCTACTCCTAATTCCCCGTAGGGTTCCAGCTCTTTAACTCAGCGCATTCCGGTTTCACCTTTCCAGTTTCACGTTCATACATCCCATATTCTTACTCATGTTCATTTATTCATAACAGGCAGCTGTTTAAACAAATTTACAGGCAGCTATTATTTCTTTTCCACATTTTCAAGACTGCAGTGTTCACATATTCCACTAGTTTTCCCATCCTAGGATTCATGTCATACCCTAGGATCTATCATACAATCTAGTTTCCCAGCCCTAGGATTTATGCAACACCCTAGGATCTATCATTCAATCTCGTTTCTCATTCCTAGGATTCATGCAATGTCCTAGGTTCTATTTATGGTTCCATAATTTAACAGATTATGCTAATAAACTTAAATGCCACTCTACCGGTTACAACAGGCGAACTGGGGGCGTGGTCGGGAATCCCGCGTGCCTCCGCAACCCCCGAGACTGCAACGGAACGGGGTCCTATCACAAGGATCAAACACAAGGAATTTCTCAAAATAGTATACAGCTACTGTAGACGGGTAGAGGATGTAATTTCGAAAAGCACGTAACTCGAAACGTGGAAAACGGACTCCGAACGGGCCCTAAACGGGTCGAAAATGCCGAAACAGTGCAAAATCAGACGTCTAGAACTTATTCCAGACGTCTTAAAAAGTGGATTAGGGGTTACCTTGCTCTGCGTGGTCTCTCAGACGTCCAGAAGCCTGCGGGGGCATCTGGCCTAGTTCCCAGACATCCGATGGTCACCCAGGACGTCTAGAAGTCGCTCCCGTCATCTGGTGCTACAGCCAGACGTCTGATTCACGTTGGATGGCGAATCACCGAACCTGCACGTACCCATCTCTCTCTCTCAGTACGGTCAGTCGAAGAAAAGGAAGAAGACGGAAATAACTCACCTTTCAGACGTCTGGACAGTCTTCCAGACGTCGTGCCCGTCGTCTGGCTATCAGCCCAGAAGTCTGATTCTGGAAAAGTTTCCAGAACCAGGGCGCAACTCACCCTCCGCTCGCGATGCCCGGCCGCGCCGCGTCTCGTCCGCCTGTTGCTCGAGCTAAAGCAGTCCTCCCGCGTCGCTCCACGCCCGTTGTGCCCCCGCCGGCCGGCTCCCGCTACCCCGGCGGCTCGAGCCCTCACGGCCGACGCCTCCTCCCCTGCGCAGCACCTCCTCCCGCACCCGCCGCGGCTGTCGCCGCCGCCGCTCACTCACGCTCGTTCTCACGCACCGACTGGAAGGAGAAGAGGAAGGGGGCGGAGGTGACGGGAGTGAGGGGGAGGGCATGGCCTTTTAAGGCTGGGCGAGGAGGAGAGAGAGTGAGACAGAGGGCACAGGAGGGAGAGGGAAAAAGAGAGAGAGGGAATTTTCGTAGGTCTGCGCGCGTGCCAAAAATAACCGATTTCCAGACGTCTGTAAGTGCTTCCAGACTTCTGGTCAGACATCTGGAAGTGCTTCCAGACTTCTGGTCAGACGTCTGGAAGTGCTTCCAGACGTCTTAAAAGACATCTGAAGTGGCTCATTCGTAACATGTTGTTAGGGCTGAATCGAGGTTTTGAAAGAAGCATTCATTGTAGTAATAATTCCTCAAAAATAGCGCAAATAACAAATAAAATTTATAACTCGAATTTAAGTCCGAGGTTGTTCAATGGGTGCAAATATGGAATTCAATCACTAATCTCAACAAACAATATAAATGAGCATAATTAATTACTCAAAATCTAATATGCAATATAAAACATGAGAATGTGAAGTGTCAAAAAGAAATCTAGACAAAATAATGGTGATTTGCATCACCAATTATTAGTCTAACACATATAGCAATTACTCAAATATAATCAAATGAGGGAATAGATAATCAAATCAAGCGTCTTAAAAGATGTTTCTACAATGCTCCTCTTTGATTTTTCTTCTGTTGTTGTTCTTCTTCTTCCTAGCCTTATCTTTCTATTCTTCTTTCTTTCTTCAGCCTCTCTTCTTTGGCTCTGTCTCTCCTCTTCTTCGGCCCTTTTGATGCACAGGGGGGAACTCTCCTCTGAAATTGACTAAGTGTCCAGAATAGTGAAGAGCAAAACCGCCCTTAACCCCGCGCTCTATCTCTCATTTCTCGTTGTGGGTTTCCATCTCTTTCTCGCCTTCACAAGGCCATGCACAGTACCGGGTATTCGGGTTTTCGAGTATGAGCACACTCGGTTCCAGGGTCACTACCGTGGTGTAGTGACCAAGGAGTGAGCATAGGCGGGTAAACAAATTAGACCAGGCCCGCATGCAAGGTGTCACAGGCAAGGCATGTGAGGGTAGCGGGAGACCTCACCCCCCTGTGTCTTGAGGCACTTAGCCGTAGACACAAACTCCTCTTATCTGGGGTTACAGCTCCGCGTATGTAGCTGCGGCTGAAGTTCTTCTCCAATTGGAGCACTACTGCAGGGGGAGCTCCCAATTGAAACCCTACTTCGAAGGCTGGAGACTTTCCACACAGTCTGGGCATATCACCTGGAGCTGCAGGTGCTGAAGAGTGAGCTTAGAGCTTACTTGAAGCTTGCTGTTAATGGCGTTGGGGACCTACTGACCTGAAACATAAAGAACAACCTTTTGGCCTTGTCAAATGAGTTCTGTAGCTCCTCCGTGGGATGGTGAATGTGGTGGTGTGCGTGATGTAGCGCGAGGATGCATGTAGGTGGCTGGCAAAGGCGGAATAGGTCAGAGATGATGGGTTTGTTCAGCGGAGGGTTCAGGTGGATGGGAAGGCGAATAGAGATAGGGATTTTGTTCGCGGAGGCACAATGGTGCTTGTGGGAGTGTTGGCGAGGAGGATGAAGTTGTGTAGCGGTGGAAACGCCTCGTCGTAGTGGTCGCCGAATGCGAAGAAGATGAGGGTGATCAGTGGAGTCGAGAGCTTCTTTTTGAGATTTTTGGGTAGGAAACTAACCTAAGGATCTAAGGAAGCTAAACTAACCCTAATCTAATGGATGAAGGGGGGAGAACGACCGTGACGGTGGTATGTCGGCGTCAGGGAAGAAGATGCTCCGATGGGTGGTAATGGCGACGACGACGGAGAGAGATGTCGACTGGTATTGCATGACGTGAAGGAATATAAGGAAGGACGATCTGCTACCGGTATTGTGGGAAAAAGAGGATAGGAAGGCTGAATCGTCGGAGCTTGAGGAGCCTTTCAGCTGGAATAGGAGGGAGGAAATGAGGGTAGATCCAGCCAAAATCAAGCTTAGAGAGGACGGGAAGGCCCTGGGGTTACTTTTATAGGCAGTAATGGTTGATTGGAGCTTGGAAAACAAGCTTTCAAGCTTGTAAGGTTCTCCAGAATAGGAAACCCACTCCTTTGAAGGATTTGCATGATACATTGGGCGATTTTTGGGACTTCGGATCTGGCTAAAAAGGAAGCTAATTTCTTGTCGAATTCCCCTTTCAAATCTGAGAAGGATTCATCAAGAAATCAAAGAGATCTTGCCAAATGAAGCTTGTCGGAGTTGTAGGATTAGGATTCTAGGGCGGTAGGGACCTATTTGAAGAAGAAGATGATAAAGTTAGGGGGCTTTTTTTGAGGAATTCAAAAGCAGAGGGGCTATTGGAGATAAAGAAAGTCAGACTTGGACCAAAGTGCAAAATAGGTCGAAACAATCTCAAATTGGGCCCAAATTTTGATATAAATCTAATTTGGACCTAAGGAATCCAATGGTGAAGTTGGATTTTGTTTTTGACCTAGTTTGACTGAGTAATTTATGTAAAAACCGAAATTAGGGCATAAGTCTGTCTGTGACTCTTTTTTAGGTCAAAACAGGTTTTGATGGTCAAATTGAAGGTACCAAACCCTAAAGAATATTTTTATATGAATTTTAGAAGGTTTAGGTGAATTTTATCCTAACCAGAATCTCAGTTAATTAAGTGGGTCTATTTTTAGAGTTTCATAAGTCATTTAATTCTCAAAACACGTGAAAATCATTTTCTATCTGTACGGACCCTCTTTTTAAACATTTAAGACCATTTGACCTTTAATAGACCCCTGAGAAAACCTGTGATTGTACTGCAATTGAGATATGCTGTTAAAACTGCATTTTTACCCCTCTTTTACTATCTTTCTCTCAGAATGATTATGCAATGAATTATGGTCCTCTGGCTGTTATGTAGTATTTAATGATGGAATATGACTAAATAAAGCTAGATATGGCTGATGATGATGTTATCATCATACCCCCATGCCTAACTTTTGCTAGTCCCTTAGTAAAATCTTACGGAATTAACTCAAATTCTAGACCATGCCTTTTTATGCTCAGATTTCTGATGTGTGCTTTCTTTTGTAGATTAGGGTAGAATGCTAACAATAGGCGTAGAGGTACTCAAGTACCAACCAAGATCCAAACCTAACCAGCTTTAGCCTCAGTCTGTAGCGAAGGTTTCTAAGGCCTACAGGAACTAACTAAAGGTTCGTTGAACTCCGCGGTTAAAGCACCCGTGCTTAAAACATGGTTAGTATGGGCTTAATTTGTAGTGCGTTTTTGTAAGAGAGAGATAGAAGAATCTTTTTGTATTTTTGGAGAGTTTTCTCTCTCTTTTTCTTCTTTATTTCTAGCTTCGGATTTGCTTTACAACACGGTCTGTATCGGATTCCTAGGTCCTACCATCAATCCTCGCATGGTCCCTAGCTTTTGATGCTTCGAGATAGCACTGCCCATGGAAACCCCCAAAACCCCAGCTTTCGACACTTCGAGATAGTGACGCCCATGGCGTTCTGTAGCTAAATTTAAGCCCTGGAAATTGACATTTTGGGATAATCTGGCTCATGGCACCTGAATCAGCACGAGGTGCTTACGTGCCCCCAGTAGGATATTTAGATATCCTAGGAAACAAGCACCGAGGAGACGATATGTTATTGTGCATCTTCGAGGGAATTTCCTGCCTCTCTGCGTTGGGAACTCTTCCAAATCAAATTGTGTTGATAAGCCGCTCCTAATCTAGGTAGCTTTTCAGAATAGAATAACACATTTGCATGATTTTGATAATTAAGCGCACTGGACCAGACTTGTGTGTGGATTAGGGTGCTTAGGTTACTGAGTCCCGCAAACCAGAGGTCAGTTAATGAGATCGAATAATCCTTAAGCTTTAGACCTAATACTTAAGCTTCGCATTTTCCTCAACCTCTTGAGGACTATCGAAATCTTAACGATTACTTGAATTTTCAAGCCTAAACATAGCCCAGGAGGCCTAGGATCAGCACTCATACTAATCTTTGTATCTCTTAGCACTTTTGTCTTTTATTTCTTTCTTTTGATTTGGTCTAGAACTAAAATAGATTCCATAATATTTTACTAATGACTAACTCTTTTCTTTCAAATTATTGCTCCTTTTTGACATCTAAATCACCTCCTCTCTTCTTCCTCAAGAATGATATGCAATTAATTTTTTCAAAATTTCCCCCCTTCTCCCATTTTTTTGTTCTTTTTCAAATTTTTTTATTTTTAACTTTTTGGTTTTTTTGGAATATGTATTCTTTTGTGAGAACCCTTCAGAAACTTGAATTTTTATGTGTTTCCATTTTAACACCCTCCATGCCTAAGTTTTGCAATGTCCTCATTGTAAACAAAGGGTATGAAATAGTTAGGGTTCAAGAGTTAGAACAGGTTCAACGAGTGAATAGTCGGGTCAAGATGACCATTGCAGATGATTTCAAGCTCTGGTACGAGTACCAAAGGTGGAGTCGACTGTTCTAAAACTGAACTCAGAGTGCAATAGATGTGAAGTACAAAAGGATAATCAAAAGGATCTTGGGTTTTTTGGATTGACGAGTTACATCCCATTAAGCGCTAAATTCAATGCCTTCAGTCGAGCAGAAAATGGTATGGAGAAGGAGTGGTCAAATCAGACAAATTTTGTAGAACAAGCACCTTGATCAATAGCCTGGTTGGTCCAACCAGGTGTTTGTTCAAGTCAACAAGATGATGGTGCAACCCAAACCCAATCAATCTGGTAGGTTGATAGATGTGGATAAAGAGATGCGGTGCCTACCAGATACTGTGAAGCTCGAAATGATGTGGAAGTGAAAAATTAGGGTTTGGCTGAGTCAGATCAGCCTGGTCAGAGTAGGGATCCTCAAAAGAGAATGAATCAGTGGAGTATGTAAGATCCCTACCGGTGTGATCAAAGAAGGATGGGATGTGATTAGTAGTCTGATCAAAGACTGAAACTTGATCAAAATGTGGCGAGGAATCATATGCTATCGAATCATCGAGAGGAGAGTTAGAGTAGAAATTGAGTCTGGTTGCGGGTCGGGGTTGAAAATGGGTTTTGGAAGGTTCTGTATGTGTTGCAAAAGAAGTGTTTTCTTTTGAATCATTGACCTCAGCCTTAGAATCAAAAGACGGGTCGTGTTTGCTGAGGTCGTAAACTGGTTTGGAGTCATTAGGAAACAACAATTTCTCAAAATTAGGGTAAGATTCAAAATTGTCAAAGAACTTACAAGAATCATGTTCTAAATCTAATTCCGGATTAGAGGTTCCACCATAGAATAAATCAAGAGATGTGGACTCAGCAACCTGACTTGGGTCTAACCTATACTCAGAGTCTGAGCTTAAAGAGGTGTCTCTATTAGGAATAGGCTTGGGTTCTTGGCTTGTAGGGAAGACCCAATCGATTCCCAACTCTTCTAGCTCCTCTGTTTCTGTATCATAGACTAGTGTGACTTTCAAAAAATCAATCTATATTTTTGAGGAGTCTGAAGAGGTGTAATCATCAAATACGGGGCCTGAATCAAAATCTAATTTCCATCATACAAGGCCTTGTAATCATCCCAATAAGGCTCAGATCCAGATTCTAGGTTATTGGATCACTAGAATCTAGTTTGGGCTCTAGAGGGATGTCATAATTGCTCTTGAGAGTCACCTTATCATAATAAGGGACGGAATTTACACCCTCGAGAGGTTCTAATTCAATCTTAGTATCACAGGTGTCTAGGAAATCTAAGCTTGGTGAACCAAGTTCTTGATTTTCTAGGGTTGGCTCAAAATCATGATCACCTACAATTGGATCCTCCCAACCCATCTCAAGATAAGGTGTATCAATTTGTTCATAATTTGAATTAGATTTCATTTGGGTTGAGGGTCCATAACAACCTTGATCATCACACCCGGGATTTGGGAAATTACATGGATTACTGCAATTACTCCAAGATGTCATCTTAACTTCTAACAGGTATTTTTTATCAATGGTTCTATATAACCCATTCAGCAATTCTCCTCATTCTTTCAAAAAATTCTGGAGTTCTTCCAGAACTGAAGGATTTGACCAATATTTCATACAATCATTGTTGTGTAATTTCACCAATTCCATGTGTTCTACTAAGAGGTCATCCTAAGTTGAACCGTGATTTGGTTGTATCCATATCATCTCCATACGATTCAAAATGTGGGTCATTGTTTTCTTGAATCTATCCTGAATGTCCCTTTTACAATATTCTTCATGGTTTCTATAAGCATTCTCAATTATCTTTTCTTTCATGCTCATTTGGGACTCAAATTTCCTAAATAGTCTTCCTATATAGCCAGGCTGCATTTTTTTGAATCAAATTGTGGAATCAAGATGTGGAATCAAAACTCAAGTTAGATTGAAGCTGATCAGATCTGAAAGACATTCCCAAGAAGATCTAGTGAGGCTTCTTAGGTTAAAAACCTAATAGCCTTCCTATGTATGTGCTCTAATAGAAGGGATGAGGGATTGGATGTAAGATTTGACCCAATCAAAGCATCCAAAGATTTTTAGATGACTAAGGTAGCTTCGAGGCAGATGATGTCTCTGAATTAGAAATTCGCACACCTGAGAATTACCTGGGCAGTCAGGAAGGGAGAGCCCCACAAAGACCCCTACATGGCAGAGCATCCCCACAGGTTACAAGGTTTCCCCCACCTGACCTTCCTTCTCACTGAGGGTCCAGGTAGACTGGAATGTATGAACTTAAGACCTTAAGTCTACCAATTTTATGTCCTAATTTGTGCCTTGAGTTTCATTTGATTAGAAGTTAATTCAACTTGTGACCTAATTTGGGGGTTGGTTGGCCTACAATGTAGACCAACTTCACCTAACCTACCCTAAAGATGGTAAAATGAGATCTAGGTCAAGACCTAGAAATCACCCTGATTTTACTCCCAGGTTATCAGGTCCAAGATTTTAAGATTCAAGTGAAATTAGAGCCTGATTTTAGGGTTTTTCTGATTAGATCTTTTCAATCAAGGGCATGGGTAGCACACAAAAGCGGGAGAGTAACTTTCCTTTAATTCAGGCAAAAATGTGTACTAGCACTCCAAACCCTAATTGGCTCTATTCTGCATCCAATTTGATCTCAACATGTACACCTTAGACTCAAACAAGGTGAGTAGTCCAAGATGATCAGAAATTAAGCGTGATCCCTAATAGGCACAGGAAATTTGGGGTAGGGAATTCTAAATAGAATCGTCTCAATCTTCAATCAGATTTGAAAAAAAAAATTGCAAATCAGGAAACTTTCCTTTTAAATGATAATTGCTATGAAGAATAAGGTAGCTGATTCCTAATTGATTATTTCCTTTTTGTCTTCCCAAGATTAGGAGGTTGTTAGGGAAGAATAGAGAAGTTACCTGCCCTAGAGTGGTTGATTTGTGCGGAAGATCTCCTCGTGAAGTACCTCGCAAAATCACAAGAAATCAAATAGGGCAAGTTAGTGCTCAAATATAATCAAAATATAGCAAGAGAATATTGGTGAATTGCGCGTTGCTCCCTAGCAACGGTGCCAAAATGCTGTTAGGGCTGAATCGAGGTTTTGAAAGATGCATTCGTTGTAGTAATAATTTCTCAAAAATAGCTCGAACAACAGATAAAATTTATAACTCGAATTTAAGTCTGAGGTCGTTCGTTGGGAGAAAATACGGAATTCAATCGCTAATCTCAACAAATAATATAAATGAGCACAATTAATTACTCAAAATCTAATATGCAATGTAAAACATGAGTATATGAAGAGTTCAAAAGAAATTTAGACAAAATAATGATGATTTGGATCACCAATTATTAGTCTAACACATATAGCAATTACTCAAATATAATCAAATGAGGGAACAAATAATCAAATCAGACATCTTAAAAGATGTTTCTACAGTGCTCCTCTTTGATTTTTCTTCTGCTTTTGTTCTTCTTCTTCCTAGCCTTATCTTTCTATTCTTCTTTCTTTCTTCAGCCTCTCTTCTTTGGCTCTGTCTCTCCTTCTCTTCTTCGGCCCTTCTGATGCACAGGGGGAAACTCTCCTCTGAAATCGACTAAGTGTCAAGAACAGTGAAGAGCAAAACCTCCCTTAACCCCGCGCTATATCTCTCATTTCTCTCTCTGGGTTTCCAACTCTTTCTCACCTTCACAAGGCCATGCACAGTACTATGTATTCTGGTTTTTGGGTATGAGCATACCCAAGTCTAGGGTCACCATTGCGGTGTAGTGATCGAGGAGTGAGCTTAGGCAGGTAAACAAATCAGACCAGGCCTGTGTGCAAAGTGTCACAGGCAAGGCATGTGAGGGTAGCAGGGGACCTCACCCCCCTGTGTCTTGAGGTGCTTAGCTATAGACACAAACTCCTCTTATCTAGGGTTACAACTCCACTGATTTCCAATGTGGGACTAAATGTCCCACCATCTTCGCATATGCAGTTGTGGCTAAAGTTCTTCGCCAATTGGAGCACTGCTGTAGGGGGAGCTCCCAATTGAAACCCTACTTCGAAGGCTGGAGACTTTCCATAGGGTCTGGGCGTATCACCTAGAGCTACAAGTGCTGAAGAGCGAGCTTAGAGCTTACTCGAAGCTTGTCGTTAATGGCACTGGGGACTTGCTGACCTAAAACATAAAGAACAGCCTTTCGACCCTATCAAATGAGTTTCGTAGCTCCACCGTGGGATGGTGAACATGGTGGTGTGCGTGATGTAGCGCGAGGATGCGTGTAGGTGGCTAGCGAAGGTGGAATAGGTCGAAGATGATGGGTTTGTTTGGTGAAGGGTTTGGGTGGACGAGAAGGCGAATAGAGATAGGGATTTTGTTCACGGAGGGATGACGGTGCTTGTGGGTGTGTCGGCGAGGCAGATGAAGTTGTGTAGCAATGGAAATGCCTCGCTGGAGTGGTTGCTAGACGTGGAGAAGATGAGGGTGATCAGTGGAGTCAAGGGGTTCTTTTTGAGATTTTTGGGTTGGAAACTAACCTAAGGATCTAAAGAAGCTAAACTAATCCTAATCTAATGGATGAAGGTGGGAGAACGACCGTGCCAATGGTATGTCGACGTCGGGGAAGAAATGCTCCGGTGGGTGGTAACGGCGACGACGGAGAAAGAGAGACACCAACTAGTATTGCACAAAGTGGAGGAAGATGAGGAAGGAGGATTTGCCACCAGTATTGCGAGAAGACGATGAGGATAGGTCGAGGGAATCGCTGGAGCTTAAGGAGCCTTTTGGCCGGAATAAGAGGGAGGAAATGAGGGTAGATCCGGCCAAAATCAAGCTTGGAGAGGACGAGAAGGCCCTGGGGTTCCTTTTATAGGCAGTAGAGGTCGATTGGAGCTTGGAAAGCAAGCTTTCAAGCTTGGAAGGTTTACCGAAATAGGAAACCCACTCCTTTAAAGGATTCGCATGATACATTGGGCAATTTTTGGGACTTCGGATCTAGCTAAAAAGGAAGCTAATTTCTTGTCGAATTCCCCTTTCAACTCTAAGAAGGATTCATCAAGAAATCAAAGAGACCTTGCCAAATGAAGCTTGTCGAAGTTGTAGGATTAGGATTCTAGGGTGGCAAGGACCTATTTGAAGAAGAAGATGATAAATTTAGGGGGCTTTTTGTGAGGAATTCAAAATCTGAGGGGCTATTGGAGATAAAGAAAGTTAGACTTGGACCAAAGTGCAAAATAGGTCAAAACAATTTCAAATTGGGCCCAAATTTTGATACAAATCTAATTTGGACCTAAGAAATCCAATGGTGAATTTGGATTTTGTTTTTGACCTAGTTTGAGTGAGTAATTTATGCAAAAACTCAAATTAGGGCATAGGTCTGTCTGTGACTCTTTTTTAGGTCAAAATAAGTTTTAATGGTCAAATTGAAGGTACTAAATCCTAGAGAATATTTTTCTATGAATTTTAGACAGTTTAGGTGAATTTTATCCTACCCAGAACCTCAGTTAATTAAGTAGGTCTATTTTTAAGGTTTCAAAAGTCATTTAATTCTCGAAACACGCGAAAACCTTTTTCTGTCTATACGGACCCTCTTTTTAGACATTTAAGACCATTTGACCTTTAATAGACCCCTGCCAAAGACACAAGGTTCATAGACATTTCAAGACTTCAGACCTATAGCTCTCTCAAACTCTATCTATCTGGTGATTAGCAAAGTTTTAGCAAATAGGCTACGACCAATCCTGCAGAAGGTGATCCATCCAGTTCAATCTGCATTCCTTCCTAACAGATCCCTACAAGAGTCTTTCATCATGGCCCAGGAGATGGTGTGTGTTGCCAAAAAAGGAACTGCAGAGCTTTTATGTGGAAAGTTGATTTTCGTAAAGCATATGACTCTATTTCTTGGCCCTACTTGTGGGAAGTTTTCAAGAGAAGAGGATTTCCCCCTCTCTGGATTCAATGGATGAAAAGGTGCATTACAACTACTTCTTTCACTCCCTTGATCAATGGGAAGCCTTATGGAGCCTGGATCCAACCTCAATGTGGGGTGAGGCAAGGTTGCCCTTTGGCACCTTTGATTTTTAATCTTGCTGTTGATAATTTAGCAAGGTATGCTTGCAAACTTGCTGAGGCAGGAATTATCAGAGGATACTCCCTCTCTAGCAGCCGTGCTATAGCCCCTATTCTTCAATATGCGAATGATACAATCTTTTCTTGTGGAAGGATCAGTAGATGAAGCACGTGTACTTGGCCATATGGTTAACATATTTGGGGACATCTCAGGTCTGAGTCTGAATAGAGAGATATCCAATCTGGTGTGTTTTGGATTAACCGAGACAAAGCAAGAAGCTATTTCTGCTACTTTGGGGACCCCTCGCATTAATCTCCCCATCAGATATCTGGGGTTGCCCCTGAGATGTTCAAGAATGAAAAAAAGGGACTGGAACAGCATGTTTGACAAGATCTCAATGAAGCTGGCTGGATGGAATAGCAGATTTCTCTCTAAGGGTGGTAGACTCATTCTACTAAACTCTGTTATTACTTCCATCCCTGTCTTCTATTTCTCTATTTTCAAGGCTCCAAAATCTGTGTGGAAGTGCATGGATTTAATGAGGAAGAGGTTCTTCTGGAAAGGCCCCAAGCATGAAGGCAGATTTATGCAACCTCTAAAATGGGAACAAATCTATCAACCCAAAGAAAGTGGGGGTTTGGGAATCAAATCCCTGAAAGAATTCAATGAGGCTTTGCTGCTCAAATGGGCCATTAAAATTCTTCAAGGGGAAGAGAAACCTTGGACTGAATTGGTTAAGGATAGATATGGTTAGTCCAATAGTGCGCTAAAGAGATTGTACCCTATCAGACTATCACCCTTTTGGAAGTATGTGGTTCGAGCATTGAAAGACAATTGGCACCTGCTGCAGCTGATATTAGAAGATGGAAGAACTTTCAACTTCTGGAGTGAACATTGGTCTCTACTGGGTTCTCTGAAGGAGGCTTACCCAAGGGTCTTTACTGTAGCAAGAGACAAAGCAGGAACTGTCAGCTGCTACTGGTCTGAAATCAGGGACTGCTGGCAGCTGAATGAAGATGAGTCCACCAGGATGGGCACCCGGCTGTGGGAAGAAAGAAGAAACCTAGATTCCGACCTGGAAAGATTTAAACCCAGGCCTAGAGTGGATGATAGCTATGTTTGGGATGGGATATATATAATGCAGTGTGAGTATAGAAAGATTATGGAAGGAGGCAGAGGTGGGAGCTATGATTATATTGACAAAAAAATATGGCTCTTGAAGATCCCCCTCAAAGTGCAAATTTTTCTTTGGCTATGTAGGAGGGAGGGCTTGATAACAGGTGATCTAAGGCACAAAAGAATGGGAGCTACTTTTCATGAATGTCACCTATGTGGAATGCACACTGATAACCTCAGCCATATTTTCTCTTCTTTCCTGATTACTGATGTAATTTGGAGGACCTGCCAGGAACCACTCCCCTCGTGGAACTCCTTATGTCATAATTTTGTAGTGATGGAGAGGTTGCATCTGCGTATGGCTGCAACTCTCTGGTGTGTGTGGAGGGCAAGAAACAAGAGGATTTTTCAGGAGAGACCAGTTTGCTGTGAGCAAATTGTAAATGAGTGCTGGTCCCTCATACATAGATGGAGATCTGAATTGTAAATTTTCTTAGTCATTTACCAATAAATTGTCCTCCCGAATTGCTATCGTAAGACGATAGCTTTCCTTTTGGTTTCAAAAAAAATAGACCCCTGAGAAAACCCGTGATTGTACTGCAATTGAGATATGCTGTTAAAACTATAGTTTTACCCTTGTTTTACTATCTTTCTCTTAGAATGATTATGCAATGAATTATGGTCCTCTAGCTGTTATGTAGGAGCATTTAATAATGGAATATGACTAAATAAAGCTATATATGGCTGATGAAGATGTTATCATCAGGAGTTAAGAAGCACCGCAAAAGTAATGCTTCAAAGGAAGGGCTTGACCCTACTTGCATCCCTCTTTGCCGTGTTTGGTGGTGACTAAACTTTTTGAGCTTTAGGGAGGATCACTTAAGTCCCAGTTAGGTCTTCTTAGGCGTATCATAGGTCGACAAGAGGCATATAACTATTTAGATAACTTGATTTGTCACCTACAAGTGGACTTAAATCTCAAAAGCCTAACTGATTAAAGACCTAAAAAGTCCTCTGATTTGTGTTTGTATTGGGAGGAATCTGATTGTGGTGTGAGTTAGAATGGACCATGTTGACTTTCATCCTTTCACATCTTGCCCACACCCTTACCCCCACTCTGCAATCTTCGAGCCCATACGTCGAGATGGTCATCATTGGGATCCTTTTTACTCCTACTATAGGTGTATTGGCCTAGTTAAGCCCCAAATCAGTGAGCAGAACCTAGGAGCAGGATTTGCCTCGCCCAATATCCCACACACCATAGAAATACCCAACCAACCCTCCCTGAATAATTATAATGGTTGGACAGACACTCCTAGGTACTATAAGCCTGAGCCTGACTTCTCTCCTGATAGTAATGATGACTTCTCCTCCTTGAAGATGGAAATAGGAAAAATGCAAGACGAAATGATCAAATTATTAGGAGAATCTTCGAGAATAAGCCAACAAGAAAAAGAAGCCATTAGTCACCCAACCTACCCCAATGAAGATGAAGTGCACCCTTCTACGCTAGATGCATCTCCCATGGGAGAGCCACACCCTAAGTTGGAGAGGAATTTTGGGGATTATGTAAGGGAGAATACCTACTTTTCGAGGATTGATTTTGAAACCTCCCGCTAGATGACACTTCCTTGAGAGGTTGATGCCTTAAGTGGGAGGAGGATATGTATGAAAGTAGCTATACATTGGATGAAGAAAGGTGGCAACTTGAGAAAGATGATGATTAGGTTAAGTATCCACTTGAATTATATTGGAGTCAAAAGAAGGGAATAATGGTACCATTAGAAGACCTTGACCCAGATGACAGTATTTTCGTGACATTTGATGAAGTGGGTCAAAGTCAAGTTGTTAATCCCGCCCTCCCTTCTGATCATGAGATGGAACTCAAGCCCACCCTTAGGGAAGCTAACCCTAAAAAAATTCACCTCTTTGAGGAGTCCAATGTTACCAGTGTGAACCATTTACCCCAGATAGAGTGCCCTAGGGGACCTGCTAGGATTTTAGATGATTCTAGACCTCGGGTACATGATGAATTGTATGATGAGGAGAAGGATGAATTATATGAGGAACCTACATTCAAGATTTGGAGTGACACTAAGGATGATTATGTCTTATTTAAAGAATTAGCCCCCGAGGATGTCACAAATTTGACCAAATTAGGTTTTCTTAGCACATCTATTTATGATATCCCTCCTCATCATGAAATAATGGAAAACATGGAAGCAACTTCTGAGATTAATGTGGATTCACATATAGACTTCGGGGAGGATTTTAGTAAAGAACAAAAACCCGAGGATGACATTGATAGGATAATCCCCAGATCTGTTGCTTCCAACCTGCCTTCATTTGATTCGGAGTCACCCTCTGATTTGCCTATGTCTGAAGGCGAAATGTTGACTCCATACTTTGAAATGACCACTGATGAAGTGCAGGAAGATACTTGTGTTAGTACAAGGGATGCTAGGGATGCGATTGAGGAATTAGGAAGATTGTTAGGGATGGACACCGAGCCGATTAAACCAAACCTAGATCTTATGGCCATTCCGCAACCTCGAAACGTAGACACCTTAGACAATCCTTGGCTTAAAGGCATGCTCACTTCTATTTTGATTAGGGGGCTTAACAGACCAATTATTTCCTATAATAGGGTACCAGGTATGGATTGATGCTTTCTATGAGCAGTCCATCACCCTAGGGGTTTATCTCTACACCATTCCTTCCCCATTCCTTTTGGAGGATCCTTATCATCCTCCCCCTACCCCTATGGAGGTTGTTATTCTCATTTATCCTTTAGAACCTCCTCTGGTGACTTGGGGCAATTTCATTGCCATCCTGGTTGGGCAAGCATTTGCTATCAGGATTCATCATCAACTTGCCAACATCCTAGGTTACCTGTTTTCTA
Organism: Thalassia testudinum; assembly: GCA_037157565.1. Classification (NCBI taxonomy): domain Eukaryota; kingdom Viridiplantae; phylum Streptophyta; class Magnoliopsida; order Alismatales; family Hydrocharitaceae; genus Thalassia; species Thalassia testudinum. The sequence goes on from JAZHRO010000025.1 coordinate 6,039,578, forward strand.
GGCCAACATTACTTTGCTCATTTTTAGGGCCTATTTCTGTGATCCTTGAACCTGATTTGCAGGTTCTTTGGTTACTCGATTGCAAACAAAATAATCGCAGACCATCTCTGACCCAGGTAATATCCTTCTATGCAATGGGGACATTGCATATTTCAGGGATGGGAGGGTGTACTTGGGGATATACATAGCATTTATACATAGTGCATTCATGCATTTAGTTGAAACATTCTGCATTGCATACATTTGCATTGATTTTTTAAAAAAAAAATTGCATTTAGGCATATAATTAAATTGAGCTTAACTGGCTGGGCCTTGCATTCTTAGGCATAAGACCAAAACTTTAGGTTAAACTTACCTAACTCTAGGTGTTTGACTTTAAACGCTAAGTTGAGCTATTAGCTTTAGACCCTTAGGGTCCTTTGTGGACTTAAAAACTTAAGTAGGAGTTAAGGTGCGGACCATTCCTTAAGAGGTTGAGGAAGGAAAACTAGGGATTGAGTTAGAGGTTGGATAGTACCTGGTGTCTTTTTCTACCTTTTGGTTTGCGTGTCCTCGTTACCTAAGCATCCACATTTCACATACACTTGGTCTTGTATAAGTAATGATCACCTTAATTTCTTAAGGAAAATTTGCTTCTCTTAGTTTTGACTTAGGAGAAGATTGAAAACACAATTTGATTGGAAGAGTTCCTACCGCAGGAGAGGTGGAGTATATACTCACATTGAGGATGCGATGATAACATGTCACCTCCTCGGCACTTATCTCTTAGGATGTCCATCCTACTAGGGGCATGTAAGTGCATTGTGCGGTTCAGGTACCATGGGCGACACTATCTCGAAGTGCCGATTGCCACAGGCCTGAATTTGCTTAAGAAATCCATGGGTGATACTATCTCGAAGTGTCGATTGCTAAGAGTTCTTGGGATTGCTATGGGCGATGCTATCTCGAAGCATCAAAAGCCAGGCACCCTTCGAAGTTCAATAATGGGGACAATGAATCCAACACAGACCGTGTTGATAGATGATCCAAGGTTAGACTTAGAGGAATCAAACAAAAATATATATATAAACCTCAAATAAATCAAACCAATGCACATGCAAGGATGCTTTAATCTCTAGGATCAATAAACCCTAGGGTAGAGTTACAAATCAAGGAAACATGTGTCTGCAACTCGTCCTTAGCTAACCTAGTCTGTAACTCAACAACTACTTGGGTACCTTATGATCTAGGGTTAGATGGTTCAACCTAATTTCTATGAAAAGGTCAATTGAGTTAGCTTGGATAACTTGGAGTGTAAAGTCATGCTTGAATTTGCCAGGGACTAGCAAACACTAGGCATGGGGGTATTTGATTAGCCCATATTTGTAGGCTATTTAGGTATTTAAGTGCCTAGACATTAAGTTAATATTGACATGTAAATAGCATATAATAAGATGTAAATAGATTAGTCTAATTATTCACTTATTTACATATTTCATGCATTGCATTCATATCTAAATGCATTTATAATTAACTTAGAATTGCATGCATTTAATTAGTTAACCAATTAGGTGCATGACATGCATCATTTTGATTTAACATAGAAGTCAAGGGTTTGTGCATAATTAACCCATCATTTCTTTTTCATTTTATTTATTCTCTTCTTTGTTAATAGCAAAAGAGATCAGCTGGCGACCATTGAAGGACCAGAAGAAGCAGATCTCCATCACTCCTCCATTTGAATTGCAAACGGCTACAAGAGAGGAGGAGCGCCTGCATGCTCGAGGAGACTCCGCCCCAACTCCACCACCATGAAGAGCTTCGAGCTCACCACCACTATGCATCTCCAAGGTCAAGCATCGTCACACCGTGGGCCAGTGGGGTGACAGATTGCTGCGCTAATCCGGCAAGCTCGGTCATCACCTGAGAGACTTCAACTCACATAGTACCAGCTTCCTAAAATCTCTGCTCACACTTTTGATTAACGAGGGAATACCCAGACTAATACACCCTATGGTAGAGTGGCGAGTTTGGATCGACGCTCTTCCATGTCAGCACAATAGTCTTAGGGTATCGTTCTACACACCCTCTGTTGCCCACACATATCTGCTTAAGGAGCCTTTGCCTTCTCATTGTACACTCCCGGAGGTCACTACTCAAGTGTATTATGTAAAACCTCCATAAATAGCTCAGGAGTACCCTCTTTTCACCTGCTTCTGGCGAGTATTTGGCCTCACTATCCATCACCAGCTTGCCAGCATCTTCGGTTACTTACTCGCCAAGCTAGGTTTGTTACATATCTTCTTTGGGTCTCCTATTTCCCATGTAAAACCTGATTTACGGGCTATCCCAACTCCACCTCAAGTAATATCTTTCTTTGCTTTTGCTTTTCAATAAGGACATTGTCATATTTAGGCATGGGGGGGTATAACCTGAGGTTGTTCATAGCATTTATACATATTCTGCATGCAATTAGGCATACATCTTACATCAAAAAAAAAAAGGAATAGAGAGAAGAAGAGAGAAAAAGGAGATGAAATCTTTGTGAGTTGAATTTCAAATATAGTGAGGAGAGACATAGAAAGAAAGTATGCAAAATTGTGCTAGTCCCAGCAATTGATTATGAAAGAGTTACCTAAGTTTTAGGCTAGAATAAATGAATAAATAAAGTCCTGAAATGCTAGAGAAAAGGAGATAAGTGAGGGATACCGACTTTAGGCCTCTTGGGTCTGTTCTAGGGCTTAAACACTCACGTATTTGTTAAGATATGGACTATTCATCAAGAGGTTGAGGGAGTTGCAAGGCCGATGTATTAAGTCTAAGGCTTAGAGAGTATTTGGCCCTGTTGCGTCCTTTGGTTTGCGGGATTTGATAACCTAGGCATCCAAAAATCACACACTAGTCTGGTTCAGTGTGCATAAAGAAGAATAATGCCAAAAAGTGTTTATTCTAAAAATGTTTTCCCAAAAAAGTTGACTTAGGAGCGGCTTGAAGACACAAGTTAATTGGATGAGTTCCTAGCGCGGAGAGGAGGAATGTAAAATAATCCCCTCGACGATGCATTATAACATATCGTCCCCTTGATCTTATCTCCTAGGATATCTAAATATCCTACAGGGTGCACAGAAGCATCTTGTGCTGGTTCAGATGCCGTGAGTGACATTATCCCGAAATGTCAATTGCCAGGGTCTGAATTCAGCTATAGAACTCCATGGATGGCACTATCCCGAAGTGTCGAAAGCCAGGGATCTGGGGGTTGCCATGGGTGGTGCTATCCTGAAGCATCGATTGCCAGGGACCCTACGAGGATTGATGGTGGGGACAAGGAATCTGATACAAATCGTGTTTTGGGCCAATCCAATGTTAAGTATAGGGGAATTTAAAAAGAAAGAACAAAAACTCTCGAAATAATATTTCTCCCTCTCTCTCTTACTAAAAATGCATTGGCAAACTGAACGTAGCCTTGCTACACATATGCACGGGTGCTTTAACCGCTGGGGTCAACAAACCTCTGGGCAGTTTTTGCAGGCCTTAGAAACCTTCGTGGCGGACCCAAGGCTGAGGCTGGTCAGGTCCGTATCTTGGCTAGTACTTGAGTACCTTTAGGCCTATAGTTGGTATTTCAATCTAATTTCTAAAGTGTGGAACAATAAGGCATCCTAATAGTAAAATCTGGCTTGGAGAATTGGTTTGTTTCATATGATTTTGCTCAGGACAAGCAAAACTTAGGCATGAGGGTATTTGATGGGTCCACTTTAGTGGACTAATTTAATGCTTAATTACATTATTATTGGGATGAGAGATTAATTTAAAGTAAGCATGTTATTGAGAAAATCATGTGAACACTAGAATTATCTTTTCATGTATTAATTGCATTAATCTTAATATGGAAGGATTGATTATTCACTTTAAAAGGCAAGGGCATCACATCAAAGCTTGATTTGAGATACGTGGGATTTTGCTCTAACAAAATATAGCAAGGTAATATATTTTAGAGACATCCTTATATGCCTCTCAATTATTCAAGCACATTTCCTATTTAGTTTGCTTAAATATCTCCCTCACGAATCTCTCTCTCCCTCAATTCTCTATTTGGAAACATAGTGAAGAATCTCTTGCTCTCTTTGACTCTTTCCTTCTCTGTCTCCCTCCCTCTCTCTCTCTCTCATTTTCTCTTTATGTAACAGGGACATCAGGACAACGAGAAGATGATCCCCCACCACGGGGAGGAAGCCACCCATCTCCACATCCTCTCTCAACCTACACCGTGTGGCCAACTCCACCACTACGAGCCTCCATCATCGACCACATCCACGACTGCGACCTTCCACCACCACGCTTCCACCACCGACGGACACAACCACCACCATGTCCTGCCTCCGATGACTCCATCACCGCGATTGGTGGTGACAGCACCGACACCCGCAACTACGTTCTCGACATCATCACCATGCTCCGTCCATCTTCCTCGACATGTCCAAAGCACCACCCGAGCTTCCCCATGCTCATCACCCTCCATCCCTTCGGTTAAGTCATCTGGGAACATTCCCAGACGTCTGAAGACCCAACCACCTCCTCGCGACAGCAGCAGGGTCAACGCTAGCCTTACTCCATCTTCCTATTGCACCCAATAGAGAGTCGTGCCTCTTGCTCGACCTCCTCTTTGTAGGCTGCAACCGCCCGTAGCCGCGCACCCCCTCACGAGCGCGTAGCAGTGCAACCCCCTCGCACAGTGCCCACCGCAGTCCCCGAGCGCATAAAATCACCTTTGCGTGCGTTGCGTGCATCACCACCATGGACATGATCAGGTCGCAGCACCACCTTCATCTCCCTCCTCTCCATGCGCACAACCATGACCTTCCTCCTCGCAACAGCATCCTCTCACGACGAGCAGCATCGTGAGCCACCGCCTCAAGCTCCTCCTCCATCTTCAACAAGCAGCCAATCATGCCCCCTCCTCTCCTTATTCTTCTCTGTCAACCAACAGAGAAGGGGAACCCAAACCACCCAAAATGTAGCCACATCCACAGGCATCGAAACTTCGCGCCATCAACTCCAACGGACTCACCGCATCTTCACGAGTTTGGCCACACCCTCTGAAGGTTGGCAGCAGCCCGCATGCACAGGCGAGCTGCCGCCACCATCGTCGGTTCTCCTCATCGCCGGCGAGACCGCCGGCCACCATTCGGAGTGCCACCACCACCATCGGAAAGCTCTCGTCGCGCTTGACCTTCCTCGAGCTCCTTATCCTCCACCGTCGCTCCCTCTTTGCACACGCACAAGGGGAAGGAATCCCCTATTTTGGGTCACATGAATATTTACATCTAATGCCATTGTCAACTTCTGAATTTTGATTTTTTGGATTATTATATTGAGGTGAAATTACATCAGCACACTTATACTTTCTCGTTATCATTTAGTGCATGTTTTTCACTTGTGATTGCATCAAATTGTGACTCAGATTTGCGTCATTCCTCTCTCGTACGAATACCGTTGGAAATTACATGAGATGCCACTAATGATCACATCTTTTAATGAATATTTTATTGAGGAAAAACTACACCATAACCCTACATTCTCTAGTTAGTGTGTGCATCCTTCTTCTCATCTCATTTCATAGCAGATTTGAGCATAGATTCCATACCTAATTGGGTAGATATAAGGGGAAATGTTCATGAATTTATTGCATCTATTCCTCCCTGTGGATACATTCTAATCCACCGTGGTTAATTTTATTGATAAATATTTTTGTTCGGGTTTCTTTTCCACCACGCGATTTCACTATGACGACATATTTTTCTGACACATTATTTCTGCAAGCGAAAAACACTCGATCAAAGGCCCTAAATCAGTGGTGGTTTTCCCACTCTTCATTGTAACTGCATGTGCAGTTTGGTTATGCCTGGGAGGAGGTAGGGGATGCTATTGTTGATAGAAATCGGGTTGATGCTGAGATATCGGGTTAACGAGAGGCTAACTAGTGTGATTCTGATTTTGATTTCCACCCGGATATTAGTTCCTTTGATTGATTGGGTTGGGTATGGGTTGGGATGGTAAATGTCCTGCAGGTCTTTGGGTCAAAGTAACCACAACTTGATTATGAAGATTGTTAATAACAAAGGTTACTTTTGTCATCTTGCTTTGCATTCCCTGTAGGGTTTTCATCATCAGGGCATTAGTGTCTTCTTAGGATGGCTCAGGTTGATAGAAAGTCTGATTTAAACCATACCCTCCAAACGGGTTTTGTTGTTGGTGAGGAACCGGATTGGTCCAAGAGCGAGTCAGCTAATTCCTCCAATTAGAGGAATTTTTAAATTCCTCCTGGAGGGTGGAGATATTTTTAGTGGTGCTATGGTTTGGATATGTGTAATTCCCCGATGAACCATAAAAAGCCTCAGAATATTGATTATACTCAGTAGGGGTAGTATTTAATTTATGCAGATTTTCTCTCTTGTGGATGTTAGGTGGAGTTAGATGCAAAGCCTATGGAGCTTGGGTAGGTGTAGCAAGTCTTCCTTGGTTGGCTAGGTTTGTTATGGCCCTAGTCAACTGTTGTTGATTAGCTTGTAGCTGAGCCATCTGCTCAGCTATCTTGGAGTAGAGATTAGGCGGGGGGCTTGATTAGGTAGCTCTAGGGCAGGTAGATGGGGGATAGAAAAATCAACATGCAGATTAGATTGTGGGTTAGAGGACCTATTTTTCTTTCCCATTTTTCAAAATGCAAAGAAGAGGAAGAATGTGGGAAAAGTCTTTTTGTGTTGGGGGGGGGAGGAGGGAAATCAAGTGGTCCCTCCAAGTGTGGAGTTTAGGATTGCCACCCGTGCAAAAATGGAAGAAATGGGGAGGAGAGGAAGGAGAGATGAGAGAAGTGTGCAATCAAGCAACAAAATTCTGGACCTAACTTAAATGTGACTCCCTAAAAAAATTTACCTAAGACTTGGTCTATCTAGGAGATAAGAAATCAACAGTGGATATCCGTTCCTTCAACAAATCTGATTAGGCTGAATAAGGGGAGGGTTGGGCCCAAGCATGTCCCAGGAAAATTACTGAGGGCTTGTATAAACCTGCACCTGGTTGTTTGACTCGGCCCCTCGGCCTGGCACCAGATATAGATGAAGAAATTGATACCAACTAAATAAAACTTAAAACCTAGGTAGCAAGCCTAAGTTTGATGAAACCTTAGGGGTTAAAGTGCTACAAAATTTTAATTAGGTCTAGGAGCTTAATGTACACAAGGAATGTGATGGGCGTTGGTTGGGGTAATGCCCGATCATTTCTTTTTTTGGTGTGTGCTAATTGGGCGGGAAGTGGTGTCCAAGCCAAATCAAAAGGATTTTGCAAACAAGGATTTTATTGAAGGATTTTAGGGTTTTGTTTAAGATAATGTAGATTTTAATGTTCTCTCTTGTTAAGGATTCAAACAAGGTTTTGAAGTTCCACATAATATATCAAACAAGTTGTTATCTGATTGCACAGCAATCATGCAACCTAAATCACCTGAATTAAACTAGATTCTAGCATAACTTAGGAATAATCATTCATAGGCATCGTAATTTGCACAATAGCTAGTTTATTAGTCATATAGATAATAACTTCATTTTATGTACCAATGAGATATGATTGTAATCGCAGATGATTCAAAGTTGCAGATGTCAGATCAAACTGGACAGATCTGATCAAAACGACGACGGGAGTCCAACGCTTCCAAAATCATCTCTATCAGACAACCAGAGCATCGTATGTAGTCCATAAAAGAACAAAGATCATGGAGCCAAAAAACAAAGATCCGAGCCTCAGATGAAGAATCCAACTGCACGGATGGATTCGAATCAATGATTATAGTCCAACGATGCAAAAATCAACCCGATCAGAGGTCTACATCACCAAATACAAGGAAAAGATGGACAGCCACGATGGTGCCATGTGGCACCATCACAGCCGCCTCCTCATCGCCGCCCCATCTAGGAAGGCTACCCTTCACACGCTGTGGGCTATTGGATCTTTATCCAATGGCCACGAGTACGCCACATCGCCCATCCAACTGCACCTTATCAAAGCAAAGAAGATCTTGACTGTTGGATCTTCATCCAACGGTCGAGAATAAGTTACCTTAAAACCTAAATGCAACAAACATGTCGGAGTAACGCGTTAGATAGCACCTTCGCTGCGAAGTGAAGGGCGCACATTCGATCCACGCCATATGTGAAATTGAAGAACCGTCAAGCGTGGGTGCTATTGGCTGTCAGATGTCGAGAGGAGCACGACGATGCAACCACATGGTGAAACGAGAGTGAATTGTGGACAAATGTGGGATCCGACGTGCATTTTCCCACACACTTCTTCGAAACAGAAGAGATGAGCGCGCGTTTAAGCCGTCCGAGCTGATGTTGAGGCACTCAGCAAAGGCAACCAATGAAGCGAAGAAGTGAAGCGCACGTGTGAGGAGAGATCTGGAGTGTCCGATGGCCATCGGACGACGCATAGCGTGCCACATGTTTGCACGAGGTTAAATCCAAGCGATAAGAAGGCTTTTGAAGGTGTTTTGAGGCCTAATCAAGTCCATTGATCTCCTGATTGACGGATTTAATTAATCCTAAGGTTGTTGCACGAGATAAAGGGCTAAAATACCCTCTTTGCCCCACATCAAAGATATAAAAGAAGGCCCAAGGCCCCCAGTTGAAGAACAACTCCTGCTATCAGCTCTAGACATCTCTTCCACCTCTTCTCTACAATTCTCTATCCTTCTATTCCTTCCGACCTTCATCCCGGTGCTCTAGATCTAAGGTGCTGCTGCATCTCGCACAAGCATCCTACAAGCAGTGTCGTCTCTCTGCTTCCATCTATCTCTGTCTCTATTTCTCTCTCTCTCTATCTCCATCTATCTATTTCTAGTAGCATTCTCTATTATGAAAACTCTATCTAATTATAATAAAATTCTGATCTTCTGAATGCATGATATCTGATTCATATACATATATACATATATAAATATCTGTTTAGATCAAGTTCTATTGAAAAGCTTCTGCATAAATTGTGATTGTCCCATGTGAATGATCTGGTACTCACCAGTCTTTATAAATTTATTTGTTAACTTGTTTCTGCACTATCCTACAACTAAATAATCATTTAAAACACGATTTACGCATCGAACATTGTTGGTGGAAGTCAATTCCTTTATAGTTGATGTAGTACTAGAGAGAAAATCAAAACCCTAAAGTGAAAATCCTGTGTATGCAGCTCCTAGAAATGAATCTCTTTTTCAAAATCCTTAAAAAGTGATGATCCAAATAGGAAAGCAAGACCACCAATTGATGTAAAATTAAACAAGGATTCGAAAAATAATTTTTTTGAGATTTTATGAAATTTTTTGATATATTTTTGGAATTTTTCTTTTTACTGATGTCAAGAGTCAGAAATGATAGATTCGAGAAATTAATTCTACAAAAACCTCAAATGGCCTAGAAATTTTTTGATAATTTTATATGATGTAGATAATTTCTCAAGGTTTCTAGTAATAAAAATTTTTCCCAAATCTTGAGTATAAAAATTAATAAAATTCACAGATAGTAAGAAAATAGTAAGAAAATAAGGTCTGATCCCTATTCTTTCTGTGAATTTTTTAATTTCTTTTGTTCAACAAAATTTCTTGAAAGTTGGGTTCAAGGTTACTAACTCAAAGGGGCTTCCTTAGGTGAAATTTGGTGATTTTAAGAAGCTCCTAAGTGCCTAAACCTAATTTTTGAAAATCAAGACTGATGAGAGTAATTTCGTACACGAAAAGATTTTAGTTAGAAAACCTGTTGTTGTAGTGCATAGAAATCTGCTACTAGATAAAGTTTATCAAAACTCGAAAGGGAGTCCCAGGTCGAACACAGGGAGGCAAACGTTTGATGTTTGAAATCCACGCTTTGATTTTATTTATTTTTTTATTTTTATCTTTTCTAATTTTTTTTGTATTTTTATAAGGTAAGAGATCAGGTTGATGAAATCTAACTAATCTACTTGCAAAATAAGACAGAGAGAGAGAGAGAACACCAATGTATATTTCAAAGAGTTTGCTACAGATAAGAAAGTAGAAAAACTACACTAGAAAGAAAAAAGATAGAGAGTGGTGAGAAGAATCCCCCTCGACAGTCGCTTGGAGGATGGCTTGCTCTAACGTCGCCTGGATGAAGGTGGTGGGAAACTAGAGAAAGAAGAACAGTGGCTGAGGAAGGAGGATGAGACGGGATGGCATTGCAGCAAGGATCTACTTCCTAAAGATGGTGAGAGGATGGCCACAGGATGCTCCACGAATGGGGGTGAGAGGCAGGAAAATATTTTGGTTTTCTTTGCTAGAGGAGCATCCCGTGCTTGGGACAAACTCTCTCTAGAGCCTTGGAGGTGGTGAGGGAGAGAAAGGAAGAGATGAAAAAGAATGGGAGGGATATAGGGCATTATATAGTGATGGGAGGAGGGTGTATCTCAGGTATGGGTCAACAGCGACATTTAAAACGTTGCTAAAGACTTGCCTTGGACGTTGCTGAAGGCCATCATTCGCCATCGCTGTCATTCGCTCATGCAGGTTGGATTAGGCGAGGACGCATCCCAACCGTTGAATCGCCAGTGGATGCTCCATATCTCACTCGCCTCGCGCATGCGTGCTTGATCGAGTAGGATGTCGCTTGCCATCTCACGTAAAGGCTGAACGGGTTTGATCAGCCACGCAGCTCATTGTATGCCGCTAGATGCTAATCGAGCAACTTCAATTGAAATCCACGCGTGTGCTAAGGATGTGGGGGACATGGGAGGTTTCGAACACTAGTCACCAATTTACGAGTGCATTGTGCGACCGCTGCGCTGTAGGCACTAATGTGTCTCGAGGAGGAATTTGTTGTTGAGGGCACGGAGGCATCCTATCCGTTGGATCTTGATCCAACGGTTGAGGTGCGAGGGTGGGATGATGGGGGCACTTAGGGTAGTCCTTAGGCGGTTTAGATGATGCCACATGGTATCATCTGGGCCGTCCATCTTCAAATGCTCCTTGAAAATGCTACGAATATCGGATTGGATCGATTTTTTGCAACATTGGGATGCAATCGTCGATCCAGATCCATCCGTATGGTTGGATTCTTCATTTGAAGCTCCAAAATGTATCTCCCTATCTCCTGGCCATAATAATATACAAATTATTATGCAATTTATACAAATCATCTTAAACGCAATATGATGAATGTTACGCATTATTCACAATGCTAAATGCAATGTTAAGCTTTAGAATTAACATAAGTAGGCATTTTATCATGAATAAATGCATATTTATCAAAGACAGAAGTTTGGATTTTGAAAAATCAGACACCAATAAGATTAAGGTGGTAGAAAAATGAAGCAAACAAGCAACACAATGAGTTTTAGGGTACCACCCCCTCAATTTTTTTTGTTTTTGATTGTTTTGATAATTTAAATATTTTTTTTAGAGATTTTGCTTTTTGTAGAAAGAGCTAGCCTGGGGTACTAACCTAAAGTACGTGGGAAGACAAGATCACTTGAAGTTTTCCACTCCAAGCGAATCCGAATCCCTCTCCTGCTCCTGGTTCGCACCTAAACAACACTCAAAACAAAATTCGTGAAGGCCTAATAAAGCAAGAGAGAGATAAAATATGTGACTAAGCCAGGCCTCCTGGCAACGGTGCCAAAAGGTGATGCCAAAAATACGCATTTTGTCAAAAGCGAGTTTTGTTGTCGTTGTAACACGTATCTTTGCAATCAACTTTTAAATTTATAAAACCTAGGTAATGGAGTATCTAGGGTCATCCAAGGAGGCCAATTGTTAGTCACAAAATTGGTTCTCTCTCTCACCTCTCAAATCCGCACTTTCTTTTTGTGATTTTGATTTTTATTATTTTATAATTTTCAAAACAATCGGGCAACGAAATACATGATGATGATTATACTACACCTATCAACTAACCCTAAGTGAAAGGAATGAAACCCTCTCTTCTAAGCTCACCCTAGGCAAGTGCGCCTAGGGTAATTCGAAGAAGAGAGTATGGTGTGCACTACACTAGAATATCATGAAAAACACACTAAGATAAAGACATGAACTTGGAAGGCAAAGAACGCTAAGTAGATGAAATGCAGCTGAATACTTGTTACATGAAAGATAAATACAAGAAAATATAAAGATAAAGAAAAAGAGGAATCCTCTATAGAAGTTCTAGAGAGCCCTTACTCCAAGTGTGCTTGCTCCACACTTGGAAAGGGTTTGCTTTGCTTCTTCTTGATGTAGTCCTCCTCCAAGCAGTCCCTCAAGGTGGGTGTCAACCACCTTGCTCCTCCTCTTGCCTGGCCATCCCCTCTAGGTGTGAAGACCTCCTCCTTTGGCATGGCTAAGGGAGAAGAAGGAGAGGAAGAAGGCACCAAGGGGGCAGGTGTGTTGTCCACTTGATCTTCTTCCTTGGCATGGATGAAGGTGGTATGGGTGGAACCTAATCTAATGGAGAAGATGATGGTATAGTGGTGGTTAAGGGGGGTAGATATAGGAATGGAGGAGGGGGTTGGCGTGACCTTTGGATGTAGGGTTAGGATTGAATGGTGGAGGGAGTTAGGTGATCCTAAGGTAGGGGTTTAATGGCGCCAACCTAAGGGTTGCTAAGAGGGTAGTTATGGTGGCTAAGGGGTTCCTAAAAGTGGCGCAAACTATGGAAGGTTGCTTCCATTTTGGCGCCAACCTAGGTAAGTGTTCGACACATAATTTGCATTTTAAAAGATTATTCAGTTGTAGTATAGCGCGAAAACACGTCAAAAAATAAATTTATAAAACTCCGGTGAGTACCGGGTCGTTTACAGGGAGGTAATCTCGACTTTTAACAGAAGCTTTTCAATAAACTAGTTCTAACGGTATTTTTATATGTATATATGTATAAAGAGGCATCAGATATCCATAAGATCAAATTTAATTGCACTGATAAAGAGTTTTTCACAATAGAAATTGCTATACAAAAAGTAGAGATAGATAGAGAGAAAGAGAGAGAGATAGATAGAAAGAGGCAAAGAGATGACGCTGCTTGTGGGATGCTTGTGCGAGATGCGGCAGCACCTCAGATCTAGAGCGTCGAGACAGAGTTGCAGAGGAGACGGAGAATTGCAGAGAAGACGATAGAAGAGATCTGGAGTTGATGGGAGAGAGATGCTTCAACTGGGGGGCCCTGGGTCTTCTTTTATAGTTTTGATGGAGGGAAAAAGGATATTTTGGCCTTAAAATCGTCCAACAACTCTTATTTGATCAGATCCGTTGATCAGGAGATCAATGGCTCTGATTTGGCCTCAAAATACCTTCATTTGCGCCTAAAACACTCGGATTCAACCTGGTGGCGACACGTGGTAGCCGTTGCATCATCAATCTTCAATCGCACGGCTCTGATTCCTCCTCTCACGTGTGCTTATCTTCTTCGCCCACCGCTCGCCTTCAAAGCCCCCCTCAACGTCAACCGTCCGATCGTAACGAGTGCTGCTACCTTAGCGTCAAAGCAAGCGCATAAGATCACGCGTACCCGCTACGTGCTCTGATCGCGCCACGTGGGCGCACCTATGCCTACGATCACGCGATTGCACCCATGCATGCCTGCTTCAATTCAGGAAGCACAAGGCTCAAACGCACGTCACCTGCTCCCGCCCTCACGCGTGAGCCAACGCACTGCGCGAACCTTTTGTTACATATGCTTGTTTGTTTCTATTTATGCTTATTCAGTCTGGTTGGGCAATGTGGCGCACTCGTGGCCATTGGATGGAGATCCAATGGTCCACAGTGTGCAATGCAACCTTCCTAGATGAGGCGGTGGTGAGGGAGTGGCTGTGATGGCACCACGTGGCACCATCATAGCTATTCATCTTCTTTTTCTTGTATCTAGTGATGTAGATCTCCGATCGAGTTGATTTTTGCACCGTTGGACTACGATCGTCGATCTGGATTCATCCGTGTAGTTGGATTTTTCATCTGAGGATCGGATCTTTATCCTTTGGCTCCATGATCTCCATTCTTCTATGGACTGCACACGATGCTCAGGTTGTCTGATCGAGATGATTTTAGAACCGTTGGACTCCCGTCATCGTTCTGATCAGATCTATCCGGTCTGATTTGACATCCGTGGCTTCGAATCATCTATAATTAAAATCATCCCTCTTTTAGGTCATAAAATGACAATATTATCTATATGACTAATAAACTAATTATTGTGCAAATTACAATGCCTATGAATGTACTATTCCTAAGTTATGCTAGAATCTAGCTTAATTCAGGTGATTTAGGTTGCATGATTGCTGTGCAATCACACCCCCATGCCTAAATCTTGCTAGTCCCTAGCAAATGCATGACTAAATGCAAAGTGATCCTACATGCATAATTTTTATCAAGAGTTTGACTAGAGGTTTATGTCTTTTGTTTTTATCTGATATTTTAGTAATCCAGATAATCGTGATTGTGTTTTGTTGTAGCCTATGAAACGGATCCAAGTGAAAAATCAATCCACATCTAAAGCTCATACTTGACCCATAGTAAAAATCTTTTGGGATAGGCAAACTTCTCCCCTCGGGGTTATAAGGTAACCTGTATATTCAACCCCAACTTTTGGGTTAGGTAGAAGATTTTTGAGTCAAGTGGATTTATTTTTGGTGGCTCACACTCATCTAGTGCTACATATAGACTAGTACTTTAGAACCTAGATTTTCATATTATTAAATAATTCGACTCAGAGAGATGCGAGAAACTGTGCTCTCTTTAGTTCCTTTGTACTCGTTCTCTCTTTCTCTCTTCCTTTTTCTTTTTCTTTTTCTTTTCTTTCTTTTTGAGCTTACAATCTCACTAGATTTATCAGTATATTTGGTTGTCTTTCCTGGCACTAACACTTTGATTAGGTTCTGGTAACTCTACGACTAAGTCAGCATTCCTCAGCCCATATTCAGGCAGCCAGAAATACAGAAAAGTAGGTCAAGGCTGTTTTTGGTGGATCATAAGGGTGATGGGTGTTGTTGCCTCAATACACTTAAAATAAACTCTAAAAACACTTATAAAGTCTTTTCTTTTCTTTTCTTTTCTACTTTTTCTTTCTCTCTTTTCTACTCTTTTTTTTGAATATGTATATTATCTTTTTTCTATATGCATAGACATATATACCTCTTTTTCTTTTCTTTTTCTTCTGCATTCAGACATCTACTAACGCAACACAGTAACACATGCAACTTTTATTCACGAGTCATTATTCAGGATTATGGGTGTTCAAGAGGATATTAGGTGGCTTATTTGGTGGAAGTGCCTATTCTCAGCACTGAGAAAGGAATGGATAAGACAGCGTATTTCTGACCTTGATATCAAAACCTTCCTTCAGTCAAGGATTCTGTAAAAGACGGTCGTGACCATCCACCTCAGTCCTAGTTTTATCAGAACCCACTCTCTATGTATTTTCCTTATTTGGTGGCTCTCAAAGATTCACACTAAGAACTTGTACGCAGAAACTGAGAGCGAAAATTATGCCTAACTCTGAGTATCATTATCTCATTATTCAGAAGTTAAGATTCCTCATACTAGCCTTAGAGCACCAGTAGACTTTCTACTCTCACCTCACACTTGTTTGGTGGATCTGTTAGAAGATAATTTGCATGACTCCCAAATTACTGTCCAAGGGTTTAGGAGAAGAAGCAATGGTTCTTCTTGACAAACTAAATATGTTTATCAGTCTTCACAGAAGATCCATTGCAAATTTTACATGTAAGTGTGAAATTATACTGGATTCTAAACTCAGGAATCAACTTAAAAATAAATCCCTAATAAAGCCTTGATAAAAATTCTTTATGCCTAAATGCATTTTTTTTTTTAACATAAAAATTAGGCATGTCATGTCCACCCCCCATGCCTATTTATTACAATGTCCTCATTGAAATGTATGCATGAAAATCAAAATATAATAAGCAAGAGGAGGGGATATCACCTGACCATGCTTGTTAATCCAGGTTAGTATGGATGCAGAGGATGCAGAGCTACCTGTAATGAATACCGGGTTGCCTCCCAGCCAGCGCTAAGTTTAACGTCATTTGCCGGACTTAGTTCAGCTTCAATAAGATTCCAGAAGGTTGATGTGACCATCTGGAATGGGATCACAATTCTGAGTGATATAAGGTTTCAACCTCTGACCATTTACCTGTGTTTCAAGACCAGACTTGGGATCCAGGATAAGCACAGCTCCATGAGGGTAGACTTTTCTTACAATGAAGGGACATGTCCACTTTGATCTTAATTTTCCCGGAAAGAGCTTTAAGCGTGCATCAAATAACCAAACCTTTTGATTAGGGACAAAGCTCTTTCTAAAGATGTATTTGTCATGTAAAGCCTTTGTACTATTCTTATAGATTCTTGCACTTTTATAAGCATCATTCTGGATTTCATCCAATTCAGCCAATTGGAGTTTTCTTTGTCGTCCAGATTGATCAAGATCGAGATTAAATGTTTTAATTGTCCAATAAGCTTTATGTTCAAGTTCAACGAGCAGATGACAAGATTTTTCGTAGACCAGACGGAATGGGGACATTCCAATCAAAGTTTTATACGTAATCCGGTAGGCCCAGAGAGCATCATCCAATTTGGTAGACCAATCTTTTCGATCTGGGAGGACAGTCTTTTGAAGGATCTTTTTAATTTCTCGATTGGAGATTTTAGCTTGTCCGTTGGTCTGCGGATGGTATGGAGTAGAGATTTTGTGAGTGACTCCATACTTGGCTAGTAAGGTCCTGAATTGATTGTGAGTGAAATGGGACCCACCATCACTAATCAGAGCTTTGGGCACACCGAACTAACTAAATATGTTCTTTACAAAGTCCATGACCACTTTATGGTCATTGGTTCAAGTCGGGATGGCCTCAATCCATTTGGATACGTAGTCGACTGCCACTAGAATGTACAGTTACCCAAATGAATTGGTAAAAGGTCCCATGAAATCAATGCTCCACACATTAAAGATCTCGACTTCAAGGATTGGGTTTAGGGGCATGTTTCCTAGTGTTTGGAAATTGATACATGACCGACAGAAGTTGTATGAGTCGCAGAATAAAGATGGCCAATACAATCCACGCTGCAGTACCTTGGCTGTCGTCTTTTTTCCTGAGAAGTGACCTCCACAAGCATACGTATGGTAGAATTCTAGTACACTTGTGATCTCCTCGTCTGGAATACAACGGCGGATAACCTGATCCACACAAACTTTGAATAGCTTTGGGTCTTCCCAAAAGTAGTATTTGGCATCAGAAATTAACTTATCCTACTTATGCTTAGGCCAATCCATGGGTAGTTTTCCAATGTTCAAGTAGTTGACAATATCTGCAAACCAAGGTAGTTTGCAAATAGTCAAGAGAGTCTCATTAGGGAAAGATTCAGAGAGTTGAGGAGTTGTAGAGTCTACCAGGATTCTGGAGAGATGATCTACTACTACAGGGTACCAATTTTGTCTTTGATTTCTAAGTCAAATTCTTGTAACAGAAGGATCCATCTGATTAATCTCGATTTTGCATCCCTTTTTGACATCAGGTGCCTTAATGCAGTGTGATCTGTGATGATTGTGACATGAGATCCCAGTAGGTAAGATCTAAACTTCTCCAGAGCAAATAGTACGGCCAGCAACTCCTTTTCTGTAGTGGTGTAGTTTCTTTGAGCTTCATCCAGGGTTTTACTAGCATAGTAAATCACATATGGTTTCTTGTCTACCTTTTGTCCCAAGATTGCCCCAATGGAAAAATCAGAGGCGTCGGTCATGATTTCGAAAGGATGATGCCAATTAGGAGGTTGTAAGATGGGAGATTGTGTAATAGCCTCCTTCAGTTGATTGAATGCCCTTAAGCAATTGGAATCAAAATCAAAGGGTTGATCTTTTGCTAGCAAGTTGCTTAAGGGCCTTGCCACCTTAGAAATGTCTTTAATAAATCAACGGTAAAATCCCACGTGTCCAAGGAATGATCTCACTTGCTTAACCATCGAAGGTGGCGGGAGTTTAGTTATAGTGTCCACTTTGGCCTTATCCACTTTGATCCCCTTTCCAGACACAACATGGCCAAGAACTATGCCATCCTTAACCATGAAGTGACTCTTTTCCCAAGATAGAACAAGATTCACCTCAATGCATTTCTGTAGAGTCTTCACTAGATTGATCAAGCATGAGTCAAAAGTGTCCCCTAACATAGAAAAATCGTCCATGAAGATTTCCATGGAATCACCCACCATGTCTGAAAAGCTTGCAAGCATGCACCTTTGAAAGGTCGCTGGTACATTGCATAATCCAAAAGGCATTCTACGGAAGGCAAATGTTCCGTAGGGACATGTGAAGGTGGTTTTTTCTTGATCATCAAGGTGGATGGCTACTTGATTGTAGCTGGAAAAGCCATCCAAGAAACAAAAGAATTTTTGGTCGGCTAGTTTTTCCAAGATTTGATCAATGAAGGGTGTTGGAAAGTGGTCTTTCTTCGTTGTACTATTCAACTTCCTGTAGTTGATGAAGACTCTCCAAGAGGAAGCTGTGCAGGTTGGAATGAATTCCCTATTATTATTAGTAATCACAGTTAGCCCGGATTTCTTAGGAACCACTTGTACAGGACTGATCCATGTGCTATCAGAGATTGGGTAGATTATTCCTGCATCTAACCACTTAATTATTTCCTTTTTCACTACCTCCTGCATGTTGGGATTCAATTGTCTCTGCATTTCCTGGGAGGGTGTTGATCCATCCTCAGTGTAGATTTTATGGGTGCTGTAAGTAGGACTAATTCCCCTTAGATCATCCAATGTCCAACCAAATGCTCTACTGTTTCTTCCCAAAACTTGAATTAATTGATTTTCTTGAGTATGGGTTAAGTAAGAGCTAATGATTACTGGATAAGTCTAATCAGTTCCTAAGAAAACATACTTTAGATGATCAGGAAGAGGTTTAAGTTCAGGTTTGGGTCCTTGGGATAAAGGGTCCAATGGTGGATCATAGTTACCCTCAAGAGGTCTAAGAATCAAGTCAGTGACTGGTGGGCTGACCTCTTGATTGGTTTGGGTGTCAAGGCCTGTAGGATCGGATTGGGATATTCCTAATTCCATACAATAGTATGATCCTCATAATCTTCTATCATTCCACAATCCTCAAATTGTTTAATGGCCTTAAAGATGTTAATCTTGGTTTTCTTATCCCTGAATTTGATTTCCATATTACCAGATTCACAATCAATGTTCGCCTTGGCAGTAGCTAAAAAGGGTCTTCCTAGGATTATTGGGGTATTCTTCAAGTTTTCTGGTACCTCCATGTCAAGGACCAAGAAATCTACTGGGAAATAAAAATCACGGACCTTGACAATTATATCCTCAATAATCCCCCTTGGCGTGGTCACAAATCGATCAACTACTTGTAATGTGACCTCAATAGGTTTTAGCTCTCCAAAGTTGAATTTTTCATATAACATAGTGGGGATCAGATTTATGGAGACACCTAAATCTACTAGAGCCCTTTCAAAAGTGGTATCTCCAATAACATACGAGATCAGAGGGGCTCCTTGGTCTTTTTGCTTTCGGGGTAGGTTTCTAAGGATAACAACACTAGCTTGTTTGGATAACACTACCCTTTTTGCTGTTTTGGCCTATTGTTTAGGTGTGCACATTTCCTTAAAAAATTTCGCACAGGCCAGGATATTCTCAATGGCTTCAAGGAGTGGTATGTTCACCTAGACTTGTTTAAAAATATCAAGCCACTCCTCAAATGGATTGGGTTTCTTTTTCCTAGGTTTGTTCAAGGCTTTAGGAAAGGGTGCTTGAGAGAAATCATGAGTGTTTGCATCCTGATCCTTGTCTTTTTGATCTCCTAGGTCAGATTCGGGCTCCTCAAGTTCTTGTCTAGATCTAGATTTACAAGGGTAAG
Organism: Thalassia testudinum; assembly: GCA_037157565.1. Classification (NCBI taxonomy): domain Eukaryota; kingdom Viridiplantae; phylum Streptophyta; class Magnoliopsida; order Alismatales; family Hydrocharitaceae; genus Thalassia; species Thalassia testudinum. Next base: position 6,059,467 of record JAZHRO010000025.1, read on the forward strand.
GATCTTGGGTCTGTCTCCCACTTCTCACAGTTACTGCGCCGGCAAAGGCGTTATGGTTGAAAGGTTGAGGTGGGTTCTACAAAATAGGTGGAGCCTGACTAGGGTTGGTGTTCACGCAGCTAGATCATGTTTTAACAGATATCTCATTGTAATATAGATGAACTCTCCGCGAAAACAAATAAGAATTTATAACTTGAAAATCAAAGTATCCGAGGTCAAACACAAGGAGCAATTGGGTATCTCAAAACTTAAGAACACAACTTTCAATAAAAAGCAATAACTAATTCAACCAAAATTGAAGAGTAATATTATGGAGAAAGTGCTCAAAAAGAATTGAACGTCTGATACAATATCAGACGTCTTAAAATTTCTGACTACAGTGCTTTGAATTGTTGTCCTTCTGTGTCTTCTCTTTTTCTCTTCTTTTGCTTTGCTCTGCAGCTATGCTTCTTTTGGCTTCCTCTTCTTTTCTTCCTTAGCCACTCCTGTTTCTCTTCTTCTTCTGCCCTTGCTTTCTCTCTTCTTTCTCTTCCTACAGCTAAGTCCTCTTCTTTCTCTGCCTCTCTTTTTTTTCTTCTTCAGCTACCTTCCTCTTCTTCTTCTCTTGATCTGCTGCTCCTTTGCTACAGTGAGTCTCTTTTCTTCTTCTTCTTTGTTGCAGCTACCTTCTTCCTTTTCTTCTCTTACTGTGCCTCTTCCTTCCTTAGCTTCTTCTTCCTGCACAACACCACGCAGCAAAACCTACCTCCTACCCTCCCCACGTCTCTCTCTCTCTCTTTCTCTCTTCGGTACGCTCTCCCAGAGCTGGGTAATCGGGTCAGGTGCGCGCCCAGGTCCAAGCGCACCGGTGTGGGTGTGATGAGTGAGGAGTGCTAGGTTAGGTAATCGGGTCGAGTGCCAGGTCCATGGGGGCAGGTCGCGGACGAGGCGTGGCGAGTGAGGGCGAGGGACCTCACCCCTGTGTTTTCGAGGCAAACAGCACAAATCACAAAATCAATTTAAACTACATACCTCACTCCTCCGTTTCTGAGGTGTTACTAAAAGTCCCACCCACTTCTGCTGACACTTGCAGGAGGATATCTTCACGTAATTGATGCAGCTGCAAGTCTCGCAGCAACTGCTATCAGACTGGATTCTCTCGCGTACTCAACCCGTGCAGCCTGGGGTCCTGAAACCTGGAGCACGTGGCCTGAAGCTCGAAAGAAAGCAAGCTTGTATGCTTGTTAATGGCAGACGGGGGCTCTACCCTGCACGACACAAGAATAGCCTTGTGGCTCTATCAAACAACAGGAGAACCTTCGCTGTATCACGGCAAAGGTGAGGCGAGGGTTGGCGTGGTTCAAATGACCTAGGCGTGCGTGCCTAGGTCGGTCTGAGTCCATGTGTGTAGGGTTGTTCGGTGGAAGCGTGGAGCGTGTGTGGCGGGTAGTGAGTGGGTGGAAAGTGCTCAGTAGTCGATGGCGGAGGTGAAGAGGTTGGTGGCGAGACGTGTGGAGGTGCGGAGTGATGGATGCGTCTCGTGGAGGTTAGCCGGAGATGGGGAAGATGAGGGTGGACAGTGGCAGTCGAGGGGTGATTTGTGAAATAAAAGGAGGGAAAATAGAGAGTAAGAGAAGAGGAGCTTATCTGAAGTACTTGGAGCGAAGGGGAGTGATTGTGCAGCAATCATAGGTCTTAATTGACCTAGATTAAGCTAGGACTTAGCATAAGTTAGGGTTATGCACGCATGCATATGCATTATTTGCATCTTTATTGCTCTTCTTTAGCTATGCATAAAATAATGTTCTAATGTGCTAATTAAGTGCATTATGTCGATTGCAAGCAATAAGTAGATCTGGAGCTAGATATGGAGTAGGATCTGAAGCTGGATCAGGAATAACGAGAGTTGTAGCAGAGCTGGAGCAGAAGGCTTAGTTTAGATATAGGAACAATAATGTAAGGGAGTTAAAAGTTTGCTATTCTATTAAGTAGGAATAAAGCAGTAAAATGTGAAGAGCTTAAGTCCATCCTAGCCCTAGGATAGTCTAGAGACTTCCCCAAGCCTTAGCCACCCTTAGATTAGGTCACAACACCCTAGGAAGCCCTAAAATCCTAGTTCCAACCCTTATTTGGACGTCCAGATAAGTTATAGGACATCCAGGACCCTTAGCCATCTCCCGCACACCTCAAACCCACTTCTACAGTGTTATTGGACATCCAGACACTTTGTCAGACATCCAATTTCTGCAGAATACCCAAAACAGAACCCAAAATCCCTCTTGACTCTGATTGGAGGTCCAGACAACAAGTCTAGACTTCTGATTTTTGAGTATAAGACGTCTAACACTATTATTAGATGTCTGATACTGCTCTCCAATTCCTGTTTTGAGATTTAAGCCTTGATCTTGGATCTCTAGGTCTCTACACCTAATTCCAACCCCATAGGAACCTAAATTAAGGTGCCCTAACCCTAGTACATCACCTCTAGACCTCCCTAAGGACCTAATTAAGTCCTCACTAAACCTAATTGACTTGGATCTTAGTCAATTCCATCAGCCTATTCAATTGGACTCATTGAGTCCAATTGAGCCCTGATCTCAGCACACTGTCCAATTGGACTTAGTGAGAGTCCAATTGATCTAGACCTAAATTAATTGAGTTGTTTTACTCTCAATTAAGTTTCCACACACCCAATTAAACTTGTATTAAGTTTAATTTCACTTTACCTTAGTGAATTAGGGTTTATAACCCTAATTTGAGACATACCTTGACCTAAATCCACTAGAACCTAACCTTATCAACCTAGCCACCTAAGTTTCGACCCACACACACCATTCACACGAAAATACCTAGCCTAGAGTTCTCTAGAACTCTCTACCATGTGTGGTTGCCTTGGTTGCCAAAATTAGCAACCAAGAGCCATTCAATTTTTAGATTCACATTTGGTGGATCTAAAAACCACCATCCATCCTCTCTCTCTCTCACTCTCCCACGAGCTCCCACCATAGGCCTCTCTAGAGAATTCCATAATTCTCTAGAGAGCTTCCAGGGGTGGCCAAATGCACCCATTCACTTCCATGGCAAATTCACTCCATTGGTGCCATTCATGCCCACTTCCACTTAGCTAGCCACTCCACCTCCACGAGCTCACTACCACCACCATGGAGGACATCATGTCGGGATGTTGGATCACTCCTCCCTCTCTCCAAGGGTCGGCCTAAGCTACATTGGCCGCCCCTCATCCTCCTTCCGACCACTCCAAGGCCATCGGGGACCACCCCTGAATGCCCTTCCATTCAGCTAGATTTAGTTTATACTCTTCATAATTTTATTGCCTTTATTACTGCTTAATAGTGTAGTCTTACTTCTCCCCCAATGATGCATATGAAATCCCACCATTGATTCTTGTATGCAGTCGTTTTCTAATAACTAGATTTACCTTTTTAAGCATTTATGTACAAGCTCTCCTCTACAGTTCTTGTTGCAAACAACTGAATGAATGAAAAATGCATTTATATTTATATATATCTCTATCTGTTTGAAATCGCCATGAGCTTAATGATTGCTATTATCTTTTGCGTGATTAATGTTGCCTGTTTTTAACTCTTAATATTCTTGCAACTAAGCATGTCGTACCTAAATACGTAATAATCATGAACCGGCATGCGATTCTAAACAAAGTAGAGCACCAAAAAGATTGATTTCAAAAGTACAACAAACGCCTCCCAGAGACGAACGACCGGGACTCAAGTCTCGTAATTTTTACAAACTTAATTTTTGACAAACATTTTTGCGCGACTATACTACAATTTCCGACAACTTTCAAATGTGCGAGAATGGTCCCCGTCAGGGAGGCAGAGGAGACGAATGGTGCGTTTGTGCCGTTGTCGGAGAAGACGATCCTGAGGGGGAGATAACAACCACGAGGAGGTCAGAGAGGCATGCACTGGTGCGGCGCAATGCGGAAGAACGAGGCAAAGTGAACCCTACCACTGGTATGGCGGTAGAGCGACGAGAAGAGGGAGGGAGAGTCGCCAGAGCTTGTGGGCTACTTGGCCGGAGAGGGGAAAGAGGAATTCTGGGAGGTTTCTTTTGCCAAATCAAGCTTGAGGGATTCGCAAAGGACCGAGGATCCTCTTATAGTCATTGGCCGAGCTTCTGGTGCTTGGAGGGCAAGCCTTCTAACGCAAACTCCTCATCGGAGAAGGAAGGTAGTTAGGATACCCAAATCTCTCGAGCGTTCGCACGAGAGATTTGGTGCAAATTTGATCTGGAGATCGTGTTCAATCGATGGAGAAATCCTCAGAGAATCTCCCTTCCAAATCTGGGAGGAGATCTCTGAGGATTCGAGAAGATATCAGCCTTGAATCCTTGCCGGAGTGGGATTCCTCCACTGTAATGGTGGAGGGACCTGGATGCAAAGGTGGCGAGGAAGATAGGGGGCTCTACGCAAGGGTTTTTCAAAAGTTAGTGGCCAAAATGTAATTGGGTGGACCATTTCGCAAAGTAGGTCAAGATGACCTTCCCTTAGGCTCAAATTTTGGTATAAACCTAATTTAGACCTAAGGAATCCAATGGTGAAGTTGGATTTTAAGTTTGACCACGTTTGACTGGATATTTTTCATAAAAACCCAAATTAGGTTAAATACTGAGCTAGGACCCCAATCTAGGTCAAAATAGGTTTCAAAGGTCAATTTGAAGGTTCTAAACCCTAAGAAATATTTTTCCACAAATTTTAGAGGGTTTAGTTGATTTTTATCCTAACCAGAACCTTGTTGAATTAAGCAGGTCTGTTTTACGGTTACAGAATCTCATTTAATTCTTGGATTGTACAATAACCTATTTCTGACTAAACCAACCCACTCTTTATCTTATTCATACCATTTGACCTATTTTGCCTCTGAGAAATCCCGTTTATGTACTACACTGGTGAAATTGCAATTTTTACCATTTAGTTCATGTTTCCTTCTCAGAATAGTAAACCCTTGACTTAAGTCTTCCTTGAGGTTATATAGGAGCTTTTGTTTACTTTCTCAAGTCAAAATGAGCTAGTTAGGGCTCATGATGAGGCTCTCATCAGTTGGAAAAACCAAGTGGGTGCTGGGGAGCAGGTTGAACTACATGTGCCTGTTGCTCTCGTGTGTTGTTTTGGTTAACCCTATTAAAATTTCTTGGGTTGGGGATGGGTTGGGATGGTAGCATCCCATGTTGTCTGGAATCAACTAGCTGGTCTAGTCGTCCCATTAGTTCTGTCCTCAATTGATTCATCTCTTCCTTATGTCTCAAATTCATCTCTCGCATTTCTTTGAGGACCAGACTTAAATCAGAGGGCTGGTTCTCCTGAGTATGTTGTGGTTGATATGTGTGTGGTTGTGTATACCTACTAGGTTGCTCATAAGTGTTTGGCTTAGTCAAGTTAGGACCCTAGGCAGGTTTCTAACTTGACCAAGCAAAGTTAGGATGGTTGCGCCATCCAGTGTTGTAAATGCTTGAATAAGGCTCATTTCCACGGTAACCCTGGAGTGCATACACATCCTCAGGATAACTAGGCATCGAGCTGCCTAGTTCAGAATTCGAGGGCATCAAGGTCCCTCCTTGGCACCCAGAAAGAGATGGGTCTGAGTACAGTTGGCTCATAGGTGAAGTCATTGTTAGGTCATTGATGTTGTGCATTGATTCTTGATCTAGTGGGTTGTGGAGTTGGTTGTGGGTTAACATATTCATTCCTTGGATAGGCATAGGGTTTAATCTAGATTATATACCTAAGGAACTCCCACCTTTTAGAAGATTATCCAATTTCTTATCCAAATTCTCCACATTCTTTCCCACGAGTTCCACCTTGTCTAATCGTTGTGCAATTAGCTCTAAATCAACCAAGTTTGAAATGTTGTTAACTTCATAAACTCCGCTTCTTGGTTGATTAGCTCTGTTAAAGGCGGACATTGAGGCATTGTTGAGGGAATTTTCATATTCTCAAACAATTGAAAGGCTCCCTCAACATCTCGACTTAGGAAATTGCCCCCACATGCCGCATCAACAAAATACCTTATATTATCACTTGACCCATAATAGAAAATATGGGCCAAGTGCCACTTTGGAATCCCATGATGAGGGCATTTCCTAGCTAAATCATTGAACCTCTCCCAAGCCTCACGTAGTTGTTCCCCAGGGTTCTGCTTAAAGGTTGTTATGGCACATCTAAGGGCATTAGTTTTTCCTATGGGGAAGAATTTCTTTAAGAATGTGTTTCTCAGGTCTTCTCAAGTTAGGATTGGTCCACCAATTGTTCTCAACCAATGTGCAGCTCTATCTTTCAGGGAGAATGGGAACATCTTCATCATTAGGGTACCTTCATTCATGTTCCCAGGGCCAAAGGTTCTTCCTATGTGCAGGAGCTCTTCAAGGTGGTGGAAGGGGTCATCTGATTCACGGCCATGGAAGTGGGGAATCAAGTTAATGATCTGAGGTTTGAGTTCAAAATATTCCCCATCCTGAGGTACCCTAACAAAGGGTTCAGGTTGGGCATTAGGAGGGTTATAAAAGTCACAGAGGGGCCGATCTGCCCTTCCATTTTGGAGTCAATGGCCTGCACCATGACTTCCATATGTCGGCCATGATGCTGGCCCTGCTTAGTGATCTACCTTTGTAAGAGAGTCATAAGATCCAAATTTTGTTCATCTATCTCTTCTTCCTTGTGGTGACTAGCCATTGCAGAGGGTTTAGATTTAGATCCTGGATAAATATGTCTTCTCCTAGGATTTCTTTCTAATGGTGGTAGCAAATCAGGATTTTGAGATCTTCTACGTTGCATGCACCAGAAGAATGTCTATAGATGAGAGAGAAGATAGATGAGAGAAATCCCTGCCCGCTCAATGCAAGCAATCAAACTGGTCCTTAGAGTGTCAACCCTAATTAGACCTGATCTTGGCTCCCCAAAACACGACTGGGTTAGATCAACCCTTGAATTACTAGGCTGGCCAGAAGGGTGGGACCCCTTAGGACACCCTGCATGGCGGGACACTGATGAATCCATTTTAATGGACTATTGTTACGCCTAAGTTTACTTTATTCTTATATTTTATATTCGTTAATAACTACATTAGGTCATAAAATAATTGCATGCATCATTATTTAGGTTTGCATATATCTAATGCATTTTATAACTTATTGTATATAAATAATTATTTTATATGTTGTTATTTCATGAATAAACCAAACCTCCTCTCGTGAAGGACCAAACTTACGCACACAGCACACCTTCTCGCAACTAAACTTCCTCCACTTGACCCACTCCATCTCAACCTTCACGCAAGGCCAGCCGAATTTTCAAGCTATTTTTAGAGTAACGGTAGCCGTGAAAAGGGGAGAGGAGGAACGGGCTCGTGAAGTTAAAATGCAAAGGCTCGGGGGATCAGGATTCATCTCTCCCCTTGGCGAGGATCTCCTCTCGCCTCCACCATGCTCCTCATGCGCACACCATGGACATGGCATGCACCATGATCTAAAGCAGGCATCCGCTCCCTTCCTCTCCACTGCGAAGCAGAGCATGCACTGCAGCCAGCCGCACACACTTTGACCCCCTCGCCGTTCGCCAGCCAGACCGTGTGCTCTACCCCCTCACCGCGCGGCCACGCCCGCGCACAGCCACACCCTCACATGCAACCATTCACGTGCACGCACAACAGACCTTACGCGTCCTTCCTGCTCAGCCACTGCAGTGGCACCACACTAGACCACGACCTCCTTGTGTGCAACCTGCGCGGCCATATGCCGCCAGCCCTCGTGTTCGACCACGGTCCCGCAACCCGCAGCAGCTCGTGCCCCTCAACCCCTGCACACACAAGTTGCAGCTGCATCACCTCCTTGCGCGCCCTTTTCACGCACGCACATAAGGCCTTGAGCTCACTCTTTCACGCACGTGCACACCCGCGCGCCACCGCCGGTTCTTCTTCTTCTTCTCTGTCGGCCGAAAGAACTCAAAGCCACAAAAATGCAGCCGCCACCACAGGCCGAGATTCTTCATGCCATCAACACCAACGCGCCCGCCTCAACCCCACGAGCACCACCGCAACCTTCGACGGGCCGACAACAGCCCACGCACACGCGTGGACAGCCACTACCGTCGGCCATCCTCCTCGTCGCCGGCGTCAACTCTGGCCATTGTTCGGAGTGCCACTACCACCACCGAGTTCCCCTTGTCGTGGCCAACCTCCACTGAAGCTTTCGCGGCTAGCGACGGCCTCAAGCATGCGCATTATTAAGAGGAACACATCCTCTGTTTTTGGTATAATTAAAATTTATGAATCATGCCATTGTTGGATGCACTATTCATTTATTTTCCTAATTTAATATATTGCAGCAAATTGCATAGACATCCCTCTCTTTAATCTAAATCACATATGATTGAGTTTTCTTATGAATGACATAAAACACAGAATATTTGTTATAGTAAATGGGTACTATTGGGTAGGAGATTAATACTGATGTTGTTTGCTATTACCAAGATCATTATTTAATAGAATATTATATTGTGGTAATTTTCCATGTGCACACTTACACTTTTGATTAATTGTTTAAATTGATAATTTATATTGGAAATAGGTTGCACTAGTCAGTATGCGCACCTGTTGATATTCCCAAATAAACGAGACATCACTCATGAGTTTAATAGACTAATTCCTCCCTATGGAGATGACCTAACTATTTTCGAGGTTAGATTTTGAGAATTAAATATTTTGAAAAGCGATTTTCTACCACGCAACATATCACAATGACGCAACATTTTTTGTTACAAATTTTATCGAAAATGAAGATCGCTCTTTCAAATGGTACCGTTGCCAGCGAGGAAACACGCCTATTAATTTTTTTAGGATTTTATATTATTTTTATGCTATTTTGAAAGCTTTTCTAAATTACTGACTGTGGGTCTTTTTCTGTGCAAAAATAACAAACGAACGCGGTGGGCACGTACGACGGAGGTGATATTTTTGGTGGACCTTGACGGCACCTGGAGGCCAGCAACAGGTGCTTGTGGGCCTTGATCTCACGCACGTAGGTGTACAGAGGAGCTTTTTCTGATTTAGCCATTAGATCTTAGTTTAGATTTAATTTAGATAGACCTTAGACATTTAATTTTTGTCTTGTGGACCCGTGTTGGGTATTTTTGGGAACGTGTTCCTAGTGCTTTTATTGCTTATTACTCTTGTATGCAAGAGCATATTTTTGGGAGTGTGTTCCCATTTTATTTAGATTATAGGATTTTTGAATTGTTTGAAATGCATATAGGTTAGTTAGTTAGTTAGTTAGATTATGTTTGTTTGCTTAATATTATTAAAAATTAAAAAAAAAATTGAACTTCCTGCTAGAAACTGCATATCAATAGGGTGATCATCTAGGACTGAATGAGCAGCATCTAGTTTATCTTAATTGCATTGCAGGCATCCCTGCATCGAAAAAAGCTGGAGTAAGGTACGTCTTTTTCTTGAGCTTCAATTACCTGTCATACATCTGCATTGAACCTAAATCTAAGACCACTAAAGTGTTTGAATCGAATTAATTCAGTGGTTACTTTAAAAATTGGGACTACTAAGAGGTTGGACCTTAAAATCTGTGACTTGAAATTGTGAGCAAAAAGATCTTATTTGCAAAATTTCAAAACTCAAAACGTTGCACACCTGAGACACTGTGCACATCACACATAAGGTCACTAGATAAATTTCTACCTCTCCTCTTTTGCACCACAAGGGAGTTAGTCAAAAATCAACAAGCCTATCTACCAAGTTACTTTGGTTCCTCGTGTGTAGGCTCGATTCGAGACTTCCATCCCTTGCGGGTAGGTTGTAGGCACCAACGAAGGTCAGCCTAGGAAACGTAATTCTTGCAAAACTTGTTTGGCCATCAACTGAACATTTAATTTTAAGACCTAGAATCTACTAAAAACATATCCCACTATATTTGCGTTGTTTTGACAGCGATAGAACTCTTTAGAAAGTTTCTGCTTGTGTTCTGATTTCTTCTAAATCCTAAGAGAGTTAAACCTGTTTGGCTTAAAGAAATGGATCACCCTTACTCCTATCATTCAGATTATCAAAGTCAATACTTCCCATCTTTTAACCAGGATCCCATGCCCTGAGCATATCCATCCTTTCATGGGTACAATGATAATTCATGGGATCATTCATATTCTTATTTTGGGAATACTGGCCCGATAGCTCCCATTTTTTAGCAGACCCTAGGAGAGGGATTTTCCACCCCTGGAATCCCCACTACTATGCAAACACCCCACCCTCCCACCCTTCATGATTTTCCTTATCGAGGTTGGACCGATACCCCTAGGCAACCAGAGCCTGACATTGACTGTCCTCCCCAATTTGATAGTAGTAGCCTCTCCTCTTTTATGATAAAAATGCAAAAACAACAAAAAGAAATGGAGACTATGGGAGAGATGTTGAGGAATAGTCAACAATTGAACAAAGAAATTAGACAGCTTAACTACGCTCTTCCTAGTAATTCTAATCCCTACCCATACGACCGTGATCATGAAAATAATTCTGAGGAAACCAATGACAATAGGGATCCCGTTTTACGTAGCTATCACTTAGACTCTCCCCATGAGACATGGCTACTGGAGGAGAACGATCCTATTGATTATCTACTCAAGCTATATTGGAGTCAAAAGAAAGGGAAGATGGTACCTCTTGAGGACCTTGACCCCAATGATAGTATTTTCCTTACCCCTAATAACCCGGGTCAAAGTCATATTGTTCATATCACTTCCCCTATTAATCATCTGGTTGAACCCCATTCTACCCTTAGTGAGCCTAATCCTGACCCTCCACTCAAGGAATCAACACCTACCATTCAACATTTTGAGGATTTAAATGCACCCAATGAAGGTGACCGTAAGGGAATGGAGGTTGAATTAGATAAATTTTGGTCCCAGGGGTACAAAGAGTCTGTCTTAGAGGAGGATGATAACCCGATGGAGGAACCCAGCCTTAGAGCTTAGAGTGAATCACAGGGGGATTATGTGTTATTCGAGGACTTACTCCCTGAGGGTATAAATAATCTGGTGAAATCCGGATTCCTCCCTTCTTTCGAATTTGAGAGTCATCCTCCACAAAACCACGAGTTGATATTGGATGACGAACACAATAGTGAGAAGCCTAGGGGAGACTCTCAGGAACAATATACATCAATTGAGGATTTATACCCCGAGAAGAACAACAAATTCAGTGATATAGACTTTCTCCATAACATTAAAGATGATAATCCTCCTAAAGATATTAACGATAATGAAGTAGCACACAAAGTCCCCAGAAAGGATGTAATTGACAAGAAAGAACCTGGGGATGGATTTGCTGATAATTCTGATCTCGCTACTTCCCAAGAAACCCAACTGTCGTCAAAGCATGTTGATCATGAGTCTACTAATGAGATATTGAATTCTATTCATGACTCATCTATTGTAGAGGAGCACTTGGAGGTTCATAAAATAATGAAGCTAGGTAAGGATGTGGAATACGAATTCTTATTGGGAATGGAACCTAAACAGACTAAGCCCTCTTTGGACTTAATTACCACCCAATCACTCAAGCAACCGGTAGATTCCTTACCTAATCCTTGGCTCAGATCTTTGCTCATATACATTCTTTTTGGGGAGCATATCAGGCCAGTACATCCTCGGGTAGAATGGCGAGTGTGGATTGTTGCTTGTACTTTTAGTCTCGCCATTCAAGGGTTTGAAATAATTATGTTTATATCTTTTAAAATCCTTCCTACTTTGGAGGACCCTTGTTATCCTCCACTTATTCTGTTTTGGGAGGTCCCTTTTCATGTTCCTTTTATTATTCCTAGACCTCCCCAGGTAGCCAACGAAGTTCTCTGCTTTCATGTCTTCTAGCGATCATTTGGAATAATGTTGCACCATCAGCTCGCCAAAATCTGTGGCTACCTGTTTTCTAGGCCCGCGTTATTACGCATATTTTTAGGGCCTAGCTTTTTCTGTCTGGAACCAGACTTACAACTTCCTTATAAGACTGGCTGCTGACAGAAAATGTAGCGCTTGTTGGGAGCAACCCAGCGTTCAGAATAACACCATCATCAGGTGATTTCCTTCCTTTTTCCCCCTGTTTTAATTTTACAATGAGGACATTGTAGGATTTACGCATGGGGGGTGCATTTTGCATTTTAGGAAGTATTCATGCATTTAGGTTAGCATATAAAAAAAAAATCTTTTCTTAAGCTAAATTGGTTAATCCCTAGCAAAACATCTTTGTCATGGAGGTGTCATTAAAGATTTTTCTTCTTAAATTGGTTCTTAATTTTAGAATCCAGTACATTTACTTCACTTGCACGTAAACTAGGTAATGGATCTTTGAAGAAAACCAAGAAGCATTTTGTCTATTGAACCCTTGGACGATTAAAAGGGAGTCAGGCATACTATCATCTATTAGATCCACCTTATATTTGTGAGAAGAAAGTAGAGAGACTACTGGTGCGCTAAGTCTAGTGCAAGGACTCTTAAGTTATGGGCAATTAGATGATGATACCTCAGAGTTAAGAATAGTTTTCGCTCTCTGTTTCTATGTACATACATTATGTGAATCCCTGAGAGTCACCAAATAAGGCAGATACACAGAGATGCAGTCCTAATAAAACTACGACTATGGTGGATGGTTACGACTGTCTTTCATAGAGTCCTTGGCTGAAGGAGGGTAATAGTGTCAAAGGTCAGAAATACGTTTGTCCTATCCATTCCTTCCCGATGCCGAGAGTAGGCACTTCCACCAAATAAACCATACAATATCCTCTTAACCGTCATCATTCCTAATAATGCCTCATAAATAAACGTTTGCATCGTGTTATGTTGATTTATGAAAAAAGAAAAAAAAGAAAGAAAGAGAGAAATATTTATAAAAAAAAGAAAAGGAGAAAAAGAAAAAGAAAATAATTAAAGTTTATAGTATTATCTTCATATCATTTTTTTCATTATATGTCGATGTTTTTTTTTTTGGGGCAATAATAAAAAAACATCCATTGCGATCCACCAAATATAACCAATACCTACCTTTCAGTATTTCTGATCGCTCGAATACTGGCTGAGGACTCTAACTTAGTTGTAGTGTTATTAGGACTTTAATTGAAGTATGAATGCCATGTGAGGCCACCAAATAGTGAGTACATTTACAAAATCTAGTGAGATTTGTGATCTCAAAAAGAAAAGAAGGAAAAGAATGAGCACCAAGGAACATCAAGAGAGCACAGTTGTTTAGACTCTCTCTAGGTTGACTCATTTGATAGTCTGAAAATCTAGAGTCTGTAGTATTAGATTGTATGTAGCACCAGATGAGTGTGTGCCACCAAATATAAATCCATTTAACTCATCATCTCCTACCTAAGCTAAAAAGCCAGGGTCAAATTACAGATTATTTTCTACTTTATCCCCGAGGGAAGTAGTTGCCTATCCTGATATAAATATTTACCAAGAGATAAGTACGAACGGCAAATGTAAATTGGTTATTTTCACTTGGATCCATTACCTAGGCTTTTATCACTTCACTTTTGTTCGGATCTCTAAATTTTTGAAATAAGAAAAGAAGAAACCTTTTGGTTACCTCTATTGTTCTTCACTTTTGCTAAGGACTAACAAATCTTAGGTATAGGGGTATTAGATGAATCCATTTTAATGGACTATTGTTATGCCTAAGTTAACTTTATTCTTATATTTTATATTCGTTAATAACTACATTAGGTCATAAAATGATTGCATGCATCATTACTTAGGTTTGCATATATCTAATGCATTTTATAACTTATTGTATATAAATAATTATTTTATATTTTGTTATTTCATGAATAAACCAAACCTCCTCTCGTGTAGGACCAAACTTACGCACACAGTACACCTTCTCACAACTAAACTTCCTCCACTTGACTTGCTCCATCTCAACCTTCATGCAAGGCTAGCCGAATTTTCAAGCTATTTTTAGAGTAACGGTAGCCCTAAAAAGGGAAGAGGAGGAACGAGCTAGCGAAGTTAAAATGCAAAGGCTCGGGGGATCAGGATCCATCTCTCCCCCTGGCGAGGATCTCCTCTCGCCTCCACCATGCTCCTCACGCACACACCATGGACATGGCATGCACCGTGATCTAAAGCAAGCATCTACTCCCTTCCTCTCCACTGTGAGGCAAAGCATGCTCCGCAGCCAGCCGCACGCACTGTGACCCCCTCACCGCTTGCCAACCAGACCGCGCACGCTACCCCCTCACCACGCTGCCATGCCTGCGCACAGCCACGCCCTTGCATGCAACCATTCACGCGCGTGCACAATAGACCTTGCGCGTCCTTCCTGCTCAGCCACGGCAGTGACACCACACCAGACCGCAACCTCCTCGCATGCAGCTTGCGCAGCCACATGCTGCCAGCCTTCGTGTTCGACCATGGTCTCGCAACCCGCAGCAGCTTGCGCCCTTCAACCCCCACGCGCATAGGCCGCAGCTGCATCACCTCTTTGCACGCCCTCTTTACGCGTGCACACAAGCCCTTGCGCACACTCTTTCACGCGCGTGCATGCCCACGCGCCACCGTCGATTCTTCTTCTTCTTCTTCTCTGCCGGCCGAAAGAACCCAAAGCCAAGAAAATGCAACTGCCACCACAAGTCGAGATTCGTCGCGCCATCAACGCCAATGCGCCTGCCTCAACCCCACGAGTACCACCGCAACCTCCAACGGGCCGACAACAACCCACGCGCACGCGTGGATAGCCACTACTGTCGGCCATCCTCCTTATCGTCGATGTCAACTCCAGCCACCGTTCTGAGTGCCACCACCACCACCGAGTTCCCCTCGTCGTGGCCGACCTCCACCAAAGCTTTAGTGGCCAGCGGCAGCCTCAAGCGTGTGCACTACCAAGAGGAACACATCCTCTATTTTGGGTATAATTAAAATTTATGAATCATGCCATTGCCGGATGCACTATTCATTTATTTTCCTGATTTAATATATTACAGCAAATTGCATAGTCATCCCCCTCTTTAATCTAAATTACATATGATTGAGTTTTCTTATGAATGACATAAAACATGGAATATTTGTTATAGTAAATGGGTGCTATTGGGTGGGAGATTAATACTGGCGTTGTTTGCCATTACCAAGATCATTATTTAATAGAATATTATATTGTGGTAATTGTTCATGTGCATACTTACACTTTTGATTAATTATTTAAATTAAGAATTTATATTGGAAATAGGTTGCACTAGTCAGTATGCACACCCGTTGATATTCCCGAATAAACGAGACATCACTCACGAGTTTAATAGGCTAATTCGTCCCTGTGGAGACGACCTAACTATTTTCGTGGTTAGATTTTGAGAATTAAATGTTTTGAAAAGCGATTTTTTATCACGCGACATACTACAACGACGCAACATTTTATGTTACAAATTTTATCGAAAACGAAGATTGCTCTTTCTGACACCACTAAAGGTTAATGCGGTTACTGCACCAACCTTTCTTGTCACCAGTGGGTCCAAGTAGACAAAGCCTTGACCTTAGCCCAATCTAGTTTCAAGTCCCTAAGTCTATTAGTCATGCCTAGGGCACGTCTACTCAGTTTTTAAGCTTGGGTTTGATGTGTTTTTGGAATATGATGGGCATTAAGGGAGTGTTTGCCCTTAAAATTGATTTTGACTTAGGCAAACAGGGTTCACAAGTAATTTCTTATGATGAAGTATCTTTTAAGATTCAAATGCTTGTGTTAATGAATTTTTGGGTTCACTTGATTAAATAATTTCAATCAAGGTTTTGATGAGGCACACTTGTTTAATAGATTTCCTTTGAGTATGGAAATGCAGGTATGCTCTATCCTTAGCGTGAAACCCTAAGCACAAATAGTTCCAAATGATTCTTTTAGGTCCAAAATGATGAGTTGTGCAACCCAAGCAATGCAATCATTTGGTCCTTATTGCACCACTAACTAGGCACTCATAAAATATTTTTTCAAGAATTTTAATGCACGTTTTCTACTTTTTTCAGATTTAAACTGTACTGTGGATTTTGTAGTCTGTTTTGATCCCCAGTTCGTGATCAGATAATTCTTGCAATTAAATGAGTAAGAAATATTTTTCTCAGATTTTTATAAAATTTTTGACTTTCTCAGAAATTCATTACCATAAATTTCACTTTAATCAGAATTGTATAAAAATTCTTATGATATTTTAAACTCAAAAAAATCAAGAATAATAATCGAATTGATAGTAGATTAGTGCACAAATTTTAAAAATTTTTTGTAACTTCGATTTATGTGAATTTTCGATATGTTATTCCTAACTTTGAAATCCACATCCAGTCAAAATTTGAGAATTTTTGGATGTGCGGATCTTTAGGAATTGAATTTTTAAGATAAAACTTTATTTCAGCCCAAAAATCAAGAGAGAATTTTTTTTTTCAAACAAGCAAATTCTAACTAATCCTAGGGTTCAAGAAAATCCTAAACTTTCTAAATCTAACTAATCTAACCTACGGGTACTTACTTGAGATTCGAACCCGCACTTTCTCCATTGTCGTGTTTGGTTTAGATTTTGTTGCTTCCTGCACACACGAAATCAATGAAAGAAGTAGCGAGTTAGAAATCTCAAATACTCATCAAAGAAAGCTTCAAAAAATTTCGTTTCCTCCCCGGCAACAGTGCCAACTTGTTCGACGCATAATTCACATTTTAAAAGATTATTCAGTTGTAGTATAACGCGAAAACACGTCAACAAATAAATTTATAAAACTCCGGTGAGTACCGAGTCATTCGCAGGGAGGAAATCTCAATTTTTAACAGAAGCTTTTCAATAAACTAGTTCTAACGGTATTTATATATGTATATATGTATAAAGAGGCATCAGATATCCATAAGATCAAATTTAATTGCATTGATAAAGAGTTTTTCACAATAGAAATTGCTATGCAAAAAGTAGAGATAGATAGAGAGAAAGAGAGAGAGAGAGATAGGTAGAAAGAGGCAAAGAGATGACGCCGCTTGTGGGATGCTTGTGCGAGATGCGGCAGCACCTCAAATCCAGAGCGTTGGGATGGAGTTGCAGAGGAGACGGAGAATTGCAGAAAAGACGGTAGAAGAGATCTTGAGTTGATTGAAGAGAGATGCTTCAACTGGGGGGCCTTGGGTCTTCTTTTATAGTTTTGATGGAGGGCAAAGAGGGTATTTTGGCCATAAAATCGTCCAACAACTCTTATTTGATCAGATCCGTTGATCAGATCTCCTAATCAACGGATCTAATTTAGCCTTAAAATACCTTTATTTACACCTAAAACACTCAGATTCAACCTGGTAGCAACATGTGGCAGCCGCTGCGTCATCGATCTTCGATCGCACGGCTCTAATTCCTCCTCTCGCACGCGCTTACCTTCTTCGCCCACCCTCGCCTTCAAAGCCCACCTCAACATCAGCCGTCCAATCGTAACGAGCACCACTACCTTAGTGTCGAAGCAAGCGCATGAGATCGCACATACCCGCTACGAGCTCTGCTTGCGCCACATGGGCGTGCCTACGCCTTACGATCGCGCAATTGCGCTTGTGCGCGCCCGCTTCAATTTCGTGCAACACAAGGCTCGAACGCACGTCACCTGCTTCCACGCATGCATGTGAGCCAACACACTATGTGAACCTTTTGTCATATATGCTTGTTTGTTTCTATTTATGCTTATTCAGTCTAGGCGGGCAACATGGCATGCTCATGGCCATTGGATGGAGATCCAATGGTCCAGAGCATGCGGTGCGGCCTTCCTAGATGGGGCGGTGGTGAGGGAGCAGTTGTGATGGTGCCACTTGGCACCATCATGGCCGTTCATCTTCTTTTCCTTGTATCTGGTGATGAAGAACTCCGATCGAGTTGATTTTTGTGCCATTGTACTACAATCGTCGATCCAGATTCATCTGTGTGGTTGGATTCTTCATCTGAGGCTCGGATCTTTATCCTTTGGCTCCATAATCTCTATTCTTCTATGGACTGCACACAATGCTCTGGTTGTCTGATCGGGACGATTTCAGAACTGTTGGACTCCCATCGTTGTTCTGATCAGATCTATTCGGTCTGATTTGACATCCGTAGCTTTGAATCATTTACGATTAAAATCATCTCACTTTTAGGTTATAAAATGACGATATTATCTATATGACTAATAAACTAGCTATTATGCAAATTACGATGCTTATGAATGCATTATTCCTAAGTTATGTTAGAATCTAGCTTAATTTAGGTGATTTAGGTTGCATGATTGCTGTGCAATCAGTAGGTTCTAGAAGGGGGTTAGGTGGAGGGTTAGTATGAGTTGTGGGCTTAGGTGTAGGGTTGTGATGAGAGGGTTTTTGGAGGGAAAAAATGGTGCCAAAAGGGAGGTGGTTGTAGGTGGTTTTTGGCACAAAAAATGGTGTCTTTTGGTGGTGGTTGAGGGGACAAGGGGTGCCTCTTGTTGGTGCCAAAAATAGGTTAAGAGTAGGGAGCTTAGGTGGACTTAGGTGAGGTTAGTTGGTGGAGCTTAGGTTGGGTGAGTTAGGGTTAGGTTTAGGTGCCATGGAGGTGGACTTAGCTAAGCTAAGCTAGCTTAGCTAGCAGGGAGTAGGGTTGGAGGCAGAGGGAGCTAAGGTTTTTGAGGGAGAGGAGCAAGAGGAAGCTGTCTTGAGCTGCACTAGAGTTGGTGGCTGCTGAAGAGAACTGCAAGGAGCTACCTTAGCTGGCTTAGCTTACTAGTTTTTTACTAGATGCTAAGGCAAGCTAAGATGAGCTGGCTTCTGCTAATATGAGCTGAGGTGAGCTGGGTTCGATTTTCCTGGAGATTACCTAGCTAGCTGGAGTAGCTAGCTTAGGTTAAGTAGCTTAGCTCAACTAAGTTGAGCTGAGTTGAGTCTCCGGGAGCTGGACTTGAGATGGCCTGAGTTGGTTGAGGTCATATTCAGCTAACTAGGTCTAGCTAGTTGATGGCAGTAGCTAGTCCTAGTCAGGTTGAGCTTCCAGTGAACTGTTCTGAACTGGAAGAGCTAGAATGGAGCTGGGATCAACTATCTTGAGCTAGCTTGAGCTACATCCAATTGAGGTAAGCTGAATGGAGCTAAGGAGAACTAGCATGTGCTACAATTCAGTTGAGATGAGCTGAATGGAGCTAGGGATGAGTTGATCCAGCTAGAATGAGCTAGGGTCCAGCTAGGATGAGCTGGATCTATCTAGGATCTAGCTGATAGGAGCTTCTTCTTCATCTTTTTCCTTCCTGAATGCCAAGATATGCCAGATTTGACCTTCTGCATATCCCTGACACTCAGATAAACATATTAAAAATACAATAAAATGCAATGCATGTCTATCCTAAGTAAATTCTTAAATGTAGCCCAAAAGCCCGTTTACGGAATTAAAACCCTAAGAGCTAGCTCTATTTTAAAGCATAAGAATGATGATAAACTGGCGTTTATCATGCCTTCCTCCACCAAATCGCTAAGCTACCCGCCCTGCCCACAGATCCTTTAGCAACCACTTTAGCACTCCTAGCCATTAGTGTGTCCTTCCAAGCATCAGTCATTGTCTCCTCCAGATGCGTTTCTTGCAAAAATGCACAATCATTGTCCCATTCTCTTAAGTATCTTGCTAGTGAAGCCCTTCGCACTTTATCGTGCAACCCACTCGCGTTCCAAGTGAGGAATCTCATTTGCTCCCCTAAAGCCCCATACACTCAAAATTCTGGGATCTCTCAGTACCAATCACTACCGCTATAGAATTTTCATCAATATAGGTTGAATCCTCTTTCCTCCTTCTCCTAAGCACATAAGGAGATCGACCAGCCACATGTTGTGAGGATGACCCAATGCCAAATTTAATCTTTTCAGGGGGCCTAAATGGCTCATATTCATGTCCCCCTATCACAACAAGGGCTCTGCATCCCTCTTCTTCAAACCTAACACTATTAGTGATATCGGTCAGAACATCAATTTTGGTAGCTCCCAGCTCCTCCATCTATTCATCCCTCTCGTTCACATCCCTGGCTTCAATCAGTTCAGAGTAGTCTATGTCCTTTCTCTTCTTGGATTGAGAAGCATCATCTAGAGTGACTCGGCCATCCTGCACATGATCATTGTTCTCTCTAACCACTTCAGCATATGTCTTCACATCAGGCTGTTCCTGCATAAAAAAATCACAACACACCAATCGCAGCTTCACCAGCCATGAGCTACCACCAAATCAAAGAATAATCCTCTTCGGAATTGAGCCACCACGAAAAACTTCGATGTCCACCTCAAGAACACACCCATTTCCTTCCCAAAGGCCCACTTCAGCCTTTTCAGTTACCCTCACAAACCCAACAATCATGGAAGTCACCACCTCTTTCGATCTTAAGTGCAAAGGCAATCCACATATCTCTAATCAACCCTGTCTAGCCCCTGCCCTTTGGGGACGACAATCAGGCAAGGCACCGTCAAATGGAGAGACCAACCTCCAAAGCATTATCAAATTCTCAAACACACTTGTTTGAAATTAAAGTCATTCAACATCCAAAAATCCCAAACCAAAAATGAGAAACCACGAAGGAGTTAGGGTTGCAACCTTCCATGTCGTCGCTAACAGAGATAGAGAGGTTACCAATTTGCAGATCCGATCAAGAGAGGGGCTCCCAGCCATCACCTCCTGATGATAACGTCATCATCAACCACATCTAGCTTTATTTAGTCATAATCAAGGAATAAATGCTCCTCCATAACCACCAGAGAGACATAATTCATGGCAAATCCTTTCTGAGAGAAATATAAGAAACCAAGGTTAAAACTACAATTTTACCATCATATCATGAATGCAGAATAATCGTGGGTTTCTCCAGAGGTTAAGTAAGGGTCAAATGATCTTAAATGACTAACAAGTGAGTCCGTACAGACAGAAAAGGATTTTCACGTATTTTGAGAATTAACTAACTTCCGAAACCCTAAAAACAGACCTACTTAATCTACTAATGTTCTGGTCAGGATAAAATTCACCTAAACCCTCTAAAATTCATAGAAAAATATTATTTAGAGTTTGGTACCTTCAATTTGACCATCAGAACTCATCTTGACCCAAAATAGAGCCACAGACAGACTTTTGCCCTAATTTGGATTTTTGCATATATCGCCCATTCAAACTTAATCAAAACCGAAATCTAACTTCACCATTAAATTCCTTGGGTCAAAATTAGGTTTGTTCGAAAATTAGGGCCCAATCTGAGATCATCTTGACCGAGTTTGCAATTTGGTCCAAGTCTAACTTTATAGCCCCTCATCTTTTGAATTCCTTACAAATAGGTCCCTAACTTTATCATCATTCTTTACAAATGGGTCCTTCCACCGTTATTACTCAAGAATCCTACTCTAGCGAGCTTCATTTGGAGAGTTCTCCTTGATTGATCAATGAAACTTTCCCAAAATTGAACCGGAGACTCTCTAGGAAATTATCTTTCCAATGAATCTGATCCAAAGCCCTACAACCTTCCCAATCTCTCATGTGAACGAATGAGAGATTCGGGTATCTTTCAAGCTTCCATCTCCGGTGACCTTCCAAGCTTGAGAAGCTTGCTTCCCAAGCTCAAATTGTCCTCCAGAGGCCTATAAAAGAAGCCCCAATGCATATCGTCTATCCCACGCTCGAATTCGACCTGCCCCAATTCTTCTCTCCTCCTCTGACTGAAGTGCTCCTCGACGTCCAGCGACCTCCTTCATCTCCATTCCTCATCCGTTCGCAATACCGATGATAGATTTATCTCCCTCAGCTTCCTCCACGTTGTGCAATACCAGACGCCGTCACTCTACCTCTGTCGTCGTCGCCGTCCCCCTCTATCAGAGTGTTTTCTTCCCTGGCACCGGCCTGCCAATGCTGGTGCCAATTCTCCCTCTTTTGTAAGTTAGTTTAGGGCTATATTAGTTCCCCTAGGTCCCTAATTTAGTTTCCTATTCAAAAATCCCAAAAATAACCCAAAAAAACCCTCGATGCCATCGTTCACCCTCGTCTTCTTCGCATCCGGCGACCACTCCGGCGAGGCATTTCCACCACTACACAACTCCATCCGCCTCTCCGAAACCTTCTACACCCTCGCAACATCTACCTGCACAAAACCCCTCTTCTATTCATCCTCTTGCTTACCCAAACTCACCCCCGAACAACCCACCTTCACACCACCTTCCCCATCACTGTACACCCTCCATACGCACTCTCACAACACGAAACCACCTCCGCTACACTTGCAAGCCCTTGGCAACTCATATGGACTATTCTAATGTGGCCAAGAGGCCGTGTTGATGGATTTCAGGTACACGCCGCCCTCCATCATCGCCACCACCATTAATGCTGACGTGTTCATGTTCTAGCCACGCACACCCTAGGTGCCATGTCCAAATGGTGCGGAATCAACACCTGCAGACTCCTAGGTCCCCAATTGGGAGGAAGAGGTGCAGTTGTGACTCCAATTCGAGGACACCTTCACAGCAACAGACGCAATGAAGACAAGGCGCAAGGATAGTCCCACATCGTGGGATTTGGAGCAAGCGCAGTGATATAAATTGCAAAAGTGACATGGGCTATTTGCCTCAAGACCACAGGGGGTGAGGTCCCCACTCACCCTCACACGTGCCTCGCCCGTGACACTGTGCACGCGGGCCTGGCGCAGACCTGACCCGCGCACTCCTTAATTGCCATTCACGGTCAACAACCCTAGTCCCAGGCATGCTCTTGCCCGAATCCGATTACCCGGTACTATGTATGGCCTTGGGAAGGCGTGGAAGATAAGAACCCAAAGAGAGAAGGAGAGAGAGTGTGGGGAGGGGGGTTTTTGCTTCCCTGTGTATTGGCTAACACTTAGCCAAAAATCGAAGGTGCCACCTTGTAGACATAGAGCTAAGGAAAGAAGGAAAGAAGAGGTGAAGCAGAGAAGCTAAGAAAGAAAGAGGAGGAAAAGCAAAGACAGAACGAGAAGAAAGAAGAAGAACATAAGGCAAGAGAAGAAGAAGCAGAGAAAGGAAGAGAAGCACTGTAGAATCAGACATTTAAGATGTCTAATCCTACCATCAGACGTCCAATTCTCCTGTTTCAGGCTAATTAACTTGATTATTGAGCATCTACTTGCTATGATTGTGAGGAGTAATTGGTGATTCAAATCACCATTTTACTCCATTCCTTTTGCACATTGATACTTGACATTATTGCTATATCGTTCTAAATTAATTCTGATTGCAATTTCTTATATCTTTGACTCAAATTGTGTGCTCATTTAGTGATTAGTGTGTGAATTTCTATTTTCTCCCAGCGAACAACCTTAGACATTCAGTCGAGTTATAAATTTTATATGTTTTTCACACTGATTCGAACTGTACTACAACGCGACGATTTTAAAACATGTTTCAGGGCGATTAACACCTCCCCTACTCATGCTCCTCGCAGCACCACCTTTGAAGCACAAATCTCCTCTGACATGGGTACCTTGACGTCCACCATGTACCCTAGATGCACAGCCAATGGAGGCGAAGATGGCAGCGGATGTGGTTTGGGATGACTCTCCCTCAAATGAAAAGGTTTCCCCTCCATAACTCTCTTCCTAGCCTTTGAGCAAACATCACGCTTATGACCTTCCCCCCCACACTCAAGGTAAATAAGCGGATACTGACACACTGCCGCCATATGCCCCCTTCTTCTACATCTATAGCATAAAACCTCACCATTTACCCTCCTCAACTCTCTTTGTCCCGACCCTCCACCATCTCCTACTCTACCCATCCGATGAGTATTACTCCTCGATCCTATCTACGCTCTGATCGAGACCTCCATGTTGACCATCCTCCCTCATCCTGTCGACCTTCAACCTTCCCCCTCTAGTCGCCATAACCACTCCCACTCCAAGCCATCTCCCTGGGATTAGTATAGGCTTGGTAAGTTTCAAAATTACCATAAAAATTCCAAACCATTACACCTCCTCCTCTCTTTCTCCTCCCTTGTGTGCACCCCCTCTCTATTGATCATGCCAAGCCTCTTCCATTGGCTTTTGGCATGTTCCTCCTCTTGGTGGTGTGTAAGCAATCTTTATGATCAAGGCTTGAACACCACCACCACCAAAAAGTCGATAGCTCTATAGGCACTCCTGACGTGGTAGCTTTCTTGTGGTTGTAGTTATTTTATTTTGATGGTCTACTAGTTGATTAGAATGATTTTTGTATGCACTTTTGATTATAATGTTTTGATGATATTATCTAGTTGTAATTTCTGAGATTTGATTCGTTGTTATAGTTGTGATTTCCTTGCGATTTTCATGATCCACACCCACCATCACCATCACCACCACAAGCATCGTCACCACCATTAAGGCGTGCAGTCCACCACCACATTACAATCATCATCACATGCCCTCTTAGGAACCTTAGTCTTAATTAGGTTAGATATGATTTCCTTGTCATGTAGTTAGGTTCAGATTCCACGTAGTTAGTTCATTTTGCAATTCCAATGGAAAAAAAATAAAAATGAAAAACACAAAAAGATTATGGCCCTCGCATCTTTGCATCACCATGCATACAAATTTTTGAACATGCTAGATAATGTAGAAGTTATCGAGGTTGTGAGTAATTCAAAATATACATTTACATTTTATATCTTCTTCCACATCACTTTCATTTTGCATGAAATAATGAGATCGGGGTGGTGTTGACGTGTGAACTCATAATCTCTTAAGTTTAGTGTTGTGAAAATATTTGAAAACTTAAAAAAAAATACAAAGGAGAAAAATATAAGAAAGTGCGAGAGAGAAATCAAACATGTGGATTTAAATCGAATCAATCTAGTCAAATCGAAATTCACATAGCCTCCCTATGGACTTACATGACCAGGACTCAGCATTTCATTAGTTCTGTTATATTAAAAAGAAAAATTCATTCTGGAGGTCAAACTATAATGAATAAAACCCTTAAATCACTTTCTATGCCTATGTTCCGCGAATATTTTCATAGTGCCATTGTCGGGGCCCAAACTCGAGTCCCTTGCATGACAGGCGGAAATACTCACCACTATATTGCAACGATTGATTTTATCGTGCCGTTGCTGGGGAGGCATGGCTAAATTTCAAATGGTTAGATTGTTCATTTTTAGGGTTTTTGTAATCCTAACATTTGAGTGTTTGATTTCATGTGTGCAGGAACGAACACGTGAATCTACGCATTCTATCCCTTAGTTTTTTAGGTTAGTTAGTTAGTTTTGTTTGATAAAAAATAAATATATAAATAAATGAAATTTTAAATTAAAATTTCAAAATTGAATTTGAATTAAAGAAATAAGGATTAGAAAAGGTGTGGTTTATTGTGCATGATCATATCTTATTAAAACACCTTAATCCTAATGTAAACATGTTTATATTACATAAAATATCTATTAATGCATGTTTTTAAGCATAGAATTGCATTACATACTATAAATATTGCATAGCATGCGTCATCTTGCATTTAGATTAGTCTGATTAAATGGAGGTTAATTGTCTCCTTTTATGGTCAGGGACAGGGCGACTTTTTATCGGGGCCTCTGATCGAAGATCCAACCGTACGGATCTGATCAGGGCGATGATTGGATCTCAACGACTCCAAGATCGTCCTAATCGGATATCTATAGCATCAGCTAAAGACTGAGGAACCCTAGAAGATCAAGGGCCAAGATGGTGTTAATCCACACTTCAGATGACAAATCTGACCACACGTATGAATTCAAATCAATGATCGCAGCCTAACGACGTGAAAATCGACTCAATCCGATACCCGTGGCACCATCTACATTACCCAGAAGATGGATGACCAAGATGGCGCCACGTGTCGCCATCTCGACCGTACACAACCACTGAAGCATTAGTGCCAACGCCTCTCCGTCGTTGGATCAAGATCTAACGGCTGTGAATCGCCTGTGCTTAAGTTAGGCGCTCAACGCAAACACACCCACAGCGCGTTGGTCGAGCGCCTTAACTCAGCATTAAGGAGTGGGTTCGAGCCGCGAGAAGCGTGCGGATGAAGTGGGCGAGTGGGCGCATTCGACCACGTGATGGAGATTGGGCGGCTGTGCGTGCCCAATCGAATTCACGTGCCATCTGACGCAGCGAGGCGATGCGACATCTCATGTAATGAGGCGCGCAGTTGAGGCAGGCGGGGATGCATTCTTAGTTGTTTGATCTCACGATCGAACGGCCGAGATTGAGAGATCATGAATAAGCGTTGAATGCGGGGAGGTGAGCGGGCGTGCGCGTGTCGCCCACTACGGCCACATTCAAGCCTTTAGTGACGGATTTATCCGTCACTAAAGGTCTTGAATTAATGATTTTCAACATAAAATGACCAAATTGCCCTCACTCCTTGCAACTATTAAAGGAGACCCCCTCCATATGGAATTCTCATCCCTTCTTCTCTTCTCTCACCCCCTCCAAAGCTCTAAGAGCTTGTCTTAAACCCAGGATGCTCCTCTAGAGTAAAAATCTTAATTTTTCCACCTTCGCTCCCCTTCATGGAGCATCCTACGGTTGTCCTCTCTCTGCATTCGAGAAGTGGGTCCTACGTCGACAGCGACGTGTTGCTTCGTTCCCGTTCTTCTCTCTTCGTCCTCCTTCTTCCCGCTCCGTTCCCCGTCTTCCAGGCGTCGTCCCATCCGGCTCGTCCTCCAAGCGATCGTCGAGGAGGATATCTCTCTCCATTCTTTTTACTGCTTTCTAGAGTAGATTTATTGCTTTCTAGTTATAATGAGTAGTGTAATGAACAACTTTTTGATAATGAAATCCATGTTTATTCTACATCCCTTTTGCTTTTATTTGTAATATTCTCTCTCTCTTCTATTTATTATTTGTTAAATAGTTTTCAATCAGCTATTTTGTTTCATGACAAATAAAACAAACGTGTATTTTTAATCAAACATCCACCTCCCTGAGTTCGACCCTGGATTTCTATTCCAGTATAAATTTTATTTGTTGAACCCGAGTTCTTCGCTTTCAAACTACAATGACAGATTTTCAAAAACCAAATACGATAGCGTAGTGACCCGTAGCTTCAACATTTTGGCGCCGTTGCCAGGGAGGCGATGCTCTTTGATTTTTTTCTCATTTTCCAACTTATGAATCATTTACCTCACTTCTCTCCTTTCTTATTGTGATTATAGGTACTCTTTTGAGATGAGCAAAAGCGGTAGATTGGAGCAAAGTGCTGTTGAAGGTTCTGTAAGTTTTTCCCCCACCTCTCACCCATTAGTTTTCATTCCACCACGTAATAACACAAACATAAATCAACCTAGGTATTTTTATAAACTCTAAGGTTAGTTTTGTTTGTTTGTTTGACACCTACACCCGCCTCAACCTCCACATTTAAAAAGAAAAAAATAAAAAATCTCACAGAGGTACACAACCTCATCTGATTTTCAAACTCAACCAGTAAATCGATCTTTGGAACTGGTACACACATTCAAACACATAATTGAGTAGAAATCAGATTAGGTAATCACTTGTGTTCCTAATTAAGTGGTGCAATAGGCCAATTATTTGAGTTGATTGGGTCGCACCACTTCAATTAAAATCAACTCATTAAGTAGCTGCCACATAGGTCCAACTCTTAGGGATTTACCAGACACTCCACATTCTTTTAAGTTTTAAAGGAAAACCTCTTCATCTGTGCTTTCAAAACCTGGTGTGCCAACAAAACTTGTTTGAAAATACCAAAAGTTGAATCCTAAAAGCTACTAAGCAAGATTTGAACCCTAAAATTCACCGCATCAAAAATAATCTTGCTTAAAAACCACTGGTTGTGCACGCACACACACATCAATCAATCATGAAGGGCACAACCCAGATAAAGGGCCCATCACATTCCAAAGCACATTCAAACCTAGCCCTAATTAGGAATGAGATTATTTTCTATTAGTTTGTTTCTACTGTTCAATCTGATGTCTAGTTAGGGGTGCAGAATCAAACGATCGTGGCTGGGGGGTACACTAGAAACCGGAAGCGTAATCCAAAGGAAGAACCTTCTCCCCAGTCCCTCCTTCTAACTGGTTGGATTGAACAGACAGAAGTAGATCAAATCGTTTCTTTATCTCAAGACGGGTTCTGGGAGTCTGTAGGTCTTTAGGTTAGCCCACTTAAGGACATGTTTGATTGCTTGTAGTGCAGGGCACCTTTCTTCCTCCTATCTATCATGAATCCTTCCACATTTTATATGCATTCCCGCTCTTTCCCTCCTGTTATGAGTTATCCTCAACATGATGATTATCCCAACTCGTATTGTAATCAACCATTGGTTAGTTGGGATAACTCAGATTGGGGATACAATTCCTGACCTCTGTGTTTAGGGTCTAACCCTAAACACCATAATTGTGATTTCTATCCTTCTCAGAGCCACATCGATTATAAATCGCCACCCTTTTATGGACAACCTAATACGATTTATAATCAAGGACGATACACTGATCCTTACCTATCCTCTGATTACACTACTTTTAGGTCATCACCACCTTTTGAACAATCTGAAATGACCTATTATCAGGAAGGGTATCATGAATCTCAATTTGTTAACTCCTCTGTACTGATCCCAAACCCGCCCAACCCTGAAACAAGTCATTTGGTTCAGGGTAACCAGGTTCAAGATAAGGTTCTGGCTAACTTGAGGAATATCATACAATCTTTAGAAGTTCAGCCAATACCTTGCATTGGAAAATTGGAGCCCCTGATTGAGATGATTGATGATTTGAACAAGTATTTATTAGATTGGCTCCAGGATGTTAAGGATAAGAACCCGGGTGAGTTTCTACTTAGGAAGTTAACAAAATTGAGAATGAGATTTGTGGTTGCTTTAGTTCAATCATGGGATGATTCCCAGGATGAACCCCCTTCAGGAGAGCTTATGTCAGAACATGCTCAGGCACCTGTTGAAGGGGACACGCGTTACGAGGCTGACCAGATTGAATTAGAGCAACCAATTAAGGATGATCTGATTTTTCACCTGAGATCCTTGAACTAGGGTACGAAGAAACATATGTCTCCATGGATCAGAAGTGATGGATGATTTTGGGACATACATTAATACGTATTTTGATTTCGTTGATTCTGATGGTGAAGATTCAGTTTGCAAAGTCTCATGTGAGCTTATAGAACACGATTTCTGTGAGATGATTGGGCCCGAGGAATCTGATAAATCATTTGATAGCCCAATAACTGAGGAAATTGATCTTATTGGGGCTCACATGACGGATCTAGAATCGCATTTTCTGGAGGATGCAATCCAATGCCCTGATTGTCAGTTACACCCCATTGAATTTACTGATAATTCTATTTTTAAGATAATTAGACCCAAGTCAATTCTGATTCAGCCATATCTTTTAGACTTGAAAATTTCAGACGGGGTGATTAATATGTAGGAGATCCCGGAATTTGACATTCTGAAGGAGTTGGGAAATTTTGATTTGGGAAGCGAACTCTGGAGGAAGCAGAAGATCGAGTCTAAGGGTTCCAATGAAGCTGAAATCATCAAACCAGGACCCTTACGACATTTGTTCTGAGGATGTCCAACCCAAGCACACATTCATTGATTATCCTTTGGAGCTTGATTTCTCTGTAACCTGACTCTTTGCTCTTGGGTTGCATCCTCATAAATCGCAGGCCCGACCCCACTTGCATGCTGATTTCAGGTTTTGGGTAATTTTTATCCAAGACCTTAGATATTCTTGATCATGGGGTATGGGTCTGCACCACAATTTGGTCCACATTTGTGGACATCTGCTGGCAGGTCGGAGGTTTCATCTTTTTATTTTGATTCTGGCCTACACCTGCGAATTCTTTATTTCTCTCTTCTTTGTATAATGTGCCTAGCTGAAGGCACTAAATTCAGCACATATACAGTTTTTCTTTATCTCGAAGTGAACCCGTCATTCACACAATTCAAGTTCTTTCTACTCTATTCCACTTTGTTTTATGTCTTTTTAATACAATGAGGACATTGCATTAGATAGGCATGGGGGGTGGATATTCATCTCTGAATTAATTCGTCAGCTCCATAAATTCATCTTATTTTTATTTATATATATATAATAAAATAAAAAATTATGGAATTAGGAAGGAATACTTGAACATTAGGACTTTTCAATCTTAGGAAATATTACATTAGGATCTGAACACAAAGACCCTTCAGGTCTTTGGGCTTAATCAGCCCGGGTATCCACTAAAATGTGGATTTGTTTTTCAAGTCCTCGCCAACCTGAATTCTATTTTAATTTGAGTAAATAAGTTTGGGTGATAAGTACACGACTTATCAACCTGCCCTCTAATTTGAGGGAACCTCAAGTCTAAAGCATCTACACACTATCTTGTCACTGACTCGTCATTCAGCGGTTTTAACGAAAATTGGGTAGCTAATAAACCTTCTAGGGTGATATGGTTGGCAAGTTATTGTGGGTAATAGCCCATAGGTAGATTGTCCAAAGCCCAGTCACTGGACCATTCTCTTTTTATTGCCTTTAGGTAAATCTTAGACCAGAGAAGCCACCTACTTAAAAAAAAATAAAGAAAGTCGAAAAGAAAAGAAAAAAAGAAAAGGAGAAAAGAAAAAGAAAACAAAAGAAATAAACCACACTTCGCCACACGAGTATGGCTGGCAAGTTGTCGATGGTAACAACTCATCAACCGATTGTCTAGAACCCAGCTCATAAAATGCACTGAAAATTCCTAAAATACTTAGGAAGAAGCGAAGAAGTAGAATAAACCGGGGAGATATACACTGGATTCACCCTTGTGTTGACCCCATAAAAATAAAAGTAGGGAGAAAGCTACTGGTCGTAAAGATACACCTTTAGGCAGAACTCTCTTTTTAAGGTCACCTAGAGGCGTAGAAACCTGAAGTCTGTTCTAATTGTCAATCAACGAGTCTATCACATTCACAATAAGATGCTTAGAACTTAGGGTTCTTATTAAATCTTAGGTGAGTTGAATGGCCGTAGAAAGCCACTCTTTAACCCTAAACTCAAAAAAAAAATCCAAAAAAATTAGAAAAAAAGAAAAAGAGAAAAAGAATTTTTTTTTGAATAAAGTGAGGGCTTGAGGCAATCTGCATTTTGGCAAATATCCGAACACTGTTGTCTCTTTGAAAGTTCAGATCCTAAGTAAACATTTTCTTAATGTTGAAAATAACTTATGTCCAAATAATCCAACCTAATTCTTTTATAAATAGCATGTAGTTTTTGCTAGGGACTAGCAAAAGATAGGAATAGGGGTGTGATGTAAACATGTTTATATTACATAAAATATCTATTTATGCATATTCTTAAGCATAGAATTGCATTACATACTATAAATATTGCATAGCATGCATCATCTTGCATTTAGATTAGTTTGAATAAAATGTAGGTTAATTGTC
Organism: Thalassia testudinum; assembly: GCA_037157565.1. Lineage (NCBI taxonomy): Eukaryota > Viridiplantae > Streptophyta > Magnoliopsida > Alismatales > Hydrocharitaceae > Thalassia > Thalassia testudinum. The sequence continues at coordinate 6,090,864 of JAZHRO010000025.1, forward strand.
TTCTTTTATGGTTAGGGACAGGGTGATATTTTATTGGGGCCTCGGATCGAAGATCCAACCGTACGGATCTTATCAGGGCGACGATTGGAGCTCAACGACTCCAAGATCGCCCTAATCGGATATCTGTAGCATCAGATAGAGACTGAGGAACCCTAGAAGATCAAGGGCTAAGATGGTGTTAATCCACACTTCAGATGACAGATCCGACTGCATGGATGGATTTGAATCGACGATCGCTGCCTACTGATGCAAAAATCGACTCAATCCGATACTCGTGGCACCATCTACATCACCTAGAAGATGGACGACCAAGATGGCACCATGTGGTGCCATCTTGGCTGCCCAACCAGCCGTACGCAACCGCTGAAGCATTAGCGCCAATGCCTCTCCACCGTTGGATCGAGATCCAACAGCTGTGAATCGCCTGCGCTTAAGTTAGGCGCTCGACGCAAATGCACCCACAGCGCGTTGGTCGAGCGCCTTAACTCAGCGTTAAGGCGTGGGTTCGAGCCGCGAGAAGCGCATGGATGAAGTGAGCGAGCAGGCCCATTCGACCCTACAATGGTGATCGGGCGCCCAATCGAATTCACGAGCCATCTGACGCGGCGAGGCGACGCGGCATCGCACGTGATGAGGCACGTGGTTGAGGCAGGTGGGGATGCGTTCTCAGCCGTTCGATCTCACGATCGAACGGCCAAGATTAAGAGATCATGAATAAGCATTGAATGCAGGGAGGTGAGCGAGCTCGTGCGTGCCGCCCACTACGGCCACATTCAGGCCTTTAGTGACGGATTTATCCGTCACTAAAGGTCTTGAATTAATGATTTTCAACATAAAATGACCAAATTGCCCTCACTCCTTGCAACTATAAAAGGAGACCCCCTCCATACGAAATTCTCATCGCTTCTTCTCTTCTCTCACCCCCTCCAAAACTCTCAGAGCTTGTCCCAAACCCGGGATGCTCCTCTAGAGTAAAAATCTTAATTTTTCCACCTTCATCCCCCTTCGTGGAGCATCCTACGGTTGTCCTCTCTCTGCATTCGAGAAGTGGATCCCGTGACAACGACGATGTGCTGCTTCGTTCCTATTCTTCCCGCTTCGTCCTCCTTCTTCCCGCTCCGTTCCCCGTCTTCCAGGCGTCGTCCCATCTGGCTCGTCCTCCAAGCGATCGTCGAGGAGGATATCTCTCTCTCCATTCTTTTTACTGCTTTCTAGAGTAGATTTACTGCTTTTTAGTGTAATCATTTCCTGCTTTCTAATCGTAATGAGTAGTGTAATGAACAACTTTTTGATAATGAAATCCATGTTTATTATACATCCCTTTTGCTTTTATTTGTAATATTCTCTCTCTCTCTTCTATTTATTATTTGTTAAATATTTTTCAATCAGCTATTCTGTTTCGTGACAAATAAAGCAAACGCATATTTTTAATCAAACGTCTGCCTCCCTGAGTTCGACCCAGGATTTCTATTCCGATATAAATTTTATTTGTTGAACCCGAGTTCTTCATTTTCAAACTACAACGACAGATTTTCAAAAACCAATTACGATAGAGTAGTAAGCCATAGCTTCAACAAATCCTAAGTTATGAAATTCGAGCAGACTAATTAACTAAACTTTAAAAATTAATTCCTATCTATCCTTAGTCCTTACAATCGTGAAATTGTTATTGGAGGTAGGTCTCTAAGTTACCTTTCCAAACCCACCTTTTACTAACCGAAATTTGCATTATACGAATTTTAAAAATTTGTACAGTGAGAAGGTGTTAAGTTTGTCCAGACTTGAATTTCAGTTGACTTTGGACAATTATTACGAATACTATACAAAACAAATTGATCTGAAATTAGTGGCATTGTAAAGCCCTAGAAATCTAGTTTGTGAAGTAAAGTTTTGAAAAATTTTGAAATTATTTTGTTGTGGTGCATTATAGTTTGTTTGATCTGCTATTTGTTTGGTCTGTCTGACTTTGTTGCACAGTAAATTCAATATAAAATCATAGCAAATAGTAAAAAACATTGAAAAATATTTTCTGAGACCCTTATTGAAAGGGGAAATAGTATTAAAAATTTGGGATTGTTTGCTGTTTCCATCCTTAAGGGTCATTTGAATTCCCTAATTAAGTTTTTCTGAACTGTAGAAGTATAAAACCCTAGGTTTAATTAACTTATGTTTTACTTTCATAGATCCCAAACTCAATTGGTTGCACCCTTAGGTGTATCTCTTAGTGGGTGAGGATTTGCATGCTTGGTTGAACCACCTCACCCACACTTATAAAATCGATTCATACAAACCTAGTAATAATCACTTATACACCTAGTATGAGTTGTAGGTCAAATTAAAAGAGAAGAAAAGATCTTCACCCGTGTCTGAGTCACATTTTCCCTAATCAATTTAATAATTAACACAACTCCTATGAAGTCACCTAATTTAAGGTTGAATCTTAAAAGGTCATTCATTTTAATAACCTTACTTAGGTAAAAACTCTAAGGCATTTGACCTTGCATCTTATTTTCTCTAGCTCTGCCTCTCTCCCTCATCTCTCATCTTTTGTAGCATCATAGGAAAATGCCTAACCATCAATCCAATTGATTCCCATGAACATTTTTGAGAAACCAATTCCTAAAGTTAGGTGTTTTTCTTATTTGCTCTCAGGGGCCCATACCCTTCTTCATCCTACTATACCTAGATTTCTCCCTTTCCCATCCCAACCATGATTCTAACTCCATCAAGGTGGGAGATTCCTCTGCATCACTTGGGGCATGATTCATTTACCTTCATTGATTATTCCCTAGGCGCAAGTAGGCCAACCTCATCGTTTTGGGGTCCCACACTTGCCTCTAGATATCAAGAAGCTACATAATCACAAAAGCCACCCACTATGCAGGACTTAACCCTTGACCTGTTCGACCAGACTCAGGCCCATAACTATCGCAACGACCCCTAGATCACCCAATTAATACAAATGCTCCAAATAGTAAAAGAATCCAATAAGAGGAATTATGATGACATGAAGGAGCTTAATAGAATATGGGACGAGCAACAAGAATCTCAAGCCAAACCCATGAGGAGCCTTGGATTTGGTTGGGGTGTGCCACAAGTTAGTGGTGAGTCACTCAGGGTTGCAAATCCAACCTTAGGTTTGACCTCTAACTTAATATTAACCCATGATTACACAAAGCCCAACCAGTAACACCTTGATTATTAAGAGGAAATCACATCTAGGCCTACAAATTTGATAAGACCCACTTCTTACACATTTGACTCACACTCTGGACGAAAATCACCGCTAAGGAGTTGCCTTCGAAATTTCAACCAATTATGAGATTAAAACAAATGATTGCAAAGTTCAAGGATACGTGATAAGTCCACATTAGTGGATTATATTCAAACCTAAGTTTGTTAGCGTACACATTTTAGGGTGCATTAATATTCTCATTTAATGGTAGATTAGCTGCATGAACTATAATTCAAGATTGCATACATTTTCGTGCATTTCATAATTTGTTATGTATGTAAATAATCCTCTGCATTTCATTTATTTACAAGAACTTAGGTGGAGGGTACATCATGCCCACCATCCAAAAATAAATTTCTACACCCATTTATCCTCCTACATAAAGTCCCATATAATATTTCTCTCTTCCTCTCACCCTCTCTCTCTCTTAATACACACACAACACAACCCTCAGAATTCCCATTCCAATGCACCTCTTGTCACCCATGCCCAGCTCACGCACATTGCCTTAATTAATTCCCCAATTTCCTAAGAAAAAGCCAATGTAGGACAATCCTAAAAACCAACCTGGTGGCCTCAATTTCTTTCCTCACTTATGTGCGCTGATAATAACATAATTATTATGCTTAAAATTCCTAAATTATGTTAAGACCTAGTTTAACATAGCCCATTTAAGTTCTACATAATGCATTGTATTAACTCTTGCATAATTAGCTTCATGCATGCATAAATTAGTTTAATTACATTTTTATTTATTCATTAACTCAAACAATTTGCATTAGGTAATCTAGGGGTGATGTGCAAGGTCGCAAAGGAGTGTAGAGAAGAAAACATCTTAGGAGGGGCATAAGTGTAATTTTTCGAAGGTGCCAAGGGATTGGGTGTAATTTGTCCGCCTAGCTACCCAAGCCCTTACTCTTAAAGAAATATAAGACCCCCTAGGCATCTCTACAAAATTTCGGTGAAAACGGACGCCAAATGCTCAAGTTCCGATTGTTCGCACGCACTTTACGCGCACAACCCATGTGCACTAAGGCGCACAAGTTGTTTGCCAAGGCCCGACACCAAGCATGCCCGCATGCATGCTCGCACGTGTGCCCACCCGTGCTAGCACTTCATAGATCCTCGTCAGATTCGTGTGTGATCCTCATGCGTAGAATGTGCTCCCACTTGCTCCATCTCTACCTGCGTGATGAGCGCCTGTCCTTGACGCCCGTCGTGTTGCCTGCTCGCAATTTGCCTTAGGCTCCCATGCCAACTTCAAGCATACTCCGTGCACCCAAATTAGGACTTGCGTGCAGTCCGTGTGTGACTTGCACATGCCTTGAATACGAGAGGCCCTGTTTTGCCCTCTCCCCTCCACTATATGTAGGCCATCATCTTCCCATTACCAAACCATCCAAGCCACCTTCTTCCTCACCTCCTAAGGAGTCCCAAACACCCATTGGCACTTTGATTCCCTACTTCAAGGTGAGATCTAGCCCCTTGCTAATGTAGAATCTCCTTATCTGTCCTTCTTTGCAAAGTGCCACCACTACCTCCCTCACCTCGTTTGAGGCTTGTGATCACCCTGACACCATCCTACCTTGTCTCCTCTTCCTCCAACTTGGTCCTCCTTCCGTTTTCGCTCTCTATTGTCCGGGCATCGTCCAACCACTCGTCTCCCAAGTAGTCGACTTAAGAGATTCTCTCTCTCTTCTCTTTTTATTATAGTGTAGTTTTATTTTGTTAATCATTTTTGTAATTGACAAGCATTCTCTCTCTCTTTCTCTCTCCTCTCTCTTTAGTGTAATTTTTTACAACTATTTATTTTAATAAAATTGCAGGTTAATCTAGTTTAGCACATTTTCTCTCGCCTATCTCACTATCACCTCACTCTACACTATTTTCCTGTCACGTTGCCTTCACCCACCATGACGCTTACATATTCCACTCCATTTTATTTCCAAAATTTCATAAAAATTATAAAACTAAAAAATACCAAGAATAAATAAACTTCATGTGGATTTTGAACATTGCCTCCCTGTAATTGACCCGAACTCACCTCCGATTATTTATCTGATTGCTGATTTTTGTAGGTAGTACGACAAAGTTTTCAAAACCTATTCTCCACGTAAATTTCTGATGATCATTTTGGCGTCGTTTTTAGGAAGGCAACAATCTTCAATTTTTCTGCATTTTCATGCATTTACTCATTTTGGACTTACTTTTTCTTGGATTTACTATTTTGCAAGTGCCCAACCAAGGTGAACCGAAGATGGTAGATCGGAGTAAAGTGTAGTACAAGGATTTGTATGTGCACTCATCCCCTCACTAGATTTCATTCCACCCACTTAATAATCAAGACCTGAATCTACTTAGGTGCTTGCATAAACCCTAAGGTCAGAGTTTGTTGTCTTGTTTGCTACCTCCACCCACACACACCCAATTTAAAAAAAATTCAAAAAAAAGAATCTCTCTAATTGTGGGAATTGCAATTAAAGTACACGGTTAAACACCCAACATTTTCAACTTAAGGTGCACTGTCTCTTTGATTCTATCACTTAGCTAAAATTCTGACCTATGGACCTGGTACACCTGAATTTATTTGGGCCACACCACTTAATATAAAAATGAGAAATCAAGTAGCTTCCCTAGTAAGATTCAATTTTGAGTTCTGAACCAAGCACTCTACGTCCTTTTTCTAATTTTTAAAGGAAAATACTTACACTCATGCTTTCACAACCTGGTCTACAGAAACTTGATTGAAAATATTAAGGATGACAAAAGAGGGGGGTGAATTGTGCACAATATAAATATATGAAAATTAAAAATAATAATTTGCACAATAATATCCAAACCACAATTCAACATAGGATTTAGAGAGGGAACCCAAAATCCGAGAAAAATCTCTACGTTGTCTTCCAACAAGGATTTTCCGCTTGCCTCTAGCAAGCAAAATTCACTATACTGCCACTTTACAACGAGGGTAGTAAACCTCAAATTACAACATCTAATTTCTTGTACAACCCATAAGAAGTTAATTTTATTCTTTACAAAGAAGAATGAGAATTCCACAAATGGAAACCCAACAACAAAAATAATCAAAAGATTAATGTTTACAAAGGTCCTAGAGAGTCAATAGTGTGATTGTGACATTAAAAAATAAGCTCAATGCTAATCAAAATTTACTCCGCAATAATCTTTCCTTAGATATAAGATTTTGAGTGATAAATTTTTCTTTTCAATAAACTTGCATGCTAGAAATAGATTTTAAGAATACTTTGCAAAGTGGCATGTACCTATAGATTCAACACAAATATTTACTCCAATAAATCTTTCAAGAATTATCTATAATAATCATGAAAGCAAAGAATAAATAAACAATGATTTATAATTAATGATCAATAAACAATAATCAAATACTTCCTTTTTTAATGACCTTTGATGCAACGAAGTAGAAGGAGGCCTTGGGAATGTGAGCACTTGAAACGTAATACTTGAAGGCATTTTGTACGCGAGGCTTTCTTATCGTTGGAGAAATTTTGATCGTGGAAGAATGGGAGTTAATGTAATATCATGCATTTATTAATAAAGGAATAAATAAGTATATATAGAAGAGATAGTGTCTTTTCAAAGGTATCCGATGTCCAATGTTCAATTAGTTTACAAAAGGAATAACCGTACGTCAAATTTTATGTAAAAATCACATTTGAAAAATTAATCATTTAATAAATTATAGATCAAAATAATTATGGAACTAATTCTTTATAAAGATGGATAACTACCAATACAATAATAAAATATACAAAAGCTAATAAATAAATAACGACAATTAATATTATATTTAAATATAATAATAATTTTAATTTTTCATTAGGATCTCTTTTCAAAATAATAATAATTTTAATTATTCGTTACAATTTTTTCAAGAATTAACAACCATTGTTTTGATTCGTCCACCACAAATATCACTCGTCACTATCTTACTTCAATATAAATAAATAATAAAAACTATTTTTTATAATATTTTCTAAACCCACCAAACAGACTCCCCAATCCCCGATCCCCTACCCCCTCCTCACTTCCCTCCGCCCCCAATGCTCTGATTCTTCCTCCCCCTCCCCCGACTCCTCCTTCCCTCATTCGCAGATTGCTAATCCCTCGACCTCCCCCGACTCCACGACCTACCCTCCTCCCCTCGCTGATCCGTCGACCTCGACCGCCACCGCTAGTCCCCTCAACCTCGACCTCGACCGATCTTCACTGCCTTCTCGCTCTCGCATCGCCGATCGCCTCAACCTTGACCGATCGCCACTGCTTCTCCTCGCTCTCGCACCACCACCGACCCACTTCCCCTCTCCTCCCCCTTCCCACGCCGTTCCTCCTCCTCCTTAGCTTCTGTGCGGTTGCCGCCGCCGCCGCCGCATCTCCATCAGTTGCTGTTGCAGCGGGTCGCGAGAAGAAGAAAGGAAATGAGAGGAGAAGACCACCTCCACCGCCGGCTTACCCCATCCTCTCGTCTTCCTCTCCCTTTTTCCTCGACGGCTGCTACTCTCGTGTGCCGCCAGGAACCCCAACGAGCAGCCGGCCACCCTCACATGCACAGTTGCTTGTTGGCGCAGCCTCTGCTGCGCTAGCCTCAGCTACAGCCGCTACTGGTCGTGGCCGCTGCTGCGGCTGTCGTTACTGTTGTGGCCGAGATCAAAGGCCAACCGAGGTGTAGGTCCTCGTCTAGGGCTCGCATGAGGATGGTGCATGCCCTCGCCTCCTTTCCCCTCGTTGCATTTGAATCCCTGGTCTAAATATTCCTAATTTAGGGATTTTGGGCTTGACTTGCAAAAAAATAAAATCTGATGTGCTGTTGTCTGATTTTGTGCGAGGAAACTGGAGGGGCAGCAACCACCTAACATCGAAGAGATCGGGAAACTTGAGGCTAGGTAGGGACTCTTGTTTTTTTTCCCTCTCTTTTAGTTCTGCTTCTTGAATGTCTTAACAGGGTTGGAAATGTGGCATCTTAGATCTAACAATTAGATTTAATGAGTTCAGTTTCAAATCTCTTAAGGATGGTGGATATGAAGGTTTTGACGGCACGCTAGGGTTAGAGCATGCATCCATGGTTGTGAAACTCATAGGGTGGTGAATGCCGTAATTTTATTGTGTTATTGTGGTTACATGTATATGATTTCGCAAGCACATGTTAAAATCTGAGATGGAATGAGAATTTTATTGGCTTACCGTACCTCATAGATATACCTTAATAATGACTCAAGTCGAGTCTAAGGTTAATAGATCCAATAAGGTTGAGGCTACGAAATACCCTTAATATGAATATTAACTGCTTATGATAGATTGGAGAATACTTGGGATGGGTTTTGAAAGATGCTACAATAGTGTCATGCTCATTGCATTACTAGGATTTTCTTTTTATGGTTAAGAATGCCATGTTTCCTTATACCTTATAATAGGTGAACAATGAATCTGAGTTATTGGGGGCTAAAGTAAAAAGGGTTATGCGGAGGACGTGACTTGGTCATCATTCAGAAGCCGTACTGTCTATATTTCCAGGCTTGAACGGTGTACAAATGGGGATTTGAGGGTGCCTAGTATCGATCTCAAGAATCAGTACCGATACTGGCACCACCTGATGGCCAGTAGGCAGTGGGCCCTAGAACCAGTACTGTCGATCAGTATCAGTATTGGTGCCTTGAAAATTATGATGAGATAATTGAACCTTGTCTTAGTCACTAAAGAGAAATGGGGAAAAATAAGAGGAAAAAGGTCTAACTTATTAAGAGAACTAAGAACATGAAAATGTAAATGGTAATCTTGTAAATGATGGTCAAGTATGTTGTGTGTATAGAAACCCTTAGTAAGAAGAAAAAGAGGTTGAAAGCCAAAGAGTAATTGGCTAAACCCAAAGAGAAACTCGAAATATGGAATCGTGGTGACTCTGTCACGAGTCTAAAAAGGAATCTCGAATCAAAGCCTCAGGTATCCAGAGGCTCAGCTTGGTTGCTAATGGTATATATGGCATTCCCTAGCATGGTGCTTTCTCCAAAATCAACCACCTTAAACTTTGTAACATAGGCTGGAAAAATTCAGGATATAGCCAGGGAATAGCATGCCAACTACCCAACCCAATGCATTATGGTAGCTAACATCAAACCCATGGAAGCACCCCCCTTGAGCACAACAGATGATAGCTCTGGACTCCCCCAACGCAAAGGGTAGTACTAGTAGTACAGTGGTACATCCTTCTCTACACGTGGTTGGATCAAAACTCAGTATCATTAAATTTTCTACTAGTGTGGTTGCTGCATCATTAGTATCTTATAAAAGGGCTTTGATTATGTAGAACTTAATGACCATCTGCTTAGTTGTCTCCCTGTATGCTCATCTTTTAATCCAACTTTACTTAGGCTTTCATACCATTGCCTGAGATGTTCAAATTCAATGTTTTGTGTCAGTTCATGGAGCTGGACAGAAGCACTAATATTTGACTTTGCAGCTCCTCTATTACTACGTCCAAGCCTGTTACTTCAGCAACAGAAAACCTCTCTGACATATCTACATGTCCATGCACCTCCAACCAAATCCCACAATCCTCCTCCTGACCCACTCATTAACTCCCCATGCATGACCAGGCATTACTCCAGCCGCTTTCCCCACCCGACTTCACTTCTCACAGGTAGCTCATACATAACTTATTGCAGTGGACTTCCCCCTTAGGTTGCACTACCACAAACCCAAGTTGGATTCTTGTCAGCTACCCATCGTGATCTCTGCCTACTTATTGAGTGTTGATGTGGGCTTCATGCATGCCCATGCTGGTGGCAAGTAGCTACCATTTGGGGGTAGGTGACAGGTTTGATTGATGTGCTGAGAGATTTCTGAGGGCGTAGACAGATGGATTAGAGGGGGTGTACTGAGTTCCTTGAATCCTTGAGAGGGGGGGGGGCAATCTGCAGATGGCTTTGCTTGCTCCCTCACTCCTTTCTATTTTTGTTCGAGCTTTGACCAGTGGCACGCTTCTAGTATGTGTTGAATCTGATATTAAATCGGTTGTTCTTGGAGTGGTGATGTAGTTTAAGTTGCAGGGTGAAAATCTGCAGTGGTGAATTAAATCAATTGGAGTTCTTCACTGCTCTGCTGACAATTTTGAGCTGGATGTGCATATGTACTATAATCCCCACTATTCTCAGTTTACTGGAAAGCTGGTATTATAGATGCTATCTGAACTCCCCGGTTTACTGAAGCTAGTATTATAGTTGGTATTAAAATGCTATCTTAAAAATGAAAGCTATATTGGTTAAGTTTGTCAGTGGTTGCTCCACGTTCTTTTTTCCTTTCAGGGCAAGTATCTTAATATGTCATCTCTAACAAAAGGAATTAATGTAGGGAGGCCTAGAGGGAGGGAGGGAGGGGATGAGGCATACTGGTGCGTACGTGAAATAGCTTGGCAGTTAGAAAGCCCTTCCATCTGGTTCTGGAGATGTGTACATTGATAGTTTGGGATTGCCTGTGGCAGATGGGCATCTGCAAGATTGGTTCCGTGAAGGTTTGGAAGGTAGAGATTTGGTTTTGTTATCCTTGTTAACCCTTTTTTCTGATTCTATTGTTTCAAGAAGCTTTAAAGCCTAAAGAATATATGTGGGTTTCTTCTTGAACTTGTTAAAAGGATGTAAGTGGTGAATTGTGAATCAAAAATCAACCGAAGTGAAATGGATACTTGCACTTTTTGTTGACTGATGGTGAAAGCATTTGCTTTTCTTGGGAATGAAATAGATGCACCAACCTCATGGGGTGTACCCAATGGAGACGGTGGCTCCTGCCTTTCCATTTGCTCACCAGCCGCCACCACAGGGAGCTCATTTGCAGTGCATTGCAACCAGTGGCATAGAGAGCCATTGCCTTGCAAACCCTCCTGATTTGATGCTATCAAAGAGGCCTCTAGGGGTACAACCACCTACACATGATGGTTTCTCTGATGCTGGATTTCTTCATAGATTTTTTTTTTTGTTGGTGATCAGGGAGATATTTGGATATGTACCTGATTGTTAAGTATTCTTTTTTCTAGCTGTAAATCTCATGTTCCATTAGAAGGATTTGTTCACCATAGTATCAAATAATATTGCTTAAATTTCTTAGGATTTAGTGAAGTGGATGCTCTAGATATTATTCTTGGAAAGTGCGTGGCAAACTGTTATATTACTAGCTGATTGTTATTCTTGTTTAGTCATACATTCTTTAGATATCCAATCTAACTGATTGTTATTCTTGAAATCATACATTTGTCTTTTCGCTGGATTTTATGACTGCCATGTTAGGTTGCCAATGCAATTTACTACAATGCTTCCCTAATGCTTGGCATTCTACAAAAGCTTGGAGTTGCAACAGATCTTTTTAATCTCTAGTTTCAGATGCTACAAGAAGTAAAGAGGAGTGGTGCGCAAGCAAACTTTAGAAGGTTAAGCAATCCCAAAATCATTATTCATGATAGAGACACCATCAAACCCCCCTTTTTGAGTAGTTCAAATAAATTTCAGCTTATAATGTATCATGTTTTTAATTGTGGTGCAACTGAGTGACAAAATTTCCATTTGATGATGGCTTTCTTTTCATTTGAAATTATTTTTCTTAAATTCATTTTCCTTTTCTATTTTGTGGCACAACATCTTGCAGATCCACAATTTAGTGACGAGATTGTGCTATTATGAATATTTATTTACTTTAACTTGTGATAGAAGCTAGCAAGGAAGATGACAGCAATGAGGATGAGATGGATGGATTTTATAGTGATGACGAGGATGATGATAAAGAGGATGAAATGGGGGTTGATGCGGAAGATGGTGATGAGGTAGACAAGAAGCTTAAAAAATTAGTAGGCCAGGATTGCAGCTCAACCTGTGCATTAATATTCCATTTCTTTCCTCTTTATGGCTTGTGTATATTGTATCCCTTGTCCATGGGATGCTCCTTGGTTTCCCTCCTCATCACCAAGGAAATATTGTTTCTTTGTGGTGTGCCTTGAATCTGATATTTCTTTCATTGGTTTTTGTTTTCTTAACACTACTACAAAGAAATATCCTTCGTATCATGACTTTCTTTTTTTTTTCTGGATTGATGCCAATATCATTGTTGGAGGTGACACCTATGTGAAATTAAAGATCTTGTAGTTCCTTTTCCTGGTTATAAACAATTCTTGTGTAGTCCAAAAGCATCATTGTTGACGAAGCTATCAATGCACCTTTTTTTGTGTGTCTATTGTGGGTTGCTCACATGCATGTGCAAAAAAAAAAGGTTCTCCCCACCTGCTGAATCAGGAACCATTCAACAGTAGGGAGTGGGTGGTTGATGAATGGGTAGGTTGTGGGTGATCATGGAGTGCCTTGCAGGTAGTGGATGGTGGATGAATGGGTAGGTTGGCGGTTGATCCATGGAGTGCCTTGACTATTCTTACTATCAGGTATTGTACAGATTAAATCCAAGAAATGCATGCTGCATATAAGAGATGAGTGTAAGAAAGCTATTATGTACATGACAATTATCTAAAAATGTTGAACATAAATCTACATGTGGTCTTGTTCTGAAGGGTTAAAGGAGTTGGCTGAGTTATTTATGATTAAGGGATTCGTCCTGTGCTTATATGTCCTTATTTGAAAAGCTCAAAATCTGCACGTATGCAAAGGATTGCATTGAGTTCAGATGTATGCTCTATTTTTAGTTGTCAAAAGAATGTCTATGTGTGTTCTATTTTTAATTGTCAAAAGAATGTCTATTTGCTGTAAAGGCTTGGTGATTATATACATTTTACATAAAGTTTTTGCAGGCACTTGGTTCAGATGTAACATGAAGAAAGATGTGAATGGACTGACTGGCTTGGTTATATTTTGAGTCGTCAAACATGAGTGGCATGTCTGGGGGTGGAAAATGATTTTTAAGTCAAGTAATCATATTTATATCCCCACACATTTGGTTGGACCATATATTTATGCATCATGTGATGATATGTCAGGAACCAAATTACATTGGAGCATTTCACCAATGGTTGCATCTCATATGATTACTCCGCAATCTAATATTCTCACCTCATAAATCCTTTTACGTTTGACATTGTTTTATTAATTTTGATTGTAGTCTGATCTGCACATAATTTCATTTCATTTATTGAAATACAGGTTCAGGATTTCCATCCAAACTATGACGATGACAATGACTTGGACAATGATTAAGTGACGATGAGGAACTACAATCCCCTGGTATGTCAAGATACACAGTGATGATTGCAGTGATGATATGTCAAGATACACATAACTTTTTGCCTCACTTCTGGTAGATTATCTTATTTATATATACATATTTGGATGAATTATAAATCTCATAAATACAGTTATCGAACTTATGTGGTGATATGCTTACATAAGAGATGAACTTTTGCCAAATTTAAAATTATCAGTATTTGTGTGACCTTACATAAACAAATGTAGAAATGAGAATTTGTTCCATATACCTATGCTTTTCCATGGGAGTTTGTAAAATCACATCTAAATCATGAAAAAAAAATAGTACAGATAATCTACTTCTTCTTCTTCCCCTACCTGGAAGAGTAGCAGTAAGGCTAGATGAATTAGCCAAGTGTCTTGCTGCAGGTATACCTCACAAAGCACTCGTCCCCATTCACGCTGGCAAAACAATGGTGAATCAAAAGAAAAGCCAAAGAGAGAAGCATTTGATAGAAGGGACTTGCCATTTTTTAATTTTGCAATTGTTATAATCTATTTTTACATATTATTATAAGTTGCATTACTGTTGAAATTTCTAATATTATTAGTATAGTTTGGTGCTTAGTAGGAACTATCATTAGTGAGCATTTTTCGCTCTTCTTTTACAGGGCAATGACTCTTTTCTTATGTGATATCTTTTTGAGGATGTAGTGATATGATTTCCTTCTCTTGTTGAACAATTAACTTAGCTTCACAAAACATGTTACATGTGTGCCATCATCCGTCTTTTATTTATGAAGAAAAATTTTGATGTAGTATACTTTTTCATATAAACCATGTCTACTGTGGTACCTCTATTTTTAGAGTAATTTGATAGTTATTTCAAACTTTTGACAATTTTAAATTCTTGGATTATTTTTAGTTTCTTTATCATGTAAATATAGTAACTTTTTTTGTCCCCTCAAATATATACTACAATGAAACTTGTCTACAATGTTTTAGGTCTATTGTTTATAAATTTTTCATTGAAAAATTTTAATTTGTGATAAATATTTTGATGGATATTGTAAAATAATTTTTTATTTTATAGGTAATCAAAATAAATTATAAGTGTTTTAAAGGATGATTAATAAATTTTTGTATTCATCTTATATTGTGACGAATTAATTGTTAGTATATTCTTCGGAAGGCGACAAAAAAAATTGTTGTTAAAAGGAAGTAAAGATAACGAAAACATTCGTTAAATTTAAAGAATGACAATTTTAGTGATGATTTATTCATTCATATAGTAACGAATATAGTGATGAATAAATTATTTGTTGATGTCATATAACAACGATTTATTCGTCGTCCGCTTTTAATAATTTTTGTTATAGGTTAAGTGGTTATTTGTTTCAAATTAAATAATATATGGGTGATTATGACATCCGATTAAAAGATGAAAATTGCTCTTTTAAAAAAACATGTAATCGTAGAGGTCTTCGGAAGGACATGCAATGTTAATGTATAAAAATAAATGTTGATTATAAAGTTGACAAGCATATGAATAGTCAATTAAGCGGATGATAAGTTGGATTGGAAAAATAGTATGATTTATTAAATGTTTAATTGAATAAATTTTATGTGTACAAGTGTCAATGGTTTTTGAACATGTAATTTAATAATAATAATAAAGATGTCATGTCTTGAGAATATCTTCTTGATAAAGTATTCATCATTTATAACTTGCAATATTGAAATATAATGTAAAGTAATATAATAATGATTTTGTAAAACATCAAAATTAGCTAATATATTAACAAGTACCTGAAACTTGAATCATAAACGTCACTTAAACATGCAAGATTTGAACCTTAAAATATACCTTACCTCAATAATAATATTTCTTGAAAACCCTTGATTGTGCACATGCACATATTGATTGATCTTTAAGGGTACACCCATTAATAGTCCATCAAATTTCATGAGCACATTCAATTCCAAATCTAACTAAAAATGAGTAGATGTTGATCCTAAGAATTGGACTCGTTCTTCGAGGCTTCAATTGAGATTATTAGTGATTAATTTGTTACTATCGGTTCATTTGATGTCCAGTTAGGGTAGTAGTATCAAACGATAGCAATCGGGGGATATCAAAGGAGCCTAATGCGAAAGTTAAGGAAAAAACCTTCTCCCCAATTTCTCCGTCTAATTGGGTTGGATTAGCTAGATAGTAGTAAATCAAATCACCCTTGATCGTAAGACAAGCTATGAAAGTCAATAAGTTTCTAGGCTACCCAACTTAAGGATAGGATTGTATTCTAGTGTTGCAGGGCTTATTGATTGTCCTTTTGACTTCCATTGTATTCTTGGGAGGTTGTTGAACCCTTGTATGGAAGGACCTTTGGACCATCATTCTAGGAGAAGAAGGTTGAGTTTTAGCTAAGTAGATCTCATGGCTGATAACAAACCGCCACCACCTCTTCCTTCGAACCAGCATGAGATTATTCAGAGGTAGCTAGATCAACTGCAATAGATGCAAGCTTGGTTCCAGCGAATGAATGGTCAAGATGGTAAGCCTTTGAAGGATTTTTATGCTTCTTCGAATTGCGGGGATCGACCTGGAGTTATGATTCTTGCTGGTGATGTTGAGATCAAGGCCCAGGTGCTTAGTATGATTAGGCATTTTCAGAGGGTTGGCTCCAAGGATCCATTCCAACATTTGGAGGATTTGGCCACTTTGGTTCAGATCACCACATTGAGGAACGTAGATGACGAGCAGATGATCATGAGCTTGTTTCTTCACTCAGGGATAAAGCCTCACATTGGTACTGCACCATCGGAAGATCAATTGCCACCTGGACTGAATTGAAATTGACCTTTCTGAAGAAAATTTTCCCAGTCGGGTAAACCAGTGCTTTGCAATGGGTGATTACTACCTTCATCCAGTGACCAAGGGAACCACTTCATGGGTCTTGGGAACAATTCCAGGACTTATTGCGGAAGTGTCCATACGATGAGATGTCGAAGTGGCAATTAGTACAAATCTTCTATCATGGGTTGAATGATCAACTTCATAATCATGTGGATGTTCCTTGCGGAGGCAATTTCCTTAATGAGGACACAGATAGCGCATATGAATTGTTTGAGGAAATGAGCGAGAATTCTATCAGTCATGCCCCCATGGACACATTTAATAGATCCCAACCTAGATCAAATGCCAATAAAGTTCAAACTGATTCTTCTAAATTTGATATGGAATTGATTTGTAATAAACTAGATAAGGTGGATCTGGTAGCTAAAAGAATGGATTATTGGATGACTGGTAACTCAAGAAACACATCTAGGTTCACTCAATCCCAAGGAATGGGATTTCATTCTTCACAAGCTCCTGTGGGGAGGGAGTTTGTGAACCAACTAGATTCAGCTCAGCCTTCTAGCCCACTCTTTCTTCAAACCTTACAAGTTCCAAACTTGAGCCTTTGATTCCAATTTCTCTTATCCCTCTTGCTCACCATCCTCACCTTATTTTTTGAAAAGGAAAGGAATGCTATCGTGAACGATAGCAAACTGGAGAAAAATTTTATAATTAATCAACTATAATGTAGTTACAAATATGCCCTCCACTGTCTCTTAAAAGAAAAAATTTCCTTCACTATATTATTTACATCAACAGACATGCCTCGAAAGACTTTCATTTTGGGCATGCCAAATGGACCATAGCACAACTGCCATCTTCTAATAGTGTGTACTCCTTGCTATGAAACAATTCCACAAATCTTCCCACATAGGTAGAGGGGTTCTACATACTTTGCGCCATATTGTATCAGCTACAATGCATGTGGGAAAAAGATGTTGCACATTTCCAGTTAGGAAGTCACAAAGCGGACACTATTGTGTTGGAGTTCCAAAAAGTCTATGTCATAGATCTGCCATGACCATCCCATCTCGCTTAGAGAGTCATAGGAAAATTTTAATTTTTGACGGTGGTTGTAGCTTCCATAGCCTTGCACACTCTAGATGAATCAATTCTGGAGACCTTGGAGTTTGAATGATTAATTCATCATATGCAGCAGGAAATTTCCCCCTTTCCATTCCAGACTATCCTCTCCTTGTGGTAAGAAAGCACTTTAATTTTGTTAAGAGTTTGGATCTTTCACCTTATGAGGATGTTCAAGCAATTCAAGAGAATGCAAGGTCCAACCTGTACTTGAATACTTATAATCTTGGTTGGAGAAACCAACCTAACTTCTCCTAGAAAAACTAGGGGCACCAGACCTAGTCTCAACCCGACAACTATGTACTGCATAAATCTATGGGTTACGGTCATGTATATACTTAGTCAGGTTAATCAGCTTACGTGAAATGCCCCACAATCCATAGGGCAGGCTGATTTGAACCTGAAGATGGTAGAAATGCAGGTTTAATGCTCCAGCTTATGTAGCAAATGAAAACTTCGCTGAGACCTTGCAACCCGGACTCATTGCAAACAACCGACAACCTGGATCTCTATCATCCCAACCCATACCAAGCCCAAGGAATGTGCAGAACCGAAGTGCTAGGCCTCAAGGGTTCGGTAACGTTGGGGATCCACAAGCTCAAGATTAGACGATCTATGTGACTACCCCAACCCCTCCTAGAGTTAGCCAAATACCTTCCATGATTAATCTGGAGTCACTTGTTTTGCCCAACCCTCCTTAAGGAATGAACCAATAATACTATGCCACAACAAGCACCATCACCTTAAGGAGTGGTAGTAAATGCAAGGGTTCCACCTAACCCCAAGTTAGTAACCCTAAGACTCATAATAAGCAATCTAGACTTTTGACCAAGAATGTGATTAAAAGAAGATCTGAGTGTGAATCTGATTCAGGAGTAAGATGTTGTTGTAAGGGCAAATAGAAAAAGCTGGAGGAGAAATTCAATGAAGGAATATCTATGCTGCAAAGATTTAAATTGATAATTACCCTACTCCTCGTGACTAAGGTATCCATTCTCTCCTACGCTGGATCTTCATAGAATTCATATATGGAAAACATAAGGTAGAATCTGAAAATATTAGGAAGGTAGTTTTGTCAGACAAAACCATCTCATTAATCTTAAACAGGCTACCTCCTAAGAAGCAAAACCTGAGAGCCCTGCTCATTTCCTATACAATAGGTAATATTACTTCTGATCGAGTCCTCATTGATTTAGGTGCTTCCATTAATTTGATCCTTACTACACTCTTTAAGAAACTCAATCTAAGCAACCTAAACTCCACTAAAATAACCCTTCAATGGGCCAACAGATCAATTATAACACTTAGGGGACTTATGGAGGATATACTAGTCAAGGTCAATAATCTTCACTATCTTGTTGATTTAATGGTCCTTTACATGGAAGCACCAAAACAACTCAACCACACCACGATCATTCTTGGATGACCTTTCTTGGCCACCACCAAGGTAAAGATTAATTGTGATTCGGGAAACATGGAGATTGCCTTAGGAAATCAAATAGGTCAATTTAATAGTTTTAAGGCATTAAAGAAAAACAAAATTAAGTGTGGTTCAATCGAGGAGGTAGGCAGAATAGAAGAGGTTATGGCTATACACACCATAGAAAACCCCATGTTAATGCGCTTTCGTCGAGTTTTAAGAATGCATCGTAGTATAGCAATTAAAGTAAACTTAAAACTTATATCTCGAAGTGTGGGTCCGAGGGCATCTTAAGGAGTAATTAAGTTGCAATTAACCACTAATCAAATGAGTATGAGATGAGGCACAAGAGTTTGATGCAAAAAAAAAGAAATAGATTATGCAGTAAATACTATAATCAAACTCAATGTCAATGAACAAGGTATAAGGAAAAAGAAATGTTTCTATAACCAAAGCCTTATCCTCAAAATCACTTAACCAAAATTTGCTCAAATTCTCAGCTCAAAGCCAGCCAAATCCTTCAACAAAATTTGATCCAAGCTCACCCACCAGTTGGTCTAAAATTGGCCCAATACCAGACCCAAGCCTATGTGTGTGTTGGCATACGTGTGCGTGAGGGATAATGGGGACCTGACCCCCTAAACTTTCGAGCAATGCGTATAGGTTGCAATTTCCTTTAATGTGCGAACTTTGGTCTCTTTAGGCGATGTGGTACTATTAGTCCCTCTTCCTCGTCTTCTTTGCTTTCACCGCAAGTAGGAGTTGTTGTCAATTTGATAGCCAATTGGTTGTGGATCTCGAATCCAATAGCTAGGATGAAGTCCCCAGGTGGTTCCGTAGTGGATGAGGGTGAGGCCTTCATCGTAGGGCCACCAGACAAGCTACTCGACGTCGGGGAAGAAACCCAATTTGGTCGGTCACCTAAAAGTAATAGCATGGCCTCTTGGCCCAAATCAAATACACCAAAAACTCCAGCATGACATGTTGGATCAAAGCCTTAATCTAATTGGGTGCGTGGATGGGTGGACGGGCGTGGCGATGGAGCTTTGATGAAGCTTCGGTGACGACAATGGTGGGTGGTGTAGTAGGTGATGTAAGGTTCAATTATCTTGGGCAAAAGCTTAGAGAAGGTGAAGAAGAGCTTTTGCCCAAAGTAATTAGGTGAGGGGAAGGCGGAGGAGGTCGATGGTGACAATGGTGGTGAAGGTCGTTGCGATGATCGGAGAAGGTGAAGGAGATGATAGATGGATCTCTAAAGCTTCTAAAGGCTAATTGGAGATGAGAGGAGGAAAAGCCCTAAAATAATTTGTAGAGAGGAAGAGGGGATAGGGTCACC
Organism: Thalassia testudinum; assembly: GCA_037157565.1. Taxonomy (NCBI): domain Eukaryota; kingdom Viridiplantae; phylum Streptophyta; class Magnoliopsida; order Alismatales; family Hydrocharitaceae; genus Thalassia; species Thalassia testudinum. Next base: position 6,111,039 of record JAZHRO010000025.1, read on the forward strand.
GGTGGTGCCTCGGCGAGGAAGAAGGAAGAAAGGTTGCCAGAGTTGACGAAGGGGAATTAGGGCTTAAGGCTTCGCGGGAAGCTCGTGGGAAGATGAGGAAGCAAAGCCTTTTGCCTATTGTACGTGGCAAAGGGTGATGAAGTGGGAAGAGAAGCTTCGGTGGTGCTTCGAATTTTCGACGAGGAGGAAGACGAAGGGGAGGAATCCAGTCAATTCTCACACGCCTTGGGCTTTGCAAAGTGAAGCCTTTTATGTAGAGAGGAACTCAACAATTAAGCCAAGATTCACAAGTTTAGCTTGCGATTTGGTTGGTTTTGGATCACGCAAATTAAGGCTTGCCAAAAAGGATTCTAGCCAAATTAGATCTCGAGAAGATGCTTGATTGAAAGAGTACACTCTCAAGATCAATCCCACTAAATTTGGTGGGGATTTGGCCTTGATTTGATTGCCTAAATTGATGATCAAATCTTGCTGAGCAATGGATGCTTTTGTTACCATTCTTGCTGCTTGATTGGAGAAGATGAAGGCTGGTTGACGTCATCATGATGTCAGTTGAGGACTTAGATGTAGGCAAAATCAAAAGTTAGGGAGTTTAGGCATTAAATAGACTTATGGGCTAAAATGTAAAGTAGGTTAAGATGGACTTTGATTAAGTTCAAAATTTAGGGGTATCCTAATTTAGACCCAAGAAATTTAATGGTGACCTCAAATTTGTGTTTTGACCAAGTTTGACTAGGTAATTTATACTTTACCCCAAAATGTAGCAATTTCCTTCCTAGGTCTATTTTTTGTCAAAATTGGTTCATTTGGTCAAAGTGATTATTCCAAACATCATAAAATATTTTTCAATAATTTTTAGAAGGTTTAGATTATATTTATTTCCACCAAAATCATTTCAATTGAAGTAAGGTTGTAATTAGAGTTTTTATTATTAAATTAATCTTCAATTATCAGAAAACCTTGATTCAGTCAGTTTGAGCCCACTTCTTGGAATTTAAGTTCATTTGACCTTTCATTAGGCACAGATTTACCCCTTAGTTAATATGCATTTGTGATTACACATTAAAATAGTAGAATTAACTCAATTTCTCTTCTTAAATTCAACACAAAATTGAATTATGCCATTTTGATGATTATTAAGGAGCTTTTATCCCTAGAATTTGGATAAATTAGGTTAGTTATGACAGACGATGGTGTTACCATCACCCCCATAATGGACAATTCAACTCAAACTCATGGAGAAAATCATGAGGTTGCAAGCATAATCGAGGACACTAATGATTTGCAACCTATTTTCAAAAATTGGGATGAGGATTCTCCTTATGAGAAAGATATTCATGAACCTAAAAGTTTGTTGGAGGATATACTTGATCAATCAAAAACCTAACAAAACCCTTATCTTGAATTACTATAGTTTGAGGTTCAGTCGAAAAACACGAAGATGAAGATGGTTGGATTTGGTACCTAAAGATTGAAATACAAGAGGATGAATTTGAGAAGAAATTTCTGATTTCGGGAGAAACTCCTAGGAAGCTTGATCTAATTACTGAAATCAACTTAAGCATCCTAGGATCTACACTTATAACACCATTAAGAACCCCTGATACCTTCCAATTTCTTGACAATCCTTGCCCTCCCAACCATACATATCTTTTAAAACCACCCAAGCCTCCTATATGAACATTCAAGAGCACACCTATTGGCGACCATTTGGGCTCTCCTTGCACCACCAGCTTGCTAGTTTTCTTAATTGTCTCTTTGGTAAGACCACTCTAATCCACTGGGACTCGTATGTTGGGGCCTGGAAACTCGACTTTAGTAGCCACAATTTTTGGAGTTAATATATGTGGATTGGGTTCAGTTGAAGGCACTAAATTCAATGCTTTTTGGGAGGCAACCTAGTGCTCTTGTAGGTTATAAATACTCTCCTCAGATTTGTGAGCTAACCTAGATTTCGATACACTATTTAGGTGCTTTCTTTGTACTCTACTTTTGCATGCATGTGTAATACAATGAGGGCATTACATTAGATAGGCATAGGGGGGCGGATATTGATAGGTCTACTTTAGTGGATATTAATTGTATCTAAGAACAATCAATTCTAAGAGTAAATTGAACTTTAAGTATATAATACATTGGAAAATTAGTTGGGTCATGATTTAGTATTCATGCATAATTCTCTGATGCAATGCACATTGCATATAATTAATCATTTGTGTGTACTTATATTTATTGCAGGGGATAATTCGAAATAACATTTTATAGATAACATTAAAACTATGAGAAGTTTTTGAGAAAGAAAATCAAGGAGGGATCTTGCTAAAATAAGAAACACAAGAAAGGACTCATGATTTGTTTCCATCAAATTTCGTTGATTTCTAAAGAAAAAAACTCATTCCCAATTATCAATTGATTTCCTTAATCCCTCTCTCTCTTTCCTTTTTCTCCCAGATACCCTCATTAATTTCTCTCTTATTCCTCTCTCTCTCTCTCTCTCTCTCTCTCTCTCTCTCTCTCTCTCGTCTCTCTCTTTATAAAAGGCACATAAAGACCAGGGGAAGGGGGTCTCTAAATTGGGAACTACAGAAGCACACTTGCAGCTTAGTAAAGAAGGCGGTGGAAGATAAGTTGTCTGGGATGCCTTCTAGATGTCTGGGAAGCCCCTTCCCTGTCTCCACCGTAGACTTCCTCACCACAAGCCTTCACTGCACAGTGTTCTCATTGTACATTGTCACGCAGGTGTTCCCGCACGGTGTTGTTGAGATCCAAAATCCCTTACCAGGTGAAACTTTTAAGGTAAATGGCCAACAATTGAAACCATATGTTACTCTTTCTGATGGTCAAGTTGTGAACACCTATAGGCTGGAGGAGCCTTAGCTCCAAACACTGGAGGAGCCTTAGGTAACATCTTTCCTTGCTTTTACTTTCCAATGAGGACATTTTTATATCTGGGCATGGGGGGTATAACCTGAGGTTGTACATAGCATTTATACATATTTTTGCATGCATGTAGTTAGGTCATTCGTATTTGTATAAAAAAAGGGAGAGTAAAGAGCAAAAAGGAGATAAAATCTTTGTGAGTTGAAGTTCAAGAATATTGGGGAAGAAATAGGAGGAAAATGCAGAAAGGAAAAGAAAAATTATGTTAGTCCCAGTAGTTGAGTACGGAATATACCTAAGTTTTAGGTTGGATTGGATGATGAATTAAGACCTGAAGTGTTAAAAAGGAGATAAGGGATATCAATTTTAGGCCTTCTGCGTCTATTTAGGCTTAAACGTTTAAGTATTTGTTAAGATTTGGACTATTCTTCAAGAGGTTGAAGGAGTTGCGAAGTTGATGTATTAAGTCTAAGGCTTAGGGACTATTTGATCTCGTTGTTTGTCCTTTGATTTGCAGGACTTGACAACCTAGGCACCTAAAAATCACACATTGGTCTGTTTCAGTAAGCTTAACGAAGAATAGTGACAAAAATGTTCTGTTCCAAAAAGGAAAAGAATTTCTCAAAGATCTGGCTTAGGAATAGCTCAAAAACACAAGTTGATTGGATGAGTTCCCGCCGCGAAGAGGAGTAAATACTCTCCTTGAAGATGCGTTATGACATCGTCTTTTCGACACTTGTCTCATAAGATATTTAAATATCCTACTGGGGGCATGTAAGCATCTTGTGCTGGTTTAGGTGCCACGGGCGATGTCGATTGCTAGGGTCTGGATTTAGCTACAGAATGCCATGGGTGGCACTATCATGAAGTGTCGATTGCTAGGGTGCTGGGGGTTGTCGTGGGTGGCACTATCACGAAGTGTTGATTGCCATGGACCCCTCAAGGATTGATGATGGGGACAAGGAATTTGATACAGACTATGTTGAGGGCTAATCCGATGTTGGATTTAGGGGAATCACAAAAAATTACAAAAAAGAGAAAAATCTCAAGAAAATATCTCACTCCCTCTTCTAGAAAATACACTGGTAAGTTGAACTTGGACCTTGTTGCATGAACTCACGGGTGCTTTAATTGCTGGGGTTAACGAGCCTCTAGGCAGATTCTGAGGCCATAGAAACCTTTGTTGCAGACCCAAGGTTGAGCCTGGTTAGGTCTGTATCTTGGCTAGTACTTGAGTACCTTCAGGTCTGGAGTTGGTATTTTGATCTAGTCTCTAAAGGTGTGCCACGATAAGGCGTCCTGACGAGAAAATCTAGCTTAGAGACCTGGTTTGATTCATATGATTTTACTCAGGATTAGCAAAACTCAGGTATTGGGGTATTTGATAGGTCTACTTTAGTAGACATTAATTGTGCCTAAGAATAATCAATTCTAAGATTAAATTGGACTTTAAGTATATAATACATTGGAAAATTAGTTGGGTCAGGATTTAGTATTTCTGTATAATTCTTTGATGAGTGCACGTTGAATATGATTAATTATTTATGTGTGTACTTATATTTATTGTAGGGGATAATTCGAAATAACATTTTACAAATAACATTAAAACTATGAGAAGGCTTTGGGAAAAAAATCAATGAGGAATCTTGCTAAAATAAGAAATCGAAGAGAGAAGTCAAGATTTGTTTCCATCAAATTCTGTTGATTTCTAAAGAAAAAATCTCATTCCCAATTATTGGATTTCCTTAATACCTCTCGCTCTCTCTTTCCTTTTCCCCCGGATACCCCCATTAATTTCTCTCTTATTCTCTCTTTCTCGTCCCTCTTTGTAATAGGCACATAAAGACCAGGGGAAGGGAGTCTCTGAATCGGGAACTGCAGAACATGCCTGCAGACCACCAAAGAAGGTGATGGAAGATAAGTCATTCGAGACGTCATCCAAATGTCCAGGAAGGCCCCCTGCCTCCGCCATAGACTTCCTTATCGCGAGCCTCCACCGACTACCGTGCCTCAGCCTCTTCTACCGCGATCTTAGCCAGCTTCCCACCAATGACCATGAGCACTATGCCACTGCAAACCACCACCGTGGTCGGTGATAACAGCGTCAACTTCATGATGTGCCTCCTTTTGTTGGTGCAGCACAGCAACCTCCTCTCCTCGATCGCAAGTCTTATCACCTCGACCATGTAGACCCTCTCAGGCGTGACCCCCCCTCCACCGTGCCCTAAACAGCAGAACAACACCTTTAACTCCAGCTCCCTTTGTTCCTCCTCCTAGCCCTGACTGATCTTAGCCAGCTCCTCATGACGACCCACATTCTTCTTCATCTTCACCTGCTGAAGAACCCATCACCGGTGATTCCCTCCACCACGTAGCAGCCACCACCAGCCATGATTCTCCACTTCGTTGACACCATCGTCCTCGCCTCAACACCACCTGTCCGCCTACGCCCTCAGACGTGTCATCTGTGACCTACGTGTGCACGTGGACATACTGCTAGTGAACATCTCCTCGCCGTCCGGCTGTCTCCGGCCGACTCCCACTATGTGAACATCGCCATTGCGAAGCCCTTGCTCTGGCCATCCTCCACTGAGCTCCTCGCGACTAACCGAAGCCTCTCTTCGTCGCGCAAGGGGAGCAACTTCCCTTGTTTCTCTACAGTGCAACACATATTAAATATTATATCTCATTGGGATTGCTAGTTTTGATTTTTTAATTTTTTTATTTTATTGAGGTGTAAATTGTGGCATCATACATATACTTTCACGTTATTGCTCGGCTCTTTTATTCACCTTATTTTGCACTGGATTTAGATATGGATTTCGCACCTATGGCCAGGATTGATATATGTGAACACTTTTATTGTATTTGTGTTTCCCTGTGATAATGATGAAATTGTGGTATAATTTCAGTATACTTTTATTAATTTTTAATTGAGGATTTCCCACTACGCATTTTACTGCGACGACACATCTGACTATCATCATTTTCTGATATTATCTTGTTTAAGCGAAAATCTCTCGATCAGACATTTTTTCGTAAATTAATTTGTTAGCTACTTAGAATATCCTATTTATTTTCTTTATAAAAAAATTCAAAAATTGAAAAAAAATATATAGCTTTGTAAATAGAATAGTTGCATAACTCTACTTGGACTAGTGAAATATAGATAACCTGAAGCCACTAAGTTTAGGGAGTCATAAGGGAACTTAGCCTATAAGATCCTTCAGGATGAAATCAACTTAATCAACTAAAAGAGTCTCCTAGGACTTGGGTCAAGATTGAATTCTTGAAGAATTCTCTTGATTAAAGTCAATAGTCAACAAGGAAGAAAGTATAGGGCTTTATTGTGCAACCTACGGTTTGGAAGGCTAAGTAATTTAAGCATCCAACCTTCACACACTTGATTTGACCTTAGGCAACCACAACCTTGAGAACAATGGCTTCACTAAGTTTGAGATTGGGGGACCTTTACACAAGAAATCGAACTTAACCCATATCGAAATTAATAAAGGCCCTTGCAAGTATGGTTGACATGTTGGTGGCGGTAACCCCCGTTACCCAGGTGTTCAGAGCCCAGCCTAGTGTCCTGAATGGTCCTAATGTTTTTCCTAGGCAATGTTCTTGAATGGAGGGAGTGCCACTCATGTAGAAAAATGAGAGAAGCAAAAAAAAAAAAAGAAAAAATGTAATAAAGAAGTAGAAGGAAAAAAATGTCTGTTTTTTTTTTTCCGAATAGAGAAAACTTGTGTGCATAATAAAAACTCAAATATACAAAAAGAGTGAGGTATAAATGAGAGGCCAAAATGATTCAGCCAAGGAGATATACCTTCGAGGTTGACCCCAGGATAAAAAAAAGGGTGAGGAGAAAGATGCCAAATCCTAGTAAGGTAGAGTTGAATGCTAACCTATGAGAATTTAGGATAGCCTTGGTCAAGGAAATTTGGGTTTTCAAAACCTTGGTTGCCTATAGGAAGAGTCACTCGCACATTCACGGATGCTTTAACCTCAGAGTTTAATAAACCCTGGTTGGACCACTTAAGCCTAAGAAATCTACCTTCACGATTAGAGACAAAGGTTGAGAGAACCACAAAGTTCAGCCAAAACCCAGTTTTCGATGTCTTTCTCTAGTGCTGTTGGGCCCTAATGTAATAGCAACTCTTATTACTCCCTTAAAAAAGTTGGGCTAATAGATATCGAACCATTTCATGAGTCTTAGTGTAGAGCTCTGCAGTCATCTATGTTTTACTAGGGACTACTAAAAGATAGGCATGGGGGTGTGATAATAACATAATTATTATGCTTAAAATGCCTAAATTATGTTAAGACCTAGGTTAACATAGCTCATTTAAGTTGTACATGCATTGTAGTAACCCTTGCATAATTAGCTTCATGTATGCATAAATTAGTTTAATTACATTATTTATTTATTTATTAACTCAAATAATGTGCATTGCATAATATGGGGTTGATATGTAGGGTTGTAGAGGAGTGTAGAGAAGAAAACATCTTAGGAGGGGCATAAGTGTAATTTTTCCAAGGTGCAAGGGGTTGGGTGCAATTTGTCCACCCATTGACCCAAGCCCTTGCTACTAAAGAAATACAAGACCCTCTAGATATCTTCAAAATTTTGGCGTAAACGGGTGTCAAATGCTCAAATTTCGATTGTTCGGGTGCACTCCGAGCGCAAAGGACCTTCGCACGCAACCCACACGCACCCAGGCACGCAAGTTGCATGCCAAGGTGCAGCACCAAGAGCACCTACATGCATGCTCGCGCACATGCTCATCGGCTCCAGCACTTCACGGATCCACGTAGGATCCGCGTGCGATCCACTGGTATAGAACGTGCGCCTACTCGCTCTAGCTCGGGCACTAGCTACTAGTGCCTGGTTCAAGTGCGATCCGTGCGTCGAAATCGCACCCCGCGTGCGGTCCATGCATGACTTGCACAAGCTCCGCTTGCGAGAGGCCCTTTTTTGCCCTCTCCACTCCACTATATGTAGGCCATTCTCCTTCCATTGCCAAACCATCGAAGCCACCTTCTTCCTCACATCCTATGGAGTCTAAACACCCATTGGCGCTCTGATTGAGCTCCGACCCCCTGCTAGTGCAGAATCTCCTTCTCTATCCTAATTCCTCCAGCCTTGTTCTTCTTCTCAGAGTGCCGTCGCCGCCTCCCTCACCTTGTTCGAGGCTTGTGATCACCCCTAACGCCACCCTACCTCATCCTCACTTTGTTGGGCTTGGTCCTCCTTCCATCTTCTCTCTCTCTCTCCCATCTAGGCGTCATCGAACCACTCGTCTCCCAAGCAGCTGACTCGAGAGATTCTCTCTCTCTCTTCTCTTTTTATTATAATATAGTTTTTTGTTAATCATTTTTGTAATTGACAAGTTTTCTCTTCCTTTCTCTCTCCTCTCCTTTAGTGTAATTTTTTGCAACTATTTATTTTAATAAAATTGCAAGTTGATCTAGTTTAACACAATCTCTTTTGCATGTCTCATTATCACCTCACTACACTCTATTTTCCTGTCACATCCCCTTCACCCACTATCATGCCCACATTTTTTCACTTCATTTTATTTCCAAACTTTCATAAAAATTATAAAATTAAAAAATACCAAAAATAAATAAAGTTAACATAGATTTTGGAACGTTGCCTCCACTTGTTCGACTCAGGCTCACCTCCGATTATTTATCTGATCGTGGATTTTTGCATGTACTATGATGCGATTTTCTAAAGCTATTCTCCATGCGAATTTTTAATGATCATACGCACATTCCAATTCTTGATGCCCTAAATCCTCACCAATTCCAGTCAACACGTGCTCATTTGGAAGCATCCACGCACGGGCATACGATTGGAGAGTCAAGGTCACATGCACAACAGACCATGAGGAGACTCCCATGCACAAGCCCTACGAGAGCTTCCATCTCACGACTGTAATAGGGGGTTTCTCTCCATCTATTGAAGAGATCAACTACAACTGGAGGAGGAGGCGTAGGCTTGTTGTGGTTGCAACCTCCTCTTTTCACCTACTCGTTATTGCAACACTTCTCCACATCGCCCATCTCCTCCAATGCCCTTTTGATAGATACACATTTATATAGGATAAAATGTTTATTTATGCATGTTCCTAGGCTAGTTAGATGCATCCAACAATGTGAATAATGCATAACATCCATCATCTTGCATGTAGATTAATTTGTTTAAATTGTATATTAATCTACCTATGTTAATGGACATGGGATGAAGCAACACAAAAGCATGCCTTAGATGGAAAATCTAACCATACGGATGTGATCAGGGCAACGATTAGAGTCCAACACCTTTGAAATTGAACTCGATCGAACTTTTGCAGAATCCTCTACAATCCAATGAAGATCAACGGTGGTGGCACACCTGAGCCGATCTCACCTGCTCACACAAACTAAAGGGTTCCACCCTTGCGCAACCTTACCGTTGGATCGCCATCCAACGATTAAGATCGCGCCATGCCACCCAGTAGGCACAGCTCTTGAGCGTGGTCCTCACATGATCGCAGCCACACGATCAGGATCAAGTGGCCGCAATGGTAACACTGTTTGACGTGTAAATCACATTTTAAAAGATTATTTAGTTGTAGTATAGCGCGAAAACACGTCCACAAAAAAAATTGTAAAATCTGGTGAGTACTGGGTCGTTTTCAGGGAGGCAATCACAATTTATACAGAAGCTTTTCAATAGAATTTGCTCTAAATAGATATTTATATATGTATATATGTATAGGAATCAGATATATAATCAGAATTGTATTGCATTTAGAAACAATCTTTCTCAAAATAGAGATTGCTATGCTAAAGTAGAGACAGATAAATAGCAGAGAGAGAGAGAGAGAGAGAGAGAGAGAGAAGGAGGCAGAGAGATGACGTCGCTTGTAGGATGCTTGTGCAAGATGCGGCAGCACCTCAGATTTAGAGCGTCAGGACGAAGGTCAGAGCGGAGTTGTAGAAGGAAAGAGGTTTGGAAGGTGGAAGGGAGATGTCTGGAAGAGATGCTCCATCCAAGGGGGGCTTTGGCCTTCTTTTATAGTTTTTATGGAGGGCAAAAAGGGTATTTTGGCCCTCCATCTTGTGCAACAACCTTAGGTCAATCAAATCCATCGATCGGAAGATCAACGGCTCTGATTTGGCCTCAAAATAGCCTCATATGTGCTCTCTACGCTCGGATTTGCCCTTGTGCTGACACGTAGTGGCTTCTGGATGCTTAGATCACGATCAGATGCTCACCGCTTGCGCTTTCCTCTTCTACGCATGCCTGCCCCGCGCTTTCCTCTCACCTAACGCATGCACCAAGTCTCAGTCATCCGATCTCACAATCGGATGACTTAAAAGAGCCACAGCATCACTTTTGTTTTTCAAAATGCGCGCTTGCATGCGTCATCACGCGTGTCATCGTCCGATGGCATCCAGTGCGCCGTGCGGTTGCGTATGCACTGCCCGATGGCCTTCCAACGGATGGATTCCATCCGTGCCTACACCTTCGCTGATTTGTCTCTCAAGGTAGTTCGAATGTGCACCTTTTGATTTAGCGCAAGTGTGCGAGTCAACGCGCTACGTGTGAGTTTTGTTACGGTTTCCTCTTTGCGTCTATTTGTCCTTAGCCATTGGATGGAGATCCAATGGCTGAGGTTTCTTCTTTCCTTGTTGAGGCACTCCTGAAGCAGTGACGTGGCCACGTTCAGCCCATAATGCACGAGGAATGGTCTTCAGATATGAAGCGGCTATGAGGGGGCGGTTGTGATGGTGCCACGTGACACCATCATGGCCGTCCATCTTCTTTTTCTTGTATCTGGTGATGTAGACCTCCGATCGAGTTGATTTTTACGCCGTTGGATTACAATCGTTGATCTGAATCCATCCGTGCTGTTGAATTTTTATTTGAGCCTCAGATATTTGTCCTTTGGCTCCATGATCTCTGTTCTTTTATGGACTACACACGATGCTCTGGTTGTTTGATCGAGACGATTTTGAAAGTGTTGGACTCTCGTCATCATTCTGATCAGATCTATTCGGTCTGATCTGTCATTCGCGGCTTTGAATCATTTACAATTAAAATAATCTCTCATTAGTACATAAAATGACTATTTTATCTTTGCAGCTTATCAAACTAACTATTATGCAAATTACGATGCCTATGAATGCATTATTCCTAAGTTATGCTAGAATCTAGCTTAATTCAGGTGATTTAGGTTGCATGATTGCTGTGCAATCAAACACGTGGTCTTCAGATGAACGAGTGCGAGTGAGGCGTGAGTGTAAGGCGTGCTCGTTGTGCGATCTTGACCATCGATCTCACGATCAACGATCTATCCACGCCCACACCTGTGGTAGCTCAGCAGTTCCAAGCAGTCTTCGAGCGAGTGAGATGCGCGAACCAATCTTGATTTCCAGTGCTCTCGCATTTCACCTACATGGAATTAGGCCGTGCAATGATGATCAGGTGTCTGAGGAGCGACCATGTTAGCGAAGGGGCGATTAGGCGCATCGGCGAGTGCATAATGAATGGAGTAGATGATGACATGTGGGACCATGGATGCCTACGATCGTGATGTGCACAATTTAAGCGCACGATGAGTGCTCGACCTAGAGTGTCCGATGAAAATCCTACGGTTGTAGGGGCTCCTTCACAGTTACAGCTGTTGTGCGTACCTCGCTAGCGCGTGCGCACGCACTACGCACGTTGTGCCTGCACTGTGTGCAGTCATGGTGTACGCGCTCGTGTCGGATGCGTGGTATTAGATTCCCTTGCATGCCAAATCATTTGGCACACCCCTTCCTTTCACCTACAAAAGGCCACCATCCATCCCCTTTGATCCTCATCCCTTCCTATCCTCCTCTATCCCTCCCTAGAGCTCAAGAATGCCTTTTAAGCTCTATTCTTGTGTCCCAGGCTTTTGGGATGCTCCACTAAAAAAATAAAATTTCCCTCTTCTCACCCCCTTCATGGAGCTCTCGTTAGTCATCCTCTCACCCCCATTTGAGGAAGTGGATCACCACAATGTCGCCCTGCCCCTATCGTCTTCATCTAGTTTCATCCTTCTATCTCCACACCACCTTCATCCAGGCGTCATCTGTTCTCCAAGCAGTTGTCGAGGGGGATTTTCTATCTCTATTTCTTTATCGCTTTCTGTAACAACCATTTGGTTCGATTTTATAAATATTTGTTATCTCTTGCTCTCTTTAATTATATTGTTGACTAGATTAATACTACTTACCTTAGTTTAATTAAGACTTCATATTCTGCCTATTTAAAATCCCAAAAAAATTATAAAGGAGAAAATACCAAAAAGAAATAAATCTAACTTGATTTTTAATTAAACGTAGCCTCCCCGTGTTCGACCTGGGATTCACCGAGTGTCGATAAGAAATTTTATCTGATAGCAAAATTCTGCAAATACGACTAATAAGTTTACAATATTTCATGATAAAATGCCTATTGTGCGGTTCCTAAGCTTTTTAGATGCATTCAACATTATAAATAATGTATAACATCTATCATATTTCATTTAGATTAATTTCTATAAATTGTACAATAATTCGCTTATTTCTTTGGCCAGGGAACAAGGCGATACATCTCTGGGATTCAGATGGAGAATCTGATATACGGATGTGATCAGGGCAACGATTAGAGTCCAACACTTCTGGAATCGCCCCAATCGAACCTCTGTAGCATCCTCTACAAGCCACAGAAGATCGATGGCTAGGGGACAGGATGACACAAATCCAGCCTCAAACAAAAAATCGAACCATGCAAATGGATTTGGGTTGACAATTGCTGCCCAACGGTGCAAAAATCGTCCCGATCAGACGTCTGTAGTGTCACCTACAAAGAGAAGAAGATGGACCGTCCAGATGGCACCATGTGGTTGAGAGTTTCACCTGGATCGAACGAATACTAGAGGAGAGGGGTGAATAGTATTGTTTCTTGAAATAGTACAAGGTAAAAATAAATTCACAACAAAAGTCAAGCACAAATTACACCTAGATTTAGAGTGGAAACCCAAACCGGGTGAAAACCACTACTTAAGCCTCTCGACTTAGGATTTTTTCGACAAGTCAAGACCAGTCAATCCACTATAGTATCACTTGAACGAGCGTGGTACAACCTCTTTACAACCACTTCTCTTTTTATCCTAAAGAGAAGAACAACAACAAAAACACAGGTCTTTCCAACACCTTGGAATTCATTAATCAAAGACAACAAAGTTGAATAACAAATAAAAATATATCTATGGAACCTCAATAAAGGATCAAACCAAGATTTTGGCAGAGGTTGGAAATGGCATGCTTTTGAAAGATGTGAATAGCGAAGTGTAGAACACTTTGAAAGAAGCACGAGAAACTCTGATTTTTAAGTGTATTGCTATTGAAAGTTAATTGAAAGGACTGCGTACGATCTCTATTTATATTAAAAAGTAGGCTTCAAAATGAAATAATATTGGTCGATCAATTAAGGTATGTTGGTCGATTAAAAAGCTATTTGGTTGATCAATTAAGTTGTTTGATCGATTAATTAGCTTGGTTGGTCGATCAATATGATTTTATTCAACTTCCTAAAATGGATTGGTTTGATCGATTAGCAAACTTGGTTGGTCGATCAACATGTTTTGGTCGATCAAAAAGAAATATTGGTCGATCAATAACCCTAAAAGTTGATTTTCAAAGAAGCGCAAAAAACTGTTTGATTGCTTTAATTTTGAGGTTCTTTATAATGATATCCTAGACTCAAATTAAAGGAAGATTACGCAAATCAGCAACCATGTGAACTTGACCCAAAAGAGAATCTTTAATCTGGGATGGTTATGAAATATTAGTATAGCAATAAACATAATTTTGGTACATCAAAATAGAGGTGTTTACATTCTCCCTCTTTTTGATGACAACAAAATTATAATTATGAAAATAGTCATGCATAATATCTCCCCCTTTTTGTTTCAGCAAAAAGTCAAAGATGCTACTTTGTTTTTCATTTAACTCCCCCCTAAACATGTAAATAAAGCAAGATAATTTTAAACATGCATTAACCAAAAGAGAGTAACATTTAATTGAGAGAGATAACATTCATCATACATAAAGAGTCTAGATAAGCGGTGCATAAGAATAAAATTGTTTTGAGAAAAAATAAGTTTTACATGCCAACAAAAAGAACTAAGTAAAGGTAATCTAATCATCTAATGATGCCATGAAGGCATCCATCGTGCTCTGAAGATCTGTGTCTAACTCAAGATCTAGCGAATTTGATCTCTCAGAAGATGCAGGCTGACTAAGACAATGGTGACTCTAAGTTGACGATCTGGGTGTCGGCTGCCTAGATGTCCTGCGCGGTGGTGTAACTTGTTGATCTGCTGGTGCTGCTGCTGACGTAGTAGGTGGAGGAGGAGGTGCTGCAGAGGATGGAGGCATGGTAGTAGATCGGCGATGTCGAGGAGGTCGGTGAAGCTGCTACTGAATGTCATGAACAGACTCTCCAAGTCTGTCCAAGAATTGACTCTGAGCATTCAGGTAGTCTGATACCTGATGCCTGATGCCCATGGCGCATCAAATCTGTCTCCCTCTGCTAGTGCATCATTAATGAGATACCATTTGTCACATCCTGAATACTCACAAAGTCCCTGCCTAAGAGGGGTCTGTCCAAGAGGCTCCAGTCTTGGTCGTAGAAGGATGGAGACGGTCGCACTGGAGGACATGTTGCTGTAAAGTGCTCATAAGGTGGGAAAGGAGGAGGAACTGCTGATGGTTCTTGTTGCTGCTGCTGTTGCTCCTGGGCTGCTTCCTCACCATGGGCTCCCTGTGCTTGATCTATCTTCGTATAAGTGAGCTTATAAAAAATGGAGACTCTAGTAATAAGTTGTTTATGGTTTACATCCATGGAAACATTGAAGTGTAGGAAGATATGGGAGAGAAGTGTCTCAAACTGGAAATAGTTGGTGGGAGGCTTGCTCATGAGATACAAAATCAAGTGATTCCAATTGAACTGCTTATTCTTAAGGAGTGCATAAAGAGTGATGAGCATAATACTAAGGCAGTTTTCAAATGATGTAGATTTAGACATAAAATTTCATAGAAAAGCTTGATTGAGAAATCGTGGAAGACGACGAAAATAAGGTGACTTGGCTGGACGACCCAAGTCAAAATGAGAGGGAGTGAGCAGGGTCTCTCTAATGGTATTCGTCTGTGTCTGCTGGTGGAGCTCAAGAAACATGGGACTAATAGACGGACAACCAAGAATCTCAGAAAGAACATCTACATTGACCAGAACCTCTATGCCATAGACGTTTGAGGTCAACTCGATGTTGAAACCCTCACCTATATTTTTCAGATTGGCATATAATAGGTGATAGGCCATGGGGTCAACACTAAGTATGCAGCTATTCGTGGAACCCGTGTAAAAGTTTCGCTTAAAAGGACATAATATCTGATGGTAAGAAAATTTTTCGTGGAAACTAAGGAATATAGACTCAAAGTAAGTACAGTTGACAGGTCTACCAACATGCGGTCAAAATTTTGTGAATAAAGAAAAACGGTCATGTGTGGCCTCAGTGATGAAGAAACAATCAAAAGTGTCATCACGATGAAATGAAGAGGAGGTACGCGCGTGTTTTGGAGCCATTCAGAATTCGCAAAAACATGTTAGTCGATAAAAAATTTTTGATTGGTTGATCAAAAATGACCCGACTAAAGTTATGGAAAAACTGACTTTTGGTCGATCAACCTAAGTAATTTGGTCGACCAAAAGTGGTTAGACTCGAAAAAATCGAGAGGAGAATGGATGTTATGCTCACTTATATTGTTTCATCGATTTTTAATTGAGTAGAGGCTGCCATTACCGTGTCTTTACCCTTTACTTTGTCCATCGAGAATTTCTTCAAGATCTTTGTTGTGTATTTGGTTTGAGATATGAAGATTCTAAAGGATAGCTGGTCAATTTGAAGTCCGAGAAAGAATCGAAGTTCTCCCATCATGCTCATTTCAAACCGATCTTGCATTACCTTTGCAAATTCTAGGCATAATAGATCATTAGTCGCACTGAAAATAATATCAACATAATTTGTATTTTTAACAGATTATCTTATTTTCTTGTAATAAATAAAGTTGGATCTATTTTACCAATTTTAAACTCATTTTCAATTAGGTAGGATTTTCATCTGTCGTACCAAGCTCGTGGAGCTTGTTTAAGACTATATAAAGCTTTGTTCAGTTTATAAACATAGTTTGGATATTTAACATCTTAAAAAATTGGAGGGTGTTTAATATAGACTTTTTCCTTGATGAATTCATTTAGGAAGGTACTTTTGATGTCCATTTGAAAAAGTTTGAATTTCATATGGGTAGTAAAGGCTAGTAACATCCTAATGGATTCTAGGTGAGCTACGAAAGCATATGTTTCATCAAAATTAATTCATTCTTCTTGATTATACCCTTGGGCCACAAGTCTAGCTTTATTTCTAACTACTTCTCCAGATTCATTAAGTTTGTTCCTAAAGACCCACTTGGTTCCTATAATGGTTTAAGAGTCAGGCTTTGGGACAAGTTCCCATACATTATTTCTCTTGAATTGATTTAATTCATCTTCCATTGCAATGATCCAATAATTGTCAGAAAAGGCTTCCTTCACATTTTTGGGTTCTAATTGTGAAACAAATGCAGTGAAAGCAGTGAGAGCTAAACTATTAAAAGAAGATCTAGTTTGAACTTCTTTAGACAATTCACCTATCACCAATTCCTTTGGATGATCTTTTACATAAGAAATATCTCTAGGAAGTTCATCAGAAATATTTTCTTCTGGAATGTTTGATGGGTCATTTACTAGTTTATCCTCATCATTGTTTACTGAAGATTTAGGTTGAGCTAAAGCTTCATCAAATGATACATGCATAGTTTCCTCAACAACTGAATTCTTCTTGTTAAGGACTCTATAGGCTTTGCTTTTGGTTGAGTATCTGATGGTCGGCCCGGATAGGTTGTTAATATGATATTTTTATCGTTGAAATGTGTATAGTGGTTAACCTAATTCAGACCTAACCATCTCTTTACAAAATTTTTAACCTGGGCTAATTGATTTTATCTTGTCACTTTTAGGCCCAGGGTCGAACTCAGGGAAGTGGGGTTCAAGTCGAGTTTCTACGTTTTCCTTAAAACGCGTCTCTTCCGTTCGTTTATTCTGTTTTTGGTATTTTTCTTATTTAGGTTTTTTTCTGGTAATCCTTGTTCTTGAGACACACCCTCAAAAATTGTGTCCTTGGCTTTTAGCCAAAACAGAGTTTCAAAACACGTCTTGCTACTTGCAAGACGGGGGTACCTGCAAATCAAAGATTATCTTTTCACTTTTATACCTTTTTTTATCTTTTTACTAAGAAGGAAGCTATCAGATAGAAAGTAAATATAGTAGCTATAGATATATATTTATATGTAGTATATATATAAAGGGGTGGGGGTGGAGGTGATGATGGAGTGTAGCACTATGTCGAGTCAGTTGACGTCTAGAGAGACGCAACCAACACGACTAGGTGCCGCGTGGAGTGTGGATGGAGGATGGATGATGTATGGGACCACGCTTTTTTTTGTACGCGTGTATCAGGGAATATCAGCAACTGGTGCAGATATCCCCGCGATACAGCGTATAATAAATAACATGAAAGTATATGTACATATGTATGTATATAAGTAAATATATCTATATATATATATATATAAATGTATGGTTATATATGTATAGATATATATATATATAGATATATATGTGTATAGATATGTATATAAGTATATATATATATTACTATATATATGTATATATATATATATATATGTATATAAGTATATATGTATCTAGATATATATATATATATGTGTGTATATATATAAGTATATAGATATGTATATATATATATATGTATATAAGTATATATGTATATATATATAAGTATATGTATAAGTATATAGATATGTATATATATATATATGTATATGAGTATGTGTATATATATATATATATATATATTATATATGTATATGTATATATATATTATATTATATGTATGTATACATAACTATATAGATATACTATGTATATATAAGTATATATATATAGATATATGTATATATATATATATATATATGTATATATGTTACTATGAGTGTGTGTGTGTGTGTCGGTGAATGGGTGTGTGTGTGTTGCTGTAAGTGAAAAAAAGAGAGAGAGAGAGAGAGAGATAGAGAATACGTGAGAGAGAGAGAGTGGGAGACAGAGAGGGAGCGGGCGGGAGAGATCGCGGAGAGAGAGAGAGCGCCAGAGAGAGAAAGAGCGGGCGGGAGAGATTGCGAGCGCGGACGATGGCAGCGAGTTAAGGCGTCTGCTCGCGGCGGCAGACGTCTGACGCCGCGTCGTCTGAAGGCGGAGGCGGACGTCTGAAGATCGCGGATGCAGGCGCGTCTTCACGCGGAGAAGGTGACGCGTCTGCAGGCCGGGTGCGAGGAAGGAGAGCGGGCGATGGCGTGCTCGGAGAGGGCGGCGGGGAGTCTGCAGTCGGTCGCGGAGGGTTGCAGCGGTTCGCGGGGGTTGGCGCGAGGCCGTAGCCGGCCGCTGCAGTGCGCGCAGCGGCCTGTCGCGGGTGGAATTGCAGAGGCGACAGAGCAGAGGCGGAGACGGGGAACGGGCCTGCAGGCGCGCGCGGAGGGTTGCGCGCCTGCGGGGAAGGTCGCGGAGGAGGCGGGGGTCGCTGTTGCTGCTGCTGCTGCCGCGGTTTAGCTGCTGCTGCTTCAAGCTTCGGACCTTGAAGCGGCAGCAATGGCGTGGAGATGCAAACGAAGAGAAAAGAACACACCACGCCCACCTGCTCGTTGAAGAGCTGGGCGGTGGTGTTCCCACTGTGGTGGTGAGCACCACAGTGGGTTCTCCTGCTCGCCGGGTGCCTCCTCGACGGAGGGCCGGCGTATGGGAGGGGAGAACGGGCGAGGAAGGTGGTGGACTGCAGCGTGGCGATTTTTCAGCAGCTGCCGCAGCTGCGTATTGCAGCAACGTTTTTTCTCATCCGTCGCGAGGAAGAGCTGCGGCTTTATAGAGGAGGAGAGCATGGCGGGGAGGCATGGCAGCAGCAAGGAGAGGCGCGGAGAGTGGCTGCTGCAGGGAGAGGCGCGTGGCGTTGCAGCATGGCGTGGATGTGGGCGTGGGAAGAAGGCAGCCGCGGGAATGAGAAAAAAAGAAAGATGAAAATAAAAATAGAGAAGGGACTTTTGCAAAGAAACACTTGATAAAAAAAATAATTATGCAAGCCATTTATTCCATTCTCTTCTCCTCTCAATTAAATGCATGCATGCAAGCGTTTTTACAAATGCGACTATAGGATTATAATATACATAGTTAATGCTAGAAAATAGCATAAGAAGGCGTTCTTATAGGCGTGTTTTGAGGTGCAAACATATACCCCCATGCCTATCTTTTGCTAGTCCCTAGCAAAATCGTATTTAGAAATGATCTTAAGCTGAAGATTTTCTTCTGAGATGATATCGGTGTGTTTATTATCGGATATTGTGAGAACCAATTGTAGAGAAGATTACCAGTACTTTAAGTCTTACATGACAAAGATTATCTCTCAACTAACCAGGACTCTTGATATTTAAACCTTAAGTACGATTTCCAGGACCCAGGAGGTTTTGCCATACTCGAGAGCTCAAGAGGTTATGGTTTGTGCATAGTGAAGGATCAAGACTGACCAGATGAACCTTAAGACTCACTCCCAAGGTTTCACGAATTTTTAAGTACAGGTTGGTCCCAATTTCAGCTCGTGTTTTCGGATTGACCCTTAAGATGATTACGGAAAACTCAACTCCCATTTTCTATTTTTTTTTTTGAAACACCTGTCAGTATATCTCTTACAACACATTTTGACAGAGCAGACTTTTTTTTTTTTTTTGGTGGGAGAGTTTCTTTTTGGTGGAAAGAGTCGCTCCTAAACACAAGACTAAAGCCTGGGATAAAAAGTCTACCTGCGCGTACAGGTAAGGACTCCACCTTCCCTAATGAACACTAGGGTTGGATCTTATGTTCACCTGTTCTTTCCTGATATGTGTAGTGTGAACCAAGTTTACTTAAGCTCTCAAGAAAAAGCAAACCAACGAATCCTGTACTGGTGTCTCAGGTACAAGAAACGTTCTTAGTTAGGAGAGATTTTGATCTATTTCGTCAATGCTTTAAGTGAATTAAGCCGAGCCTGAGCGAATCAAGCTTCTGTGGCCTGGAAATTCTTCAAAACAGAGGTTGAATATCCATAAACACTTATTGTATTTTTTTTTTTTTTAGCTTTTAGATCATTACTAAACACCATTTATTACTAATATATATATATATATATTTTTTTTTTCTTTTTTTTTCTTTTTCTTGCATATTTATAAATAGGTGGTAATTGTCTGATACCATAAAATACCCGGATCCTATGGATGCCTATCCACCCCCCCATGCCAAACAATGCTATGTCCTCATATGTATGCAAGGAAAGGCAGAGAACGGACGACAGATCGGGTAACAGGAGCTGAGGTTCAGGGTATAAATCAGGGTGGAAGGGTGGGTGGATGGTGGGTGGTGAAGAGAAAAGCGAAGTAATCGCGATAGAGGCGTGAAAAGTAATGGTGGATGGTGAGAGATTTGGCGTTTTCTGGGACGAGAGTGTCCCAGGCGGATCAGAAAACAGATCAGGAAGAGGAAGTTGGCCCTTAGATTGGCCAAGAAGGGGGGCTTTTTGGATAGATGGATCCAAAAGGGAATAGCCCCGGTGAGTAAGATGTGGGCTCAAGGTCCCAGTGTGGATTTGCAAATCCGCCTGATTTAGCGGGAAAGAAAGGGCAATCCGGTCTTCCATAGTGTGGACCGGCGGTGAGCAGCCCGGCAATGACTCAGACCACGAGGTATGGGAAGCGGAGAAAACCTCGTCAGAAGTCTGGTCAGGAGAAGGTACAGGAATAGGGAGGGATTGGGGAACGTCACAGTATGCGTTGGTCAGGCAGTTATCAGTGTTTATAGGTAATCCGCAACAGTCCGAATAGGTCCCAATTAGTTCGATACACGTACTGACAGTCACGTCCTCGTCAGACGTGTCATCCTTGATGTGATCACTATCAGCATAAGAGTGCGGTGCTGCAGCGGGATTAACCTGAAATCCCGAAGGAATACTCGGAGCTTGCAGAATTTGATGAACCTGTTCCTGAGAAGGTTGTACCTGTGGTTGCGGACCACAGGGTACAAAGTTTTGCGGGTTTGGAACAGGTTGGGTGGGAAAAGTGCCCTGAGATCGAGTCGCCATGCTTAGTTGATTGATCTCAGCATTCTGCTGCGCCAAATGCTGAAGAGAGGTCATGTTTTCTTTATGGCGCTTTGACATTTCCGTCATCATTCGCATCAATTTATCAAGAGGTTTTGATGCGTGTTTGGTTTTCTGTACACAAGGGCCTCATGGCAGATTTGCCATAGGATTAGACTGGGCCCTTGGGATGACGGGTGCGGACGATCGCATTGGTCCACCAGCGGGGTTTCGACGCTGCGGGTTGTTGGACCATGCAAAGTTGGGATGATTATGCCACCCTGGGTTATACGTGGCAGAAAACGGGTTATTCCCCAGGGTGCAGGCATCTTCTATGCCAGAAGACGTGTCCGCATATGTGTCCGAGTACACGGAGGCTTGGTCCTCCGTGTTGAAATACTGGCTCACAGAAGCCAGTTCCACATGACTTACCGAGTCGCTTTGTGCGACACTCGATAAGGAAGGTCTTGCAGGGTTTCTCGGGATAAGCCTGGTGTTGAAAGAATTGAAATTGTGACGAAGTGGTGAGGCGGGGGTGTGTGCCATGTTTGTGGAGGAGGAGGATGATTCGGCTCTTTTTCTAGATTTATCAATCAATACAAGCAATTCAGGGTTTTGTGACCTCCTCCCAAACATGCACTACCGCAGGAAGAATTGGGGAGATGAGAAGGGAAAAGGGATGAGAGAAATGACGCCGCAAAGGTACACTTGATTACAAATCAATACAGTCAAGTTCCTAACCTCTACAGTGTGCCCTTAGACCTAAAGATCTAAGTTACCTACTATCACGAACTACGGAACCGAATGCGAGCACCGCGGAACCACCAGGCCAGATTGAAAGGCCGTTTGCCCCAGTCTTAGACACCCGATAGCACGCGGGAACTCTCACCAGCACGTAGTCGCTACACACAGGTAGTTAGACCTCCAATCCTTAGTAAGGGTCAAGTTACTACCAGTTTTAATTAGAGGCTTAGGGTCAAGTGCTTTTGGAATGTGAAGGGCGTTGTTTACGGGTAATGCCCAAGTGATTGATTTTAAGAGTGTGTAAGAACAAGCATGCAACGGGGAAATCTCCCCGAATTGAAGTTTTAATTGGTGAATGGTTTTTAGAGTTCAACCTTAAGTAGTATGAATTTTAGGATTTTGCTGAATTACCAATTCAACCAATCTCCGGGTTTTGCAAGAATACAGGTTTTCTTTCTAAAGCCCAAGAAACCCTTCTTCAATTATCAGTTAGTTAATGCATGCTAAAATGCAATGGGCTACCCTAAATGGAGATTTCTATGTGTGGATGCGCGAATCAATTTTATACCAATGTGACAGGGAGCCAAAGCACTTCAATTCAAGTGCTCCCAATCACCAGAAATGATTTCCACACACAAGGCTTCAACCAAAAGATAAAGAAAATAAAATTGTTGGGGTTGAAGTATTCAGGATCGAATCACAGGCAAATTTGAAAAGTCGTGGTGGGGTTGGAATCAACTCAATTCCAAGTCTCCCCACCAAAAATGTGATCCTGAATTAAAGATAAGTGAGGCAAAAGAGGGATACAAGCAATCTTTTTCTTTGCTTCAAAGAATACTTCCCACGGCGAAAAATCTAAGAATGAAGATTCTCGGATTTTCGCTATGCGAAGTAAGGTGGGAAATCCCGGGGCAGTGGGAGTGAAGACAACCAATCAATCAAGTGAATTTTAATCCACTTGCCCTCAAGAAATCACAAGAAGTTTTTCTAGTTTTTAGTTTTAAATTTTTTTTTTTCTTTTTTTTTTTTTTTATTGTGGTGGCAAGTTAACCCTAATTTGATGAGAAAAGAAAACCTACTTGTTCGGCAACGTGTGCGAAGCTCCAATGCGATGTCGGCGTCTTCACGCTCTCGTTCCCGCCTTGGATCTGCTCACGTCCTCGACTTTGTCAGCCTTCTTCTCCTTCCACCAGGTTCACCTGCACACCAAAAACAATAATACCCGTGAAGAGAGAAGAGACAAATTTAAAGGAATTGGATAGAAACTTACTCGAAAGTGCACCTCCCCGGCAACGGCGCCAGAAAAGTTATGATGGGTCGGCCCAAATAGGTTGTTAATATGATATTTTTATCGTTGAAATGTGTATAGTGGTTAACCTAATTCAGACCTAACCATCTCTTTACAAAATTTTTAACCTGGCCTAATTGATTTTATCTTGTCACTTTTAAGCCCAGGGTCGAACTCAGGGAAGTGGGGTTCAAGTCGAGTTTCTACCTTTTCCTTAAAACGCGTCTCTTCCGTTCGTTTATTCTGTTTTTGGTATTTTTCTTATTTAGGTTTTTTTTTTTTTAGTAATCCTTGTTCTTGAGGCACACCCTCAAAATTGTGTCCTTGGCTTTTAGCCAAAACAGAGTTTCAAAACACGTCTTGCTACTTGCAAGACGGGGGTACCTGCAAATCAAAGATTATCTTTTCACTTTTATACCTTTTTTTTATCTTTTTACTAAGAAAGAAACTAACAGATAGAAAGTAAATATAGTAGCTATAGATATATATTTATATGTAGTATATATATAAAGGGGTGGGGGTGGAGGTGACGATGGAGTGTAGCACTATGTCGAGTCAGTCGACGTCTAGAGAGACGCAACCAACACGACTAGGTGCCGCGTGGAGTGTGGATGGAGGATGGATGTGTCCACGCTTTCTGTACACGCTGTATCGCAGAATATCAGCAACTGGTGCAAATATTCCCGCGATACAGCGTATAGTAAATAACGTGAAAATATATGTACATATGTATGTATATAAATGTATAAGTATATATGTATAGATATATATAGATATATATATATATATAGGTGTATATATATATATATATATATATATATATATATATATGTATGTATATATGTATATAGCTATGTATATATGTATATAACTATATATATATAATACTATATAGATATATATATATATATATGTATATAAGTATATATGTATCTAGATATATATGTATATATATATGTGTATATGTATAAGTATATAGATATGTATATATATATATATGTATATGAGTATGTGTGTATATATATATATATATATTATATATGTATATGTATATATATATTATATTATATGTATGTATACATAACTATATAGATATACTATGTATATATAAGTATATATATATAGATATATGTATATGTATATATATATATATATGTATGTATATAAGTTACTATTAGTGTGTGTGTGTGTGTGTCGGTGAATGGGTGTGTGTGTGTTGCTGTAAGTGAAAAGAGAGAGAGAGAGAGAGAGAGAGAGAGAGAGAGAGAGATAGAGAATACGTGAGAGAGAGAGAGCGGGAGACAGAGAGGGAGCGGGCGGGAGAGATCGCGGAGAGAGAGAGAGCGCCAGAGAGAGAAAGAGCGGGCGGGAGAGATCGCGAGCGCGGACGATGGCAGCGAGTTAAGGCGTCTGCTCGCGGCGGCGGACGTCTGACGCCGCGTCGTCTGAAGGCGGAGGCGGACGTCTGAAGATCGCGGATGCAGGTGCGTCTTCGCGCGGAGAAGGTGACGCGTCTGCAGGCCGGGTGCGAGGAAGGAGAGCGGGCGATGGCGTGCTCGGAGAGGGCGGCGGGGAGTCTGCAGTCGGTCGCGGAGGGTTGCAGCGGTTCGCGGGGGTCGGCGCGAGGCCGTAGCCGGCCGCTGCAGTGCGCGCAGCGGCCTGTCGCGGGTGGAATTGCAGAGGCGACAGAGCAGAGGCGGAGACGGGGAACGGGCCTGCAGGCGCGCGCGGAGGGTTGCGCGCCTGCGGGGAAGGTCGCGGAGGAGGCGGGGGTCGCTGCTGCTGCTGCTGCTGCCGCGGTTTAGCTGCTGCTGCTTCAAGCTTCGGACCTTGAAGCGGCAGCAATGGCGTGGAGATGCAAACGAAGAGAAAAGAACACACCACGCCCACCTGCTCGTTGAAGAGCTGGGCGGTGGTGTTCCCACTGTGGTGGTGAGCACCACAGTGGGTTCTCCTGCTCGCCGGGTGCCTCCTCGACGGAGGGCCGGCGTATGGGAGGGGAGAACGGGCGAGGAAGGTGGTGGACTGCAGCGTGGCGATTTTTCAGCAGCTGCCGCAGCTGCGTATTGCAGCAACGTTTTTTCTCATCCGTCGCGAGGAAGAGCTGCGGCTTTATAGAGGAGGAGAGCATGGCGGGGAGGCATGGCAGCAGCAGGGAGAGGCGCGGAGAGTGGCTGCTGCAGGGAGAGGCGCGTGGCGTTGCAGCATGGCGTGGATGTGGGCGCGGGAAGAAGGCAGCCGCGGGAATGAGAAAAAAAGAAAGATGAAAATAAAAATAGAGAAGGGACTTTTGCAAAGAAACACTTGATAAAAAAATAATTATGCAAGCCATTTATTCCATTCTCTTCTCCTCTCAATTAAATGCATGCATGCAAGCGTTTTTACAAATGCGACTATAGGATTATAATATACATAGTTAATGCTAGAAAATAGCATAAGAAGGCGTTCTTATAGGCGTGTTTTGAGGTGCAAACAGTATCCTAAGAATTTTCTTTCTGAACTTTTAGCATCAAACTTATCAATATTATCCTTAGTATTGAGTATAAAACATCAACAACCAAATATCTTCGAATAGGAAATTCTAGGTGTTCTTCCATGATAGAGTTCAAAAGGTATTTTTTTTTTGATAGGTTTAATTAGTGATTTAGTTTGGATATAGCAAGCAGTGTTTATAGCCTCTGCCCAAAAATACCGAGGCAGCTTTGACTCGTACAGCATTGTGCGGGCACACTCTTCTAAGGTTCTATTTTTCCTTTTTGCTACACCATTCTAAGGTGTGACTCTAAGGAATGCAAATTCATGTTTTATCCCATATTGATCACAGAAATTGGTAAAGGATTCATTCTCAAATTCTCCGCCGTGATCACTCCTAATCCTAATTACTTTAGATCCTTTTTCATTTTGTAGTCTTCTAACTAATTTTCTAAAAGCATCAAAGGTTAAGTCTTTACCTTTTAGGAAAGATACCCAAGTAAATATAGAAAAGTCATCAATTGTGACTAGACAATATCTGCACCCGTTTAGGCTTTTGGATTTAGTTGGTTCGAACAAGTCTAAGTGAAGTAGCTCCAAAGGTTGTGAAGTGCTAACCATCCTTTTTGGTTTGAAGGGATTTTTAGTTTGTTTACCAACTTGACAGGAATCGCAGACTTTGCTCCTCTTGAATTTGATATTTGGCAGACCTTTGACAAGTTCATGTTTCATGAGTTTATTAATGTTTCTTATGTGAACATGACCTAGTTGTTTGTGCTAAATTGTTGCTTCTTCATCGGATACGACAAGACATTTAAGACTGCCACATTTATTGAAGTTAACAGTGTAGATGTCTTTATGTTGATTTCCATTGAGAAGTGTTTATTTTGTTTCTTTATCTCACATTTTAAAATCATCTGAAGTGAAAGTGATTTTGTATCCTTTATCACATATTTGGGTAACACTTAACAGGTTATGTTTTAATTCACTAAGTGTATATTATCAAAAGAGGTAGAAGAGGTACCAATTTGGCCAGTACCAATAATATGGCCCTTGTGGTTGTTCTCGAATGTGATGGTACCACCATCCTGGTGGTGAAGTTGCAGAAATAGGTCTTCCTCCCTGGTCATGTGCTTTGAACATCCACTGTCCATGATCCATCTCTTTTCTTCTTGTTCCTCGTCTTCTAGCGCCATTAGTCCTAGAAGATCTTCTTCTTCGGAGGTTTCTTCTTCTTCTAAACTTGAGTCTGATTTATCCCAAGTTGCTGTGAATGCCTTTTTCTTTTCTTCTCTTCTGGGAAGCTTCATCTTTTCTGATTCCTTTTTGAGAATCGGACAATCCTCCTTGATGTGTCCCTTTCTCTTGCAGTTATAGCAGATAATTGCGTCAGCTTTGGCTTCTTCTTTCTTCTTCCTCCAGCTTCTTTTGTTCTTGAGGAACTTTCTGAATTTTCTTGAAAGGAGGGCTATATCTTCCTCTTCGTCTTCACTCGAGGAATCTTCTGTTTGTTGAGTGACTTCAAGAGCCACAGTTTTCTTCTTGATTCCTTCACCTTCATGCTCCTTCGTTTGTTGGAGTTGGACTTCGTAGGCCATAAGACTTCCGATAAGATCGTCTAGTTTTAAGGTAGATAGATGTTTCGACTCCTGTATGGTAGTAGTCTTGGTCTCCCAATTACTGGTGAGTGATCGAAGAATCTTTCTCACCAAGGATTTATTCTTGATCTCTTGATCTAGATTTCTTAAGGAGTTTATGATGTCCATGAATCTTGTGAACATCTTTTTAATTGATTCTCTTTTCTTTATCCTGTAAAGCTCATAATTCTATGTTAGTAAATTTACTCTAGTTTCTTTTACCTTAGATGTCCCCTCGTGGGTGACTTCGAGGATGCTCTAGATCTCGTAGGCTATCTTGAAAGCAGAAATGTGATTGAATTCTGCTCTTGAAAGCCCACAGAAGATTGCATTCATGGCTTTAGCATTGTGTGTTGCCGTCTTCCTTTGATTTGGTGTCACAGCCACTCCCTTTATTTCAGGACATGTACTTGGAGGTGATGACATCCCACACCTCGAAATCCATAGATTCTAGGAAGATTTGCATCCTAGTCTTCCAATATCTATAGTTCGTTTCGTTAAAGAGCGGAGGTCAAACGGCTGATTGCCCTCAGCATATGTGTCGATAGATGACTTTGACATCTTCTGGACAACGAGGCTCTAGTACCAAATGAGAGTTTCGCCTGGATCAAACGAATACTAGAGGAGAGGGGTGAATAGTATTGTTTCTTGAAATAGTACAAGGTAAAAATAAATTCACAACAAAAGTCAAGCACAAATTACACCTGGATTTAGAGTGGAAACCCAAATTGGGTAAAAATCATTACCTAAGCCTCTCGACTTAGGATTTTTTCGACTAGTCAAGACTAGTCAATTCACTATAGTACCACTTGAACGAGGGTGGCACAACCTTTTTACAATCACTTCTCTTTTTATCCTGAAGAGAAGAACGACAACAAAAACATGGATCTTTCCAACACCTTGGAATCCGTTAATCAAAGATAACAAAGTTGAATAACAAATAAAAATATATCTATGGAATCTCAACAAAAGATCAAACTAAGATTTCGGTAGAGGTTTGAAATGACGTACTTTTGAAAGATGTGAATAGCGAAGAGTAGAACACTTTGAAAGAAGCACAAGAAGCTCTGATTTTTGAGTGTATTTCTATTGAAAGTTGTTAATTGATAGGGTTACATACGACCTCTATTTATACGAAAAAGTAGGCTTTAAAAGGAAATGATATTGGTCGATTAGTTAAGATATGTTGGTCGATCAAAAAGATATTTGGTCGATAATTAAGTTGTAAGATCAATCATAGGTTGGTTGATTAATTAGATTGGTTGGTCGATCAATAGGATTTTAATCAACTTCCTAAAAAGGATTTGTTTGATCGAGTAGCAAACTTGGTTGGTCAATCAACATGTTTTGGTCGATCAAAAAAAAATATTGGTTGATCAATAACCCTAAAAGTTGATTTTTAAAGAAGGGCGAAAAATTGTTTGATTGCTTTATTTGAGGTTCCTTACAATGATATCCTAGACTCAAATAAAAGGAAAATTATACACATCAACAACCATCTGAACTTGATCAAAAAGAGAAGCTTTAATTCGGGATGGTCCTGAAATATTAGTGAAGCAATAAACATAATTTTGGTGCATCAAAACAGAGGTGTTACAGTGGTGACAACCCAAGGCTACCTAAGCCCCTTGCTCAACTCTAAAGGCACATCCATCGTGCGGTCTTAGTCGTTGGATCGCAATCGGAGGGTTGAGAACAAGCCACGTCACTTGCACCTCTCAGCCCACATGCCTCTAGAGCAAAGATCAAGGCTAGATCTCAATTGTTGGATCGAGATCCAATGGCCGGCATACATTCCTCCCAGCCTCAGCTCAGTAGTGTGCAGTGTGTAATCACGTTTTAAAAGATATTTAGTTGTAGTATAGCTCAAAAACACGACAAATAAATTTGTAAAGACCGGTGAGTATCGGGTTGTTCGTAGAGAGGCAATATCGATTTTAACAGAAACTTTTCAATAAAACTAGTTCTAACAGGTATTTATATATGACTGGAGCTAGGAGGATGGAGAGGAGAGGAGAGGTGCAGCTAGGGTTTGGGAGGCGAACGACGGCTGGAGAGTTTGGAGGTCTACGAGAAGTCATTAGAGGGAGAGGATGGAGGAGGCATGGGCACCTCTACAGGTGGCTCAAAGGGCTGGTGAGATGTGGAGGCGTAGTTGCGGAGGGAATGTGGATGTCGTGTTATCGCTGTAGAAGAAGCGGACATATGGCGGCAATGTGTAGGTCGTCGACCCTATGCTTAGCGTGTTGGGGGTGGGGACACAAAAGGAATGAATGTAGAGCAAAAGGGAGGGAGACGTAGAATGCTGGTGGGCGAGATAGGGTTCAGGGTGTTAGTGAGAGGCCTCCGCCGCCTCCACCACCACCGTCGGAGGGGTTGGGGTAGGTGTATGATGTGGAAGTGCCTCAATTCGAGGAGACTAGGGCAGCGGAGATGGCGATCAGGGGGGCGCTCATCGGTGAAGTTATGATTGGAACCTATGCTCTTGAGACGATCCAAAAGCTGGTAAGGTCTCTTTCACTTTCTTCTCAGGGGTGGAAGGTGGCACATTTAGGGGGGGGGGGGCAAGTTTTTTGCTTTTCGATCTGGGCATGTTGGATGTGGAAGGGCTATGTTTCCGTACATCGAGCTACGACGGGGTGACGGTGTTATGGAGACTGGTGTCTCCTTTTGATGGAGCTCTTCGTGATCATCCTCCTCAGAGGATCGAGGTCAGAAGGGGGGTTATGGAGATCTGGGGACTGCTATTGCATTTACGGACAAAGGGGTTGGTGGTTGGTGTGATTGCCAACTTTGCGACCATGGAGGAGAGTGCCGTGGTTGGTTTGTGTGAGGGAGATGGGAGATCGATTAAGGTCGATGTGAAGGTGACAAGGGGGGGTCCAATCCCAGACAAAGTTATCCTCAGGTGCGGGGGAAGTTCTTGGCTTCTTCGGCTGAAATTGGCCTTCTGCCGTGAGGTTAGTATGCAAGAGGTGATCCCTAATGTACAGGTTGAGGAGATGGACACCCAGAATGACCCCCAAGGGGATAGTGCTAGGTGTTCTGGTAGACAAGAGGCGAAGAAAAGGAAGGAGCTTCATTGGTCGGAGGTGCCGGGCGAACCAACCACTATCAGAGGCTGCGTTGGTGGAGGATGAAGGTGGAGGAAGGGAGCTTGTAATTGTGAATTCTAATGCTTTGAGGCAACATTTGATCCGTGAGGCTACTCCACAGAATCCTGATAGCATCTCTTTTTTGGTGCCGAGGGAGCTGAAATATGAGGTAGGTTCCTCATCAAGGGGGACGTATGTGCGCTCACCTTATAAATTGAGGGGAAGCAGTGCTAGTGGAGGTCAAACATGCAGTGAAGGGAAGGTAGTAGACATCCTGAAGGTTGAAAAGACAACTGGGGGGCAATAGGGGGCCTCGAAGTCTGGGGGATGAAGGTGCTCACATGAAATGTACATGGGTTATGCAATAGATTGTAGAGGGCATCGCTGGCTAGATATCTTTGTGAGTGGGAGGTGGATTGTGCCTTGTTACAGGAGACTCATATAGAAGAGGAAGGGGACTCTCTATGGCAGTCACTGTTACAGGGGGTAGGCTGATTTTAAAGCTGTGAATGTGATTGGTAGGGCAGGAGGGATGGCTGTGTGGTGGAAGAAGTCTTGTCTGAATTTGCTACAGGTTTGGAGGGGAAAATTTGTGCTCTCTTGCAGATTTCAGGTAGTTAGGGATGCACAGGAGCTGATTCTGTCGTGTGTGTATGGACCGTGTGCAGACAATTTAAGAAATGAATTGTGGCAGGAGCTGTGCAGGATGGCGAGTAATACAAATGGGATCCCCTGGCTTGTTGGTGGGGATTTCAACAGCGTTTTATCCGTGACTGATCAACGGAATGGACAGGGGGACAGGTCCTCTCTTGGCTTTCAGTTAGTAGTGTCGGAGGTGGGTCTCAATGAATATCCATCAGCAGGGGTTGAGTTCACCTGGTGTGGGGGTAATGGGCTATTGGAAGGGAGACAGCTAGATATTTCAAGGAAGCATCGAGATCAAGAGGGAGAGGGGGCTGGAGAATGACAGCTTCAGATTTCCCTCGGGTGGGAAGTACGGTAGCAGCAAAGCTGATTGAGGATATTTCAGAGTAGGAGGTGGTGGAGGCTATGGTTGGGTTGAATGTAGAGGGTTTTCCAGGTCCAGACGGCTTCCAGGTATTTTTCTACAAGGAATTGTGGCCTGTGGTCAAAGGGGATGTGATTGAGGTTATTAAAGAATTCCAAAAGGGCAACTCAGACATGGAGAGAATCAACAAATCTTATTTGTTTCTATTACCAAAGTGCAATGGGGCAGAAACACTGGCAGACTTCAGACCCATTACGCTATCAAACTCAATCTATCTAATCATTGGTAAAGTACTGGCAAACAGGTTGAAGCATGTCTTGGCTGATTTGATTAGTCCGGTGCAAGCTGCTTTTCTCCCTAATAGAACTTTACAGGAGTCGTTCATCGTGGCGCAAGAGATGATCTCGGGTTGGGAGAGGAGAAAGAGCAGGGTATTCATGTGGAAGGTTGATTTTAGTCGTGCATATGATTCGATAGAGTGGCCATACCTGTGGGAGATTTTTAAGAGGAGGGGATTCCCTCCCCAGTGGATTCAATGGATAAAGAGGTGTATTGTCACATCTTTTT
The DNA here is from genome assembly GCA_037157565.1 of Thalassia testudinum. NCBI lineage: Eukaryota > Viridiplantae > Streptophyta > Magnoliopsida > Alismatales > Hydrocharitaceae > Thalassia > Thalassia testudinum. Next base: position 6,143,063 of record JAZHRO010000025.1, read on the forward strand.
CCCCTCTTGTAAATGGGAGGCCTTCTGGAGTGTGGATCCAGTCGCAGTGTAGGGTGCGGCAGGGCTGCTCTCTGGCCCCACTTATCTTCAATTTGGTAGTGTACACCATCTCACATTTCAGTTTCAAGATGGCAGAGGCGGACTTTGTCAGGGGATATTTGATGGTCGGCCCGGATAGGTTGTTAATATGATATTTTTACCATTGAAATGTGTATAGTGGTTAACCTAATTCAGACCTAACCATCTCTTTACAAAATTTTTAACCTGGCCTAATTGATTTTATCTTGTCACTTTTAAGCCCAGGGTCGAACTCAGGGAAGTGGGGTTCAAGTCGAGTTTCTATGTTTTCCTTAAAACGCGTCTCTTCCGTTTGTTTATTCTGTTTTTGGTATTTTTCTTATTTAGGTTTTTTTTCTGGTAATCCTTGTTCTTGAGGCACACCCTCAAAATTGTGTCCTTGGCTTTTAGCCAAAATAGAGTTTCAAAACACGTCTTGCTACTTGCAAGACGGGGGTACCTGCAAATCAAAGATTATCTTTTCACTTTTATACCTTTTTTTTATCTTTTTACTAAGAAGGAAGCTAACAGATAGAAAGTAAATATAGTAGCTATAGATTTATATGTAGTATATATATAAAGGGGTGGGGGTGGAGGTGACGATGGAGTATAGCACTATGTCGAGTCAGCCGACGTCTAGAGAGACGCAACCAACACGACTAGGTGCCGCGTGGAGTGTGGATGAAGGATGGATGATGTATGGGACCACGCTTTTTTTTTTTTGTACGCGTGTATCAGGGAATATCAGCAACTGGTGCAGATATCCCCATGATACAGCGTATAGTAAATAACGTGAAAATATATGTACATATTTATGTATATGAGTAAATATATCTATATGTATATAAATGTATAAGTATATATGTATAGATATATATAGATATATATATATATATATATATATAGGTGTATATATATATATATATATATATGTATGTATATATGTATATAGCTATGTATATATGTATATAAGTATATATGTATTTAGATATATGTATATATATATGTGTATATGTATAAGTATATAGATATGTATATATATATACATGTATATGAGTATGTGTGTATATATATATATATATATATATTATATATGTATATGTATATATATATTATATTATATGTATGTATACATAACTATATAGATATACTATGTATATATAAGTATATATATATAGATATATGTATATGTATATATATATATATATATGTATGTATATAAGTTACTATTAGTGTGTGTGTGTGTGTGTCGGTGAATGGGTGTGTGTGTGTTGCTGTAAGTGAAAAAAAAAGAGAGAGAGAGAGAGAGAGAGAGATAGAGATCGCGAAGAGAGAGAGAGCGGGAGATAGAAAGAGCGGGCGGGAGAGATCGGCGGAGAGAGAGAGCGGGCGAAGGAGTGTTCGCGGACGCGCGAGTTAAGACGTCTGCCGGAGGCGGCAGACGTCTGACTCTACGTCGTCTGAAGGCGGAGGCGGACGTCTGATCGTCGCGGTGCACCGCGCCTTCGTGCAGTGGACGTGAGACGTCTCCTGCAGACCGGGTGCGAGGACGGAGAGCGGGCGATGGCGTGCTCGGAGAGGGCGGCGGGGAGTCTACAGTCGGTCGCGGAGGGTTGCAGAGGTTCGCGGGGGTCGGCGCGAGGCCGTAGCCGGCCGCTGCAGTGCGCGCAGCGGCCTGTCGCGGGTGGAATTGCAGAGGCGACAGAGCAGAGGCGGAGACGGGGAACGGGCCTGCAGGCGCGCGCGGAGGGTTGCGCGCCTGCGGGGAAGGTCGCGGAGGAGGCGGGGGTGCTGCTGCTGCTGCTGTCGCCGCTGGGCTGCTGCTGCTGCTGCTGCTTCAAGCTTCGGACCTTGAAGCGGCAGCAATGGCGTGGAGATGAAAACGAAGAGAAAAGAAAACACCACGCCCACCGGCTCGTTGAAGAGCTGGGCGGTGGTGTTCCCACTGTGGTGGTGAGCACCACAGTGGGTTCTCCTGCTCGTCGGGTGCCTCCTCGACGGAGGGCCGACGTATGGGAGGGGAGAACGGGCGAGGAAGGTGGCTGCGGGTTTTTTTCAGTAGCTGCCACCTCTGCGTCGCGAGGATGAAGCTGCAGCTACTTATAGAGGAGGGGAGAGGGGCGTGTTGGCTGCAGCAGGGAGAGGGCGTGCTAGTTGCAGCTGTAGGGAGCGGCGTTGGCAGGGAGACGTGACGGGAAGAGGTGCTGCGTGGCTGCTGCATGCAGCTGCGGGAAGAGTGCAGCCGCGGGAAGGACGCAGCCGCGGGAAGAAGAGAAAAGCCGTGGGAAGAAGAAAGAAAGATGAAAATAAAATATGGAGAGGGGACTTTTTGCAAAGAGACACTTGAAGAAAAATGTAAAAATGCAAGCCATTTATTCCATTCTCTTCTCCTCTCAATTAAATGCATGCATGCAAGCGTTTTTACAAATGCAACTACAGGATTATAATATACATAGTTAATGCTAGAAAATAGCATAAGAAGGCGTTCTTATAGGCGTGTTTTGAGGTGCAAACATATACCCCCATGCCTATCTTTTGCTAGTCCCTAGCAAAACCGTATTTAGAAATGATCTTAAGCTGAAAATTTTCTTCTGAGGTGATATAGGTGTGTTTATTATCGAATATTGTGAGAACCAATTGTAAAGAAGACTACCAGTACTTTAAGTCTCACATGACATAGATCATCTCTCAACTAACCAGGACTCTTGATATTTAAACCTTAAGTACGATTTCCAGGACCCAGGAGGTTTTTGCCGTACTCGAGAGCTCAAGAAATTATGGTTTGTGCATAGTGAAGGATCAAGACTGACCAGATGAAGATTAAGACTCAATCCCAGGGTTTCACGAATTTTTAAGTACAGGTTGGTCCCAGTTTCAGCTCATGTCTTCGAATTGACCCTTAAGATGATGACGGAAAACTCAACTCCCATTTTCTGATTTTTTTTTTTTTTTTTTTGTGACTCACCGAAAAACAAAGTATATAGACATTTATGAGATATACTGACTCTTTTAAAACATCTCTTTTCTGATTGATTTTTTTTTTTTTTTTTTTTTTTTGAAACACGTGTCAGTATATCTCTTACAACACATTTTGAAACACACATCTTTTTTTTTTGTGGGAGAGTTTCTTTTTGGTGGAAAGAGTCGCTCCTAAACACAAGACTAAAGCCTGGGATAAAAAGTCTACCTGCGCACACAGGTAAGGACTCCACCTTCCCTAATGAACACTAGGGTTGGATCTTATGTTCACCTGGTCTTTCCTGATATGTGTAGTGTGAACCAAGTTTACTTAAGCTCTCAAGAACAAGCAAACCAACGGATCCTGTACTGGTGTCTCAGGTACAAGAATACATCCTTAGTTAGGAGAGATCTTGATCTATTTTGTCAATGCTTTAAGTGAATTAAGCCGAGCCTGAGCGAATCAAGCTTTTGTGGCCTGGAAAGTCTTCAAAACAGAGGTTGAATATCCATAAACACTTATTGCCTTTTTGTTTCAGCTTCAAGATTATTATTAAACACCATTTATTTTTATTTTATTTTATTTTATTTTATTTATTTATTTTTTTTTATTTTTTTATTTTATTTATTTATTTTTTTTTGCATATTTATAAATAGGTGGGAACTGTATAATACCATAACATACCCGGATCCTATGGATGCCTATCCACCCCCCCATGCCAAACAATGCTATGTCCTCATATGCATGCAGGGAAAGGCAGAGGAAGGATGGAAGATCGGGTAACAAGAGTTGAGGTTCAGGGTATAGATTAGGGTGGAAGGGTGGGTGGATGGTGGGTGGTGAAGAGAAAAGTGAAGTGATTGCGATAGAGGTGTGAAAAGTGATGGTGGATGGTGAGTGCTGTTAGGGTGCCTCCCAACAAGCGCTGAATTTAATGTCCCCAGCTGGACTCAGAATGAGGCAAAGAATTAGTTACCCTCCAGCAGGGCAACGGTTTCTCCAACGGGGGCAGGTTCATGAGTCAGATAGGGTTTCAAACGCTGCCCGTTGACCGTAAATTTACGCCCAGATTTGGGATCTTCGATTTCGACGGCCCCATTGGGGAATGGTCTTGAGACCAGAAAAGGACCAGTCCATTTGGACTTTAATTTCCCAGGAAAGAATTTGAGTCGGGCATTATAGAGCCAAACTTGCTGAGATGGCTCAAATTCCTTCCGCCGAACATGGCTGTCGTGAAAAGCCTTAGTGCGTTGTTTAAAGGTTAGAGCAGAATCATAGGCTTCACGACGGAGCTCTTCCAGCTCTTGGAGTTGGAGTTTCCTTTCTCGTTCACACAAGTCTGGGTCGAGGTTACATTGGCGAACCGCCCAATAAGCGCGGTGCTCCAACTCTACAGGTAAATGACAAGGCTTCCCGTAAACGATTCTATATGGAGACATACCAAGGGGGGCCTTGAAGGCGGTCCGATACGCCCAAAGTGCGTCAGTCAGCTTGTCGGACCAATCCTTACGGTCAGGCCGAACCGTTTTCTGGAGAATCTGCTTGATTTGCCGGTTCGACACTTCTGCCTGGCCGTTCGTCTGAGGATGATATGGGGATGCGATACGATGGTGGACTCCGTACCTCCTCAGAAGTGCCCGAAAAGAAGCATGGGTAAAGTGGCTTCCTCCATCCGAGATAATGGCCCGAGGGATCCCAAAACGCGCAAAGATATGGTCTTTGACGAATCGGGTGGAGATAACATGGTCAGCACGGCGCGCGGGAATAGCCTCGATCCATTTTGAAACATAGTCGACGGCCACGAGGATGAATTCGAAGCCGTTGGATGGAGGAAAGGGACCCATGAAGTCAATTCCCCAGATGTCGAAGATTTCTGCAGCTAGGATGTGTTGCAAGGGCATCATGTCACGACGTGCCATTGACCCTAATGACTGGCACCTAGTGCAATGTTTGGCATAAGTGTGCGCGTCCTGGTGAAGGGAGGGCCAAAAGAAACCGCACTGCAACACCTTGGCTGCAGTTTTCCTCCCAGAGAAATGGCCTCCACAGGCCTGATCGTGGCAGAAGGATAGCACACTGGGGAACTCACTGTCAGGAATACAGCGACGGATGATTTGATCAGCACCTATCCGAAAAAGAAGTGGATTATCCCAGAAATAATACTTTGCTTCTGCCATGAGACGCTCGCGCTGGTTTTTAGGCCAGCCACGTGGAAGAGATCCAGAAGCAAGGTAATTGGCAATGTCGGCATACCACGGTCCACTTGCCACATTTATTGCCAATAGGTGCTCATCAGGAAAAACTTCATTAATTGGCAGAGTAAGTCCAATATGGTCAGGGTCCAGTCTGGAAAGGTGATCAGCCACAACATTCTGGGCTCCGACCTTATCACGAATCTCAATGTCAAATTCCTGGAGCAGAAGGATCCAACGAATCAGTCTAGGCTTGGCATCCTTCTTGTGCATGAGATGGCGAATGGCCGCGTGATCAGTGAAAACAATAACGTGAGAGCCCAGAAGGTAAGAACGGAATTTTTCCAGCCCAAAGACGACTGCCAGTAGTTCCTTTTCAGTGGTAGTATAATTACGCTGGGCCTCGTCCAACGTCTTACTGGCGTAGTATACCACGAAGGGGTGTCTATCGCGTCTTTGTCCCAGGATGGCTCCGACTGCAAGGTCTGAAGCGTCACACATAAGTTCAAAGTTGAGGGACCAATCAGGCGGCTGGAGAACAGGGGCCTTGGTGACAGCATTACGCAGCTGCGTGAATGCTTGTATACAGTCAGGGCCCATGTCGAAGGGCACGTCGGTTGATAGGAGATGAGTTAAGGGTCGAGAAATTTTGGAGAAGTCTTTGATGAATCTCCTATAGAAACCGACGTGTCCCAAGAAGGAGCGGATTTGTTTGACAGAACCAGGCACAGGTAAATCAGCAATGATATCGAGCTTAGCTCTGTCAACCTCGATACCCCTATCGGAGATGATATGTCCAAGAACAATTCCCTCGTGCACCATAAAATGACTTTTTTCCCAGGAAAGCACGAGGTGTACATCAATACATCTCCTAAGGATGCGAGTCAGGTTGGCAAGACATTCGTCGAAAGATGGTCCAAAGACTGAAAAGTCATCCATGAAGACCTCGAGAAAGTCACCCACCATGTCATGAAATATCGCCAGCATGCATCTCTGGAAAGTTGCTGGCGCGTTACAAAGTCCGAACGGCATCCTTCTAAAGGTGAAGGTGCCGAAAGGGCAAGTAAAAGTGGTTTTCTCTTGGTCTCGGGGGTCTATTGCCACCTGGTTATATCCTGAGAATCCATCCAGGAAGCAGAAAAATTTATTTCCCGCTAACCGCTCTAGGATTTGGTCAATAAATGGTAGCGGGAAGTGATCTTTCTTGGTTGCAGCATTGAGTTTCCTATAATCTACACACACTCTCCAAGATGTAGGAGTGCGTGTAGGGATGGATTCGCCCCTGTCATTGACACGGATGGTGAGTCCTGCCTTTTTGGGCACAACGTGAATCGGACTCACCCAGGGGCTATCGCTGATCGGGTAGATTATACCCGCATCCAGCCACTTAATGATTTCATTCTTAACGACCTCCCGCATGTTAGGGTTGAGACGTCGCTGCATCTCGCGAGAAGGTCGAGCCTCCTCCTCCGTATATATACGATGAGTGCAGTAGGAGGGACTAATACCAGATAAGTCTGATAAGGACCACCCAATAGCTGCCTTGTGTTCTAGGAGGACCTTAGTTAGTTTGCACTCCTGCTCCATGGTTAATTTTGAACTGATGATTACAGGGAGCGTTTCATTTGGTCCCAGGAAAACATACTTGAGTGTATTAGGCAGCACTTTTAGCTCGGGAGTAGATGGGGAAGGATCTGGCATTTCTTGGGACGAGAGTGTCCCAGACGGGTAGGAGAACAAGTTAGGAGGAAGAAACTGGCCTTCAGATTGGCCAAGAAGAGGGGCTTCTTGGATAGATGGATCCAAAAATGAATAGCCCCAGTGAGAAGTATATGGGCTCAAGGTCCCAGTGTGGATTTGTAAATCCGCCTGATTTGGCGGGGAAGAAAGGGCAATTCGGTCTTCATGAGTATGGACCGACAGTGAGTAGCCCGGATATGACTCAGACCACGAGGTATGGGAAGCGGAGAAAACCTCGTCAGAAGTCTGGCCAGGAGAAGGTACTGGACAAGGGAGGGATTGGGGAACGTCACAGTATGCGTTGGTCAGGCAGTTATCAGTGTTTATAGGTAATCCGCAGCAGTCCGAATAGGTCCCAATTAGTCCGATACACGCGCTGACGGCCATATCCTCGTCAGACGTGTCATCCTCAATGCAATCGCAATCAAAGTTCTTGGCTGCCTTGAATATGTTAAGCTTGAGCTTCTCAGATCCAACGGCAATCTCAATACAGCCCGACTCGCAGTCGATGTGGGCGCGGGCTGTGGCCAAGAAAGGTCGACCGAGGATGATCGGACAATCAGAAAGTGAACTAGGAACTTCCATATCTAAAACAAGAAAGTCAACAGGAAAACAGAGACTGTTGACCCTAACCACCACGTCTTCCACCACACCCTTCGGGATTTTGACAGAACGATCTGCCAACTGTAACGTGACAGGGGTGGGTTTCAGATTTCCCAAGGAAAATTTTTTGAGCATGATGGTCGGTATGAGATTGATGGAAGATCCTAGATCAAGCAAGGCACGGTTAAAACTGCAGCCTTGGATGCTACAGGAAATCAGTGGTGTGCCCGGATCTTTCTGCTTCGGTGGTAAGTTTGACAGTATAGCACAACTCGCATGAGGCGAGAGAACCACCGGATTCTTAGTCCTCTTCGACTGTCGTCTGGGTGTTGTGTAGTCTTTGAAAAATCGAGCGACAGTAGGTATGTGGTCGATTGCCTCGAGCAGGGGTACCTTGATTTCTACATCCCTGAACAAATTACGTAGGTTGTCAAAGGCCTGCGTATTTTTCTTTTTGCCTTTTGGCTCCCTTAGTAGAGCCTCAGGGAATGGGATTGATTCTGGCACAAGTTTTGGTGCATCATCCTCTCGCGAATGCGGTATGTATCCCGAATGAGAGGGTGATGAAGAAGATGGGCCAGGATCAGGTCGAGGCGGATCGACGGTTTGCTTACCGCTCCTCGTAGTGATAGCATTGGACGATGCGGGTCCAGTGGGATCATACGGTGGAGGAGGGTTTGCAATGGGGATATAAGAGTGTGGTGCTGCAGCAGGATTAGCCTGAAATCCCGGTGGAATGCTCGGAGCTTGCAGAACTTGATTAACCTGTCCCTGAGAAGGTCGTACCTGTGGTTGAGAACCACGGGGCACGAAATTTCGCGGGTTTGGAACAGGTTGGGCGGGAAGAGTGCCCTGAGATCGAGTCGCCATGCGTAGTTGACTGATCTCGGCATTCTGCTGCGCCAATTGGTGCTGAAGAGAGGTCATGTTCTCTTCATGGCGCTTTGACATTTCCGTCATCATTCGCATCAATTTGTCAAGAGGGCTTGATGTGTGTTCAGTTTGTGGTACGCAAGGGCCTGATGGCGGATTTGCCATAGGATTAAATTGGACCCTTGGGATGACGGGTGCGGACGGTCGCATTGGTCCACTCGCGGGGTTTTGGCGCTGCGAGTTGTTGGACCATGCAAAGTTCGGATGATTACGCCACCCCGGGTTATAAGTGGTAGAGAACGGGTTGTTCCCCAGGGCGCAAGCATCTTCTATGCCAGTAGACGCGTCCGCATGTAGATATGCGTCCGAGCCCACGGAGGCTTGGTCCTCCGTGTCGAAATACTGGCTCGCAGAAGCCAGTTCCACATGACTTACCGAGTCGCTTGGCGCGACACTCGGTAAGGAAGGTCTAACGGGGTTTCTTGGGATAAGCCTGGTATTAGAAGAACTTGGATTGTGACGAAGTGGTGAAGAGGTAGTGTTTGCCATAGATCGAGCGGGGTTGGCCAGAAGCTCGTCCAGCTTCTTGTGCACGACGGAGACTTCATCCAGTTTTTGTGCAATAAGGCTTAGATCAGTGGATGAATGGGAGGGTCCCATGTCAACTTCGTGGACATTTCGGGGCTGGCTGGTACGATTAAAGGCGACAATGGAAGCATTGTTCATCGAGTTTTCACTCATATTTTCAAACAGCTCGAATGCTCCATTCTCGTCTTTATTCATAAAGTTCCCTCTGCAGGAAGCGTCTGCAATCTGCTTCAAAGTCTCATTTAGCCCATAGTAGAAAATCTGGGCTATATGCCACTTAGGTAGACCGTGGTGCGGACATTTCCTGAGGAGGTCGTTATACCTCTCCCATGCCTCATGAAATTGTTCGCCGTTTTGTTGCGTAAATGAAGTGATAGCACGGCGAAGCGCATTGGTCCGCCCGATTGGGAAGAACTTCTTGAGAAACGCTGTTCGCATCTCTTCCCACGAGTGGATGGTTCTCCCAAGGGTGCGTAACCATTGCGACGCTTTATCCCGTAATGAAAATGGGAACATCTTCATGAGGACTATAGATAACCCGACATTTCTTGGTTTAACAGTTTCAGCAAGTCGGGTTAGGTCTTCCAAGTGGAGAAATGGGTCTTCACTTGCAAGACCATGAAAGTGAAAATTGATTAGGCCAATTATATTTGGTTTTAATTCAAAGTCGTCTCCGCCCATGGGGACCTGAATTTGTCCTATGGTCTCTGTAGCAGCGGGATTCTGATAAGAGCTAAGAGACCTAGGCTCCTCCCGTTCGGGAGGGTTCTGCATTTCCTCCAATGTTTCCCGAATGGCTTCGATTTGCTCATTATACATTTCCATTTGGGCTTGGAGGCGGGTTATGGGATCTAAGGCTCCACCACCTGGTGGGTTCTGAGGGCGGTTTCCTCCATCGGGATTTGGGGGTGGGCGTGCAGCCATGTTTGTGGAGGAGGAGGACGATTCGACTTGTTTTCTAGATTTATCAGTCAATTCAAATAGTTCAGGGTTTTGTGACCTCCTCCCAAACATGCACTACCGCAGGAAGAATTGGGGAGATGAGAAGGGAATAGGGATGAGAGACATGACGCCACAAAGGTACACTTGATTACAAATCAATACAGTCAAGTTCCTAACCTCTACAGTGTGCCCTTAGACCTAAAGATCTAAGTTACCTACTATCACGAATTACGGAACCGAATGCGAGCACCGCGGAACCACCGGGCCAGATTGAAAGGCCGTTTGCCCCAGTCTTAGACACCCGATAGCACGCGGGAACTCTCACCAGCACGTAGTCGCTACACACAGGTAGTTAGACCTCCAATCCTCAGTAAGGGTCAAGTTACTACCAGTTTTAATTAGAGGCTTAGGGTTAAGTGCTTTTGGAATGTGAAGGGCGTTGTTTACGGGTAATGCCCAAGTGATTGATTTTAAGAGTGTGTAAGAACAAGCATGCAACGGGGAAATCTCCCCGAATTGAAGTTTTTATTGGCTAATGGTTTTTAGAGTTCAGCCTTAAGTAGTATGAATTTTAGGGTTTTGCTGAATTACCAATTCAACCAATCTCCGGGTTTTTTGCAAAAATACAGGTTTTCCTTCTAAAACCCAAGAAACCCTTCTTCAATTATCAGTTAGTTAATGCATGCTAAAATGCAATGGGCTACCCTAAATGGAGATTTCTAAGTGTGGATGCACGAATCAGTTTTATATCAATGTGACAGGGAGCCAAAGCACTTCAATTCAAGCGCTCCCAATCACCAGAAATGATTTCCACACACAAGGCTTCAACCAAAAAATAAAGAAAATAAAATTTTTGGGGTTGAAGTATTCAGGATCGAATCACAGGCAAATTTGAAAAGTCGTGGTGGGGTTGGAATCAACTCAATTCCAAGTCTCCCCACCAAAAATGTGATCCTGAATTAAAGATAAGTGAGGCAAAAGAGGGATACAAGCAATCTTTTTCTTTGCCTCAAAGAATACTTCCCACGGCGAAAAATCTAAGAATGAAGATTCTCGGATTTTCGCTATGCGAAGTAAGGTGGGAAATCCGGGGCAGTGGGAGTGAAGACAACCAATCAATCAAGTGAATTTTAATCCACTTGCCCTCAAGAAATCCCAACAAGTTTTTCTAGTTTTTAGTTTTAAAATTTTTTTTTATTTTTGTGGTGGCAAGTTAACACTAATTTGATGAGAAAAGAAAACCTACTTGTTCGGCAACGTGTGCGAAGCTCCAATGCAATGTCGGCGTCTTCACGCTCTCGTTCCCGCCTTGGATCTGCTCACGTCCTCGACTTCGTCAGCCTTCTTCTCCTTCCACCAGGTTCACCTGCACACCAAAAACAACAATACCCGTGAAGAGAGAAGAGACAAATTTAAAGGAATTGGATAGAAACTTACTCGAAAGCGCACCTTCCCCGGCAGCGGCGCCAGAAAAGTCATGATGGTCGGCCCGGATAGGTTGTTAATATGATATTTTTACCGTTGAAATGTGTATAGTGGTTAACCTAATTCAGACCTAACCATCTCTTTACAAAATTTTTAACCTGGCCTAATTGATTTTATCTTGTCACTTTTAAGCCCAGGGTCGAACTCAGGGAAGTGGGGTTCAAGTCGAGTTTCTATGTTTTCCTTAAAACGCGTCTCTTCCGTTTGTTTATTCTGTTTTTGGTATTTTTCTTATTTAGGTTTTTTTTCTGGTAATCCTTGTTCTTGAGGCACACCCTCAAAATTGTGTCCTTGGCTTTTAGCCAAAATAGAGTTTCAAAACACGTCTTGCTACTTGCAAGACGGGGGTACCTGCAAATCAAAGATTATCTTTTCACTTTTATACCTTTTTTTTATCTTTTTACTAAGAAGGAAGCTAACAGATAGAAAGTAAATATAGTAGCTATAGATTTATATGTAGTATATATATAAAGGGGTGGGGGTGGAGGTGACGATGGAGTATAGCACTATGTCGAGTCAGCCGACGTCTAGAGAGACGCAACCAACACGACTAGGTGCCGCGTGGAGTGTGGATGAAGGATGGATGATGTATGGGACCACGCTTTTTTTTTTTTGTACGCGTGTATCAGGGAATATCAGCAACTGGTGCAGATATCCCCATGATACAGCGTATAGTAAATAACGTGAAAATATATGTACATATTTATGTATATGAGTAAATATATCTATATGTATATAAATGTATAAGTATATATGTATAGATATATATAGATATATATATATATATATATATAGGTGTATATATATATATATATATATATGTATGTATATATGTATATAGCTATGTATATATGTATATAAGTATATATGTATTTAGATATATGTATATATATATGTGTATATGTATAAGTATATAGATATGTATATATATATACATGTATATGAGTATGTGTGTATATATATATATATATATATATTATATATGTATATGTATATATATATTATATTATATGTATGTATACATAACTATATAGATATACTATGTATATATAAGTATATATATATAGATATATGTATATGTATATATATATATATATATGTATGTATATAAGTTACTATTAGTGTGTGTGTGTGTGTGTCGGTGAATGGGTGTGTGTGTGTTGCTGTAAGTGAAAAAAAAAGAGAGAGAGAGAGAGAGAGAGAGATAGAGATCGCGAAGAGAGAGAGAGCGGGAGATAGAAAGAGCGGGCGGGAGAGATCGGCGGAGAGAGAGAGCGGGCGAAGGAGTGTTCGCGGACGCGCGAGTTAAGACGTCTGCCGGAGGCGGCAGACGTCTGACTCTACGTCGTCTGAAGGCGGAGGCGGACGTCTGATCGTCGCGGTGCACCGCGCCTTCGTGCAGTGGACGTGAGACGTCTCCTGCAGACCGGGTGCGAGGACGGAGAGCGGGCGATGGCGTGCTCGGAGAGGGCGGCGGGTAGTCTACAGTCGGTCGCGGAGGGTTGCAGAGGTTCGCGGGGGTCGGCGCGAGGCCGTAGCCGGCCGCTGCAGTGCGCGCAGCGGCCTGTCGCGGGTGGAATTGCAGAGGCGACAGAGCAGAGGCGGAGACGGGGAACGGGCCTGCAGGCGCGCGCGGAGGGTTGCGCGCCTGCGGGGAAGGTCGCGGAGGAGGCGGGGGTGCTGCTGCTGCTGCTGTCGCCGCTGGGCTGCTGCTGCTGCTGCTGCTTCAAGCTTCGGACCTTGAAGCGGCAGCAATGGCGTGGAGATGAAAACGAAGAGAAAAGAAAACACCACGCCCACCGGCTCGTTGAAGAGCTGGGCGGTGGTGTTCCCACTGTGGTGGTGAGCACCACAGTGGGTTCTCCTGCTCGTCGGGTGCCTCCTCGACGGAGGGCCGACGTATGGGAGGGGAGAACGGGCGAGGAAGGTGGCTGCGGGTTTTTTTCAGTAGCTGCCACCTCTGCGTCGCGAGGATGAAGCTGCAGCTACTTATAGAGGAGGGGAGAGGGGCGTGTTGGCTGCAGCAGGGAGAGGGCGTGCTAGTTGCAGCTGTAGGGAGCGGCGTTGGCAGGGAGACGTGACGGGAAGAGGTGCTGCGTGGCTGCTGCATGCAGCTGCGGGAAGAGTGCAGCCGCGGGAAGGACGCAGCCGCGGGAAGAAGAGAAAAGCCGTGGGAAGAAGAAAGAAAGATGAAAATAAAATATGGAGAGGGGACTTTTTGCAAAGAGACACTTGAAGAAAAATGTAAAAATGCAAGCCATTTATTCCATTCTCTTCTCCTCTCAATTAAATGCATGCATGCAAGCGTTTTTACAAATGCAACTACAGGATTATAATATACATAGTTAATGCTAGAAAATAGCATAAGAAGGCGTTCTTATAGGCGTGTTTTGAGGTGCAAACAATATTTGCTATCAAATTCTAGAGCTCTTGCACCTGTATTATAGTACGTTGATGACACAGTGTTTTTTGTGGAAGGCGGGCTTAGTGAGGCGGAGTCTCTATCTATTATGATTAATATATTTGGGGAGATTTCGGGCTTGCGGCTGAATGGAGTAAAATCATCTTTGATTTACTTTGGTATGGTTGATAGGGAACGTGAAGTGCTGTCAGCCACCTTGCATACACCACCTACCACGCTTCCGGTAAGATACTTGGGCTTACCTTTGATAGATAAGAAGATGAAGAAGAGTGATTGGGCATCTCTTTTTGAGAAGGTAACTGCCAAACTGGAATCATGGAGTAGTATATTTTTATCGAAGGGTGGATGGCTGATCTTGCTAAATTCAGTCATCACATCGATTCTGGTCTTTTTTTTCTCGGTATTCAGACTACTGAAATCTATTTGGAAGAGGCTTGACATGATGAGGAAGTGCTTCTTCTGGAAGGGGGCAAAGTTGGTAGGTAGGTTCCTACATCCGGTGAAATGGCATCATCTATGTGGACCTCGATCAAAGGGAGGTATGGGCATCAGATCACTGAAAGAGTTCAATGACTCTTTGCTATTGAAGTGTGCAGTTAAGCTAACGGTGGATGCTAACATGATGTGGTCCTAATTAATCAGACTTGTATGGTCCTTCACAGGTGCAGGTGTGGAGTAAGGCCCCTAGCCGACCCTCTCCATTTTGGCAGTCAGTGAGGAGGGCAATCTAGGACCATTGGTTAGAGTTTGCGCCTGAACTGGTTGATGGCATAAGTTTTCTGTTCTGAGATGATGCGTGGTCTGATCTGGACAAGCTGCATGGGGCATATCCAAGGGTCTTCGCAGCAGTAGGGGAAAGCTGAGCGTTGGTCAAAGATTTATGGGATGAGGTGAACGGCAAGTGGTTTCCTGATGCAGCTGGTGCACGTGAGGGGGGAAGAACTCAGATTGGACATACACGGGTGCTTGCTGATCTGACTGCTTTCCAGTCGGCAGAAGGAGAGGATGGCTACTGCTAGAAACATGGTTTGTTTAACTCTGCCAAGGCCTATTGGAGGCTGATGGAGGTCTTGGCTGATACTCCTACTTCTGCAAACACCGATTGCACCAAGATATGGAAAATGAAAATTCCACTTAAGTTTAAAATCTTCTTATGGCTTTGTAGGAGGGATGGGCTTATAATTGGCGATCTAAGGAGTAGGAGGTTGGGCTCCCCACAACAGAATTGTCCACTATGTGGTTTCGACACGGACAACAGGATGCACCTCTTCACTTCTTGCTTGGTGGTGGATCAGATTTGGAGAGCGTTATGTGGGGAGCCTTTACCCACGTGGGACGACCTCTAGAGGAAACTTGTGATGTTAGGGAGCCAACAACCGAAGATGGTGGCTGTTATGTGGTGTGTGTGGCATGCTCGTAATGAGCATCTTTTTAGGGAGGGTTCTATTTATGTAGGCGCTATTGTAAGGGAGTGTCGGGGGCATGTGAAAGAGTGGTGTGACTCTATGTAATGGCTCTTTTGGCGTATGAATAAATGAACCCGGTTTGCTATCATTTTCGATAGCACTTATCTTAAAAAAAAAAAGGTATTTATATATGTATATATGTATAAAGAGATATTAGGCATTTAGAAGATCAGAATTTTATTGCAATTAGATAGAGTTTTCACAACAAAGAATGCTAATAGAAATAGAGAGAGAGAGAGAGAGAGAGATAAAAGGAGGCAGAGAGACGATGTCACTTGTAGGATGCTTGTATGAGATGCGACAGCACCTCAGATCTAGAGTGCCGGGACGAAGGTCGGAGAGGAGTTGCGGAGGGAGAGCTTTGGTCTGGAGAGGGAGAGAGTTGTATCTATTTGATGATCCATCCAAGGGGGGCTTTGGCCTTCTTTTATAGTTTTTATGGAGGGCAAAAGGGGTATTTTGGCCCTCCATCTCGTGCAACAACCTTAGACCAATCAGATCCGTCGATCGGGAGATCAACAGCTCCGATTTGGCTGCAAAATAGCCTTCAAAATGCCTTCTACGCGGGGATTTGCCCTCGTGCTGACACATGGCATGTCTAGCGTCGTTGCATCAAGATCGGGCACCTTAGATTCGCCCACATGCAACCGCTTCTCTTCTTTGCGCTCACCGCTCGCTCAAAATGAGCGCCTAATCCTCAGCTGCGCCTGCTGCCTTTGAGAGCACGCTTAACATGCCTTTGTTTACACTCGCAGCCACAGAGCTATCTGATTGCGCCACGCGGTCACACCTCCGTGCTTCGATGCAGACGCCACGGGCAATAGTGCCCGCTCGCGATGCTTTCCTGATTTGAGAGCTGCGTGGATCGAATGGGCGCCGCTTGATTCAGCGCAAGCGCGTGAGCCAATGCGCATCGCAAACTCGAGAATCATCCCAAGATTTGACTAGGGCAACCACAAATTTCATCCTCAACCTTGATAATTTCCTAAGAAGAAGCTCACTCAGGTCCCTATCCCTAACATTTTGGAGCAAATCCAATAAAGAATTATTAAGTTCATCAATCATTTTGATCATAGGCTCCAATGCTTCAGTGCATGATATTGGCTGAGCTTCTAAAGATTTTATAGTGTTCCTCAAATTAGCCAACACCCTATCCTAGATCTGGTTCACCTGAACCGATTGGTTCGATTCAAGTTTGGGTGGGTTTGGGTTAAATCTAGGGGAGTCAAGATGTCGAGGTTCTTGGGTTCCTTCCTGATAGTAGGTCGTCTCGGGTTGTTCAAAGAATGGTGGTGACCTATATTCAGTGGAATACAGGGGAGGGTAGGTGTTATAATCATCATATTTTTCTTGATTGTGGATCAGGTTGGTTTGGTCATCAAAGGATGGAGATCTATAATCATTGTAGCTCTGGGAAGGATAGTAATCATGGTCTTGTTGTCTAGGGTTAGGCCCTGGACACTAAGGTCCATATTCATATCCCCAATCAAAATCATCCCGACTAGTGGATGGGTAATTACAAGTTAAGTCGGAATAGTAATCATCTTGGGGATAAGTGGTGGTAGGAGGATAGGATGTGAAATGTGAGTAGGATGTGGAAGGATACATGGTAGAATAGGAGGGGAAATCAAAAGAGAGAAATGTGCCCTGCATTACAAGCAATCAACCCTGTCCTTAGGTGAGTTAGCCTAAAGACCTACAGATTCTCAGGACTCGTCTTGAGATTATAAACGATATAGTCTACTTTTATCCAGTCAATCCAACCAGTTTGAAGGAGGGACTGGGGAGAAGGTTCTTCCTTTGGCTTGCGCCTCCGGTTCCTAGTGTACCCCCAGCCATGCTTTTTGATACTACTCTCCTAGCTAGACATCAGATGGACCAGCAGAAGCAGATTAATCGAAAAATATCTTAGTCTGAGCCCAGAAGAGCGAATCAATCTTTAAGGCCAACGTCTACTCAGTTTTAATTTGGCTTGGGATGATTGTGCTCTTGGAATGTGATGGGCCCTTTAGATGGGTTGTGCCCTTAATGATTGATTCAAATGTGTGTGTATGTGCACAACCAGGGATTACAAATAAGGTTATTTGATGATGTGTCTTTTAGGGTTTAACCTTGTTTAGTAGCTTTTAGGGTTTAATTCTTAGGTTGGTTCAATCAAGATTTAGTAGAACACTCCAAGTTTTGAAAGCACTGGTGATGATATATTTCTTTAGAAATCAGAAATAATATGTGGAGTGCTTGGTTCAGCCCTAAGAATCAATCCCAAGTGGCAAGCTACTTGATGGATCGCTTTTATCTTAAGTGGTGCGGTCCAAACAATTCAATCAATTAGCCTATTGCACCACTTAGTTAAGACACATAGAAATGTTTGACCTATTTAGATTTCTGCTCACTTATTTGTGTGTTGAGTTAAGTGTACCGGGTCCACAGGTTAGATCTCGGTTAAGTGGTAAAATCGATGTGATTGTGCGCCTTAGGGTGAGAAGTTGTGGGTGTTAAATGTGTAGCTTTCAGAAAATCTCACAAGAGTTTTTTTTTTATATATGCGAGGGTGAGATGAGTGGAGGTGGCAAACAAACAACCAAATCTATCCTAGGGTTTATAAAAAGCATCTAAGTTGATTTGGGTTTCAATTATTAGGTTATGGAATGAAAACTACGGTGGGGGTGGTGGGGATAAACTTACAAAACTCTTTAACCACAATTTACTCCGATCTATCCGCTTTGGCTCGCCTTGGAAAGGTACTTGTAATCACGAAAAGAAAGGAGTAAAGTAAGCTAAAAAGTTAAGGCGGAAAAACACGAGAAAAACCAAAGAGTGTTGCCTCTCTGGCAATGACACCAAAATGATGGAGGCGTGTTTCGCGAATTAAAATCAGTGTTTGGAGGACCTTTCGTCGTAACTCGCAAAATACGTCTATCGAATAAAATTTATAATCAAAACTCGAAAAGTGAGTCCCGGGTCAAACACGTGGAGGCGAACGTTTGGTTTTATAAAAATTTACGCTTCACTTTATTTCTTTTTGTCGTTTTTATCTTTTCTAATTTTTTTAGTATTTTAATAGGGTAAGAGATCAGATCGACAATTGCTTATCTCGCTAATTTACTTATGAAAATATAAGAGAGAGAGGGAGAAAGAGAGAGAGGGAAACAATCATCTATTCATAAGTGTTTGTTACAACTATGAAAGCGGAAAAATCTATACTATGAAAGTGAAAAAGATAGAAAGAGGTGAGAGAAATCCCCCTCGACGGTTTCTCGGAGGATGACTCACTTTGACGTTGCCTAGATGAAGGTGGTGAGGAGCGGGATGAAGGACGGAGCTAGAGGACGGAGGGCAGGGCAGGATGGCGTCATGGCAAGGATCTTCCCGAAGGGCGGTGAGAGGACGGCAACGGGATGCTCCACAAATAGGGATGAGAGGTGGGAAAAATATTTGGTTTTTTACTCTAGAGGAGCATCCCGAGCTTGGGACAAGCTCTTTCTAGAGCCTTGGAGGTGATGAGAGGAAGAAAGGAAGAGATGAAGAAAAATGGGAGGGGTAGGGGTCCTTTTATAGTGGAGGAAATAATCAAATTCGTATACAAGACATTTAGTAACGGTCATAAATGTCGTTGAAGATCCGCCACAAACGTCTCTGAAGACTACCCACGGGCCCACCCATCGCTGCAGCTGCACGTGTGTGCCTACGCGTGCCCACGTGCACCTGCGCTGCTGTGCGCATGTGGTGGCGTATGCATGCGCATGGGCGACCTGGGTTGCGCCACGTGGTGCGATCTGGGTCGTCCGTCTTCTTTCTGTTGTAGAGGCTGCTACAGTGGTCAGATTGAGTCGATTTTCATGCTATTGGGCTACAATTGTTGACCCAAATTCGTCCGCGTGGTTGGATTTGTCATTTGAAGCTCCAAATTACGTCACTTAGTCCCTTGGCCATTGATCTTCCTTGGACTGCATATGTTGCTATGGGACTCCGACCGTTGTCCTAATCAGATCCGTATGGTCGAATTGTTAATTTGAGGCTTCAAAATAAACATCATTCTCTCCTGACCAAAAAAAGGACGCAATTAACCTAAAATATACATAACTATTTTAAATGCAAAATGATGCATGCTATGTAATATTTATAATATGGAATGCAAATCTAAGCCTACGAACATGCATAAAAAGGCATTTTAACCTAAATAGATGTGTCTATATCTGCTGTGATGGCATCACATGGTGCCATTATTGCGTCCATCTTCTTTTCTTTGTATCTGGTGATGTAGACCTCCAATCGGGTTGATTTTTGCATCGTTAGACTGTAATCCTTGCTTTGGATTCATCCGTGTGGTTGAATTTTTCATCTGAGGCTCTGATCTTTGTCCTTTGACTCCACGATCTCCGTTCTTTTTATGGACTGCACATGATGCTCTGGTTGTCTGATCGAGATGATTTTGGAAGCGTTGGACTCCCGTTGTCATTTTGATCAGATCTGTCCGGTCTGATCTGACATCTGCGACTTCGAATCATTTATGATTAAAATTATCTCTCATTAGTAACATAAAATGACGATTTATCTATGCAGTTAATCAAACTAACCATTATGCAAATTATGATGCCTATGAATGTATTATGCCTAAGTTATGCTAGAATGTAGCTTAATTCAGGTGATTTAAGTTGCATGATTACTGTGCAATCACACCCCCATGACTAAATCTTGCTAGTCCCTAGCAAATGCAATGCTAATTGAAAAGAGATCCTATATGACTAATTTTTATTAAGAGTTTGACTAGAGGTTTATATCTTTTGTTTTCATCCAAAACATTAGAAATCCAGATAATTGTGAACGTGTTTTGTTGTAGCCTTTGCAACAGATCCAAGTGAAAACTATGATTAATTTTTATTAAGAGTTTGACTAGAGGTTTATATCTTTTGTTTTCATCCAAAACATTAGAAATCCAGATAATTGTGAACGTGTTTTGTTGTAGCCTTTGCAACAGATCCAAGTGAAAAACCAATCATCATCTAAAGCTCGTACTTGGCCCTTAGTAAACTTCTATTTGGATAAGCAACTTCTTCCCTCAGGATTATAAAGTAATTTGTATATTCAGCCTTGATTTTTGGCTTAGGTAGAAGATGATTTGAGTCAAGTAGATTTGTATTTGGTGGCTCACACTCATCTGGTGCTGTATCTAGACTACTACTTTAGAACCAAGATTTCCAGACTATTAAATAATTTAACTCAAAGAGAAGCGAGAAACTGTGCTTTCTTTAGTTTCTTTGTACTCATTCTCTCTCTTTCTTTCTTTTTCTCTTTCTTATCTTATCTTATCTTTCCTTTTGAGCTCACAATCTCACCAAATTTATCAATATATTTGGTGGTCTCTCCTGATATTAACACTTTGATTAGGTTCTGATAACTCTATGACTAAGTCAGAATTCCTCAGCCCGTATTCAGGTAGCCAGAAATACAGAAAAATTGGTAAAGGCTGTATTTGGTGGATCATGAAGGTGGTAGGTGTTGCCTCAATATACTTAAAATAAACTCTAAACTCATAAATTCATTTTTTTTCCTACTTTTTCTTTTTCAATTTTTTTTGTATATATATATGTATTTTTCTTTTCTTTTCTTTTTCCTCTGTTATATATATATATTTTCTTTTTTTTCTCTTTTCTTTCTTTCACATCCAAATATCTACTCACGCAATGCAGTATAGCATACAAACTTTTATTTATGAGGCATTATTCAGGATTAGGGGATATTCAAGAGGATATTGGTTGGCTTATTTGGTGGAAGTACCTATTCTTGGCATCAGGAAGGAAATGGATAGGAAAACGTATTTCTGACTTTGACATTAATATTCTTCTTCAGCCAAGGATTCCGTAAAGGACGGTCGTGACCATCCACCTTAGTCCTAGTTTTATCAGAACCCACTCTCTACATATTTGCCTTATTTGGTGGCTCTTAAAATATTCTCACTAAGAATTTGAACCCAGAAACTGAGAGTGAAAACTATGCCTAACTCTGCTTATCATTATCTAATTATCCAGAAGTTAAGATTCCTCATACTAGTCTTAGAGCACCAGTAGATTTTCTATTCTCACCTCACACTTGTTTGGTGGATCTACTAGAAGATAGTTTGCCTGACTTCCTAATTACTATCCAAGGGTTCAAGAGAAGAAGCACTGCTTCTCATCTCAACAAACTAAAGATGTTTATCGATCTTCACAGAGGATCCATTACAAATTCTACATGTAGGTGTGAAATTATACCGGATTCTAAACTCAGGAATTACCTTAAGAATAAATATCTAATAAAGCCTTGTTGGAACATTTTTTTCTGCCTAAATGCTTTTTTTTTTTGACATAAAAATTAGATGTGCAATGTCCAATCCCCCATGCCTATTCATTACAATATCCTCATTGAAATGTATGCTTGAAAATCAAACTATAATAAGCAAGAGGAAGGGATATCACCTGATTATGCTTGCTGATCAAGGTCAGCATGGATGCAGAGGATGCAGAGCTACCTGTAATGAATGCTGGGTTACCTCTCAGCCAGCGCTAAGTTTAACGTCATTTGCCAGACTTAAACCCAAAAATGGGTAATTCAATACTATGGGTTAAGAGAAGTAATAACTGTTGCAGGGGAGTTTAAGATTAGTAGGAAGATATGATCATTCGGTCCCAGAATCAGTGATCCACAAATGTGGACCAGCTGATGATGTAGCCCTATTCCAAAGAGTCTTTCTGATTTGGAATATGAAATAGGGTCAGGTGGATGAGGTTCATATTGTAGAGCCTGTCTATCAATCCAGTTCCATAATTCAAGAAGAGGTGGTATAGGGTCTGGATTGAAATCATGATTTAGAATTAAATCTGGTTCTGAATCAGAGTAATAAGGGTCTTCATAATGGTAGTTGATATCAAAACTCATGAGTTTTCCAGGCTCTGGGTCATATGAGGATAGGAGTAGAGTTGTGTGGAATTCTTCAAAATCTTCATCAGAAATTACTTCTTCCTCATCCGAAGTCATTTCTCCCTTAGTTTTAAGCCATCCATTTGAACCGGTTGGTTTATAAATTCTTTCCCAGTTCATTATGTGTTGAACTTCTTCTAGGGTTATTTCCTGGTTCATCTCCTTAGATTGTCTACTCCCTTGAACTCCCTCAAAATTTAATAGTTCTTGGATCTCGAGGTGAGTGTATTGAGGATTCTTCACATTATCATCTAATTCATCATAAGTTACTCCCAGGAGTTTCTCAATCTTACTAATGTCCTGTTCAATTTGATTTTCCATAGGAGATGGTAGATTAGAATTATCCTCAAGTACATCCCCTTCTTTCCCTTTGAGTTAGTCTTGAGCTTTGGCAGGATTTGGATCATCTTTAGTGTGAATTGCCAAAACTTATTCTATTGTTCCTACAACCTCGATGGAACCACAATTCACCTAATTCTTTTGGGAAGCTTTAAAGATATTGAGTTGATAATTTTTCCTTCAAGAGGTGATGTGCATAATCCCCGTCTCACAGTTGATTAGAGCCTTGGCCGTGCCCAAGAAAGGTCTTCCTAAGATTATCGGAGTGTGATTCAGGTTTTTTGATGCCTCCATATCCAGAATAAAGACGTCCACAAGGTATTCAAAATCTCTCACTTTTATAATCACATTCTGTGGAAGGCCCTTCGGAATTTCAGTTGACCTATTGGCAAGCTGAAGGGTTACATCAGTGTGTTGCAAGGGACCTAAATCTAGCTCTTCATATAATTCTGTGGGGATTAAGTTGATGGAGGCACCAAGGTCTAGTAAGGCTCGATTCAGGATGAAACCATCTATTTCACATGAGATTAAGGGGGTCCCTAGATCTTTCTTCTTAGGAGGGAGATCATTTTGGATGATGGCACTGGCTTGTTTAGAAATCATGACCCTTTTTGATGATTTGGCCTGGCGTTTTGGTGTGCATAATTCCTTCAGAAATTTCGCACAGGCTGAGATGTTCTCAATAGCTTTAAGGAGTGGTATATTCACCTAGACTTGCTTTAGAATCTTAAGCCACTCTTTAGATTGATCAATTTTCTTTTCCTTAGGTTTGTTCAAGGCTTTAGGAAAAGGTGCTTGGGAAAAATCTTGAGTGTTCAGATCCTGAGTCTTATTTTTTAGATTAGCTTGGTCTCCCAGGTCAGATTCAGGCACTTCAAGATCTTGGTAAGATTTTGATGTAGAAGGATGTTGGATTTATTTCCCACTTCTCAAAGTGACAGCACATGCATGTGCATTAGGGTTAGGAGGGTAAGGTGGGTTTTGCAAAATAGGTTGAGCTTGGGTTGGGTTAGGGTTAACAAAACTAGGTGGGTGTTGGGGAGTAGGCTAAATTATGTGTACTTGTTGCTCCTGTGTGTTGTGCTGATTAACCCTATTGATGTTTCTTGGGTTTGGGACGGGTTGGGATGGCAGTATCCCGTGTTGTCTAATATCTACTAGTTGGTTTAATCGTCCCGTCAAATCTGTCTTCAATTGATTCATTTCTTCTTTATGTCTCAATTTCATTTCTTGCATTTTCTTGAGGACCAAACTCAGATCAAAGGGCTGATTTTCCTGAGTTAGGTTGTGGCTGGTATGTGCGTGGTTGTGTGTACCTACTGGGTTGATCATAAGTGTCTGGCTTAGTCAAGTTAGGACCCTGGGTGGGTTTCTAACTTGACTAAGTAAAATTAGGATGGTTGTGTCATCCAGGGTTGTAAGTGTTTGAATAAGGCTCATTCCTAGTGCAACCCTGGAGTGCATTCACATCCTTAGGATAAGTAGGCATCGTGCTGCCTAGTTCAGAATTCGAGGGCATCAAGGTCCGTCCTTGGTACCCAGAAAGAGATGGGTCCAAGTATAGTTGGCTCATAGGTGGAGCCATGGCTAGGTCATTAATGTTGTGCACTATTTCTTGACTTAGAGGGTTGGGGAGTTGGTTGTGGGTCAACATATTCATTCCTTGGGTAGGCATAGGATTTAATATAGATTGTGTACCTAAGGAATTCCCGCCTTTTAGAAGATTATCCAGTTTCTTATCCAAATTCTCTACGTTCTTTCCCACAAGTTCCACCTTATCTAATCGTTGTGCAATTAATTCTAAATCAACCAAGTTTGAATTATCTTTCACTTTATAAACTCCACTCCTTGGTTGATTAGCTTTGTTAAAGGCGGATATTGAGGCATTGTTGAGGAAATTTTCACTCATTCTCGAATAATTGAAAGGCTCTGTCAGCATCTCGACTCAGGAAATTGTCCCTACATGCCGCATTAACAAAATTCTTCAGATTGTTACTTAACCCATAATAGAAAATATGGGCCAAGTGCCACTTCGGAATCCCATGATGGGGGCACTTCCTAGCTAAATCATTGAACCTCTCCCTAGCCTCATGTAGTTGTTCCCCAGGGTTCTTCTTAAAGGTTGTTACGGCACATCTAAGGGCATTAGTTTTTTCTATGAGGAAGAATTTCTTTAGGAATGTGCTTCTCAGGTCTTCCCAACTTAGAATTGGTCTACCAATTGTTCTCAACCAATGTGCAGTTCTATCTTTGAAGGAGAATGGGAACATCTTCATCATCAGGGTACCTTCATTCATGTTCCTAGGGCTAAAAGTTCTTCCTATGTGTAGGAGCTCTTCAAGGTGGTGGAAGGGGTCATCTGATTCATGGCCATGGAAGTGGGGAGTAAAGTTAATGATATGAGGTTTGAGTTCAAAATCATCCCCATCCTGAGGTACCCTAACAAAGGGTTCAGGTTGGGCATTATGAGGCTTATAAAAGTCACGGAGAGGTTGGTTTGCCCTTCCGTTTTGGAGTCGAGTGATGGCCTGCACTATGATTTTCATCTATCGGTCATGATGGTAGCACTTCTTAGTGATTTGCCTTTGTAAGAGGGTCATAGGATCCAGATTTTGTTCATCAATCTCTTTCTTGTGGTGACTAGCCATTGCAAAGGGTTTAGATTCAGATCCTGGATAAATAGGTCTTCTCCTATGATTTCTTTCTAATGGTAGTAGCAAATCAGGATTTTGAGATCTTCTGCCTTGCATACACTAGAAGAATGTCTGTTGATGAGAAGAAGACAGATGAGAGAAAACCCTGCCCGCTCAATGCAAGCAATCAAATTGGTCCTTAGAGTGTTATCCCTAACTAGACCTGATCTTGGCTCCCCAAAACATGACTGGGTTAGGTTAACCCTTGAATTACTTGACTGGGCAGAAGGGTGGGACCTCTTAGGTCACCCCGCATGGTGGGACACCACTAAGGGTTAACGCGGTTACCGCACCGACCTTTCTTGTCACCAGTGGGTCCAAGTAAACTAGGTCTTGACCTTAGCCCAATCTAGTTTCAAATCCCCAAGTCTATTAATCCTTCTTAGGACACGTCTAATCAGTTTTAGGCTTGGGTTTAATTGTGCTTTTGGAATATGATGGGCGTTAGGGGGTGTTTTCCCTTAAGATTGATTTCAGAGATGTGAAGTGTGCAGGCAAAGGTTTACAAGCAACTTTTTTATGATGAAGTGAATTTTAGGATTCAAATGCTTGTGTTAGTGAATTTTAGTGTTCACTTGGGTTAATATCTTCAATCAAGATTCTGATGAGGCACACAATAATTTTTGCAAATCCCAGTTTGTTTGATAGATTTCCTTTAAGTATGGAGATGTAGGTGTGCTCTATCCTTAATGTGAAACCTTAAGCACAGATAGTTCTAGATGATTCTTTTAAGTCCAAATTTAGGGAAGTGGTGTGACCCAAGTAATGCAATCAATTGGTCCTATTGTACCACTAACTAGGCACTCAAAAAATATTTTCAAGAATTTTTAATGTACATTTTCTATTTTTTTTCTAATTGAAAGTGTACTGGGGGTTTTGAAGTCTATTTTGACCCCGAGTTCGTGATTGGATAATCCGTGTAATCAAACATGTAAGAAATATTTTTTTCATATTTTTCCTAAATTCTTGATTACCTCAGAAATTCACTGCCATAAATTCCAAGTAAATAAGAGTTGTATAAAATTTTTTATGATATTTTCAACTCCGAAAAATTAGGAACGAATTGATAACAAATCAGTACGCGAATTTTTAAAATTTTTTTATAATCAGATTTGTACAAAATTTGGATATATTGTTCCTGACTTCAAATCTCACGTCCAATAAAATTTGATAATTTTTGGACGTGCAGATCTTCGGGAATTGAATTTATAAGATAAAACTTTATTTTAGCTTGAGAATCATTAACAAGAGATTTTTATTTTCAATAATCAAGAAAATTCTAACTAATCCTAAGGTTCAAACAAATTCTAAATCTAACTAATCTAACTACGGGTACTTACTTGAGGTTCGAACCTACAATTCCCATTGTTGTGTTTCGTCTGATTTCCTCACCTTCCTACACACACGAAATCAACGAAGATAGCAAGTTAGAAATCTTAAATTCGCACAAAAAAGCATCAAAAATTTCCGTTGCCTCCTCGGCAATGGCGCCAACTTGTCCGGCGCGTAAATTGCATTTTGAAAGATTATTTAGTTCTAGTATAGAGTGAAAACACATTGACAAATAAATTTGTAACGACCGGTGAGTACCAGGTCGTTCGCAGGGAGGCAATCTCTATTTTAATAGATGCTTTTCAATAAAACTAGTTCAAACAGGTATTTATATATGTATATATGTATAAGATATCAGGCATTTAGAAGATCAGAATTTTATTGCAATTAGAGAGTTTTCATAATAGAGAATGCTAATAGAAACAGATAGATAGATAGAGCGAGAGAGAGATAGAGAGATAAAGAGAGAGAGAGATAGAAGGAGGTAGAGAGATGATGCCACTTGTAAGATGCTTGTATGAGATGAGACAGCACCTTAGATCTAGAGCTCCGGGACGAAGGTCGGAGTGGAGTTGCAGAGGGAGAGCTTTGGTCTGGAGAGGGAGAGAGTTGTATCTAGTTGATGATTCATCCAAGGGGGGCTTTGGCCTTCTTCTATAGTTTTTATGGAGGGCAAAAGGGGTATTTTGGCCCTCCATCTCGTGCAACAATCTTAGACCAATCAGATCCATTGATCGGGAGATCAACGACAATGATTTGGCCTCAAAATGGCCTTCAAAATACCTTCTACCTGTGGATTCACCCTCTTGCTGACACGTGGCTGGTCCAGCGTCGTTGGATCAAGATCGGGTGCCTCAGATTCACTCACGCGCAACCACTTCTCTTCTTCGCTCTCACTGCTCGCTCAAAATGAGCACCTAATCCTCAGTCGTCCGATTTTATGATCGAACAGCTTAAACGCACACGCTCGCTGCCTTTGAGAGCGCACTTAACGTGCGTTTGTTTATGTGGTCACAGCTCCGTGCTCTGATGTTGATCCAATGGGCAATAGTTCCTGCTCGCAATGCCTTCCTGATTTGAACGCTGCGTGGATCGAACGGGCGTCACTTGATTTAGTGCAAGCGCGTGAGCCAACGCACTACGCGTGTGTTCTGTTAAGGTTTCCTCTTTGCATCTGGTTATCCTTAACTGTTGGATGGACGACGCGGATGCATCATGGACCGTTGGATGGCGATCCAACGATTGAGTGCATGCGAGGGATGGTCTTTAGAGATGGGCCGGTGGTGAGGGGTGGCTGTGATGGCACCACATGGTACCATCATGGCCGTTTATCTTCTTTTCTTTGTATATGGTGATGTAGAACTTCGATCGGGTTGATTTTTGCACCATAAGACTACGATTGTTGCTCTAGATCCATCCGTGCGGTTGGATTTTTCATCTGAAGCTTGGATATTTATCCTTTGACCCCATGATCTTCGCTCTTTTTATGGACTTCACATGATGCTCTAGTTGTCTGATTGAGATGATTTCGGAAGCGTTGGACTCTCGTCGTCGTTCTGATCAGATCTGTCAAGCCTGATCTGACATTCTCGATTTCGAATCATCTGCGATTAAAATCATTTCTCATTAGTACATAAAATGACGATTTTATTTATGCAGCTAATCAAACTAACCATTATGCAAATTACGATGTCTATGAATGCATTATTCCTAAGTTATGCTAGAATCTAGCTTAATTTAGTTGATTTTGGTTGCATGATTGCTGTGCAACCAAGCAGCTAACGTTCTGAGCTCCTAAAGGGAGGTGTAGGTTCGAAATGGATGCCCACCCCCTCCTCAATGCGAGGGTGGGGAAAATTGGACTGTGCGATGTCTGATGAAGGGCGTGGATGAGGCCACGTCGACCCAAGGGATGCGCCTCTCAATTAAGCATGCACTTGCATGTAATAATGGTCGTGCAATGCATGATCTGTAGCAAGGATTGAGCCACATGGCCGCACCTGATCTCCTCGAGCGGTGCTTGCGTGATCTCACACACACTTACAGAATGATCTTGTGTGCTCGCCGCCCTTTGATGTTAATCCAACGGTCCTCGGAAGACCACAGGGCCCACGCGATAGCAGAGGCTGCATTGTACACGCCAGCGCAGGAGCATGCACCTGCGCATGAGGCACGCCTTGACTGTGCTCGCGCATGAATGCACTGCCTTGCATGCCAAATGATTTGGCATGACCTCTCTCCCACTATATATACCGCCCTACACCCCCTTTGGCCATCCCTTCCTACTCTTCCTTACCTCTGTAGAGCTTAAGAAACACTGTTGAGTGAGTCCTAAGCCTGTGATGCTGCACTAGAGACAAAAAAATAATTTTCCACTCTTTCTCATCCCCATTCGTGGAGTATCCACAACCGTCCTCTCACCACCCTTTTGAGAAGAGGATCTCATGACGGTGACGTCCTGGCTCATCCCCTCTTCGTCCAGGATTTGTCCTCCCTCCGGCTACATACTAGCTTCTTATAGGCATAGTCCAAGCGGCTCGTCCCCCAAATAACTGTTGAGGGGGATTTTCTCGCTCTCTTCTTTTTACTACTTTCTAGTGTAGATTTAAATTCACGCTATTATTCTATAATGAACACTTGTTTAAGCTTTAATCTAGAAGTAGTTTTTGATCCTTCTCTCTCTCTTCTCACTTTAATTACTTGTTAGGTAGAGCGATAGAATTCAACCTATTATCCTGCTTATATAAAATACCAAAATATTACAAAAGTTAAAAAAAACCAAAAAATAAATAAATCGACGTTAATGTGAACACCATCATGAGTCATAACTAACTCATTTTGACTTAGAAAAGAGAACAAAAGCTCCTACATAACCAACTGGAGGTCCTAACTCAAGGAAAAACTCTTCTGAAAGAAAAGCAAGAAACAAAGGGTAAAACTGTAATTTTACCATTGCAGTGCAACAACGGGATTTCTCATGAGCTAAACATCGGTCAAATGGTCTAAACAAGATAAAAAGTGAGTTGGTTCAAACAGAAAGGGTTCATGTGAAATTTGGGGATTAAATGACTTCTTGTAACCCTAAAACAGACCTACTTAATTTAACAAGGTTCTGGTCACGATAAAATTCACCTAAACCCTTTAAAAGTCATGGAAAAATATCATCTAAGGTTTAGAACCTTCAAATTGGCTCTTAGAATCTATTTTGACCTAAATAGGGGTCTCAGTCAAATGTCTGCCCTAAATTGGGTTTTTGTGTAAATTGCCCAGTCAAACGTGGTAAAACCTAAAATCCAACTTCACCATTGGATTTTTTAGGTTCAAATTAGGTTTGTACCAAAATTTGGACCTAAGGGGAATTCACCTTGACCTGCTTTGCAAAACAGTCTAGCCCAATTACATTTCTACCCCTAACTTTTGAAAACCTTTTCAGATCCCTTTGCTTTCTCGTCATTCTTTGCAATTAGGTTCCTCTACCATTACAGCGGAGGAAATCCTACTTCGACGAGGATTCATGGAAAGAACTCCCTGATTCCTCAGAGAATTCCTCTCAAATTTGAAAGGGAGATTCTTTGAGAAATCCTCGTTCATGTGAACCCAATTTGGAGCTCCAATTTCTACCTAGTCTCTCATGCGAATGCATGAGAGATTTGGGTCTTTTCGACCTTCCATCTCTAGTGAGGTTTCCATGCTTGGAAGCTTGGCTTCCAAGCACAAGGCCCTCT
Organism: Thalassia testudinum; assembly: GCA_037157565.1. Lineage (NCBI taxonomy): Eukaryota > Viridiplantae > Streptophyta > Magnoliopsida > Alismatales > Hydrocharitaceae > Thalassia > Thalassia testudinum. Next base: position 6,173,436 of record JAZHRO010000025.1, read on the forward strand.
GCCAGGGGTTATAAAAGGGTCACCAGATCCTTCGCTCCTCCCAAGCTTGATTTGGCCTGAGATACCTCCCAATTTTCCTCTCTTCCCCTTCGGCCAAACTCCCAACAATCTCCGGCGACTCCTATCTCCTCCTCTCGTCACTCTGCCACAATACCAATGGTAGAGTTGCCTTTGTCTCTTTCGTCCGCGTCGCGTCGCACCAGCGCACGTGCTTTCCTCCTCGTCGTCGCCGTCCTCCTCTCACTGGGCCTTTGTCTCCGGCGACGGCACATACGAGCCGTCCGCCTCCTCCACTCCCCCCTTCGTCTATTCCCTCTTAGATAAGTCCTCTCTCTCTGCTCATTACTTTTCCCTCATTTATTTCTGCTATTTCGCCTCAACGCTCACACGCCACTGCCATCTTCTCCACCTCCGGCAGACCACCGGCGAGGTGTTCCCGCCACTCCACGCATCCACCCACCTCGCCAACCAGCTCACAAGCTCTGCCATGATTCATTGATCATAATCCCTTTTCCTATTCACCGCCACACGCTCCCAACACGTCCCCCGAACACACCCATCTTCATAGCCACAGGGTGACCTAGGCATGCACGCCCAGGCCGCCCCGCGCCACGCCGACCACTGTGCCACCTTCTCCGTGCCAAGGCGAAGCTTCCTGTGTATTTTGATGAGGCCGCAAGGCTGTTTTTGCTTGTGGATAGGGTACAGGCGCTTCGCCGCCATTGAAGCAAGCTCGAAGAAGCTCGAGAGCTTCATCCCAAGCTCCAGGCACTAGGCTTCAGGTTCCAAGACATGAGGGTTTCGTTAGCGAACATCTCCAGCCCAGCAATTGGAGTCAAGCCCCCCTCATCTGCTACAATTGAACGTGGCATTTGCTGCAGAGGTGCCTGCGAAGAAGGTGGGACATTTAGTCCCACCTTGAAAGTCCAGGAGCGGAAGTGGTGATATAAGTTGAAAGAGTCGTATAAGCTTACCACCTCCTAACACGGGGTGATGTCCCACTCATCCCAATGCCTCGTCCGTGACCCATGCCCTGCGGACCTGGTTCTGACCCGACTACTTGCACACTCCTCGCCCACCATGCATGCCGATGGGCCTGGTCCCGGGCACGCTAGCCCAACCCGTTAACTTGAGAAGGCTCTAGGAGTTAGGTTTGGGTAGGGGAGGGTAGGGGATAGGTTTTGCTCTCAGGAGAAAAAGAGGAAGAAAAAGCTAAAGGTGAAGCCAAGGAAGAGGAAGGAAAGAAGATGCAGAGGAAGCCAAAAGAAGAAGGAGAGGGCAGAAGCTTGATCAGCTAAGGAAGAGAAGGCTCGACTAAAGAGAAGTGCAAGGTTGAAGAAGAGCTGAAGTCAGAGGAAGAAGAGGAAGAAGCTAAGGCCAGAGCAACCAAGGGCCAGAGAAGAGAGGAAGAAACCATAGAAGAAGAAAGAAGCCAAGGTAGAAAGAAGTTGAAGACAGAGAATAGAAGAAAGAAGAGAGAAATCAAAGAAGCATTGTAGCACTTAGCATTTAAGACGTCTGATTTTCACATCAGACGTCCATATTTTATTTTGAGCTTCTATATACATCGAGATTATCTTTCTTGCTTTATAACTTTGATTCTTCATTGCATATTTTATCAAATTTGAAAGTTGTGTTCTTAGTTTTTGAATCACAATTTGCTCTCTGTGTTCGACCTTGAATTTATATTTTTCGAGTAATAAAATTCATTTGTTTTCAAAGCGATTTTGGCTATATTATGACGCATTTATTTTGAAACCCGATTTCGCTTCGATAAACAGGTGTGGATTTCTTTCAAATCAAACGTCACCTCCATATGTTTGGCTTGGAACTCACCATCCTGGTGTGTTACATGCTGAATTGGGATTTAAAAAGTCATTGCGTTGTAGTATAGCCGATAAATTGCGAAAATAGATACAATTTATAATTCGAAAGAAATCCGAGATCGTTCGCTGGGAGCAAGTATTGCATTCACGTGCTAATCTCAACATATAATATAATTGAGCATGAGAAATTTAGCAAAGTATAGATTTTCAATGAATAATAACCTGTCACATTAGTTATTCAATGAAATCAATGTATCTTAAGAATATAAGGATAAAAAGAATAAAAAGATTTGAATCACCACTTATATCCTCTAAAGTTTAAGCATGCATTCAACCATCACTTATTTCAAATAAACCAACAGTAGCTTGAATGCTACAGTGTCTCAGACGATAGGCTTAGCAATCAGACGTCTTAACAGAATGCAAGCATAAGCCTTCTCTTCTTCTTCAGAACCTCTTCTCCTTCTTTCTTTCTCTCAGAGGCACGGCAACCTTCTTTTCCTTTGTCTTTCTTCCTTTTTCTTCTTTGCTTCTTCTTTTGCCTCTCCTCTTCTTTATTCCTCCCTTCTTTGGCCCTTCTGATGCACAGGGGGGAACTCTCCTCTGAAATCGATTAAGTGTCGGGAACACTGAAGAGCAAAATCCCCCTTAACCCACACACTCTCTCTCTGTCCTTTCCTTCCTCTCTTTCTCAACATCCAAGCGTAATCGGGTAATCGGGCATGAGCGCACCTGGGTCCAGGGCTACCAAATGTGGGGTAGTAGCCGAGGAGTGTTCAGGTTCGACGGTTAATCGGATTAGACCTGGCTCTCATGTAGAGTGTCACAGGAGAGGTGAGTGAGGGTAGTAGGGGACCTCACCCCCCAGGTGTCTTGAGGCGAATAGCCTTATGCACTTTTTCGTCTTATATCACAGCTCCTGCTTGGTGGTTAATGATGTGGGACTAAAGTCCCACACTTTCCTTCATGCACAACAAGCAGCAGTTGGAGGTCGAAGTCTTCGTCCAATTTGCTTCGAGGAGCGGTCAACAGCCCCAATTGCTGGTCCATTCGTGCTCCTAGAGTGAATCCGCTTCGGCTGGGACAAGTACGTGGGGCAGTGCCTTCAAGAACTTGCTCCAAAACTTGTTGGAGAAGCTCATTAATGACGGCTGGAGGAGGAACCCTGCAAATACGTAAAACGGCCTTACGACCACATTAAAGCACTTAAGCTGGTTGTCGGAGCATGATGAGTGCTTTCAGAGTGGTTTTGTGGTGGATAGCCGTGTGTGGTGGCCGGATGGTGAAGGAGTTGGGCAGAGAATGGTGGGTTGGTTGACAGGTGAATGGTGTGGTCGAGAGGCCCAATAGAGTTAGGGCTCTTGGTTGTGGGTGCACGGTGGAAGTTGTGGGCTTCTTGGCGAGGGGGATGGAGATGTGTAGCGGTGGAAACGCCTCGCCAGAGTGGTCTCTGGACGCGTAGAAGATGAGGGTGATTTATGGTGTCGAGGGGTTATTTTTTAGAGTTTGGGTAGGAAACTAACCTAAAAGAACTAAGCAAACTAACTACCTATTCTAAGTGGATGAAAGGAGGGAGAACAACGTTGGTTGTGTTTGGTTGGTGCCGTGGAAGAGAGGTTCTCTGGTGGGGGACGACGAGGAAGAATGGGAAGGAACGGCCCTAGCTTTGGCACACCAGGCGCGGGCGAAAGAGATGAAGATATTGGCACTCCCAAGTTGGCGGTTGGGAGGCTGAAGACGACGGAGGAAGAGGCTCGCTGGAGCTCGGTTGGAGAGGGGCTAGAGGTAGGGTTAGGAAGAGGTTTTTTGGGCTAAAACCTAGCTAAAAAGTTCGGTCATGCATTAGGGGTTTTTTTATAGGCTATAGGAAGCCCTTCCAAGCTTGGAAAGAAGCTTCCAAGCTCGGAAGGTTTTTGTGAAATAGGATACTCAAACCTTTGAAAGATTCACATGACCTTTTGGGAATGAATTGAAGCTCAAGATGGGTCTCAATTGGTAGGGAATTTCACAAAGAATCTCCGGTTCAAATTTGGGATTGTTTGATTAAGAATCGTACGAGAAAATCTCGCTCGAACCTCATCAGAGCTCAATGTGTTCACACTAATGGAGGTAAGGACCTAAACGTGAAGATGATGACGAAGTTAGGGACCTATTTGTAAAGGATTCAAAAAGTTAAGGGCCATTGTGTGATAAAATAGTCTGTCAGGACTGAAATGCAAACTAGGTTAAGGTAATCTCTGATTGGACCCAAATTTTTATAGAAACCTAATTTAACCCTACGAAATCCAATGGTGAAGTTGGATTTTGGTTTTGACCTAGTTTGACTAGATAATTTATGCAAAAATCTAAATTAGGGCAAAGGTCTGTTTGTGACTCTGTTTTAGGTCAAAATAGGTCTTGATGGTCAATTCAAGGTTTCCAAACCCTAGAGAATATTTTTCTATAAATTTTAGAGGGTTTATGTGAATTTTATCCTGACCAGAACCTCAGTAGAATAAGTAGGTCTATTTTTAGGGTTTCAGATATTTAATTCTCAAAATATGTGAAAACCTGTTTCTATTTACATGGACCCACTTGTTAGACATTTAAGACCATTTGACCTTTAATTAACTCTTGAGAAATCTTATGATTGTTCTGCAATTGAGATATGCTCTTAAAATTGCAGTTTTATCCATGTTTTGCTGTCCTCCTCTCAGAATGATTATGCAATGAATTATGGTCCTCTAGCTGTTATGTAGGAGCATTTATTCTTTGATTATGACTAAATAAAGCTAGATATGGCTAATGATGATGTTATCATCACCTGGTTATAAATTATTTTTGATAATCGAAATTTCTATGAAACCCTAAAACTGATTTCTTTGCATGAATACTCGGACTTTGATTTTTTTTTTTCGTGTTTTCCGCATTTACTTATCTTTTACCTTACTATTCTCCATTTTGCTGTATTCTCCTGTGACGAGACAGAGTAATAGAATGAAGAAAAGTGTTGTTTCAAAATTTGTATGTGCACCTACACTTTCCCACCCATTTGCTCCACTTCACCATGCAAATAGCTCAAACTCTAATCAACCTATGAATTTTATAAACCTTAGGATAGATTGTGGTGTTTGCCTGTCACCTCCGCCCATCTAACTCACCTCGTATATAAAAAAAATACAAAAAATGTATTCTTCTCTAATTGTGGGAACTGATTTGAAATATACACACCTTGCACACCTACACATTTAAGGGGCACCACTTTCGTCTGATTCAACCACTTAACCAGCAATCCAATCTGTGGACATGGTACACCTACACTGACTATACACACAAGTGATTAGAAATCGTAGTACGCTAAATCATTTTGTCCACATTAATAGTGGTGCAATAGGTCAATTGTCTGATTTGTTTGGGTTGCACCATTAAATATAAAATTGAGAAATCGAGTAGCTTGCCCTAGAGAATTCAAATTTAGGAATTGAACCAGGCACCCCACATTTCTTTTCTAATTTCTAAAGGAATATACTTATATGTGTGATTTCAAAACCTAGTGTACCTTACAGAACTTTAACTGAATATACCTAAGAATTGAACATTAAAAGTTACTAACAAGGTTAAACCCTAAAAGACATATTACTAAATAATCTTATTTGAAAACCTTGGCTGTGCACGCACACACAAATTAATTGATTTTTAAGGGCACAACTTAGCTAAAGGGCCCATCACATTCCAGAGCACAATCAACCTAAGTCTAATTAAAATTGAGTAGATGCTGGCCTTAAGGATTTACTCACTCTTCAGGGCCCAAATTGAGATTATTTTCAATTAATCTGCTTCTACAGATCCATCTGATATCTAGCTAGGGGAGTACCATCAAACGACAGTAGTTGGGGGGGTATCAAAGGAACACGAGGTCAAGCCAAAGGAAGTACCTTCTCCTTAATTCGTCCCTCTAACTAGTTGGATTGACCAGATAGAAGTAGACCAAATCATTCATAATTTTAGGATGGGTTCTGTGAGTCTGTAGGTCTTTTGGATACTCGCTTAAGGACAATCTTGGATTGTTTGTACTGTAGGGCACCTTTCTCTTTTCTGTTTCCCCTCCTACATCTCCATGCATTCTTCCTTGTCACACACACACTTCCACTCCTCTCCAAACACACCCTATCCCCAATATGATCATTATCTCAACCCAACCACCACCCACCCATCCACTAATTGTGATAATTCTGATTGGAGATATGATTTATGATGTAAACACATTTATATCACATAAATCATCTACTTTTGCATTTTCTGAGATGTATAATTGCATCATATAGTATAAATATTACATGACATGCATCATCTTAAATTTATGTTAGATTATATAAAAGTTAGGTTAATTCTCTTTTAATGGTTAGGTGACAGAGTGACAATTAATTGGGGCCTAGAATTGAAGATCGAACCGTACAAATCTGATCAGGGTGACGATCAGAGTTCAACAACTCCAAGATCGCCCCAATCGGACTTCCGTAGCATCAGATGCAGTCCGAGAAAGATCAGAGGTCAGGGGGTCAGGTGGTGTAAATTTGTTCTTCAGACAACAAATCCAACTGCACGAATGGGTTTGGATTGACGATCGTAGCCCAACTATGCAAACATCGGTCCAATCTGACATTCGTGGCACCATCTACAACTCACAGAAGATGGACGACCAATCTGACATCCTAGTCGCCCAATGCTTGCCAAGGCCTCTTGCTCCACTTCTCCAAGCAAAGATCAATGCTTGATCTTGACTGTTGGATGAAGATCCAATGGCTAGATAGGCTGAGCGCAAAAGCATCCATGTGACAAAGTGGCAGCCTTGGCGTGTTGGTCGCGCACTTTCATGTGAAGAGGGAGGCACGGATTCGAGCCCCGCCTCGCCTCAACTTGAAGAGGCAATCACACGTGGCCAAATTCAGCCGTAGGATGGCAATTGTGCGGGTAAGGAGCCGCGACATGGCATGATCTGGGCTAGCGGATCATGCATGCGCATTTGAACGCCCAATCACATGCATATGCATGATGAGGCACGATGAAGGTGCGGGCACGATGGCTTCTAAGTCGTTCGATCTCGTGATCAGATGGCTGAGAGCGCAGGATCGTATGTAGGTGTTGAAGCATGGGGAGAGGAGGTGCAGCGTGCGCGGGACCTACGCCCACATTCAAGGGCTTTAGTGATGCTTAAATCTGTCACTAAAGATCCTGAGTTAATGTTTTTAAGTATAAAATGACCAAATTATCCTCAATCCCTACAACTATAAAAGGAGACCCCTACCACTCGAATTCTTCATCCCTTCCTTCACCTCTCTCCCTCTTTAAAGCTCTAAAGAAGCTTGTCCCAAACTCGGGATGCTCCTTTAGAGTTAAAAGCAAAGATTTTGCCCACTTCTCATCCCATTTGTGGAGCTCCCGTAGTCTTCTTGCCTCCATTTTGGAAGTGAATCCCACGATGACGATGTCCTGCCTCACCCTTAGTTCTTCTAGCTTCGTTCTCCATCTTCCATCTCCATTCTCCATCTTCTAGGTGTCGCCCGTTTTGGCTCGTCCTCTAAGCAGCCGATGAGGAGGATAATTTCTCACCTCTCTTCTCTTTTATCGCTTTCTAGAGTAGATTTTACTACTTTGTAGTTGTAATATTTCCTGTTTTCTAGTTGTAAAAATATTATCCATTTTATAAAGTGTTTTGCTCTCTCTCTCTCCCCCTCTTTAGTATAGTATCAATTTATTGTGATTATCTCGCCTTTAAACAAAAATGACAAAAAAGAATATAATCATGGATTTCAAATCGACATAGCCTCCCTGTATTTGACTTGGAATTCTTTTCAAGTTTTGGTAAATTTATCTATTGACAGATTTCCTTGCAAATTGCATTACAACGACTGGTTTTCAAAACTCAAATCTATTTGCAACGATTCTTCGACTCAACATTTTGGCGCCGTTGCCGGGGAGGCAACGAATCTTGATTTTCTTTTCGCATTTCCGCGCACTTATCTATTTTCTAACTTGCTTTTATTTCTTTTCTATTTTTTGCAAGTACCTCAACAAGGAATCTTCTAGTTGTGGAAAGGTGTAAAGTATAGTTGAAGACAATTGTAAGTGCTCCCCATTCTTCCCCCTCCATAGAGTTCATTTCATAACCCTAATTTAAATCCTAATTAACTTAGGTGTTCTCATAAACCCTAGGATTAGTTTTGATTGTTTGTTTTCCACCTCCACCCATCTCACCCTCTATATATAAACTAAAAGTAAAAAAATTTCACAGAGGTACATGATCTCTTCTGAGTTTCAAACTCAACTGGTCAACCAATCTTTGGAACTAGTACACATACCCAAATGCATAATTGAGTAGAAATCGATTAGGTAACCACTTGTGTGCCTAACTCAGTGGTGCATTAAGGTTAATTGTTCGAGTTGTTTGGGCCGCACTTCATCTAAAATGAACTCATCAAGTAGCTTCCCCTTAGGGTTTACAATTTAGGACAATACCAGGCACTCCACTTTACTTTTGATTTCAAAAGGAAAAGATACCCGTGTTTTGAAAATCTTGTTTGTCTCTTGAACTCAATTGAATTTACCTAATTCTAAACCCTAAAAGATACTTAAGTAAGATTTGAACCTTAAAATCCACTCATCCAAATAATCTTGCTTGAAAACCCTGGTTGTGCACGCGCTCACACATATTCAATCAATCATTAAGAGCACAACCCATCACATTCCATAAGCACTACAATCCTAAGCCTAAGTTAAAATTGATTAGACGTTGTCCTTAAGGACTGATTCGCTCTTCGGGGCTCAGATTGAGATTGTTTATGATTAACCTACTTGTATTAGTCAATCTAATGTCTAGCTAGGGGAGTAGTGTCAAACGATCATGGTTGGGGGGTACACTAGGAACCGGAGTTGCAATCCAAAGGAAGAAACTTCTCCTTAGCCCCTCCTAACTGGTTGGATTGACTGGATACAAGTAGAGTAAATCGTCTATAATCTTAAGACAGATTCTAAGAGTCTGTAGACCCTTAGGCTACCCAACTTAAGGACATGCTTATTTTGTTATGCTACAGGGTTCTTATCCCCAGTCCTTCCGATCTCTTCCTAGTTTATGCTTGGAAGGAGGTCATTAAATCCTCAATTGGAAGGACCATTAGATCATTCTAGGAGGCGTAGATTGAATTTTGGCCAAATTGATCCCATGGCCGATTAACAGCCTCCTCTGCCTCAGAATCAACAAGAGATGTTTCAAAGGCAGTGATGAGTCGATTTTTCTCTTTCAAAAGTGATGATTAAGATGATTTGTCGTTGTATTTCTAAGTGGTGGAAAATCGATTAATCAAAATATTGAATTAAAATTAAACCACTTGTAGAAGAGTAGGTCATATCCACAGGGAGGCAATGGCCTATTTAAACTCACATCGATTAAAAACAGATGTTCACGATTAGTTTCGTCAAGAAATCGGATCAAAATCGCTTTTCAATTTAGATAATAAGACATTATCATGCTGATATTGTAATTATGCAAAACATGAGGGAGATGGTCATAAATATGCCACAATAAAGTATTTAATAAATCAAGAAAATGTCTTCGGAAATGGCGTATAATCCTAAATACTAATACGTATGGAAACAGAGGAAAAATCCTCTCTCTTCGCCACGCGTTGGAGGAAGCTTGACGGTCGGAGATGCTTTGGGAGAAGGTCAAGGATGCAGAGAGGAACCCGATGACAGTGGTTGCACGGCGAAGGATGGCTGGAGCTCGTCAGTCGGAGAGGAGCTTACCAGCGGTGGGTGGTTGCTACTGCTGTGAAGCAGCTTGACGTGAGACGCAGTTGAAGGCGAGGGGGTGCGGAGGCTGTTCGGGCATGCAGTGGGTGGCTGCTGTTGCGGGCTTGGCAGAGGCACAACGAGGGGGGTGCGCAGGCCGTGCGGGCACGTGCGTGGGATGGCTCTGCTACGCATGGCATAGGAGGCATAGGCATAGGCGTAGTGCTCTGTAGTGCGCAGGTGGAGCTGTTGTTGGTGGTGCGTGCGGTAGGCACGCGGGTGCATGCGTGCAGCTACACGGGGAGTCGGCGAACGACTTGCTGCACGCGACGTCTCTGCAGGGCTTGAAGTGCATTGAGTTGCTGTGAGCGCGTAGAGTGGATGGGCTGGTGGCGAGGAGGGTAGTGAGGAGGTGTTCGCGGTGCATGCGGTCTAGAGGTGAGGGGCAACACAGTGGGTGGCATGTGGAGGCTGTGCGCGTGTTGCTATGTGAGGTGCAGTGAAGGGGCGTGAGACGCCCGGGAAACTTCCTGGACGTCTTAACTGAAGGGGGAGATGAAGGTCCAGGGCGTGGAGTTGCAGTAGCTGCGGTGGTGGTTGCTAGTGATGGTGGTGAGGGTGTTGCACGCTGAGGTGCTCATGGTAATGCAAACAAGCTCCAGATGGCGGTGTGGCCTATCATGCCACATGCTCACAGTGGTGGAGGCTTGTCGCCACGATTGAGGCTGATGATGGTGAAGTGGACGAGAGTGGTGCACTCTTTGCACAGTGATGAATCGGGGTGGAAGCCACTGAGCACCGTCGTCTCCTCCCATCCCTTGTAGCTGTAGCCAATTCGTTTGAAATCACAAGGGGCGGGAGCAGATCCTTGTGAATGCTGGTAGCATTAGAAATGAATGGGAGTAGGAGGAGGCGGAGCAGTTACCTGCTGAAGAAGAAGAATAATAATAAAATAATTAGGATTATTTATACATAACTCCTTAACTTATATGTTAATTAAAATAATGTATGTAATGTACCTAATTGGTTAACTAATCAAATGCTTGCAATTCTAAGTTAATTCTAAATGCATTTAGATATGAATGCCACACATGAATTATACAATTAAGCTAAAAATATGAATTAATTTATTTACATCATAATGTATGCTACTAAATGTTAAAATTAACTTAATGTCTAGGCACTTAAATACTTAAATAGCTACAAATATGGGCTAATCAAATAACCCCATGCCTAATTTTTACCAGTCCCTAGCAAATTCAAGCATGACTTAACACTCTAAGTTATCCAAGCTAACTCAATTGACCTTCCCATAGAAATTAGGTTGAACCATCTAACCCTAGATCATAAGGTACCCAAGTTGTTGTTGAGCTACAGATTAGGTCAGCTAAGGATTAGTTGTAGGCACAGGTTTCCTTGATTTATAACTCTACTTTAGGGTTTATTGGTCCCAGAGATTAAAGCATCCGTGAATGTGCATTGGTCTGAGTTATTTGAGGTTTGCATGATTGCCAACCTAGAAAGAGAGTAAGAAGGATTTTTTTTTTTAATATATATATATTTTTTTGATTCCTCTAAGTCTAACCTTGGATCAGCTATAAACACAGTCTATGCCGGATTCATTGTTTGCATCATCGAACCTCGAAGGGTGCCTGACTTTTGATGCTTCGAGATATCACCGCCCATGGCAATCCCAAGAACTCCTGGCAATCGACACTTTGAGATAATATCCCCCATGGATTTCTTAAGCGAATTTAGGCCTGTGGCAATCGGCATTTCGAGATAAGGCCAACCATGGTACCTGAACCGCACATTGCACTTACATGCCCCCAGTAGGATGGTCATCCTAAGAGACAAGCGCCAAGGAGGTGACATATTATCATTGCATCCTCAAGGTGAGTATACACTCCACTTCTCCTACGATAGGAACTCTTTCAATCAAATTGTATTTTCAAGCTTCTCCTAGGTCAAAACTAAGAGAACAAAATTTTCTTTAAGAAATGAATTAGGGTGATCACTATTTACACAAGACCAAGTGTGTGTGAAATGTGGATGCTTAGGTTACGAGAACCCGTAAACCAAAAGGTAGAAAAAGACACTAGGTACTACCCAGCCTTTTACTCAATCCCTAACTTTTCTTCCTCAACCTCTTGAGGAATGGTCCGCAACATAACTCCTATTTAAGTTTTTAAGTCTATAAAGGACCTTAAGGGTCTAAATCTAGTAGTTCAACCCTAACTCCTATAATTAGATACCTCAAGTCAGCTTAGGCAAACCTAAAGTCTTGGTCTTATGCTTAAAGATGCAGAACTCAATCGGTTAAGCATAACCATTTTTTTTTTTTAAACAATATGCATGATGAATGCAAAATATAGACATGCTATAAACAAATGCCTCAGGTTTGATCCCCCCATGCCTGATTCAAATAATGTCCTCATTGGAAACAAAATAGTTAAAGAAAGATATTACCTGAGGCGGAGAATGACAAGAGCTAAGGCTCCTCAAGAGTGACCTTATCAACCAGGTGGCCATCCAAAGTAATGTATGGTTTTAATCGTTGGTCGTTGACGGTAAAGGGCATTGCTGAAGAGGAAGGGCTTTTGATCTCCACAGCCCCATGCGGTAACACTTTGCTGATTATGTATGGCCCATCGCAACGTGATTTCAATTTTCCTGAGAAAACTTAAGTCTGAAATTGAAAAGCCAGACTTGTTGGTTGGGCTCAAAGGTCTTTCTAAGGATATACTTATTATGCAAGACCTTAGTTCTCTCTTTATAAGCTTGAGAGGTGTCATAAACATCATTCCTCAAGGTCACTTAATTCCAGAAGTCCTGCCTTACACGCCTTTTCTAAATCCATGTTGACACTTCGGATAGCCCAAAGTGCCCTATGTTCCAGCTCAACGGCTAAATGGCATGCTTTCCCATACACAATCCGGAAAGGAGATGTACCCAAAGGGGTCTTGTAGGCTGTTCGATAAGCCCATAAAGCATCATCGAGTTTTTGGGACCAGTCCTTCATATCAGGTCTTACGGTCTTTTCTAAAATGTTCTTTATCTCCCTATTCGACATTTCAACTTGACCACTCGTCTGGGGGTGGCATAGGGTAGCAATCTTGTGAGTGACCCCTCAACTTTTGAGTAACTGGTCGAAGTGATGATTCCAGTAGTGAGGTCCCCCATCACTAATAATAGTCTTAAGGCAGCCGAATCGGGATATGATATTAGCTTTTCTAAATTTCAATACCACTGAGTGGTCATTTGTGCATGTAGGAATGGCCTCTATCTATTTAGAGACATAGTCAACTACCACTAAGATATATTCATAGCCTTAGGATGAAGGGAAGGGGCCCATAAAGTCAATTCCCCAAACATTAAAACTTTCAACAGGTTAAATGAGGTGTTGAGGCATCTCATTCCTCTTCCCAATCATTCTAGTCCGTTGACATCTAATATAGGATTTAACAAAATTATGAGAATCCTTAAATAACGAAGGCCACCAAAAATTGGACTGGAGAATCTTAAAAGCAGTTTTCTTAGCACTAAAGTATCCTCCACAATGAAGTTCATGGCAAAAACACACACTTTATTGCTCCTCTTCAGGCATGCATCGTCTCGGTACTTGGTCTTGTCCAATTCTAAATAATTCAGGCTCTTCCCAATGAAAGTATCTAGCTTGGGAAATGAATATCTTCCTTTTCTACTCATCCCAAGAGCCAGGAGTCTCTTCAGTGACCAAGTAATTGACGGTATCAGCATACCAAGGTGAAGTCGGTGTTACCGCCATAAAGGTTTCATCAGGCAATGTCTCATGGATGTCTCTAGATGGAGAGTAATCAAGTGGAAGGCGAGATAGGTGGTCAGCCACAACATTTTCTACTCTTTTCTTTTCTCGTATCTCCAAGTCAAATTCTTGGAGTAGGATCCACCTAATCAGATATGGCTTAGAATCCTTCTTAGCAATGGGATGTTTAACTGTCGTATGATCAGTGAAAATAACCACCTTAGACCCAAGAAAATAAGACCTAAACTTCTCCAGAGCAAAAACTTCAACAAGTAATTCCTTTTTAGTGATGGTGTAGTTTTGCTGTGGTTCGGTTAAAGTCTTGTTGGCATAGTGCAGCACATGAGGTCTTCCCTCAACCCTTTGTCCAAGGACTGCTCCCACTGCATAATCTGAAGCATCAGACATTTGCTCAAATGGAAATGTCCAATCAGGAGCTCGAAGAATAGGCGCAGAGATCAAGGCCTCCAAAATTTGAAAGGCCTTAGCACACTTTGAATCAAAATTGAAGGAAGATTCCTTCGCCAACAGGTCACAAAGTGGCCTAGAAATTTTACTGAAAGTTTTAATAAAGCACCTATAAAAGCCAGTATGGCCCAGAAAGGATCTAATATGTTTGACATTCGTGGGCAATGGAAGTTTGAAAATAGAATCAAACTTGGCTTTATGTACTTCCAAACCTCACTCAGACACAACATGCCCAAGTACAATTCCTTTCTGTACCATGAAGTGGCATTTCTCCTAGCTGAGGACTAAACTAGTCTCCTTACATCACTTTAGCACATTCTCTAGGTGTAGGAGACCCTGGTTGAAAGACGAGCCGTAAATGGAGAAGTCATCTATAAACACTTCAACACACTCGTCAATCATGTCCAAGAAAATGGACATCATACACCGCTAGAAGGTTGCAGGTGCATTACATAGTCTAAACGACATACGCTTGAATGCAAAGGTACCATAAGGACTAGTGGAAGTCGTCTTCTCTTGGTCATCAGGGAAGACTGCAACCTGGTTGTACCTAGAATATCTATTGAGAAAGCAATAGTACTTATTCCCTGCTAATTTTTTGAGAATTTGGTCAATAAAAGGTAAGGGAAAGTGATCCTTCTGGGTAGCGGTGTTCAGCTTGCGGTAATCAGTACAGACCCTCCATCTAGTTGAGGGCCTAGTCACAACTTGTTCACCTTGGTCATTAAATTCCACAGTAAAGCCTGCCTTCTTTGGCATCACATGAATAGGACTTACCCATTTACTATCTGCAATGGGATATATGATCCTAGCATCCAACCGCTTCAAAATTTCCTTTTTAACCACCTCCCTCATATTAGGGTTAAAACGTCTCTGCATGTCCCTAAATGGTTTGATGGAATCATCAATATAAATGTGGTGCATGCAGAGTGTAGAGTCTATACCCTTAATGTCAGCAATATTCTAAGAGATTGCTTCCTTGTGCCTAGACAAACATTCAATCAGGGATCCCTCCTGTGCTTCAGATAGCACAACTGAAATGATAATGGGGAGCATATCATTGGCACCCAGGAAGATGTACTTGAGAGTATCCGGGAGGGGTTTCAACTCAAGATTGGGGACTTGTATGGTTGAGTGTTTCATAATAGATGTACCCATCTCAGGTAGCAGATCTACCTTGCGTAGAGATAATGGGGAAAGTGACTCAGCAGAAACACCCAACAACTCCTCAAGTTCTAGTATATCCCCTTCACATTCCTCCAAGAGATGAGAATGCTCATTTAGTATGACATGCTGAAAGGGGTCATCACATAACATTGCAGGGGTTGTCTCTTTAATCAAGTCATCTATCACCTCAACTTGGGAACAATCCTCAAGCCCGGCTTGTTTATAAGCATCAAACACATTAAGCTGAATTTTCCTGTTCCCAAAGCCCATTTTTAATGCCCCAGTATTGCAATTGATTGAAGCATGCGAAGTTCCAAGGAAGGGGTGACCCAAAATGATGGAGGGCTTGGTTGGCTTGTTGGTAGGGTTAGTGTCCAAAATTAAGAAGTCAACGGGGAAGAAGAAATCTTCTACTCTTACAAGGACATCTTCCAGAATTCCCCGCGGTGTCTTTAGTGATCGATCATCAACTTGGAGGATTACCGGGTTAGGCTTCAGATTGCCTCTCCTAAGTTGTTCATAAATGTAGCTCGGAAGGATGCTCACCCCTGCACCTAGATCAAGTAGAGCCTCATCTATCAGTAAGTTACCAATGACCACTGAGATGTACCAGGCTCCTGGGTCCTTAAGTTTCAGGGGTGCGCCATGTTGAACAATTGAGCTAATAGAATCAGGTAGGATTACTTCTGATTGGACCTGTTTCCTAAATTGCTGCTTTTTCGTGCACAGGTCCTTTAGGAAGCAGTCATAAGACGGAATTTGCCTGATAGCCTCAAGCAATGGTAGGTTAATCTACACTTGCTTGAAAGTTTCCATGATCTCATCCGTCTTGTCTTTGGATCCAAATGAGCCAGCAGAAGTCTGCCTAGAGGTGGATAAGCACTCTGGAAAGGGCACTCTCGATCTCTGGGTGGAAGGGTTGTCATGTTGGGTAAGGGGTGGAATGGGGGAAACCTCTTCCAGTGAGGTGATTTCAAGCGGAGGAGATTTGGGCAATTCTTCTCCGGTGGGGGAGAAAGTCGGGATGGATGGTTTTTCAGAAGGTGAGACTACATGAGCATCAGGTTTGGAAATTTCTTTCCTACTCCTCAGAATAGTTACCGCTTGGGCGTACTCCCTAAAGACAATCCCTTTTCCTTTAGGATTCTCCTCAGCAGCACTAGGAAGCTTTCCAGTTTCCCTCTGTCTAACGGCCTCAACAAGGTGTCCTATATGCAATTTCATTTCATGTATAGCCTTGTCATGAGATTGGATGATGGCACTTTTGACTTTCTTGCATAGTTCTCAACATTGCCTTCAATTCATTCATCTCAGAGGTCTTAGGTTGGGCAAAGGTCTGAGGTTGGTTCATTTGTTGGTTTTGAAAGGGTTGTGATTTATAATTCCCTGAATTTGAGAAATTCCCTTGTCTCCATGAAAAGTTCGGGTGATTCCTCCATCCCTCATTATAAGTGTTGGAAAAAGGGTCTCTACGAGGTCTAGGACGGAACCTTGAGTGGCATACAGGTCCGCTTGTACAAGCTCAGGGAATTGGGAGGCCAAATGGCAATCCACAGTGGCGTGTTTATTGCCTTAGCAAATGGAGCATTCAGAAGCTTGGGATGTGGACGTGCTAGATGTAAATTGGCCTGGGATCGACATAAGCCTTTCCATATTTTGATTTAACAATTGAATCTGATAGGCTAAATCCTGGGTGTCTCTTGCCTCATTTGCTTCCAACTTTCTTTTCATGAGAGTGAGTTTTCTATCCAAGTAGCCAGAATTCAAGTGAATAGAATTCTCACTCAAAGTATCAAAAAAGTTCCAAGCTTCATCCTCAGTCTTAGATAGAAAGGTTCCTACACAGGCACCATCCACAGTCTGCTTGTGTGAATCATTAAGTCCGGTATAGAACCTTTCAACCAGTTGCCACTTGGGCACCTGGTGATATGGGAAAAGTCTTAATTGGTCATTAAAGTGCTCCCACGCATCATAGAAAGCTTCCCCATCCTTTTGAACAAAACTCATAATTTCCCTCCTAAAGTGATTAGTTTTGCTCATGGGGAAGTACTTTTTCAGAAACTCCTTCAAGGCATCCCAAGTGTTAATATCATCTAGGGTATGATACTAATACTTGGCCTTGTCATTGATGGAGAAAGGAAAGAGGGTTCGCATTTGAGCATCATTAGTAACGCCCTGCAGCTTCACCGTGGAACAGACCTCGGTGAATTCCTCTATATGCCTATAAGGGTCTTCCCTAGTAGTATCATAAAAGGAGGGCAGCAAGGATATGGTACTACTTGTGATCTCATAAGGATTTTCCCCTCCAGGTCTACGTAGTGCAGGGCCAGTTTGATTGGTCGGAATGAAATATTCCTTAAGGCTCCTTTGACTAGCCATTTCTTCCCTTGGGTGATCCCTTCTTAGGATTCTTTTAGGTTCTGGATCAAACACAAGTTGTCTCCTAAGAGATCGCCTACTAAGCATGCACGGCAAGCACAATTCAAAAGGACTTGTTAGGTCTTTACAAATTTAGGCTTTTGACTTTAATTCAAATTGTAGGTGACAAAGCAAGTTGCCTAATCAATTACGCGTCTATTGTTGACCTACGAAATGTCTAAAAAGACCTAGTTGGAGCTTAAGTACTCTTCCCAAAATCTCAAATGGTATAGCAACTCCAAAGACGGAAGATCGAGGGATGCAAGTAGGCCTAAACCTTCCTTTGAAGCTATGCTTTCATAGTGCTTCTTAACTACCCCCAAAAATCTGTGACAGGGTATCCCTTTCTTTGGAGTTAGAAAACCTTTAATCTCAAGTTCTGAACACTTCAGAATCCAATGGTAAGGGCTCTTGTCCTAGTAGTTCTAAGACCTAGGAGTGTCTAAATGCGTGCTTCGATGTAAAGAGAAAGCAAGTGTGCATACACCGTAAAAGTTTGAGTTTGAATTTTGAAATGCATGACAAATTTTCAGGTCAAGTTGGTTTTTTTAGTGTTCCTCCTTAACTTAAAGTCCTTTTTTTAAGAAAGTATGTGTCCACTTGTTAGATCTTTTCAATTCAATTAGGTGGTCTTGCAATTAAATTCAAATGCAAATGCGTGAACAATATAGAATGCAAGGAAAAGAAATCGTACCTTGCCTCCAACAATCTTCAATGAAATGCATGCAAATGTAAAATAAAATCTAGAGGTTGCTCATTCACACCTAAATGGTCGTCCTAAGGCAGGCAGCTTCTAGCAGGCAGCTCACGTCTTTTTTTTTTTTTTTAAGCTACTTATGCACAATCAAGAAAAATAAAATCAATCCACAAAAGAAAGTAAAAACCTAAGTCTAAATAAATGGGAACAGACTCCCACAAAAATTACCCAACATGGGCCTAAAAGAAAGTCGGGGAACAAACCTCTATAATGTAACCCAGAACAAGGGTCCCAAATAATGAATGTAGGAAATCCTAAAGTCTAAGTTTACATAAATGCAAAAGTAGAGAATGAAGATGATCTCTTTTTTTTTGTTTTAAAATTCTTCTCCTCGGGTTGGTGGCGTCAAGGTCCACCAAGATGTGAAGCTCAGTCTCTCCTCTAAGTGGTGGAAACAAGGTCCACCACAGCATTGCTGAGGTCGATGCTACGTACCTCGCACCAAATCAGATAAAACAGGTTAAATATGCCTCAATTTAAATCATCATGAACAAATGAATGAATGCGATTTTATTAAGCCTGTTGCCTCCTTAGCAACGGTGCCATTTGATGAGTCGATTTTTCGCTTTCGAAAATGATGATTAAGATGATTTGTCGTTGTATTTCTAAGTGGTGGAAAATCGACTAATCAAAATATTGAATTAACATTAAACCACTTGCAGAAGAGCAGGTTGTATTCACAGGGAGGCAATGGCCTATTTAAACTCTCATCGGTTAAAAACAGATGTTCACGATTAGTTTTGTCAAGAAATCGGATCAAAATCACTTTTTAATTGAGATAATAAGACATTATCATGCTGATATTGTAATTATCTAAAACATGAGGGAGATGCTCATAAATATGCCACAATAAAGTATTCAATAAATAAAAAAAAAGTCTTTGGCAGTGGCATATAATCATAAATGCTAATACGTGTGGAAACAGAGGAAAAGTCCTCTCTTCGCCGTGCATTAGAGGAAGCTCGGCTGCCGGAGATGCTCTGGGAGAAGGTCGAGGATGCGGAGGGGAACCCGATGTGATAATCTGAACTGTATCACATCGGCTCTAATCAGACTTTTCACCGATGTGTATCGGAGAATGAGTTTCAAAACATCCTTGAGTTCTGTCATGTATTTGCGTGTGGTGGACATTTCTCCGGGGAAAAGATGGTTGCAAAAATACTTCAATATGGATTCTATTGGCCGTCTTTATTCAAGGATGCTTAGGAATTCTCGAGGTCATGTTCCTGATGGCAGGCACTTGGGAGCAAAACCAAGAGAGATATGATGCCTCTAAACCCAATCCTTCCAGTCAAAATCTTCGATGTTTGGGGCATCGATTTCATGGGACCCTTCCTCCCTTCATTTGGACACCAATACATTCTAGTTGCTGTTGATTATGTGTCCAAGTGAATCAAGGTTATTCCTACCTGAATGAATGACCACAAAGTGGTTATCGATTTCATCAAAAAGAACATCTTCAGTCAGTTTGGGATTCTGAGGGCCATCATTAGCGATGGTGGTACTCACTTCACAAATGCCCAGTTTCGTAGTTTACTGGCAAAATACGACGTAAATTACATAATCTCCACACCTTACCACCTCAGATGAACGACAAGCTGAAATCTCCAATCGGGAGATCAAGAACATCCTGCAGAAGATGGTTAGGCTTGATCGAAAAGATTGGACTCAAAAGCTTGAGAACGCTCTTTGGGCCTACCGTATGGTGTAGAAAATGCTTATCGGCATGTTATCATTTCGTCTGGTGTATGGAAAGGCATGCCATTTACCCTAGAGATTGAACATTGGGCATTCTGGGCGATCAAGAAATGCAACTTTGATCTAAGTTTAGCTGGAAAGACTAGGAAGCTCCAACTATTTGAGTTGGAGGAGCTTAGAAATGATGCATACGAGAATTCCAAGATCTATAAGGCTCAGACTAAAGCTCTTCATGATCAACTGATTTCCCACAAGAGCTTTGAGCCAAATCAGAAGGTCTGGCTCTTTGATTCTCGACTTAAGCTATTTTCCTGCAAGCTTAGGTCAAAGTGGGATGGCTTATTCATCATCGATCGAATATTTTCCAACAGAGCCGTTGAGATCTCTGATCCAAAGATGGGTAGTTCTTTTAAGGTCAACGGACAATGTCTGAAACCTTATGTTGATCGTGTTATTCCAGAACCCGTCTCCGATAAGATTGCTTTAACCTTAATGTGACTTCTTTGGCTGAACATCGCCTAGCTAATGGCATTAAACTCAGCACTTGTACAATCTGACTTAGAGCTGACCCGAGCATCATGGAATACAGGTGATATTTTCTTCATTCTGCCCTGC
Source organism: Thalassia testudinum (assembly GCA_037157565.1). Taxonomy (NCBI): domain Eukaryota; kingdom Viridiplantae; phylum Streptophyta; class Magnoliopsida; order Alismatales; family Hydrocharitaceae; genus Thalassia; species Thalassia testudinum. The sequence continues at coordinate 6,193,936 of JAZHRO010000025.1, forward strand.
TTCGCATGCATTTTATTTTCAATGAGGACATTGCATTAGCTAGGTATGGGGGGGTGGATTCATTTCTGAATCATTTTGTCAGCTCTGTGGAATTCTTGTAAATTCTACTTATTTTTCTCTTTATTTAAAAAAAAATTTGAATTGGGAATGAATAATTCGGCATTAGGATTTTTCAACCTTAGGGAATAATACAGTAGGATCTGAACACTTAGACCCTTCAGGTCTTCAGGTTTAATCAGCCCGGTGTCCACTAAAATGTGGAATTATTTCTTGAGTCCTCACCATTTTAAATTTAAATTTTAATTGGTTAAATAAGTTGGGGTGATAAGCACACGACTTATCAATCTGCCCTCTGATTTAAAAGGAATTTAAGTCTAAGCATCTACACACTATTTGCACTGACTCGCTTTTCGATGGTTTTAACAGAAATTAGGTAGCTAATGAACCTTCTAGGGTGGTATGGTTGGCAAGTTATCGTGGGTAACAACCCATTAGTAGGTTGTCCAGAGCCCAGTCATATGATCATTCTTTTCCTGCTGCCTTCAGGTAAATCTTAGATTAGGGAAGCCACCTACTTTGAAAAAAAGAAAAAAATAGAGAAATATCCAAAACGAAAAAAAAATAAATAGAAAAGGAGAAGAGAAAAAGAAATAAGCCATGCTTCACCGCATAAGTATAGCTGACAAGTTATCGTGGGTAACGACCCGTTGATAGGTTGTCCAGATCCTAGCTTAAGAAATGCACGTATAATTCCTAAACACTTAAGAAGAAGCGGAGAAGTAGAATAAACTGGGGAGCTATACACTGGGTTTGCCCTTGTGTTAACCCCATAAAAATAAATGTAGGGAGAAAGCTACCAGTGAAATAGATACACCTTTAGGTAGAATTCCTTTTTAAGGTCACCTAGAGGCATAGAAATCCTAAGTTTGTTCTGATTGTCGATCAATGAATTTAGCACTTCACACAAAAAGATGCTTAGAACTTAGGGTTCTCTTCGAGTCTTGGGTGGGTTGAGTGGCCGTAGAAAGCTGCTCTGAAACATTAAACTCAAAAATCCAAAAAAAAAAGAAAGAAGAAAAGAAGAAAAAGATCATTCTTTGAATAAGGCGAGGGCTTGAAGCGGTCTGCATTTTGGTAGACACCCGGGTGCTGTTGTGTTTATGTAGTTCAGGTTTTTGTTGAAATCTCTAAGTGTTGAATAATAATTATTACCCAAGAAATCTGAACCTAATTCTCTTATAAATAGCATGTAGTTTTGCTAGGGATTAGCAAAAGATAGGCATGGGGGTGTGATGTAAACACGTTTATATCACATAAACCGTCTATTTTTGCATGTTTTTAGACGTATAATTGCATCATACAGTATAAATATTGCATAACAAGCATCATCTTACATTTAGGTTAGATTGTATAAAATTTAGGTTAATTGTCTCATTTTATGGTCAGGTAATAGGGTGACATTTAATTGGGGCCTCGGATTAAAGATCCAACAATACGGATTTGATCAGGGTGACGATCGGAGTTCAACGACTCCAAGATCACCCCAATCGGACTTTTGTAGCATCAGATGCAGTCCGAGAAAGATTAGAGGTCAAGGGATAAGGTGGTGTAAATTCATTCTTCAGAAGACAAATCCGACCGCATGGATGGGTTTGAATCGGCGATCGTAGCCTAACGGAGCCAACATCGGTCCAATCCGACATCCGTGGCACCATCTACAACTCATAGAAGATGGATGGCCAAGATGGGTCACGTGGCGCCATCCTAGCCACCCAACGGCTGCCAAGGCCTCCCGCTCCACTTCCCCAAGCAAAGATCAACGCTTGATCTCGACCATTGGATAAAGATCCAACAGCCAAGATCGGCTAAGCGCAAAAGCATCCACGCGACAAAGTGGCGGCCTTAGCGCATTGGTCGCGTAGCTTCACGCGAAGAGGGAGGCGCAGGTTCGAGCCCTGCCTTGCCTCAAATTGAAGAGGCAATAGCGCGCGGCCAAATTCAGCGTAGGATGGCGATCTTGCAGACGAGGAGTGGTGACGTGGCGCGATCGCGGTGCACGGATCACGCACGTGTGATCGGATGAGCGTTTGAACGCCGATCATACGCAAGTGCACGAGGCGAGATGAAGGTGCAGGCGCGATGGCTTCTAAGCCGTTCAATCATGAGAGTGCACGATCGTATGTAGGTGTTGAAGCACGGGGAGAGGAGGTGCAGCGTGCGCATGACCTACGCCTACATTCAGGGGCTTTAGTGATGCTTAAATCCATTACTAAAGATCCTGAGTTAATGTTTTTAAGCATAAAATAACCAAATTGCCCTCAATCCCTACAACTATAAAAGTAGACCACTACTACTCGAATTCTTCATCCCTTCCTTCATCTCTTTCCCTCTCCAAAGCTCTAAAGAAGCTTGTCTCGAACCTGGGATGCTCCTCTAGAGTTAAAAGCAAAGATTTTTTCCACTTCTCATCCTATTCGTGGAGCTCCCGTGGTCTTCTCACCCCCATTCTGGAAGTGGATCCTGTGACAATGACGTCTTGCCTCGCCCCCATTTCTTCTAGCTTCTTTCTCCATCTTCCATCTCCATTCTCCGTCTTTCAGGCGTCGCCCGTTTTGGCTTGTCCTCCAAGCAGCTGACGAGGAGGATAATTTCTCACCTCCCTTCTCTTTTACCACTTTCTAGAGTAGATTTTACTACTTTCTAGTTGTAATATTTTCGATTTTCTAGTTGTAAAAACACTATCCATTTATAAAGTGGTTTACTCTCTGTCTCTCTAGTATAGTATCAAATCATTATGATTATCTCGCCTTTAAACAAAAATTATAAAAAAGTGTAATCGTGGATTTCAAATCGACGTAGCCTCTGTGTTCGACCCGGAATTCTTTTCAAGTTTCGGTAAATTTATTTGTTGACAGATTTCCTCACAAATCGCATTACAAGGACGGGTTTTCAAAACTCAAATCTATTTGCGACGATTCTCCGACTCAATAATTCTGAACCTAGACCCTAGACATCAAGACTTTGATTACTATTCTTCTTAAAGTTACACTGATTATAGATCTTCACCCTCCTATGAACAACCTAATATGATCTACAATCAAGATGGATATGATGATTGTAACCCCTACCCTCCACAAGATTACACTGAATATAGGTCACCACCCCTGATGAACAACCTGAACTGACATTTTATCAGGGAGGACCCCAAGAACCTCAATTTCTTTACCCTCATAGACTAAACCCAAAGCCACCCAACCCCTAAGCCGAATCATTTAGCTTAGCTGAATCAAGTCGAAGATAGGGTGCTGGAGAACTTAAGGTCAACCATATGATCTTTAGAAGCTCAGCCAACACCTTATAATGAAGCTTTGGAGCCCTGATTAAAATGATTGATGATCTTAACTATTTTTTATTGGATTGGCTCTAAGACGTAGAGGATAAGGACCCAGGTGAGGTGTTACTTGGGAGGTTGTGAAGATTAAGGATGAAATTTATGATTGCTCTAGTCCAATCTAGGATGATTTCATCACCTGAGATCCCCAAACTAGGGTACGAGGAAAATTATGCCTCTATGGACCAAGGAATAATATATGATTATGAGACATATTTATGAGGATCAAGATTTCTTTGATGCTAAGGGTGAAGGATCCTTATGTGAAGTCTCACTTGAAATATTTTAGGAGAATCTTAGTGAGATAAATGAGCCTGAAGAACTTGATGGATTACCTGACGGTCCTATAACTTGTGATTCAATTGGGGCTAACATGGAGGATCCAAATCCTAATTTCAAGGATGTTTTAATTAGTAGCTCCATTCCTCAACCACACCCGAAGAGCATAATGATAATTATATTTTTGAAATCACTGAATCCAAGTCAACTCTAATTCAACCACAACTTTTGAACTTGGATATTTTAGATGGAGTAACATGTTGGAGGTCCTGAAAATTGAAACTCTGATTTTGGACGATAGGAGCCTGGAAATGATAATCTGGGAAGATAATTTTGAGGGAAGTAGAGGTTTGGATTTGAGGGTTTATATCTATTTCAAACCACCAACTTTTTACCAGGACCCTTATGATATTTTTGATTTCAAGGACATGAAACCCAATTGCAGAATAATGAATAATCATATTAAGCTAAACTTTAAGAGGACAAATACATTTACTGGTTTAGACCTAGCTTTTGTCTGAAATTTTGGATTTAGGTTACATGCTTCAAAACCTTAGGCCCGACCCCATAAGTAGAATGATCTATGGTTATAAGTGATTTTCATTGATAACCTTAGAACCACCCGACCCTGGGGCATGGGTTTACATCATAATCTGGTCTACATTTGTGGGTCTAAAGGTCAATCTTCTTATTTTGGTTTTGACCTACGAATCTCAGTTCTTAATTTCTTCTCTATTTATATACTATGCCTAGTTGAAGGTACTAAACTCAACACTATGTACAGTCTATTTGGCTCAAAGCTGATTGATCTATCACAAAATTCAGGTGCTATCTTCGTCTCACTCCTTTTCATGCCTTTATTCTAAAATGAGAACATTGCATTAGTTAAGCATGGGGGGTTGATGTAAACATGTTTACATTGCATAAGATGTCTATTTATGCATGTTCTTAAGCATAGAATTGCATTGCATACTATAAATATTGCATAACATGCATCATTTTGCATTTATATTAGTTTGAATAAAATGGAGGTTAATTGTCTCTTTTTATGTTCATGGACAGGGCAAACTTTTTATCGGAGCCTCGGATCGAAAATGCAACCGTACAGATGTGATCAGGCGACGATTGGAGTTCAACGACTCCAAGATCGCCCTAATGAGACATATGTAGCATCAGATAGAGATCGCTCGATCGGCTGGGGCGTGGGAGTGGGAGAGCGGCGAGCGGCTGCTGGGGCGCGGGAGAGTGGGCTCCACGACCGCTCGATCGTGAGCGCTCAATCCATTTCACACCGTATCGCACGCCTGCGTGTGACGCGGGATTGCATGCGGGTGAGCGCATAAAGGAGGCGGGTGGAGGTGCGAGATAAGTCGTTTGATCTCACGATCGGATGGCTGAGATCGGCAGTATGTGAACACGCATTACACGCGCGAGCAGGTGAGCGGGCACGTGTGCTCCGCCACACATCGCCCATGATGGGGCTTTAGCGACGGTTTTATCCGTCACTAAAGACCCCTTATTTAATGTTCCCTCACTCCTTGCAACTATAAAAGGAGACCCCCTCCACACAAAATTCTCATCCCTTCCTTCTCTTTTCTCCCTCTCCAAAGCTCAAGAGAAGCTTGTCCCACATTTGGGATGCTTCTCATGAGATAAAGTCCATTTTTCATCCCCCTTTCGGAAGCAGATCTCGCGACGACAATGTGTTGTCCCATTCCCATTCTTCCCGCTTCTTTCTCCTCCATCCTGCTCCGTCCTTCTTCGTCCAGGCGTCGTCCCGTCTGGCTCGTCCTCTAAGCGACCGTTGAGGAAGATATTTCTCTCTCCACTCTTTTTAATGCTTTCTAGAGTAGATTTACTGCTTTCTAGTGTAATCGTTTTCTGCTTTCTAGTCATAATGTTTAGTGTAACAAACAATCTTTTTAATGATGAATTCCATGTTCATTTTACATCTCTTTTTGGCTTTTATTTGTAATATTTTCTCTCTTACTCTCTCTCTTATATTTATTGTAAATAGTTAGATAGTTCTAATCAATTAATTTTCTTCGTGACAAATAAAACAAACGCGTATTTTTAAAGCAAACGTCCGCCTCCCTGAGTTCGACCCAGGATTTCCATTCCGGTATAAATTTTATTTATTGAACACAGGTTCTTCGCTTTCAAACTACAACAACAAGATTTTTCAAAATCAAACACGTTAGCGTAGCAACTCGAAAGCGTTCAACATTTTGGTGCCATTGCCGAGGAGGCGACGATCTTTGATTTTTTTTTTTGCATTTTCTAACTTATGAATCATTTACCTTACTTCTCTCATTTCTTATTGTGATTGCAGGTACTCTTTTGAGACGAGCAAAAGCGGTAGATTGGAGTAAAGTGTTGTGGAAGGTTCTGTATGTTATCCCTCACATCCCACCCATTAGTTTTCATTTCACCACATAATAACACAAACATCAATCAACCTAGGTGTTCTTATAAACTTTAAGGTTAGATTGTTTGTTGTTTGACACCTACACCCACCCCAACCTCCACATTTAAAAAGAAAAATAAAAAAAAAATCTCACAGAGGTACATAACCTCATCTGATTTTCAAACTCAACCGGTAAACCAACCTTTGGAGCTAGTACACACATCCAAATATATAATTGAGTAGAAATCAGATTAGGTAATTACTTGTGTGCCTAATTAAGTGGTGCAACAGGTCAATTGTTTGAGTTGATTGCGCTGCACCACTTCAATTAAAATCAACGCATCAAGTAGTTGCCACATAGGTTCAACTCTTAGGGATTTACTAGGCACTCCACATTCTTTTAAGTTTTAAAGGAAAACATCTTCACCTGTGCTCTCAAAACCTGGTGTGGCAACAAAACTTATTTGAAAACACCTAAAGTTGAATCCTAAAAGCTACTAAGCAAGATTTGAAACCTAAAATTCACCGCATAAAAAATAATCTTGCTTGAAAATCATTGGTTGTGCACGCACACACAAATCAATTATTAAGGACACAACCCAGATAAAGGGCCCATGACATTCCAAAGCACATTCAAACTTAGCCCTAAATAAAACAGAGTAGACGTTGGTCTTAAGGATTCGACTCGCTCTTCAGAGCCCAGAACGAGATTATTTTCGATTAGTCTGTTTCTATTGTTCAATATGATGTCTAGCTAGGGGAGCAGAATCAAACGATTGCGGCTGGGGGGTACACTAGGAACCAGAGGCGCAAGCCGAAGGAAGAACCTTCTCCCCAGTCCCTCCTTCTAACTGGCTGGATTGAACAGACAGAAGTAGATCAAATCGTTCCTTTATCTCAAGACGAGTTTTGGGAGTTTGTAGGTCTTTAGGCTAGCCCACTTAAGGACAGGTTTGATTGCTTGTATTGCAGGGTGCCTTTCTTTCTCCCGTCTCTCATGAATCCTTCCACATATTACACGCATTCTCGCTCTTTCCCTCCTATTTTGAATTATCCTCAATATGACGATTATCCCGACTCATACTGTAATCAACCATCAGTTAGTTGGGATAACTCAGATTGGGGATACAGTTCTAGACCTCTGTGTTTAGGGTCTAACCCTGAACACTATGATTATGATTTCTGTCCTCAGAGCCACATTGATTATAGATCGTCACCCTTTCATGAACAACCTAATACGATCTACAATCAAGAAGGATACACTGATCCTTACCCATCCTTTGAGTACACTGCCTTTAGGTCATCACCACCTTTTGAACAATCCGAAATGACCTATTATTAGGAAGGGTATAATGAATCTCAGTTCGTTAATTCCCCTGCATTGACCCCAAACCCGCCCAACCCTGAACCAACTCATTTGGTTCAGGGTAACCAGGTTCAAGATAAGGTTCTGGCTAACTTGAGAGATATCATACAAACTTTAGAAGTTCAGCCAACACCTTCTATTGAAAGATTGGAGCCCCTGATTGAAATGATTGATGATTTGAACAAGTATTTGTTGGATTGGCTTTAGGATGTTAAGGGTAAGAACCCGGGTGAGTTTCTACTTGGGAAGTTAGCAAAATTAAGGATGAGATTTGTGGTTGCTTTAGTTCCATCGTGGGATGATTCCCAAGATGAACTCCCTTCGGTAGAGCCAATGTTAGAACCCGCTCAAGCACCTGTTGGGGGGAACACGTGTTACGAGGCTGACCAGATTGAATTAGAGAAACCAATTAAGGATGATATGATTTCTTCACTTGAGATCCTTGAGCCAGGGTACGAGGAAATGCATGTCTCCATGGATCAGAAAGTGACAGATGATTTTGGGGCATACATCAATATGGATCTTGATTTCTTTGATTCTGATGGTGAAGATTCAAGTTGCAAAGTTTCACACGAGTTTACAGAATATGATTTTTGTGAGACGATTGGGCTTGAGGAATCTGAAAGATCATTTGATAGACCAATAACTGAGGAAACTGATTTTTTTAGGGCTCACATTATGGATCCAAAATCGCATTTTCTAGAGGATTCAATCAAATGCCTTGATTATCAGTTACACTTCATTAAGCTTATCGATAATTCTATTTATGAGATAATTAGACCCAAGTCAATTCTGATTCAGCCACATCTTTTAGACTTGGAAATTTCAGATGGGGTGATTAATATGCAAGAGGTTTCAGAATTTAACATTCTGAATGAGGAGGATAGAAGCTGGGAAGTTCTGATTTGGGAAGCTAACTCCGGAGGAAGTAGAAGACTGTGTTTAAGGGTTCCATTTCATCTGAAACCATCAAACCAAAACCCTTATGACATTTGTTCTGAGGATGTTCAACTCAAGCATACATTCATTGATTATCCTTTTGATATCTCTGTATCCCGACTCTTTGGTCTTGGGTGGCATCCTCATAAATCACTGGCCCAACCCCACTTGCATACTAATTTTAAGTTTTGGGTAATTTTTATCCAGAACCTGAGATATTCTTGATTATGGGGTATGGGTCTGCACCACAATCTGGTCCACATTTGTGGAATCTGTTGACAGGTTAGAGGTTTCTTATGTTTATTCTGATTCTGACCTACACCTGTGAATTCTTTATTTCTCCTCTTTGTATAGTGTGCCTAGCTGAAGGCACTAAATTCAGCACGTGTACAGTTCTTTTTAGTTTCTATCTCGGAGCGGACCTGACATTCATGCAATTCAGGTGCTTTCTACTCTATTCCACCCTATTTTATGTCTTTTTAATACAATGAGGACATTGCATTAAATAGGCATGGGGGGGTGGATATTCATCTCTGAATTTATTAGTCAGCTCCGTAGATTTATTTTATTTCTTTTATTAAAAAAAATGGAATTAGGAAAGAGAACTTGGGTTTAAGAAAATTTTCAATTTTAGGAAATACTACATTATGATTTGAACACAAAGACCCTTCAGGTCTTCAGACTTAATCAGCCTATGTATCCATTAAAATGTGGATTTGTCTTTCGTGTCCTTGCCATCTGAATTCTATTTTAATTGGAGTAAATAAATTTGGGTGATAAGTACACGACTTATCAATCCACCATCTGATTTGAGGGAACTTTGAGTTTTTAGCCTATACACACTTTCTTTGCTCTGACTCGTTGTTTGGCGATTTTAACGGAAATTGGGTAGCTAATGAACCTTCTAGGGTGATATGGCTGGTAAGTTATCGTGCGTAACAGCCCATAGGTAGGTTGTCTCGAGCCCAGTCACTGGACCTTTCTCTTTTTGCTGCCTTTAGGTAAATCTTAGACCAGGGAAGCCACCTACTTAAAAAAAAAAAGAGAAAAGAAAGTAAAAAAAAAGAAATAAACTACACTTCGTCACACGAGTATGGCTGGCAAGTTGTCGGTGATAACAGCTCATCGACCGGTTGTCCAGAACCTAGCTCAATAAATGCACTAAAAACTCCCAAAACACTTAGGAAGAAGCGGAGAAGTAGAATAAACATTGGATCATCCTTATGTTTACCCCGTAAAAAATAAAAGTAGGGAGAAAGCTACTGGTTGTAAAGATACACTTTTAGGCAGAATTCTCTTCTTAAGGTCACCTAGAGGCGTAGAAATCCAAAGTCTGTTTTTACTGCCAGTCAACGAGTCTATCACATTCATAAAAAGATGCTTAGAACTTAGTGTTCTCACCAAATCTTGGGTAAGTTGAATGGCCGTAGAAAGCCACTCTTAAACCCTAAAACTTGAAAATTCAAAAAAAAAAAAGAAAAGAGGAAAAAGAGAAAAATAAAATTTTCTTTGAATAAGGCGAGGGCTTGAGGCGGTCTGCATTTTGGTAGATACTCGGGCACTGTTTTGTCTTCGAAAGTTCAGATCCTAAGTAAACATTTTCTTAATGATTGAAAATAACTCAAGCTCAAATAATCCAACCTGATTATTTTATAAATAGCATATGATTTTTGCTAGGGACTAGCAAAAGATAGGCATGGGGGTGTGATGTAAACATGTTTACATTGCATAAGATGTCTATTTATGTATGTTCTTAAGTATAGAATTGCTTTGCGTACTATAAATATTGCATAACATGTATCATCTTGCATTTAGATTAGTTTGAATAAAATGGAGGTTAATTGTCTCCTTTTATGTTCATGGACAGGGCAAACTTTTATCGGGGCCTCAGATCGAAGATGTAACCACACAGATATGATCAGGGTGACGATTGGAGTTCAACGACTCCAAGATCGCCCTAATCAGACATCTGTAGCATCAGATAGAGACTGGGGAACGCTAGAAGATCAAGGACCAAGATGGTGTGAATCTGCACTTCAAACGACAAATCCGACCGCACGGATGGATTCGGATCGACAATTGTAGCCTAATGACGCAAAAATCGACTCAATTCGACAACCGTGGCACCATCTACAGAATCTAGAAGATGGACGGCCAAGATGGCACCACGTGGTGCCATATCGATCGCCCAAACTGACCCAGCTGATCTTGAAGACCACCGCCCGTTAGATCTGGACCGCACGATCGCGATCCAACGGCTGTGGGTAGCCGCACCTCAAAACATCTGCGCGACCATTTCTCCTCCACAGCGCAGCGGGTGAATGCGCTTACGCGAGCAAGCGATCAGTTGGACGTGGAGAGTGCATTATGCGCAAGCAGGCGAGTGGGCACACGCGCTCCGCCACACGTTGGCCACGATGGGGCTTTAGCGACGGTTTTATCCGTCACTAAAGACCCCTTATTTAATGTTTTGAGATTTAAAAGACCAATTTGCCCTCATTCCTTGCAACTATAAAAGGAGACCCCCTCCACACAAAATTCTCATCCCTTCTCTTCTCTCCCTCTCCAAAGCTCAAGAGAAGCTTATTCCACACCCAGGATGCTTCTCGTGAGATAAAGTCAATTTTTCGTCCCCCTTTCGGAAGCGGATCCCACGACGACGATGATGTGCTGCCCCATTCCCGTTCTTCCCGCTTCGTTCTCCATCCTACTCCGTCCTTCGTCCTGGCGTCGTCCCGTCTGGCTCGTCCTCCAAACGACCGTCGAGGAGGATATTTCTCTCTCCACTCTTTTTAATGCTTTCTAGAGTAGATTTACTGCTTTCTAAAGTAGATTTACTGCTTTCTAGAGTAGATTTACTGCTTTTTAGTGTAATCATTTTTTGCTTTCTAGTCATAATGTTTAGTGTAACAAACAATCTTTTTAATGATGAATTCCCTGTTCATTCTACATCTCTTTTTGGCTTTTGTTTGTAATATTCTCTCTCCCTTACTCTCTCTCTTATATTTATTGTAAATAGTTAGATAGTTCTAATCAATTAATTTTCTTCGTGACAAATAAAACAAATGCGTATTTTTAAATCAAACGTCCGCCTCCCTAAGTTCGACGCAGGATTTCCATTCCGGTATAAATTTTATTTGTTGAACACGAGTTCTTCGCTTTCAAACTACAAGGACATGATTTTTCAAAATCAAACACGTTAGCATGGCAACTCGAAAGCGTTCAACATTTTGGCGCCATTGCCGAGGAGGCGACGATCTTTAATTTTTTTTTTGCATTTTCTAACTTACAAATCATTTACCTTCTCTCCTTTCTTATTGTGATTGCCGGTACTTTTTTGAGACAAGCAAAGGTGGTAGATTGGAGTAAAGTGTTGTGGAAGGTTCTGTAAGTTTTCCCCCACCTCCCACCCATTAGTTTTCATTTTACAACATAATAACACAAACATCAATCAATGTAAGTGTTCTTATAAACTCTAAGGTTAGATTGTTTGTTGTTTGACACCTACACCCACCACAACCTCCGTATTTAAACTCTAAGGTTATTTCTGAATCATATTGTCAGCTTCGTAGAAATTTCTTTTCCATTTTTTTATTAAAAAAATTAGAATTAGAAAGAGAGAACTAGGCATTAGAAGTTTTCAACTTTAGGAAATAATGTAGTAGAACCTAAACACTTAGACTCTTTAGGTCTACTGACTTAATTGACCTTGCTGTTCATTGAAATGTGGACCTATTTCTTGAGTCCTTGCCAAGTTTAGAATTTATCCTAATTGGTCAAATAAGTTGGGTATAAGTATGCGACTTATCAACCTACCCTCTGATTTGAGGGGACTTAAAGTCTAAGCATCTACACACCATCTGCACTGATTCACTCTATAGGTGATCTTAACGGAAATTAGGTAGCTAATAAACATACTAGGGTGGTATGACTGTCATGTTGTTGTGAGTAGCCCCTCATAGCCAGGTGTCCAGAGCCTAGCCACACGACCTAATCCTTTCGGCTATTGTCTTTTGGTAAATCTTAGATCAAGGAAGTCACTTACTTAGAAAAAGAAGAAAATAATAGAAAAATGCCAAAAAGAAAAGAAAAAAAAGAAAAATAGGAAAGGGAGAAAATATAATAAGCCACACTTCACTGCATGGGTATAGCTGGCAAGTTATGGTGGGTAATCCCTTATTGCTATTTGTTCAGAACCTGTTTAACAGGCGAGCTCAAGGTTTTAAAATCAATGCGTCGTAATATAGTTGAAATCATTTGAAAATAAATAAATTTTATTACTCGAAGTTTTAAGTCCGAGGTCGAACACAGGGAGTAAATTGGGGTTTAAAAATCAAGAGCACAACTTTGGAAAATTGAATATAATTTGTAATGAAAACTAGAGTTGTAAAAAATGTAAGCACAGGAGAATAAAGAAGTCAATGTATGAAGACAAGCAAAAAATGGACGTCTGATTTGTGAATCAGACGTCATAAACTTATATATGCTACAGTGCTTTATTTCTTCTTTTTCTCTCTTCTCTGATCTGTCTCTGATCTTCTCTGGCTGCTTCCTTCCTTCTTCTTCCTTCTTTCTTTCCTTCTGCTCTCATGCCTGTGCCTTTTCCTTCTGCCTTTAGTTTCTCTGGCCTTTGCCTTTGGCTTCTTCTTCTTCTTCTTCTTCTTCTTCTTCTTCTTCTGGCGACACCTCTTTCTTCTGCCTTCGGTTCCTTCTTCTCTTTCTCTTTCCTCAGCCCTTCAGTCTTCAGCTTCTTCCTCTTTAGTCCGTGCTTTCTCCTCCCTTAGCTTCGTTGGCTTCTACCCTCTTCTTCCTTGGCTTCTTCTTCTCCTTGCCTGTGATAGAGCAAAACCTACCCCTACCTGCCCCCGCGATCTCTCTTCCTCTTTCTCTTTTAGGCTCGCTCTCCCAGAGCTGCTTCTCGAGTAATTGGGTCGGGTACGCGCCTGGGACCAGGCCCACTAGTGTGCGGTGGTGGGCAAGGAGTGTAGGTCGGGTATACAGGTCAAGCCAGGTCCGCGGGGATCGGGTCATGGACGAGGCAGTGAGAGGGTGAGTGGGACCTCACCCCGTGGTCAGGAGGCGATAAGCCTACTGCACTTTTTCCTCTTATTCCGTTGCGCCCGCTCACTAACTTCCGAGGTGGGGCTAAATGCCCCACCTTCCTTCGTGTGTGTCCACAGCAGGAGGCTTCCCTTGATTACAACTACTATTGGTGTCTTTGAAGCCAATTGCTCGCCTGGTTCTGTGCGTAAGGGGAATCCCCGCAACCTGAGACTGTGCACTTAGAGCGGGGAGACCAGGAGGAGGCTTGCAAGCAAGCTCGTCGTGGTCGTTAATGGTGGTGGAGATGCCTACACCTGTCAACATGAAAACGGCCTCGCGGCCTCGTCAGAAATCTCAGACAGCTTCGCTGAGACACGGTGAACGTAGTGCGGGGGTCGGCATGGTGTGGGGTGGCCGGAGTGTGCGTGCCTAGGGCACCCTGTGTGCGTGAAAGTGGGTGTGCTCGGGGGGTGTTTTGGGGGCGTGTCATGGTGAGTGGAGTGAGGGTTTAGGATCAGTGAGGTGTTGCGGTGCTTATGGGGTGGTTGGCATGGCGGATGGAGATGTGGAGCAGTGGGGACGCCTCGCCGGAGGTCTGGCTGGAGATGAAGAAGGTGATGATGGTTGCGTGCGTCGATGCGTGTTTTTAAGAAATAAAGAGAGAAAAATGATTAGAAAAGAGAGAGGACTTAAATAGATATAGAGAGATGAAGGGGGAGGCAGAGATGGCGGCCGGCTCATATTGCCGTCGCCGGAGACGAAACACTCAGTAGGGGGAGGATGGTGACGACGGAGGGGTTGCAGAGGCGTTCGCAGCTGTGGTGCGACATGGATGAACAAGTGGAAGAGAACCCTGCCACTAGTACTGTGGCAGAGCGATGAGGGAAAGAGAGGGATGTTGCCAGAGCTTGCTAAGTCACTGGCCGGAGGGGGAAGAAACGAAATAGAGGGATTCTCAAGCCAATTTCAAGCTTAGGAGGTGTGGGGGGGGGGGGGGGGGGTTGGGTATGCTTTTATCGGCAATGGAGGGAGGATTTGTGCTTGGAAGCCAAGTTTCCAAGCATGGCAAGCTCACTGGAGATGGAAGGTTGCAGGAGACCCGAATCTCTCATGCATTCGCATCAGTGATTGGGTGCCAAATAGGGCCTCTGATTGTGTTCAAACTAGAGGAGATTCCTTAGAGAATCTCCTTTTCAATTTTGAAGGGGATTCTCCGAGAAATCAGAGAGATCTTTCCCTCGAAACCTCGTCGGAGTAGGATTCCTTCTGCTATAATGGTGGAGGGACCTAATTGCAAGGAACGAAGACAAAGATAGGGGGTTTCTACGGAGGTTTTCAAAAGATTGGGGTAGAAAAGTAATTGGGCTAGACCTGTTTGCAAAGTAGGTCAAGATGAATTTCCATTAGGTTCAAGTTTTGGTACAAATCTAATTTGGACCTAAGAAATCCAATGGTGAAGTTGGATTTTAGGTTTGACCATATTTGATTGAGCAATTTACACAAAAACCCAATTTAGGGCAGATATTTGACTGAGACCCCAATTTAGGTCAAAATAGGTTCTAAGGGTCAAACTGAAGGTTCTAAACTCTAGAGAATATTTTTCCATGATTTTTAGAAGGTTTAGGTGAATTTTATCCTTACCAGAACCTTGTTAAATCAAGTGGGTATGTTTTAGGGTTACAAGAACTCATTTAATTCCTAGAATTCGCATGAACTCTTTTCTGTTTGAACCAACCCATTTTTTATCTTGTTAAGACCATTTGACCTGTGTTTAGCCCATGAGAAAACCCGTTGTACTGCAATGGTAAAATTATAGTTTTACCCCTTATTTCTTACTTTTCTCTCAGAATGGTTACTCATTGAGTTAGGACCTCTAGTTGATTATGTAGGAGCTTTTGTTCTCTTTTATAGGTCAAAATGAGTTAGTTAGGGCTCATGATGGTGTTCCCATTAGAACCCATCCCATAAAAATGCACAAATAATCTCAAAAACTTAGGGCGAAGCGAGGAAGTAGAATAAACTCGCAGAGATATACATTGGGTTCGCTCTTGTGTTGACCTCACAAAAATAAGGGTGGGGAGAAAGCTGCTGGTTTAAAAGATAAACCTTTAGGTAGAATTATTTCATGTAGAGTCACCTAGGGTTTGTAGATACCTAATGTTTGTTTTAATTGTTGTTCAGTTAGTCAATCACCTTTGCACAATAAGATGCTTTGCACTTATGGTCCTCTTGTGTTTTAGGTGGGTTGGGTAGACGCAGAAAGCTGGCCTGAAACTCTAAATTCAAAAAGTCAAAAAAAATTTGAAAAGAAGAAAAAGAAAAAAGTCTTCTCTTTATATATATAAGGTGAGGACGTAGGCGGTCTGTATTTTGGCAGGCACTTGGCTGCTGTTGAGTTCTCTGATTTAGGTCCTTAGTAGAAATTTCTTTTTGTTGATAAATAACTTATGCCTTAGTGATCGACTCTTAATTCTGTTTATAAATAGCATTTAGCTTAGTTTGGTAGGGACTAGCAAAAGATAGGCATGAGGGTGTGATAGTCTACAATATTTCGTGATAAAATGCTTATTATGCGGGTTCCTAAGATATTTAGATGCATTCATCATTGTGAATAAGGCATAACATCCATCATATTGCATTTATATTAATTTCTATAAATTATACAATAATTCACTTATTTATTTGTCCAGGGAACATGGCGATGCCTTTCTAGGCTTTAAATGGAGAATCTAACCATAAGGATGTGATTAGACTGATGATCGGAGTCTAATGCTTTTGAAATCACCTCGATCAGACCTCCATAGTGATAGGGAAATTTTCACTTTAATCAAATGATATTAGAAAAATACATCGTTACAGTAAAAATCGTGTGGTGGAAAATCCCGAACAAAAAAATTCATTAGTAAAAATTAATCACGAAGAGTTAGGTCATATCCACAGGATGAAAAAATGCAATAAACTCAGGAATACTTTCCCATTATATTTTCCCAATCATGCACGGAATCCATGTCCAAATCTAATGTGAAATGAGGTGAAAAGAAAGAGTTCAGTGATAACGCAAGAATGCAAAAGTTCAGCCACAATTTTACCTCAAGAAAATAATAAAAAATTAAAGTAAAAAATATGACAATGGCATTGGATGTAATTATTAATAGGATACAAAATAGAGGGTCTTGTCCTCTTGAGCATGCGTAAAAAGTAGGCAACGGTGGGCTGCTTGAAGCTCGGAGGAGGTTGGCCTGATTGAGATCTATGCGTGGGTGGTGACAATGTCGACGAAGGTGGCAAGCTGGTGAGGTGGTTGACTGGTGTCGTAGGTGGTTCCGGGTGGCAAGGTGGCTGCTGGTTGGCGTGTTCGAAGGTGTGGCTGGTCTTGTAGTGTCAAGGCGAATGTGTAGGAGTTGACGGCACATCAAATGGTGGCTGGCGTTGGCTGTTGCATGGAAGAGAGTGGCCAGCAGCTATGGGCTCTTACGGCCTGTTGAAGATGAACAATGTACAGTGGGGGGAGGTTGATCTGTTGCTACTGGAGCAGCACTTGGAGTGATGCAGGCATCTGAACCAATAATTCACAAGGTGCGGGTCACGGTTGGCATAGGGAGAAGTGGAGGTTGTGGTGGCTCGTAGTGGCATTGGTGGGTTCATTGGGTGCACGGTGGTGGATGGAGGAGATGATGGTGGAGAGGGTGATGTTGGGTGGAGTGGGAGGAGGTAGATCGTAGTCGTGCAGGAATGTCGAGGTGTATGCATGGTAGGGAGGGGGGGTGGGGGCAGAGGCTCGTAGTGGTGGTGGTCCTGTCGGGTGCGTGCGTAGAGGTGGTGGCTCACGGTGGTGGTCATGACGCAAGCCATATGTTGTCACCGTGTGGCTTGCCGCGGTTGCTGTGGGAAGGAGATTCGAGCAGGAGCGAGATGTGATCAATGCTGATGGTGCTACTGATTTGGATAGTGCACGGTGGTGGCTGGTGACGAGGTTGATGCTGAGAAGAGGTGAGTGCAATCAAGGAGGTGATCATCATGGAGGCTCGTGGTGGTGGTGGAGGTCCTCTATCTTGTGGGAGAGACAGGGATGTTGGAGGCCGTCCTCCCACCACTGCGAGGAAGAAGATGGATCCCCCTCTCATGTCTTGCTTGTCCTGTTATATAAGGAAAAAGAAAATAATAAGAGAATGAGAGAGAGAGATTTGAGCAATGATAGAGGGTTTCCCTTTTTGTAAGAGAGATTGATAAAGGCCAAAGAGGAAAGAGAGATTCAACGAGATTTTTAGAAATTTGATGGAACCAAATATGAACTCTTTCTTGTGTTTCTCAATTTAGTAAGATCCCTCATTGAATTATTGCTCAACATAGCTTCTCATAATTCATATGTTATTTGGAATTATCCCATGCAATAAGTACACACATGAATAATTAATTATATGCAACATGTATTACATCAAGGAATTACGCATGACTTGACTAGGTTTCCACTGTAATTTATACCTAAAGTCTCATTTAATTTTAGAATTAATTGTTCTTAGGCACACTTAATGTCTACTAAAGTAGACCTATCACGTAGCATCCTCTGCAAGCCATAAAAGATCGACGTCTAGGGGGTAGGATAACGCAAATCTAGGCCTTAAATAAAAAATCCAACTGTACGAATAGATTTGGGTCGATAATAGTAGACTAATAGTGTGGAAATTGGCCAGATTTGATATTCATAGCATCACCTACGAAGAGAAGATGGACAGATCAGATAATGCCATGTGGCACCATCCAGATCGTCCAAGGCCACCCAAGCCCGCTGCTCAACTCTAAAGGTGCATCCATCGTGTGATCTCAACCGTTGGATTGGAATCCAACACCTGAGAACAAAGCCACATCGCCTACACCTCTTAGCCCTCACACCATCAAAGCAAAGCAAGGCTAGATCTTAGCCGTTGGATAGAGATCTAATGGTCGAGATATGGCCCTCCCAACCTCAGCTCAGTGTTTAACGTCCTGCGCTCTTAAATGGTGAGTGTGGGTTAGAAACTTGATGCACGTCCCCTCCTCAGTGCAACTGCAGGCAAAATTGTTCTATGTGATCTCTGATGGAGGGCATGGATGAAGCCATGTCAGCCAAAAAGGCGCGCCTCTTACACTAAGTGCGTGCCTACGTGCAACAAGGGTCACACAATCTACAATCAGTGATAAGGATTGAGCCACATGGCCACACCAGATCTCCTCGAGCGGTATACATGCGATCTCACATGCACATAAGGCATGATCTCATGAGCTCATTTTCCTTCAATGCTAATCCAACGGTCTTTAGAAGCCCCCTCAAGACAACAGAGGCAGCACTGCACATGCCCATGTAAGAGTGCAAGTTGCACAAGTGCGCATGCATGTGAGACACGACTTGAACTGCGCTTGAGACTCACCTTGAGCTGTGCTAACATGTGAATGAGCTTCCTTACGTGACAAATGATTTGACATGACCTCTCTCCCACTATATATATGCCCCTACACCCCCTTTGGCCAAACCATCCCTTCCTACTTCTTCCTTACCCTCTCTAGAGCTCAAGAAACACTCTTGGGTGCTCGAAAATAAGAATTGAGTCTGAGGTCGTTCGCAGGGAGTAAATGTGGAATTCACTCACTCATCGCAATTAGAAATAATGAGCATAATTAATTAAACACAAGAGAGATATTCAATGAATAAGATGTACTCAAAATAATATTCAATAATAATCAATAGTATTTCAAGAAATTGCTATGATAAAAAGAAGAGAGAAGCTCTAAGATCACCAAGAATATCCTTCAAGCTAAGCACATATCAAAGCATTCAATTTAGCTCAAATCAATATCTCAACAATGATCTTGAACCACTAAAGCACGTCAGCACAGAGCCAATATATCCACAGTGTTCAAAAGTAAGCCTAAGCCAAGCATAAGACTTCAATAAACGTCGCCAAGGGAGGTCAGACAACTTAAATATCACCTACCACAGCATAAAGCCAGAGCACAATGACTCTTGAGAAGAAATGTGTTGAGCAGGCATGCACACATCTCGAGGCAAAACCCTACCCGTACCATCCTTAGAAATTCCTTATTCTTCTCTCGTAATTGGGTAAGCAGGTATGTAAACGGATTATCGGATCATGAGCATAGGGGATTAGGCTCACTGGGCGTGTGATGTAAGCGAGGTGTGAGGCATGTAAGTGAGAGGGACCTCACCCCATGTCTGAGGCGAAGAGCTAATGATACGAAATCACTTTATATGTGGTAGGTGCCTCGTCAGTATCCGATGTGGGATTAATCCCACATCCTTCCTCGTGCAAAGTTGTAGAGAGTCGAAGCTAGAGCTGGAGTGGCTGCTGTTGCTCTGTTCTTCAATCACAAGCTTAGATGCCTTAACGAGGGTGTTCCGCTCCTGCTGAGGGCGTTGCTGGTGACGGTGGCAGTCGGAGCACGGTAGACGGAATCGGAGGAGTGGAGCTTGCCGAGTACACCTGAAATATCACAATACAGGCTATAAGCCTAAATTAAAAGGTTCAGGAGCGCTGTCGTGAGGTGAGGAGGGTGACAGCAGTGCTACCTTGGTGTTTAGGGGTCTGTGGAGGTCGGGCGAATTTGATGATGGAGTCCGGTGGTGGGTTTGTTCATTAGAAAGTTTTGGTGGATGGAAGAGCCAACAAGGAGAGGGCTTTTGATGGAGTCACGGTGATGCTTTTGGGAGTGGTGGCGTGGTGTTTGGGTGTGTATGGTGGTCGGGTGACCATGTCGGAGGCGGAGAAGATGGTAAGGGAGAGGGTGATTCGTCGGTCGAATTGAGGAGATAAGAGGTTGAATCTAACCTAAAGATGGAGAGGAAGAAGAATGGATTATCTACAGATGAAGGGGAGGAAGCTCTACATTAGCTGTGATGGGTCAGCGTCGGAGACGATGAACGCTCCAGTGATGTGGAAGGTGAGGAGGAAAGGTCGAGGCAGGTCCTACTTAGTATAGCGAGGAGCGGAAGACTTCGGGGAAGATGTTCCCTCTGCCTATTGTACGTGGTAGAGGGTGACAAAGGGAGATCAAGGAGGTCATCGAAGCTTGGTCGGGGTAGGCCAAGAAGGAGGAGAAGTGTTTTAGCCTTGAAACCTTGCTAAGGAGGATGGTCTGGAGTTGGGGGTTCTTTTATAGAGCTCAAAACCAAGCGCTAATTGAGGAAGAAGGCTTGATTGAGCCTTGATTTGGAAGCAAAGAATCCTATGATTTTTGTGGGTTCACAAGGCCTCTACTGCAAATCAAAGTCGAAGATGCTGATCAGATGATTCTCTACAATGCAAACACCAATCCTACCAAATTTGGTGGGATTTGGAGTTGATTTGATGAAGTTTTGCTCAAGTCAAAGCTCTTTATAGGTCAGTTGACCTAATAATGGCAGCAGGGACTAAAACGTGAAAAAGATAAGAAACTGGGGGCTTTTTTAGAAGGAATTTCGAAAGCTATGGAGCTGATTGAGAGAAAGAGATTTAACAGGTTGAAATGCAAACTCGATCAAGATGGGTTCTGATTGGGCCCAAATTTTGGTACTAACCTAATTTGGACTGAAGGGATCCTATAGTGAACTTGGATTTGAGTTTTGATCATGTTTGACTAGAAAATTTGCACTGAATCTCAAATTAGGGCAAAATCCCGTTTGAAACTCTATTTATGTTAAAATAGGTTTAGATGGTTAAACTAAGGGTACCAAACCTCTTAGAATATTTTTCTATGAATTTTAGGAGGTTTAGATGAATTTTAGCCTGATTAGAACCTCTTCAATTCAAACCGGTCTGAAATTAGAGTTTTGTGTTCTGATTCGATTCTCGAAATGCGTGAAATCCCATTTTTGACAATGTTGACCTACTGATAAACGCCAGTTTATCATCATTCTTATACATTTAAACAAACCTAGCTCTTAGGATTTTACTCCGTAAATGGATTTTTGGGCTGCATTTAGGCATAAATTAGGTTAGGCATGCATTGCATTTTTTTATTATCTTTTTGATATGTTTTTGTGAGTGTTAGGGATGAATAGATATACAGATCCTTAAAACCCTAGCACTCAAGAAGGCAAATGGTGAAGGAGAAGCTCAGACTAGCTGGAACTCAGCCTGATCCAGCTTACCACAGCTGGAACCTAGCTCACTTGAACTAGGGTTAGCTCATCTCACCTCCATTCAGCTAATCTCAGCTGAATGGCAGCTCAAGAGAGTTCATCTTAACTCACCATAGCTCAAGTCAGCTTAGATCCAGCTCAACTTAGTTGAGTCTAGCTCATCTCAGCTCCCACTAGTCCACAGGGAGCTCTAGCTAGCTCAGCTGAGTTGACAGGAGTTCACCCCAGCTCAGACCCAGCTACATCCAGCTCCACTCAACTCCAGCCAGCTGAAGAAGAACTCATCTCAGCTCAGGAAGCTCAAGTCCAGCTCCCGGGGATTCAGCTTAGCTCAACTCAGTTGAGCTAAGCTACCTTAATTGCCTCAACCAACTTGATCCTTCCCGGGAGCACTAGACCTAGCTCACCTCAGCTCATTATGGTAGAAGCCAGCTCACTTTAGCTTGGCTTAGCAGCTAGAAAAGGACTAGCAGACTAAGCCAGCTAGAGTAGCTCCATGCCAGCCTCTTCAGCAGCTGCCAACTCCAGTTCCAGCTCCAGACTTCTCCTCCTCAACTCCTCTCTTCAAACCCTAGCTCCAATACCTCCTCCTCTACTCCATAGCTAGCTAAGCTATCTTAGCTAGCAACCAGCTCCTTGGCCATCCACCACCTTCAATTCAACCCTAGCTAGCTCCACCAACTTAAGCCCTACCTAAGCTAGCTATCCTACTCAAGTTGGCGCCACCTCCTAGTTGGCTCTTCACCCCATCATCACCACCAAAAGGCACCAATTTTGGCGCCAAAACCAAACCCTAACTACCCCTCTTTTTGGCACCAACATCCACCCCCACATCCACCATACACCTAACCTTACAACCCATCCTAGCCACCCACCTACCCCTCCTTCTAGAACCCTTCTTGGCGCCACCTAAGACCCTCTTTTAGAAGCCATTTTGGCACCAACATCAAGGGGTGACACCACCCATAACCACCCCCTAGGTGTCCCTTGGGTTGGCGCCAATTGTCCTTAGCCATAGGATCCCCAACCACCTTCATCTCTCCATCTTAGCCCTCCATTCCAAGAGTCACCTTAGCCCCCTTCCTACTCTATAAAAACCCACCACCTTCCACCATTTGAGTGCATCCTCCATTAGTGTATTTTGCTACCTATACCACCTACACCTACGGCCAAGAAGGAATAGAGAAGAAGATTAAAATGGCACATCACCGGCCCTTTTGGTGCCTTCTTCTCCCCACTCTCTTCAACTTGGGCCACGCCAAGGAGGAGGACTTTTCTACTTCAAGGAGGACGGCCAGGAAAAGGAGAAGGACCTAGGGTGGACGTCCACCCTTGGAGAGAAGCTTAGGGCACACCCCTTTAGGACTTGCCTTGGAGGACATCACCTTGGCGGAGCATAGCAAGGAAGGAGTTGGAGGACTCTTTTCAAGCTTGGGAGCTACCAAGCTTGGAGCAAGAAGCCCTCTTCTTCACCATCTATCTAGAGGATTTGTGTTTGCTTTTATTTATTACAATTTTTCTAGTAGTAGAAGCATTCCTCTACTAGCCTTTTTTGTAAAACACTTTTTCGATAATCTAGTTACCTTCTTTGCAATTTCTTTATTTGCATTTCTAATTGCTTTGTTTTTAGCATTCTTCACTCCCTCTCCCTAATTATTCTAGGCCTCCACTTGCCTAGAGTGAGCTTAGGGAGAGGCTCTACTTGCCACTTTAGAAGTAGTATATTGAGTTGAAGAGTAAGTCACTTTCCCGCCACAATTTCGCATTTTGCCTTAATTTCAAAAACATAAAAATGATATATTGAAAAAGACCAAAAAGAAAGTTGAGATCTATTTTGTAAGCAAGAGAATCAATTTTGCAAACATTTGGCCTCCTTGGACGACCCTAGATACTCCACTATCTAGGATATAAATTTAAAAGCGAAAGTTGATTTACGCGTTGCAACGACACTAAATTACGTAATTAACAAACCGCGTATTTTCGTTATCACTTTTTGGCGCCATTGCCGGGGAGGCACGGCTTTGCATTAGTTAATTTTCTCTTGCTTGAAGTGGATCTCATCCCCTTCTCTTTCTTTCTTTCATGTGTGCAGGAATTACAGCTGGAAGATGGGAATTTGGAAGCGAAAGCCTAAAGTTCCTTTTCTTCCCGTGGATTTTTGGTTGGTTCCCCATCACTTGTCACACATAACCTTAAAAAAACCACCAAAATACATTAAACTCGACTTTCAGGACCATAAACAACTTAACTAAGTTGAGTGGTGCATTTTAAAATCCATTGTTTGTTTGAATACTTCTTTAACACCACTTCATTGCAAGTATTGGTGTTCTATTTTTCGGGTCTAGATTTCTGTTCGGACTTGAAAAATCGATTCCAAACACCACAGATCTCCTAAAATCATAAAATTTCATACAGTGATTCCCAATTAAGTTAGGAACATCTGTTCCAAATTTCAGATCAATTGGATTTATTCCAAATTTCAGATCAATTGGATTTGTATTTAATTTTTAAAAATTCGTGGACTGCAGAGGGGTCACACCCTCTAATCTTCCTATTTTGCTACTATCCCCGGATTTTTAGAATTTTTATACTCATCAATTTTTGTGAAATTTAGCTTGCTGGAATCCTTGTGAAATTTTACACATCATATAAAATCATAAAAATTTTCTGAGGTAGGTGATAATACTGAAAAGTCCACAATACCCACGGGTATCATTTCTGGACTTTGACACCAGTATAATTAAAAATTCAAAATAATTATCAAACAAATTCCTAAAATCTTACAAAAATCTTTTCTGGAATCCTTGTTTGATTTCACGCAAGGTAGTGGTGTTGGTTGCATTGTTTGGACTACTATCTATTTAGAAAGCCTAAAAATAACTCATTGGTAGTTAAATTTCTGTCTTAGGGACAATTGGCATAGGGTTTCCTTCTTTCTTTTTAGAGACTCAATTTAAAGGAAATATACAATCACCCATATAACTTGTTTTTCCTTTGATTGTGGAATTTCAAACTTATTTGAAAATTTAACAAAAGAAACCCTAAAACACATTCAATTAAATTGAATCCTAAAAGACATAAATACAAAAAAATTGTGTGACAACTTGATTTTCATTGGAGCTACTCTCCAATTCCTGCACACACACAAAAAAATTGAAATAACAGGTGATGAGAACCTCATCATGAGCCATAACTAGCTCATTTTGACCTAATACAAAGGATAAAAGCTCCTACATATCTCAAGGAAGGGCTTAACTCAGAGAATTCTGAGTTTGAGAAGAAAACAAGTCATAAGGGGTAAAAGTGCAATTTTACCAGTATAATCTGCAT
This sequence comes from Thalassia testudinum, assembly GCA_037157565.1. Classification (NCBI taxonomy): domain Eukaryota; kingdom Viridiplantae; phylum Streptophyta; class Magnoliopsida; order Alismatales; family Hydrocharitaceae; genus Thalassia; species Thalassia testudinum. The sequence continues at coordinate 6,218,804 of JAZHRO010000025.1, forward strand.
ACAGGGTAATTCAGGGCCCAAACATAGGTCAAAGCAGCTTAATAAGAATAAAAGTGGGATGAGATGATCTAGCAAGGGCTACAGCACTTCCAAGAAACCAAATGATAATCTGTAACCCTAAAACAACCCACTTCAATTCACAAGGTTCGAGGCAAAGTAAAAATAGAATAAACCCTCTAAAATTCATAGAAAAATAATCTCTAGGGTTTAGAACCTTCAATTTGGCCTTTAGAACCCATTTTGACGTACATTGAGAACCATGCCCAATTAATAACTTAATTTGGGTTTTTACGCAAATTGACCGGTCAAACAAGGTTTAATATGAAAATGAAATTCACCATCAGATTCCTTAGGTCCTAATTAGTCATGTATAAAAACTTGAGCCTAAGAAGAAACCTCCTTGACCGACTTTACACTTTGGTCCTCATATATTTACTCTTTGGCCCTCAACTTCTGAACCCTCGCATTTTGGCCCCTAACTCTCCTTCGTTCTTTGCAATCAGGTCCCTCCTGCAAAACCTGCCAGCACCATGCTCCGGCGACCTTGCGCGGAGCATGGCGCCGCGCAGGGTGAGGTGGGGGACCTGGCAAGTAAACCGGGGGTGCCCTGCGTCGTCAGCCGTCGCAGGGACACCCCCCTGGTCGTTGCAGCCCACCATACCGGCCGTGCGAACGCACGGACGGTATGGGTTCTTGTTTCCGACCATTCTCCGGCGAGGGAGACACGTCGTCTCCCTCCGCCTTCCTCCCTGTTTGATCCCTATAAATACCCCCCGTTGCTCCACCGACCAGAGCAGCCTGGATCTGACGGAGAAAATCCCCAACTTTCTTCTCTTCTTCCTCCGGCAGACGCTCACCAGCTCCGGCGGTTTCCTCCCCCTCCACCTCTTCGCTCTGCCGCAATACCAGCAGCAGAGACTTCCTACCCTGCTCTTCCTGCGCCACGCCGCACCCAGCTGGCGCCTCTCCGGCTCTCTGCTCGCCGCCGCCCCTTTCCCTGAGCATCGTCTTCTCCGGCGACAGTCGATACGACTGTCGCCCTGTTCCTCCCCCTTCGTCCCTGCAAGTAAGCTAGAGCTACTCCCCTTCTCCTCCTCTTTCTTTCCCCGCTTTCAATTTATTCAATTAAGCCCTCTACCGACCCTGACCACCTTCACCCCCTTCGCCTCCGACCACCCTCCGGCGAGCCGCTCCCATCACCTCAGCAACCTACACGGCTCGCCGACCCTCACCGAACCTCCGCCTCATCACACTGAGCACCCCCCACCCCTCCACTGCCACTCCACACTTCCGTAACACTCCCCCGAACAAACCCATTCCTCCGGTTGCAGTCCGACCCAGGGCTGCCGCCAGACACCACCTTGCGGCCTGCCGCGCAGCTCCTCACCTTCGCCGTGCCACGGCGAAGGTTCCCCAGTGGTTTGATCAGGCCGAGAGGCCATATTCGTGTCCGACAGGTTTTGAGGTTCGACCGCCATTAACGCACATTGAAGCAGCTTCTTCCGCGCTCCAGGCTTGAGGACTCCAGGTCTCCAGCTGCTGCGGAGTACGGGGAGTCTTGCGAAGGCAGCCAGCCAGCAACCTATGCAAATCGAAGCCGCAGCTGCAGAAGCCAGGTCGCGGTCTCCCAGCAGGCGCACGCGAGGAAAGGTCTGCGTTTAGTCCCACATCGGTAAGCCTCACACCCGTTCCACTGTTTAAATTGATTTTGTGCAGTAGCCTTACTGCCTCAGTACACGGGGTGAGGTCCCCTTACACCCGCCCGGTTACCCGGTCTCGTCCGCGCTCACGCCCCGCGGACCTGACCCGACCCGACTTAGACTGACCTGCACTCCTCGCCCACCACGCACGCCGGTGGGCCTGGACCCGGGCGTGACCCGAACCCGATTACCCGGCAGCTCTGGGAGAGCTTTCCCAAGAGTGGTTTCAGAGAGAAAGAGAGACGCGGGGGGGGGAGGGTAGAGTAGGTTTTGCCTCTGACGAAAAACTCTGAAGTGTGCAGGCACAGGCGAAGAAGAAGACCCGCGGAAGAAGAAGGAGCTGCACTGTAGCAAATGCATAGTTAAGTCGTCTAAGCACCGGGTCAGACGACGGAGGGTTAGCAGCCAGAGCAGGAAAGAAGGCAGGCTGAAGAAGAAAAGAAGAGCAACGGCCAAAGCAGAAGAAGAAGAAAGGAAGACTTAGTAGCTGAAGGCAGAAGCTCTGCAGCCATAAAGAAGAAAAGGGAAAAGAGAAAGGGTCACCACAATTGCAGAAAAAGAAGAAGAGAGGTCAAGGCAGAAACGAAGAAGAAGAAGAAGGAGCTCTGAAGAAAGAAGAACATCACCAAAGCAGGAACAGCAGGAAGAAGAAGAAGAGCATCACCATTGCAGAAGAAGAACATCACCTCTGCAGAACAGAGAGAAAGAAGGAGATCTAAAGAAAGAGAGAAAGAAAAGCATCCCCCCTGCAGAACAAAGAGAAAACAACAAATTCTTTCCCTCTCTCTTTCTTTTTGTAAAAGAAACATGTATATCTCTAGATTACAACTTGCTCCCTGAGTTCGACCTCGGGATCTCTTTTATTTTCCGAGTAAAAAATTATTTATTTGAAATGTTGGTAGTAACCGGCTATACTACAATGTTATAACTAAAACCCGGTTGAACCAAGCAACTTCATTTTGGCGCCGTTGCCGGGGAGCAACGGCTATTCTAGAGGTAAACATTCCTGTTTCTTTTAATTTCTGATAATCTCCTCTCTTTTGTGCAGCTACAGGAACTCAAGAAGACAAGCAACCACACGACAACCACTCCGAAAACAGGTAAATTTTTCCTCTCACTATTAACCCCTAAACTCTAAAGAGGAAGAAAAGAAAAGAACAAGCAATATAGGGCTAACCTGTCTTTCATACTTAGTAACCATAAAGAGTTGCATGTTTTCAACTCATCACTCCTGCACACTATTAAGGGTATTTAAGGGCTAACACATTCTTGCTTGAGCCCTAATTGCCCAACAAAGAGTTAAATGGACCAAGTAGAGCCAACATAAGGTCAAACATTAGGATTTCAGTAGAGACACACCCCTTAATCAAGAATTGAGGAAATCCAAAAGAGGTGTGCCCAAGCCATTGATTGAAAATAATTAACAAGAAAAATCCTAAACAATTGGCTCTCTCTAAACACTTGAACCCTAAAAAGACAGGACCTAAAAGCTCTTAAAGAAAACAAGAGGTAAAGTTGACCCCTTGGGTCAACCAACCTTAAATTAGGTCACTCTTTGCACCTAAAAAGACTAAAGTTCAAGTGAAACCTTAAGCACCCTGATCTTAAAATTGGTAGACTTAAGAGGTCAAGATCCCCATTCTGGTCTACCTGGAACCGCAGTGACAAGAGAGGTCGGGTGGGGGAAACCCTGTAACCCGTGGGGACGCTCTACCGTGTAGGGGTCTTCGCGGGACTCTCCCTCTCTGGCTGCCCAGGTAATTCTCAGGTGGACGATCTTTCTGATCAAGGGGTCCATCTGCCCCGCACCTCTATAGTCACCCAACATATTTTTTGGGTGTCTTGATTGGGTCCAGCACCTTCTAAACTTACCTCTTCCAACTGTGCATGTACGGAAGGAGGTCCCTAGGACCACCCTTAAGACCTCCTTTAGAAATTCACTCTCGTCAAGGCCAAGCCTCGACGCCCGTGTTTGTGCAGCAACACCCTCACATTATTCTCTCTCCTGATTCAGAACCAAGTTCTTCTTCTTCCCCCATTATGGCTCAGCCAGTTGAGGAAGAAAATAATCTGGAACACCAGCTCCAGCGACTTAATGACCTCTTCCAAAACTTCGTGCACCCACCACAGCGTCCTATGATGCGGGACCACTACAATCCTGCTGCGGTGGCCATTGAGCCTCGAGTCAGAATCCCGACTGGAGGACCTGATTCCGAACTAAAGCCCAACATGATTCATGCTATACCTAAATTCCATGGGCTTAATTCTGAAGATCCCTTCCAGCACATCAAACAGCTAAAGCATCTGGCCCACACTTTTGGATCAGATGCGCAAAATCGGGATATTCTTCTCATGAAGATGTTCTCCTTTTCTCTTATGGACAAGGCCGCCCATTGGTATCAAACTCAGACCCGGCCGATCAACACTTGGGAAGAACTTCAATCCGAATTTTTGAAAAAGTTTTTTCCCGTTGGTCGGACCAACGCCTTGCGCCATCAGATTACACACTTCACTCAACAATCAGGAGAACCTCTCCATGAGGCATGGGATCGTTTTCAGGATCTCATGAGAAAGTGCCCCCATCACGGAGTTCCTAAATGGGAACAAGTCCAATCTTTTTACCAGGGACTCCGTGAGGACATCCGCCTTTTCGTCAATGCAACTTGCGGAGGAAACATCATGGGTCAACATGAAGACACCGTATGGGAGATTCTCGAAAACATGTGCGAGAACTCCATCAACAATGACTCCATGGGATTATTCGACAGGACGAATACCCGCGCAGCGACGAATCTTAAGGGAGCACATGAGACGCAGGGCCTGTCCGCATCAGTCGACCTGGAATTAATGGCCAGTCGATTGGACAAGGTCTCAATCATTGAAAAGAAGGTGGATGAGCTGACTCAGCACTTGCAGCGAGCCACCTCTGCGCGTAACTCCTTTGCACAACCTCCTCCCACACAGGAGACTATGCAAAACATCCTCCACCGATCCTCCCCTGGGATGGATCCATATCCATCCCCATCTGATTCTTGGACTGGGAGATCATCCGATCCTTTCTTCACCAGCCGGGGGAACTCCATTCCTCCTTTCCCTGATTCTCAGGAGGTTCCTCAGACTTGCGAGGACCTCAACGCCATCCAGAACGACCCATTCTCCAACACTTACAACCCTGGATGGCGAAACCATCCCAATTTTCAGTGGGCGGGAAATTCCCAAACCCAAAGACCACCTTTTCAGTCCCGCCCACAGCCCTCTCATCACTACCAGCCGCCTCAGCCTCGGCCCAACCCTACTTATCCATCAGGGCCAAATCAAGATCAAATGTCCTTAATCCTTCAGACTCTGGCTGACATTCAAAAAACGAATGCGGCTATTCAAAAATAGCACAAGGACGAGCTTACTGAAGTTAAAACTCAACTGGCCCAGTTGGCAAATTCTCGCCAGCCAGGCACACTCCCTTCCCAACCTCTTCCTAACCCAAATAACGTGCCAACCCAGAAGCGCGTTATGAATCCAAATTTAGGCCACGCTCAATGGATTTATCAGGCCCCTACTGCTCCATCTCCAGACGAGATGGAAGCCTCAACTTCTCGTGCGGGATTTCAGCAGCAGCCACCCCTCCTACCAAACCCAAACCAAAATCAGGCTGGATTAAATTCTGTAACAACACGTAGTGGTAAGACAACTCAAGACCCGCATTATCCAAACTACTCCCAGCCTGATAACCATGACCCTAGGATAGTTATCCAAGGTACCGCTGTTCCAGACCCACAACCTGGACCTATCCTAGAAGAACCAACCAAGATCCCGTTTCCCGAGGCCCTGACCAAGGGAAAGAAGACCACCAAACCCGTGGCCCCTGAGGAAGACCTGGTCAAGCTCTTTGAGCAGGTCCACATAAACATCCCCTTGATGGATGCAATCCGCCACGTACCAGCTTACGCACGATTCCTAAAGAATTTATGTACACCCCAGCGTAAGCCGCGAACCAAGGGAGGGAGCCCAATTGTTCTGTCAGAGCAAGCCAGCTCTGTAATCCTTAGTAGACTCCCACCCAAGGCAAAAGATCCTGGAACTCCCCTGATCTCCTGTAAGATAGGTGGTACCCAATTTGATAGAGCATTGTTAGACTTAGGTGCATCTATAAATCTGATACCCACATCCTTACTTGACCATCTAGAAGAATCTGAGCTGAAACCAACCGAGGTGACATTACAATTAGCAGATCGATCTATAAAGTCACTAAAAGGGATTCTCGAGGATGTTATCGTGAGAGTGCGGGATTTCTATTTTCCAGTGGACTTTATAGTCTTAGACATGGATGCACCTGAGAACCCTAGGGATACACCAATCATTCTAGGGAGACCTTTCTTGGCTACTGCTAGAGCCAACATCAGCTGTGAGGAGGGCCAAATAGAGCTTAAGTTTGGAGATCAAACACTGAAAATTGATATATTTAAGGCCCAACAAGGAGTTAATTGCGGCGTCATCGAGCAAATTTGTGACATCAAGACTTTGGTTGATGAATCACACCTCCAGAATGACTTGAGTATGCCTCATCAACCACAGAAGGATCTTGACCAGCAAACAGAGGAGTCAAATCCAGATGTGAACGACCCAGTAACTCCCACCCTTGAACCTCACATCTATACTGAACCACCCGCTGCTGCTGAAAACCCCATCCTCGAACTGAAACCCCTTCCTGCTCACTTAAAATACGTCTTTTTGGGTTCTAATCAGACCCTTCCTGTGATCATCAATTCCAACCTCAGTCCTGAACAGGAATCCCGTCTGATTGTTATCCTCCAGCAACATCGCAGAGCCATCGGATGGACTCTCGATGATTTGACTGGAATAAGTCCCTCTTATTGTACTCATCATATCTATTCAGAAGAGGGCACACGACCTTCTCGTGAAATGCAGAGACGCTTAAACCCCAATCTGCAGGAGGTCGTGAAAAAGGAGATCATCAAGTGGTTAGATGCCGGAATCATCTACCCGATCTCCGATAGTCGTTGGGTGAGCCCAATTCAGGTCGTGCCCAAGAAGGCAGGACTCACCACTATAACGACTGAGACCGGAGAAATCATTCCTACCCGATTAGCCAACTCGTGGAGAGTCTGTATAGATTACCGTCGACTCAATTCCTCCACGAAGAAGGATCATTTCCCACTACCCTTCATTGATCAAATTCTCGAAAAACTAGCGGGAAATAGGTTCTTCTGCTTTCTTGACGGGTACTCCGGTTATAACCAGGTGGCAATCCATCCTGAGGACCAAGAAAAGACCACGTTCACCTGCCCCTTCGGAACATACGCTTTCCGAAGGATGCCTTTCGGTCTTTGCAATGCACCCGCTACTTTTCAGCGATGCATGCTTGCCATATTCTCAGATATGGTAGGTGATTATCTGGAAGTCTTCATGGATGACTTTTCAGTTTTCGGAGCATCATTCGACGATTGCCTCCAACACTTGGTCCAGATACTCAGGAGGTGCATCGATGTGAATTTGGTTCTTTCCTGGGAAAAGAGCCATTTCATGGTGCCTGAGGGAATTGTCCTGGGACACTCAATTTCGGAGAAAGGTATCCAAGTGGATCGAGCTAAGGTTAATCTGATTTCTCACCTTCCTATGCCTAGCTCGATCAGGGACATCCGATCCTTTTTAGGGCATGTCGATTTTTATCGACGATTTATCCCTGATTTTTCAAAAATCGCACGCCCCCTGACCACTCTTCTCTCCAAGGATGTTCCCTTCGAAATCTCCAAGGAATGCACTCAAGCATTTGAAATCTTGCGTGACCGAGTCACCCAAGCACCGATCCTACAGTCCCCTGATTGGTCTCAACCCTTTGAGATCATGTGTGATGCATCCGACTTCGCTGTAGGAGCAGTTTTGGGGCAGAAAAATGACAAGAAACCTGTGGTCATTTACTACGCCAGCAAAACACTCGATGAGGCTCAGCGTAACTATACAGTTACTGAGAAAGAGCTGCTAGCTGTAGTATTTGCCCTAGAGAAGTTCAGATCGTACCTTCTGGGTTCCCATGTCATCATATACTCGGATCACACAGCTGTGAGGCATCTCCTTGCGAAGAAGGACGCGAAACCTCGATTAATCCGATGGATCTTGCTGTTGCAAGAATTTGACCTTGAGATTCGCGACAAAGCGGGAAAACAAAACGTGGTAGCTGATCACTTGTCCCGTCTTCCTTCTGAAATAATTGACCCTTCCGGACCCATCACTGAGCATTTTCCCGATGAGCACCTGCTGACTATTGGTACTAGCCTTCCATGGTTCGCTAATATTGTAAATTACTTGGCATCTCATCAGACCCCGTCCGATTGGCCGAAGGCCAAGAAAGACAAATTACGCTCCGATGCCAAGTATTACATTTGGGAAGACCCGTACCTCTTCCGCATAGGTGCCGATCAGATCATCCGGAGATGTGTCCCGGAAGGGGAAGTCAACAATATCCTCTCTTTCTGCCATGACCAGGCATGCGGTGGCCATTTTGCCGGGCATAAAACCGCAGCAAAAGTCCTCCAGTGCGGCTTTGACTGGCCCACACTGTTCAAAGACGCATACAGTCATTGCAAGGCATGCAGTCGTTGCCAGACTTTGGGAAACATGAGCCGTCGCGACATGATGCCTATGCAACCGATTCTAGTATGCGAAATCTTTGATGTTTGGGGGATTGATTTTATGGGCCCCTTTCCTGTTTCGGATGGTTTCGAATACATTCTGTTGGCTGTGGACTACGTGTCCAAATGGATCGAAGCCATACCGACCCGAACCTGTGATCACAAAATCGTTCTCAAATTCATTCATCAACACATTTTCTCAAGGTTCGGGATTCCTCGTGCAATAATCTCTGATGGGGGGACCCATTTCACAAATGCTCAGTTTAGGTCACTGATGACCAAATACGGGGTGTCTCACCGAATCTCTACTCCTTACCACCCCCAAACTAATGGTCTAGCTGAGCTGTCTAATCGAGAGATCAAGAAAATCCTGCAAGTCACTGTTCGACCTGACAGGAAGGACTGGTCGTCCCGACTTCCGGAAGCATTGTGGGCCTATAGGACCGCCCACAAGACCCAATTGGGCATGTCTCCCTTTAGATTGGTGTACGGAAAGGCATGCTACTTTCCCGTCGAACTGGAGCATAAAGCCTATTGGGCAGTACAGAACTGTAATCTAGATCTTTCCAAGGCTAGGACCCACAGAAAACTCCAAATCAGCGAGATCGATGAATTACGCAGAGACGCGTACGAGAACTCGCAAATCTACAAGGAGCGGGTTAAAGCCTTCCACGACAAACACATCTCGAGAAAGATCTTTCATCCTGGTCAAAAGGTCCTACTCTTTGATGCCCGACTCAAACTCTTCCCAGGAAAACTGAGATCTAAGTGGGTCGGACCATATTTGGTCCGACAGGTTTTTGGAAATGGAGCAATCGAAATCAGTCCACTCAGCCACGATTCTGAACCTTTCATCGTGAACGGTCAGAGACTCAAGCCGTTCATTGATGTAACTTCTACTGATTTGGCTGAGGCATCTTATATCCTCCTTTCCCCTTGAGCTTATTGCGCCCAGCCGATGGCGTAAAACTCAGCGCTTAACGGGAGGCAGCCCGTCATTCTCTTTGAAAACCTGAAACTTGTTCTGACACCTTTCAGCACTCGAAGTTCACCCTTATAGACAGCCGACCCCAACTCAGATGTTCGCATCTGAGATTTGAAATCGTCCGCAAAAATTCAACCCGACCCATCCACTCACCCAAATTTCTGTCTTAAGGAATGAACTAAGACCCCCTAGGTTACAATGAGGACATTGCAAATCTTAGGCATGGGGGGGTATGAAAGTACAAAAACTTGTAAGAAAAGGTTTCAAACAAAAAAATTCACATATGCCAAAAACACCATAAAAATTAAAAAAATTTTTCGAAAAAGAACAAGAGGAAAAGAGGAGAAGGAAATTTTGCGAAGGAGAAAAGAAACAAAAGGAAAAAGGAGCACAAAATTATGAGAAAAAGTGATAGTCATTAGTAAGGAACTAAGGAATTAACCTAAGTTCTAGACCTCATTCAAGAAAAGTGCACAATAAGATTAGTAAAGAATGCAAACCTTAGGCATTCTTGAATAGACTCTTAGTACCCATTAAGATCTGGACACTCCTCAAGAGGTTGAGGAAAATGAAAAGCTGAAGTATTAGGTCTAAGGCTTAGGGAGTATTCGGCCTCGTTAACTAATTTTTGGTTTACGGGACTCAGTAACCTAAGCACCCTAATCTCACACACAGCCTGGTTCAGTAAGCGTAAAAATCAGAATCACGCAGAAGCGTCGCAAAAATCTGAAAAGAACACCTAGAATAGGAGCGGCCGATCAACACAAGTTGATTTGGACGAGTTCCCAGCGCAGAGAGGCGGGGAAATCCCCTCGAAGATGCGTAACAAAATATCATCTCCTCGGTGCTTGTCTCTTAGGATATTTACATATCCTACTGGGGGCATGTAAGCACTCTGCTGGTTCAGATTCCATGGATGGCATTATCTCGAAGTGTCAATTGCCAGCGTCTGGATTCGGCCACGGAATACCATGGATGGGATTATCTCGAAATCTCAATAGCCAGGGTTCCGGGGGTTGCCATGGGCGGTGCTATCTCGAAGCATCGATCGCCAGGAACCCTTGAGGATTGATGATGGGAGCAAGGAATCTGATACAGACCGTGTTGAAAAGCCAATCCTAGGCTAGAACTAAAAAGAAAAAGAGAGAGAAAACTCTCCAAACAAAAAAACTTTCTATCTCTCTCTTACAAAACGCACTGCGAACTGAGCCAGGGCTAAAATCATTTCAAGCACGGGTGCTTTAACCACGAAGTCCAATAAACCTTAGGTTAGTTCTTGTGGGCCTTAAAAACCTTTGCTAAAAGACTGAGGCTAAGGCTAGACAGATTTGGATCTTGATTGGTACTAGAGTACCTTTTAGGCCTATGGTCAGCATTCTAACCTAATCTATGCTCAAATAAAAAAGGCACTTATCTAAAACTATTAAAAACTTCATGGTCTAGAACAAGGGTTGAAACCTTAAGTTTTTGCTAAGGGACTAGCAAAAGCTAGGCATGGGGGTATGATGAGAACCTCATCATGAGCCATAACTAGCTCATTTTGACCTAATACAAAGGATAAAAGCTCCTACATATCTCAAGGAAGGGCTTAACTCAGAGAATTCTGAGTTTGAGAAGAAAACAAGTCATAAGGGGTAAAAGTGCAATTTTACCAGTATAATCTGCATACAGGGTAATTCAGGGCCCAAACATAGGTCAAAGCAGCTTAATAAGAATAAAAGTGGGATGAGATGATCTAGCAAGGGCTACAGCACTTCTAAGAAACCAAATGATAATCTGTAACCCTAAAACAACCCACTTCAATTCACAAGGTTCGAGGCAAAGTAAAAATAGAATAAACCCTCTAAAATTCATAGAAAAATAATCTCTAGGGTTTAGAACCTTCAATTTGGCCTTTAGAACCCATTTTGACGTACATTGAGAACCATGCCCAATTAATAACTTAATTTGGGTTTTTGCGCAAATTGACCGGTCAAACAAGGTTTAATATGAAAATGAAATTCACCATCAGATTCCTTAGGTCCTAATTAGTCATGTATAAAAACTTGAGCCTAAGAAGAAACCTCCTTGACCGACTTTACACTTTGGTCCTCATATATTTACTCTTTGGCCCTCAACTTCTGAACCCTCGCATTTTGGCCCCTAACTCTCCTTCGTTCTTTGCAATCAGGTCCCTCCTGCAAAACCTGCCAGCACCATGCTCCGGCGACCTTGCGCGGAGCATGGCGCCGCGCAGGGTGAGGTGGGGGACCTGGCAAGTAAACCGGGGGTGCCCTGCGTCGTCAGCCGTCGCAGGGACACCCCCCTGGTCGTTGCAGCCCACCATACCGGCCGTGCGAACGCACGGACGGTATGGGTTCTTGTTTCCGACCATTCTCCGGCGAGGGAGACACGTCGTCTCCCTCCGCCTTCCTCCCTGTTTGATCCCTATAAATACCCCCCGTTGCTCCACCGACCAGAGCAGCCTGGATCTGACGGAGAAAATCCCCAACTTTCTTCTCTTCTTCCTCCGGCAGACGCTCACCAGCTCTGGCGGTTTCCTCCCCCTCCACCTCTTCGCTCTGCCACAATATCAGCAGCAGAGACTTCCTACCCTGCTCTTCCTGCGCCACGCCGCACCCAGCTGGCGCCTCTCCGGCTCTCTGCTCGCCGCCGCCCCTTTCCCTGAGCATCGTCTTCTCCGGCGACAGTCGATACGACTGTCGCCCTGTTCCTCCCCCTTCGTCCCTGCAAGTAAGCTAGAGCTACTCCCCTTCTCCTCCTCTTTCTTTCCCCGCTTTCAATTTATTCAATTAAGCCCTCTACCGACCCTGACCACCTTCACCCCCTTCGCCTCCGACCACCCTCCGGCGAGCCGCTCCCATCACCTCAGCAACCTACACGGCTCGCCGACCCTCACCGAACCTCCGCCTCATCACACTGAGCACCCCCCACCCCTCCACTGCCACTCCACACCTCCGTAACACTCCCCCGAACAAACCCATTCCTCCGGTTGCAGTCCGACCCAGGGCTGCCGCCAGACACCACCTTGCGGCCTGCCGCGCAGCTCCTCACCTTCGCCGTGCCACGGCGAAGGTTCCCCAGTGGTTTGATCAGGCCGAGAGGCCATATTCGTGTCCGACAGGTTTTGAGGTTCGACCGCCATTAACGCACATTGAAGCAGCTTCTTCCGCGCTCCAGGCTTGAGGACTCCAGGTCTCCAGCTGCTGCGGAGTACGGGGAGTCTTGCGAAGGCAGCCAGCCAGCAACCTATGCAAATCGAAGCCGCAGCTGCAGAAGCCAGGTCGCGGTCTCCCAGCAGGCGCACGCGAGGAAAGGTCTGCGTTTAGTCCCACATCGGTAAGCCTCACACCCGTTCCACTGTTTAAATTTATTTTGTGCAGTAGCCTTACTGCCTCAGTACACGGGGTGAGGTCCCCTTACACCCGCCCGGTTACCCGGTCTCGTCCGCGCTCACGCCCCGCGGACCTGACCCGACCCGACTTAGACTGACCTGCACTCCTCGCCCACCACGCACGCCGGTGGGCCTGGACCCGGGCGTGACCCGAACCCGATTACCCGGCAGCTCTGGGAGAGCTTTCCCAAGAGTGGTTTCAGAGAGAAAGAGAGACGCGGGGGGGGGAGGGTAGAGTAGGTTTTGCCTCTGACGAAAAACTCTGAAGTGTGCAGGCACAGGCGAAGAAGAAGACCCGCGGAAGAAGAAGGAGCTGCACTGTAGCAAATGCATAGTTAAGTCGTCTAAGCACCGGGTCAGACGACGGAGGGTCAGCAGCCAGAGCAGGAAAGAAGGCAGGCTGAAGAAGAAAAGAAGAGCAACGGCCAAAGCAGAAGAAGAAGAAAGGAAGACTTAGTAGCTGAAGGCAGAAGCTCTGCAGCCATAAAGAAGAAAAGGGAAAAGAGAAAGGGTCACCACAATTGCAGAAAAAGAAGAAGAGAGGTCAAGGCAGAAACGAAGAAGAAGAAGAAGGAGCTCTGAAGAAAGAAGAACATCACCAAAGCAGGAACAGCAGGAAGAAGAAGAAGAGCATCACCATTGCAGAAGAAGAACATCACCTCTGCAGAACAGAGAGAAAGAAGGAGATCTAAAGAAAGAGAGAAAGAAAAGCATCCCCCCTGCAGAACAAAGAGAAAACAACAAATTCTTTCCCTCTCTCTTTCTTTTTGTAAAAGAAACATGTATATCTCTAGATTACAACTTGCTCCCTGAGTTCGACCTCGGGATCTCTTTTATTTTCCGAGTAAAAAATTATTTATTTGAAATGTTGGTAGTAACCGGCTATACTACAATGTTATAACTAAAACCCGGTTGAACCAAGCAACTTCAACAGGGCAACAACCCAATAAACCCCCTCCACATTCCATGTGCACCATAGCATCCTAGACCTAATTAAAACATGTAGCAACTTGACCCCTAAGGCTTCATCAACTTAGGCTTGCTATCTAGGTCTTAAGTTTTCTTTAGTTAGTACCAATTCTATCATCTATATCTGGTGTTCGGGCTGAGGGGCCGTGTCAAACGACCAGACACGGGTTTGTACAACACTTGGGGTTTTCCCTGGGAACGTTTGGGCCCAAACCTCCCCTTAAGTAACTTGGCTAGATTTGTTGACAGAACGGGTATTCATTATTGATTACTTATTTCCTACGTATACCAAGTCTTAGGTTTATTTTTAAGGAGTCACACTTAAGTAAGGTCTAGCTTTGTTTGTTTGATTTGCACACTTTCTCTCATCTCTTTCTCTTCTCCCCTCCTGTTCTTCCATTTTCTACATGGGCGACGGTCTCAAAATCCGCACTTGGAAGGACCATTTGATTTCGCCCCCCGCGCAAAAAGATCACTTTTTCTGTCTTCTTCTCCTAAAAAAATGGAAATTCAACAAAATAGGTCCACTGACCCTTCCACTTCCACCTCTAACCTTACCTCTAACCCCACCACTAACCCTAATTCTAACCCTTCCACCCAAAACCCACCCACCTTTAACTTCCCACACTTGGAGCTCCCTAATCTTGAGTTGCCCCAAACACAACATCAAGACCCCCTACTTGATCTTTTAAAATTGATGGCTGAGCAGATTGATAAATTAAATTCCAATCAACAAACAATTACTAGGAAAATCCAAAACCTAGCCAATCAAAGGCCAAACCCACCACCCCATCAGCAGCCTGTTATTCCTCTAAAAGATTTCTATGATCTGTCTTATTATGAGGAACGACCAGGGGTGGTCATACTAGAGGGGGACTTTGAGATCAAGCCTGCAGTCCTGAACCTAATTAAACACTTTCATGGCCTTTCTAAGGAAAACCCTTTCAGCCACCTTGAAGAGCTGACTCTTCTTGCACAAACAACCCGTTCCCGAAATTTGCAAGAAGACATATGGCTGATGCAGCTTTTTCCATTATCTCTTAAAGATATGGTCGCTTATTGGTTTAGGACCATTGGCCGACCCATCACAACTTGGCCTCAGCTCAAGAGCGCCTTCCCCAAGAAATTCTTTCCCATAGGTCGTAACAATTCCCTGCGAAGATCTATTACGACCTTTCACCAAAAATCTGGTGAGACCTTCCATGATTCTTGGGAAAGATTTCAAGATCTCTTAAGAAGTTGCCCGCACCATGAGATTCCTTTATGGCAGCTCATGCAAATCTTCTATCATGGATTAGAAGATCAAATCCGACATTTTGTCGACGCCTCGTGTGGCGGCAACTTCTTAAATAAAGATGCTGAAAGTGCCTACGACTTGTTTGAAGAAATGAGTGAAAACTCATTTAATCAAGCTTCCATGAACACATTTTGCAGAACCCAAAACCCGCAGTTCGGTGTTCATGAAATAGGCACTCATTCTATCCCTGTCACCCAAGACAATCTTCAAATGATCGCTCAAAAACTCGACCAGATGCATATTAATCAAAAGAAAATTGAGGAAAGACTGGCACATCAACCCAAGCTCCACACCCACATCTAACCCAACCTAACTTTCCACGAAGAGAAAATTTGCACAATCTCAACACTACTGCTGATTATTCTGAGGTTGCCCATGATTCACTAGGGAATTACAACTATCCAGATCTTAACCCCACTCAAAATATTTTTGCCATCCAGGAGTCCTTTAAAAATTCTTTCAATTGGAAAAATTACCCAAACTACTCCTGGAATAATCAGGTTTCTTCCCAACCATATCATTTTAATGGGTATGGGTCAAATCCAATCTCCCATCCTGGGCCATCTCAACAAGACATCAATGCCCAAATGATGGGAACCCTGCAGGAAATGCAAACAAAAATGACGGAAGTAACCTGCACCATCACAAATCTGAACAATTAGATTGGGGTTACTCCCACGCAAAGACCTATAGGACATCTTCCCCAACCCTAATCACCAAGGGAACCATTATACGGGCAGAACTGCACACTATCCGAATCAGCCTCCTTCTAATCCACCACCTCAGCAGCCTCCCAGGTTTCCGCAATCACAGGCCCCCCCACCTCCTCCAAATAATAATCCGACTACACATGCAGTTACTTTGAGGAGTGGGAAAACCACCACTGATCCCGGGCCTTCACACAAACTTGGTGAAATACCTGTGCAAATTGACTCACCTCCCCATCAGGAAGAAAAAGAAATATAAAAATCTCAAGATAAGATTCCTATCCCTTTCCCACAAGCTCTCCACCCCACCACCAACAAAAAAAAGAAATTTGAGACCACTACAGAAGAACTCATGGATCTATTTGGGCAAGTTCATATCAATATTCCTCTCCTAGATGCCATCAAATATATACCTGCCTATGCCAAATTTTTGAAGGAGATTTGTACTCCTAAAAGGCAGGCCAAAAATCTTGGACAAGTGCATCTTTCGGAGACAGTAAGCTCTGTCATACAGAGTAAGCTGCCTCCTAAGATGAAAGATCCGGAGGCGCCTTTAATTTCTGTAATTATTGATGACACTACCTTTAATCGCGCCCTCCTTGATCTTGGTGCCTCAGTTAATATTATTCCCACGAGTTTATTTGAAGAATTTCAGATCGGTGAATTAAAACCTGTCGAGGTTACCCTGCAATTAGCCAACCGATCTACAATCAAACCTCGTGGGATTGTCGAGGATGTTTTGGTCAAGGTCCAGAATTGTGTCTTCCCTGCAGACTTTCTGGTTCTTAACATTGAGGTACCTGAACCATTACTGGACCACCCAATAATCCTTGGATGCCTTTTTTGGCCACTGCAAAGGCAAATATCAATTGCCACAAGGCAAAATGGATATCACTTGTGCAGGCCAAACTATCACTTTAGATATTTTCAAATCCTCCAGGTGATTCCATGATGATAACTTTTTTGAGGACTCAGATACTGAAATTTCCAATATGATGGAGGAGACAATGTTAATAGATACCCTTACCGACCATAATTTTTTTGAGGACTCTGATTCAGAATCAGTGGTCGGTGAAATCTGTGATCTGGAGACTTGTCTTGACTCCAAATTTATTCCTGATGCACCACCTAAGCACCCTAACCCACCCACTATTCACGCACCAAACTTTTCCACACTAACTTCACCCAATCCTCACCATCCCTTCCCCAACTCCTTTCTTACGGACCTGCCACCAACCCTGCCCGAGTTTGGCATCCAACCTGGTTTAAAACCATGGCCAGACTTGAGCTACACTTATCATTTTCCATCCAACTTTGATCCCAATATTGCTTCTAATCAATTTTCTAGAGATCTAGAAGAAGACACCTTTTTTGCAGGCATCCAAGTGTCCAACTATTTACATGATTTTCCATCTTCTGTGCATACCTTCACGCCCGGCTGAATGGCGTAAAAGATAGCACTGGATGGGAGGTAACCCATCATTTTTTCCTGCTTTTCTTTTTTCTTCTTTTTTCAGGTTTTGATCATCCTAAACCTGACCGTTCTTCACTTAGGTGATCATTTTTCCCTCCTAATGCATGAGGACATGGCATATCTTAAGCATGGGGGGTGTTTTCAAATTTTGACGATCGATTTAGGATGTTCAAAACTTAAAATTATGCATTTTTCTTTAATTTATTTCCTGCTTGCATACCAAAAAAAAATGATGAAAAACTTTTTGAGGAAAAAATTTTGAAACTGAGACTAAGGTTGAAAAATTCACTTTTGGCACAATGGGATTTAATCTAACAAACTAGGGATGATGATATAGATCTGATCATTAGAATTTCAGGATCTATTTCTAGACTCGATTAGATATCCTTCTCAAAAATTCCACCTGAACTCATGATAGTTCAAGTGACTTGATCCTATTTTGTAATACAGAAAGTATTTGACT
Organism: Thalassia testudinum; assembly: GCA_037157565.1. Lineage (NCBI taxonomy): Eukaryota > Viridiplantae > Streptophyta > Magnoliopsida > Alismatales > Hydrocharitaceae > Thalassia > Thalassia testudinum. The sequence goes on from JAZHRO010000025.1 coordinate 6,236,440, forward strand.
TAGTTTCTGATTTAAAAACTTGCATGTCTTGAGAAACTTCTTGTGTCAATTTTCACACACAAGTCAACACTTAAAAACAACTAAAAATTTGAAAAACTCCCTTGTTTGGACTTAGTAAAAGTCTGAAGCAGATCATTGGTTTGAGTTCCCACCGCCGAGAAGGAGGAAAATGCCTCCTTTGAGGACGCGATGTCAACATGTTACCGCCTCGACGCTGCTCTATATCTATATTTCAAATCTTTAGACAGAGCATTAAAGCGCATTTTAGCAGCTTAAGTATCTTGGACGGTGCTCTATCTATAGTGTCGGAGCAAGAGCTTAAGTTTGCTTGGAGCGCCCCTTTACACCGCATTGTGTTTTGGGGTTGCGAGCTCCTGAGTGGTGTCATGGACAGTGCTATCTCGAAGTACTGGCACCAGAGCCCCCTTGAGGAATGGTAACGGGAATGATGATCCCGACACATCTATTGTAAGACTAAGCTAAAAATAAGCATGGGGGAGAAAAAAAAAGTAATAATAAATAAATTAACACGCCCTTATAAATGTTGGCTTTTCACAAGTACAGACACAAGATTTTAAAGGATTTTCCAAGTTGCGAATCAGATTCATGAGCCAGAAAAATCCGAGAAACAAAAATTTCAAGTCATTTGAATTAACAAGGGGTTAATTTGTGAATTTTCTGGAGGATATATTGATCCCGTTTTGTCTAATGGTTGGATCCAAAAATAAATCCTGGTGTTTATCTTTAACAAATCCTGTACCTCTTGTGTTTAGATCAACCAAGGTCTCTTAATCTCTTTTTCTCCTCAAAAGTCAAAAAAATTAGATTTCCCAAAAATTTCATTTTCCAAAAAATTGAAGTTTTGCTAAGAGACTAGCAAAAGATAAGCATGGGGGTGTGATAAACGTCAGTTTATCATCATTCTTATGCATTAAAACAAACCTGGCTCTTTGGATTTTACTCCGTAAACGGGTTTTTGGGCTGCATTTAGGCATAAATTAGGTTAGGCATGCATTGCATTTTTTTATTGTCTTTTTGATATGTTCTTATGAGTGTTAGGGATGAACAGATATACAGATCCCTAAAACCCTAGCACTCAAGATGGCAAATGATGAAGGAGAAGCTCAGACTAGCTGGAACTCAGCCTGATCAAGCTCACCACAGCTGGAACCTAGCTCACTTGAACTAGGGTTAGCTCATCCCACCTCCATTCAGCTAATTTCAGCTAAATGGCAGCTCAAAAGAGTTCATCTTAGCTCACCCTAGCTCAAGTCAGCTCAGATCCAGCTCAACTTAGCTGAGTCTAGCTCATCTCAGCTCCTATTAGTCCACAGGGAGCTCTAGCTAGCTAGCTGAGTTGACAGGAGTTCACCCTAGCTCAGACCCAGCTACATCCAGCTCCACTCAACTTCAGCCAGCTGAAGAAGAACTCATCTCAGCTCAGGAAGCTCAAGTCCAGCTCCCGGGGATTTAGCTTAGCTCAACTCAGTTGAGCTAAGCTACCTTAATTGCCTCAACCAGCTTGATCCTCCCCGGGAGCACTAGACCTAGCTCACCTCCGCTCATTATGGTAGAAGCCAGCTCACTTTAGCTTGGCTTAGCAGCTAGCAAAGGACTAGCAGGCTAAGCCAGCTAGAGTAGCTCCATGCCAGCCTCTTCAGCAGCTGCCAACTCCAGTTCCAGCTCCAGACTTCTCCTCCTCAGCTCCTCTCTTCAAACCCTAGCTCCAATACCTCCTCCTCTACTCCATAGCTAGCTAAGCTAGCTTAGCTTAGCTTAGCTAGCAACCAGCTCCTTGGCCATCCACCACCTTCAATTCAACCCTAGCTAGCTCCACCAACTTAAGCCCTACCTAAGCTAGCTATCCTACTCAAGTTGGCGCCACCTCCTAGTCACCTCTTCACCCCATCATCACCACCAAAAGGCACCAATTTTGGCGCCAAAACCAAACCCTAACTACCCCTCTTTTTGGCACCAACATCCACCCCCACATCCACCATACACCTAACCTTACAACTCATTCTAGCCACCCACCTACCCTTCCTTCTAGAACCCTTCTTGGCGCCACCTAAGACCCTCTTCTAGAAGCCATTTTGGCGCCAACATCAAGGGGTGCCACCACCCATAACCACCCCCTAGGTGTCCCTTGGGTTGGCACCAATTGTCCTTAGCCATAGGATCCCCAACCACCTCCATCTCTCCATCTTAGCCCTCCATTCCAAGAGTCACCTTAGCCCCCTTCCTACTCTATAAAAACCCACCACCTACATTTGAGAGCATCCTCCATTAGTGTATTTTGCTACCTATACCACCTACACCTACGGCCAAGAAGGAGTAGAGAAGAAGATTAAAATGGCACATCACCGGCCCTTTTGGTGCCTTCTTCTCCCCACTCTCTTCAACTTGGGCCACGCCAAGGAGGAGGACTTTTCTACTTCAAGGAGGACGGCCAGGCAAAGGAGAAGGACCTAGGGTGGATGTCCACCCTTGGAGAGAAGCTTAGGGCACGCCCCTTTAGGACTTGCCTTGGAGGACATCACCTTGGCGGAGCATAGCAAGGAAGGAGTTGGAGGACTCTTTTCAAGCTTGGGAGCTACCAAGCTTGGAGCAAGAAGCCCTCTTCTTCACCATCTATCTAGAGGATTTGTGTTTGCTTTTATTTATTACAATTTTTCTAGTAGTAGAAGCATTCCTCTACTAGCCTTTTTTGTAAAACACTTTTTCATTAATCTAGTTACCTTCTTTGCAATTTCTTTATTTGCATTTCTAATTGCTTTGTTTTTAGCATTCTTCACTCCCTCTCCCTAATTATTCTAGGCCTCCACTTGCCTAGAGTGAGCTTAGGGAGAGGCTCTACTTGCCACTTTAGAAGTAGTATATTGAGTTGAAGTATAAGTCACTTTCCCGCCACAATTTCGCATTTTTCCTTAATTTCAAAAACATAAAAATGATATATTGAAAAAGACCAAAAAGAAAGTTGAGATCTATTTTGTAAGCAAGAGAATCAATTTTGCAAACATTTGGCCTCCTTGGACGACCCTAGATACCCCACTATGTAGGATATAAATTTTAAAGCGAAAGCGGATTTATGCGTTGCAACGACACTAAATTGCCTAATTAACAAACCACGTATTTTCGCTATCACCTACTTTCTGGACTTTTGAGCATGTTTGACCTTTATTTAACCTCTGAGTGACCCCATGGTTAATCTTTGTTCATGATGTGCTGTTAAAATTATAGAATTAACCCTATTTTAGTGTTCTTTCCTCGAAATAGATCTGAGTGGAATTACTATCCTTAGGCAACCATTCAGGAGCATTATCACTTGATTCCAACTAATTCAAGCTAATTATGGCTAATGATGGTGTTACCATCAAGCAGTTAGGAGCTATTTCTATGTATGCATATGATTCAATTTCTTCCTGCTTGCTCTAAAAAGAAAATACAAAAATATTAAGCTACTTATTTAGGAGTTGCATACCCTTAGGTGTGCGCATTTAGGGGTGATTGAGAAACATATTAGATCTCTTTCCTTGCATTGTGTACATATCTGCACGGAGATTGCTGGAGGCAGGTATATCATTCTATCTTTTCATCCAGCCCTTGTTCATGCATTGCTTGTGGATTAAATCTCAAGACCACCAAAATTGATTGAACTAACGTAATTTAGTGGTCGCCTAACTGAAATTGGAACTTTTAATCAGATTCAACCTTAAAATTAAAATCACATTTGATCTAATCAAGAGGGACTTATGTGCAATTCTTCTCAAAAGCAAAACTATTTTGCAGTGTGATGCACACTTCTGACACTAAGCACACACACTAGGCATCTCATTAGGTCTCGGTCCTTTAAGGCTATTGGCATCGATCTCTTTATTGGTGTAGATCTTCCTATTTCACTTTGTAGTGGTGGTACTATCTTTGACCAACTGTTTTGATACTTCAAGGAGGGGGACACCCTTTAAAGGAATACAAGGGCAGTTAAGAGGCACCGCTTATGCATCTCCTCAAGGGAAGGGTTCGCCCTACTTGCATCTGTTAGTTTCGTCCTTGGAGTAACTCTTTACTTGATCACCAGAGAGTATCATTGAAGTAAAGTATAGGTCCTAGGGCACTCGGAGGTTAGATTAGGTCGCATAACTGCATTGAATAACTTGTTTGGTAATTTATATCAACTAATTCTACCTCTGCCCCTCACAACAGAGTAGGTCAAGATCTCAAGTTGTCACTCTCTCTTATACCACTTACGTGGGAATGGAGGGACATTGCCTTGACCCTTTTTGACTGATCTGTTGGGTGGGGGTTTCACTTACTCGATTGGCAAGAACTTGAATTGTGATCAGTGGATATTATATGCTTGGTAGACGCTCTCTTGAGGGTAGTCTAGTATTTGATCCTGAGCCCGAAGGAATCCTTAGGAGAGCCCACCAAAGAGAGAAAAGAGAAGAAATGGTTGATCAAGGAACAAATCAACAAATGACCCTGAGCGACTACTTCATTCCGAACAACTAACCCACTCAAGTATTGAGATGTTCGACAGGGGATAATCCATATGGGATCAAGTGCAGTACCATATCCTTGTTTCCCTCCTTCTGTGGTCCTTCTAGGGTGGACCCCTACCAGCATCTAGAGGAAGTCACCGAGGTTTACTCCACGGTGAAACTTCAAACCTTTACTGATGAAGCTCTGATGAGGACCCTCTTTCTCTTCTCCCTTAAGGATAAGGAAAAACACTGGTATCACACCTTGGATGCAAGGGTGAATGATTGGAACGCCCTTAAGGGTGAATTCTTGAGAAAATACTTCTCGATAAGCAAAACCAACCACTTCAGGAGGGAGATCATGGGTTTTACTCAATTAGATGGGGAACAATTCCACCAGACTTATGAGTGCTTCATTGATATGATTCAATTATGTCCCCATTATCAAGTGCCAAAATGGCAATTGGTAGAGAGGTTTTATACTGGACTATCTGATAGGCATAGGTAAACAGTGGATGCTGCTTGTGCTGGAACCTTTCTTACCAAAACGGAGGATGAGGCCTGAACATTATTTAAGTCATTAAGTGACAATTCTATTCACTTGACCTCAGCTTATCAGGATAGAAAACCTTCCATCCTTTAGAAGAAAGTGGAAGCTAGTGAAGCTAGGGCTACTCAGAATTTAGCCTTTCAAATCCAATTGTTGAACCAAAACTTTGAAAGACTCATGCTTCCTGCAATCAACTTCCTAAGTCCAGGCTCTTTCTGAATGCTCCATTTGCCAAAGCACTCTTCACGCCACTATTGAGTGCCACTTTGCTAATCAATTCCTTGATTTAGTGCAGGCAAACCTAAATGCTACCCAAGGGTTTCATCCACCTCCTAGGAGCAACCCTTTTGGAAGCACCTACAATCCTAGGTAGAGGAACCATCCCAATTTCTCATGGAGGCAAGCTGATGCTTCCAAGTTGGGGAATTCACGAGCCCAACCCACCCAACCCTTTTAGACACAACAATTCTACCTTCCTCCTTAGTCCAACAATTCTGAGATGTGTGATCTGAAAGCTATGATGAAGGCCATGCAAGAAAATCAGAGAATGATTACTCAATCTCAGAAAAAGGAAATCCAAGAAATGCAATCTCAAATTGGCTATCTTGTTGAGGCGGTTAGACAATGTAATCCTGGGAAGTTGCCTAGCTCATCTGAGGAGAATCCTAGGGGTAAAGGGCCCTTCATAAGGGAGCACGCTAAGGCTGCGACCGTTCTGAGTTGTGGCAAACAACTCTGCAAACCTGAACTCACTCCTATGGTCACCCATCCTACCAACCTGACAAGCACTTACACATCCACCAAGGAAGAGCCACTTATCCCCTCTTCGTTTGAAATCACCCATCCAGAGGATGTTGTCCCTGTTCCGCCCTATTCCCACCATGACAACCTCTCCACCCAGAGGCCAAGAGTGCCCTTTCCTGAGCGCTTATCTTCCCCTAAGGCACCTGTTGCTTGCTCATCTGGAGCCAAAGATAGGATGGAAGAAATAATGGAGACATTTAAGTAAGTTCACATTAACTTACCTCTATTGGATGCTATCAAGCAAATCCTCTATGCTAAGTTTTTGAAGGACCTATGCACATAGAAGAGGAAATCAAGGAAATAGGTCCAGGATATGGCCGTCCTGCCTGACCTAGTTAGCTAGGTCCTACAACAAGGTACACCCCACAAGATGAAGAGCCCAGGAGCCTCGTATAATTCTATGGTCATTGGAGACCAACGCATCGATGAGGCTTTCCTCGATCTGGGTGTAGGGGTTAATATACTGTAGAGCTCGGTCTACGAGCTATTAGGAGGAGGTGAATTGAAGCCTAGTCCTGTAATCCTCCAGGTAGCTGATAGATCACTGAAGACACCACGTGGGCTCTTAGAAGATGTCTTGGTGAGAGTGGAGGACTTCTTTCTTGTTGACTTTTTGATATTGGACATTGTGCCATCCAACATGCCCACCAAACCTTCGATTATCCTTGGGCGTCCCTTTTTGGCTGTAGCCAATGCATCCATCAATTGCAAATCAGGGGCACTCAAGATGGGCTTTGGGAACTAGAAAATATGGCTGAATGTGTTTGATGGCTAGAAACAACTCGGATTGGAATATTGTTCCCAAATTGAGGTGATTAATAAGTTATAGAGGAGACGACACCTGCTCTTTTGTGTGATGATCCCCTCCAAATGGTCATTTCTAAGGACCATACCCTGAATCTTTAAAGATAGGGAGATATGCATGAGTTAGAGGAGCTGTTGGGTGTCAAAGCTGAGTGCCTCTCCCCGACATGGACAATCAAGGTAGATCCGCTAGCAGAGGCGGGAACATCGAACATAATTCCCTCGATTTAGAAAGCTCGTGACTTGGAGCTTAAACCACTTCTAAAGACCCTCAAATATGTTTTCCTTGATCCCAATGATATGCTCCCTATCACCATCTTGACTACTTTATCTGAGATGTAGGAGGGGGCATTAATTGAATGTTTAAAACGGCATAAGGAAGCCATTGCTTGGACTATCGCTGACATCAAAGGGGTTGACTCAACTCTCTGCATGCATCACATTTACACGGATGACTCTACAAAACCCTTCCGAGATATGCAAAGGCAATTAAACCTCAACATGTAGGAAGTGGTCAGAAGGAAATTTTAAAATTGTTGGATGCAAGGATAATCTACCTCATTTTTGATAGTAAATGGGTTAGTCCTATTCACGTGGTGTCCAAAAAGGCGGGATTCACGATGGAGACCAATGAAAAAGGGGAACAAGTCACCAGTTGACCCACAATAGGATGGATGGTATGTATAGACTACTGCCGCCTAAACACCGCTACCCAGAAAGGCCACTTCCCTCTACCATTTATTGATCAGATACTGGAGAGATTGGCAGGGAATAAATACTTCTTTTTTTTATGGATATTCTGGGTACAATCAGATTGCCATCTTCCAGATGACCAGGAGCGCACTACTTTCACGACTCCTTATGGCACATTTGCCTTTCGCTGAATGTCGTTTCGACTATGTAATGCTCCAGGAACATTTCAGTGGTGTATGATGTCCATCTTTTTAGACATGATTGACGAGTTTGTTAGGGTTTTCATGGATGAATTTTCCATATACAACTCGTCATTTGACCACTGTCTCTTGCATTTAGACAAAGTTCTCACTCGTTACGAAGAGACAGGATTGGTGCTTAGTGGTTTGACAAGGCATTGTTCTTGGGCATGTAGTGTTCGAGCGAGGTTTAAAAGTGGATAAAACCAAGGTTGAGTCCATTTCAAAGCTTCCACCGCTTACCAATGTCAGGCAGATCCGATCATTCTTGAGCCATGCTGGCCTTTATAGGTGCTTTATTAAAGACTTTAGCAAGATTTCTATGCCACCTTGTGACTTACTGGAGAAGGATACCGCCTTCGTTTTTGATACAAAGTGTGCTGAGGCCTTCTAAGTCCTGAAGGAGGCCCTCATAACTGCACCTATCTTGCAAGCACCTAATTGGACCCTCCCATTTGAGTTCATGTGTGATACCTCAGATTTTGCTGTGGGAGCAGTCCTTGGTGAAAGGGTTGATAAGAAGCCTCATGTGCTGTACTACATTAGCAAGACCTTTACTGATCCACAACAAAACTACACTGTGACAAAAAAGAATTTCTTGCAGTAGTATTTACTTTGGAGAAGTTTAGGTCTTATCTTATGGGATCCAAGGTTGTGGTGTATACTGATCATTCATCCTTGAAGTACTTGCTTGCTAAGAAGGATACCAAACCAAGGTTGATTTGATGGATTTTGTTACCATAGGAATTCGAGCTTGATATCCGTGGCAAGAAAGGGGTCGAAAATGTAGTCGCAGATCATTTATCCAAGATCCTAGTTGAGGCTTCAACCCCGTTAGGAGGCATTCAGACACCTTTCCTGATGAAATGGTGATGGCAGTACAACCAACGACACCTTGGTATGCTGATTCGTCAACTACTTGGTCATTGGCAAAACCCTCAGCACGTGGAATAAATAAAAGCGAGATAGATTTCTCGTTAACACTAAATATTACCACTGGGAGGGCCCCGAGTTCTTTAGAATAGGCCGTGACCAGGTACTACGTAAGTGTGTTCTAGAGGAGGAACAACAGAGTGTCTTGACTTTCTATCACACATTGCACTGTGGACACTTTAGTGCGAAGAAAACTGCGAATAAGGTTCTCCAGTCTAGTTTCTGGTGGCCTTCACTTTTCATAGACACATACTTATGTGGGGTCATGTCTTTGTTGTCAACAAGCGGGAATGATCGGAAATAGCAAGATGAGATGCCCCAACAGCCTATTCTTTCGGTCGAGAAATTCAACATCTAGGGCATAGATTTCATGTGTCCTTTTGATGTTGGAAAACACGTTTAAATAATTTGTTCATTGTAGCAAGCGTTCATGATGTCAATTTTAATAAGAAAACTGAAGGTGAGTCCGAATGTCGATCTCAGGGAGGAAAAAAATTGGATCAGATTATCACTTTAATGTCACAAGATATTCATTTTGTTTGCTAGTGAAGAGAGAGAGAGTGGTAGGGTTAGAGATTCGTAGGAGAGCAGCGATAGCTAATTATGCATGAAAAGTAGACATGATGAATCATAATAAAATCTAGCTAGGAATGAGCATGTGATAATAATTATGATATCAAAATTTACTTTATTGAATATCAAACATGATCTGGAACTTGTGATCAACAAAACTTAGATGAATGCTTAAATGAAAATAAACTACAAGCTATCAAAATCTAGAAACTAAATGCAACGAGGTGGATGGTGTCAAGGCAACCACGGCGATGGAGGGGCTTCCGTCGGTGGATTGGTATCTTTGGGAACACTTGTTGAAGATCTATGGCGGTGGGGACGTGCTTGGTAGAAGCTAGAGATAGATCCTCTTGCAATGGAGGTCTATATGTCTCTTTATAGTGGGTGAAAGAGAGCTAGAATAGGCATCGCAACAATAGTGATAGCAATGACATCGTTACAAGTGTTGTTGTAGGCAGCTCACGTGCATGCTGTCGCCGCACATGCACGGCTGGTGCCCGTGAGGAGAACGGTGGGCCGTTGGATCAATATTGCAGATTGCCATCGAATGGGCGAGGATGCATCCAAATGGCTTATCATCGCGCCCATTGCACTCATCACGTGGGAAGAAATCATGACCATCGGATTGCATGTGGAGGGTTGAGATTGTGTGCGTACAATCAGGTGTCGGACCGCGCATGGATGAATCGTGCGCATCTAGAGGCGCCACGTAGCTGCTATCCTCGATGTTTGCTTCAGCAACAACAGCTGAATTTCACCCACGTGCATGAGAGTGGATCAAATCCACGCACGAGGCTTTGACCTTGCATCTGGCGTGTGTGAGTTGGAGCGCTAATTGCTACGCCATCCACGCGGATTGTCATGTGGATGAATTTGGACCCCTACAACGTCGACCGTTGGATGGAGATCCAACGGCTAGGATCTCACATGGGCTTCTCTTCAGATCGTAAGGTGCGCGGTGAGGAGGCTACGTGGCCACTTTCCAGCAATTGGATGGCCATCCAACGGCAGCAATCGATGTTGGGTGCGATGGAGGCTTGGGCTACTGCCACGTGTCACCTTTTGGACTGTTGATTAGTAGATCAACGGTTAGAACTTCTTGGACATGTTGTGGGAGCTATGGAGGTCGAATGGAGGTGATTTTGAGTCCATTAGATTCTGTTCATCGATCCGGATCCATCCGTATGATCTGATTGTTCATCTGAGACCTATTTCAATAGGAACTTGTATAGTAGGCCATTAAGTATTAATTATAAGCAATCTTAACCTAATGTAATGCAGAATCCATGCAATACTTCCAATCCCACTGTAGTGTGATATAAATGCACATGTGTGTTGGTGCAGAAAATTGTCCCAAATATATTTGAGTATTGAAAACTCGCTGTTGTAGTGCGATTTGGGAGGAAAAATCGTCAACTGATAAATTTTACCGAAACTCAAAAGGAATTTCGGGTCGAACACGGGGAGGCAGACGTTTGATTAAAAATCACGTTTGTTTTGTTGTTATGAAGTAGATTTACTGGTCGAATTGAATCTAAACTAGATATCTACTTAAATAATAATGAATAGAAGAGAAAGAGAGAATATTACAAATAAAGACAAAATAGAGATAGAATAAACATGGATTTCATAATCATAGAATGATGTCTATTACAACTAACCACTATAGTAGAAAGTGGGAAATCTTACAACTAGAAAGTGGTAAATCTACTCTACAAAGTAGTAAAAAGAAGGTGGAGAGAAGTTATTCTCCTTGACGGTTGCTTGGAGGATGAGCTATGTTGATGGAGCATCCGGATGAAGGTGGTGAGATGTGGAACTAAGGAGAACGACGACAGACGATAGAGGATGGGGCAGGGCAACGACACAGCGGGATCCGCTTCTTGAATGGAGGTGAGAGGATCACTGTGGAACACTCCACGAATGGGATGAGGTGGTTGAAAAATTATATTTTTAACTCTAGAGGAGCATCCTGGGTTTGGGACAAGCTCTTAGAACTTTGGAGGGGGTGAGAGAAGAGAGAAAATGATGAAGAATTTGAGTGGTAGGGGTCTCCTTTTATAGTTGTAGGGATTGAGGGTAATTTGGTCATTTTATGCTTAAAATCATTAACTCAGGGTCTTTAGTGACGAATTTAAGTGTCATTAAAGCCCTTGAACATGGGCGTAGGTCATGCGCATGCATCGCCCCATCCTCTTCCGCGTTGAAAAACCTTGCACACGTCCAGACAACCTCAGTCGTCCGATCTTGCGATTAACGGCTGAGATTGCATCGCACCGCGCCTTCATAACGCCCCCAGCGTGCGATCACGCGTGCAGAGGAGTGTTTGATTGCGCGTGCGGCACTCCTCGCATCTGGGCATGCCACATGGCGCTCTTGCCGCCGCCCGATGTACATCGCATGGCTGAAAACAACCGCACCCCGCGTTCAGTTGATTTAAGGCGCTTGCGGGGGCTCGAACGTGCGACCTTCGCGTCGCCCGTGGCTTCGAGATCGCTGTGCTACGGCTACCATTTGGTCACGTTAATGAATTAAGGCACGAGCGTCCATGGCCTTTGGATTAAGATCCAACGGCATGGATCTGATAGCATGGTTGAGGAGAGAGAGGGAGCAGGTGCCTTTGGCTGGTGTGGGCGGCTGAGATGGCACTACATGGCACCATCTTGGCCATCTATCTTTTGTGTCTTGTAGATGGTGCCATGGATGTTAGATTAGACTGATTTTTGTGCCGTTGGGTTATGATCGTCGATCTGAATCCATTCGTGCGGTCGAATTTATCATCTGATGTATGGATTTACACCATTTTGCCTCCTTGACCTCTGATCTTTCTCAGACTGCATCTGATGTTACAGATGTCTGATCGGGGTGATCTTTTTTATTTTTTGAAAGGATGAGGAATGCTATCAGGGATGATAGCAGACCGGAAAACTCTTATTTATCACAAAAAGGAGACCATTATAGACACTCATCCCACTCTTTCACATGTACCCAACAATCCCTCATAATAGCTTCCACATTACAAGACCCACCTCTAAAGAGGCACTCATTACGAGCACGTTGGACACACCACATGACGACCGCCATCTTCGTCTGTAGACTCCCTGTCAACAACAATTTCCTCCATAGATCGTTTCAAGTAGGTAATGGTTCCCCGCATACCTCCCTCCAAATATGATCTGTCACTAGGCATGAGGTGAAAAGGTGTATGCTGTCGTTAGTGTTGAAACCCGCAGCAAGGGCAGCTTTGTAACGAAGCACCCAGCCTCCTACTTCTTAAGTCTCCGGTTACAAGTCCATCTCGCTTGCATAGCCACAGAAAGATTTTGATCTTGAGCGGAGTCCACAGCTTCCAAATTCTGCTGAAGTCAAAATCTGCAGGTGTGGGATCAGCAGACGCGCTCTCCATTAGCCTCTTGTACGCTTTGGCCGATGTGAACTGACCGTGTATCCACCGGTAGCCATCCTCGCCTTCTGCCGGCTGGAATGCTGGCAGGTCAGCAAGCAGCCGCGCCTGTTCTGTTTGAGTTCTCCTGCCATCTCGCTTAGCAGCTGCATTCAGTGTCCATCTGGCAGCCACCTCATCCCAACACTCCCTAACCAAGACCCTGTTATCTGTTGCAGCAGTGAAGCTGTTGAACGAGAATCTACGCTAACGTGTTTGGTTTTGGAAAACCCGTCGTTGTAGTTCGAAAGCGAAGGATTCGTGTTCAACAAATAAAATTTATACCGAAATAAGAATTCCGGGTCGAACACAGGGAGGCGAACGTTTGATTTAAAAACTTCGCGTTTCTTTTTATTTTGTCACGAAGAAATTCAATTTAAACTATCTAAGTATCTACAACAAATAAAAGAGAGAGAGGGAGTAAGAGAGAGAGAAAGAATACTATACATGGAAATCAAAATGAGATGTAGAATAGACAAGGAATTTATCATAAAAGAGTTCGTTTGTTACAACTAGAAAACATAAAACAATTACTCTAGAAAGCATTAAAAGAATGGAGGGAGAAATGTCCTCCTCGACGATCGCTCGGGGGACGAATAGACTACTCTAGAAAGCAGTAAATCTATACTAGAAAGCAGTAAAAAGAATAGGGAGAGAGAAATCCTCCTCGACGGTCGCTTGGAGGACGAGCCGGACGGGACGACGCCTGGACGAAGGAGAACGAAGCGGGACGAAGGAGGACAAAGCAGAAGAACGGGAACGAAGCAGCACGCCGTCGTCGTCGCGGGATCCACTTCCGAAGGGGGACGAAAATTTGGACTTTATCTCGCGAGAAGCATCCCGGGTGTGGGACAAGCTTCTCTTGAGCTTTGAAGAGGTAGAGAGGAGAAGGAAGGGATGAAAATTTCGTATGGAGGGGGTCTCCTTTTATAGTTGCAAGGAGTGGGGGCAAAATGGACATTACATCTTCAAAATAATAAATAAGGGGTCTTTAGTGACGGATAAAACCGTCGCTAAAGCCCCGCCGTCGCCGTCGCCGCCG